>CP106731.1:137466760-138811760 GCA_025506655.1 Gossypium rotundifolium | reverse complement strand
TATTCTAACTAATTTTTAGTCTTTTTTTTAAATAGTGTTCTATCAAAAAATTTATTTTCGCACAATGAATTGGAATAAATGTTATTAAAAATATTTGTATCAATTACTAAAAAATTAAGAGTGCTATATTTGGACTAACTAATAATATGATTCTCTTTTTAATCTTTATAAGATAATGATCAAATTGTAGTATTTTATATCTCTATTATGCTCACATTTGAGATTTAGTATTTGTATTTTAATTCGCATAGTTTGATTAAAGACATTAGTTAGCCCAAATAATTAAGATCTTCAGTTATATCGATTAAAATAATTACGTGAATTTCTCCTAAAAACACGAAATGGGTATTTTGAGGAAAAAAATTGACTTCAACATTTTGATCAGAATAATTAAGGGTATCAACTATTTCAACTAACTAATGACATTATATAGAGTAACCAAATTATATCAAATTAAAGAAATAGATGCTAAAATCCAAATTTAAGCATAACAGAAATACCATAATCATAATTTGATCTAAAAAATTTATCCCTAACACAATCATTTGTTATTTTATTTAATACAAGGATAATTATTTGATATATAGGCAATGAAAATTTTAAACTCTACAAACTAAATTAAAATTTTGCCACATGTCCTATTGATATTTTTATAAATAAAATTAATTTTAATTTAATTTAACTAACATAAGTGATTATATATTTATGGGAAATGAATCGAGTAGTGAACTAATATTTACTAAAAATAATAAAAAATTTATTTGCGTATACTTTACCAGTAATAAAAAGTAATGAAATTTATTGATATTTTATTATTGATGTTATTTACTTTTGGTTCAAAACATTTATCATTTATAAATTTTAAAAAGAAATTATAAAATCTTTTGGTGTCACAAACTTAGATTTGTGCAACTCATGACACAGGAGTGTAATTAAGGGCTGGTAGGAGGATGACCTCCCTAAAATAGAAAATTTTCTATTTAGATCTTTTAAAGTTTTAAAGTAATAAAAATAAAATTACACTTTTACCTCTAAAAATAATAAAAATTTAATTTAATTATTTAAAATTATAAATATATAAACTATTAAAATGATAAAATTATATTTTTACTCACAATTTAATTTCAAGGCGTCAGGACATATTATACTAAATATGTTTAAACTAGATTTTGACATGTAAATTTATGATCTCAAGACAAGTTTTATGCGCTCATTTCAAGTAATTCACAATATTGTCCAATGTCCGACTGAATATCAGTTTATTAACTATCAAGATAAAAAAATTAAATAATTATTGAAGATTCATATCAATTATAGACAGTAATATAGATATTAGCCTATAGTTTATACCATAAATGTGATGTAATTACTGTGAGAACAATAGCATATGAAATGCTTAAACGCATGGTCTTTTGCTTTGATTCTATTCAATAATTGTAATTGGATAAACTCAGTAACTCCCTTTTTTCCGAATGGTACAATTTAACAGTTTCTAAATGCAATGCTTCAAAATACATGTCTGGCAAATGCGGGGGAACTACAAGAGTTGTTGTTCTTATTGGAGGTAATCGAGCAACAAGTACTGTTATCATCATTCTTACAGTTTCTGTCAATGTTATTAAGCATCTATATATGACATTCGTATCCTATACATACCTGGACAAGGATTTTCGATTAAATCCTTTAAGTGCTTTCCAAATACTTTCTCCATATTCGAGTAACATATGAGCCCTGTTGTTGTGTTTGTGTTGTTAGGGCTCGCGGTTGGGGCTTTGTTGATGGGTGGGGTGGCTCTTTTATGTTGCTATGTTCGAAGGCGAACTAATTCGATAAACAAACGGATGAATGCAAAGCGGCTTATATGTGAAGCAGCCGGCAATTCTAGTGTTCCTTTCTATGCCTATAGAGAAATTGAAAAAGCTACAAATGGTTTCTCTGATAAACAAAGACTAGGGATTGGAGCCTATGGTGCAGTTTATTCAGGGAAACTCCAAAATGTTGATTGGGTTGCCATAAAAAGGTTCAGGTTTAGAGACCCTGCTAGCATTGATCAAGTAATGAATGAGATCAAGCTCCTTTCATCGGTCAGTCACCCGAATCTTGTTCGTCTCTTAGGTTGCTGCATTGAGGAAGGCGAACCGATCCTGGTTTATGAATTTATGCCAAATGGAACTTTATTGCAGCATCTGCAACGAGAGAGGGGTGAAGGACTTCCCTGGACAGTAAGGCTTACCATTGCTGCGGAAACTGCCAAAGCTATTGCATATCTTCACTCTGTGAATCCCCCAATTTTTCATAGAGATATAAAGTCTAGCAACATACTATTGGATTATAATTATAAATCAAAGGTGGCTGATTTTGGCCTTTCAAGGCTGGGGATGACAGAATCATCCCACATCTCGACTGCTCCACAAGGAACACCAGGTTATCTCGATCCGCAATACCATCAGTACTTCCATCTTTCGGATAAAAGTGATGTTTATAGTTTCGGGGTTGTTCTCGTGGAGATAATAACTGCATTGAAAGTGGTCGATTTTGCCCGGCTGCATAGCGAGGTAAACTTGGCTGCACTTGCTAGTGATCGGATAGGAAGAGGCTGCATCGATGAGATAATCGATCCCTATCTTGACCCACACAAGGATGCTTGGACAATGTCATCAATCCATAATGTGGCTGAGCTAGCATTCAGATGCCTTGCTTTTCATGGTGACATGAGGCCTAGCATGTCGGAGGTGGCCGAAGAGCTAGAACACATCCGGCTTAGCGCCTGGGTTCCCAGCATGTCACCATCGGCTTCCTCTTATTCATCGTCAGATAATGAGAGTGAAAATTGTTTAAGTACAAAGATGGGAAGCCAGAGATTGGTTGCGAAGCAAAGGGAAGAAGATCATAGTTCCCCTGTTTCAGTCCAAGAGCATTGGTTAAGTGGAGAAAGTTCACCTTCAACAAACAGCTTGTTGGGTAATGCATCTCAGCGAGAATGAGGCCTCATATGTAGTGCTCCTTATCATTGTTATCGATACTTTTTTTCCCGTCTTGCAAGCAAAGTTGAAACCAGGAATTGTTTATAGCAATTGGTAAAGTGATTACTTTTGCTTTTATTAATATGAGTTTTGATTCTCTGACATACTTACAAAGCCTTTGATTCTCTAAAATGTTGAAACAGATTCACAGATCATCAATTTTAAAAATCAGTTGGGAAGAGAGAGAAGAGATTAAATGAAATAGGGATATTATCTCTTTTCAATAGTTTTATGCCACGTCAGTATTCTTATCCTTAATTTCAAGATTTTATTTTGAATTTAATTTTTTTTTAAAGATAAAAATATTGAAATTCAAGATGAAAATACTGATCTGACATAAAATTATTGAAAAAGGGATACAGATGATATGACATCACTGTTTCGTACAATCCTTTCCCTGAGAGAGAAAAATCTTGAAATGCATATTTGCCGGAAAGAGGGAAATGGGTGTGTTCTGATCCTCATGTTTTAAGCTACAAAACCCTTAAATCCTTTTTTCTTTTCAAAATTAAGGAGGAGGAAATTAAACTTTTTTCCATGTTTGAAATTAAGTCATCAAAGTACACACGTAGCCGATTGAATTGGATGAAATCGTCACATCATTAATAAATTTTTACAAAAAATACTTACAGTGGAAGGACTTAGGTTTTAATTTTTTAAAATATAAGCACTAAATCTCGAATTTTGTCAAATCTTGGATTGGGCCAATGAGCCCAACGGTTGTGAAATACTTTAAGGAAGTGGAAACCCTAACCCTAAATCACTTCTCCCCTATATAATAAATCCAGAAGCGCTTCCATGTCAAAGCCTCATTCTTTTCCTCTGTAAATCTGAAACGAAATAGGTTTCCCTCCCTCCCTTCCTATTGTTTTTATTATTTATAACCACGAAAGATTGCAAGTGGTGGAACAGGAAGGGTTTCTCGGTGATGATGGAAGACGATGACGAGTCCGATATCCATTCTTTCAAATCGTGACGACAAATCGAGGCATTTGTCTGAGAGAAATCCATATTCTTTGTGTTTTTACCTCTCTTTTTAATTCTAAGAAATAAGAATGAATGTTCTTTTGTGCGAGGCATAATGAGGAAGAAGTAACAAAAAATCTGACTTATTGTGATGATCAATCACCTCCTACTCATTCTGAATGCCGCTAAAAAAATATTCATACAATGGTTTTAGTTTGGGTAAAGATTTATTTTAAAGAAAGAGAAAAGGTTGGATGAGTGATATATGCTTGAAGAGGATTGCCTGTTTTACCTTTGATCGACTTGCGGTGTGTGTAAACTTAGATTTTTGTAAAGGATATATAAAATTAATTAGGCCAGTTTTTGAATTAATTGAAATTCGTAACATACCAAAATATTTAATGGTGGGCTTAATCTATTCTTGAAGCCCGCCCTATGTTATTATTTTTCCCATTTACCTACTTTGGTATCCAAATTTCACTTTTAAGAAATATTTTTAATTCATTCCTTCTCTTTTTCTTTTTATATTTCTTCAAAATTACTTTCCCAAAAGAAGTTAAAATGTTTGTTTTAAAATCAAATTAATTTGATAGATTAAAATGGGAAACACCTAACTGAATTGATTGGTTGGGTTGGAAATCAATTGGGTATTAATTAGGTAATAGTTATTCAATTAATATAAACACGTTGAACCATATTTTTAATATTTATGATTTTTATAATTTATTTAATTAAATTAGAAGAATTGATCAAATTAAAATATTAGTGTCTAATTCAACCATTGATTTTCATATATATTATAAATAAATAAAAAGTGAAGAAAAAACATATTTGAGTATAAATTTGTTTTAAATAAACAAACCTTTTAGTATCACTTGTGATAATATTTTTAGTATCACTTGTGATAATAAAAAAAACCAAGATGAAAAAGAAAAAGTAATTTAAATTCCAATTTATGAATTTTTTAATCCAAAATGTTTAAAACAAGTCAAACAAATAATAGAGTATACAATTTAAGATACTATATAAACTGTTAGTTTAATAAATTTCATAAATACAATGGTTAAACAAACTCAAAATAAATAAGTAAAAAATTATTACATAAATTAAACAATTAGATCATCTCATACTATGTATCTAACAATTCATAATTCAATAAATTCAAATTAAATAATAAAATTTTATTTTAAATTTATAATATATTTTAAAATTAATTTTTATGTAAATTATACCAATAATCTCTCAACTTTAAGGTAACTGACAAAACAATCACATTTATTTCATTTCAGTCACTAAACTTTAGAAAAATGACAAAACGATCACTAATGTTATTAAAAAGTGACAAATCAATCACTAATTAACATTTTCTATTACTGTCTTAACGGAATTGTTGATGTGGCCAATTAACTTGCTACGTTGGACAAGTAGTCAAAGGGTCAATGATGGGCGTCGAAACCACCAAAAATAATTTCTAAAAGTAAAATGACTCTAAATAGTAATAAAGAGTGGTAATAGGGTCGAGTCCACAGAGATTGGTATTATAATCAATTTTCACATTTAACTTGTGATCAAAATTTCTATCGTGGCAATAGTCATGTCCACAACTCCAAACGGACATGCTGAAAAATTAAAAAATAAATCAAGGGAGTTTTGAAATGTTTAGATATTAAATAATTGAAACAATATAAATAAATAACTAAATAAATTAAAAATTAAATTCGAATTTTGTAATCAGAGATAATAAGCTTTAACCCTAAACTCGGTAGATTTTGGATTTTGAATTGATCTCCAAAATTAATTTTCTCCTCCAAAGAATAAGCTGATTATAGCAGTTAAGAACGTCCTAACTGCCAATCCTTCTTCTTGTAGCTAGTCCTGGTACGACCTGCAAGCCAACCCTTACCATTATCTAACCGAGATACACACATTCCCGATTCAAGATTCCGACAGCTTTGCGTTCTAAAAAACTCAACTCGAATTAACAGCCTCAACCGCATGGGTCATTTAAATCTGATCACTTTTTTCTCTATTTTTTTCTTGAAGATTCGAATATAGCACGGCCGACTCGTTTCCCCAACTATCTGCAAACACGACTCCAACCCAACGCACTTTTTGACTTGAAATCGAGTTAACTTTAAGAGATGAGTTGTCGATCTCGATACTTAGGAAAATGTGAATACAAATTGAAAGGATTTTTGGTACAAATATGTATCTCACGATTCTTGACCAGAAAGAATATTGGTCTAAAACTAAGTTGATATTTAGCGAAGCATGAAATTATTCATACTTTGGTTGCCTATGAAGTAGATTTAAATGAAAATGGTTGGAATTGAAAAAGGAAAGGACTTAGAAAGCAATTGAACAAATTTTAAAAATAACAAGTAAATGAAAATGGAATTGCAATAGCTATTGATGCAAGAATTTGGTAAGGAAAATAAAATAATTCTTATTTAATCCAAATGAATCAAAGTGTCAAGTGTGTTTTCAAGCTACCTTAAAGTCCTATTTATATACATATTATTTATTAAATTTGGCTGAACCACTTAATATATAATTAAAATTTAATAAATAAATTCAGATTTTTTTTCTTATTTTGACTCAAAATAAATATGATGAGTCCTTGGCTATTTTTACATTTTTATTCGGCCCACTTTATTGACAGTGCTGTAAATTAATTTTTTTCTGCTTGTTTTTAATTCATAACATCTCAATTACATCTCTGACAAGATTAAAACATAAAATCACTAATTCAACAAGAATTAATTTAAGATTTAATCGATTTAAACACAAAAATCATGCAAATTTAACATGTTATTGGTTGATTGGTTAAGGGTAAAAAAAAAGGAATAAAAGAAATAGAGAAGAAGGGAAAATGGAAACTATTCAATCTCTGAAAGCCAAAAGGGAGCGAGAGACATGGAAACAGAAAGGGGAAAAAAATCAAAAAAAGGTTTTCAAAAAAAAAAAAAAAGAACACAGAACCAAATCTTGCAAACAAGAAAAGAAGAAGGAGAGCACACAGATTAAAACCAAAAACCCAGGCCAAACAAAAGCAAGGAAATCCAAACTCTTAACAGTGCACAAACACAAAAACCTGTCACATTCAAGATCAAAATAAAGCTTTTTTTTGGTGTTCTACTTTTTTGTAATTTAATTCGAAACCCGAAACAAAGAGAAAAATTTATCTTTCTTTTATCCAAATTTTTACAAAAATAGGTGAGGAGAAGAGACTATCATGACTTAGTTTTTCATTAGGTTTTAAATCCCTCACACCAAGAAGACTATGACTTCTCCAACTGATTAAAACCTTTATGAACATTTTTGGGATTTTTTCCCCACAAAGGGAAAGGGAGAGTGTTGCTTAGTTTGAATTTGTTGTGAATGAAAGTTTTAGTTATGGTGTGAGAAGACATGGGAGAGAACTAGGAAAGTAAAGGGATCTGAAAAAAAATTATAAAGATAAGCAAATGAGAGAGGCAAGAGAGGAGGTGGAGAGTGTTTACAAAATTTTAAGGTTGGAAATGAATTTGAGATTGAGAGAAAGAATAAAAGGTTTACATTGGTGTTGGTAGAGCTGTTTATCCTCCTCCTCTTCTTCTTTTGCATAAACCTCAAATTGCTATTGATAAGGTTGTTTAAATTGGTGCTAATCGATCAGTGTGGATGATTAATGATAGCAAGCAATGCGTAATCTACCATATCATTTTGTCATTATGTCTGTAATAAAAAATGGTAAAAATGGTTGATTTATTATTTTTTAAAGTTGAGTGATTCAAATAAAATTAATATAATTATTTTGTTAATTATTTCAAAATTAATTAACTTTTAGTGTAATTTACCTTTAATTTTTTTATATCAACCAATACAAGCAATACCGACCAAATTTTGCATCGGAATGGTTATTTCAATTTACTAACAGAATGGAACGTTCTGGCTGATACGAGCAGTACTAAAATGGTATCAACTACCATGCAACCAACCAAAATTTATTCCAAAGAAAAAAGAAAAATGTTGTGTTGCTTGTTCTGTCGTATTTTAGTTTCTATAGCTTGGATTCATTATTATAAAGTAAGTGTTTTTTTTAATTAGTAGATAAAAATCTTTCTTACAAGTAAATTACATTTTCTAGCACAAAAAGCTTAAGACAACTTGTACAATTAACTAATTCTGTAAAAAAACAATCCTATTCATATATAATATCATATTGCACCAGCAACAACATTGACATCATCAACTCTAAAATTTAAATTTTAAACAATTTTTTACCCAATTTTCCCATAAGAAAGATATATGACATGCCACCCTAACAAAAATTATATGAAAATTCTTATGTGTTAAAAATGAAAAATCTAAATGTTATTAAAAAAATGTCATACATCTTAATCAAACCAATAATTTAAAATTTTATTTGTCGTAACCATTTTTTTTTTGAAAAAAACGGAGTAGACTTAGATTTTGAAAATAAAACAAAAAAGGGAGTCGTCACCGATTCTTTTTATTGGGGTGTGATCGGGTTACCTTGTAAAACGGTTGTTTTTAATAAACAATTTGATTTATCAAACAACGATTTAGGTCTACGAAATTCAGAAAACGGGTTCGGGAGTCGATTACGCACGAAGAAGGTTAGCACCCTCTATACGCCCAAAATTGGTACCTAATGGATTATCTAATGTCTTAATGTTGAAAATTCGAAAAGATTTGAAAATACGATCCTCTTTGATTTTTAAAAATTGAACAGATCAAAATGGATGATAAGACCCTCTTATTTCGAAGAGATAAAATGTCATACCCAGTAAGTTAGGGTATGACACTTAATTTGGGTTCCCGAAACTGAGCTTGTCCTTTGACTTTAAAACTCGGATTTAAGTTTGAGAAGGATATTCCGTCATTTGTCAAATGAGAAACCGGAACTCAGTAAGTTAGGGCTCGATTTCTCAAAATTCCAAATACAAAATATTACCTTTATTTAAAAAACTTATCTCGAGGTATCTAGATGTCATGGCCAATAAGTTAGGACACAACACATCGAATTTCCGAGAACAAGTATTTTATTCAAAACTTGTATTCCGATTTAAAAGGGATATTCCGTTATTCAAATTGAATGAGAAAAACCGGAACCCAGTAAGTTAGGGCTCGATTTTCTCGAATCTTTAATACGAAATATCGGTTATTTTAAAAACCTGATGCATCGAGAAAGATTAGTGTAATATGATTCGATAAAAGAATACATTACAAAACTAGATTGCATAATAGAATGATTATTAATAGACTAATGTAAATGGTAATAACAAAGACGAGAATGAAACGAAATAGAGAAATAAAACAAATGAATTATTAACAAAAGAAATAATAGGTAAAACTAAACGAATAGTAAAAAATAATGTATATAACAATACTAAGTTAACTAATTTAATGATATAATTGTGACAATAACAATAATAATGTGATAATAGTAAAATAAAGAATAATAATAATAATACATCTATAATACTAACAATATAAGGAATAATAATGGAAATAGAAATAATAGTGATAATAATAATAATAATAGTAAGATAGTAATAAAAACAAAAATGATAAAAATAAGAAATAGTAATAACAAAATAATAATGATGATACTAGAAAGAAAAATAAAATAATAATAATAGTAATAATAATAGTAACATTTAATAAAAATATATATGTATAAAATATGGTGTAATAATAATAAGGAAGTTAGTAAAATTAATAATAAAATAGTGAAAATAACAAAAAAGGACTAAATTGAATTAAAAACAAGATATTCGGGGCAAATTTGAAATAAATAAGAAGAGGAAGACCAAATCAAGTGTGCGAATAATAAGGAGGGACTAAAAGGGAAATTTTCCTTCTCCTCCAAAACGCGCAGCATAGGGGGACCAAATTGAAAACCAAAATAAATTATTGGGCAAAATTTAAAAATAAGAAAAATCTGATTATAAAACAATAAAAAAAGCGGAATGGCTAAAAGTGCAATTAGCCCTTCCTTTAAAAAACACATGGATCCTAAGCTTTGGGTCGGGTCAAAATTAGGTTGGATAAAACGACGTCGTTTTGGGAAGCTATTTAAAGCCCAAAATTCTGAAAAAAAAAAATCATTTCTTCACCTTTTTTTTTAATTTAACCCCTTTTCATTCTCTTTGCAGGGCCTGGTCTCCGGTGGGAACTTGACAGAAGTCGCCATGCGCCTCTCTGCCGTAAACCACCATCCATCCGGTAGTAAAGGAAAATTTTCCTTTTTTTTTTTTTTGCTTGTATATATATATATATATATATATATGTTTGTGCAAATAAAAAGGAAAGGATTCGAAATGAAATAGAAAAAAAAAATTTAGAAGTCAAAAATAAAACCACCTCCTTGTCGATCTATTTTTGTTGTTCTTTTTGATTTTTTAGACAACTGTTTCTCTTGATTTGATAGCGTTTAGAATCTAAATGCTAATATTTGAAAACTACTTTTTGTATTGATGAAAAATGGCCGAATGTTCTCCTTTTTTTTCAAAAAAAATCCCCATTTACAATGTTGTTTTCGGGCTTAAATAGCCGAAAGACAATGCATGTTTTTACTATTGTTGATTGCTATTTTTGTTGTTTTCTTGCTGTGTTCTGTCTTGTTTCCAGGTCATGGGCGGTGCTGACACGGGCGATGGAGCAGTGGTGGTGCAGCAGGCTAGGGGACTAGGTTGCGGCGCCAGTTGTATTAAGGGGCTAGGGTTAAGTTTCTTTTCTTCTGAAAATTTAGTATTGGGTCTGTTTGGGTTTAAGTGTTTTAATTGTAATTGGGCTGAAGTGATTTTAGTTTTGTTGGGTTTTTGGGTTGTAAAATGGACTGGGGTAATTTAGTGTTTGTTTGGGTAGTTAGGTGGTAATAGGTTTGTTTGTGTATGGGCCGGGCAAAAATGGGCTTGTACAGCTGCCCCTCTTTGCTCATTGTCGTGTAATGGGAATGGAGCAAAGACTTTCAAGAAAGACCAATTTTGCCCAGTCTCACTGAGTTTTGACTTCTTCGGTGCTCCTTTTCTTTAGGTAGTCTTGTTCCAATCCATTGCATCTTGTTGCTTCGATCCACTCGAATATAATTTCAGGGAGAAAAGATTTGTAGCTTCGATCTACTTCGCTAGAACTTCAAGTAGATAAGAATTGGTAACTTCAACCTGCTCCACTGCATCTTCAAAGGGATAAGACTTGCATCTTTAACCTGCTTCATTGCAACTTCAGGGAACAAAATATAAACTTTCCAATTTGCTTCCTTACTATCTCAGGAAGACTTCAATCTCCAGTCTGCTCCACTACCATCTCGAGGGAACAAAATCTGAACTTTTCAATTTGCTTCCTTACTATCTCAGGAAGACTACAATCTCCAGTCTGCTCCACTACCATCTCGAGGGAACAAATCTGAACTTTCCAATTTGCTTCCTTACTATCTCAGGAAGATTGCAATCTCCAGTCTGCTCCACTACCATCTCGAGGGAACAAAATCTGAACTTTCCAATTTGTTTCTTTACTATATTAGGAAGACTTCAATCTTCAGTTTGCTCCACTACTATCTCGAGGGAACAAAATCTGAACTTTTCAATTTGCTTCCTTACTATCTCAAGAAGACTTCAATCTTCAATCTGCTCTACTACGAGGGAACAAAATCTGAACTTTCCAATTTGCTTCCTTATTATCTCAAGAAGACTTTAATCTTCAGTCTACTCCACTACCATCTCGAGGGAACAAAATCTAAACTTTGCAAGTTGCTTCCTTACTATCTCAGGAAGACTTCAATCTTCAGTCTGCTCCACTACCATCTCGAGGGAACAAATCTGAACTTTTCAATTGCTACACTGTTCTCTGGGGAACCTGTCCTATAGATTTAGTTTTATGTGCTTATGCTTATGCAAATGATGAGGATGCTATGATGGAAATGACTCAAATGCTCCTAACTACATGTGTTATGAATGATATGAATGCATAAATGTCATGAAAATGATTCATTTTCAAATGTTTAAGGTGTCATTGTTATTCATCAAGGCTTTATCCCTGATGTATTATGATGTCATCTCGTTTGGCTAGTATTCTCAACAGAAAACCCAAGAAAACAATTATATTTTGCTCAACAGATTTGCCCTGTAACTTCAGGATTCATCTCATTGTGACTTAGGGGTATAGGATCTGAAGTCTTTTCAATCCATCCTTCTTCAACTCAAGGGTATAGAATTTATTTCATCTTCAATCCAACCGACTGCAAATCAAAGATATAGAATCCGTAACTTGTTCCATTAATTGATCACTCCCCGGGTGACCTTAACCAAATGTGTATGCATGATATTTGCATGGATGCCAAATACCATTTTTCTCGAGAATGATTCCCCTTTTTCGCTCGGGTTAACATTGCTCATTTTTCTTCAAGATTGTATCATTGAAATAATCTCTTGTCATTCTCTTCAATCACCATTTTTGACAAAATCAAGAGATAATCTTAATTTGGACTCAAATATTTCCAACCCTTAAGCTTGGTGAACAATAATCCTGTTTTAGGTCCTTGTATTATTCAGAAGCTTCAGAGTAATATGCGAAACTCCTTTTATGAAAGTATTATTAGTCCACTAATTTTTATTTCAATGCAAAATGCATGAAAAATATCATAACAAATGGACAAGAAAGAAATTAATTAGGAGCATAACTCGAAACAAATAAGTTAAGTCAAGATAGCAAATGCAAAGAATTTTTATTGGGAGCATTTCTTTGAAAAGAATAAGATAACCCAAATAAAAAATTTAAATGGGTAAAATGGAGTCTAGATGTCCTAGATATCGCAACCTGAACTTCTCTATTCAAACTTATTGAGGACCATTTTAAGCTCAATATGTGTTTAAGGGATCTAGAGTACTTTGTCGATGCCCCAAGACATAGCATACTTCTTCATTGTTTAATTCAGGCATAGAAAGATAGCTGTATACCCACTTTTGATCAAAATTTGAGCCGCCCTTTTCGAGTTTTCAATTCAAATCCCCTTTGATCTCAAGGTGCCCTTTGCGGGTTTTCGCATTGGCCTCTCATTTTTCTTCTTTTTTCTTTCTTTTCTTTTTTTGTGTTTTTTTATTTTTTTTTTGAAAAACTTTTTTATTGAATCTGAATTCACCGGATTGGGCAGGTCATTGCCATCTATCTTAGACAATATCCATGCTTCCTCAGAACAGGCCTTCTTTACTGCATAAGGTCCTTCCCAATTTGGCATCCACTTTCTTCTGAAGTCCCTTATGCATGGAAAAATCTTCTCCAAAGCCCTATCATGAAATTTACTAGGGCAAACCTTTTGTTGTAATCTCGCATCATCTGACCGTGACAGATAGCTTTTAACATTTTCTCTTCAAATTCAATTGATCATATTAAGATTGGATCCATTCTGCCTCATTCAATTTCAACTCTGATAAAACTCAGATAGAAGGAATCTTGACTTCCATGGGCAAAATGGTCTCTATTCCATAAATCAATGAGAAATATGTTGTCTCGGTGAGGGTCCTACTAGACGTTCAACAAGCACAAATGCTAGTCTTTATGAGTCTCAATCTTTTTTGGCGATCCCCCTTTTCTTTTCTTTTTTTCTCCTTTTTTTTTGCTGCATTGAGAGTGGGATTTGATGACTGTCAACATTGTAAAATTGGCATATGAAGTGACTTTCACCATCTTAGTGAAGTAACCGACATCCACGAGAATGAATCGATGTTAGCCAGAAGCTTTTGATAAGATTGGCTTGTTAACATCCATGCCCCGTATAGGAAAAATGGAGGAGGCACATAAGTCTTGTCTTCCTCAATTTGACATTTACGGCGTAACTAATGTAATTTCCCTTTTTTGGTAAACCAGTAGATCGAACCTCTTAATTAGTCTGGCCGTTGTAGAATCATTAACATGGGTTCTTTAAACACCAATCTTAACAGCATACTCGCATTTCAATGGCCTGGATGTGTCTTGATGTGATCATGCGAAAACATTTTTGAATTCTTGGAGATAACTCAATGATGCCTTACCTTATTCCTGCGGTGAGCTAAGCTTCCATCTTCATCTCCTTCGTTAGCTCGTAGTGTCCGCTGACACTTCGTATGATAGGATCTACCATTCTTAACAAATTAGGAAATAAGTTGCAGTCTCCGTCATCTTCAAAGTCCTTAGATCCCTCTAGACACATATCTCACTAAAAAGGGAGTTAGTAACAGCGTCGCTCATGTCATTGATATCTGGGTATCTATCGTAGGTACGAAGAAAGATTTAAATGAATCTAAGAATGATTATTTGTATGATATGATCATGGATGAAGAATAAAAGAATATTTGATAGAGAGCTCAAAGAATAAAAGAATTCATAGTATGAAATGGAAAAAAAAAGAAAAAAATAACAAAATATTTGCTCAAAAGATGCATCTTATTGAAATAAAGATTTTGGACACAAGCCTATTTCACAAAAGGACTCTTATTGCCTCTAGGCTTAAGGCAACAAGTGTGTTTTGAATATTACTCTAAATTTGTTCTAAAAACACATGGATCTCTTCCACAGTCCCATTGTTCAAAATTCTCCCAAGTATGTAAGGGCTTGGAAACTTTTATTCCCCAATTCCCTCTTCGGATACATCATTAATGTTCCAATTCCCCAATATCAGGTTTTGCACTAGATCCCTGAACTTGATGTACTCCTATCTCATGCCCCCATTCATCATGATACTCACAATATTTACCCTTTAACAGCATGGTTAGGTAATGGATTTTCTGCACCAGAGGGATCATCGAATTTTATAATTCCTATTTTGATGAATCTTTCAACCAGCTTCTTGAAAGCAATGTAATTTTCTATTGAATGTCCTATAATCCCGACATGGTACTTACATTGAGCATTTGAGTCATACCATTTGGGGTATGGGGGTTACATCGATTTCGTGTAATGAGGAGCTACAACATGCGTATCAAATAAGTTCGTATAACTCCCTATACGTCGTAGGAATAGGTGTGAACTGGGGTTTTTCTAAATTCAATCTTGGATTGGGTTTTTGCTTTGGGGAGACCAGATAACTGGTAACTGCCTTTTTTGGCTGGTTTACTATAAGCGACTTCGAATGGCCCTTGTTATACCTACTCGTATTATTCATATCATTGTCCTTCCTCTTCGGGGCCTTTGAAGCCCATTCTCTCTTTTTCTTTGCTTTTGCTAGGCCAAGAACAACAGGATTGACTTGACCAGGACCCATCGGAAAGTTTAAAGGGGCCGAAGTATTAGTCTGACATTAGGGATTGATAATGATAGGTGCCCCTTACGGAGGCACTCTGGTTGGGCCGAGACGCCTATTGAAGTAAAACTTGGAGGATAAATAAAGACTTCATTATCATCCTCATTGTTGACCTCCGGCCTTTCATTTTTTCAAGCCCTCTGACTAGTAATTGGGTTAACTGGCACATCATATTTATTTGATCTCGCATATTTTGTTGAATTTTGGCCAACTGCTCTTGCATCAGAATTTGCCTTTATTCTAATCTCTCCAACCTTTGTTTCATGTCTTCTAGGTTAACTGAAATAATTCACCTAATTAGGGTCTTTCTACAAATTTTAATGCATGTGATATGATGTCATGCAAATGCATGAAATGCAATGCAAATGCATGAAATGCAATGCAAATGCATAGAATGAATGCAAAAAGAAAGAGAGGCGTTGATTATGAATTCAATTCCATTAGAAGAACTTTTCTAGAAAATAAATTTCTTTACATAAAACGGATTGCATATACGCCTTTGTCCTCATAGTCCAGGTGAAAACACCAATCCTTTTCTTCGTATCCGGATGTTATGGTCGTGTCCCGTGAACTTTCCCAATAGATGCCTCTTCTAGCTCTTTGTTGCTTGGTCCAGGCCGTACCTCTTCATTCACTTATCCTCCGCGATGTTTATAAGCTTTTTAAGAAAATTAAGACATGATGACTCTCGAATAATCCTTGTCGGCTTGAATCCTTTGGTAGAGTCTTGTATTCTTCTGCGGACTATCAGCCCTCTCTCGTTGTTTACCTAGACTATGTTCGAACGATCGTATTATAATCCACTTTATCAAGTAACTAATTTCCTTATGACAAACTCTTCTATTTAGCAATCGAATATGAATCAACACCTCCTTTCTAAGATGATGCGATGCAATGCCATGAAAATAAAAGAAACACGTTAGCACAGGAGAAATAAACAAAATAGAGTACCTATCCGGGTGACCACTAGGGGTTTGGAATGGTTCTACCTAAGGTGGGCTCTTAAGGCTCACTATATGGGGTTCGGTTCTAAAGAAGGGTACCTGAACCTAGGGGTGTTCATTCGATTAACCAACCGGTTAACCGACCCGAATTAGCATTCACCGAATTAATCGACCTCTCAAAATTTTTAACCGTTAACCGAACTGAAATTTTTTTCAAAAAAATTAACTGAACCAAAATTTTTTCGGTTAATTCGGTCGGTTAACTGAATTAACCGAAAATTATATTTTTTTAATTTTTGGTTAAAAATTACCCAAATTACCCGGATTACCCTAATTATTCAATTTACCCGAATTACCCGAATTACCCAAAATAAATCACTACATAATTAAAAAGATTATATATGTTTTAGATGTTATGTATGCTTAGCTTAGATGATTGTTATTAGAAAGAAGTTATGAAAGAGTAAAATCTGCAGGAACAGCTTTTGGACAAGAATCGTAATGTGATTTTGAAAATCATTAAAAATAATATAAATGGAATTAGTGTATGAATAAGATATAGAATTAAATCTTATTTAGTATATTTTTATATGAAAGAAACAGTATAGGAAAAAAAATTTATATTATGAGATAATTGATTTTTAGTGTAGAGAGGTCAGAACTTTCGGTTAGTGTAACAGGGGAGACTTTAATTAATAAACTATACTAATTGGCCACACCAAAAATTCTGGAAAAATTAAAGTAAGAAGATATATGAGTTTAGTTTCAAGGAAAATTTACGGATCTAAATTTTGAGTTTCATAACTCGAGTTATAGTTAATTTAGTGAACATGATGCAGATGGATAGTTTCAACCTTTTCTTTTATTTTTCTCTCTGTCACACTTTAGTTTGCTCTCATTTGGTGGGTTTTCAAGTTTACTGCAGCTGAATTTTTTTTTTGTCGTGTGTTTAGTAATTAGTTTTAGTTTTAGTTTTAAAAATTTATTTTTATTTATTAAATTATTTGTAATTTTTATAATTTGGTTGGGTTGGGTAATTGGGGGTTAGGTAATTGGGCTTGGTTGGATAATTGGGCTTGGTTGAATATTTGAGTTTGGATTGGATTGGGTAAGTGGGCCTTTTATATATTATAATTTTATTTATTAATTTTTTGGTTAACCGAAACCGATAACCAAAAAATCAAAAAATAATTAACCGACCGATCAAAAATTCGATTAAAAAATTCGATTAACGATTAATTAATCGATTAACGAATCGATTCCTGTTAACCAATTTTTCGGTTTTACCCGAATTTTGCACACCCCTACCTGAACCAGCAGATTCCTCAATCCTCACCCATTATAGGCTTATACGGACCGAGTTCAGTTCAGGGGAATACATTTCTCTATGGCCATGCGGAGATGAAAATCTCAAAAAGCACATAGGTACGGATGTATCCCAGAAGTAATCTACTAGCCCATGCGGAGGTGAAAATGTAACACCCTTAATCCGTATCCGACACCGGATTAAGGTTATGAGGCGTTACCGAACTAGACACAATTCAACACAGTCATTTATCACTTTTCATACACCAGATTATAACTTTTAACATTTCAACTCATACATACCACATTTCATTTATTTATTAAACCAAATACATATTAGATTTTCAATGTCAAACAAATTTAAAATTTGTTACTAATTATGGCTCATGCATATCCCATTCTCTTATGTCATGCTAACCAAGACTTGCATTACAAATCATGCTTTGTAATTCAATTACATCATTACTCATAATATACACAAGTTTCGGATCAAGCTTTCATATATCAAACCCAAGCTGTACATGTTTCATATTTCTAAAGTTCAAACTATATAATCATTAAGTTTATGACATTAGAATATTTAAAATATATCGAAACATATATTTCTTTCACTTCATATATCAATTACATGTCAATACATCTATTTCACTAGTCGAATATCAACATATCATTTCATAACTTCTGCACATGTGCATATTAAAACAAATAGACCCACATTACTCTACTAAATATCCATTCGCATATGTGACATTAGAACTTTATAGCATAACCGAACATACTCATAATGCTATTAATAATATGCGCATAATTCCTAAAAAAATAAAAGCCATAATTATCAAATCAATATTATCAAATTTTATTAACAAGTTTTGTGACTATACCGATTCACAAGTTATGCATATTAACCTAGGTTAAGTAATCCACATGACATTCTAAGCATACCTATATATATATATATATACACATAAGTAAGTATCTCCATATAACCACAAGCATATATACCTTGAGATATACTTTCGATATAAACTTAAATCATGACCAAATACACACAACCATTAACATCGTAATCAAGCCATTTTCGCTTGGCTTAAATACATCAACAAAATGATATTCAAGCATTAAGCTAGCCTATACATGCCTTTAGTTCGAATTCTAAACTTTAAAGGTACCAAAATAGGTTGATAGTGTGGATGACTTCATTGACGATCCCCTGAGCTCGTAGCTTGATCAAAATCTATAAAACAGAATGATGAACACATAGAGTAAGCTAATTTAGCTTAGTAAGTCTTAAGCAATTATGATATACCAATTGAACATTCAAGCATTTTAAAATAAATCAAGTAATGACATCAAATAAAATAGCTTAACTCGAAAGTCCTTCAAAACCAAATGCCTTTGCTTCATTTAACATAACATTTATCATTTCCTTACCATTAACATACAATTTACCAACTCAGCATCCAGTTCAAGTATAAAATACCCTCTCTTTATAATCTATTCATAATAAACATACATGTAACTCAATAAGTTCACATAAATATTTGAACAAGTAAAGGCTGTGTACATACGAATTTCACCTCCATAATTACCTAAACATATGTCCATTTAACATCTCATATATCCAAGTATCTAATATCAATATCTTAACAAAGTATCCTCATAACCAAAAAGGCCAAATATACTTGAACATTAGTCTCATTCATGCTTAACAAAGTTCGCATATATGCTTACCTATTTGATCGAACATGAAAACTCATTTAACTATATTCATGTGCACATACCTCTAAGGTCGGATACAACAAACCCATATTATCACTGGCTTGCTCAATAACATACAACTAGGTAAGCTCATTATCCAAAAGTACAACACATTTATTTCACCATTTTATTTGCTCATTGACATCACATATAACATATAAGTTTGAAAATACATACCTTGCGGCCGAATTAACAAAATTCATTTGCATAAGCTTTGGCTTGCTCGATTTGTTCCATAACTTAATCATTACGTAGTCTAAGCTCGGAATTGTAAATCACCGGTATAAAACCTGCTAGGCGTCAGCCTGAATCAAACACCGGCACTAGGCCTGCTAGACCCGAGGTCTAAAATTTAAACACCGGCATTTAGCCTGCTAGGCAATAAGCCCAATATAATTCACCGGCACAAGGCCTGCTAGGCAATAAGCCCGATACAGTTCACCGGCACAAGGCCTGCTAGGCTCAAAGCCCGAATTGATATTGTTCAACCATCTCGTACACATTACATATTACCAAAATCACATATACTATACATAATTCATATCACTTTCACATAATGAATTCAATTAAATATAACTACCTTTCATCGTTGAATCAATATGTCACATTAGGCTTTGTCAAAATTTCAATTCAATAGTTCAAAATTCAGCATGTAAACTAGGTTACGAACAATATTTACGGTATTAACTTGCTTAAAGACTTACCTCGGGTATCGTCGGACGACAAGAACCAAGCTTATTCAATAACTTTTATTTTCCCCGATCCAAGTCCTTTTTCTTTGTTCTTGATCTAAACATATTCAAATTAAGCTCATTCAAGCACATTTCATTTCAATTTAATCCAAAAACACCTAAATGGGCAAATTACCATTTTGCCCCTAATATTTCACACTTTTACAATTTAGTCCTATTTGCACAAAACACAAAATATGCAAAATCTCACAACAACATAGCTAGGCTGAATCTTCCATATGATCATATAAGTCCCTACATTTCATTTATTTTGCATTTTAACCCCTCAAAAATTTATTTTCTCAATTTAGCCCTATTTAGCTAAATTCATCAAAAATTCAAGAACAAAGTATGTTCATCCATTACATATCTACCATCTAATACCATAAAACATCACAAAACTCAACATAGCATCAATGGCATTTTACAAAAACATCATCAATTCACAAAATTAGTACATGGGTTTGATAGTTCTCGAACCAACGATTACAAAAACGTAAAAATTATCGAAAATGGAACAAAATCTAACCTTGAATTTAAGCTTGTAAGTGCCGAAATTATCAAGCTTCAAAACTTTCTTTTTCTTTTCTTGTTTTTCGGTGGAAGGAACAAAATAAAAGATGATAAAACCAATGTTTCTTTTTATTATAATATATAATATAACTTTAACCTTTAAAAAAAATAACATACAAAAACATGTTATGAAACCATGTTGCCGTCCACTATAAGTAAAAAAAAGGCTATTTGCCCTTTAAGGACTTCATATTAAAAAGCCACTATCAACTAAGCACTTTTCACTATAGTTTGTAACTTTTACACCTTACGCGATTTAGTCTTTTTATTTAATTAAGCACCCAAACAATCAAATTTTTATACGAAACTTTCACACATACTAATTCACATATAATTAACACAGAAAATAATATTTAAAGTTTTTTAGACTCGGATCCGTGGTCCCAAAACCACCGTTCTGATTAGGGTCAAATTCGGACTGTTACAACTCTCCCCCTTTTAGGGATTTTCGTCCCCGAAAATCTTACCGTTAAACAGAGTCGGATATTGTTGTCTCATTGAATCCTTAGGCTCCCACGTAGCCTCTTTTATTCCATGTTGATTCCATAATATTTTTACTAACGAATTTTCTTATTTCTCAACTCTTTCACTTCACGAGCTAATATACAGATCGGTTCTTCCTTGTACGTCATATTAGATCAGATTTCAATCTCAGATGGGGAATCACATGTGATGGATCTGATCGATATATACGAAGCATCGAAACATGGAAGACATTATGAATCTTTTCTAACTCGGGTGGTAATTGCAGTTTATAAACAACTGGCCCGATACGCTCTGTTATTTCATACGGTCCAATGAATCTCGTACTCAACTTGCCTTTACGACCGAATCTGAGTACTTTCTTCCACGGTGAAACTTTCAGGAATACTCGGTCTCCAATCTGAAACTCAATATCTTTACATTTCAAATCCGCGTATGACTTTTGACGATCTGATGCAGCTTTCAAACTATCACGGATCACTGCCACTTTTTGTTTAGTCTATTTAATCATATCAACCCCGTGTATCTTATTTTCACTAAGCTCAGTCCAGTACAAAGGTGTACGACAATTACGACCGTACAAAGCTTCGTAGGGTGCCATTTTGATACTAGATTCAAAGCTATTATTATAAGCAAATTCAATCAGGGGTAAGTATCGTTCCCACGTACCTTCAAACTCGAGAATGCAACATCTCAACATGTCCTCAAGTATCTGAATGATTCGTTCGGATTGACCATCTGTCTGCGGATGAAAAGTTGTGCTAAAGTGTAGTTTGGTACCTAAAGCATCTTGCAATTTCTTCCAAAATCGAGATGTGAATCTCGGGTCTCTATCCGAAACAATAGAAATCGGCACACCATGTAATCTCACAATTTGAGATACAAATAACTCAGCAAGCTTATCGAGCTTAATAGTCCGCATTTAACCGGAATAAAGTGAGCTGATTTGGTTAGCCTATCCACTATAACCCAAATTGCATCTTTCTTGCTCGGTATCGTAGGCAAACTGGATACAAAATCCATAGTAATTCTGTCCCATTTCCATTTAGGTATCATGAGTGGCTGAAGTAACCCAGAAGGTACTTGATGTTTGGCTTTTACTTGCTGACAAACTAAGCACTTCGAGACAAATTCAGATATGTCCCGTTTCATATCAGGCCACCAATAGAATTGTTTCAAATCATTATACATTTTCGTGCTACCCGGATGTACAGACAATCGACTATTATGAGCCTCATTCAATATCATCTGAATCAAATCCACATTCCTCGGAACACATATTCGGCCTTTGAAGTTCAAATAGTCATTTCCATCAATTCGAAACTCTGTATCTGTATTACTTTCACACTAAACTTGTCTTGCCAACGAATCTTTGTCAACTTTCTGACCATCACTAATTTGTTGAATGAACAACGGTCTTGCTTTTAATTCGGCTACTATCGAACCATCATCAGACATAACCATATGTGCGTTCAACGCACGAAGAGCAAATAATGATTTTCGACTTAGGGCATCCGCAACAACATTGGCTTTCCCCGGATGGTTGTCAATCACTAATTCGTAATCTTTTAACAGCTCTAACCATCTGCGTTGTCTCAAGTTCAAATATTTCTGAGTCATCAAATACTTTAAACTTTTGTGATCCGAATAGACATGACATTTCTCACCGAATAGATAATGACGCCAAATCTTTAACGCGAATACAATGGCTGCTAACTCCAAATCATGTGTCGGATAATTTTTTTCATGTGGCTTCAACCATCTCGAAGCATAGGCTACTACTTTGCCTTCCTGTATTAAAACACAACCCAAACCATTCAAAGATGCATCACTATAAACAACAAATTCTTTTCCCGATTCAGGTTGAACTAACACTGGAGCTTCGATAAAAAGAGCTTTCAACTGATCGAAACATTTCTGACACATTTCTGACCATTCAAATCTAACGTCTTTCTGTAATAGCTTTGTCAACGGGGTAGCTATTATAGAAAAACCTTTTACAATTCGTCTGTAGTAACCATCAAGTCCCAGAAAGCTTCGAATTTCGAAAACATTTTTCGGTGGTTTTCAATCGAGTATAGTCGATATTTTATTCGGATCAACCCCAATACCTGATGCTGAAACAATGTGGCCCAGAAAACTGACTTCACTCAACCAAAATTCACATTTTCTAAACTTTGCATACAACTGTTTATCTCGCAAAGTTTGTAGCACAAGTCTCAGGTGCTTAGCATGCTCGGTTTCATCTCTGGAGTAGATCAAAATATCATCTATAAACCCTACCACAAACCGATCCAAATATTGTCTGAAAATTCGATTCATCAGATCCATAAAAATAGCAGGTGCATTAGTAAGTCCAAAAGGCATAACTAAAAACTCATAATGTTCGTACCTTGTTCTAAAAGTAGTCTTCGGCACATCGGAATCTCTGACTCGCAACTGATAATAACTCGATCTCAAATCTATCTTTGAAAACACTGAAGCCCCTTTCAACTGGTCAAACAAGTCGTCAATCCGTGGCAACGGGTATTTATTCTTTATAGTCACCTTATTTAGTTGTCGATAATCAATACACATCCGCATAGTCCCATCTTTCTTTTGCAATTAACAACAGCATCGTGCACAAATAACCAATCCATACCTAGAATAATATAGAATTCATCAAATGGCAAGAGCATTAGATCAGCAGGGAAACGGATATCTCAAAACATTAATGGGTAGTTCTTGCATATATAGTCAACCAGGACACTTTTACCTAAGGAATTCGATACTTTTATGGTAAACTCAGTAGACTCTACAGGCAAAGTCTTACTGAATACTAAGTTCATACATATGTATGATTGCGTAGAACCAGGGTCTATTAAAGCAATCACAGAAGTACTATAGAGAGTAAAAGTACCAGTTATTATATCAGGTGATGAAGCTTCCTCTCAAACTCGGATAACATACGCTCTGACAAGCGCTCTAGCTTTGTATCTGACAACACTGTCTCTTATAGTTCTCTGACTACCAATGACGTTTCTTACATTCTTTAAAGATCTACCTCTCATAAGTGCATTATCAAATCTCAGATTCTGAACAGTCTCTGGCTCAACTGACTCAGGACAATCTTTGATAGAATGATCAAGCGATCCACATCTGAAGCAAGCTTTGTCGTTAAATCTACCACTTCCCGGATGCCTCAGATTGTAAGCTCGGTCAACGAGTACAACGAACTCTTTTATTTCTAAAATCCCAACTAGAAACAAATATCTTTATTAAGGCCATCTTCGAATCTTTTGCACATTATAGCTTCGGAGGATACACATTCTCAAACATACTGGCTCAGTCTCACGAACCCTTGTTCATACTCAAAAATAGTCATTCGACCCTATTTTAATTTCAAAATTATTTATGTTTTTGATCAATGAATCTTTAACCGATATATTTCTTATGGAACTCAGTCTGAAAGAGTTCCCAAATCACTTTCTCTTTCGAGTCTACCTATACTAGTGTTTTCCACTAGTGACATGCGGTGTCCTGCAATAAAGATATAGCACACTTTAAGCATTCATCTGGAGTACATGATAGCTCACCGAACTCACGGATAGTATTATCAAGTCACAGCTCAACTCATTCCGCATTATTATCATCATTAACTTCAAACTCTTCGGCCCCGTGTTTCTTGATTTTATCTACAGGAGGACTACTAAATCTCATCGGATCCACTACCGGAGGTACTATAGGTATCGAAAATGGATTATTCGGGGGTGGAGGTTGTTGCACAGCCGGATTAGTCCTGACATATTGAGTAAACCATTCGTTCATCATCTAGTAGAAGGCTTGCTTAGCCTCCCCCTCATGGCTACTCGAGATAGGTCGAGAGTCTATCGGCACTGACCCATGAGCGGGATCAGGCGCTACGCTCTCAACATTATCAGTAACTGCTCCATCGGGATCCATTTACTAAATAAAAACACAATTCAGATGTCAAAAGTCACCACACTACCACATTATAAGTTAAGGCATGTATAGCTAGACCCACACGTGCTACGGTGGTCCTAAAATCGACTAAACGTAAGCTCTGATACCAATAAAATGTAACACCCTTAACCCGTATCCATCGCCGGATTAAGGTTATGAGGCGTTACCGAACTAGACACAATTCAACACAGTCATTTATCACTTTTCATACACCAGATTATAACTTTTTAACATTTCAACTCATACACAGCCACATTTCATTTATTTATTAAACCAAATAAGCATATTAGATTTTCAATATCAAACAAATTTAAAATTTGTTACTAATTATGGCTCATGCATATCCCATTCTCTTATTTCACGCTAACCAAGACTTGCATTACAAATCATGCTCTATAATTCAATTACATCATTACTCATAATATACCCAAGTTTCGGATCAAGCTTTCATATATCAAACCCAAGCTGTACATGTTTCATATTTCTAAAATTCGAACCATATGATCATTAAGTTTATGACATTCGAATATTTAAAATATATCCAAGCATATATTTCATTCACTTCATATATCAATTACATGTCAATAAATCTATATCACTAGTCGAATATCAACATATCATTTCATAACTTCTGCACATGTGCATATTAAAACAAATAGACCCATATTGCTCTACTAAATATCCATTCACATATGTGACATTAGAATTTTATAGCATAACCGAACATACTCATAATGCTAGTAATAATATGCGTATAATTCCTAAAAAAACAAAAGCCATAATTATCAAATCAATATTATCAAATTTTATTAACAAGTTTTGTGACTATACCGATTCACAAGTTATGCATATTAACCTAGGTTAAGTAATCCACACGACATAATAAGCATACCTATATATATATACACATAAGTAAGTATCTCCATATAACCACAAGCATATATACCTTGAGATATACTTTCGATATAAACTTAAATCATGACCAAATACACACAACCATTAACATCGTAATCAAGCCATTTTCGCTTGGCTTAAATACATCAACAAAATGATATTCAAGCATTGAGCTAGCTATACATGCCTTTAGTTCGAATTCTAAACTTTAAAGGTACCAAAATAGGTTGATAGTGTGGATGACTTCGTTGACGATCCCCTGAGCTCGTAGCTTGATCAAAATCTATAAAACAGAATGATGAACACACAGTGTAAGCTAATTTAGCTTAGTAAGTCTTAAGCAATTATGATATACCAATTGAACATTCAAGCATTTTAAAATAAATCAAGTAATGACCTCAAATAAAATAGCTTAACTTGAAAGTCCTCCAAAATCGAATGCCTTTGCTTCATTTAACATAACATTTATCATTTCCTTACCATTAACATACAATTTACCAGCTCAGCATCCAGTTTAAAGTATAAAATACCCTCTCTTTATAATCTATTCATAATACACATACATGTAACTCAATAAGTTCAAATAAATATTCGAACACGTAAAGGCTGTGTACATACGAATTTTACCTCCATAATTACCTAAACATATGTCCATTTAACATCTCATATATCCAAGTATCTAATATCAATATCTTAACAAAGTATCCTCATAACTAAAAAGGCCAAATATACTTGAACATTAGTCTCATTCATGCTTAACAAAGTTCGCGTATATGTTTACCTATTTGATCGAACATGAAAACTCATTTAACTATATTCATGTGCACATACCTCAACAAACCCATATTATCACTGGCTTGCTCAATAACATACAACTAGGTAAGCTCATTATCCAAAAGTACAACACATTTATTTCACCATTTTATTTGCTCATTGACATCACATATAACATATAAGTTTGAAAATACATACCTTGCGGCCGAATTAACAAAATTCATTTGCATAAGCTTTGGCTTGCTCGATTTGTTCCATAACTTAATCATTTCGTAGTCTAAGCTCAGAATTGTAAATCACCGGTATAAAACCTGCTAGGCGTCAGCCTGAATCACACACCGGCACTAGGCCTGCTAGATCCGAGGTCTGAAATTTAAACATCGGCATTTATCCTGCTAGGCAATAAGCCCGATATAATTCACCAGCACAAGGCCTGCTAGGCAATAAGCCCGATGCAGTTCACCAGCACAAGGCCTGCTAGGCTCAAAGCCCGAATTGATATTGTTCAACCATCTCGTACACATTACATATTACCAAAATCACATATACTATACATAATTCATATCACTTTCACATAATGAATTCAATTAAATATAACTACCTTTCATTGTTGAATCAATATGTCACATTAGGCTTTGTCAAAATTTCAATTCAATAGTTCAAAATTCAGCATGTAAACTAGGTTACGAACAATATTTGCGGTATTAACTTGCTTAAAGGCTTACCTCTGCATCGCTTGACGACAAGAACCAAGCTTATTCAATAACTTTCATTTTTCCCGATCCAAGTCTATTTTTCTTTGTTCTTGATCTAAACATATTCAAATTAAGCTCATTCAAGCACATTTCATTTCAATTTAATCCAAAAACACCTAAATGGGAAAATTACCATTCTGCCACTAATATTTCACACTTTTACAATTTAGTCCTATTTGCACAAAACACAAAATATGCAAAATCTCACAACAACATAGATAGGCCGAATCTTCCATATGATCATATAAGTCCCTACATTTCATTTATTTTTCATTTTAACCCCTCAAAAATTTATTTTCTCAATTTAGCCCTATTTAGCTAAATTCATCAAAAATTCAAGAACAAAGTATGTTCATCCATTACATATCTACCATCTAATACCATAAAACATCACAAAACTCAACATAGCATCAATGGCATTTTACACAAACATCATCAATTCACAAAATTAGTACATGGGTTTGATAGTTCTCGAACCAACGATTACAAAAACGTAAAAATTATCGAAAACGGAACAAAATCTAACCTTGAATTTAAGCTTGTAAGTGCCAAAATTATCAAGCTTCAAAACTTTCTTTTTTCTTTTCTTATTTTTCGGTGGAAGGAACAAAATAAAAGATGATAAAACCAATTATTCTTTTTATTATAATATATAATATAACTTTAACCTTTAAAAAAATAACATACAAAAACATGTTATGAAACCATGTTGCCGTCCACTATAAGTAAAAAAAAAGGCTACTTTCCCTTTAAGGACTTCATATTAAAAAGCCACTATCAACTAAGCACTTTTCACTATAGTTTGTAACTTTTACACCTTACGCGATTTAGTCCTTTTATTTAATTAAGCACTCAAACAATCAAATTTTTATACTAAACTTTCACACATACTAATTCACATATAATTAACACAGAAAATAATATTTAAAGATTTTTGAGACTCAAATTCATGGTCTCGCAATCACCGTTCGATTAGGGTCAAATTCGAACTGTTACAACTCTCCCCCTTTAGGGATTTTCGTCCCCGAAAATCTTACCGTTAAACAGAGTCGGATATTTTTGTCTCATTGAATCGTTAGGCTCTCATGTAGCCTCTTCTATTCCATGTCGATTCCACAATACTTTTACTAATGGAATTTTCTTATTTCTCAACTCTTTCACTTCACGAGCTAATATACGGATCGGTTCTTCCTCGTACGTCATATCAGATCGGATTTCAATCTCAGATGGGGCAATCACATGTGATGGATCTGATCGATATTTAGGAAGCATCAAAACATGGAAGGCATTATGAATCTTTTCTAACTTAGGTGGTAATTGCAGTTTATAAGAATGGCCCGATGCGCTCTGTTATTTCATACGGTCCAATAAATCTCGTACTCAACTTGCCTTTACGACACGGTGAAACTTTCAGAATACTCGGTCTCCAATCTGAAACTCAATATCTTTACGTTCAAATCCGCATATGACTTTTGACGATCTGATGCAACTTTCAAACTATCACGGATCACTGCCACTTTTTGTTTAGTCTCTTTAATCATATCAACCCCGTGTATCTTATTTTCACTAAGCTCAGTCCAGTACAAAGGTGTACGATAATTACGACCGTACAAAGCTTCGTAGGGTGCCATTTTGATACTAGATTTAAAGCTATTATTATAAGCAAATTCAATCAAGGGTAAGTATTGTTCCCACGTACCTTTAAACTCGAGAACGCAACATCTCAACATGTCCTCAAGTATCTGAATGATTCGTTCGGATTGACCATCTGTCTGCGGATGAAAAGCTATGCTAAAGTGTAGTTTGGTACCTAAAGTATCTTGCAATTTCTTCCAAAATCGAGACGTGAACCTCGGGTCTCTATCCAAAACAATAGAAATCAGCACACCATGTAATCTCACAATTTGAGATACAAATAACTTCGCAAGCTTATCAAGCGAATAGTCCGTACGAACTGGAATGAAGTGAGCTGATTTGGTTAGTCTATCCCTATAACCCAAATTGCATATTTCTTGCTCGGTATCGTAGGTAAACCGGATACAAAATCCATAGTAATTCTGTTCCATTTCCATTTAGGTATCATGAGCGGCTGAAGTAACCCAGAAGGTACCTGATGTTTGGCTTTTACTTGCTGACAAACTAAGCACTTCGAGACAAATTCAGATATGTCCCGTTTCATACCAGGCCACCAATAGAACTGTTTCAAATCATTATACATTTTCGTGCTACCCGGATGTACAGACAATCGATTATTATGAGCCTCATTCAATATCATCTGAATCAAATCCACATTCCTCGGAACACATATTCGGCCTTTGAATTTCAAACAGTCATTTCCATCAATTCGAAACTCTGTCTCTGCATTACTTTCACACTGAACTTGTCTTGCCAATGAATCTTTGTCAACTTTCTGACCATCACTAATTTGTTGAATGAACAAAGGTCATGCTTTTAATTCGGCTACTATCGAACCATCATCAGTCATAACCATACGTGCGTTCAACGCACGAAGAGCAAATAATGATTTCTGACTTAGGGCATCCGCAACAACATTGGCTTTCCCCGGATGGTAGTCAATCACTAATTCATAATCTTTTAACAGCTCTAACCATCTGCGTTGTCTCAAGATCAAATCTTTCTGAGTCATCAAATACTTTAAACTTTTGTGATCCGAATAGACATGACATTTCTCACCGAATAGATAATGATGCCAAATCTTTAACGCGAATACAATGGCTGCTAACCCCAAATCATGTGTCAGATAATTTCTTTCATGTGGCTATAACTGTCTCAAAGCATAGGCTACTACTTTGCCTTCCTGCATTAAAACACAACCCAAACCATTCAAAGATGCATCACTTTAAACAACAAATTCTTTACCCGATTCAGGTTGAACTAACACTGGAGCTTCGGTAAAAAGAGCTTTCAACTGATCGAAACATTTCTGACACTTTTCTGACCATTCAAATCTAACGTCTTTCTGTAATAGCTTTGTCAACGGGGTAGCTAATATAGAAAAACCTTTTAGAATTCGTCTGTAGTAACCATCAAGTCCCAGAAAGCTTCGAATTTCAGAAACATTTTTCGGTGGTTTCCAATCGAGTATAGCCAACATTTTATTCGGATCAACCAGAATACCTGATGCTGAAACAATTTGGCCAAGAAAACTGACTTCACTCAACCAAAATTCACATTTTTTAAACTTTGCATATAACTGTTTATCTCGCAAAGTTTGTAGCACAAGTCTCAGGTGCTCAGCATGCTCGGTTTCATCTCTGGAGTAGATCAAAATATCATCTATAAACCCTACCACAAACCGATCCAAATATTGTCTGAAAATTTGATTCATCGGATCCATAAAAACAGCAGGTGCATTAGTAAGTCCAAAAGGCATAACTAAAAACTCATAATGTCCGTACCTTGTTTTAAAAGCAGTCTTTGGCACATCGGAATCTCGACTCAAGAATCGATAATAACTCGATCTCAAATCTATCTTTGAAAACACTGAAGCCCCTTTCAACTGGTCAAACAAGTCGTCAATCCATGGCAACGGGTATTTATTATTTATAGTCACCTTATTTAGTTGTCGATAATCAATGCACATCCGTATAGTCTCCCTTTCTTTTGCAATTAACAACAGCATCGTGCACAAATAACCAATCCATACCCAGAATAATATAGAATTCATCTAATGGCAAGAGCATCAGATTAGTAGGGAAATGGATATCTCAAAACATTAACGAATAGTTCTTGCATATATAGTCAACCAGGACACTTTTACCTAAGGAATTCGATACTTTTATGGTAAACTCAGTAGACTCTATAGGCAAAGTCTTACTGAATACTAAGTTCATGCATATGTATGATTGCGTAGAACCAGGGTCTATTAAAGCAATCATAGAAGTACTATAGAGAGTAAAAGTACCAGTTATTATATCAAGTGATGAAGCTTCCTCTCAAACTCGGATAACATACGCTTTGACAAGCGCTCTAGCTTCGTATCTGACAACACTGTCTCTCATAGTTCTTTGACTACCAATGGCGTTTCTTACATTCTTTAAAGATCTACCTCTCATAAGTGCATTATCAAGTCTCGATTCAATACCTCGCTCAACTGACTCAGGACAATCTCTGATAGAATGATCAAGCGATCCACATCTGAAGCAAGCTTTGTCGTTAAATCTACCACTTCCCGGATGCCTTAGCTTGCAAGCTCGGTCAACGAGTACAACGAACACTTTTATTTCTAAAATCCCAACTAGCAACGAATATCTTTTTTAAGGCCATCTTTGAATCATTTGCACATTATAGCTTTGGAGGATACTCATTCTCAAACATACTGACTTAGTCTCACGAACTCTAGTTCATACTCAGAAACAGTCATTGTTTTAATTTCAAAAATTATTTACGTTTTTGATCAATGAATCTTTAACCGATATATTTCTTATGGAACTCAGTCTGGAAGAATTCCCAAATCACTTTCTCTTTCGGGTCTACTTATACTAGTGTTTTCCACTAGTGAGATGCGGTGTCCTACAATAAAGATATAGCATACTTTAAGCATTCATCTGGAGTACAGGATAGCTCACCGAACTCACGGATAGTATTATCAAGTCACAGCTCAACTCATTCCGCATTATTATCATCATTAACTTTAAACTCTTCGGCCCTGTGTTTCCTGATTTTATCTACAGGAGGCCTGCTAAATCTCATCAGATCCACTACCGGAGGTACTATAGGTATCGAAAATGGATTATTCGGGGGTGGAGGTTGTTGCACAGCCGGATTAGTCCGGACATATTGAGTAAACCATTCGTTCATCATCTGGTAGAAGGCTTGCTTAGCCTCCCCTCATGGCTACTCGAGATAGGTCGAGAGTCTACCAAGATCGATCGTAACACCCCAAACCCTACCTATAAGTTTCAATCGGATCCGGTATGCTACGGGTTGTACATTGAAAACTTTTGCTAAGGGTTGGTTCAAAATCTTAAGTTAATTTGAATAAATAAATATCATATATATATAAAAACCTCATATTCTTATTATTTTGAATAATTAAACCTTTGACAAAATTTCATGAATTTCAATTATTAAAATTACTGAGATGAATATAACTATAGGCCTTATTACATCATTATTTCCCAAAATAAAATAAAACTTTATGAAAAGTCAAAATAGTCTATAAAAATAAAACTCGATGGCCCTCGAGTCCGCCTCCTCACCCCGTGTCCACGATCTACAGCTCATCTGAAAGAGTAGAGAAAATGAAAGCGTGAGTCACCAAGACTCAGTGTATAAATCCCGAACACATTGACCTGAGGCCCACAAACACATTATGGGCCTTGGCCCATACATGGAGGCAAGAATCATAAATACATAATAAACAATAAATAATGAATAGCCCAACCCATCCTAGAATTCCATCCTCTACACACCAACCCGTACCAACCATCACACATTGAGGATTTCTACAATCAACCCTCCATCCGCTACACACCATATGACAGCCGTACTGCCTATTTCTGTTAATCAGAAATTATTAAACGTGGCATAGCCACCGATCACTATGTGACCTAGCATTTATATTTGTGGGATTTCTACCACCGGTCACCATGTGACCCATGTTTATATTTGTGGGATTTCTATCACCGGTCACCATGCACTTCCCCTTCATTATCATATTCCCACCCCATGCATACATACATAAAGAAAATATTATACAGACTTTCATATATTTCGATATATTTAGAGATTTCTATTGCGTACCTGGCATCCTTGCCTAACCCTTTTAGGGTTTTATTCGACTATCTACACAGCCACTTTCCTGCTTTTTAGCCCATAACACATAAAGAACAGTTAGAGAGTGTGTGTTAGAGATCTATACACCTAGTTACCGTTAGGACGACACTTTCTATGTCGACACTATTATAAGTTGATACGATTGCTACTTACCTAAGGTGTTGTTCAGAAGTCGGTCCATAACCCGGTGGCCAGTCTCAAACCGCTGACACCGCGCGTTTCTTAAACTTAGGGATTGGGTTTTCAGATCTAGTCCCCTCATTTGCCTGATCCACATTTGATTCCATTACAAGTCCTTGTCAGAACTACTATATTGAGATAAGGTTGTTAAACCATAACCTATGGTTAGGATTATAGGTATGATAGCGAATCCAATAGAAATCTAAAAATATCCCTTACCTTGAAATCCCGGAGTCAGAGACTAGCGATTTTCGGCTCTTAGATCTAAACGAACAGATTTTCTTCAAATCCTGGAAGGCCGCCCAAACGCCAAAAAGAAAGGAAATATTAGCCTCAATTGACAGTCTTAGCAACCAAGTGGCCATTCGGCCTTGTCTCTTAAAAATCGAAAGAGAAAAAGAATAGATCAGAGGAAATCGGCACCTACCTTTACAAAGAATTCGGCAACCCAAGTAAATCTCAATTTTATGGAGAAATCGGCACCTAGCCTATTAGAAGAGAAGAAAATTGGCAACTCCTAAGAGATTCCGACTTATGGAGAAGTTGGCTAAAAAGGAAAAGAATGAAGAAGAGATTTTGGCTTTTGTAGGAATTAAAAGAAAAGTTTTGCAGAGATGGACTAGGGTTTCGGCTTTTAGTAAGAAAGTTAACAGAAATAGCAGAGGGAGAGAGTGAGAATTTTGGCACAAAGAATAAAGAAAAGTGTAGGGTTCAAAATGCCAGAATTGATGAGCTATCCCCCCTATTTATAGAAATTTCGGCACTTACCTAACAAAAATTGAAAGTGCCCTTCCTGATAACTAAGAATTAAGCAAATAAAAAGGGAAAAATTGACACCCCCTATGGCAATTAGAAATCGATTTCTTTACTCCTCTAGGTGATGGAATTTCGGCCAACTCTGCTCTCAGCAGATAGCTCCTAACTTTTCTCCTTTATCTAAATCTCTTCACACCTTCAAAAGACTCCTAGATAACACCACCTCTTTCTTCTATTATCAGCACAATATTATCATTAAATCCCCCCTAAAAATAAGCCTTAATGCCATCCATTCCTCTTTGCTCTTTTAAGTGCCTAAATTGGCCCAAAGACATGGGCTCCTTGCGGCCAAACTTGGGCCTCTTTCAACTACTAGTGACGCCACCCTCTAGCTCCCTTGCAGCGTCACTTATTATTGGGCCACTAGCCCACTTTGGTGTTTTAAACACAGATGCTACCTTTTTAACCCTATAGTGCCCAAAAAAAAATAATTTAACCAAGGCCTCTGCCTAAGCCTGAGCCCAATTTGGACCCTTAACAGTTAAAGTAACACTTTAAACATATCCACACACTAAATGCATAGGCCCAAAAATTCAGGATGTTACACTAACCCATGAGCGGGATCAGGCGCTACGCTCTCAACATCATCAGCTACTGCTCTATCGGGATCCATTTACTAAATAAAAACACAATTCAGATGTCAGAAGTCACCACACTATTACATTATAAGTTAAGGCATGTATAGCTAGACCCACACGTGCTACGGTAGTCTTAGAATCGACTAAATCGTAAGCTCTGATACCATTAAAATGTAACACCCTTAACCCGTATCCGTCGTCGGATTAAGGTTATGAGGCGTTACCGAACTAGACACAATTCAACACAGTCATTTATCACTTTTCATACACCAGATTATAACTTTTTAACATTTCAACTCATACACAGCCACATTTCATTTATTTATTAAACCAAATACGCATATTAGATTTTCAATATCAAACAAATTTAAAATTTGTTACTAATTATGGCACATGCATATCTCATTCTCTTATTTCATGCTAACCAAGACTTACATTACAAATCATGCTTTGTAATTCAATTACATCATTACTCATAATATACACAAGTTTCGGATCAAGCTTTCATATATCAAACCCAAGCTGTACATGTTTCATATTTCTAAAGTTCGAACCATATGATCATTAAGTTTATGACATTAGAATATTTAAAATATATCCAAGCCTATATTTTATTCACTTCATATATCAATTACATGTCAATACATCTATTTCACTAGTCGAATATCAACATATCATTTCATAACTTCTGCACATGTGCATATTAAAACAAATAGACCCATATTACTCTACTAAATATCCATTCGCATATGTGATATTAGAAATTTATAGCATAATTGAACATACTCATAATGCTATTAATAATATGCGCATAATTCCTAAAAAAACAAAAGCCATAATTATCAAATCAATATTATCAAATTTTATTAACAAGTTTTGTGACTATACCGATTCACAAGTTATGCATATTAACCTAGGTTAAGTAATCCATACAACATAATAAGCATACCTATATATATATACACACACACATAAGTAAGTATCTCCATATAACCACAAGCATATAGACCTTGAGATATACTTTCGATATAAACTTAAATCATGACCAAATACACACAACCATTAACATCGTAATCAAGCCATTTTTGCATGGCTTAAATACATCAAAAAATGATATTCAAGCATTAAGCTAGCCTATACATGCCTTTAGTTTGAATTCTAAACTTTAAAGGTACCAAAATAGGTTGATAGTATGGATGAATTCGTTGACGATCCCCTGAGCTTGTAGCTTGATCAAAATCTATAAAACAGAATGATGAACACACAGAGTAAGCTAATTTAGCTTAGTAAGTTTTAAGAAATTATGATATACCAATTGAACATTCAAGCATTTTAAAATAAATCAAGTAATGACATCAAATAAAATAGCTTAACTTGAAAGTCCTTCAAAACCGAATGCCTTTGCTTCATTTAACATAACATTTATCATTTCCTTACCATTAACATACAATTTACCAACTCAGCATCTAGTTCAAAGTATAAAATACCCTCTATTTATAATCTATTCGTAATACATATACATGTAACTCAATAAGTTCACATAAATACTCGAACAAGTAAAGGCTGTGTACATACGGATTTCACCTCCATAATTACCTAAACATATGTCCATTTAACATCTCATATATCCAAGTATCTAATATCAATATCTTAACAAAGTATCCTCATAACCAAAAAGGCCAAATATACTTGAACATTAGTCTCATTCATGCTTAACAAAGTTCGCGTATATGCTTACCTATTTGATCGAACATGAAAACTCATTTAACTATATTCATGTGCACATACCTCAACAAACCCATATTATCACTGGCTTGCTCAATAACATACAACTAGGTAAGCTCATTATCCAAAAGTACAACACATTTATTTCACCATTCTATTTGCTCATTGACATCACATATAACATATAAGTCTGAAAATACATACCTTGCGGTCGAATTAACAAAATTCATTTGCATAAGCTTTGGCTTGCTCGATTTGTTCCATAACTTAATCATTTCATAGTCTAAGCTCGGAATTGTAAATCACCCAGATAAAACCCGCTAGGAGTCACTGAATCACACACCCAAGACTAGGCCCGCTAGACCCGAGGTCTCAAATTTAAACACCCAGATTTAGCCGCTAGGCAATAAGCTCGATATAATTCATCAACACAAGGCTCGCTAGGCAATAAGCCCGACATAGATTCACCAAGACAAGGCCTGCTAGGCTCAAAGCCCAATTGATATTTTTCAACCATCTCGCATACATTACATATTACCAAAATCACATATACTATACATAATTCATCACTTTCACATAATGAATTCAATTAAATATAACTACCTTTCATTGTTGAATCAATATGTCACATTCGGCTTTGTCAAAATTTCAATTCAATAGTTCAAAAATCAGCATGTAAACTAGGTTACGAACAATATTTACTAGATTAACTTGCTTAAAGACTTACCTCTGTATCATCGGACGACAAGAACCCATTATTCAATAACTTTCGTTTTCCCCGATCCAAGTTCGTGTTTCTTTGTTCTTGATCTAAACATATTCAAATTAAGCTCATTCAAGCACATTTCATTTCAATTTAATCCAAAAACACCTAAATGGACAAATTACCATTTTGCCCCTAATATTTCACACCTTTACAATTTAGTCATATTTGCACAAAACACAAAATATGCAAAATCTCACAACAACATAGCTAGGTCGAATCTTCCATATGATCATATAAGTCCCTACATTTCATTTATTTTGTATTTTAACCCCACAAAAATTTATTTTCTAAATTTAGCCCTATTTAGCTAAATTCATCAAAAATTTAATAACAAAGTATGTTTATCCATTACATATCTACCATCTAATACCATAAAACATCACAAAACTCAACATAGCATCAATGACATTTTACACAAACATCATCAATTCACAAAATTAGTACATGGGTTTGATAGTTCTCGAACCAATGATTACAAAAACGTAAAAATTATCGAAAACGGAACAAAATCTAACCTTGAATTTAAGCTTGTAAGTGCCGAAATTATCAAGCTTCAAAACTTTCTTTTTCTTTTCTTGTTTTTCGGTGGAAGGAACAAAATAAAAGATGATAAAACCAATGTTTCTTTTTATTATAATATATAATATAACTTTAACCTTTAAAAAAAATAACATACAAAAATATGTTATGAAACCATGTTGCCGTCCACTATAAGTAAAAAAAGGCTATTTGCCCTTTAAGGACTTCATATTAAAAAGCCACTATCAACTAAGCACTTTTCACTATAGTTTGTAACTTTTACACCTTACGCAATTTAGTCCTTTTATTTAATTAAGCACCCAAACAATCAAATTTTTATACGAAACTTTCACACATACTAATTCACATATAATGAAAACAGAAAATAATATTTAAAGATTTTTCAGACTCGAATTCGTGGTCTCGAAACCACCGTTTCGATTAGGGTCAAATTCAGACTGGTACAGAAAACCTCACGAAGGCGTAGTTTCTTGCTCCCACTTAAAAGGGTAAAAATTGGACGATTATGCAATATGATGCGTGGAAGTAAACTAAGTGTAATGAAAATGTCATTCAATCAAAATAAAATAAAACAAGTCAGTATTTCACACACAGCTTAAAACAAACAAGAAATAAAGCACCTACTCGGGTAATCAATAAGGTTTGGCGTGGCTCTACCTAAGGTGGGCTCTTAGGGCTTGATATATGATGTTCGGTTCTAAAGTAAAGGATACCTGAACCAGCAGATTCCTCAATCTTCACCCATTATAGGCTCATATAGATCGAGTTTAGTTCAGGGGAATACATTTCCTTATGGCTGCACGGAGATGAAAATCTCACGAAGACATAGGTACGGATGTATCCCGAAAGTGATCCACTATCCTGCACGAAGGTGAAAACCTCACGAAGGAGTAGCTTCTCACTCCCACTTAAAAGGGTAATACCAAAATGGTCCTTATGCAATATGATGCGAGACTCAAACCATAGTAATTACGAAATAATAATACAAATGAATACAATAATAAGATAGTAATTTTTAAATCAAATTTTCAATTTTTGACAACAAGACAGAAAACAATCAATTTTATGGCTCAACTCTCTCTTATTCCTAGCGAAGTCGACAAGCTGTCGTAACCATTTTTTTTTTTAAAAAAAGGAAGTTGACTTAGATTTTGGAAATGAAAACAAAAAAATGAGAGTCGCCATCGATCCTTTTTATTGGGGTGTGATCGGGTCACCTCGTAAAACGGTTATTTTTAATAAACAATTTGATTTATCAAGACAACGATTTCGGTCTACGAAATTCAGAAAACGGGTTTGGGAGTCAGTTACGCACGAAGAAGATTAGCACCCTCGATACGCCCAAAATTGGTACCTAATTGATTATCTAATGTCTTAATGTCGAAAATTCGAAAAGATTTGAAAATACGATCCTCTTTGATTTTTAAAAATTGAACAAATCAAAATGAATGATAAGACCTTATTATATTGAAGAGATAAAATGTCATACCCAGTAAGTTAGGGTACGACACTTCGGGTTCCCGAAACTGAGCTTGTCCTTTGACTTTAAAACTCGGATTTAAGTTTGAGAAGGATATTCCGTCATTTGCCAAATGAGAAACCGGAACTCAGTAAGTTAGGGTTGGATTTCTCAAAATTCCAAATACAGAATATTACCTTTATTTAAAAAACTTATCTCAGGGTATCTAGATGTCATGGCCAGTAAGTTAGGACACAACACATCGAATTTCCGAGAACAAGTATTTTATTCAAAACTTGTATTGCGATTTAAAAGGATATTCCGTTATTCGATTGAATGAGAAAATCGAACCCAAAGAAGTTAGGGCTCGATTTCCTCGAATCTTTAATACGAAATATCGGTTATTTTAAAAACCTGATGCATCGAGAAAGATTAGTGTAATATGATTCGATAAAAGAATACATTATAAAGCTAGGTTGCATAATAGAATGATTATTAATAGACTAATGAAAATGGTAATAACAAAGACGAGAATAAAAAGAAATAGAGAAATAAAACAAATGAATTATTAATGTAAGAAATAATAGGTAAAACTAAACGAATAGTAAAAATGATGTATATAACAATACTAAGTTAACTAATTTAATGATATAATGGTGACAATAATAATAATAATGTGATAATAGTAAAATAAAGAATAATAATAATAATACATCTATAATAATAACAATATAAGGAATAATAATAATAATAATAATAATAATAATAATAATAATAATAATAAGGAAGTTAGTAAAATTAATAATAAAATAGTGAAAATAACAAAAAGGGACTAAATTGAATTAAAAACAAGATATTTGGGGTAAATTTGAAATAAATAAGAAGAGGAAGGACCAAATCTAGTGTGCGAATAACAAGGAGGGGCTAAAAGGAAAATTTTTCCTTCTCTAAAATGCGCAGCATAGAGGGACCAATTTGATAACCAAAATAAATTATTGGGCGAAATTTAAAAATAAGAAAAATCTGATTATAAAACAAAAAAAAAGCGGAAGGGCTAAAAGTGCAATTAGCCCTTCCTTTAAAAAACACGCGGATCCTAGGCTTTGGGTCGGGTCAAAATCGGGTTGGATTAAAACGACGTCGTTTTCAGCATTTGAGGCTATCCCCAAAATGGCATTATTTTGGGAGGCTATTTAAAGCTCAAAATTCTGAAAAAAAAATCATTTCTTCACCTGTTTTAAAAAAAAAATTTAAACCCTTTTCATTCTCTTTGCAAGGCCTAGTCTCCGGTGAGAACTCTGGTGAGTCGCCTCCGCCGCCCACGGCGACTGGAAGATAAAATTTCAATCCATATAAGTAATATATGAATATACTTGAATTTACACTTATAATGTAACGAGGAAAAATTATAAATTGTATATATTCACAATCTTGATTTAATATGCAATCTTGGACTAGATCAAAATGTGAGAAACTTGTGGATTAGTTTAAATATTTGTTAATAATAAATATTATTGAAAATTATTATTAAATATTTAACTCAAATATTTATTAATAATAAATTTTTGAAAAATATTAAAATACATTAATAATATTTTTATTTAATAGGGTTAATTTTGTAAAGTAACTTTACGTTCTCAAGAAAGTAATGTTTTTTTTTGATAAACAGATTGAGCTTTTTGCTTTCTCGTTAATCCAAAAGCCAAACAAAACTTAACAATACAAGTAAAGATTCAAAAACAACAAAACACAACTTAAAAGAAAACCCAAAAAGTAATTAAAACACAATAAACAAAATATTAAGCAAAAACCAAAACACAAAGATTCTAGAAAGTATTGAGTGTACCAAGCATGTTAGTTTAACTTTTTTAGGATTTTAATCCGTATTTTTTTGTGTATACCAAACGTTGTAAAATAACTTTTTCAACACATTCCATTGAAATCTTAACTTGGGAAAGCACCAAACGCCCCTTAATATTAAATTTGAGTTTTAGAGTTGATTTGATAAAAATTCATAAATAGTTAACAATATTAGGAATTAAATTTTATCAAATTGACCCTAAATCTTGAATTAAAACACTTCAACGGGATTGTATTTGATAAATTAAATAAATTTACAATTAACACTAAATTTAATTTATTAACAAAATCATAAAAGATTCAAATATAATAATATTAGTTAGAAACTATCATCAAATTTACCTAAAATCTAAATTAAACACTGAAAAGTTAATATTACTACATTCAAATATTAAAATACATAACATTTACTAAATACAGAAAAAAAAAACACAAATTTCATATTAAAAAAAGTGAATACTAAATATATTTAAATAAAAGTTAAAATGGACATCAAAAGATGAATGTTGAACTCGTCCTGGGATGGGCTGCTGAATTCTATTTATTTTTAATTTATGTATCACGCTTTGATTAGTTACAATTTTGGATGAATATTATTATTTTATTATAGTAAAAATACTTTTTAAAGGTCAAAATATGTTATTATTTTTGTACTTTTATATAAGACAGGTTTAATCAACATGCCAATTTTAATGCTTAGACTATGGTGTTTAACTCAAAACTGTTAGGAGGATTTCATTTTAATTTTTTTAAAACACACAATAAATTTCAAATTTTGTCAAACTACAACAACTAACAACCCATATTTTTCTTTTTAAAAATAAACTGAATTGGGCCAGTGCCTCACAGCCTACAACAGGGCAAGAACTAAGCCCAATGGTTGTGAAAAACTTTAAACCCTAAATCACTTCTCTCCTATATAATAAATCCAGCACCGCTTCCATGTCAGAGCCTCGTTCTTTTCCTCAGGAATCTGAAACGAAATAGGCTTCCCCTCCCTTCCTCTTGTTATTATTATTATTTACTATGAAAGATTGCAAGTGGTGGAATAGAAAGGGTTTCTCGGTGATGATGGAGTACGATGACGAGTCCGACCTCCATTCTTTCAAATCGTGACGACAAATCGAGGCATTTGTCTGAGAGAAATCCATATTCTTTATTTTTTTTTTTTTTGTGCGAGGCATAATGAGGAAGAAGTAACAAAGAATCTGACCTTTTGTGATGATCAATCACCTCCTACTCATTCTGAATGCCAGTACAATGGTTTTATATTGGGTAAAGATTTTTTATAAAGAAACAGAATGGTTTGATGAGGATTACCTGTGAATCTTTGTCTTACCTTTGATCTACTTTGGTGTGTAATTTTATCTTAATTTTTAAAAGGAATAAGTTGAGATTTTTCATCTACTTATTAAATGTTTAATAAGTTTAAATTAACATTTTCGAGGATAAATAAAATTAATTGGATTAGTTTTTAATTAATTGTAATTTGTAACATCTAGTTTTGGTTTTAGATTAAAAAATATTGTTGAGCAAAAGTTCAATTTTTTGTTTTTGGTTTTGATTAAAAAATGTTTTTTTTTTTGCCGAGTTTAGTATCAATAGAAGGGGGTAAATTATCTAAACATATCAAAAAAATTAAAAATTTATGAAATTAGACTGAATTTTAAAAAATTTACGAAAAATTATCATTTCCCATCAAAACGAGTTAACATCAGCGCTTTTAGGGAAATGCTCAGCAAAGCGCACCCTTAGGGACACGCTTTACCTCCAACGGTCAAAATTTTCCTATAAAAACCTTTCAAACTTTTTATTTTTTTTACACTTTAATTATTCTCTCAATTTTCTCTTAAAATTCTTGAAATTTATTCTCAAATTTTAAAATAGTTCTTTATTATTTACAAAAAGCTATTTTTAATTTTTTAATATATTTTTTGGAAAATTTTAAAATTTTCGATCAGATTACAATGGTCGGAGAATTACTTGTCTGACAACAAGCACATCTTTGTCAAGCAAATGCAAATGGTAAGTTTTAATTTTAATTTTTCAATATTATTTAATATTTTTTAGGTCTATACAATTTTAATTACTTTTTATTTTATAATTTTTTAAACAGTCTGTAGATTGTATGTTGCAATGTTATATTCGCAATATGCATGGTTCCTCATCGCCGTTGATCGAGAATTACTTGCGGGAAGTAGATTTTTGGCACGTGGTCACGATAGGCCGGGGGTTCAAGTTGGAGCCGCCTTTGATCAGTGCGTTGATAGAAAGGTGGAGACCCGAGACGCACACTTTCCATATTCCATGCGGAGAGTGTACCATCACTCTGGAAAATGCACAATTGCAGTTGGGATTGCCGATGAACGGGTCGATAGTCACCAGGTCCGCAACTTCTGGTGATTGGATGACCGTATACTACGAGCTTCTGGGTGCCATTCCGGATAAAATTCAGGGAGGTCAGATCGAGATGGCCTAGTTATGAGACACATTCCCGGAGCCGAATGAGGGTTCGGCCGAAATAGAGAGAATACGACATGCTCGGCCATACATTCTTCAGATAATTGGAGGCTATCTGATGCCGGACCTTTCTAGAAACCTCGTACATTTGAGATGGCTACTAAAACTTGTTGATTTTAGAGCAGCCGGTGAATTGAGTTGGGAGTGTGTCGTGCTATCGAGGTTGTATTGGGAGATGTGCGGGGCAACGCGGCCGAGTAAAGCGAAAATCGGAGGTTGCCTATCTCTACTGCAATCATGGGCATGGTTTCGATTTCCATTTTTACGTCCTCAACTTGACTACCCATATTCATTCCCACTGATAACGAGGTAATTTAATGTTATATTTTACAATTATTACGTAGATTTATAGTATAATTGTATGCTAAAATTTATTTAATTAGGTGGAACCATTCTACGAGTCATGTTGGAATACCTACCTCGCTTGAAGATATACTGACTTCTATTGGACCAACTATCGGAATCACAAGTAAGTTTCAATTTCAGATTTATAATTTAGTATTTCAGATTTAGTGTCTAGTATTATGTATATAACTAATATTTTGGTAATGTTAATATAGTTTCAATGGATACCGTGACGAGGATTCAAAATTTGGGCGAGAATTTTCGGAGGAGTTCTTGCAAAATCCGAACAGTTGGTACGTAAAGGTCCCATTGATCACCTATGCGACCGTGGAGATGCACCACGATCGGGTTCTGCGACAATTTGATTCCTAAGAATCGATTCCCGTACACACGAGGTGCTCAATGATGAGCACAAAGTGGATTTAAGGCAGTTGCACATGGATTAGCTAAGATTTTGGTCAGCATATATCGAGACGTGGGAGAACCGGTATAACTATTTACCTGACCGAGAATAGATCGTCTTTTCGAGTTAGCGTGCGTGCCGAAATACATGCCATGGTTTAGGATCCATGGTAAGCCGTATTTGTTGTCGGAAGAAGAGAGGTGACGACAACTTTGTCAACAAAGGGAACGTCGGGGCCCCTTAAATCCAAGGAGAAGAGGTGATGAGACGGGGCCATCAACAGCGCCGACACAGCCACCGAACCTATCAACAACGCCCACACAGTCACCGAGCCCATTAGTTCAGCCGACGACACCGACATCACAGTCTTTACCCTTTATGCCAGGTGCGTGCCCTACCCCTTATATGTATCTTAACCCATATATGTTTCCTTTTCCCAGACCCAGCCCAGGTTGGAATGAATGGCCGAGTTCGAAGTCCGTTCCCGACTACTCCGTCTGGCCAGCCGATCTTGAGGCCGTCGTCGCGTGAGGAATCACATGAGGCGCCGTCGGGGAGCACTTCTTTCTACCAGTCTCCTTTGCCATACGGGATTTAGACACCCTTACCGTGGTTTATGCAGATACCTCTGGGGTCGTTATTTTATCAAGGTGGGTCATCATCGTAATACCCACAACTGCACTCCAAGGCTTGGAAGAACCGGAATCCTCGCCCGAGGTTCCACGACCCCCGCCGGAAGCTAGAAGAAGGAGGAATCCGGTACAGAATCGTCGATTGCCCAGTGTGGCATTGATTCAACAAGCATCAACATTGATTTGTATCAACTTTTTATTTTTAAATTGTAATAAATTTTTTATTTTTTAATAAAAAGTTGTTTTTTATTTGTGTTTGTAATTTAATTTTAATATCTTCACTAAAATAGAAGTTGTTTATTTTTTTATATAATTTAATTTGAATTTTTTAATAAAATAAAAAGTTATTTTTAATTTTTGTAATTTAGTTTTAATATATTTAATAAAATAATAGTTGTTTAATTTTTATTGTAATTTAATTTTAATATATTTAATAAAATAGAAATTGTTTAATTTTTATTGTAATTTAATTTTAATATATGTAATAAAATAAGAAGTTGTTTTTATTTTTATTTTATTGTAATTTAGTTTTAATATATTAAATAAATAAGAAGTTTTCTTTATTTTTATTTTTTGTAATTTAGTTGTAATATATTTAATAAATAAGAATTTTTTATTTTTAATAAAATAATAGTTGCTTATATGTTTTTGTAAATTAATTTTAATATCTTTTATAAAATAGAATGCATTTAATTTTTTAAAATTTAATTTTAAAAATAAATATCTAATATTTGAGATGTTGCAAAGCGCCCCTAGGGACGCGCTTTGTTGGCATTTCCCCTCAAAACTCGCTAACGTGGATGTATTTTGAGAGAAATGACTCTTTTCTGTAAATTTTTAGAAATTAGCAAAATTCGTAAATTTTTAATTTTTTGGTATATTTAAATATTTTACCCAATAGAAAGTCTATTTATGAAATTATTTATAAAAATAGGTGGTTTTAAAAATAATAACATTATACACTGAAAATTAAAAATGTGGTGATATATGGACATGTTTTCAAGAGATAATTCAGAAAATCGTTTCTTTCTGTGTCAATTTTTTTTTCCCTTTGTATTTGGTAAAAGTGTTGAAATTTTTTACTAAGAAAGTGCTAACAAGGATGAGCTTTTAGCTGTATTTTTTAAAAAATTTGACCATTGAAACTCCAAGGGTTAGGAAAAAGAAAAAAAGTATAAACCCCCACCTATTTTTTCATATCAAATTTTATTATTTTTCAAATTTATCTTTAAATTTTTTTGTTTGAATTATTTTTTTATATTTTCTAAGAAATTTGATCATATTAGCAATAGTTTGACAATTAATTTGTCTCGATAGTAAATATATCTCCGTCGATCAAATACAAATAACAAAGATTAATTTTATTTTTAATATTATTATTTAATTTTTATTTCATTTTATAATTTAATTAATATTGTTTTATAAATTTTTATAATAGTCAATAGATGGAGTGTCATTGGGGATTAAACAGTTAAAAGCACTTTCATGTTAGTGCACTTTTGCCTGCTACAAAAAAAAAATATTGATGTAAAATACATCCACGTTAATATATTTTTAAGTTTTGGATTCATATCCATTATTATTTTTAAGAAGGGGTTATTTTTGTAAATAATTTAAAAAAAAAAAGCCTTTTATTGGTACTAAACTCATATTAGTGTAACAACATTTTTGAAAGGTTAAAAAGGTTTTATTTCATTTTAAAAGTGATGTTAAATTGGGGCTTAGAGTCTCAGAATGTGTCTATTAAAAACCAATCTCAAAGCTCAATGTATGGCATTGTTAAGTAGAATTTGTGTGATAGTGTTGTTCTTTTACTTGAATAATAATTTAGATACTGATTTAAGGACTTTGAAAGATTAGTGTTTTCAAAATCTAACTAAATTTGTTGGTCCAGTCGGGTTGTTGAATCGTTATAAATGGTTGAACCAAGGTTTGACTAAATTTTTAATAATTTATTTATGGGTCAAATTAGAAATTTGTGGATTAGTTTTGATATAAATTATTTTAAATTGTTTATTTAAAAAATTAAACTCTTTTAACAAATAAAAGATATCAACCTCGTAAAGAAAATAATATAATTGACCAAAAATATTTAAGTACAAAATGTGAAAAAAACATAGTTGATTTTTAAAATAAATTTAACCGGCTGCCTAATGTAAGTAGCAGTATAAAAGAAGTATAGCCTAAATATTTTGTGGATTAAATATTTTAATTGAAAGAAGTTTAAATCAAGACAAATAAATAATAAAATGTGAAAACATGATAATAAAGGATATTCATGCTAACATTAAAATAAAAATATGATAACAAATATTACATTAAAAAAAAAAACAAACACGTTCTATTATTTACTTGATTTGATTAATATATTATATAAAACAGATTGGGCGTCATATATCATCCAGTCCCAACTTTCACAAAAATTTGAGTTAAGATTAATGTCAGTTAATAAAAGCTAAGTTTAAAGTATCTCCTGATGGCACAGTCAAAATCGAGGAGAAAGGTGGAATCGATTATGCTGCTGTTAACAGTCCAGCTCCCTGGCGGCGAACGTGTGCTATTCCTTTTCACCATCAAGCAATTGGTTGCATCAGGCAAACCCGAGAGCTTTGGTGGAGACTTCCTCGTATTGCCTTAACTTGGTTCATCTTTCTTGGACCCGAAAGGAAAAGGTGGTTCGACTGGTTACTACAATGCTGTGGCCTTGCCTGCTGCTGGAAGAGGCGATGAGGAAGAATCGGCCAAGTAAAACAACAAGAGTGCCGCCAGTTCATCGGGGAAAATCACATTGAGTGTTACGAAAAGCAAGCCTGAGACTGGTGAAGTGATCGGTGTGTTTGAGAGCCTTCAGCCATCTGACACTGACTTGGGTGCCAAGACTCCTAAGGATGTGGAGATCACTGGTATCTGGTATGCTCAACTTGACTCATAGAGTGATTATCCTTTGTAATTTAAGGCTGCATGTTGCTAAAATTTCTTTTAATCCAATGATAAGCACACTGAGATCATTATCTTTTGTATTAATAATGTTGTTCGACCTGCCTTTGCATGTCCGACAAGTATTTTTACATTGTAAAAATCGTGTCTATATTGAACATATGTCCAACACTTTGACACTCTCTTAATACACGTATTCCTGCTCCATAGCTGAGCAGGCCAATTCCAAAATTGGATTACTCGCCAAATTATTAAACACATACATGTTAGAACATTTTCAAATTTTATAGTGTTCCAATAACTATAAATGAATGGGTGTAATTAATCAAAAGATTATATTTTTTGATTTTTTGAAAAAGAATTATAACTATTTAAATAATATTATTTGAATAGTTATGATTAAATGAATAATTATATGTTTATTTTAAAAACATTATTATTTGAAAGACACCTATTGATGAAAGATATCTCTGTGAAAAGACATTAAAATTCCTATAAATAAGAATAAGATTTCATTTGGAAATATACCAACAAATTCTAATATTCTTTCTTTCATTCCTTCATTTTCTAATATTATTAGATTATTCTATAAAGTATTACTGCAGAAATCCTTTATATAAATTGAGTTTCTTGTCATACATTACTCAGTGTGTAGTAGGCTATTCTCGTCAGTGCAAAACGCAAATAGTTATTGGCTTCATTGTATCCTCGAGGTTAATTTGCTTGGAACTCGTTTGCACACCAAAGATAGGTGAGGCGAATATAACCTTAAAGATAGTGGTTTGATACACGCCTTGAAGCCTTGTCCTATTTCTTCTTCTGTTCAAGTTTCGTTCATGTGTTCGAGATTTTCCTCACCGGAGATTTGTACTAACAATTTTAAGGTTATATTTCATGATGACTACCACAACTCATGAAAGTGGAACACTAAGGGAGTTGGCTTCCAAATTTGTTAAACTTGATCGGTTTATGGTGACAATTTTCGACAATGACAGAAAAAGATGCACTTCTTATTATCAACTTTGAAGATTTCTTATGCTTTGGATACTTCAAGACCTGACGAGACTGAAAACTAATCTATTGTTGCAACCCAAGAAAGAAAAAAATGGGACAATGCTGATTACATGTGCATGGGCCAGATATTGAATGATTTATCTAATGGTTTGTTCGACACCTACCAAAACGAGGTCACCGCTAAAGAATTATGGGACAAATTGGAGACAAGATACATGACCGAAGATGTTACAAGTAAGAAATTTCTTGTCAGTTGTTTCAATAGTTATCAAATGGTTGATGGTCGTTCTGTTATGGAACAATTCCGTGATATTGAAAAGATGCAGGATCAATTCAAGCAATATGATATGAAAATGGATGAAATGATTGTTGTATCCTCCATAATAGACAAACTTCCTCTATCTTGGAAATACTTTAAAAAAGTCTAAAACATAAGAAAGAGGAAATATCTCTTGAGGCTTTGGCAAATCATCTTCATATTGAAGAAGAATATCGAAAGCAAGATCAGAATCTAAATTCTGAAAATTCCAAAGTGCATGTTTCGGAGGAAGTACAGACTACTAAACCATTCAAGAGAAAGTTCAAACAGACTGATAGAGCACCTAAGTTTAAAAAGAAACAAAAGGGCTCATGCTATCATTGTGGTAAGCCGTGACATTTCAAGAATGAATGTTGATTTTTAAAGAAGAAATCATCTTCTAAGGCTGATAATAACGAAAACTTCATTGCAATGATATTTGAAATTAATATGGCACAAGATGATAATACATGGTGGATTGATATCGGAGCAACCAAACATGTGTGCAAAGACAAAAGCATGTTCACAAAGTTCACACAATGTGAAAATGACAATGTCTTGTACATGGGAAATTCTTCCACCGCAGCAATCAAAGGCAAAGGGTCTGTTGAACTACAATTCACTTCTGGAAAAGTTTTAACCTTAAATGATGTATATTATGTACCAGAAGTTAGAAAGAATTTAATGCCTGGAAGTCTGTTAAATAAGTTTGGTTTTAAACTTATTTTTGAGGTAGATAAATTTATTTTGTCTAAGGGAGGAATTTTTGTAGGGAAAGGGTATATGTATGAGAGTATGTTCAAAATTGCTTATATGGTTGAATCTTTTTGTTTATGGCATTATAGAATAGGTCATTTGAATTATAGGAAATTGAATGACATGTATAAGTTAGATTTAATTCCTATTTTTAATAATAATATTGAAAATGCAATACATGTATGTTGACTAAATTTACAAGAAACTCTTCCCCTAAGGTTAAAAGAAAAACAAAATTGCTTGATTTGATACATAGTGATTTATGTGACATGCATAATACTCCTACATTAGGTGGAAAGAAATATTTTTTTACTTTTATTGATGATTGTTCTAGATACTGTTATATATATTTATCTCATTCAAAAGATGAAGCGCTTGATAAATTTAAAGTTTATAAATCTGAAGTTGAACTTCAGTGTGAATCATTTATCAAGTGCTTAAGATCGGATAGAGGTGGAAAATACTATAACCCAAGTTATTTTGAATCCACTGGGATTGTCCATCAAGTTTCAGCCCCTTACACACCGCAAAAAAATAGTGTAGCTGAAAAGAAAAATAGAGTATTGACTAAAATGGTAAATTCAATGTTATCATATTCAGGTCTTGGATAAGGTTTTTGGGGAGAAGCTGTTCTAACAGCTTGTCATATATTGAATAGAGTTCCTAATAAGGAAACTAAAATAACCCCTTATGAACAATGGAAGAAAAGGAAACCAAACCTTAGTTATTTGAAGGTTTGGGGTTGTAGAGCTATTGTCAAAGTTCCAACACCTAAACGTAAAAAGTTAGGTGAAAGAGGAATTGAATGCATATTTGTAGGATATGCAAATAATAGCAAGGCATATAGGTTCATGGTAATTGAACCAAATGATTCAATTTCAATTAATACTGTTATTGAATCAAGAGATGCTATTTTTGATGAAAATAAATTTAATTCTATATTAAGACAATTATAGCCACAACAATTGATTCATTCTTCAATTGAGAATGATATTCCATTGGAACAAATTGATAGTAATGATGAATCTTTTCAAGAATTAAGAAGAAGTAAGAGGATTAAAAAGGTCAAAGATTTTAGACCAGATTTCGTTATGTTTCTTGTAAAAGGAAAAGGTGAAAGTATATGCAATAAGATACCTTATTGTTATAATACAAAATCTGATCCTATTACATTTGAAGAGTGTAACATCTCAAAGTTGGGCCTAGTAGGATTGGGCCCATTGGGCTTTAGGCGTAGGAGCGTTTAAAATTTTTAGGAATAAGAGAACGGTATTAGTGCAAGTTGGATCTAGTATGTGAGTGATTTTGAAAGGTTAGGGAGCTTCTATGAAGTCCCGGGTTCAAGTTAGGCCTTAGGAAAAATTTTGGTTTTAGGTGAATAAAACCCTAGGAGTTAGTAGTAGGCTTTAAGAATAAAATGTGGATAAAAAGACACAAGTGGAGTGTGTGGTGTAGTGGCAAAGTGACGCCACATAAGAGGCAAGAGGGTGATGCCAAAAGGAAGGAAGGAGGTCCAAGGTTCAAGTCTTGGCTCTTACATTTTGGTTTTCTTTTTAAATGGGTTTTTTAATTTGGCCATAGGACTTATATTTAGTTGCGCATGATTTTAGAAACAAGGAGCTAGTTGGTAAAGTGGCTAGCAGCGTGGATTATGTTATAGGGGAGCCTGGGTTCAAATCTCGTGAGAAGTAAGGGAGTATTTATTTTGCTAAGATGGGGCGGCAAGAGTTTGAGTTGGATTTAAACTCTGCTAGCGGAAGGATCCCACATCGGAAAGATACAAAGAAGGAATGTGAGAAGCTAGCTATATATAGAGCATTCTATGAGGAGAGTTAATATACCTTGGTGGGCGTTTGGGTGCAGACCTAGAGGATAATCGCCAATAGTAGCGAAGGAAGGGCTACGACAACATGAGGTGCACGGTAAGGTTACGATGAGGTTTCGGTTTCGATAAGTGTATATTAAGTTATGATTAATCGTTAGGTGATGTCGATTGTAGGTTCGTGACTAAGGGATTTGTAGCGCGCGTGGTTACCAGATGTGTACAAACACTACACACATGATATCAGCAATGCCGAAAATTCGAAAAGCCAAAAGTGGCTAAATGGGCCCGGTGGGCCCTGAGGCGGCTAAATGGGCCCGGTGGGCCCTGAGGCTAAGTTTGATGAAATGGTTTGGTTGGTTATATGAATTGAATTAGACATACATGATACATGATCTGAATTTGTCCTGGGCCTATTTGGCCATATGATGAGACTTGGGCCTGATGGGCCATAATGATGTAATTTGGGTTTGATGGGCTTTATGGGGACGTAAACAAGTATGCTAGGGTTTATGGACCTTAGGCCTAGTTTGAACAACTCTTAAATTCCATAAGACTTTCTAATAATTAAACATGTCCGTAAACAAGTCGCTGGGTTGGAGTGTGGCAACGGGCATACGCATGTCTAGAATTGGATCTAGAGAGAGCTTGGTACTTAAGTGGCCTAGTGGTCCACCTCCTCTTTTTTAGAATCCTACCTAGTGCGAAGTGTCTGTTCACTTTAGTCGCGAGGACTTGGTGATGGGCCAAAGTACATAGCTAAAACCCTAAAGGGACCGAAGTACCCCCGATTTACAAAATTACCAAAATACCCCCAATTTACAAAATTACCGAAATACCTTTGGTTTGTAAAATTACTAAAATACCCCTGGTTTATAAAATTACCAAAATACCCCTGGTTTGTAAAATTACTGAAATACCTCTGAATTACAAAATTATCGAAATACCCCCGGATTACAAAATTACTGAAATACCCTTAGTGTGTAATTACCATTTTACCCCTAAGCGACAAATGACCGTTGTACGCTCGTGGTAGTACTAATGTTGTTTGTGTTAATTGTATGATTGATTATGTTCGAGATGCACTGCATACATGGATTAGTTATGAGTAGAATTACCAAATTACTGAATTACCCTTGGTACGTAAATTACTGAAATACCCTCGGTAGGTAAAATTACCGTTATACCATTTGGGGTTGATTAGCGTGATTGTGTGTAACATTCTCACACCATTTGGATTGCCTGTTAGTATATGCTTATAAATCTGTTATGTTTTGTTAAATGTCAAATACCGGCATGGCTGTTGAAAACCCAAGGAGGGTAAAGGCGAATCACCAGGTTAGTGATCTCTGTCATTCTAAAGTGAATGGTTCTGTTGATTTGAGATGATAAACATGTATGCCAATTTCTGTGATTACACAGGGTTGGGTGATTGATGAAAGGGGAAATGTTCTGTTGTAGTGGCTTTTGCCATGATCTGTTGTAGTGGCTTTTGCCATGATATGTTGTAGTGGCTCTACCACGATCTGTTCTGGTGACTATGTCACGATTCTGACGATGAGCAGCTAACTGCAGCATGACTACCATCGATGGTGTGTAGCGGATGGAGGGTTGATTGTAGAATCCCCACGATGTGATTGGTTGGTACGGGTGATGTAGAGGATGGAAAATCTAGGTTGAAATGGGTTTGCATCGCATTGCATACATTATCTCCTGTGACATATGATGTGGGTTAAGGCTCAACCGAGGCTATTTTGGGCTAAGGCCCAATTGCCACCGTTACTGTAATGGGCTTCGGCCTAGATTATTGTGATGCATGTTCTTACCGATGAGGGTTGTACACACTGAGTTTTCGTAAACTCACCCCTCTTTTTTTAAATGTCTCAGGTAATTCCCAGCGATAGAGGATTGGGAGCCGTAGAGGACTCGGGGGTGGCTATACATCGGAGATACTACACGTGAACTTTAGTAATTTCGATTTTTGCCTTTTCTTTTAGATTATTTATTTTGGGCTAATATTTTGTAATAAGACCATTGGTTTATTTTTTCTAAGTTTTCATTTATAACTGTTAAACTTATAAATACGAGGTTTTCTTAATACTTTAGCAATCATTTTCTAAAATATCATGTTTACGCAACGATGCAAGTTCAACTTTCATAACAAAACAATTTTTCAAAATAATAACAACTTTTAAACGGTCATTTGGCAAGTCACATTTTTCTCAAACAAAGAACAAACTCGGAGTTCAAAAATCTGATAAAACTTTTCTAAACAATTGCTTAGCATTTAAACTTCCTTCACTGTGACACACAGATTTGGGCCTAACTTTTAGGCCGGGTTTGGGGTGTTACAAAGAGGCAATGAAATCTCAAGACTTTGCTTTTTGGAAAGAAGCAATAAATGATGAGATGGATTCAATAATGGGAAATCAAACTTGGATCTTAGTTGATCTTCCACCAGGTTCAAACCAATAGGTTGTAAATAGATCTTCAAAAAGAAAATGAAGGTCAATGGAACCATTGATAAGTGTAAAACAAGGTTGGTAGCCAAAGGTTTTACACAAAAACAATGTATTGATTACTTTGATACCTATGCTCTAGTAGCAAGAATTGCAATAATTAGACTCTTAACATCACTTACCTCAATATATAATTTGGTTGTTCACCAAATGGATGTTAAAACTGCATTTTTAAATGGTGAATTGGAAGAGAAAGTGTACATGGAACAACCAGAAGGATTTGTTGTTCCAGGAAAAGAGCATAAGGTATGTAAGCTTGTTAAATCTTTATATGGAGTTAAACAAGCACCAAAACAATGGCACCAAAAGTTTGACAATGTTGTTTTAGCTAATGGCTATAAAATAAATAAATTTGATAAGTGCATATGTAGCAAATTTGAAAATGGAAAAGGTGTCATAATCTGCTTATATGTAGATGACATACTCATTTTTGCACGGATTTGGAACAAATAGAAAACACAAAGAAATTCTTGTCAAACAACTTTGCTATGAAGGATATGGGTGTAGCAGATGTTATTCTTGGGATTAAAATAACCCAAGATGAAAGCACTATAGCTTTATTACAATCAAATTACATTGAAAATGTGCTTAAAAAGTTTGATCTTTTCAATTGTATACCAACATCTACACCCATGGATCCTCATATAAAATTAGTATCTAATGCTGGTAGGAAAATTGATCAATTGAAATATGCAAGTCTAATTGGTTATCTTATGTACATAATGACTTGTACAAGACCAGATATTGCATATGCTGTTGGGAAATTGAGTAGGTACACAAGTAATCCAAGTAGTTTGCATTGGCAAGCTTTGAATAGAGTACTTAAGTACTTAAAGAAAACTATTAACTATGGATTGTGTTATAATGGATATCCTCCAGTTTTAGAAGGGTATTCGGATGCTAGTTGGATTAAAAATTTGGAAGATCATGTATCTACTAGTGGTTGGATCTTCATTCTTGGTGGATGAGTCATTTCTTGGGGTTCCAAGAAACAAACATGTATTACTGATTCCACTATGGCAGGAAAATTTATTACATTAGCCGCTGCATCTAAAGAAGTAGAATGGTTAAGAAATTTGCTTTATGATGTACCTTTATGGCCTAAGCCAATTTCACCTATTTCTATCCGTTGTGATAGTGAGGCTACTCTAGCAAATGCATATAGCCAAGTATATAATGGAAAGTCTAGACACATTGGATTAAGACATAGTTATGTCCACAATTAATCTCTGATAGAGTGATCGTTATTATTTATGTGAGGTCAAGTGAAAATTTGGGGTATCCTTTGACAAAAAGTCTTGCTAAAGATGCAATAAAAAGGACTTCAAAAGGGATGGGACTTAAGCCCATTAATTAGAGTCATCCATGTTGGAAACTCGACTCAACGCTTGGTATAACGTCAAGTCTTGAGTTCAATGAGACAAAGTACATCATTAGTATGTGACTATTAGCACTATAAATAAATCTATCCTAAGATTAAAGTGCTAGGTACCCATAATGATAAGGGAAAGATGAGTAATGTACTCTTAATGGACCCATAACATAAATATGTTAGAGCGTTATAATTACGAGAACACTCTTAATGGGATCTACCTATGTGAGTGGAAGTGTGGCCGCTTCTAGGAGCTCAAGGGCTTGGCTCTGGCAGCACTCATGAAAAGAAGACACAAACACATGGCCATAATAGTGTCCCTAGATACTATGCATTGACCGATGTTGAAATCATTGTATGAGATGCGTTCGGTTAATCAAATGAAATAGTTGGTTCAAAGCTTAGTCTACCATGCAATTTCGATTAACTTTAACATGTTTTCACTAAGTGAAGGTTCAATCGTAATATACCTTCATTTATACAAATTGATTTCCAAGAATATCAAAATCTAAAATATTTTGAAAATGGGGGGAGATTGTTGGAACATTTTCAAATCTTTATAGTGTTCCAATAACTATAAATGAATGGGTGTAATTAATCAAATTATATTTTTGATTTTTGAAAAGAATTATAACTATTTAAATAATATTATTTGAATAGTTATAATTAAATGTTTATTTTAAAAATATTATTATTTAGAAAGACAGCTATTGATGAAAGATGTCTCTATGAAGAGACAAGAAAATTCCTATAAATAGAGTTGAGCCGAGCCGATAAGCAGAAGATCGCCCACACTATCAGCTCACCTCGGTATATCTAGACTTAGTGATTTTTTATATGGCATGTATAGGGACTAGATTAGTTAGATTATCTTGTTATTTTGGCCAAAAGTGTGTTGGCCCCTTATTAAGATAACTATTTTGTATATTGCCATGGTTGATGACTCACCTTGTCATTTATGAAAATATGAAGTTTTTCATGAAAGTTCATGTTGCAAATTACGAGTTGTTTATTGATATGTTGAATGGATTCATGTGGTGTGAACTAGAGGGGTGCAAAGAGCGTGGAAAATAGCCTCGTTCTTGTCCACATGGGTAGGTACACGGGCGTGTGTGACACATGGTCAGTCCATGGGCGTGTTCTCAGACTGTGTAAAGTCTGCACTTATGATTTGGAATTTAGATCACCATATGGTGGAAGCACACGGGCGTGCGACCAACCATGTGGATTAATCAGAGATGACCACGGGCATCGGGCACGGGCGTGTGTATAGGCCGTGTGAATGAGTCAGAATGCCAAGGTTTGGCATACAGGCAAGAGCCACAAACGTGTCCAGGCCGTGTGAAATTTGTCAGTGTCGACCACGGGTGGAAGACACGGGTATGTCCTAGGGGCACATGGGCGTGTCCGTAGACCAACACGGACGTGTGACCCCTGTTTAGGTGAAAATTTTCTAAGTGTTCGTAAAGTTTCGGTTTGGTCCCGTAACATCTTGAGCGGGTGTAAAAGGTTTCGTTAACCCATGAAAGAGATGTTATGATGGTGAATGAAAAGTTTTAAATTGGAGCCTAAAATGGAATGATCAAGCAAGTCAAGTCCGGTAATACCTCATGCCCGGTTCCTGCGGAGAACTCGGGTAAGGGGTATTACATATCTTATTCTTCCTAGTCTTATCTACGTATGCAGCCTCCGTTGACATCATATAAATTGATTATGATCTCTGCCCCTCGATTATTGATATTTTTAAATCTTAATATCTCGATATACCTCCATTAAGTCAGCCAACATCTCTGAATCCATCTTCAGATGATCTTGTGTAACACCTGTCAATGAAGTATGTTAAATAATACAACATTACGTAATATCAGTATTATTCAAAAACATTGAACACATAGTGATACTGTATCGGCAAGACATGTATGTGGACCTTTGTACTTTTTGATCTCCCACAAGCCTGTCCTTTTCCTTAACGAGGCCATGATTTTCCATGAACATGTACCATCTTGCTCTGCACACTTCGCCTCGTACTTATCGAGCTTGGATTTAACCATGTGGTAGTTAACCCCGTTAATGATGCTGTATTGTTTCAATGCACAAAGAAAATTATCCTTATTGGAAAACTCGTTACCAACTTCTAATTCGCCTGAATCCAACGACAAACTTGTACGGTCACGCGTCCGATGTGGTAGTTCAGGAAACTCCAATACATCGTCTTGAGATAGATCAATATTATGCATGTGGGCTGGAGGCGAGTATGCCCTGAATAGCGGATCTTCTTCTTCTTCGTCTGAACAGCCTTCAACATCTTTAGGTAATGTTGGAATTGACTCCGGTTCAGAAAATAATCTAACTTCAGCACCATCGGGCCCGGGCTCTCAAGGTGGATCTGTATCGGACTCATCATCTGACCCATCATAATCTGCAACGAACGAGGACCCCTCGCCGATAGATGTCGTGAGGAGTACATAATCCCTCCTTAAACATCTTTCGTAACGTTCCCAATCATATGTGGATTGCCAACCACTAGAAGTTGATGACGTTCCCCAATATGTATTTTTATCATCGGCCATCAAAGGAAGGATATGCATGTCCCATCCATCAACCGAGTGTCGTGCAGGGGGTTATGTTTTTTGTACTACCACCAAACACTGGCACTTCCGTATTCTGCCTCTCACTAACAGAGTGTCGGCTTGGCGTCATGTATTCCCCTCGAACAGAAATAGATGTTGAGGTCGAAGGAAGATCACTTGGCGATGAAAATTGTACATATACCTCAAGATAGGGTGATCCACTGGCAAGATGAGTCTCCACCATTGCCTCAAAGCTCCGAGGACCTTTGATGTCTAATGATTCATATCTCACCGGATCAACCGAAGCGCAAAATCTATACTTAATAGATTGAACTTTCATTGGTGTTGTTCCGAAGATTTTACGCCTAATTCTTTTGCGAAGTTCTAACAAATCTATGTTCCGATTAAAACCTAGTCGCGTTGTGTTCTCCAATAAAAAAACAACACCATTTCAGGTGTCACAAACCTTACCATCGTAGTAAATAACAACATTAATACATTCACTCATTTTCGGTTTTATTTTTCTTTTGCCTCAATTTATGTTATGCAACCTGAGCATGAAACTTGGCTGATTTATAGTCTAAGGATTGCCACAAACTACTATATCAAAAGAGCGTCCACGTGGGAGCTCTTTTCAGTACCCTTCTTGACAGTGCATCCTGCTTGAAGCATTTTGGGCACTATTTGTTCAGAAACGTCTTCTCAAAATTATTTTACCGGAGACTACTGTAGTAAAAGAGCGTCCATGTGGGAGCTCTTTTCAATACCCTTCCTGATAGTGCATCCTGCTTGAAGCATTTTAGGCACTATTTGTTCAGAAACATCTTCTCAAAATTATTTTACCGGAGACTACTATAGCAAAAGAGCGTCCACGTGGGAGCTCTTTTCAAGATTCTTCTCGACAAGGCATCCCGCTTGAAGCGTTTTGGGCACTATTTGTTTAGAAACGTCTTCTCAAAATTATTTTACCGGAGACTCAGAGCAAAAGAGCGCCCACGTGGGAGCTCTTTTCAAGATTCTTCCAGACGGTGCATCCCGCTTAAACGTTTTGGGTACTATTTGTTTAGAAACGTCTTCTCAAAATTATTTTCTTGAAGACTATCAGAGCAAAAGAGCGCCCACGGGAGCTCTTTTTCATACTCTTCTTGACAAATGCATCCCGCTTGAAGCGTTTTGGGCACTATTTGTTCGTAAACGTCTTCTCAAAATTATTTTACCGGAGATCATCAGAGCAAAAGAGCGTCCACGTAGGAGCTCTTTTCAGTACCCTTCCTGACAGTGCATCTTGCTTGAAGTGTTTTCGGCACTATTTGTTCAGAAACATCTTCTCAAAATTATTTTGCCCAATACAACTATTAAAAAAAATTCAAATAATTTTTATTTTGCTACTATATTTTGCCCAAAATCCTAAACATATTTTTACTAAACCCTAATTAACCCTATAATCTACTCAATTAATTTCTCCCTAACAACCCTAAATCTAACAACCCTAAAAAATCATAAACCCTACCCCTGAAACCTTAAAATTTCATACCCTAACACTAAAAACAATTTGAAAATCAAGCGGGAATGAGGAAAAGCGCCTTGGGGGCGCTTTACGCCACATTAGCAAAGCAGCGTCTCGTCGACTCTCTTTGTTGATGTGAAAGCGCTCCCCAAAGCGCTTTCAAGCTTTCCACAAAACGCTACCGACTTAAACGCGTTTTGTGGGGAAATGACCATTTTCCGTAAATATTCCAAATTTCGGCCCTTTTCCGTAAATTTATTTTTTTTTTTTTGGTATTTTTAGGTAAATTGCCCTACAAATACTTGCCATTTTTTCTATTTTAGTACCTAAATATTTTTGAGTTGCAAGCGATATCTAAACTAATTTTTCCACCCAAGTTAGTACTTTTGTTAATAAAATCCTTAAGTCTATTAAAAAGAGATAACCAAATAAAAATTACCATATAAAAAAAAAAAAAAAAAAGAAGACAAAAGAGCAAGAAAAAATTATTATTTTCTTTATACATTAAAAAATTATTAAAAATTCATAAAAATAAAAATATTAAAAAATAGAGAAAATCGAATCAACGGGTTTTTTTTAGCTCGATCCAATGGATTTATATGGATTTGCAAGTTAATTTATTCAACCTCTATCTCTGTATCGATACTCCAATTAGTTTTCGGTCCAATTGGTTGATTCAGTTCTGAAAATAATTGTGATTAATGAAAGAACTTTTTCAATCCCGTCAAGTTGAGCAAGTAGACGATGAAGTTCGAAAACATAATTAATCTCCGTGTTTTAACTTTGAGAAGGTCAATTTCGAGCATTGTTGACACTACTAAACATCATAAAAGGGAAAAAATAAAAAAAATAGAAAAAGAGAGAATAATATAAATAAAATAAAAGAGGATATAGTTTAAAAATTAATTTATAGAATAAGTTTTTTTAAAAAAAATACACAATATGGTTAATAATTTGAGTAACGGAAATACGAGGATGCAGAGGAAACGAAGAAAAAAAGAGAGGGGGGAGGGGGTGAAATGGCAACGACATGGGGATAAGGAGAGTTAAAGGCGGGTTGAAAGGATAAAAGCCAGTGATGGGCAACCGATTAAATGTGGGATGCCGCTGTCGGCTATGAGAGAAAAAGTCGGGTTGAGGTTGTTATTTATTTAGCTGGAAAATATATGCTAAGATTGGTTGTTTGTTAAAAAAGGATAAAAGTTGCAGACATCCATGGAAACTAGCACCACCTCCTTCTTTCTTAATATTTTGAACATTAACAGGTTGAGTTCATCCTTTCAGTTGTCCTAACATGAATTTCCACATTAACCAACTTTATAGTTTATTATTACTAATTAATAAAATAAAGCCCAAAGGTTTTGAATGTATCACATTGTGTGGGCCGGTATTCCATTTTGTATGCTTCAAATTATTCAAAGTCTATGTATTATAAGCAAGAGAAGTGTTCAACCTTTGTATTGACGTTTTAAAAGCCTTATTCGTACCAAAAAACCGCATTTAATAGTTGATTTTAACGTCAAAAAGAAGAAAACTAATAGTAGTAGTAGGAACACGACATGAATGAAATGTCAAAACTATATAACTCCTATTTTCAGAATTTAAACACCCACACACTTTCTTCCTTTTCTTCTTTCTCTCTTCCAAGTTCTTCATCATAGAAACAAAACCCAAAGGAAGAACCATTTTTGCAAGCATAATTTTTCGGAATTTCGGAGACCACTTCTTTCACTTTCTTTGGAACTCTGTTTTCTTCTTTCTTGTTTGGGAATTTAAAGATGAAGAAACGGAGAGATAAGCTGACTTGAAAGATGATGGAGCCAGTGCCAGGGGCATTGGGAACTAGCGCTAGCTTGGCTCTTCGTTTGGGACAAACCATTTTCTCCTCTGCTTCACTTCTTTTCATGTGTTTGGATGTTGAATTCTATAACTATACTTCTTTCAGGTGATTCCCAAAAGCTTCATTTCTTCTATTTTGTTGGGTCAAATTTTGATTTTGGTTTTCTCTTTACCCTTTAATCGTCAATACCCATGCCCTCATTTCTGTTATTTTGTTGGAATTCAATTTATTGTTACTTGATAGTTGATTTCTGGTGTTAAAGTGGAAGTCTCTGGGAAAACTGTCATGATCATCATCTTGATGAATCTAGTACTATGTTAGGAGTTAAAATTTTTATGAGAGGACTGATCAAACATTTCTTTGCTTTTCCATTTTTATTGAGGAAGCAAGATAAATGCAGTCAAATGAACTGTATGCAGTTCTTTTATGTGATCTTTTGGGTTCTGGGCTTTGGAATTATCAAATGCTTTCACTTGCTTAACTATCAAATTCAGTGAGGATTATAATATAGTCTATTGTTTCTGAGTTTAAAAAAGGGGTGAACTGTATGTTATTTCTTCTATTTCAATGGAAATTTCTCTAAGTTGATTCTAAAACTAGTTATCATGAGCCTTAATGGATCTTGTATTGTATCTTCTCATGTTTTTTCCTTGACTTTTGGTCCGTGATTTCTCATGTTCATATAAACATCGAACCAGATAGTAGGGCACTATCCATCTCATCTGTCTTAACTTTTGTAAATGTTCAGAACTCTTTATTTATCAATTTTAAGATGAGAATATAACTAACTTGTACGGTAACTTATGTACTCCAAGCTTCTCACATCCAATTACCGTTTCGTTTTGGTAGGTTTTCAGTGTGCTTATGAGATGAGATACAAGTACCAATTGTTTTGATTCATCATAGTATCTTTTTTACCATTGATCAATGCTGGAGTATGCCCTGTTCTCGTATCTGTTCTTCGGAACTTCAAACAAAGCCTTGGTGTTCTTAGTAAAAGCTGAATTTTACCAATTAGCTTCCCATTATCTCTTAACTTGTCTGGTCTATGGTATCCTTTGATTCATTGTAAGGATGAAACTACAATGTAAAGCTTTTGTGTTACGCTGTTGAATGGTACCTGAAGGTACTGCTAAGACTAAACGTTGGGGATGATTACTTACTTTCCTCTTTTCTTTCAACTTTTTTCAGCTACCTTGTGATGGTGATGGCCTTGGTAACGCCGTGGAGTGTGTCATTGGCATTAATCGATGCATATTCCGTGTTTATCAAATGCTTACCACGACAACCACGAGTACTGCTGATCGTCGTTGTCGGAGACTGGGTATATAGCAAGGTTTCCTTTGCTTTGTTATCATCACCATGATGTTATCTTTTTTTCCACAGCTTGAGGGGAAAATTCGTGTTTTATCTGATTGCAGGCCTTGTCATTTCTCTCACTTGCCGCAGCCTGCTCAACTGCTAGCGTTACGAGTCTCTTGGTGAATGTTGGGACGCCATATTGCTGGTCGAAGTTATGTAGTCGATATCAATTTTCCTCAGCTATGGCTTTCTTGTCTTGGTTCCTGTCCTTTGCTTCAACACTCTTCAATCTTTGGCTCCTTCCTTCTTTGTAGCGCATCTGTACTTCCAAACCCAGTTTCATACAGGAAACTCAGTAAGCAAATCTTGACAATTTCTGAGATGCTCAAATCAAGAATTGTACATAGACACTATTATGTATCTATTATGTATAGTAAAAAAAAAAAACACATTAATGACCAGATTGAATTTCAATGAATTGGAATAAATTTTCCATGTCAATGATTAAATGTCTTATAATATTAAATACGAATATGATACGTGTATTAAATGTGTGTTATATTTGATCAAATAGACTTTGGAGTCAAGAGTTTCAAAGGTAAAAAGGTAAAAAGATTAGAAGATGAAGAAGACAGCTTGAATGAGTTTAGACGTCAGCCTCTTCAAGTCATCATTCAAGCATGCTTTCACAGTTTGATTTCCTCTTTACTGGTCATAGTAATATACTAACTGTTGATGAATGATGATGCCGCTTATAATGCTCCATGTCCATACCTTTGATTAGGTCTATTGTTGTTTTTTTGTTAGTTAATCCAATGGAACAATAAGGATACTCCAACAAGCAACAATAAAGACATCATCTTCCCTCATTATATTGATTTGAAAACGGAAGAATTAATCAAATAACAGCATGACCACTTGAACCCAACCACTGATGGTGGGGGTTGGGTCATTATCTACTGTAACCCAACCACTGATGGTGGGGGTTAGGTCATTATCTAATCTGTGAAGTAGCAAAAGCCGAAGGCCAAATACCGAAAGGGATAGCAAGCAATAGTCAAATAACCGATGCTTGTTGGGCCTTATCACTTGGAGCTTGATATTTGTTAAAACAAGTTCTCAGATTATAAATGGAGAAATAAGTGTTGAGATAACTTTTTGTGTTGTCTCCGAGCCAATTTGTTTCTAATTTAGTCAGGACCAATGTGAGTTTTGGACACTGAAAGCCTTGGAACAAACAAAAAATAGCCAAACCATTAGCCACTATGCCCCCTTGTTAACATAGATTTAACAAAACGCAAGAAGTGCTGCTGCTTTATGGGAGATTCTCCAATATAACAGATTAACAACAGAAGCATTGGAGCCTGGAAGAAGTAGCATTGCAGCCGAAAGCCTATTTAGAATAGTCGCCATTTGTAGATAAAATCGTAAAGTACAATGAACTACAATGAATTTTACAAGTTGCTGTGAACCTTCAGAGATGGTCTGAAGCCTAAACAGGTTTCATAAATTCTTTCAAGGTTGGCCAAGCTGATATAAAAGTGAAGTCTCTTTCTCAAAAAAAAAACAACTTATTTAATTTTAAATGATGTAATTGAAGAGAAATTATTTAAGATCTGGATTTGATCTTCTTGAAATTTTGTATGCTGGACAGCCTTGTTCAAACCTTTTTGTTTGGATATGCATTACGCCAAGAAGCTGGACTAAAGTTTTTTTTTTTGTCCATTTTAATGGCATTAAGATAAAAACAAAAATTATTTAATATAAATAAATTGAATTGAATTTCCAATTAGTTTTAGAGAGATGTAATTAGTTTTTTAGATATTTGATAAAAATTCAAATCCGTCGCCTAATGTTGGGGTTAAAAAACAGACGAAATTAGAAATAACTATACGAAATTACAACTTTATAGCAGTACGTAGGTTTAGGATTCTTCCACTTTAGCCAATTTCAAGCAGGCCTAAACGTGGGAAGAAGAAACACGTCAACTTCAGCCAACAAACTCACGGAGGCTTGAATGTGGGAAGAAGTCGCAGGTCCCGATGCCTTCCTCTCATTCTTCCTACCATCGTTCTTGCTTTTCATCTCTTTCAGCCATTTCTTTACTCTCTTCACCGCTTTCCCTATTTTCTCATCTTTATCCTCCCTCCTCACTAATGGATAGCTTCTCAAGTATTTTTGCCTCATCATATACCTCTCTTGACTGCATCCGCTACTTAGTTTGATAGGATTTCGCACATCTTTGCAACTTGATGAATACTTGAAACTCTCCATGATTTCGATATATTATTCTTCCACTCGTAATTCAAGGTGTTGTGTTTATATTAGTAGGAAATTAATCCTAATCCTTTTAGAGGTCTATTCCCCGCAAGCAAAATTTACATTAAGATGAGATAAAGTTGTAATTTCATTTACTTGTGATGCAACAAGTAATATTAAATACCGAAATATTATTAAATTGAATATATTAATTACCCTAGTGATTTAGTTTATTTAATGACTTTTTCATATAAAAGGTCAATCGATGGGATTTAGAGTTTTACGTTTAAATTGTGGAACTTAATCAATTGGATTAAATAGGGTTTATTATAACTTGAACTGTGTCCCATCCGCCTTACAAGATTATCTCATTTTCTTCTCACATGGAAGAACCTTTCAATGAGATAGAGTTTCACTCATTGGAATTTACAGAATTGTATTACAATTTAGTTAATTAACACCCGCTTTTTCTTCGGAACATTTTACCTTTCAAACTTCAAAGCTCACACCATTCTAAAATTGAGATTGGTTTAAGGCCCAAGCCCAGCTTCTTCTATTAGTTAAATTTTACTATTAGTCTCTCTACTTTGCAAAAGTTGTAGATTTAATTTTTTATATTTTAATTTCTTTATTTTTAGCCCTTATATTTTTCAAAATTTAAAATTTTAGTGTTCACCAAATGGTAACTGTTAAATTTATTGAGTTAAGTTTTGTTATTTCCAAAATCTGATGCGCCAAACATATTACCATATGTATAATGCCAAGCCAACTTGTTATATCCACATATCACTCACTAAAAATTCAGTTAATGGATTAGTAATTGTCATTTGTATCGAAACTAAAATTTTAAAATTCTCAACTTAGAATGATCCAATTGAAAATATGGACTAAATCTACAACTGTATATATAGTACTAGATTAGTAATTGAATTATAAACAAATAGATTTAACATCTCTTGCTTGAGTTAGGACTAAATTTTCAAAATTCAAAAGTATAGGGACTAAAATTGACCAATTTGAAAAGTAAAAGAACTAAAATTGATCAAATAAAATTATAGGACTAAATCCATAACTTTTGCAAAGTATAAGGACTAAAAGTATATTTTAACCAATTACTATATAATATTATTCTTTTTTGATATAATTATTCCTAATTATTATATCATATAATTTCAATCATAAAAAGAGTATAAATATATCAAGTTATGACACATTCACGATGTGAGATGAAAACAAAAAATGACAAATACATTTATGAAAAATGATATAAATAACAAATAGGACGGTATTAGGAGATTTTAATCAAGTGTTTAGACCAAATAAGAAGGTTTTCTGCTGAAATACAATTGCGTTTAGGGATATGAAAGGTTCTTCAATTGTACTAACAAATGCAAGCTTATTGATCTACCAACACAAAGGTGTTGTTACTCATGGACAAATAGTTGAGTTGTACAATATGCTATTTCAGGGAAGCTAGATAAAGCACTTTGCAACTAAACTTGGCTCGAAAGATACCAAAGATCATGTAGCACTAATTTGCCTATCTCTCAGTCGAACCATGGTATGTTGATTTTGGACACTAATAAAGTAGTTTTAAGCGTCGTTTGTACATATTTGAAGCATGTGGTTATTGGAGCATAAATGCAAAGACATAATTAAACACCAATGGAGACAAGAGTGGATGGGTATCTCACTTATAGACTCATGTCAAAAATGAAAATTTTACAGGGAGAACTGAAGAAATGGAATAAACATGAGTTCAATAATATTCTTGTGCAGAAAATGAGTTAGGATCAAAAGAACAAAGTGATAGAATTATCACAAGCTTCATACATAGATAGATATTGGAACGTTATGCAATAATCGATTCAAAGAAGGGAACTCAACCCTCTATATCAAGGTTTTCATCTTTCTTTGGAAGATTGTCCTAAAACAACAAAAAAGAAAAAGAGTAGATGAGAAAGGTTTTCAATGCTTCGATAGTAACAAATCTCATGTATGCTATGTGTAACATTCTGATTTAGGGCCTAGTCAAAATAGTGGTGCGAGACCACAAATTCGAGGTATATGTATGAGTTTTTGAGGTTTTTGTCATGTTTTCATGTTAGTGTGAAAGTTTCATGAAGCAATTTTGTTAAATTGTGGTTGAATTGTCCAAAAGGACTAAATTGCAAAACTTGCAAAATGTGAGATTCTAGTAGCTATTTGTATGAAATAGCTTTGGATTATCAAATTGAGGTCCTTAAATAGCAATTTTTCAAAATTCTAATTTTTGGACAAAATTGGGCATGAATGGGTTAAAATTTGAAAGTTTGACAAAAGGGCATTTTGGTCATTTGTCAATTAAATGATTAAGAAAGGGAAAAGATGACAAAATTCATTCATCTTCTTCTCCAAGCTGATGAAATTTGAAGAAAACCATTGTTAGGGCTCTTCAACTTTTCAAGCTAGTAAGTGTATTCTAGCTCCATTTTTTATATTCTTCGTATTTTTGAAGTCCTTGTAACATGAGTAAGCTATTTTTAGCTATATGTTGAGCTAGGATGGATGTTCAAAAATGTACCCATGTATGACATGCATGTATTTTGGTGTTTTATGGAAGAATATGAAAGCTTGATGTAGTAGAAACATCTTTTGCTAAGTGATTTCCATGAAAAATGCATGTAAGGACTTATTTGTGAAAGTCTTGAGTTTGGTCATATATGTTTGATTTAGTGAGAATTGATGATTGCTTTAGTTGAGTAAATGATTCGGCTAGGCATGAAAGGCTAGAAAGTTGAATGAAAATCACTTTACGATCCTCGGGGCAAAATGATAATTTTGATAAAGTATGAGATAATGATCAATTTAGTCAATGTGTGTATTGAATGAGTTGATTTATCATTATAGATCATGAAATATGAAGCCTAGATCAAAACCGAGGCAAGAGCAATGCGGTGGACTAAATTGCACGTCTCTATACTTTTGAGTGCGGGGTAAGTTTATGCGTAATCAATGCATTTATACTTACACAATCTTAATGCTAGCTAGTGTGTGGCATGAATGAGAATGATTGAGAATGATTGAGAACCTATGTGGTTCAAGTGGAATGAATGTGGTAGATATCATGAATGAATGGATGAGTAAGTAGATATGTGGATGGATGTGTAGTGATAATACTTGTTGGTGGGCTAAGTGCGATACCACCTTAATACTTAACAACGATGGGTTGTGTGCGATACCATAATTAAGTATATTATTTAGTGGGCTATGTACGAAACCACTATGATTACCTCTGGGTAGGCTAAGTGCGATACTTCCCTATAAATTGATTATAGTGGGCTAAGTGCGAAACCACGAGAAATTAGCTGTGTGAATTCATTGTGTAGAAGTGTTTTTGAGTAATTTAGCTATGTGGTTTAGCTGTGTGGATGTATTTTAGAGTAAATTAACTGTGTGGATGTATTATCGAGAAATAATGATGTGATATTGAGTGAAGGGGTGCATGTCGATGATTATGAGTATGTGACTCATGATGTGTTGGAAATGTGGTAAGGGATAGAAACAGTAAGCATAATTGTGGATGTCAATTTATATAGTAGTATAATGCTAATTGTTGTTTAGCTTATACTAGAATGCTTAAATTGTTTATGTGTAAACTTACTAAGCTCGAAGCTTAATTCTTTTCTTTTCCCTTGTCTTATAGATAAAAAGGGTTGATTTGAGATACGTGGATCAAACGGAAGATCGCCCACACTATCAGCACACTCCGGTACATAAGACTCATTGTTTTGTATATGGCATGTATAGAAGCTAGACAAGTTAGTGAAATTTGTTGTAATGGCTAAGATGTGTTGGCCTTTAGATGGATAATCTATTTTGTATAATGTCATGGTTGGTGGCTATCTTATTATACGAAAAGATGTAGTTAACCATGTGAGCTTATGTTTTAATATGAGTTGTTTATGGATGAGTTGAATGAGTATATGTTGTATGAACTTGAGGGGTGAGAAGAGCTTAGCACATAACTTTGTTCTTGTCCATGTGGATAGACACACGGGCATGTGTCTAGGCCTTGTGTGACACACGGCCAGCCCACGGGCGTGTGCCATGGCTGTGTCTCTTTGACACTTTCAAGTAGTGTAGGCCCGGGCTAGCCACACGAGCATGTGCCTAAACTCTAGGCCATGTGAAGTAGTTAGTGTTCACCACGGGTGATAAGCAGGCGTGTTCCTTAGCCGTGGGGCAATGGCAGAATGCTTGGGTTTTCATGCACAGGTTGAGGGCATGGGCGTGTGTGACCTCCACGGGTGTGTCTCACCTTACACGAGCGTGTAGTCCCTATTTAGGTGGAGAATTTTTTTTTTAAAATCGTAGAAGTTTTCGATATAGTCTCGAGAGCCCTCGTGTGTATAAGTGAGGCCTCGTAAGTCGAGAATGAGGTTGTTGTGGTGACTCAAGAAGAGTAGTCACGTTGAGCCTAAGTGGCGATCAAGTGATTTTAGTCCGGTAATGCCTCGGGCCCGGTTCCGACGGGAAATACGGGTAAGGGGTGTTACACTATGTTATAATCACTTTTAGATATATGTTTTGTAGTAGGATTGGTGAGTCGATATTAGGCGAATCTCATCCAAGACACTAGTAAACAATTAAACATATACTCAAGTCTTTACGGAGAACAAGAAACTATATGCTTGTGTATTCCGAAGGAAATCTTACTCTTATCAGTTATATTGATTTTGACTTCTAAATGTTTTGGGATTCAAAGAAATCAACATCGAGTGATTTCATTGTCCTAGGTGATGAGTCCATAGTGTGAATAAGTGTCAAGCTAGGTTGCACTGCTAACTTCACTATAGAGGTCGAATATGAGGTATGAATAAAGCTATGGCATGATAATAATGCAGAAATAGCTAAACGCCAAAGAAACCACATGAAGACAAAGCACAATGATAGAAAGTTTCATAAGGGAGACGGTAGTATTTGACAAAATAGTGGATGTAGCCAAAATCGCATCCAATGACAACCTTGTGGATTTGTTTAACCAAAAATCTAGTGGCTAGGAGTATGGGAAAGCATCATCATCACACAGATCTTTCTGATTGCTCATAGCTCACAAAGCATATAACGATTTATGACTTAAGGCATCAGCTACAACGTTAGCTTTACCCGGGTGGTAATCTATCACAAGTTCGTAGTCTTTCAACAATTCTAACCATCTCCTCTATCGCAAATTCAAATCTTTCTGAGTCATCAAATACTTTAAACTCTTATGATCAGTATAAATATGACATTTTTCATTGAATAAATAGTGACGCCAAATCTTTAATGCAAACACAATCGCAGCCAATTCAAGGTCATGTGTTGGATAATTCTTTTCTTTTCGACCAATGCAAGGTCATGTGTTTAAGCATCTAAGCTCTCAAGCATAAGCAATGACTTTCCTTCTTGCATCAAAGACACGCCCAAACCATTTAACGATGCATCACTGTAAACTATGAACTCTTTGTCTGACTTGGGTTGAATCAACACTGGTGCTTCTGTCAACAACACTTTCAACTGTTTAAAACTCTGTTGGTACTTTTCTGACCACTCGAATCTAACATCTTTCTGTAACAACTTTGTCAATGGGGTCGTAATCATTGAAAAACCTTTCACAAATCGTCTATAATATCCCTCTAGTCCGAGAAAACTATGGACTTCAAGCACATTTCTCGGAGGCTTCCATTCTAAAATAGCAGAGATTTTACTCGGGTCAACTCGTATCCCAGCAGCTGATACAATATGCCCTAGAAAACTGACCTCATGCAACCAAAATTCACATTTGTTAAACTTTGCATACAACTGTTTCTCACACAGAGTTTGTAGCACGATTCTCAAATACTCAGCATGCTACGTCTCATTACACGAATAAATCAAAATATCATCAATAAACACCACCACGAAGCAATCCAAATACGGTCTAAATATTTGATTCATCAAATCCATAAAAACTGCAGGAGCATTGATTAGTCCAAAAGGCATCACTAAGAATTCGTAATGTCCATACCTCATTCTGAAAGCAGTGTTCGGCACATCAGATTCTTTAACTCTCAACTAATAGTAGCCTAATCTCAAATCTATCTTAGAAAACATTGTAGCTCCTCTCAACTAATCAAACAAATCATCAATACGAGGCAATGGATATTTGTTCTTTATTGTCACTTTGTTCAACTATTGATAATCAATACACATTCTCATAGTTCCATCTTTCTTTTTACAAATAACACAGGAGCTCCCCAGGGTGAGAAACTCCGTCGTGCAAATCCTCTGTCAGTCAATTCTTGCAACTGAGATTTCAACTCTCTCAATTTGGTTGAGGCCATTCTGTACGGAGCTATCGAAATAGGAGCAGTTCCGACACCAACTCAATACCAAATTCAATTTCCCTAATTGGAGGTAATCCGGCAACTCTTTAGGAAACACGTTTGGAAACTCACATACCACAGGCACAGATTCGGCTTTCTTTTTCGACACTTTTGTATCAATTACGATCATAACCCTTTCTCACATAGTTCATAGCTTTCATCACAGATACAACAGCTGATGATCCTTTCGTATCACTAGACTCAATTCGAACTATCTCATCATTTTGACTCTTCAATTCAATGCTCTTTCTCTTACAATTCACGATGGCATTATGCAAAGTAAGCCAATCCATACCCAAAATTATGTCAAATGCATCAAATGGTAGCAACATCAAATTGACTGGAAAACATAAATCACGAAACATCAATGGGTAATTCTTGCACACTTTATCCACCAAAACACACTTGGCTAAGGGGTTCGATACCCTAATAACAAATTCAGTAGACTCAACAGGTAGAGTCTTATTCAATACTAAATTCATACACACATAGGAATGGGTAGATCCTGGATCTATCAGTGTAATGACATCAATATCAAATAAAATGAAAGCACCGGTGATGACGTTTGAAGATGATGCTTCCTCTCGTGCACGTATAGCATAAGCTCGGCGGTGCTCTTGCTTTTGACCTCATAGCTGTATCAATTGTCCCTCTCTGACTTTCACTCACATTTCTGGTGTTTTTGGGTGGTCTACCCCTAGCTGACGCATTACTCAGTCTTTCATTCTGAACATTTTCTTCTTCGACCATCTTTGGGCAATCTTGAATAAAATGATCTCGGGATCCACACTTATAGCATGTTCTATTATTATACTTGCCCCAACACTCTCCCGCATGTTGTCTCCCACATTGTCTACACTCGGGCTTGTTACTCTTAACACTGCCGATACTTGATTCAATCGGAGCCTGAGTTCATGGACCAGTGTTTTGTCTCGAACGATCTCTACTTGAATGTCCCAACGAAACAATTGAACGATTGTTCACATCTCTAAATCTCTTTGTAGAAGGTTGAGAAAACTTACTCATCGATCTATTTCTTTCATCACGAGCTTCAGAATCAGCTTTCTTCTTTTCTTTACTGAGCTCCTCGAGCTTTGCATGCTCTTTCAACTAACACAACAAATTCGTTTATGTCGAGTATTCCAACCAGTAACTTAATGTCTTCATTCAATCCCTCTATAAAGCGCTTGCACATAGTAGCTTCATCGAAACACATTCTCTCGCGTATTGACTCAATCTTACGAATTCCCGCTCGTATTCAGTAATAGACAAATGACCCTGTTTCAGTTCTAGAAACTCTTTGCGTTTCTAATCAATAAAGCGTTGATTCATATACTTCTTTCTGAACTTGGCTTGAAAGAAATCCCAGTGATTCTCTCTCTGAAACTATAGATATCGATGTTTTCCACTAGTTATAAGCGTGTCTCTCAACAAGAAAACTACACACTTAGTACACTCATCAGGATTCAATGACATCTCATCAAATACTCGAATTGTATTTTCGAGCCAAAACTCGGCCGCTCAGCATCATCATCAACCGTGCCCTAAACTTTTTAGCCCCGTACTTCTGAATCTTGTCTACAGGTGGTTTATTCAATCTGATCGGATCTACAATTTGTGGCACAACAGGTACTTGTGGGGGTAGAGGTTGTGGAGTAGTCGGATTCATTTGAACGAATTCTGAAAACCATTCACTCATCATATGAAAGAAGGCTTGCTTAGCCTCTCCTCCCTCACTACTTTCATTTGACCTAGATGTGGTCGGCGTTGTCCCTTAAGCGGAGCAAAGCGATTACTTTCTACGTCACAAGAATCGCTCGATCGAGATCCATTACTATATGAAAACACATTTTCAGCTGTCAAAATTCATCACACTATCGCAATTTCATATATGGCATGTATAGGTAGACTCACACATGCTACGTTAGTCCGAGAATCGACTAAACCGTAGCTCTGATACCAATAAAATGTAACACCCCTAACCCGAAACCATCGCCGAAATAGGGTAAGAGGCATTACCAAACAATTAAATCATTTAACAACCCATTCACAACACAAAGTCAATCATCAATATAACACATCTAAACATAAATATATAGTCCCTTATTAAGGCCTATAAGACCTTAAACACATGCTAAAGAATGATCGGGACTAAATCGAAACATATACAAAATTTTTCAGAAACTTAAAAACTTATCCAAAAATACAGGGGATACAAGCCTGTGAGAGCCAACCGTGTGCCCTCCACGGCTTCTAAACACACCCGTGTGTCCTCCCCGTGGTCAAACCTGATTCCTCACCACGACCACCAAGCACGCCCATGTACCTTGGCCGTGGTCAAACCTGCCAAAGCAACACGGTTACCAAGCACCCCCGTGTGCTAAGGCCATGCACTACTAGTCCATATATTGACTTTCTCACACGACTTCTAGGCACGCCCGTATGCCATGGCCGTGTGCCCTTAAGCAAGCTACTGACTTTACCCCATGGTCACTAGGCACGCCCGTGTGCCATGGCCGTGCGACATTATAGGTCATTTGCTAGACCAAAAATGCCACCCAAATGGGTCATACCTACAAGCAACATTTACCAAAACAACTCATGCACTTATGACTACCCAAAAACATATTAAAATAATCATTCAAACCATGCATTTAATACCAATTCTATTCATACCAAATTTACTACCAAAACTTATCTTATCACAAGCATAATTCATTCTCAATTTCACTTATTCTTAATAACATCATACCATCACCAAAATTTCCATCCATAAGTCAATTTCTCAACTCACAATCCATACCAAAAGATGCATCATATAAACCAAAGTCATTCATTCCAAAAACTATCACATATCTAGCCACATCTCATGGTTACTTACAAATCTTAAATATGATTCAAATAACTAGCCTATACATGCCATATTTTAACTATGTACATCTTTCCAAAATACCCCAAAATAGATTGCCGATAGTGTGATTGAGATGCTGACGATCTTCATATCCGAGCTAGCTTTACTGACACTGCAAAGCAAAAAATAAACCACACAGTAAGCTTTTCAAAGCTTAGTAAGTTCGTAATTTAATACATACTACTCAATAATATCACATCATATACAATTAAATCATTACATAGATAAATTGCACAAATAAGCTCATCATCAATCTTAACCATATGCTCAAGTATCTATTCATATAACTATTAAGGCTATCATCAACCACCTAGGTTCAAATGTACCTTGATCAACACATATTTACTCACCATTCATGCTACTAAATTGCTCGATATTACCTCTCGTTCAACCTTTACTATTCTTTTTGATTATTTCCCACACTTAGTGCCAATTTCATAACCGGATCATAATCGTCATTGCACTTAGTGCCTAATCTTTCAACCGACTTATCTCAAGTATCGCTTTACACAATGCCAGTCCATAAGTCAAGCTTTCATATCATCACACACACAGTGTTATTCATTTCATTTGATTTCGGTTTAGCACTTAGCGCCATCAACTAAAATCTTGCACATAGCAACTCACTTTCATACAAAAATACATATTCATTTCATAATGCTAAAACATATCTTAATAATATGTATCCTATTCGAACTTACCTTGAACATCGAACTATCGATACGATCGATTAATCGAGCACTTTATCTTTGCCTCGATCTCGATCCGAACCTCTCCTCTCTTGGTCTATACATATTCAAATTCAATCCATTCAATCATAAAATCATTTTTTAGTCCAAACACATATATTTAGGGTATTTTACAAAATAACCCTCACATTTTCACATTTCAACACTTTAGTCCCTATTTCACAAAATCATCAAATACACAAAATTTCAATACACATGTGCTTAGCTGAATTCTTCCCATATTAATACAAACCCACAAATTTCATTTATTTCACATTCTAGTCCTTCAAATTGCTATTTTTATGATTTTGCCCTAATTAGCTAAATTCATCAAAAATTCAAGAACAACACATGTCCATTAAACACATATCTTTCATTTAACACCAACATTCATCACAAAGCTCACCATTTTATCAATGACACATTTCATAAACATCATCAATTCACAAAATTTAAGCATGGGTTTTGTAGAGCATAAAGCAACGATTACGAAAACGTAGAAATTAATAAAAGCCGAACAAAAATCTAACCTTGAATCAAACATATTCTTAGTAGAAATTACCAAAGCTTAAAACCTCCTTTCTTTCTTCAATATTCGGTGCAAGATAAATAGAAAATGGCCTATTTTAATGGTTTGTTTTATTATAAATTAACTTAATAAATAAATACCAACTTTGCTCTTTTATAAGTCATATAAAACAAATATATTTTAAGGCTAATAAGTCATTTAGCCACCACTATCTTTAATAATGGCTTAATAACAACATAAGGCCTCCACCTTAAAAAGCCAACCACAGTTAAGTACTCGTAAATTAGCACACAGTATTTTACACTTCATGCAATTAAGTCCTTTATCTTAATTCAGCACTCAATCGATAAAATTATCACACATAATTTTCACACAGACTATGTCACATACTATTTACATAGAAATTAATATTAAATTATCATTCGACCTCGAATTTGTGGTCTCAAAACCACTGTTTTGACTAGGTTCTAAACCGGGCTATTACATATGGTATGTAGCATCATTCACAATAGTGGAACTCATAGTCTTACTAAAGGGTAAATGATATTCTCTCATCGACATTACATGATAGATGAAAAATAAATGTAACCACGAGTCATTTATCTTTGTGAGAAATGATTTGATTACTATTTGATTGTAATTAACTTTTCATGAATGATGATGCAATGATCATAATGAGATAAAATAAGATCATATTGGGAGAACAAATTTACCCAAAAAAAGATTAAGGATATCCTACGAGGGCAATACACTTATGAAAAAGTCATTACACGAATATTGATTAAGTAACTTTCGTAATGATATGTAATTAGGGAGAGTTCAATCATGATACTACAGTGTAATAACTTCGTGACCTAATAAGTTAATGACTAATAGACGAAAAATTGGAACTTAATAATAAATTATTTGATTTATACTTATATATGTCCAATCGGTCTTTTCGCTAGCTCATTGGAATTAGAAACGAATTGCATATAGAACTAAATGAACGAAAATGAATGGAAATGTTGAAGTTAGAGAAATGAGTCACAGACACAAATGAGTGTGTTTTTTCGCTGAGCAGATAAATGACTTGAGATTTAATTTAAGATTTTCGATTTATTATTTAATTAATTATAATTAAATAATTGAAGTTTGAAAATGTAATTAAATTAACTATTCATTATGAAATCAATCGAATAAGTAAATTAAATATATTTTCTCATAGAATTTTTACAAGAAAGTTGTTATAACTTTATGGAAATTATAATTTAGTTGAGAAATTATTTAATTGAAAATTAATTTATTTTAATTAATTAATTAATAATTATTTTAGATAATAAAAAATAAATTTTGAGTTAAATTAAATTATAAAGTGTTAGGTCAAAATTTAAGAAACACATATAATTTGGACCTAAGACATGAAAGACTCAATCCCCTCATATGATAAATGAGGAGTGGCAACCTAATAATATTTATTAGGTGTGTGCCTAGAGGTGAGCATGGGCGGGGCGGGTTTGGTCGGCCCAACTAAAATTTAGGCCCGTTCATTGGGCTCGGGCCGGTCAGCCCAAAAATGGGCCTAAAATTTTGCCCAAGCCCGCCCATATAAAATACTAAAAACTTTACTACCATATATTAATTTTTATATTATTTTATATAATTTTAAATATATATAATACATCAAAAATATTTAAAAATCAAAATAAATATTTTTCAACAAATTGAAAATAAATTTTAAAAATATGTAGACTTAAATAACACTAAAATAGATGCAACTTAACAAGGAAATGCCTCTAAAATAATAACAAAATTAACAAATGTCTTTAAAATAATAATAAAATTAACAATAAAATAAGTTTTATATAATATCTAAACAATAACAACAAAATAATAGAAACATAATAGTAAAATGGTAGCAAAATAAAGAGAAAATAATAAGAAAATAATATTAAAAAAATTTTTTTTGCCTTTAATGATTTGGTAATGGTAATGCCTGCCAAGAAATTCTTAGAGGTCAGCCCATTTTTAAACAGGCCTCATTTTCTACCCAAGCCCATTTTTGGGCCTATATTTTTACCGAACCTCCCATTTTTTAGGCTTGGCCTTGGTAGTAAATTAGCCCATGCTCACTCTAGTCTTGCCCATCACTCCCCTAGTTAGACTAGGGGACTGTTTTCTATTAAATAAATATTATTTGTACAACTTTTATTCAATAAGGATTTTCTATCTCTCCTTATTATAAATAGATGATACTGGTAAAGTTATTTACATAAGTTTTAACACACAAGTTTCAAATATTGTTATTTTGCTAAAAAGTAGTGATAATTTATTTTCTAAGAATAAATTTATTTTCTGGGAATTACAATTACTATCGGTTTCTAAAGAGAGAAATTATTTTCCGACTGAAAATAATTAAATCATTTCTTATTTTGTATTTGGTTCGCATTGCTTGAGCCCACACTCGACACAATTCAAGGTAAGAGCAGGGGCGAAGCCAAAAAAAAAAATTTTAGAAGGGCCGAAATTAAATTGTAATTTTTACAATAGTAAAAATAAAATTTCACCATTTTAATAGCCTTTATATATTTATACTTTTAAAGGATTAAATTAATTTTTTATCATTTTTAGGGGAGCCAAAGTATAATTTTACCTTTACTAATTTAAAATTTTAAAAATTTTAAAGGACCTAAATGGAAAAATTTCCATTTTAAGGGGGTCAAGGTCTCTGCTAGTGTATAAGGATAGCATGGTATGTTGTTCGGTTGAAAGCTGAGAACGATTTAAATTCGTTTGGCACAAAACATAAGTACTTTTAGGAAAAAAAAATTTTGCTATAATAATCACAAACTGACTGATTTTTAAAAATTTTCAACTTCCATTGTGAGTGAAAACTGTTCTCTTAACTGTTAGTTACTTAACTATATGTCTTACTTTTGATGCTTACGTTGTTGTTTTCCTTTATTCCATGTATAAAGGAAAAAAAAAACTATCAAAATATTTTTACCCAATTTGACTCGGTTCACTCACTTGGACTATTTGAGTTTACCTTTGACTTTATAGGTTGGGTTTTTATGGTTTGGACTTTCTCTAATAAAAAGTTAAATGGGCTCATATAAATGTCTAAATTTAAGGGCATTATCATATAAATGTCGAACATGGATAGAAAACTCCAAAAATCGACCATTGCTCTTGTTACTTAATAATACCAGAAATTTATCAAATATCACAACAATCAACAAGATAGACAATTTTATGTCTAAAGTCAACCTTAAAGTATATTTAATTTATCATAAAAAAAAAGTTAGGCAGAGATTAAAATGAGGGTCTAATGCTTAATGACTCAATAAGAAAAAACAACATAAATATTTCTTCAAATCCATATAAAAAATCTTATCTACATTCATAGAACAAATCAAAAACCTTAACAAAAAAAAAAAAACTATAATATTCATCCGTTGTTTTCTCTGGCACGATTTTTCTTCTATCATTTTGACACGCTTTGGTTGTTTTTTAGTTACTGGTGGTTTTTCTAACCATCTCATACGCTTTAGTGCTCCAATAGAGGATGAACTCGCGAATACATCTTGCAGATGAAGAAGACGAGGCTTTTCGGGAGAATCCAAAAGATTCTAGTGATGATTTGTAATTCTATCTGGTGGGTTTCTGTTTGACAATTAGTGTGGTTTATTTCCCATCACTGTGAAATACTTTGACCGATTTCTGGCAACTAATTGAGGGAATTGCCATTATGATTTAGGGGAGAAAGGTTATTTGTTTAAATTCTTTTATGTTGTTGATATGAACAGGGTGGTTAACAAAATGTCATGGTTCTTTAACAATCATCTCCTCTTACTACAAAAGTTAGAAATTGGGAAGGATTCCCTACATTTGTCTCTCCATCATGTGATATTTTGGGTAAAATACATGATCTACCACTAGGGCTTATCTCGGAAACAATGGCAAGGAGATTCAGGGCTTTTTTGGGAGAATTTTTAGATTATTATACTCGGGTTCCGTCTATAGGGATAAAACATTTCATACGGGTTCAAGTTCGTATTGATGTATGGTTACCTTTTAAACAGAAGAAGAAGGTTCTGTTGGGAGAGCGAATGTACTACGCTCATTTTCAATATGAAAAACTTAATCTTTTCTATTTCATTTGTGGCAAATTGGGACATGGAGAAAGCTTCTGTCCGTGTGCAGGGGGTTGATCCGACTTAGATTGTTTTTGACTGGGAAATCACTTAAGAGCTCCGTCGGGATGAGGATTAGTGGGCGTCAATCGGTGGCTGCGTGAATCAGATAGAAGGATGGGTCATTCTGCGGGTATGGAAAAAGTATCAATGTAACATAATTTAGGGACTCTTGCTAGGAATTTTGTTTCCAATCCCAATCTCATAATTGGCGCAACTAATAAGGGGATTTGTTTGGATTTGCATGGTAACATTTTTAGTGGTGTTGGGTTACACAGTAATATGGTTAATGAGGTTGGCTTATGGAGATAGGGTCGAATTGAGAAGATACCTAATCCAAACGGATGAAGGGAAAAAAAGACAAAGAACTATTTGTAACACATATTCTGTTTCGGGTTTGGAGGAAACAGACAATGAAGACTTATCGACTAGCTCTACGAGGTAGGGCAGCCGAGTGTAATGAAAATCCTTAGTTGGAATGTTCGTAAGATGGGGAAGCCACGAGCAGTTCATAACTGAGAGAGGCTAGTTTCTAAATACTATTTCTGATGGAAACAAAAATTAGTATGTGTCGTATGGAAGGAATTAAACGGAAGTGTGGGTTTCAACAGGGTATTGATGTTGGTGTTGATGGTTCTAAGGGTGGTTTATCATTGGGGTGGAGGCAACATACTGTAGTGACTTTATATAGCTACTCACAATATCATATTTATGTTGTGATACAAGATAATGATGATGGCTTTCCTTGGCGTTTTACTGGGTTTTATGGACACCCTAAAGAACGACTCATAGAGATAAATTGGGAACTACTTTGGCAACTGGGTCAAGACCAAAGTTTACCATGGCTTTTATGGGTGATTTTAATGAGATTGTTTATTCTTTTGAGAAAAAGATAGTCATTACCGAGTGGAAAAGAGTATAGCCACTTTTGGATCAGTGCTTCTTGACTGTGAGCTCAATGATGAGAGATTTACAAGGTGTTGGTTCACTTGGGAACGAGACTGGTTTGCTTCGACCAATATTCGGGAGAGGCTAGACTGAGGGGTTGCGAACTCATCTTGGTGGAATTGTTTTTCAAAATTTTTAGTTACTCACCTAAGTCATTCAATCTTTAATCATTGCCAATTTATGATAGATACAAGGGGAAGGTGTACACAGAGTCAAGGAACCGGCAAAAACCTTCCAAATTTAATGTTGAATAGTGTTTAGAGGATTCATGTGAGAAATTAGTTCGAGATTATTGAGAGTCAACTGTAGAACCTGTATCGATGAAACTTGAGAATTTAGGGAAAAAACTTGTCAAATGGAGTCATTCTATTCACAAATCTCGACAAACTAGAAAAAAAAAAGAGTATGAGGATTGGCTGAATAAATTAATTACAAAAGATCTGAATGATGACACCCTTGTTGAGTTGATAGAAATCCAATTAGGGTTGAACATTAAAGTTGATAAAGAGGAGATTTATTGGGAACAACGAGCTTGAATCAATTGGCTTTTTAATAGCGAAAGCAATACTACCTTTTTCCATAAGATGGCTAATGGAAAAAAGCAAAGGAATACTATCCGAGGTTTGGAAAATGATGAGGGCGTTAGGTGAGTAATGAAGATAGGATAAAAAAGTTAGCTTCAAAATATTTTCGAAATTGTTTACAGCTTCCGAAGCTAGAGATACCTCACGGATTTTTGCTAAAGTGGAAAAGAAAATTTCAGATGAGATGAATGTTACACTATTAAACCCTTTTCGAGAGAAGATATAGATGGCGATCAAAGACATTGCCCCTCTTAAAGCCCAGGAATGGATGGATTTTCTGCATTGTTTTTTCAATGATATTGATAGATTTTGGGAAAGGACATCACGTCATTTTGTCTTATTGTGCTTCAGGGAGACATTAACTTGGAATGTATCAATCAAACACATATCGTGCTCATCCAAAAGGTTAGTAAACAGCGTACTATCATGCAATTTTGGTCTATTATCTTTGCAATATGCTATACAAAATTATTTTCGAAGTTTGAGTCAATAGGATGAGTGGCTTCTTAACACACTAAAACACAAAGGGCTTTCATACCCGAAAAGACAAAGATCTAACAATGTTTTGATTGCCTATGAGGTTTTGCATTTGCTTAAAACTAGACGTTGGGGAAAGAGTGGTAACTTTTTTTCAAATTGGATATGAGCAAAGCTTATAATTGGGTGGAATTGGATTTTCTAGCTGGGACGATGCTTCATTTGGGTTTTCATACTGATTGGGTTACTTTAATTATGAGATGTATGGCATCGGTTTCCTATACGGTCATGATAAATGGGTGTTTTAGCACCAGTTTTGTTACGTCTAGGTGATCCCCTCAGCCCTTACTTATTACTACTATGTGCAGAAGGTTTCTCAACTATTTTGAATGCGGCTAAATCCAAAGGGTTGATAAATTGTGTGCGAATAGGCAAAGGATTGTATAATCTTTGGGTATGCAACGAAAAAAAGAGCTGAAAAGGTTGTCTCAATCATCTTTAAGTATTAGAAAGCGTCCGGTCAGAAAGTTAATTATGATAAATTGTTTTTATACTTTGGAGCAAACATTGGAGAAGGTGAGAAGGGTCTAGTGGGGAAAAATTGAGAGTCTATATCCCAACAAATCTAGACTTAGGCATACCTATGATGGTCGGTAAAAATAAACAACAGGCTTTTTTTACCTATGTTGATAGATTTCGATCAAGAATTGAAAACTAAAATATGTTTTCTATCTTAATAAATTTTGCAATCCATTCTAGTTTATGTCATGCAATGTTTCATTTTACCTAAATCTTTATGTGTTGAGTTGGAAAATATTCTCAACTGGTTCTGGTGAGAAACTTTAAAACTCTGAAAGGAATTCATTGGAGCTCCTAGCAAATGTTATGTTACTCGAAGTTGCAAGGAGGGTTGGGGTTTCGTGATTTATTAATTTTTAATATTGCTTTACTAGCTAAGCGATACTAGCGGATTTTGAAACATCCAAATTGCTTATTAACTAAGGTATTTAAATAGCGTTACTACACCAAAACAGACTTCTAGCGGCATTTTTAGTGGCGTTTTAATAAAAAGCGCCGCAAATATTATACATTAGCAACGTTTGAAAGAAAATGCCGCAAAAAGTTGAGCAATAGAGGCATTTTTGGCCCAAATGCCTCTATAGATATGAGCATTAGCGTTTTGTAAAAACGCCGCTATAGATCTGATCATTAGCGGCGCTTACGTAAAAACACCGCTATAGATCTGAGCATTAGCGGCGCTTTCGTAAAAATGCCGCTAAATATCTGAGTATTAGCGGCGCTTTCGTAAAAACGTTGCTAAAGATCTGAGCTTAGCGGCGCTTTCGTAAAAACGCCGCTATAGATTTGAGCATTAGCGGCACTTCCTTAAAAACGCCGTTATAGACCTGAGCATTAGCGGCATTTTTATACAAACGCCACAAAAGGTAAGCTTTAGATCTGAGCAAACAAACGTCGTTTATTTTTTGAGCTTTAGTGGCGTTTTTAGGAAAACGCCGCAAAAAAATATATTTTATTTTAGGGTTTTGGAGAATTTAAGGTTTAATGTCTATGGTTTAGAGTTTTAGAATTTATGATATAATGTTTATTATTTTGGGTTAAGGTTTTATGTTTTATAATTTAGGGTTTAAGGTTTTATAATTTGGGTTTGAGATTTAAGGTTTTGGATTTAAGGTTTAAGGATACTCTTTGAAAACTGAAAAATATTTTGAATTTACCGAGGTTCATGCCATTTTGTACTACACCTATATTATTTAGTATAAGAATATAAAATATATGTTTTGTACTACACTAACATTGGCCACATGAATTCCCAAAAATTTGGTCTCAGATTATGGTTTAAGGTTTGCGATTTAGAGTTTAGGGTTCGAGTTTTATGGTCTAAGATTTATGATTTGGGGTTTTGAGTTTAAGGTTTAGTATTTGTGGTTTAGGGTATAATATTTAGGGTCTAGAGTTTATGATTTAGGATTAATCTTGAATTTTTAGAATATAAATCAAAATAAGATAAATGTAAATTATTATTTTAAAAAATATATATCAAAATGGGTTAAATCCCAAAAGCATACATGAACTATGGTTTAGTGTGCAATTGAATACATGAACTTTAATTTGATCCAGATCTTGTAAAATATTAACACAATTATTGATATAATTAACATCATTTTTATTTTATATTGCATACATAAAATTTATATTTATTCAATATAAAAATATATTGATATATTTATATTTTAAAATAATGTTTATGATTAAATCAAAATTAAAGTTTCAACTATACATTTAAACCACAATTAGAAGTTCACATTTAGAATTACACATTAAACCAAAATTCATATATAATTCTAAGATGTATCTATATCAAAATTTAGGTGTATGCATATAATTAAATGCCATTTATATAAAAATCTAAACAACTAATGTGGACCATACTTAAAAAATAATGTTGATGTAAAAGAAAAAAAAATTTCCTAAAAGAGTTGATAATAGTAATTAAATTTTAAAATTTAATAATAAAAATTAAAAAATTAAAAACTTAATATTTAATATTTAATATTTTAGTTAAAAATTTCAATACTCAAAATATAATAAAAAATTTAAAAAATAATAATCTCAGCACAAAAATTTTGAAAGAAAAAATATAGAAAAATATAGGTTAAAAATGGAAAAAAAATTAAAATTGTGTAATAGTGTAAAAACGCCGCAAAAAATGAGCTATAGTGGCGTTTTTAATAAAAACGCTACAAAAGTTCATACACACAGTGTCATTTTTTCTCTGCTAAAAAATAGAGCTAAAAAACCCTATAACCTTAATTTTATTTTTTCAAACCCTAAATTTTCTAAGTCCCCAGAATTTTCCTATGTCGATTTCCCAAAATCCCCAAATCGGTTTCCCCCACCTTTCAATCCAGTTTTCCTCGTAAGTCACTATGCAGTCATTGGTCATTAGCCATGGTTCTATGTTTTTAACTGTTGGTTTAGGGTTTACAAAGATGGCGCATGTTCAAGTTCAGGGACAAAGTGGGGGCGTTAACAATGGATCTGGTGGAGCCAATAACCGGTTTGTAACCTCGCTATATGTTGGGGATTTGGATCCAAGTGAGACCGTGCAAAATTTCTCAACATTTTCTAATCTTTGTTTTACCCGGAACTAGGGGTGGTTTTCTTCTATCCATCCTTAGGTTTTGAGTTCATTTCTTTTGTTTTTTCTTTTTTAATTCAATAATGGCGAAATTGAGACATTCTCAATTACAAGCGAAGAAATTGTCGACAGTAATGCTTGTATTATCAATGTTGTTTATGTTAACGGTAGTTTTATTAATGCTTTTAGGACTAGGGATTTTCTCTCTTCCCATTAACGACGATGATTCTCCTCCCAATGATCGTACTTCCTATAGATGCATGGCTTCCGAAAGGTAACTGGGTCTTAATGCTTTTATTTCTAAGCTTTGATCTTTTTGATAGTGTTTTCTGATCGTGGTTTTCATGCAGAGGAAAAGGCTTGGGGAAAAGAGGGGAGCAGTGGACTGAAGTCCTTTCATGGGAGCCTAGAGCTTTCCTTTATCATAATTTCTTGGTTCGTTTCTATTCTACTCTTATCTTTATTTATAATTTATGAATTACTGTGGCAGGTGTGGGCTTTGTAGTGTTTACCATGTTTTTTATTAATATAATATTTATAATTTAAACTCATTTAGCTTACCATATTCTTGAATCTGATCATTCATGTTAATATTAAGTTTGGATAAAATCCGCTGGAACACAATTTCCATTGATGATCACCTTATCAAGTCTAGATTTAATGTGCACACCTGACTTTGCACATGCACATGTACTAAGTGAATTTTGGGTTCACATTACAGTATACATGAATAGTGCTTCATACAAGAAATGATATTTTTTCTTTTCTTTTATTGTTTTAGGCATCCCCTAAGGTTTTCTACAGATGTAACTGTAGATTTTTCTTTTACTTTATTTATCTTCAGGCACTTCTCAATCGGAGAGAAGCTCTTATAATATCTTCCTGGCCACAAACTTCTCTTCCTAGGAGTACTGATTTGGTAAAAAGAGTTGAAAATTTACAAGCTCTGGTGAGTTTATAGAGCCCTTCTTTTTCCCTCTACATTTGCCACCATATACTCTTCAACCCAAGGTAAGGGAATCGCTAACCTCTGATAATTTATGTCCTAGACTCGAGCAATCTGGAATGCTAGAGTTGAGTATTCTGTTGAGCTAGCAAAGCGCATAACTGCTTCTATTGTTGATAGTGAAGAAGTCATTCAGTATATATCTGTAAGTGTAGTTTGTTTCTTTAGGGATTGTCTTATTAATTATAAATAAAAATGAATGGCACCGTTTTGTTTCTTTTCTTGATTGCGCCATCTTTCAATGCATAAAATATACTTGTAATTATACTACCACAGGCTGTTGTAAAGTCTGGCGGAAAAAGGAATGGCTTAATGAACAATGCTAATGACTTAAGTATCTGTATTCTTAGCATGTCTGCAAATCAATGTTGATAGGTTGTATCCTCTTGATGTGAGAAGAGAAGGAGGTGTTGGCTCTCTTATCCAAGCTAGATTTAGACAATATTCATTTCGTTAATTCTCCTCCAAGCATGTTTACTTTGAACAATATATGCTTTGGTCCTAGGACAAAGAAATGCTTTTCATATTCATTTCACTAATAGTACCTCCTATTGATTCTATTTGATATATGAAATGTTGGACATCTATATGTATTTATACTTGCAGAGGATGCAAAACAATCAGTTCACCTTATTGCAAGTGAAGGACTGGAGGCATATCTTCCCCTTACTGATATGGTTGATATTTCTGCTGAAGTGCTACGCCTTACCAAGCGCCTATCAAAGATGAAAACGAAGTATGAGGGACTTAAAGCTTGCCTCAACTCTCTTAAAGTATGAAATTTACTTTGTCATTGATGTAGATGCACTAATATTGTGCATTACTTTGGCACAAATGTAATAGTGACCACCGTGCTTAAGCTTTTCAAACATGACGGAATGTACGGATTAAAATAGGATAAAAACAAGGCACGGAACTTAAAAACAACACTACTTTGTAGTAGTTAGAGTTTCATGGAGAGGATTCCTGAATATGTTTGCTATGGCATTGTTTATTATGTGTCAACTTTAGTGGGGGCACTTACCCAGAGAACTTCATAAAATTAACTTTAGGGAAAAGCTCAAACTGTTGTTTTTTTAAATCATTTGGGAAAGTTTATGTGCTATAAAACATTTGGAAAAGTTTGGCACACTTCAAATTGGTGTATCATGAGAACTGGCCATTGTTCTTGTTCAACATTGCTATGAAAGTTAATTGATAGTTTACTTTTTACTCGTCTAAGTCTTCTTAGGATGTGTCAACTGATGGCCTTTTCTTCTCCAAAAAGCTTCATATTCTCCTATGCTTGTTGATGCCTGCAATTGCTTACAAGCCTCTTACAATCTATAATATGTGTTCACTGCAGTTCATAGAGAAAGCTCCCAAGGATGTTGTCCGTGGGGTTCACGAAAAAGCAGCAAAACAGAAGAGAAGATTAATCTGACCAAAAACCGATTGGCTTTCCTGAAATCAACTGTTATGCTTTCGCAATAGGCTCCATATTTGGTCATATTTTCAGTCTTAGCAAAGCTACACGTCCTGTTGGGATGATCTGCACTATTTACTTATTTATGTCACTATAAACTCCATTTCAGCTGTTCTGCACATTCAACCTTTAGAGGACTTTGCAGCTTTCTGTTGTTAGAAGCATATTATACCCAAAGCTCCGCACTGATAACGTGAGCCCAGAACGCAACTTGCTTGGTCAGATAAGAAGGTTAGAGCAATCCATAAATTGAGTGGAATTGAAATGCCATAGTTGTGCTTTCATTGCTTCGTCGAAGTTACAAAAATATATTAAACATTGTTCACTGTTCTTCATTGTACCTTTATCCAGGTATTGATTTCATTGGTTTCTTGTTTTGGGTTCTAATCTTCCATAGATTTAAGAAGCATTTCTTTTATCAAATATTATTGGTGTGGGAGAATGGAAGATGATGGGTTTATGTTACTCAGTGTTAGCCTTTTATATTTGCGAGATTTTATCTCTCTAATGTGTGGCGTCTTTTATGCCTCGGTTTGAGGCGTGACATGAACACTCGTGGATTCTTTTACTTTTCCTATACTAACATGTTTAGGAATTTGAATGAAATTGTGTAATAAAATGTAAATTAGGATAGAGTGAATGAACGTGTGGAGGTTTCCATAGCCTTCTAGATTTGGTAAGTTGCTTTTTCACTTTGGACAGTCAGGATATATTGTTTTTTTTGGGTTGCAAGAATGGTCATCATGAGAATCGAATTCACAGCAATTGTTCCATTTTGCATATGTATATCTTCGTGGTCCGTAATTCACTATAAGTAGAGTTTCTGAATTATGCTACTACATAGGTGCTTATTTTGAAGGACAATTTTTTTTCTCCAGTTGTGCTCCCATTCACCTGCCTTTATATTTTTTTCATTATAGTTCCTTTTCTAAATAACATGACACTAGTTCCATTGCTCCAAGACTCAAGAAAATATCTACCTAATATTTTTGTAATTTCTGCTTAGCAGAATACTTTTCCTCTCTGTTTTTAGTTGAGATATATTGCTTTTTGCTAATATGTTTGGTGGGCTTTTGCCGAGGTTGGTTATTGAATCATTATGGGCTTTGGTAAAGGGTTTCTAGGTTTGATTAGTTAAAATTTGTTTACTTTTTAAAAAAGTAAAATTTTTATTTTAATAAAAATATTAGTTAAAATATTACAATTTTAAACATTACAACACAACTCACAATTTACATGTATTTGATATTTTTAAATATTTGTGGAAACAAGATCAGTCATTGCTTCTTCAAGAAATGGTAATTTGTATTTTGTTAATATGAATACTTGATAAAAATTTAGATGGTTTGTTTTTCTCACATATTATTTGTTCTTTCCTGTTCAGATAACAAATGAAATTATGGCTATCACAGTCAAGGTATGTATTATCTTTGATGAATTCTTTCTTATTGTTCTTAAAATGTTTGTTTAGAAACCATGTGATGTCTTTCATGCTTGTGCTATATAAATTTATTTTCTAGCTATTGCTTTTATGAGATGTTTTACAAATAAGTTTGTAATAGCTTTTTTTAATAAGCTTGTGCTTATTTGTATTTTACAAATAAGTTTGGTTTTACAAATAACTTGTGTACTGTCTAGGAACATTGTGAATTTTTTATGAACTATTGGAATGAATTGCAAGGTTGCAAATATTGAGTGTCCTCAAGAAACTGAGTTTTAGTTGTAGTGTTTAAAACCATTGCAAAGTGTTCTCATTTGAATTTCTGTTGGAATAGAGCCCTTTATAAATGAGATCATTTATTAGGTTTATAAATTTGTTTCCATTTTGGACAGCCTGAGATGGAGATGGTTGCAAGAGGATTGGAGAAAATTTTGAAGGTGGAACAAAGGGAATAATTTATGGCAATGGTGGTAGGGAATTGTAATTGTAGTGAAGAAATTCGTACAAGTGCGGCTGAGGCTCTGGGTTTGGTATGTTAAGACATATTTCTCTTCTATCATGTTTGCCGGACCCCACAATTCAATTTCTCTAACTTGTATTCTTTCTTTTGCTTCAAAATTAATAATAATTATCTCATCAACGTCAATTATTTGTTTTGTTTTGATTATAATTTTAATTCATTCAGTTTTATTTTTATAATATAAAAACAAATAATTTATATAAATTATTAAGAACTCTTAAAAATTAGGCTTAACTCACAAATTTGTACTTAAATTATACCCTTTTTCCCGTATTGGTACCTAAATTATTTTTTACTTTTTTTCCAAGTGTACTTTGTTAGTTAAATTATTAAATTATTAAATTACTAAAGTAATTGCCTATAATGATCATAAACAAAGTAGCCGCCTATAATGAAATAGTGTTGTCAATAACATATTTTTTGCTGTTAAATGCTTTTTTTGTTACCTTATCAGGTTTCCTTGTAAATATTATTAGCTAAGTTGGTTTCTATCAGCAAGATCGATATCAACTTGAGCGTTAGCTTTTCATTATCTTAATCACTGAATCCTCAACTCTGTTTACTTACAGCTGCAAGGGCATTGGAACTTCTGAATTTCACTCATCTGAATGGAAAGCCTATTCGATTATGTATTCCAACCACCTATATATAATTATAATATTGGTGTGCTATGTTTCATGTTCAATGCTTTATAATTAGTTGCGTAATTCAATTCTACCATTTCATTAAACGTTTAAGGTGCATAGATGTTGGATACTACAAGATCCTGCCTATGGATAATAGGCTATCACATATACTAGTGTAAGACTAAATTAGTTTTGCATGTACGATTTATATTTGTTTAATAGGCTATTTTATTTTATGTTAGTTTTGAATGATTTTAGGATGTATAATTGGTTGGATGCAAAAAAGTTTAATAATAAAATATTGTATTCTGGATTAATATGATAGAGATGTAGGATAGATTTGGTGTATTTTGGCACATGCTTCTTTGTAGAATGATACAGAGTTTATATCTTTGCAGAGAATGGAAGTGCTCAGTGATCACTACAAACTACTTGCAATTGATTTGCGTGACATTCATATCTTTGCAGAGTTCATATCAGTAGCGTTACAAGCAATGGGCTAATTATTACAATCAAACGGAAGTTAGTTATTCCCCTAGAACATAAATGGATTTGTATAAGAACTGTTATCAAAGTAATGCTAAAGGATTTACTTAAGCGGGTAGAAGGATAAGAATGGATTTGTATATAAACTGTTATTCAATTGAAGCTTGTTTGCGTGCTGTGATAATAGTGCTGCTCTTCTATATAATATTTTAATTTTTATTTTATTTTTCATGACCTTTAGGGGCATTTTTGAGTAAGCGCCGTTAAAAGGTCATATTCTTTAGCGGCATTTTTTTCACATAAACACCGCAAAATTTAGTGGCGTTATCTATATCGACGTCCGCAAATAGTTTTAACGGCGCTTAAAAATACCGTTAAAGGCCTAAAAAAATACAGCTAAAAATCTATTTTGCTGTAATATATCACTTTAGAATCATCTAAGGTAGGTTATCACCCTTTTCTTGCCTAGAGGAGTATTCTGGCTGCTAAATGGCTGATTGAAAGAGGAATGGGATGGCGCATAGGTACTGGATCTGCTGTGAACATTTGGAATGACTCTTGGATTCCTAGACCTGGAGACGGTAGAATTAATGTCACAATATTGATATCAATTACACTACGGTAGACCAATTGATCACTTCGAGACACTGTACCTGGAAGGAAGACATCGTCCGTGCCATCACTGATGGGGACCAAGTTGATTGTATCTTGGATATCTCACTTTCCAAGTTGAAGCAGACAGATGCGATGGTTTGGAAGTATGAGGGTACGGGTGTTTACATAGTCAATAGTGGTTTTAAATTACTACTACTAGACAAATTACGAATACTAGATGCCTATCCTAATAGCATGATAAATAGTAATAGCCCATTTTATACAGCACTGTGGGCGTTACAGTTACCTGGTAAAGTAAAAACTACATTTTGGAAAATTTAAAATGATTCCATTCCTACATATGCCAATCTAATTCTACAATCTGCCCTATGTGCCAAGCTAGGTTGGAATCAGTTGATCACCTATTAAGATTTTGCTCGGTCACCTACCAAATAATAAAAGGTTTAAACCTTATGCTCCCCTGTCTCATCTTTCCCAGAATACAGATCCTGGTTGGATAAAACTTTTCGTGTGGCAAATGAGAAGTCCAAGAAGTTATTGGCAATTACCCTATGGGCAGTCTGGTTAGCAAGGAATCGACTTGTTCATGATGGTGTTCGAAAGACAATGAATGAATTAGTGGAGTTTATTTTCAGTTATCTATGTGAAATTGAGGAAATCAATCCTATCAGGGTTATCACAGTACCCACTCCGCAACAGATTTGGAGACCACCTGACCCAGGTTTTATTAAAATTAATTTTGACAGTTCTTATAATTCAAAGACACACTCAGCTATCTCAGGAATCTTAGCACGAAATCATTTGGGGCAGATTATGGAGGCATGTACTTACCCAACGGATCATGTGGCAGATGCGTTTATAGCTGAGGCTCGGGCATGTGAACAAGCTATCTGGTTTGCAATTGATATGGGCTTTCGTAAGGTACAGATGGAAGGTGACTCCTTGACTTTCATTAAGCGATTGAACTCTTACATCAAGGACAAAACCGTTCTGAGCCAATTGTTGGAGACATTAAAGATTATCTGAGTTTTTTTTATAACATTACTTTCTTGCATATTCGACGAAATGCAAACTATGCTGTGCATTCCTTGGCAAATGAGGGTCGACGGTTTCAATCAACAAAATTCTAGGTAGAGCAGGTGCCGGCAACGGTGGAAAGGATAGCAGAGATGGACTGGACGCATTAGGTAAAGAATGCCTGATTTGGGTATTTTGGGTTTGGTCTATTCGGAAACTCTCATCTTTCACCCTGAATTTGGCTACCAAACTTTTTTCTCTCTTTGGATGCGCATTGTTGTTCTATCAGCTACTGTGATGCAGTTTTGCGAGAGTTTTCAACTGGTTTCTTGAGTTTTCTAATTCAAAAGGGAGTTCTTTTGGTTTTTTTGGTTTTGCTTTAGGGTTAGTTTTCTTGTTAGCCAGATTTTCTTTAATGTGAGTGTGGTCTTTTGTTGTTTCCCAGATAGTTGTTGTTGATTTGACATTTGGTGTGTCTCCCTTTACTTAATGATGTCAGCTTATTATTTTAAAAATATACATCATATAACTGTTAAGACACTTTTTAATAAATAATAATAACGACTTTAAAAGAATTTACTTAAAATATATAAACCCATTTTATTTCTTATAAATTTAACAAAACTTTATTTCCAATAATAAATATTCTAAAAGACTATATAAGAATATTTTATAAATTAAAGAATAAGCAAGTTTATACTTGATTATAAATATTAAAATAAGTTAATTATAACATAAATTATTATTTAAAAGAAGAAGAAAATGAGTAAAAAATAAATAAAAAATATTCTACAATCAAATGGTGACACATATCACCCAGACTTGTCCAAGGGTCTAGTAGCTCGCTAGCCTGGGTTTGGATAGATTTTTGCACATCAAGTTGGCTCGACCTAATTTGAATTAAATTTAAATATTAATAATTTTTTTAAAAGTTTAATTTAATTATAAATATATATAAAATATCGAGTAAAAAATATTATTTTATTAAAAACGTACTTTTGATCGGATCGAGCCAACTCAAAAACGAGTTTGAGCTTGAAATATTTTGGAATCGGACCTTATCTCAACATATGGATACCTCTAAGGTCACCAAATAACATCTAATAGAAAAATTAATGGAATGACTAACACAATGACTTGATTGGAATGATATTTATAGTTAAGAACTCAATTTGAATTATATTTAGGGATGGATTTAAAATTTGACCTATAATTTAAGGATGTCTAATGCAGTTAATTAAACCCAAAACCCAACGTCAATTAGTTCCAATAGCGCAACTCCAGCCTAGCGCTGGATGTTTATTATATGCATTTGTGGACGTCCATTGTTGATTTAAAAGTTCATAAAAGCCAGAGGTTTGAGTGTCAAACACAAACTCAAACTCAAACTCATGTTCAATATTGTTGTCTGATTAAATGCATGTGTGGACGTCCATGGCTCCTTTAAAAGTTCATAGTTCCGGGCTCAATTTTAAGCCACAGAAAATTTTCATAATATATTGCTTAAGATTTTCGTTAAGGCTGATTTATGGCTACTCATCTTGTGTTAGTTAAGATATTTGTAGAGATTTAGGTTGAAATGTCTTTCAAGAACTAAGAGAAAAGGGGTGGGACAACATGTTAGAGGAAGCGACTCCCAAATCCTAAAAACAAAATCTCATAACAATCATTTTCAATCACCAATCTTGACCTGCTCAGAATGTGGGTAAAACATACTCTTCAGCTTATCATACTTCTCCATATCAAAATTGTGAGCTCTAATGAGCCGTTTTTGCTTTGTGGTGAACCGGCTTTGGTAAAACCCTTCAAAAGAAGGTTCTTTGGATGTCTTGAGGAAAAATGTATAGGCAGCTATGAAATACATGGATGTGAAGAAGAAACATATTGGTTCCATGACATCCCATGACAGTTCCCAAAAGGTTAGCCTCATGAACCCCGCGGTTTGAACCACCAAATAGACTAGACCCACCCATAGTTCTCGACGGACCAATGAATTGGCTTTTGAATCAATTTTAGCCTTTTGCGTCTCCATTTCTAACAAATGTTTTATTCTCGGGTCATTTGGATTTGGTCTCTGTAAAGGAATCAAACCTCCCACAGCTTTGGCTACCTACAATCACAAAATTCAAAATATTAACAATTGGATTCAATTCAATTTCCTGGTCCCTTTTTTATTAGGGCTCCAAAATTAACATGAAAAATGAAAGAATTCTACCTTTCAGATTTCACTATACCTACCTCTCCACAAGCCAAAATGTTAGGGGGCCAGTGGACTTAATACCTCAAAATTTTATTTTATTTTATTTATATAACACTTAAAACTAGATAAAATTGATACACACACTTTATCCCATTTCAAAATAAATCTTCTTATATTAATACCTATCCAATTAAAACTCAACATAGTAAACCTTTTATTAATTATGCATAATTTACCCTTTCACTAATTATTTTTAATAAATAATGGTACGGATAAAGGCAGTGGGTGAGAAACATCTCTATCCCAGGGTCCACCAGAAGTGTTGAAAACTGAAAATTGTGCTCTATATTGGGTAAAAATCCGGCCCAGAAATACACACGCACACAAAACAGTATCAGTTCTCGACAGCTGCTCCTCAAGCAAAAAAATCTATGAAATTGAAATTCGGAAACTATCATTTTCTCCCCCCTCATTGTAATGGTATAATCTTTAAGCGAAATCACAAATAAAATGGAATATAAAGAGATAATTAATTGCCAAAAAGTTGTACAGCTACCTGTTCAGGTCGCAAAAAGACGAGGTTTCCTAAGACGATGACGTCCCCTGACTCGTCAAGTAATTTGGCGGACTCCAATCCTAGTTTCGGATCCGAAAAACATTCTTCACAAATCCGAATGAAGTTTGAATAGGGAATCCAGTTTTTCCCGGTCTCTCTCAGCCTCATTTTCATCACCTCCAACAGCGCCACCCTTAGCAACTTCTCCGCTTCCTGATCCGACAGTGCCGCCACCTCCTGCACCGTCGTTTTCTCCTCCAAATGCGGGCTCAACCCCTCCAGTCGGATCCGGTCTTTTGACGTGCCAATTCCCCTTAACGTCTCCATTAAATTCTCTCCCATAGGTAGCTTCCTCATTGCCGGTGAAAGCATAGCTCCTTCATGAAGAAACCGACGGCACATTCCATTGCTGTTAACGTTAGCTTTAAAGTCTCCTTGATCCGGCACCATGGTGGTTACATTTTGCAGAACTAGATTGTGAGCCGTTGACGAAGAAGTGCGGCATCTAGTAAGAGCTTGTGAAGACATTTTCGAAATATTAAAAAGCTTCTCCACCAAGGTTTTCTTGAACATGATGAAATTAAAATAAAATAAAATAAAAAATAAGCCCTTTTTTTTTTTTTTCAGAGTGGAGAAGATTTAAAACCTTTGCGCGTTTGGCACAATGAAACGGAGAATTGGCCATTTTATAGTGTCCAACAATGGAAGAATATGAACAAAAAAGGTAAGAAGAAAAATAGGTAAATGAAGATGGGAAATATCGAAGAGAGCGACTTAATCACCCTACACGTGGATGGCAAAAGTTGAACTTCCGAACGCCGTCGGATCATATGAAAAATTTAGCGTTGGCGCCTCTGACTTGCATAAATCCGGTATAAAATATTGATCTCTATGGTTGTGGGTGAGGAACTCATGGTAATTAGAATAGGGTGGCTTACATAGGAAGCCAAATACAGAAGTGAAACTGAAGACTGTTATGTTTTCACGCAAACGTGTTGCCACATATGTTTTAAAAATATAATAGGAAACAGTTTTAAATTTAATGATTGACTGCTTCTTTTAAATAATTACTTCCAATATTGTTAATTAAAGTCACTGTTGTACTCATAAAGAGATTTCTAGATAAGGTTTTTTAATGGAAAAATTAAACACTGAAATGGTATGTTAATATTATTATTTATTAAAATTGGGTGTTTGAAATAATTTTAATAGATTGGGCGAGAGAGATGAGTGACATTCATATTTTTTTAAAACAATAATTGAAATATCATTACAAAAGGATGTATTTTTTTAAATAATTTTTAAGGGTGAAAGAAAGAGATAAGCTGCACGAATATTTTCTGGTGCAAAATACAATTTAAATGGTGGAGGGTAAATTTTGTATCGTTTTGTTATTTTTTAAGAATTACTAATATCTTTACACAAAAAAGATCAATAACAACGTAATTTAAAGAATTATTAATATTTTTACACATATTTTTCAAAAAATCTCATTTATTTATTTTTATTTTTATCCTAATAACAATTTTTTATTACATAACATATCTTCAACATTTATAAAATGTAGTTCTTTTATCACAATAATCCAAAAAAAAAAAATCAAAATGAATCACCGTAAAAATATTTTTAAAAATACACAAAAATAAATACCGAAATGGATTTACAAAATAAATGTCGAAATGGGTTTACAAAAATAAATATACATTTTATATGTGTAACAATATTAGTAATTATTCAAAAAAAATGGTATAAATTTCACTCTCCACCTTTTAGACTATATTTTGTACTAGAAAATACTAATGCCACCCGTCTCTCTCCTTCCACCCTTAAATTAAAAAAAAATCATTTTATAATGATGTTTCAATTATTAAGTCAGAAAAAAACATGGGTGCTGCCCATCTCTCTCCCTCCATCCTTAGGAATTGTTTCAAACACCCTATTTTAGTAAATAATAATATTGGCATGCCATTTCAGTATTTTTTTAATTTGTATTATACAAATAAAAAGCTTATATATATATATATATATATATATATATATATATATATATTCTCTTAAAATCATTTTTTCAAAATGTGTGTTTTATATCATTTATCATAATGGGGTTTATATTCTTTCTGATTTCATTTTCATTTATATTAGGATAAGTATGTTTAGTTATTATTATAATAATATGAAAAAATATTAAATACAATTAGACATAAAATAAAAATAATTAGAACAACTTTAATTTTGAAATTAGAAAGATGAGTAAAAATATTATAAAAAAAAAGACCTCTTCAAAATAAATGAAAATTATTCTTTGCTAAAATAAATTACTGGAGTAACTAAATATTTCTAATTAAAATTATTTTATTGCTAACTCATATATTAGAAATGGTGAAAAAATAATACCTCAACCAAACGTAGCATAAGTGAAATACACGAGTGGTACCTCGACACCCTTTCTATTTGTTTAAAGTTCTCCAATTTATTTTTAATTCATTAAATTTTATTAGGGTTAATAACTTTATCCAATATGTTATACCAAACATTAAAAATAAGTAACAAAAGGTTTTATTTTTTATTAACATCACATTTTAATTATATTACTATAAACAATAAATTCAAAAGGATTATTGAAAATACTAATTTCACCTAATATTACATGGAAGATAACTTTACATTTTCAAAACTACTTAGTACTAAATAATAACAAAACATAACCAATTTTCTTGATTCCTGGAGCTACACAAATTAGGAATATGTCCACTTTTATTTTCATGCATCCTTTATTGATTCTTGCACTGAACGACTTTTTGTTAGCCCCCTGTCTTCATGCTTTTGTTGGTCTCGTACAAAAAAAGCATCAAGATTATTTTTGCTACACTTAGATCATCCATGCCTTTGGTACATAGTCTTACCTTAGACTTGATAACTTTCTTTAGTCCACACGGCGAACACAAACATGAAAATTCTAGCTAAACCTAGATAATCTATGACATTGGTATATGGTCTTACCTCAAATCACACTCGAACAAACCCACCAAAATTCTTGTCTATGTCGCTGAGATACCCTTACCCATCTCTCAAAACCCTTGAGTTCATCCCTTCAAGTAGCCGTAGTCCTTTAAGACATTTTTCTTGGACTCAGTTGTTTTATCAAAGCACCAAAAAACTTGCAGACAATCCTTAATCCATTTCCCTAGACCTTAAAGATTAATAATTAACCATAACTCAAAAACTTTAATTCTTAACCCAAACCCTAAACCCTAAAGTAAAACACTTGATAAATAGTTGTCAAAATATTTTCCTCCACCATATTCAAGTTTCAATATTTCTCAAGTCAAAGATTTCAACCAACCTCGAACTTCAATTGAAGGTAACCCTTGACTCTCTTAATTCAAATGCCTTCCATAAGAATGGACTTCATCAAGTGTTGGAGCACCAATAAGGTATGGAGACGTCCTTTAGACTAACCCTAAATAGATTTAAGGTTTACAATACGATTAGTCTTGAAAATTTATCCATAACAGAGCAATGATTCAAATCTTGTAGAAGATTGGGGTTATGAAAAATAATTGAATCAAGAAAGTTGGAGTTTCCTTTAGTTGAAGTTAGAATTGGGTCAAAATCCTTGACTCGACAAATGATTATTGTAACAATTTAAATTTTAGTTGTGTCAAAAAATGCAGTTTCAGAATCCTATTTTTATAAACCGAGATCGTAAATATAAAATAAAAATATTTACGGAGTTAATATAAAATTGTAATAAAGCTCAATTAAGTAATTTAGCAGAAAAATAGTAAACTTGGGATTAAATTATAAAAGTCTAATCGCTATTACCTTTTAATTTAGAAAATGTTTGGGGACCTAAGTACCAATTATCCAAAGAGCTTAAATGATTATTAAACTAATTTTTTCATATAGAAAGTGGGTTGTGATGATGACTCCATTCAGTATAAAATATAATTTAATTAAACTAATATATGTGTTAATTAACTTAATTACACTTGATTAAATTAAGTAACTTACTAATCATAATATATATACATGGTTAGTGGAGGAAAGATGAATACTTATCATCTTTCTTACCGTCCACGTTAGAAGAAAGCAAAGAGAACTTCCATGGTTGAAAGTTGTACTCGGACATTAAAATCAAGTACGTCCATAAGTTATTTTTCTTTAATTTTTATAGATTTATAATCATGGGAGCTTGATTTAGCTAGCTCATGTATCAATTTGTTCAATTATTGAATTTTAGCAAGTTGCCATTAATGAGAAGTTGATGAGTTAGACTTGAAATTGATAGATATTAAGCTTAGATCATGAAAATGACTACATTGTAAAACTAATTTAGCTTGTTAGTTAAATTTTTAACATTAAGGACTAAATTGAATAAATTGAAAACCTGTCATGGGGATGTACTATAAATAAAAAATATAGAGTTGGATTTTGATTCGAATCTAGATACCGATAAATATGCATATCCCGAGTATAAGGACTAAATTGAATAAAATGAAAAATATGTGTAACTTTGTATTGGCAATCAACCATACTTTGGAAAGCCAAAGATATGGGTATCAAAATGTTGGCACTAGAAATCTGAGATTTAAGGCACCAAAAGTGGGATTGAGATTTGGCATGAGATAATTGTAATTTTTTGGTCCCTAATTATATAGTGGCTTTGCAAGTTGATCCCTGAACCTCAACTATAACTCATTTTCATCAACCCACATTTGTCATTCTTTACTCAAGGCATTGTTCTCTCTCTTTGTAAATCTTCACTTGTATGTTGGAGTGAAATATATTTGGTAGTGCCTGAGAACGTAGGCAAAATTTGCTGAACCTCGTTAAAATTCTAGTGTTCTTTATTGTATTATTTGCATATTTTGTGAGTGTGATTGTAGTGATTTATTGTGCTATTAAATTACGATAGAGGAATATTCTGGCTAGGAAAGACCTGGTACTTAAGCGATCCTTGTGATCCACCTCTCTTTCTTGGGAATTGAACTTAGTATGATTTTTCAGTACAATAATTTTACTGTTTTACATATCAGCGCTAGATTCGTACTTGGGGAATACGATCGTTTACGATACTATTTACGTATACGATATTGTTCATCCATAACACTATTCACATTAACAATACCGTTCACGTATACAGTAGTTGGGATTGAGGAGAAAAATGGCAAAGGCATCGTCATTAACAAAGACTACTGTGACCAATGCAAAATTTGAAGTAGAGAAATTTGATGGTACTAATAATTTTAGTATGTGGAAATGTGAGATCCTGGATGTCTTATGTCAGCAAGAGCTGGATATAGCCCTTAAAGAAAAACCTGACAGGATGGATGACAAGGAGTGGGCCAAGATCAATAGACAGGCGTGTGGTACAATCCGCCTATGTTTGGTCAAAGAGCAGAAGTACTCTATCATGAGGGAGACATCAACAAAGAAGTTGTAGGATACACTGGAAGAAAAGTTTCTAATGAAAAGTCTTGAAAATAGGCTTTATATGAAAAAGAAACTTTATCGATTCACGTATGCACTCGGTATGTCGATGAATGACCATGTGAACTCATTCAATAAAATTTTAGCATAATTGTTAAATTTGGATGAGAAATTTGAAGATGAGGACAATGCATTATTGTTGTTGAATTCTTTTAATGATGAATATGATCATCTTACCACCACATTACTTCATGGGAAGAATACGATCACATTTGATGCAGTCTGTAGTGCGTTGTATAGATCTGAGACTTGAAAGAAAGATAAAAGAGATCACAGAGATACAATTACAGAAGTCTTAACAGTAAGAGGCCGTTCACACAGCAACAAATCTGGTAGAAGGAGTAAGTCTAAAGAGAGACCTGCCAAAGATGAATGTGCTTTTTGTCTTGAGAAAGGGCATTGGAAAAAGAATTGTCCTAAGTTACAAAAGGGCAAGGTTATTTCTGATGCATGTGTAGAGGAGCATGATGAGGAGTCAGACTTTAGCTTGGTCGGCATAGCAATGGCATGTCATACAAATGAGTGGATTTTGGATTCGGGATGTACTTACCATATGTGTCCTAATAAGGACTGGTTTTCTAGTCTTAAAGAACTAGACGGTGGAGTTGTTTTTATAGGCAATGACAGAGCTTGTAAGACAATGGGAGTAAGTATAATCCAATTGAAGAATCACGATGGCTCAATCCAAGTCTTGACAGATGTTCGCTACGTACCTAGCTTGAAGAAAAATCTCATCTCATTAGGGGTCTTAAAATCTAAATGGCTCACAATCACTTTGAGAGATGGATTACTAAAGGTAGTAGCTGGGGTATTGACGGTGATGAAAGGGACAAGAAGGAATAACTTGTGCTATTTAAATTGAAGTACAGTTATTGGATTAACATCAACAACTTCCACAAAAGATGTAGATTCAGAGGCTACCAGGTTATGGCATATGCGGTTGGGACGTACTGGTGAAAAAGCTTTGTAGAATTTGACGAAGCAAGGCTTGTTGAAAAGTGAAAATTCTTACAAATTGGAATTCTATGAACATTGTGTTCTGGGTAAGCAGACGAGGGTAAAATTTGGTTCAGCAATTCACAATACGAAAGGAATTTTGGACTACGTTCATAGTGATGTGTGGGACCTACCAAAGTGGCTTCTTTGGGAGGTATGCACTATTTTTTTTACTATTGTTGATGATTATTCAAGAAAAGTATGGGTGTATCTAATGAAAAGAAAAAGTAAAGTTTTGGATGCATTTCTGAAATGGAAGAAGATGGTGGAGACTCAGACTGGTCGAAAGGTCAAACGACTTCGATCAGACAATGATACTGAGTAAAAAAATGATCCATTTCTACAAGTATGTCAAGATGAGGGCATTGTGCGACACTTCACTATTCGGGATACACCACAGCAAAATAGGGTGGCAGAACGTATGAATCGGTCTATACTGGAGAAAGTTTGATGTATGTTGCCCAATGCTGCATTGGGCAAGAAATTTTGGGATGAAGTAGTTACATATGCGTGCCATCTAATTAACCGATTGCCATCAGCTGCAATAAATGAAAAAACTCCTATGGAGATGTGGACTGGTAAACTTGCTACTGATTATGATTCTTTACATGTTTTTGGTTCCAATGCATATTATCATGTAAAATAATCTAAGTTAGACCCAAGAGCAAAGAAAGCATTATTCGTAGGTATAACTGGTGGAGTAAAAGATACCATCTCTGGTGTCCTGATACAAGGAAGATTATTTTTAGTAGAGATGTGACTTTGTTTTTAGTAGAGATGTGACTTTTGATGAATCAACCATGATGGAGAATAAGGATTCACAAAAGGATAACAAAACCAATAGTACTTTGCAGCAGGTGGAGCTTGAAACGGTTAATGATGATCTAGCTAATATTGAAGGAACAGATGATGAAGAAGTTTTGACCCAAGAACTTCTACAACAACAAGATTCAATTGCATATAGGAGGCCAAAAAGAGAGATTCGTATGCTTGCTCGCTTTGATGATATGGTGGCCTATGCACTTCCAATTGCAGATGATGATGTTCCTTCTACTTACACAGAAGCAAGAAGTAACCCTGATTGTGTAAAGTGGAATCAAGCTATGAATGAAGAATGTAGTTTCTTTATAAAAATAGGACTTGGGAGTTGGTGACACTACCCAAAGAAAAGAAGGCAATTTGATGCAAATGGGTATATGCAAAGAAGGAAGGATTTTCTGGTAAAAATGAAATTCGATACAAGGCTAGATTGGTAACAAAGGGTTACGTTAGAAAGAAGGAATAAACTACAATGAAGTGTTTTCTCCAGTTGTGAAACATTCGTCTATTCAAATTTTGCTAGCCTTGGTTGCGTAATATGATCTTGAACTAGTTCAGCTCGATGTGAAGACCGCGTTTTTACATGGTGATTTGGAAGAGGAAATTTATATGACTCAATCAGATGGATTCAAGGTTGCTGATAAAGAAAATTGGGTTTACAAACTAACAAAGTCACTTTATGGATTGAAACAATCTCCGAGGCAGTGGTACAAGCGATTTGATCAGTTCATGAAAGGGAAAAGGTACACAAGAAGTAAATTTGATCATTGCGTGTATTTTCAGAAGCTACAAGAAGGAATTTTCATATACTTGCTCTTATATGTTGATGATATGTTGATAGCATCTAAGAGTAAAGTTGAAATTGAGAGATTGAAGACTCAACTCAACCTTGAGTTTGAGATGAAAGATCTAGGTGAAGCTAAGAAGATTGTTGGCATGAAAATATGTAGAGATAGAGCTCGTGGAAAAGTTAGCTTGAATCAGAAGCAATATTTGAAGAAGGTACTCCAGCAGTTTGGCATGAACGAGTAGACAAAACCTATAAGTACCCTGTTGGCATCTCATTTCAAGATTTCTGCACAACTATCTCCTTCGAATAATACGGAACAAGAATACATGTTACAAGTTTTGTATTTTAATGTAGTAGGTAGCTTGATGTATGCAATGGTGTGTACAAGACCCGACACTTCACAGGCAGTTAGTATAGTGAGTAGGTATATGCATAATCCTGGAAAAGGACATTGGAAAGCTGTGAAATGGATTCTACGGTATATTCAAAAGACCATGGATGTTAGATTACTATTCAAACAGGATACTTCACTTGGTAAAGGTGTTATTGGGTACGTTGATTCTGACTATATCGGTGATTTAAACAAATGAAGATCAACCACCGGTTATGTGTTTACACTTGTTGGAAGACCAATAAGTTGGAAGTCTACACTGCAGTCTACAGTTGCGTTGTCAATCATAAAAGCCAAATACATGGCTGTAACAGAGGCTGCAAAGGAATCTATTTAGTTACAAGGTATGGTTAAAACCTTGGGATTGGCTCAGGAGCATATTAACGTGTATTGTGATAGTCAAAGTGATATTCATTTAGCAAAGAATCAAGTCTATCATGCATGTACAAAGCATATCGACGTACGATTCCATTTTGTGTGGGAAATTATTGATGAGGGGAAAATTTATCTTCAGAAGACTAAGACCGCAGATCATCCCATAGATATGATGACCAAGGTGGTAACAACAACCAAGTTCGAACATTGTTTGAACTTGATCAATATCCTACAAGTTTAACAGTTGAAGAAGCAACTATCAAGGATTGTTGACAAAAGTAGAAATAATTGTGTGAAGATAAGATTATCCTCATCAAATCTTCAAGGTGGAGATTATTGGCAATCAACTATACTTTGGAAAGTCAAATATATGGGTATAAAAATGTTGGCACTAGAAATTTGAGATTTAAGGCACCAAAAGTGGGATTGAGATTTGGCATGAGATAATTGTAATTTTTTGGTCCCTAATTGTATAGTGACTTTCCAAGTTTATCCCTAAACCTCAACTATAAATAGGCCTAACCATTTCTCATTTTCATCAACCCACATTTGCCATTCTCTACTTAAGTCATTGTTCTCTCTCTTTGTAAATCTTCACTTGTATGTTGGAGTGAAATATATTTGGTAGTGCCCGAGGGCGTAGGCAAAATTTGTTGAACCTCGTTAAAATTCTAGTGTTTTTTATTGTATTATTTGCATATTTTATAAGTGTGATTGTAGTGATTTATTATGCTATTAAATTACAATAGAAGGATATTCTAGCTAGGAAATACCAGGTACTTAAGCGATCTTTGCGATCCACCTCTCTTTCCTGGGAATTGAACTTAGTGTGATTTTTCAGTAAAATAATTTTACTCTTTTACACGCTTCCGCACAACACTTTGTATTTGGATGTGAATTGAATAAAATTTGATATTTTTAATTTATTGAATCATGGATCATAGAAGAAGATGATGATGGGCCGTCATGAGAGAAAGGAAAGAAATGAGTATTTGATGAGTTACTAAATTATTGATTTGTACTTTTATGGTTCAAGATCATTACATTTGTATGCATATTCATGTTAATCGCATGATTGGGTATCAAAGTAAATATATAATTTTCATATGAATTGATTCGTTATGAATGATGTTGATTATTGGGAAATTGGATTGAATTGAATAAAATAGAAATAATTAATATATAAATCGATAAATATCTTATATTATGAATTGATGATAGAAAGGATATGGAAAAATGGTGTTGAATATGTGATAATATGAATTTGATAATAATAAGTTATATGAATTGAATTGTGTTGACAATATTGAATATCGAGAATTTGGACTAGATTGAATATATTATAAAAGAGTGATATTATTGATATATAATATGTTATATGAATTATGCTGTATGATATTGAATATTTATATATACATGTATATGAATTGATGATGGAATGGAATGAGATTATGATATATGAATGGTTGATGCCCATGGGAACTTAGTAAAAGGTTAGGATACAGTTGATATGCCAATAGGGTTATATGCGCACTTGTGTAAGGGATAGTTGATGATATGAAAATTATGACAGGTTATTCTGAGATCTAACATCTGTTGCGGATTATCAAGTATTCATTGTCTCTATGGAGACCTTGATGTGGTGGATGGATTTATTTGAATATGTATATACATTTGATGCCTATGGCTTTGAAACACCCCAAACTTGGCCCACGAGCCTTGACCGGATTTGGTATGTTCCCCGGTGTAAACCGTTTCAAATTCTTTTGTTACTTAGGAAAAACTTGTGTGTTTTTAAAGAAAGGTTGTTTTGGGTTGGGCTTGAGTTGAAAACAAGTTTATTTCATTTTGTAAAAATCCTTTACTTTAGGTGACAAAACGTTTGGGCTTTGTTTTTAAAAAAAATAATATTTTACTTAATCTTTTAATAAAATAAGGTTTGTAAGCTTAACAAATAAAGACAGAATAAAATAATTCTACTAAGGCCTTATTACATCAAATAATTCCCAAAATTTAAATTCAAAATACTTAAAGTAAAATAGTCCAAATAAAAGAAATTTGAACTTCACATGGCCTCCACTAAGCATCTGCCGGCCCGGTCCATCTTGGTCATCACCGAAACATGGTCCCTAGCGGGTGAGTCAACAGACTCAATGTGTACACAAAGACTAAATCATAATCGAATCGGGCATAACAATTATTACACATTCATATCATAGCATACAAATTATGATGCATTCCCAAAACCCAAACCTATTAAGCCATCCGCTACACTCCCCTGTACCAACCTGTACACCGTGGGGACTACTAAGTCGACCCTCCTTCCGCTACACTCCATATCGCGATTTTAGGTCACCGCATTCGTGGTCTTAGGTCATCACATTTAGATTTCTGTGGTCTTAGGTCACCACATTGATTCATCGTGGTCTTAGGTCACCACATTCAGATATCACGATCTTAGGTCACCGTGTTTGTGGTCTTAGGTCACCACATTCACTTCCCCAAAAGTAAACCCATATGCCCCATATAATAGTAATATGCATAAATATGCTAGAGTTCACATTCTTATTCTTATTCTCATGTTACAATTAACATATTTCATAATCCTAGTAGGAGTAGGAAACGTACCTGAATACTTTGTACCATAACATGGTACCTTAGCCACTTTCATATTCTTAATATCACATATATTAATTAAACGTAGCCATAAAACATATTATGATATAGTGTAGGGTACACACCTGATTCGCTTAGCAATTCCTTGAGATCCTGAAAAGCTTGATCTAATGCTTAGATCCTTAATCCCTACATTTGATTTATCACTTATTACTTTAATAAAAAGCCATTCGGCCATAATTCCAAATCCCAGTAGGATTAGTATTCTTAAACTTACCTTTGGTGCCGATTTGATGATTATTCAAATCTCGAAATTGCTGCTATGTTTCTTCTTGTATTCGGCCAAGCACTAAATCTCATCAGGGGTTAGTTCCGGCTTTTTAAACAAATTAAAGAATAGATCTAAATACCAAATCAAGCCTTGGCTGAACATACCTATATGCTTACCTTCCAAATCTTAAATCCCGAAATAGATCCTTGCTTTCTTAATGCTGTCGAAAATCTTATAAGCACATGTTAGATTGATTTCTAACACTTAATCATCATTAATTGGCCTATGGCCGAATATCAGATGTCTTACCTTGAAGCTTTAAATCCTGAAAAATCCCTTCTCTTGAAGTCGACAACTATCAAAAATCCGGAGTTCCTCCTTTAATATTCGCCAAGAGACAACAAGGGATCGGTTTCTAGATCTCAATAAAAGAAAGCGAACAACAAAATCCATTGTTCTTACCTTAATACCTCGGTCATTGCACCCTTTCTTGGAGTCACAAAGATTGACTTTTGAGGCTTAAAAGAAATCGATTTCACTAGAGACTATTGGTATATTTGGTTTGACAAAATAAAAGAGAGGAAAGGATTTTACTAGGGAAAAATTCGGCAGAGAGAAGAGAAGGAAGAAAATTTGATGAGTAGCCCTATTCTCTTCCTTTTATAGCCGAAATTACTAGGCCAAGAATCCTTTTCTTGGCCACCACTCTTCCTTATGTGATAACTTTATCTCTTTAATTTAAAAAAATAAAGAATAATCCTTATTATCTCTTAGAAATAATCCAAAACAAAATCCTTTATTTATCCCTAATTAGCGAATTTAAAAGAGAATGAAACTCCTCTTTTGCAAGCCTTGTGCCGTCCACCTCTGTGCTTCTAGAAGCAAAAATAAAACTTCTTTTATTTGCTTCCCATTTGACTCGAACTCGAGCCCAACACCCTTACATGTGGCGCCATTTCCAGAGGCCCTAAGTGTCATCTTCAGGCCACTTTTCCAAGCCTATTTGTGTGTCAAATTTCACATACTTTTTCTCTTAAGGCCACATTGCCTTAATTTCCTCTTTTAAACTTTAAAACTCGACATTTCTAAGTCATTTCTAAGTTTCCAAAAATTTTCATTTGGCTCTTTAAACTTGACATTTCCTTACATTTCCAAGTTTCTAGAAATGTTCACTTTCCTCTTTTGAATCATTTCTAAATCACTTTCTTAGTTTCCATAAATGTTCACTTTCCTCTTTTTAACTTAGCATTTCCATACATTTTTCAGGTTTCCAAAAATGTTCAAAATTTATTCTTAACACATAAAACATGTCACTTCGTACAATTAACCCGAAAATGCATAGGCCCTTTTCAGGATGTTACAGTTCTACCCCCTTAAAATAATTTCGTCCCCGAAATTTCCTAACTAAAATAATTGAGGGTATTACTGTCGCATTGCTTCTTCTGGCTCCCACGAAGCTTCCTCCGATCCATGATTGCGCCATAAGACTTTGACTAGAGGAACTGACTTCCTCCGTAGTACTTTCACATCACGTTCCAATATCTGAATCGGCTCTTCCTCGTAGGATAAGTCTGGCCTTAGCTCTACTTCTTCAACTGGTACCACATGAGACGGATCCGATCGGTAACGACATAGCATGGATACATGGAATACGTTGTGCATCTGCTGCAACTCTGGTGGCAACTCTAACTGGTATGCCACTGGTCCAACTCACTTCAGTACTCGATAGGGCCCTATAAACCTTGGGCTTAGCTTCCCTTTCCGACCAAACCTCATCACCTTCTTCCAAGGCGAGACTTTCAGAAACACTTGGTCTCCCACTTCAAACTCTATTTCCTTCCGCTTAAGGTCTGCGTACGACTTCTGCCTATCAGCGGCTTCCTTTAACCGTGCCCGAATTATCTCAACCTTCTCTTCAGTTTCTGCCACTAACTCTGGACCCAAAACTCGACGTTCTCCTAACTCAGTCCAACAAGTAGGAGTTCGACACTTCCACCATACAACGCTTCATATGGTGCCATCCGAATGCTAGCCTGATAGCTGTTGTTGTAGGCGAACTCTGTTAAAGGCAAGTAATCTTCCCAACTTCCTCGAAAATCCATCACACAGCCTCTCAACATATCCTCCAACACTTGTATAACCCGTTCAGACTGCCCGTCTGATTGTGGATGAAAAGCCGTAGTGAAGTCCAACTTAGTGCCTAAAGCTTGATGAAGTGATTTCCAAAATCGAGACGTAAACCTTGGGTCTCTATCGGAGATGATCGATACTGGTACTCCATGTAACCTCACAATTTCTGCTACATATAACTTGGCCAACTTCTGAAGAGAATAGTCAACTCTTACCGGAATGAAATGCGCGGACTTGGTCAAACGGTCCACGATCACCCATACCGAATCCTTCTTTGTAGGCATAAGGGGAAGCCCACTAACGAAGTCCATGGTAATTCTTTCCCACTTCCACTGTGGAATCTCAATTGGTTGAAGTAATCCTGATGGAACTTGGTGTTCAGCCTTAACTTGCTGACACGTCAGACATTTTCCCATGAAGTCAGTAACTTCTTGTTTAAGATCAGGCCACCAAAATTGTTCTCTTAGATCTCTGTACAACTTAATGCCTCTGGGGTGCATAGCATAAGGGCTACTATGCGCTTCCCGAAGAATCCTCTGTCTTAACTTCTCGTCTTTTGGCATACAGACCTTTCTTTTGTAGCACAATACTCCTTCATCATCAACGCCATAATCCTTTAACTCTCCGTTCAGTACTTGCTGTAACTTAGCACTTAGGTCCTTATCAATCGTCCCTTTTCACCTCACTCACCATGTGGGCTTGACTTGCAACTCGCTAGCAGACTTAGTCATCATCTGAGACTCAAGTGTGCGAACATAGCCCTTAGGTCCGACACAACCTTCCGACTTAGGGCATCAACCACTACATTTGCCTTGCCAGGGTGGTACTCTATCGAGTAGTCATAATCCTTCAACAACTCTACCCACCTTCGCTGCCTCAAGTTCAACTCCTTCTGAGTTAACAAATACTTAAGGCTCTTGTGGTCTGTGTAGATCACTGACCTTTCACCATAGAGATAGTGCCTCCACACCTTAAGGGCGAAAACCACTGCTGCCAATTCTAAGTCATGGGTTGGGTAGTTAACTTCATGCGGCCTTAACTGCCGAGACACATAAGTGACTACTTTTCCATCTTGCATTAGGACACATCCTAATCCCGATCTGAAGCATCACAAGACACCACAAAATCCTTCCCCGCCTCCTATTTGAATTAACACCTGGAGCTTAGTCAACACTTTCTTAAGCTTTTCGAAGCTCTCTTGTTGCTTATCCGTCCATTCAAATGATACTTCCTTCCTCAATAACTTTGTCAAAGGCGTGGCTAATGACGAGAATCCTTTCACGAACCTCCTGTAATAGCCGGCCAAACCTAAGAAACTTCGGATCTCAGCCACGGACCTAGGTGGTTTCCAATCCAGATTGCTTCTATCTTCCTAGGATCCACTCTTATTCCCTCTGCGGATACCACATGCCCTAAGAATGCCACCTCCTTAAGCCAAAATTCACATTTGCTAAATTTGGCATAGAGCTTCTTCTCCCGTAATACTTGCAGCACAAATCGGAGATGCTTGTCATGCTCCTCTTTAGACTTAGAGTACACCAAAATATCGTCGATGAACACCACGACGAACCTATCCAAGTAGGGTTGAAAAACTCGGTTCATCATATCCATGAACGCGGCTGGAGCGTTCGTTAACCCAAACGGCATTACCACAAACTCAAAATGGCTGTATCTTGTCCTAAAAGCTGTCTTATGGATATCTGCCTCCTTCACCTTTAATTGATGATATCTCGACCTTAAGTCTATCTTTAAGAATACTGTGGCTCCCTTCAGTTGATCGAACAAGTCATCGATCCTTGGCAAAGGATACTTGTTCTTGATGGTCAGCTTGTTCAACTGACGGTAATCTATGCACATACGCATAGTTCCGTCCTTCTTCTTCACAAACAGAACCGGTGCTCCCCATGGAGACACACTGGGTCGAATGAACCCACGATCCAGCAATTCCTAGATTTGAGCCTTGAGCTGAACCAACTCCTTCGGTGCCATTCGATATGGGACAATTGACATAGGAGCTGTTCCCGGAGCAAATCTATTCTAAATTCCACCTCCCTATTTGGGGTATTCCTGGTAATTCCTTCGGAAACACATCTTCAAAATCCTTTACCGTTCTAACTCTATTAACACCTTCTTTCTTTCCACCCAACGCACTTACGAAGGCTAGGAATGCCTTACACCCTTTCCTAACCATTTTCTCAGCCTTTAACGTCGAAACTACGTTAGACAGGTAATTTCTCTTTTCTCGATCATTACTACTACTTTATTCTCCGGGGTCCTTAGTTCCATTCATTTAGCCGCACAATCCAACACGGCTCGGTGCTCTACTAACCAGTCCATTTCGAGTATAAGTTCAAACTCTCCAAAGGGTAGTTCCATTAAGTCAGCCCGAAAGTTCACTCCTTGAATCTCTAGGGGTACATTCCGAAAAATCTTATCAACCACTACAGTTTGGCCTAATGGGCTTGCTACAATCATTTGCCTATTAGAAAGTTCAGAGTCTAGGCCTAATGTTTCCACTATACTACATGCAACATAAGAATGGGTCGAGCCCACATCAATTAGAGCAAAATAAGGCTTGCCAAAAATAAAGAACATACCGGTTATAACATCCGATGCGTCTCCATCCTCCCTCCGGTGAACCGCATAAACCAAACCCGATTGCCTTGCCTCAGCATTAGCAGCACCTCTACCCTATGTTCCACGACCTCTGCCAGCACCATTACCTCTATTACTCGAACCACGACCTCGTTGAAGTTGCTATCCTCCTCTACCAGCCTGACTAACATTCTGAGCTGCTGGTTGACTTTCATCTATTTGCTTAAGATAATCCTTGATCACATGGTCCTTGGACCCACACCTAAAACATCCTCCGATTTTCTTCCAGCACTCTCCTAAGTGCTTCTTTTCACACACATCACAAGGACGATACTGCCCTCCAGAATCAACTTGCTGACCTCGTGGCCCATCAACTCTAGGCCTCTTATGAACCTTTCCAAACGATCCAAAACCTCTTTTGGGCCTATTCTGATCCATAGTCTGCTTTGTAGAATCCTTGATTCCTTCAGCTACTTTAGCCTTTTCCACCAAAGCAGAAAATTCTCGCTCCTGATGCGGTGCTATTAACAATCTTAGATCATCTCTTAGTCCGTCCTCAAAATGGATACAGCGCTCATGCTCAGTTGCCACTACTCCTCGAGCATACCAACTCAACCTCAGAAATTTAGCCTCATATTCCGCCACAGACTTGTTCCCTTGAACCAGCCCCAGAAATGCTTTCCTTTGCTCATCAGTATACCTGGTTCCAACATACTTCTTTTGATAAGCTTCTTTAACATAGTCTCAGGTCAGGTCCTCAGCTGTGGCACCATCCCAAACAGTTAACCACCATTGATACGCTTCATCGCGTAACAGTGCCAACATTCCTTTCAACTTCTCCTCAGGGGTCAGATCAAGCTCATCCATGATGCGCTTAGTTGCTTCCAACCAAGATTTCAATTGATCTTGGGTGCCACACCAGATACTCCACGAAACATTTCAGCTCTATTAGCTCGAAGCCGTTCAGGCACATGCTTTCAATTTCGAATTCCCTCCTACACCAGCCACCAACTCCAAAACTCGCAAGACCTGCATGCGACAAGATCATCATCCGTCGTCGAAATTGGTGCTCAACACCAACAGCTGGGGATGGTGGTGGCGGTGGTACTTCATTATCAGACCCTTGACCCGATCTAATGGGTTCTAACCTTGTCATTCTTCCTCTATCGCGTCTACGATGACCACGTCCTCTAGAGCTCATTTCTAACTTCGAGATCTGATTAAGAAATTTTATAAATTAGTACTTTTGTTTCACTTGATTACCCGCGAAGAAATTTTATGAAAAGGAATTTAGGAGTGGTTCTTTCGTATTCATACATGCACACAGTCTTTTCATTCATTCATACATCCATCAAATAATTATGAACCTTCGTTCATTTAGAGAAACGTTGTAGTTTTCATTGTTGTTGTTTTTCCACTACCCAGGGGTATTTTCATAATTTTTCAAAAAAAGTTCCTTGGTGATTTTGTCACAAAGTATTTTGGTATTTTTAAATTCTCGGGGTATTTTGGAAAATTTTTTTGAAATCTAGGGTATTTCAGAAATTTTGGACCTTGGGGGTATTTTGGTAATTTTTCCACAAACCGGGGTAAATTGTAAAATTTTAATAAATCAGGGATATTTTAGAAGTTGCAAAACTTTGAGGTTCTTTTTGAGAATTGTACTTTCCAAAACGGTGGTGTTGTAAAAATTTTAGAAATCAGGGTCATTTTGGTAATTTTGTAAGTTAGGGGCAATTTTGTAGTTTTTCCAAAATCAAGGTATTTTTGATAGTTTGCAAATTAGGGTTTTTGAACATTTATAAAATAATGAAATTTTGGCAAAACTATTGAGTAGTTGGACATTTTATAAACCAAGGGCATTTTTGTAATTTTACCACTAGGGGTATTTTAGTAATTTTGTAAACTAGAAGTTTTTGAGAAATTTTTTTGAAAATAACAATTTTCTCAGTTCAAAGGAGTGGGTTGTCGAAAATTTTTTAAAAGAAAAAAATTAGGGTTTCCATAAAAACACGACTAGTTCCCTTTTCGGGTTTTAGTTATTGTGTTTAGCCTATGACCGAGTCCTCTTGGTCAGGGTGAACCAAAGCTACGCACCAGGTAGGATTCGAGTGGAGAGGAGGTGAGTCACGTGATCGCTTAAATACTGTGCTCCCATCGAAACCATTCCTAGACATGCGCATGAGGTTGCCACACCTACTAAGCCCTCTAGATTAGGGTGAACCGAAGCTACGCACTGGTAGGATTCTGCTGAAGAAGAGGTGAGTCACTAGGACCTGCTTAAATACTAGGCTCTTAGGATCCAATCCTAGACATGCGCATGTGGGTTACCACACCCTAACTTGGTTGACTTAGCCATAGGTTTGTTGAGTACATTAAGTCTTATGTATTTGTGTTTGAGTAGACTAATCCTAGGGTTCAAGTTCCTATCATGCTATTCTCGTTCCATTCCTTTTCTACCCTTCTATAATTCACATAATCACATAGATAGTTAGGGGTACTTACCGGTGGATCATGGTCGAGACTTAGGTGCCATGCCAGAAAAACCTGCTTATTTCATAAGATACTTTATAAAGCTTATTTGGGCTCGATTTAAAAACGTTTTGGGCCTTAGCCCACAGGCCGAGAGTTTAAAATTTGGCTCTGATACCAAACTAAAACACCCCAAACCCGGCCCATGAGCCTTGACCGGATCTGGTATGTTCCCCGGTGTAAACCGTTTCAAATTCTTTTGTTACTTAGGAAAAACTTGTGTGTTTTTAAAGAAAGGTTGTTTTGGGTTGGGCTTGAGTTGAAAACAAGTTTATTTCATTTTGTAAAAATCCCTTACTTTAGGTGACAAAACGTTTGGGCTTTGTTTTTAAAAAAATAATATTTTACTTAATTTTTTAATAAAATAAGGTTTGTAAGCTTAACAAATAAAGATAGAATAAAATAATTCTACTAAGGCCTTATTACATCAAATAATTCCCAAAATTTAAATTTAAAATACTTAAAGTAAAATAGTCTAAATAAAAGAAATTTGAACTTCACATGGCCTCCACTAAGCATCTGCCGGCCCGGTCCATCACTGGTCATCACCTGAAACATGGTCCCACAACGGGGTGGGTCAACAGACTCAATGTGTACATAGCACTAAATCATAATCGAATCGGGCATAACAATTATTACACATTCATATCATAGCATACAAATTATGATGCATTCCCAAAACCCAAACCTATTAAGCCATCCGCTACACTCCCCGTACCAACCTTGCACAGTGGGGACTACTAAGTCGACCCTCCTTCCACTACATTCCATATCGCGGTCTTAGGTCACCGCATTCATGGTCTTAGGTCACCACGTTTAGATTTCTGTGGTCTTAGGTCACCACATTCAGATTACTGTGGTCTTAGGTCACCACATTCAGATATCACAGTCTTAGGTCACCGTGTTTGTGGTCTTAGGTCACCACATTCACTTCCCCAAAAGTAAACCCATATGCCCCATATAATAGTAATATGCATAAATATGCCAGATTTCACATTCCTATTCTTATTCTCATGTTACAATTAACATATTTCATAATCCTAGTAGGAGTAGGAAACGTACCTGAATACTTTGTACCATAACATGGTACCTTAGCCACTTTCATATTCTTAATATCACATATATTAATTAAACATAGCCATAAAACATATTATGATATAGTGGGTACACACACGATTCGCTTAGCAATTCCTTGAGATCCCGAAAAGCTTGATCTAATGCTTAGATCCTTAATCCCTACATTTGATTTATCACTTATTACTTTAATAAAAAGCCATTCGCCATAATTCCAAACCCAGAGGATTAGTATTCTTAAACTTACCTTTGGTGCCGATTTGATGATTATTCAAATCCGAAATTGTCGCTATGTTTCTTCTTGTATTCGCCAAGCACTAAATCTCATCGGGGTTAGTTCGGCTTTTAAACAAATTAAAGAATAGATCTAAATACCAAATCAAGCCTTGGCGAACATACCTATATGCTTACCTTCCAAATCTTAAATCTTGAAATAGATCCTTGCTTTCTTAATGCTGTCGAAAATCCTATAAGCACATGTTAGATTGATTTCTAACACTTAATCATCATTAATTGGCCTATGGCCAAATATCAGATGTCATACCTTGAAGCTTTAAATCCCAAAAAATCCCTTCTCTTGAAGTCGACAACTATCAAAATCTCGAGTTCCTCCTTTAATATTTGGCCAAGAGACAACAAGGGATCGGTTTAGATTTTGATAAAAGAAATCGAACAACAAAATCCATTGTTCTTACCTTAATACCTCGGTCATTGCACCTTGCTTGGAGTCACAAAGATTCGCTTTTGAGGCTTAAAAGAAATCGATTTCACTAGAGACTATTGGTATATTCGGTTTGACAAAATAAAAGAGAGGAGAGGATTTTACTAGGGAAAAATTCGGCAGAGAGAAGGGGAGGAAGAAAATTTGATGAGTAGCCCTATTCTCTTCCTTTTATAACCGAAATTACTAGGCCAAGAATCCTTTGCTTGGCCACCACTCTTCCTTATGTGATAACTTTCTCTCTTTAATTTAAAAAAAAAATAAAGAATAATCCTTATTATCTCTTAGAAATAATCCAAAACAAAATCCTTTATTTATCCCCTAATTAGCCGAATTTAAAAGAGAATGAATCTCCTCTTTTGCAAGCCTTGTGTCGTCCACCTCTGTGCTTCTAGAAGCAAAAATAAAACTTCTTTTATTTGCTTCCCATGTGACTCGAACTCGTGCCCAACACCCTTGCATGTGGCGCCATTTCAGAGGCCCTAAGTGGCATCTTCAAAGCCACTTTTCCAACCATGTTTTGTGTCAAATTTCACATACTTTTTCTTAAGGCCATGCCTTAATTTCCTCTTTTAAACTTTAAAACTCGACATTTCTAAGTCATTTCTAAGTTTCCAAAATTTTGTTTGGCTATTTAAACTTGACATTTCCTTACATTTCCAAGTTTCCAGAAATGTTCACTTTCCTCTTTTGAATCATTTGTAAATCATTTTCCTAGTTTCCATAAATGTTCACTTTCCTCTTTTTAACTTAGCATTTCCATACATTTTTCAGGTTTCCAAAAATGTTCAAAATTTATTCTTAACACATAAAATATGTCACTTCGTACAATTAACCCGAAAATGCATAGGCCCTTTTCAGGATGTTACAGGCTTAGCACTTCAGTGCCTTGGTATGGTGTAATTTATGCTCAGACGAGCTATCTTGGTGTGGTGTAGTTCACCCGCATGTCCAAGTTTGTTTTTACTAAGATTGCATTGAGCGAAACATTATATTGAATTTTGAAATCGGAATATGGAATATGTATCGGTTAAATGATGTTCATAATAATTTGATAATACAAAATGATAGTTGATCGTCTAAATTGTCGAGTTTTAAAATTTATAAAGAGAATGATCGAACCAGGAAACTAACTCTGACAACGACTTAAGGCAAGTGCACCTATCGAACAGTAGTATAGTTTAGGCAAGATCGGATTGTCGAACCCAAGGTAATTAAAAGTACTAATACTCACTTTCTTTATATTATTTAGCCTAAATATTAAGTGATTGGTTGTTTAATCTAAAAACTAACTAACTAACTAAGATGCAAAGAAAAAAAAGAATTTAGAAAAACTCAGTTGATTACGACGATACCCTAGAAAGAATCCACCTAGACTTCACTTGTTATCTAACACTGAACCAGATGATTTATTCACTTAGCTTGATCCGTAAGACTCCTTAATTTATATTAAACCCCCTCTCGAGGCAAATAACATCTAACCCTAGGTTGATTAATTGAAATATCTTTCTAATTAAAAGCCCTAGAATCGCATTAACTCGATCTATGGACTCCCATTTTAGGTTTCACCCTAATCCGACAAAATCTCGTCACCCTATCTCTAGGCGCGCGATCAACTCCGCTTAATTATGCTAGATCTACTCTTAAGCAGGGACTTTTGCTCCATCACCTAAGCACATTCAACTTGAATCAATATCCCGAAAATATCAACACAAGAATTAAGCACATATAATTAAGAACAAACTAAGTATCATATAGTTCAGAAAACAATAACAAGATTCATATAGGTTTCATCCCCTTCAGGTATCTGAAGGGTTTAGTTCATAATGATAAAAGAAAACATCTCAAGAGAAAAGATAAAACAAAACAGAAGAAATCCCTAAAACCCCCTGAAGGAAGTGAAGGAGAGATCCGTCGTCTTGACTAGAATTCCACCTTCTTGAGATGGATCAACTAGCTATCTTCGAGTGATTCCCACGAATCTGGCCTTCTGGCTCGGCTCCTTGGCCTAGCTAACTGCCTAACTGACTGCCTAAAGCCCTGGCAGAAGGCTTCTACCGAACTCCGAACGTCTCCTAAATGTTGGCCTCTAAAGTCTTTATATAGGCTTTAAGATGCCTTATTTGGCCTCTAAGTATCTTAATTCAAATATAATTCCTACTGGGGTGTTTAAATAGGCTTTGGAATGTGTTTCTTTGTCTCAAAGTATCCTATTCCGAGTAGAATTTCTCTTTTCTGTGACAGGGACACGCCCTAGGGCACACGCCCGTGTTAATCGACTTTAGGCCGTGTTCGGGTCTATTGATGGAGGCACGGTCGTGTGAATCGTGGTTAGGCCGTGTTCTAGTTAATTGACGAGGCACGGTCATGTGGTTTGAAGTCCAGGCCGTTTCGATTTCCACTTTGGCCCAAATTGGCCCGTTTTAAGCCTGTTTCTTGTTCTTTTCGTCCTCGGGTGCTTTCCTGGGTATAAAACATGAAAAGAAAGGATTAAAAGCACCTTTTTACACAATTTAGGGAATAAATCATCCAAAAGTATCCTAAATGTAAGATTAAAATATGTTACTTTATGGTTTATCAAATACCCCTACACTTAAGCTTTTGCTTGTCCTAAAGCAAAATTCTCAACTTATAATTAAAACGAACTTTCCAAAATTCATAATTCTCATCAACAATGCCTCATCATAATTCATAGATAATTTATACATGGATAATTTAACTCAAAGACTCCTAAAGATTCAAACAATTCTAAGTAACATTTTTGTAGCATGAAAACATAGGCGTCTCCCCTTATCTAAATGATTACCTTTAATTTAAAACTGACAAGGATTGACATCCTCACTAAAGATTCACTCAAAGCACTCGAAGTGTTTAAGGTTCAAGAATAAGCATTCATACGTCAAACCTGAAAAGTTAATCCAATAGGCTTGCCTAAAAATCAAATCTCCACCACTGTAATATGAGATAATACACAAATCAAAAGATCTTTTAAGGGTTGTAACGGGGCTAGGTTTAAGGTGTGGATAAAGGCTGAACTGGAAGGTTAAAAATCGAGATTAACCTGACAAATTACCTACCTTTTAGAAGCAAAGAATTTTAACTAATAAATTACATCAATTGAAAACTTATAATACTTAATAATACGAGCTTTTTCTAACATAATTGGAAATTAAATGTACAAGCTCACTTTTTACGATACTAATACTTTAATTTTTTTATTTATTTTATTTATTTTTATTTTTTTAAGATCAAACTAAAATAAATATATAATAATATAAATAAATTTATCAACTGAAATAAAGTAATTAGGCAACTGATCAAATCAATTCTCGATAGAAGGGTAGTCAAAGGAATGGTGATAACAAATACGAGCGGGGTTTTGGGTTAATATTAATGGGTGAATAAATAAAAAGGGTTGTTAGGATCAATGGGGTTTACTAAGGGTTAATTATGAAGGTAGGCTTTTTAGTGGAGTGAATGGGTTAAAACCTAGGTGCCTTTATCATCTTAGTATATCAAATCAATAATGTGGTCTTGACATGTATAATCGAGTCAAGTTATAGAATAACAATTCAGTGTTGACACACTCATAATCAATAAAGTGAGCATGGAAAAGAATATATGCTCTATAAGGCTCAAATTTCACAAAAATTATGGGTATTTTTGACATCAATTCCTGTAAGTTTCAAACTTCAAGGTAATATTCAAATTCAGTTCGACAACCTAGAAAATTTTTTATTCTGAAAAATAAACTTATCATGCTTGATTCTCTAGTATCTTAAAGTTTAAATCATCAATGCACAATTAACTATGACTTACTCAAAAACATATTAATAAAAATCATAAATCATTAGAAATTTCATCCTAATTAATATGAGGAAATTACTTAAGAACTAATTTAAAATTTAGGGATTTGTGAATAATGCAAAAAGTTAGGTACTTTTACCCCCCACACTTAAGATGTACATTGCCCTTAATGTACAAAGATAATAATTATGTGATACTGAAATCAATAGAGAAGGGGAGAAGTGACACTTTCTGAATTTTGGATGAAGTCAATGAAAAGAAATCGGATAGGATTGGAGGTGAACGTGGGGAAGCGTCTCGAATTGTTTGAAATTGAATCCTCAAAGTAGCCAGTTTGATTTTATTGTATCCTAAGCTAAATCTAAATGGCATAAAAAATAAGAAGAAAATAATAAAGAAAATAAAAATAAAAATAAAAATAAAAAAAAAAAAAAAAATAAATAATGGGAAATGAAAGAAGAAAGACAACTAGAAAAGAAAAAGGAAAAAAAAGGGGTTGAAATAGAGATGCACCATGTGTTTGGGAAAAATTTTGTCTTGTTGCCACATGTCTACGGCCACGCCCTTTTACTTACCTGTGATGCCCACATGGCCATGGCCACGGCTATGTACAAGGCCATGTGGTCTGAAAATTTGCACTTTTGGTTTATTTGAATGATAAGAAGGGAAAATAAAAATAAAAATGGGGTTAGTGCTCGGGTTGCCTCCCTAGAAGCTCTCGTTTAAAGTCTTGAGCTAGACTTACCTGTTATTTGTATGGTCATGGTGGTTTGAGGAGGTGAAAATCCTTTCTCATGTGATCAACTTGATTTTTGATATAAAGTTTAAGTCGAGTAGTGTTTACCTCAAAAGTGCTGAATTTAGAATTGCTTACCTCGACTGTGCCGTATAGAAAGACATTAAGTACCTCAAAAGTGATTTCTTCATTTGTCTTGAGGTCTGAATTGGCGATTCGAGAGTCTTCCTTATTCAACAATACCTGATCCCCTATTTTGAAGTGATTTGCTGTTCCTATCAGCTCGTTTGGGGTTTCCTTCGGTTTCACTTCGTGCGGTTTTGGTTTCTCTTTGAAGTGTGTCTTCCACTCTTCTAGTTTGTCGACCTTAAGGCTTCGTTCCTCATGTAATTCTTCTTTATTGGCACGAGGTCTATGATTCGGCTCAGGTTTGTGGCTTCATGGTGTTTCCTGTGATGAAGGTTGAACAAGTTTGTTATCAACTGAATTTACTTCCTCACCTTCATCAGTCGATGTTCTGGCCGAGTCAAGAGCTTGTAGACTGATTGATTTGTCACCTATACGAAGAATGAGTTTTCCTATACCAACATCAATTTTAGTCCAGGTAGTTGCGAGAACGGGTCTTCCTAAAATTAAAAAAATCGAATTGTCCTTATCCATGTGTAAAACGACAAAGTCTACTGGGAATATAAATTTATCAATTTTGATTAGAACATTTTCTATTATACCCCTAGGAATTCTGATAGTTTTATTAGTTAATTGAGTGCTCATCCTAGTTTGTCTGGGTTTCCCTAAACCTAGTTGTTTAGACATTTTATAAGGCATAACATTAATGCTTTCCCTAAATCAGCTAAAGCATTATCAATAGATAAACTACTAATTAAACATGGAATTGTAAAACTCCCAGGATCTTTTAATTTTCGTGGCAGTTTATTTTGTAGAATTGCTGAGCACATTGCGTTTAGCTCCACATGCGATGCCTCGTCTAGCTTCTGTTTGTTTATCAATAGCTCTTTTAAAAATTTCCTATAATCGGGTATCTGCGAAAGAGCTTCGAGAAACGGTAAGTTAATATGTAATTTCTTTAAAAGTTTAAGAAACTTACCAAACTGTTCCTCTGTGTTGTCCTTCTTTATTACTTCGGAATATAGTATACGAGGTTGGTACTCTGTAGTTGTCGGTTTTGGTATATCATGGCACACCTCATCTTTACCTTCACTTACTACAGGTTCTTCCCTTGGGTTTGGTATGTCTAACTCTTCACTATCGTAAATGGCTTGATTTTTCTCTCTCGGGTTAGTTTCAGTATTGCTTGGCAAGCTTTCTTGTGGTAGTTCTGAGATCAGCTTAGCAAGTTGTCCAACTGACTTAGTAATTTCCCCAACTAACTTAGTAAGTTCACCAACTTGGTTCTTGATCCCTTCAATCGATGTTTGTCGATTCTTAAAGGTGGTCTCGGTGTCTTGGAGACGGGTATCTGTGGCTGCCATGAATTTTGTCAACATCTCTTTAATGTTCGACTCCTCTTCCTGTTGGTGAGGTGGTTGTTGAAAATTTGGAAGGAGTTCTAGTCTTTGACTATTTTGATCATCCCACGAGAAATTGGGATGGTACATCCAACCTGCATTATAAGTGTCATAAAAAAATTATTTTGTGGTCTAGAATAGGTACCCGTATAGTGAGCTTGCTTGTTTTCCACGCCTCCTAAATTCGAATCATATTGCATTTCTGGGTGTACCTACGAGAGACTATACAAACCATCAATCTTTTTATCCATCATCTCTAACTGATTAGATAACCTAGTGACCAGGTCGAGGTTGATGACACTGGTTGCTTTAGTAGGAATTGTCCTTATTACTTGCCATTGATAATTATTCAGTGCCATCTTTTCTATAGACTAAAATTATCTGCCAAAACTAAAAATAGAGGAAAAATTAGCACAGTAAAAAAAATTAATAATAAAAATAAAAATAAATTGCAGAAAATAAAAAAATGGCTAAAGTAATAAAATAGAATTTTCTTAATATTTTAATTCCTCGGCAATGGCGCCAAAAACTTGATCGTCTAAATTGTCGAGTTTTAATATTTATAAAGAGAATGGTCGAACCTGGAAACTAACTCTGACAACGACTTAAGGCAAGTGCACTTATCGAACAGTAGTATAGTTTAGGCAAGACTGGATTGTCGAACCCAAGGTAATTAAAAGTACTAATACTCACTTTCTTTCTATTGTTTAGCCTAAATATTAAGTGATTGGTTGTTTAATCTAAAAATAACTAACTAAACTAAGATGCAAAGACAAAAAGAACAAATTGAAGAAATAACTTTTAGAAAAACTTAGTTGATTACGATGATACCCTAGAAGGAATCCACCTAAACTTAACTTGTTATCTAACACTGAACCAAATGATTTATTCACTTAGCTTGATCCGTAAGACTCCCTAATTTATATTAAACCCTCTCTCAAGGCGAATAACGTCTAACCCTAGGTTGATTAATTCAAATCTCTTTCTAATTAAAACCCCTAGAATCGCATTAACTCGATCTATGGACTCCCATATTAGGTTTCACCCTAATCCGGTAAAATCTCTTCACCCTATCTCTATACGCTTGATCAACTCTGCTTAATTATGATAGATCTACTTTTAAGCAGGGACTTTTGCTCCACCACCAAGCACATTCGACTTGAATCAATATCCCGAAAATATCAATACAAGAATTAAGCACACATAATTAAGAACAAACTAAGTATTTATCATATAGTTCAGAAAACAATAACAAGATTCATCTAGGTTTCATCCCCTTCAGGTATCTGAAGGGTTTAGTTCATAATGATAAAAGAAAACATCTCAAAAGAAAAGATAAAATAAAACATAAGAAATCCTTAAAACCCCCTGAAGGAAGTGAAGGAGAGATCCGCCGTTTTAAGTAGAATTCTGGCTTCTTGAGATGGATCAACTGGCTATCTTTGAGTAATTCCCATGAATCTGGCCTTCTGGCTCGGCTCCTTGGCCTAGCTGATTGCCTAACTGACCGCTTAAAGCTTTGGCAGAAGGCTTCTACCGAACTCCGAACGTCCCCTAAAGGTTGGCCTCTAGGGTCTTTATATAGGCTTTGAGATGCCTTACTTGGCCTCTAAGTATCCTAATTCAAGTATAATTCCTACTCGGTTGTTTGAATAGGCTTTAGAATGTGTTTCTCTGTCTCAAGGTATCCTATTCTGAGTAGAATTGCTCTTTTCTGCGGCAGGGACACCCCCTAGGGCACACGCCCTTATTAATCAACTTCAGGCCGTGTTCGGGTTTGTTGATTGGAGGCACAGCCATGTGAATTATGGTTAGGCCGTGTCCTAGTTAATTGATGAGGCACGATCATGTAGCTTGAAGTCCAGGCCGTGTTGATTTCCACTTTGGCCCAAATTGGCCTATTTTAAGCCCGTTTCTTGTTCTTTTCATCCTCGGGTGCTTTTCTGAGTATAAAACATGAAAAGAAAGGATTAAGAGCACCTTTTTACACAATTTAGGGAATAATCATCCAAAAGTATGCTAAATGTGGGATTAAAATATATTACTTTTACGGTTTATCAATAGTACAAATGCATGTATATGATATGTGATTATTGATAGCATGTGAAAGACCATGTGAGTCAGTTATATGAACCCAAAAGGCAAATATGAAAATATAGCAAATTAATAGACTCGATATGAAAATAGGATGATGATACATTAAATGGCTTGAATTGAAATGAAATTGAATGTATTAATGGTATTAGAAAGTAAGGTTTGATATGTTATATTGATATCATTAATTGGTGACAATTGAAATGAAAGTATATGCATGATTGGTAATAAATTGATAACAAGATATGTATAAATTATATTGAAATTCATGGCATTGTATGAAAGTGAAACACTTTATATGATATAGTTGTAATGTGACATTGCAATGGTATATATTTATCTTGTTACCATGTTAACTATATGACTTGAATCATGGAATTACCATTAAGCATTATTGTTTAGTGTACAATTTGTTTATTTTCTGTGCGTGTGTTAGGGAATATCAAAGTCTCGAGGATTAATTCAACATCCAAAATACAGCTCTTGACTTAGAAAAGTTTGTATAGTTCTTTTACATTTTGATATATGGCATGTTCCTAGGTTTCAAGGTCGATTTTGTATCGAAATTACCATCATGAAATTCAAATTGGCAATATGATTGGGATCAAGTCCATAATGTGTTTAATGTACACTTAGGAATATGGTATGAGTAGATTGGATTGGGTAAATGGTCGAAATAGTAGAAATTGTCATATTGTTGAGCATAAATTGATAATTTGGCTAATTATATGTATAAATAATGTTAATGAATATAATTAAGTATGTGTGGATAGTTTAACTTGTTGAAAGTATTAAATTTTTTATTGATTGGCTTGTTTTGTTGTTGCAGTGTCATACCTGATTCTCCTAAGGACCCAAATTTAAAGAAAAGTTGGGGAGTTGATTGCATAAAAATAGACATTTTAGGCTCTGTTGAGGTATTTTAGAAACTTAAGTGGTTGGTTGGGAATGGTTGGATTCCAATTTTAGTTTAGTTAGATTGGAACCGACTGGTTCCATAGTAGGAGACAGAATGATTAGGATTGAGTGGTTGTATTGGTTTTTGGAGACCATGCCAATGAAGTATGTATATAGGTTTTTATGGAAACAAAATCCTTCTGAATTTTGTTTTTACCAATTTTCCTTTCTCTATAGTATCGTCCTCTTCAATAACTCTAAAGAAGAAAAGGATGTAGCTGAAGAAAGTTTTGCATATTGTAGCCTTCGTGTGAATTGAAGTCTAATGGTAAAGAAATTGAGGAATTGGTTAGTGATCATCTATTATCAAGTTTTAAAATTTATAAAGAGAATGATCGAACCTGGAAACTAACTCTGACAACGAGTTAAGGCAAGTGCACCTATAGAACAGTAGTATAGTTTAGGCAAGACCAGATTGTCGAACCCAAGGGAATTAAAAGTACTAATACTCACTTTCTTTCTATTATTTAGCCTAAATACGAAGTGATTGATTGATTAAACTAAAAAATAACTAATTACTAAACTAAGATGCAAACACAAAAAGAACAAATTGAAGAAATAACTTATAGAAAAACTCAGTTGATTACGACGATACCCTAGAAGGAATCTACCTAGACTTCACTTGTTATCTAACACTGAACTAGATGATTTATTCACTTAGCTTGATCCGTAAGACTCCCTAAGTTATATTAAACCCTCTCTCGAGGAGAATAACGTCTAACCCTAGGTTGATTAATTGAAATCTCTTTCTAATTAAAACTCTTAAAATCGCATTAACTTGATCTATAGACTCTTATATTAGGTTTCACCCTAATCTAGCAAAATCTTGTCAACCTATCTTTAGGCACGCGATCAACTCCGCTAAATTATGCTAGATCTACTCTTAAGTAGGAACTTTTGCTCCACCACCTAATCACATCATACTTAAATTAATATCCCAGAAATATCAACACAAGAATTAAGCACAATAATTAAGAGCAAACTAAGTATTTATCATATAGTTTAGAAAACAATAATAAGATTCATATAGGTTTCATCCCCTTCAGGTATCTGAAGGGTTTAGTTCATAATGATAAAATAAAACATCTCAAGAGAAAAAATAAAACAAAACATAAGAAATCCCTCAAACCTCCGAAGGAATTGAAGGAGAGATCCCCGTCTTGAGTAGAACTCCGACTTCTTGAGATGCATCAACTGACTATCTTTGAGTGATTCCCACGAATCTAGCCTTCTGGCTTGGCTCCTTGGCCTAGCTGACTGCCTAACTGACCGCCCTGGGTTCTAGCTTCTGTCGAACTCCGAACGTCCCCTAAAGGTTGGCCTCTAGGGTCTTTGTATAGGCTTTGAGATGCCTTACTTGGCCTCTAAGTATCCTAATTCAAGTATAATTCCTACTCGGGTGTTTGAATAGGCTTTGGAATGTGTTTCTTTGCCTCTAAGTACCATATTTCGAGTAGAATTGCTTTTTTCTGCGGCAGGGACACGCCCTAGGGCACACGCCCGAGTGTTTCGACTTTAGGCCATGTGCGAGCCTGTTAATGGAGGCACAGCCGTGTGAATCGTGGTTAGGCCGTGTTCGGACTTCTCTTAAGAGGCACGGCTGTGTGGGCTTAAGTCCAGGCCGTGTCAATTTTGTGATATGGCCCATTTGGTCTGTTTTAGGCCCGTTTCTCGTTCTTTTCATCCTCCGGTGCTTTCCTGAGTATAAATCATGAAAAAAAAGGATTAAGAGCACCTTTTTACAAAATTTAGGGAATAAATCATCCAAAAGTATGCCAAATATGGGATTAAAATATGTTATTTTTATGGTTTATCAAATACCCCCACACTTAAGCTTTTACTTGTCCTCAAGCAAAATTCTCAACTTATAATTAAAATGAACTTTCCATAATTCATAATTCTCATTAACAATGCCTCATCATAATTCATAGATAATTTATACATGGATAATTTAACTCAAAGACTCCTAAAGATTCAAATAATTCTAAGTCATATATTTGTAGCATGAAAACATAGGTGTCTCCCCTTATCTAAATGATTACCTTTAATTTAAAACTGACAAGGATTAACATCCTCACTAAAGATTCAGTCAAAGCACACAAAGTGTTTAAAGTTCAAGAAAAATCACTCATAAGTGAAACCTGAAAAGTTAATCCTATAGGCTTGCCTGAAAATCAAATCTCCACCACTGTAATATGAGATGATACACTAATCAAAAGGTCTTTAACAGGGTTGTAGCGGGGCTTGGGTTAAAGGTGTGGATAAAGGCTGAATAAGAAGGTTTAGAATCGAGATTGAATTGACAAGTTACCTAGCTTTTAGAAAAATAATTGAACTAATAATCTGAATAATTACATTACATGAAAATACTAATAATACGAGCTTCTTCTTCAAGATGCTGAATTTAAACGTACAAGCTCTTAGAACATAGAACTAATAATGAATATACTTCTTTTTTTTAGAACAAACTAATAAATACATAATATAGAAAGAACTTTATCAACTGAAATAAAGTAATTAGGCAACTGATCAAATCAATTCTCGATAGAAGGGTAGTCAAAGGAATGATGATAACAAATACAAAGGGTTTTGGGTTGATATTAATGGGTAAATCAATAAAATGGGTTGTTAGGATCAACGGGGTTTACTAGAGGTTAATTGTGAATGTAGACTTTTTAGTGGAGTGAGTGGGTTAAAACCTAAGTGCCTTTATCATCTCAGTATATCAAATCAATATTGTGGTCTTGACATGTATAATCGAGGCAAGTTCTAGAATAACAATTCAGTGTTGACACACTCATAATCAATAAAGTGAGCATGAATAAGAATATATGCTCTCTAAGGCTCAAATCTCACAAAAATTATAGGTATTTGACATCAATCCCTGTAAATTTTAAACTTCAAGGTGATATTCAAATTCAGTTCAACAACCTAGAAAATTTTTTATTCTTTGAAAAATAGACTTATCATGCTTGATTCTCTAGTATATTAAAGTTTAAATCATCAATGCACAATTAACTATGACTTACTCAAAAACATATCAATAAGAATCATAAATCATCAGAAATTTCATCCTAATTAGTAATATGAGGAAATTACTTAAGAACTAGATAAAATTTAGGGATTTGAGAATAATGCAAAAAGTTAGGCACTTTTTCCTCCTCACACTTAAGATGGATATTGCCCTCAATGTAAAAAGATAGATAAATATCAACATAGTAGAAAATCAAAAGATAGGGAGAAGTGAAACTTCTTGAATTTTGGATGAAGTTAATGAAAAAAATCGAATAGGGTTGGAGGTGAACGTGGGGAAGCACCTCAAACCATTTGAGATTGAATCCTCGAAGTAGCTGGTCTGATTTTATTGTATCATAAGCTAAATCTAAATGGCATGAAGAATAAGAAGAAAATAATAAAGAAAATAAAAATAAAGATAAAAATAAAAATAAAAGTAAAAGTAAAAGTAAAAGTAAATAATAGAAAATGAAAAAAGAAAGATAATTGGAAAAGAAAAAGTTAAGAAGAGGGTTTAAATAGAGATGCGGCCATGTTTTGGGGAAAATTTTGTTCTATTGTCACATGTCTACGGTCACGCCCTTTTACCTACTTGTGGTGCCCACACAGCCACGGCCACGGCCTTGTGCAAGGCCGTGTGGTATGGAAATCTGCACTTTTGGTTTATTTGAATGCTAAAAAGGGAAAATAAAAATAAAAAAATAATAAGAAAAATAAAAAAAGGGGTTAGTGCTCGGGTTGCCTCCCGAGAAGCGCTCGTTTAAAGTCTTAAGCTAGACTTTACCTGTTATTCGTATGGTCATGGTGGTTTGAGGAGGTGAAAATCCTTTCTCATGCTATCAACTCTGTTACGGATATAAAGTTTAAGTCGAGTAGTGTTTACCTTAAAGGTGCTGATTTTAGGACTAGTTACCTTGACTATTCCATCTGGGAGGATTTTGTGTACTTGATCTCCTATCTTAAGTTGGGTTGTCCCATCATTAAATTCGTTGTGGAATTGCCTCGTTTTTGCTTCGTATGTTTTTAGTCTCTCTTTGAAGTGTGTCTTCCACTCGTTTAGTTCATCGATATGAAGCCTTCGTTCCTCATAAATTTCTTTTTTATCGACACAAGGTCTAGGATCTGGTATCTGCGAAAGAGTTTGAGAAATAGCAAGTTAATATGAAATTTCTTTGGAAGTTTAAGAAACTTACCGAACTGTTCCTCTGTATGGTCTTTCTTAATTGCATCGGGATATGGCACACGTGGTTGGTACTCTGTAATTGCCGGTTTTGGTATATCATGGCACACCTCAACCTTACCTTCACTTACCACAGGTTCTTCCCTTGGGTTTGGTACGTCTAACCTTTAACTATCGTAAATGGCTTGATTTTTCTCTCTCGGGTTAGTTTCAGTATTGCTTGGCAAGCTTCCTTGTGGTAGTTCTGAGATCAGCTTAGCAAGTTGTCCAATTGACTTAGTAAGTTCACCAACTTGGTTCTTAATCCTTTCAATCGATGTTTATTGATTCTTAAGGGTGGTCTCAGTGTCTTGGAGACGGGTATATGTGGCTGTCATGAATTTTGTCAACATCTCTTCAATGTTGGGCTTCTTTTCCTATGGATAGAGCTGATTTTGGAATTTTGGAAGAGGTTTTTATCTTTGATTTCCTTGATTTCCTTGACCTCCCCATGAAAAATTTGGGTGGTTCCTCCAACCTGGATTATAGGTATTACTATAAAGATTATTATTAGATCTGAAATTATTACCTATATAGTTCATCTTTTCGCTTTCTGTACCCGGTTGGTAGGGTGGGTACTCAGGATTCGCCATAGTTCCACTTGCATTGCACTGCATTACTGGATGTACCTGCGAAGAACACAAACTATCAAGCTTTTTATTTATCATCTCTACCTATGTTGATAGCATGGTTACTGCGTCGAGGTTGAAAACTCCGGCTGATTTTGTTGGTTTTGTCCTTGTAACTTGCCACTGATAGTTGTTCAGCGACATCTCTTCAATGAACTCGTAGGCTGGTTCAAGAGTTTTGTTATTCAGAGTTCCACCGACGGCTAAATCTATTAGTTGTCTTGTTGAGGGATTTACACCATCGTAAAAAGTTTGGACTTTTAGCCACAAAGGCAATCCGTGGTGTGGACATCTCCTCAAGAGATCCTTGTATCTATCCCATGTGTCGTATAATGTCTCTAAATCCATCTGCATAAAAGAAGAAATATCATTCCGTAATTTGGCCATTTTGGCCGATGGAAAATATTTTAATAAAAATTTCTCAATCTTTTGCTCCCATGTGGTTATTGACCCTCATGGTAACAAGTTTAACCATTGTTTAGCTTTATTCCTTAATGAAAAGAAAAATAACCGAAGCCGTATGGAATCATCAGAAATGCCATTTATTTGAAGGTATCACAGAACTCTAAAAAATTAGCTGTATGAGTATTCGGGTCTTCGTCCTGCAAACCATCAAATTGAAAAAATTGTTGAATCATTTGTATAGTGTTAGGCTTTAATTCAAAATTATTAGCAGCTATAGCAGGCCTAACAATACTAGATTCTGCTCCTGTTAAATTAGGTTTAGCATAATCATACATAGTATGTGAGCATCTGCCACACTTGTGGTGGATTATTTTCATCTATCCCTTCAGTAGGATTGGATTCGTCTTGTCGCTGTTCTTCTTGGTAATTTAAGGCTCGCATGATTTCTCTGCGATTCCTACGGGTGGTAGCTTCAATATCACTTTCGTATACTAGTGGTCCTTTCGGGTTGCTTCTAGTCATAAACTAGAGGTACCTATGTTGGAAAAGAAAGAAAGAAAATTTAGCAAGGTAAAAATAAAAATAAAAATAAAAATAAATTGCGAGAAAATAAAAATAATGGCAAAAGTAATAAAAATAGGACTTTTTTAATATTTTAATTCCCCGGCAACGATGCTAAAAACTTGATCGTCTGAATTGTTGAGTTTTAAAATTTATAAAGAGAATGATCGAACCTAAAAACTAAGTCTAACAACGACTTAAGGCAAGTGCACCTACCAAACAGTAGTATAGTTTAGGCAAGATCGGATTGTCGAACCCAAGGAAATTAAAAATACTAATACTCACTTTCTTTATATTATTTAGCCTAAATACGAAGTGATTGATTGATTAAACTAAAAACTAACTAATTACTAAACTAAGACGCAAAGACAAAGAACAAATTGAAGAAATAACTTTTAGAAAAACTCAGTTGATTAAGACGATACCCTAGAAGGAATCCACCTAGACTTCACTTGTTATCTAACACTGAACCAGGCAATTTATTCACTTAGCTTGATCCGTAAGACTCCCTAATTTGTATTAAACCCTCTCTCGAGGCAAATAACATCTAACCCTAGATTGGTTAATTGAAATCTCTTTCTAATTAAAACCCCTAGAATCGCATTAACTTGATCTATGGACTCCCATATTAGGTTTCACCCTAATCCGAAAAAATCTTGTCACCCTATCTCTAGGATCGAGATCAACTCCGCTTAATTACACTAGATCTACTCTTAAGCAGGGACTTTTGCTCCACCACCTAAGCACATCATACTTGAATTAATATCCCAAAATATCAATACAAGAATTAAGCACACATAATTAAGAACAAACTAAGTATTTATCATATAGTTCAGAAAATAATAACAAGATTCATCTAGTTTTATCCCCTTCAGGTATCTGAAGGGTTTAGCTCATAATGATAAAATAAAACATTTCAAGAGAAAAGATAAAACAAAACATAAGAAATCCCTACAACCCCCTGAAGGAATTGAAGGAAAGATCCCCGTCTTGAGTAGAACTCCGGCTTCTTGAGATGGATCAACTGGCTATCTTCGAGTGATTCCCACGAATCTGGCCTTCTGGCTCGACTCCTTGGCCTAGCTGACTGCCTAAGCGATCGCCTACAGGTTTGACACGTCGAACTCTAACATCCCCCTAAAGGTTGGCCTCTAGGGTCTTTATATAGGCTTTGAAATGCCTTACTTGGCCTCTAAGTATCCTAATTCAAGTATAATTCCTACTCGAGTGTTTGAATAGGCTTTGGAATGTGTATCTTTGCCTCTAAGTACCCTATTTCGAATAGATTTGCTCTTTTCTGCAGCAGGGACACGTCCTATGTGTTTCGACTTTAGGCCGTGTGCGAGCCTGTTGATGGAGGCACGGCTGTGTGAATCATGGTTAGGCCATGTTCGGACTTTTCTTAAGAGGCACGGCCGTATGGGCTTAAGTCCAGGCCGTGTCAATTTCATGATATGGCTCATTTGGTCCATTTTAGGCCCATTTCTCGTTCTTTTCATCCTCCGGTGCTTTTCTGAGTATAAATCATGAAAAGAAAGGATTAAGAGCACCTTTTTACAAAATTTAGGGAATAAATCATCCAAAAGTATGCCAAATGTGGGATTAAAATATGTTACTTTCACAGTTTATCAGTTAGCTTCCTAACCTCTCTGTACTCATGGATTGAAAAAAGAAGTACAGTAATGTAACGACCCGAAATTTACGGATATAAGGAAGTGTATTTTCAGGTCTCCATTTTCGTAACTGGATTTGTAAATATTTATTAAAAATATTTACGAAGTTAATTGTGTGGTTAACTAGGTTTTGGCTAAGTGAATTAGCTTAAATTAAGAGTAATTAGGTACAAGGACTAGATTGAATATAGAGTAAAAGTTGATTATAGAATAGAGAAAAATGAAGGGACTAAATTAGCAATTAAACCATAAGTGCCAAGTGTGTGGTAATAGTGAAATACATGTGGAATAATAATAAACATATATTAGTAATTATTATATATTTACTTATAATATAAGTAAATGTTATTAAATTATATATTATTATATTATATAATTAAAAAATAAAAGAGAAAAAAGAGAGAATATTGAAACGAAACAGAGAAGAACAGGAGAGAAAGAAAAAGAAAGAAAAAGAAAGGGAAAAATTAGGGTTTCAAGGTTTGAAGCTTAAGTGGTAAGTCAATTTAGCCACTTTTCTTGTAATTTTTGAGTTTTTAGAATCCTATAACAAAATTTTACTTTATTTGTATTGAAATTTTGAAAGTTAGTAAATGTTTAGAAGTTGTTCATGTTGAATAAATTGAAGAATTAGGGATTAAATTGATAGAATTTCAAGTTAGAATAGAAATATGGATTGAATTGTAAATTAAATTATAAGTTTTGAGTAATAGGGACTGAATTGAGAGAATTTCAAAATTAGGGTTTTATGATGAAATTAGGGAGTTGAAATTAGATTAAAGTGGAAATTGGATTAAGATATGAAATTAGTTTTGTAAGAAAAAAAGTTAGTTTAATTTAAGGATTAAATTGGAATTTAGAAAAAGTTGTGTATAAATTGAAATATTCAATGCTAAATTGTGTTGTATTGATGATCTTTAATTATTTTAATTCCGTAGTGAACGTTGAGTCGGAGACCTTGTTAGGAAAGGAAAAGAAAAGTCAACAAGGATTAGCTCAAAAATTTCAGTTTGTATTTCTATAATTCGAATCTAATAATTATTTGTTGAATTTATTATTTAATATGCATGGTAAGTGAAACTAAGGAGGGTATTAGTATTGTTGATTTTGAATTGCATATAAGTGGATTTGTGATTAATGTGAATGTGGATATTGGATATTGATTATATTGAAATATGAAATTTTAATTGAGTTGAATTATAAATATATGTGATTATTTGAATTGAAATGTGTTTTTATTGGAAATTTAAAAAGTGATTTGGAAATCCTATTAACTATATCGGACTGAGTCGGATATAGTTGGCATGCCATAGGATTGGACGTAATATAAAAGAGAATATAAAAGAGAATATTTAAATTAAATATTATACAAATCTTTAAAAGAAGTAATATAAAGAGAATTTAAAATAAATTATAATAAAACTCATAAAAATATATACAAATGGAAATATAAAATAACATATTAAAACAATATAAAATTAATAAAATATTTCAAAGTATTATGTTAAAATAGTTTTTATATAAAATGAATAAATTATAAAGAATAAAAAAACTAAAAATTAAAAAACAGACCCAATTGAAATAAAAACAAAATCAAAAGAATAATTTTTGAACAAATAAAATTATGAAAACAGAATCAAGGACTTAAATAAAATGCACATAAATGAATGAGGATTAAAAATGCAATTGAGTCAAATCCCTGCGCACATCGTTTAAACACGGATCAACTTGGAATAGCGCACAAATTACAGAGATTAATTAAAAAAAAAAGAAAATGTACACAGGATCTAATCAAATAGCGGCACGAAAAAGATGGGCTAATCGGTAAATATCCATTCACCGCAGAAATGCGCGGATCCTCCTTTATCTGGGTCGGGTCATCGGGCCATAGGATGGAACGATGTCATTTTGGCCACTGGGATTAAGGCTTAAAACGATGCCATTTAGTACTTGTATTTAAAAAAAATCATTTAAATCATTCTTTTTTGCTTTTCGTTCAACCAGAACAAAGAGAGAAAGAAATTCTCTCTACTAAGGTCCGTCCCTAGCCCTAAGCGCCGCCATGCCCGCCGTGGAGCCACCGCGAATGGTACTCAAAGCTAGGTAAGTTGCTCCTTTCTTTTTTATTTTTATCTTTTGTAAAAAAATGAAAATCAAGCAAAAGAATGCACAAAAAAACGGAAAAGAAATCGAAAATCACCTTTTCCAGAATTTTTTTTATTTTAGAAAATTTTTTCTTTTTCTATTGATATCTGTCCTTTTTTTTCAGATTTTGATTTGGCTTTTATAGCCTAAAAATGAAAATGAAAAAAAAAATAAAGAAGAAATCCAAAAAAATCCAATCTATTTTTTACAACTGCTATTTTATTGCTGTCAATTTGTTAATTTGTTTCTCTCCTTTTGCTCGTTTGTTTTGTGTACTTTGCAGGTGTGAAGGCCGTTCGGCCAACTGGCGTAGATGAGGCACACGTGGGGGAGGTGCGACGTTCGTGGCTGATGGCAGTAGGTATGGAGGCTAGGTTTCTGTTTTAGGGTTTTGACTAGCTAATTTTTTTAGGTTATTGGGCTTTAGGGTTTGGGTTAGTTAATTATTAGGCTTTAATTTAAATTAGAGTTGGAATTGGTGTTTGGGTCGAATTTGGGCTATTTATTTGGGCCTGTTAAGTTGTAATATTTTGGGTTTGTAATTTGGACTATGGACATTTGGATTTTTTTATTTTATATTATTATTTTTTGGTTTTTTGGTTATAATACGGGCCTAGGCGAAATGGGCCTATTATAGCTGCCCCTCTTTGCTCATTGTCGTGTAACGGGAATAGAGTAAAGACTCTAGAAGGGACAATTTTTTTGGTCTTGTCGAATCCTGACTTCTTGGCACTTTTTTTCTTCCAGTAGCTTCATTCCAGTCCACTGTCTCTTCAGAGACGTAGGAATTGTCGCTTTATTCCACTCCACTGTAATTTCAGGGAAATAGGGCTGGTGGCTAAAATCTACTCCCCTGCTACCTCAGGAATATAAGATTTGCGCATTTGATCTGCTCCACTGCTATCTCAGGAAGATAAGATCTGAAAATTTCAGTTTGCTTCCTTGCTACCTCAAGAAGATAAGACTACAATCCTCAACCTGCTCCTTTGCCACCTCAAGGAGATAAGGCTGGTGGCTAAAATCTGGCTCCCCTGCTACCTCGGAAAGAGAAGATTCGTCATCCTCGATCTGATCCATTGCTATCTCAGGGAGACAAGATATACAATCTTGAGTCTGGTCCCTTGCTACCTCAAGAAGATAAGACTACAATCCTCAGCCTGCTCCCTTGCTACCTCAAGAAGATAAGGCTGGTGGCTAAAATCTGCTCCATTGTCGATACATGGAGATAAGATTCACCATTTTCGATCTACTCCACCACTGTCTCAGGGAGACAAGATCTACAATCTTGAGTTTGCTTCCTTGCTACTTCAAGGAGATAAGACTTGTATCTTCAACCTGCTCCACTGCAACTTCAGGGAGATAAGGTTGGTGGCTTGAATCTGCTCCATTATCAATACATGGAGATAAGATTCACCAAATTTGATCTTCTCCACTACTGCTTAGGGAGATAAGATCTACAAACTTTCAATCTACTCCACTGCTATTTCAAGGAGATGAGACTACAATCCTCAACTGCTCACTTGCTACCTCAGAAAGATAAGGCTGGTGGCTTGAATCTACTCCTATACTACCTCGGGAAGATAAGATTCTCAATTTTTGATTTTCTCCACTACTGCTTAGGGAGACAAAATCTATAATCTTCAGTCTACTTCCTTGCTACCTCAGGAAGATAAGACTACAATCTTCAGCCTGCTCTCTTGCTACCTTAGGGAGATAAGGCTAGTGGCTAAAATCTGTTCCTCTACTACCTCGGGAAGATAAGATTCGCCGTCTTTGATCTGCTCCACTACTATCTGAGGGAAATAAGATCTACAATCTTCAGTCTTCTTTATTGCTACCTCAAGAAGATAAGACTACAATCTTCAGCCTGCTCCCTTGCTATCTTAGGGAGATAAGGTTGGTGGCTTGAATCTATTCCATTGCCGATACATGGAGATAAGATTCGCCAAATTCGATCTGCTTCACTATCGCTTAGGGAGATAAGATCTACAATCTTCAGTCTGCTCCGCTGCTACTTCAGGGATATAAAACTTGTATCTTCAACCTGCTCCACTGCAACTTTAGAGAGATAAGGTTGGTGGCTTGAATCTGCTCCATTACCGATACATAGAGATAATATTCACCAAATTTGATTTGCTCCACTACTGCTTAGGGAGATAAGTTCTGTGAATTCACCGATCTTGCTACACCATCCTCTGAGGGACATGTCCTGTAGAGTCGGTTCCACATGCATATGTTTATGCCAAATGATCAGGATGCTATGATCAGAATGAATCAAATGCTCCAAGCCACATGTGTTATGAATGATTTGAATGCAAAAATGTCATGAAAATGATTCCTTTTTAAATGTTTAAGGCATCATCGCTCATTGTTTATCAGGGCTTTATCACTGACGTATTATGCTGCCATCTTGTTGGGTTGGTATTCTTGACAGAAAGCCCGAGAAAACAATTATATCTTGCTCAACAGATTCGCCCTACTGTAACTTTAGGGTTCATCTCATTGTGACTTAAGGGCATAGGATCTGAATCTTTTCCAATCCATCCCACTGCGACACCAAAATATAGGATTTGTTTCTTCTTCAATCCATCCCATTGCTATTCAAGGGTAAAAGACTTGTATCATTTTCCATCTATATGATCGCAACTCAGGGGTAGAGTACTGTAACTTGTTCAATCAACTGATTCCCTGGGAGACTCGTCCAGATGTGTATGCATGATATTCACATGAATGCAGAACCTCATTTTCTTAAGAATGATTCCCCTTTTATGCTTGGATTAACATTGTCTACTTTTGGCAAGATTGTATCACTGATGCAATATCTTATCATTTTGTTCAATCACCATTTTTGACAAAAAGTCTGAAGAAATGGTCACTGTTTAGAGTTTCCTTCTCAAATATTTCCAACCCTTAAGCTTGGTGAGTTCTAAATAAAAGTCCTGTTTCAGGTTCTTGTATTACTTAGAAGTTTCCAGAGTAATATGCAAAACCCCTTTTATGAAAGTATTATTAGTCCACTAATCGTTATTTCAATACGAAATGCTTTGAAAAATATCATACCAATAGACAAGAAAGAAATCGGTCGGGAGCATAGCTCAAAAGAAACAAGTTAATCCAAGATAGCAAATGCAAAGAAATTTTATTGGGAGTATATTTTGAAAAGAATAAGATAATCACAAATAACAAATTTCAAATGGGTAAAATGAAACTAGTTGCCCCAGATATCGCAGCCTGAGCTTCTCTGTTCAAACATCTTGAAGACCATTTTAAGCTCAATATATGTTTAGGGGATCCGGAGTATTTTGTTGATGCCCCAAGACGTAGCATACTTCTTCATTGTTAATTCAAGTATAGCAAGACTACTATATGCCTCACTTTTGATCAAAACTTGAGCTGCCCTTTTCGGGTTTTCAACTCAAATCCCCTTTGGTCTCAAAGCGCCCTTTGCGGGTTTTCGCCTTGGCCTCTCTTTTTTCTTTCTTCTTTTTTTGATTAAATTTTTTATATTTGATTTTTATATTTTTATTTCTTTTCTTTTTTTTTTTTTAAGTCTCAATGCGCCCTTTACGGGTTTTCACCCTGGCCTCTCCTTTTAGATGAAATCTGAATTCACCGGCTTAAGCATGTCTTTGCCATCCATCTTGGTCAAAGTTAATAATCTTCTAGAATAAGCCTTCTTCACCGCATAAGATTTTTCCAAATTTGGCATTTACTTTCCTTTGAAGTCCTTTTGTATGAGAAGAATCCTTCTTAATGCTAAGTCCCCATCATGAAATTCTCTTGGGCCAACCTTTCTGTCATAATGAATACTTTCAATCAAGCTTACCGGAGACATTCTACTTCATCCAATTCTTAATTCAACCAAAGCTTGGAGAAAAGGAATCTTAACTTCCAACAATTGTTTCCCTTTCATAAACCAATGAGAATGATGTTGCCCTAGTGAAGGTCCTGGCCAACGTTCAAAACCATAGAGGGTAAATGATAACTTCTCTATGCCAACCTTTACAAATCTCAGTCATTTTTCAAAAATTTTGAATGGTTTTTGGCTACCTTTGCTGCACTAATATGGTGTTTGATCTTTAAACAGACTATAAATCTTTGACATTGTGCAATTATGTTAGACATGTTCCTTTCTGGCATTCTTTATTGCCATTTTTTTTATTTTGAATTTGCATTTAAACTTAAATTTGAATTTGAACTTGAATTTGAATTTGAATTTGAACTTGGATTTGGATTTGGATTTGGATTTGGATTTGATGACTGCTGACTTTGTAATTTTGGCATATGAAGCGACCTTTACCCTCTTACTGAAGTGATTGACAACCACGAAGATGAATTGGTGTCGGCTAGATGCTTTTGATGAGATCTGCCTCATAACATCTATGCCCCACATATAGAAAAAATAGAGGAGGCACATAAGTCTTGTCTTCCTCAATTTGGCATTTACGGCGTAACTGATGCAATTTCCCTTTCTTGATAAAGCAGTAGCTCAAACCTTTTGATTAGCCTGGCCATTGTAGAACCATTAACATGGGTTCTTTAAACACCTTCATGGATCTCTTCTAAGATTTTCCCAACCTTAATAGCATACCCACGTTTCGATAGCCTGGCGTGCCTTGATATGATTGTGCGAAAACATCTTTGAATTCTTAAAAATAGCTCAATGATGTCTCACCTTATTTTTGTGGTGAGTTAGGCTTCGATCTTTACCCCTTTCTTAAGCTCGCAACGTCCACTGACCCTTTGCAAGGTAGAGTCTATTTTCATCTTGTTCTACCATCCTTAACAAATCAAAAGATAGGCTACAATTTCTATCATCTTCAAAGTCCTTAGATCCCTTAGACCCATATCTCATTCAAAAAAGGAGTCAGTAAAAACATCGCTCATCTCGTTAATATCTGGGTACCTAGGTACGATGGAAAAAAATCAAAAGAATAAATGATTCTAAGGATGATTATTTGTATGGTATGGTCATGAATAAAGAATGAAAGAATATTCTTTAAAAAAAAGAATGTATAGTATGAAATGGAAAAAATGAAAAAATATTTGCTTAAAAAGATGCATTATATTGAAATAAAAATTCTAGACACAATCCTATTTCACAAAAAGATTCTTATTGCCTCTAGGATTAAAGCAACAAGTATGTTTTGAATATTACTCTAGATTAGCTCTAAAAATACAAGGATCCCTTCCATAGTCCCATTGTTTAAAATCTTCCTAAGTATGTAAGGGCTTGGAAACTTTTATTCCCCGATTCCCTCTTTGGATATGTCATTAATGTTCAGATTCCCTAATATTCCTTCCAAGCCTTTGACTTCTTCAAGGAATTACAACTCTTTTGCCTCCACTTTCAACTATCATATTCACTACTTTATCCGAGTGATTAGGTTCTGCGGAATCATCGAATTTCACAATTCCCATTCAATGAGCCTTTTGACCAACTTTTTAAATGTAGTGCAGTTTTCAATTGAATGCCCTATTATTCCACGTGGTACTCTCATTGGGCATTCTTATTATACCATTTTAATTACGAAGGTTGCATAGGTTCCGAGTAGAATGGAGACACTACATGCACATCAAAAAGATTCTATCTGATACAGCTCTTTATATGTTATCAAGATGGGTGTGAACTGGAGCCTTTTTGTATTTGGCCTCGAGTTGGATTCTTGCCTTGAAAAGCCTTGATAGCTATTGATTTTGGTCTTTGACTGGCCCACGGTGACCGATTTGAAACGCGTTCTCAGGATATTTACTTCATTTTCCTTGTTTCTCGAAGTTGATCTTTTGGTGCTTTCTCCCGCGTCTATCTTTACGCTTCTTATAGCATTCTCAATTATCTCGCTAGACATTACCATATCTGAAAAGCTCATGATGGCAGCTTCCAACATATAGTTAATGAACAGGGCGTTTAGAGTATTGATGAACAGCATCGTGGTTTCTTTTTCCAATAGAGGTGGCTGGACTTGTATAACGACTTCCCTACATCTTTGGGCATACTGTCGGAAACTCTCATTTGTTCTCTTCTCCATGTTCTGCAAAGTGATTCTATCGGGGGTCATATCCGTTCCATGACTATACTACTTTATGAAAGCTTGAGCTAAATCTCTCCATGAACTAATCTTGGTACGACTCAATTGGTTATACCATTTGGTCACTGCCCCAGTTAGACTGTCTTGGAAGCAGTGGATCAATGATTGATCATTGTTGACATACCCAGTCATACGTCTGCAGAACATAGTGATATGAGTTTGAAACAACTATTTATGTTGTACTTTTCAAACTCCGACATTTTGAACCTGTGGGGAAGTACTAGGTCTGGAACCAAGCTTAGATCCTTAGCATCGATTCCTCTATAACTATCAGCGCTTTTCATTGCTCTGAATTTTTCTTCCAGCCATTTACATCGGTCCTCTAACTACTTTGGGAGTTCCATTCTTGCTCTTTCTCTTTCTGCTACATTATCTACATCAAAAACAGTGGGATTGGTAGGATTATCCTCTGGATTAGAGCCTAACCCAGTTTGGGAATTCATCGGTATCGAAGCCCCGACTTGAAACTGTTGCGGCCTGATCGTAACAGATGGTCTCTGTGGGTTTATCTCATGTTGTGCCTGTACATGTGTTGGAGTAAAACCAGGAGGATATTGAGGATCTTCATTATTTTCCCCGACATTATCCATGGTGCGTTTCCCTTTGTCCGTCCTTCCTACCAATAGTTGGGACAATTAAACCATCATGTTTCTTTGGAACTCCATCATTTGATCCCTCATCTCTTGCTGGGTCTTAGCTAGCTGCTCTTGCATTTGTGCCTGCATTTGTTCTTGCATATCCTTTTGCATTTGCTCCAATTTTTTTAGTCTTTTGTCCATTGACTTGGTCTTTTTTCTTGTGCCATATGGATGCGTATTAAGTAAGATTTTGTCGGTTTCCAAGTTACTAAAATATTTTTTAATTAATTAGAGTCTTTCTACAAATTTTAATACATATGATGTGATGTAATGCAAATGCATAAACTGCAATGCAAATGCATGGAATGAATGCAAAAAGAAAGAGAGGCGTTGATTCTGAATTCCATTAGAAAAACTTTTCTAGAAAATAAATTTCTTTACATAAACCGGATTACATATATGGCTTTGTCCTCATAGTCTAGGTGAAGACACCAATCCTTTTTTTTTGTATCCGGATGTTATGGTCGTGTCTCGTGAACTTTATCAATAAATGCCTCTTCTAGCTCCTTGTTGCTTGATCCAGGCCGTGACTCTTCACTCACTTATCCTCCTCTCATAAGCTTCTTTAAGAAAATTGAGACATGATAACTCTCGAATAATCCTTGTTGGCTTGAATCCTCGGGCAACGAGGCAAAGTCATATACTATCAATATTTTATCGTTGTGTTTACTTAGACTATATTTGGACAAATGTATTATAACCCACTTTATCAAGAAACCCATTTTCCTATGACAAACTCTTCTATTTATCAATCGAATATGAATCAACACCTCCTTTCTATGATGATGAAATGCAATGTAGTCATAAACAAAAGAAAACACGTTAGTATCATATACAGATGGTAAAAATCAAATCAAACAGAAAATAGTCAAACACCTATCTAGGTGACTGCTAGGGTTCAACATAGTTCTACCTAAAGTGGGCTCCTAGGGTTCACAATATGTGGTTTGGTTCTAAAGAGAGGGTACCTGAACCAGCAGATTCCTCAATCCTCACCCATTATAGGCTCATATGGATTGAGTTCGGTTCAGGGGAATACATTTCCCTATGGCCATGTGGAGATGAAAATCTCACGAAAACATAGGTACGGATGTATCCCGGAAGTAATCCACTAGCCCATGCAGAGGTGAAAAACCTCACAAAGGCATAGCTTCTTACTCCCACTTAAAAGGTGTGACCACAATGGTCATTCAATGCAATGCAAGAGTATTTATGAGACACGAACCACAACCATCATATGAAATCACACAAACAAATGCGACAAAAGAATCATGACTTTTCAAATCAAATTTTCAATTTTCGAAAAAAGGACAGAAAGAAATCAATTTTACGGCTTGACTCTCTTATTTGTCCCCAGTGGAGTCGCCAAGCTGTTGAAACCATTTTTTTATTTTGTAAAACGAGGATCGACTTTAAAACAAAATATGGAGTCGCCACCAATCCTTTTTGTTTATGTGTGATCGGATCACCTATAAAACATTTAAAATATTGATTTTGGCCTACGAAATTCAAAAAAATGGGTTCGAAATTCGGTTACGTATGAGGAAGGATTAGCACCCTCGCAACGCTCAAAATTGGTACCTAATTGATTAATTAATGTCCTGATGTCGACAATTTGAAAAGTTTTAAAATACAATCCCTTAAAAATGTTTGGAAGACTCGGATTGGATATTGAGATTCTCTTGTTCCGAAGAAATAAAATATCATATCCAACACATTAGGATACGGCATTTCAAGTCCTCGATACCAAAATTATCTCATGATTTCCAAAACTCATGCATTGAAATTTTTAAAAGAATTTTCAGTTAGTTGGTCAAACGGTAAATTGAAACCCAATACGTTAGTGCACGATTTCTCAAATTTTCAAACATGAAATATTGCATTATTTTTTAATTTAAGAAAACACGGATGAAATTTTGAAAGGATATTTGGTTATTCGGCCAAACAAAAAATTGAAACCCAGCACATTAGGGCACGATTTCTCAAATTTTCAAACACGAAATATTGCCTTATTTTGATAAGCTTTCAAATAAGCGATTATAAAACCGGCTCAAAATATATTTATTTAGTTTACTTAAGGATAAAGGACAATTGATATTGGGTGAAAGTCGGAATTGGAATCATGATGCAATAAAAAGAAATAAAAACGTAATTACAAGCATGAATAGTAATACATGACAATAATATTATACGAATGAATAATAATCATATGGAAATACCAAGAAACCAAATTAGGGTATTTACAATGACAATACATTATACACTATACAAATGCCAACACTAACATTCAAAACCAATGAATTAAAAGACAATTTTAAAAGAAATACCAAGCAAATTAACACAAATCAAATGTAACAAATTTTAAACAATAAGGAAACGAATAACATGAGGGAAAGACAATTTTAAATCATCAATATGCGGACGATAGATTATATGTATAAAAGTTTTAAAAGTGTACATAAAAGTTTAAAATAGATTAAAAACAAAGATAAAAATAACTAGTACATGAAATAATAATATAAATGAATTTTAAAATAAATATTATATAAAAGGAAAATCAAAGTAAATAATATACAAAATAATATATGTTAATCTACATAAATAATACATATGAAATAAAAACCTAATATAAATAATTTATATATGAAAATAATAATATATAAATGTTTTGAAATAAACAAAAATATATAATAAAATAAGGACTTAAAAGGAAATAAATCATATAAATAAAAATTTTAAAATATACATATACACATAAATAGATTTAAAAGAAAATACATACATAAAATAATATGAAATCAATAATATATACGTAAGAATAATTTAATATAAACTATATGTGTATATAAAAGAATATATAATTTAATAATTTAATATAATTTAGCAAGAGTAATTAAATTAAATATTATACAAATCTTTAAAACGAAGTAATATAAAAGAGAATTTAAAATAAATTATAATAAAACTCATAAAAATATATACAAATGGAAATATAAAATAACATATTAAAACAATATAAAATTAATAAAATATTTCAAAGTATTATGTTAAAATAGTTTTTATATAAAATGAATAAATTATAAAGAATAAAAAAATAAACCGAAAATTAAAAAACAGACCCAATTGAAATAAAAACAAAATCAAAAGAATAATTTTTGAACAAATAAAATTATGAAAACAGAATCAAGGACTTAAATAAAATGCGCATCAATGAACGAGGATTAAAAATGAAATTGAGCCAAATCCATGCGCACATCGTTTAAACACGGATCAATTTGGAATAGCACACAAATTACAAAGATTAATTAAAAAAACAAAGAAAATGTACACAAGATCTAATCAAATAGCGGCACGAAAAAGAGGGGCTAATCGTGTAAATATCCATTCACCGCAGAAACGAGTGGATCCTCCTTTATTTGGGTCGGGTCATCGGGCCATAGGATGGAACAACGTCGTTTTAGCCACTGGGATTAAGGCTTAAAACGACATCGTTTAGTACTTATATTTAAAAAAATCATTTAAATCATTCTTTTTTGCTTTTCGTTCAACCAGAACAAAGAGAGAAAGAAATTCTCTCTACTAGGGTTCGTCCCTAGCCCTAAGCGCCACCATGCCCGCTGTGGCGCCACCACGAATGGTGCTCAAAGCCAGGTAAGTCGCTCCTTTCTTTTTTATTTTTATCTTTTGTAAAAAAAATGAAAATCAAGCAAAAGAATGCACAAAAAAAACGAAAAAGAAATCAAAAATCACCTTCTCCAGAATTTTTTTTGTTTTAGAAATTTTTTTCTTTTTCTATTGATATCTGTCCCTTTTTTTACAGATTTCGATTTGGCTTTTATAGCCTAAAAATGAAAATGAAAAAAATAGAGAAGAAATCCAAAAAAAATCCAATCTACTTTTTACAACTGCTATTTTATTGCTGTCAATTTGTTAATCTATTTCTCTCCTTTTGCTCGTTTGTTTTGTGTACTTTGCAGGTGTGAAGGCCGTTCGCCGCCTAAGCGTGAGATAGGCACACATGGGGAGGTGCGGCTTCGTGGTGATGGCGATGAGGTGTGGCGACTAGGTTTCATTTTAGGGTTTTGACTAGCTAATTTTTTAGATTATTGGGCTTTAGGGTTTGGGTTAGTTAATTATTAGGCTTTAATTTAAATTAGAGTTGGAATTGGTGTTTGGGTCAAATTTGGGCTATTTATTTGGGCTTGTTGAGTTGTAATATTTTGGGTTTGTAATTTGGACTATGGACATTTGGATTTTTTTATTTTATATTATTATTGTTTGGTTTTTTGGTTATAATACGGGCCTGGGCTAAATGGGCCTATTACAGCTGCCCCTCTTTGCTCATTGTCATGTAACAGGAATAGAGCAAAGGCTTTAGAAGGGCCAATTTTGTCTGGTCTTGTCGAATCTTGACTTCTTAGCACTTTTTTTCTTCAAGTAGCTTCATTCCAGTCCACTGTCTCTTCAGAGACGTAGGAATTGTCGTTTTAATCCACTCCACTGCAATTTCAGGGAAATAGGACTGGTGGCTAAAATCTACTCCCCTGCTACCTCGGGAATATAAGATTTTCCACCTTCGATCTCCTCCACTGCTATCTCAGGGAGATAAGATTTGAAAACTTCAGTTTCCTTCCTTGCTACCTCAAGGAGATAAGGTTGGTGGCTAAAATCTGCTCCCCTGCTACCTCGAAAAGAGAAGATTCGCCGTCCTTAATCTGCTCCACTGCTATCTCAGGGAGACAAGATATACAATCTTGAGTCTGCTTCCTTGCTACCTCAGGAAGATAAGACTACAACCTCAGTCTACTTCCTTGCTACCTCAAGAAGATAAGGCTGGTGGCTAAAATCTACTCCGTTGCCGATACATGGAGATAAGATTCACCGTCTTCGATCTACTCCACTACTATCTCAGGGAGACAAGATCTACAATCTTGAGTTTGCTTCATTACTACTTCAAGGAGATAAGACTTGTATCTTCGACCTGCTCCACTGCAACTTCAGGGAGATAAAGTTGGTAGCTTGAATCTGCTCCATTATCGATAGATGGAGATAAGATTTGCCAAATTCGATCTTCTCCACTACTGCTTAGGGTGATAAGATCTACAAACTTTCAGTCTGCTCCACTACTATTATAGGGAGATAAGACTACAATCCTCAGCCTGCTCCCTTGCTACCTCAGGAAGATAAGGCTGGTGGCTTGAATCTGCTCCCATACTACCTCGGGAAGATAAGATTCTCAATTTTTATTTGCTCCACTACTGCTTAGGGAGACAAAATCTACAATCTTCAGTCTACTTCCTTGCTACCTTAGGAAGGTAAGCTACAATCTTCAGCCTGCTCCCTTACTACCTTAGGGAGATAAGGCTATGGCTAAAATCTGCTCCTCTGCTACCTCGGGAAGATAAGATTCGCCGTCTTCGATCTGCTCCACTACTATCTGAGGGAAATAAGATCTACAATCTTCAGTCTGCTTCATTGCTACCTCAGGAAGATAAGACTACAATCTTCAGCCTGCTCCCTTGCTATCTTAGGGAGATAAGGTTGGTGGAGCCACCGCGAATGGTGCCCAAACCCAGGTAAGTCACTCCTTTTTTTTTATCTTTTGTAAAAAAAAATAAAAATCAAGCAAAAGAAGGCACGAAAAAAATGGAAAAGAAATCGAAAATCACCTTCTCTAGAATTTTTTTTGTTTTAGAAATTTGTTTCTTTTTCTATTGATATCTATCCCTTTTTTACAGATTTAGATTTGTCTTTTATAACCTAAAAAAAAAAAAAAAAGAAAAAATCCAAAAAATCCAATCTATTGTTTACAACTGCTATTTTATTGCTGTCAATTTGTTATTCTGTTTCTCTCTTTTTTTTCATTTGTTTTGTGTACTTTACAGGTGCAAAAGCCGTTTGGCCAGCTAGCATAGAAGAGGCACATGTGGGGGAGGTGCGGCGCTCGTGGCTGATGGCAGTAGGTGCGGTGGTTAGGTTTTTGTTTTAGGGTTTTGACTAGCTAATTTTTTAGGTTATTGGGCTTTAGGGTTTGGGTTAGTTAATTATTAGGCTTTAATTTAAATTAGAGTTGGAATTGGTGTTTGGGTCGAATTTGGGCTATTTATTTGGGCCTATTGAGTTGTAATATTTTGGGTTTGTAATTTGGACTATGGACATTTGGATTTTTTTATTTTATATTATTATTGTTTGGTTTTTTTGTTATAATAGGGCTCGCGAAATGGGCCTATTACATACTCATTAAATCTCTTTTTAGGTGTTGCCCCATAGAGCCTGCAGACCACCACCACGGTGTCGCCCTATAGAGCTTGCAAAACACCATCACATTGTTGCTTTGTGGAACCTAATAACCGTCGTCACGGTGTCACCTCAAAAAACTAATTGGTAATCATCATCGTGGTTTCATTCTAGCAAGCCAGTTGATACCATTCCCTCTTACACTTAACCTTGAAGCTCAAACACCGCAGTTTCCCCTCCACAAGGCCTTGAGCTTCGTACATCATGGTTTGCACCCAACAACTCTAGATTGTGAAATTTAACAGAAATTCCATTTCCCATCCACCACCCATTCCTCTGATTCTTCCAATTCTTTTCTTAACTTCCTCTACCCTTTCAAAATAAATTACCTCTGTACTCTGCATATAATATAATCATAAATTACATACAATTCAACGAGAAGGTGCCTATCACCTACTATTCATCATGTATCTAATTGTCTACTCACAATCATATTGCATTCAACAAAAATGCTTGGAAACCTATGCATGCACAGCTTACTTAACCTCTACATTCATACACGACTATGGTGTAGGACACAACTCAAAGTAGCCACGAATGTGGTTTAAACAAACAATACAACATCAACAATCACCCAAAAGTCAAGTGTAGAGACTCACCTTGCTTACTTTATCCTTGACAGCTTAGCTTGTCCAAACACCAGAGCCTTTTTCATCTTGACAGCTAAGCATAAAAACCATTTATTGATTAAAGTAAAGATGTTTAACCTTTAAAACCCCAAAATCCATAATTATACGAAAGATTTTAAGAATTCTTTCTCTACTTCTTTATTCAATCCACGAGTACAGAGAAGTAATGAAACTTACTAGTTCATCAATTTCTCTACTACCAGACTTCAATTCACATGACGACTATAACATGCAGAGCTTCCTTCAGCTACATCCTTTTCTTCTTCGAAGCAATTAAAGAAAACAATGCTATATAGAGAGAAGAAAATTGGTAAAAACAGAATGGACAGGTATTTTGTTTCCGCACACCCATATATATACGCTATTGGCACAGTTTACACAGGCCAATACGACCACTCAATCCTAATTATTCTGTCTCCTATTATGAAACCAGTCAGTTACAATCTAACTAAACCAAAATTGAAATCCAATCATTCCTAACTAGCTACTAAATGGAGCTCGCAAATTTCTATTTTTATACAATCAGTTCTCTGACTCTTCTTTAAATTTGGGTCCTTAAGAGAACCAAGGAAACAACCATTCCTTTTCCTTAAAGCAAGCTCGACTTAGTATGAGCCTTATTCTTTAACCTGAAGTAACCTTAATTATTATATCATGGTGATGTCATACTTATGTTAATTAACGTAGCCATATGTCAATCAAATAAATTTAATGTAATAAAATTGACCCTATTTGAATAATAGGCTAAATTACTAAAATAATAAACTAAACATCTAATTTCAGTCCAATTAAGAACTTAGGCTAATCTATGTATCATCTTTCTTGTCATCTTTATACATGACATCATGAGTGTAACGACCCGATTTTCAATGGTATTGAAAAGTATGATTTCAAAAACCCATTCCATAAACCGAGCCTGTAAATATTAAATATGAATATTCATGAGATTAATATAAAAATATATTGAAGAATGGTTGAGAAATTTTGTCAATAAAATAGTTAATTAAGGTCTAAGGACTAAATTGTAAAAGTTCAATTGCTTTAAAGTTTTAATTGACCAAAGGATTGAAGACTTAAATTGCAACTGGAAAAAGGTCCAAAATGGTAAATAAATCATTTTTCAATAGGAATTAGTGGACGATGATGGCACTTTTACTAATTGAGATTAAAGTATTAAGTATGTTAATTAAATTATGTTTAATTTAATTAAACTATGCTTAATTAATTTCTAAAAGACAAAGATAGTGGAAACTCACCATCTTTTTCATTTCTTCAACCGTACAAAGCCATATAAAAACCAAAGGAGAAGGTTTTTAGGTTCAAAACATTCGACCAACAAATTGGTAAGTAATTCAAGTCATTTTCTTGTAATTTTTATAGATTTGAGGTCATGAAAGCTTGATTTATCTAGCCCATATACCAACTTGTGAAACTGTTAAAGTTGTATAAAGTTACCATTATTGATTTCTTGAATAAGTATGTAACACCCCTATACCGGTTCAACCTAAGGAACCTGATATATGAATATTAAATTTGATGCCAAAGTGATTTTGGCAAACCACTAATATATTTGAACATTAAAAAAATAATAATAAATTTGTATAATTTATATTTTAGTCCCTACTACTTAGAACATACTTGAACTTCCTAAGTACATGCCATTCTATTCAAAATTTTGAAACATACCCTCTTGGCACTTGGAGATGTGATGAGATGGATGCTCATAACCTCGATTACAACTCTTCAAAATCACTATACCTGATCTGCGCACAGAAAACAAACCGTACGCTGAGTAAAAACTTAGTGGTATTTCTATAATCCGAATATTTAAAAAAAAACAATATAATATAATAATAGGTACAATTAAATTTATAAGGACATATTAATGTCTAGTATCATATCATAACTATCATTTTTCATTTATTAAACAATATCCTAATTCACACAATTGCTATATAAATGAATATTCACATATCAACCATATTTATTCATATAATGGCATCAGTCATACAATACTCAATTCATGAATACATCATTTCATATCATACTCAATTCATGAGTATATAACTCAAATATTCCATGTATTGTCAAAATATTTCACATTCTATTTTTAATTCACTATATCACTTCCATTTCTCATATCATTTCATTTAATTACCCCTATTAACACGACTCGAACTTGGACGGATACATGGATCCAACCAAAACACACCAGTTTGGCACCTAGTGCCTCATCGGATAATTCGAAGTAATAGATTGACACCCAGTATCTCATCAGCCATGCTGAAGTAAGTTGGTACCCAATACCTTATCGAATTTATTCGAAGTAATAATTTGACACCCAGTGTCTCATCGACTCGTGGTCGAAGTATCCCTAAAATCTTCCAATCCTATGGCATGCCAACTATATCCAACTCAGCTCGATACAGTTAATAGAGTTTCGATTTTCTTTTCACACACAACCAATATCTAGTATTCTATTGTCACAAAATTCACATTTCAATACCAATCAATAATTTCATCAATCACAAATTCATATAATCTTAATTCAATATCAAGATAATAATAAACAAAACTAACCTTAATTACTTACCATACACATTAATTTAAAAAAACAAATAAAAATTTCTAAATTCGGATTATAGAAATACAAACCGTAATTCTCGAGCTACTCCTCGTTCATCTTGTCTTATCCTTTCTTAGCCGAGGTCTCCAGCACAACGTTAGCTACGAAAATTAAAACAATTTAAAATCATTAATACACACTGTAACACCCCCTTACCCGTGTTCGAAGCTAGAACCAGATACGAGGAATTACTTAACTTAACTTGCATAAACATAACACATCAGGCTATAAAGCTTCGGTTCAGCTTAAAAAATTTCTATTTAAACTCATGACCTACTCATCCTGGGCCTACGAATGCTTATACCTACTTTCAGAAGTTTAAAAAATTAAATCGGGAACTTTTACGCACTTAAAATTTTTTGCCTAAACAGGGGTTATACGCCCGTGTTGCTCAAGGGACATGCCCGTTTAGGCAAAAATTTTCTAAGTGCATAAAAGTTCACGGTTTAATTTTGTAAACTTCCTCACCCATAGTCGACATTGACTTATTTCACACGGTCGGACACACGTCCGTGTCCCTGACCCGTGTCCCTTACACGGCCTCGACACGCCCGTGTCTCAGCCCGTGTGCCAGAACCTTGGCATTCTTTTTATGACGTCATCACTTCACTATGGTCACACGGCTAAGGCACATGCCCGTGTCCTTAGACCGTGTGTCGAATTAAATTCCTAACATCAGGTGTAGACTTCACACGGCCTGGGAACATGCCCATGTCCATGGCCGTGCCTCCCACACACCTGAGACACATGGCCGTGTCTCTGCCCGTGTGTTTACTATCAAGCATACTGACTTGAAATTTTGACATACAAGAGACACACGGCCTGGTCACACACCCATGGGACTGACCGTGTGTCACACACGATCGTGTGCCTACCCGTGTGGACAAGAACAAGGCTATTTGCCAAGCTCTTTTCATCACCCTAACTCATACATTCACAATCACATTCAATCATTCACTAAGCAACTCAATTAGACAACATACACTTTCATAAATAACCTCATCTTTTTATAAATTAACAATATTAAGCCATTATCTATGGCTATATACAAAAGAGTTAATCTTTAAAGGAGCCATCAAACACTTGGCTCAACCAACAAAACATTTCACTAAGTCTAGCCCCTATACATGCCATACTCAAAATTTTAATTCTAGATATACTGAGATGAGCTGATAGTGTGGGTGATATTCCAATTATCTTGGTATCTTGACCCGACTCATTGACACTATAAATTAAGGAAGAAGAAATGGAGTAAGCTTTAAGCTTAGTAAGTTTACATGTAAACAATAAACATCATAACAAATGCTAATCAATAAATGGCATCACATACTAAACAAGATCAATCCACATTCCATATCATGCTTACTCATTTCATCCCTTACCACTTTCCAACCATCTCACAAGCATAATATTCACATTTATTAACATACATCCCTACACTTATCACCACATGATCGTATGAGACAACACTTAACAATTCCACAATAAACCATTCCAAATAATACCAAAAACTCAGTGGTTTCGCACATAGCCCACCATTAATCTTTAAGAGGGTGGTATCGCACATAGCCCACCAACAAGAATATTTACAGTGGTATCGCGCATAGCCCACCAAATGATGACATAAACGATGGTATCACACACAGCCCATCGTAAATAAGTAAGGTGGTATCGCACATAGCCCACCAATCAAGAATATTTACGGTGGTATCGCACATAGCCCACCATTATTTACTACGGATAATATTCCACACTTACCTATCAATTTTAACGTTCATACGAGAATTAATCATTATCTATCAAATTCAATCCATTTAAATCATGAAATGATCTCATTCATACAATGCACCAATAAGTAGTAATATATGTATTTTAGATGTATCGATTACACGTAAACTTACCTCGGTGCAAAATGTGTTAATTTGCGGTTTAATCTGAAACCTTGTCTTTTCCCGGTCAAGATTAATTCCGCGCTCTTCTTGATCTATAATACAAAATTCACTCATTCAATCATTTTATAATCATAATGCATCATAATATCTACTTAGGCAAAAATGACCATTTTGCCCTTGAACTATGGTAAAATTATGATTTTACCCCTAGGCTCGTAAATTATTTTTCATCACATTTTCTCATTAAACAAGCCTAGCTGAACATTTATTTCTAGTACAACTACTCACAAATCCAACTATTTCATGCATTTATTACTAAATCACAACATTTACAACTTGGTCCCATTTAGGTGTTTTCATGATAACACCTTTCACAAAAGTTGTTTTTCATCTCATTAACATTCATTTTCTTCCATAAAAACTAAGAAAATAACATAAATACTCTCATGGAAAGTCCCTATACTTTCAACCATATTGCAAATTAGTCCTCTTATTAGCTATCTTAAGTTTTGGGGATTCCAAAAATACAAAAACCATCAAGAAAGACCTCTAAAATCACTTACTTGCAAGGAGATAGCTTGGCTGAAAGTTTGAACTCCAAAAGCTCTATTTTCTCTTCAATTTTCTGTGGAAGAAGAAGGGTGAATAGTGAAAGATGATATCTTTTCTTTTTATCTTATTTTATTCATCTTTTATCACCTAATTTCACCAAATTTTTACCAAAAATTAAATGCCCTTGTCTCTTTGTCTCTATGGTCAACCAACACACCTCTAATGGCCTAATTTCACTTTAGGGCCTCCAATTTGATATTCTTTGGCTATTAGACACCTCTATCTTGCATAATAGAACTTTCGCACTTTATGCGATTTAGTCATTTTTCACAATTAATCCTTAAATCACTAAAATTAATGCACCAAAATTTTCATGCATCCTTATAATCATGTTATAACACATAAAAAAATGTCAAAAATAATTTTCTTCAACCTCGAGTTAGTGGTCCCGAAACCACTGTCCCGACTAGCCCCAAAATTAGGTTGTTACAACTCTCCCCTCCTTTAGAGATTTTCGCCCTCGAAAATCTTACCGGTAAAAAGGTTTGGATATTGTTCTCTCATGGCTTCTTCCAGTTCCCACATAGCTTCTTCGACACTGTGTTTCTTCCATAACACTTTTAATAAAGCTATGCTCTTATTCCTCAACTGTTTAACCTCCTAAGCCAATATCTTAATTGGCTCCTCTTCATAAGTCATGTCCGATCGTATCTCAATTTTCGATGGAGGGATCACATGCGATGGATCAAAACGATATCGCCGCAACATCGATACATGAAACACATTGTGTAAGTTCTCTAACTCTACCAGCAAAGCCAACTAGTATGCCACTGGCCCAATCCTTTCGGTAACCTCATACGACCCTATGAATTACGAACTCAATTTGCCCTTTTTACCAAATCTCAATATTTTCTTCCTCGGGGATACTTTCAGAAATACTTTATCGCCCACTTGAAACTCAATTTCTTTCCTTTTCAAATCTGCATATGACTTTTTTTTGTCCGAAGTAGCTCTCAGACTATCATGGACCACTTTCACTTTCTCCTGGGTCTCTTTAACTAGATCGACCCCATGAATTTGCTTATCACTAAGCTCGGTCCAATACAAAGGGGTCCGGCACTTGCGACCATATAAAGCTTCATATGGTGCCATCCGTATACTCGACTGATAACTGTTGTTGTAGGCAAACTCAACAAAAGGTAGGTATCTTTCCCAACTACCTTAAAATTCTAACACACAGCATCAGAGCATATCCTCAAGAACTTGAATCACTCTTTCAGATTAGACATCGGTTTGAGGATGGAACGTAGTACTAAAATTCAACCTTTTACCCAAGGCTTCTTGCAGTTTCTTCCAAAATCTCAAAGTAAATCTCGGGTCTCTATCCGAGATAATAGATATAGGCACCCCATGAAGTCTCACTACCTCAGCAATAAACAACTCAGCTAGCTTATCAAGCGAATAATCCACTCACACTGGTATAAAGTGAGCTGACTTTGTTAGTCTATCAACAATAACCCACACAGCATCTTTCTTTCACGGAATCATAGGCAATCCTGTTACAAAATCCATGGTGATTCAATCCCACTTCCATTCAGGAACCATCACCGGCTAAAGTAATCTTGAAGGTACTTGATGCTCGACTTTCACTTGTTGACAAATCAAACATCTTGTCACAAACTCAGAGATGTCTCTTTTCATACCCGGCCACCAATAAAACTTCTTCAAATCATTGTACATTTTTGTGCTACCGAGATGTACTGACAAGTGACCACTATGTGCTTCATGTAAAATTTTTCGGATCAACTCATCATCTTTAGGTACACAAATCCTATCGTTAAACATCAAACAACCTTCTTAACTTACCCAAAATCAAAATCATTTTTCGATTCACACTTAGCTCTCTTAGCTTGCATCTCATTATCATTCTTTTGAGCCTCACATATCTGCTAAATAAATAACGGTCTAGCCCTCAACTCGGCCAATATAGCACCATCATTAGACAACGTTAAACTCGTACTCATAGTTCTCAAAGCATACAGAGACTTTCTGCTCAAGGCATCCGTAACTACATTTGCTTTTCCAGGATGATAATCAATTACTAGTTCATAGTCCTTCAAAAATTTGAGCCACCGCCGTTGTCGCAAATTCAAATTCTTTTGATCCATCAAGTACTTTAAACTCTTATGATCGGTGAAGATTCGACATTTTTCACCATATAAATAATGACGCCAAATCTTTAAAGGGAAAACGATTGCAGCCAACTCCAAATCATGAGTCGGATAATTTCTTTCATGCAATTTTAGCTGTCTCGAGGCGTAAGCTACTACCTTACCCTATTGCATCAACACACAGCTGAGACCATCAAATGACGCATCACTATAGACTACAAACTCTTTTCTCGACTTAGGTTGTACTAAAATCGGCCTTTCAGTCAACAATTTTTTCAATCTCTCCAAACTCTGTTAAACTTAACATCCTTATGCAACAGTTTCATCATCGGGGTAGCAATCATAGAGAATCCATTCATGAATCGTCTGTAGTACCCAGCTAAACCCAAAAAGCTTTTGACTTCTGACACATTTCTTGGCAGTTTCCACTCCATAATAGCCGAGATCTTACTCGAATCAACTCTAATAGCATTACCCAAAGAATGTGTCCTAAGAATCCGACTTCTCGGAGCCAAAACTCACTCTTGCTAAATTTAGCATACAACTGTTTGTCTCTTAAAGTCTGCAAAATAATTCTCAAGTGCTCTGCATGATCACTCTCATCTCGAGAATAAATTAGTATGTCATCGATAAAGACAACTACAAACTTATCTAAATACAGTCGAAAGTCATGGTTCATTAAATACATAAAAATCACAGGAGCATTCGTCAAACCAAATGGCATAAAAAAAACTCATAATGGCCATACCTCGTCTAAAATGAAGTTTTCGGCACATCTTGCTCCTTAACCCTCAACTGAAAATAACCAGACCTTAGATCTATCTTGGAGAACACTGTAGCTCCCTTCAGTTGGTCAAATAAATCATCTATCATTGGCAAAGGGTACTTATTTTTCACGATCACTTTGTTGAGCTGTCTGTAGTCTATGCACCATCTCATCAACCCATCTTTCTTCTTCAAAAAAAGTACCGGAGCACCCCACGGTGAATAGCTCGGTCTTGCGAAACCCTTGTCCGTTAACTCTTGCAACTGAACTTTCAATTCCTTCAGTTCCAATGGTGCCATCCTATATGGAGCAATCGAAATAGGTGCCGTACCCAAAACAAACTCAATCCCAAACTCGACTTCTCTAACTGGAGGCAATCGGGTAACTCTTCCGGGAACACGTCTGGATACTCACATACCACCGAAACTGATTCAATCTTTACCTCTGACTCTTGAGTATTCAGCACAAAGGCGAGATAGGACTCGTATCCTTTCCTCAAGTATTTCTTGGCTACCATAGATGAAATTATTATCATAGGTAAATTATCTGATCCACCTGATTCAACCCGAATGACATCTACATTTTCACATTTCAATTCAATAAATTTACTACCACAGTTCACTAAAACATTATGAGCAGTTAACCAATCCATACTGAGAATCAAGTCAAATTCATCAAACGGCAACAACATGAGGTTTGCAGGAAAATAATGACCTCTAATTGTCAAAGGATAATTCCTACACACCTTATTAATTAACACATGTTTGCCTAATGGGTTTGACACCTTTACTACAAATTCTATAGACTCAACGATCATACTCATACTAGATGCCAATCTCACGCAAATATAAGAATGGGTAAACCTCAGATCAATCACAGCAATAACAGAGGTGTCATGAAGAGAAAAAGCACTCGTAATCACATCTGGAGATGATACCTCTTCGCGAGCGCGAATGGTATAAGTCCTTGCAGGTGCCCGACCCTCCGGTCTCACAGCAGAGTCTCGCGGCGTACCTCTACTACTGGTCTCACCTTCTGGGTTCTTTTGTGATCTACCCCGTGAAGGTACATTGCTGGATCTTATCTCTTGCTTCCTTTCTTTCTCATCTTTCTTAGGGCAATTCCAGATAAATGGTCAGGTGAACCGCACTTGTAACAATTTTAATTGTTTTCCCAACACTCCCTAGTGTGCTGTCTACCACATTTTGGACACTCCGATTTAGACTTCGGATTGCCCACACTTGCCACTGAGGTGGCTTGAACTCTCGAGCCCGAGTATGTGTTACCTCGATCTCGATGTGAATATCCAACTGAGGTAATTGTTTGAGGGTTCATATCCTTGGACCTTTTCGATTGAGTTTGGTATGACTTACTCATTGGTCTTTTTCTTGCATCTCGAGCCTCACTCAGGGCTTTCCTCTTTTCCTTATTCAGTTCATCGGCCTTACATGTCCTATCAACCAACACCACAAATTTTTTAACTCTGAAATCCCAACTAGCAGTCTGATATCCTTATTCAGCCCGTCTTCAAACCTCTTGCACAAGATAGCTTCTGTAGACACACATTCTTGTGCATACTTGCTGAGCCTAACAAATTCGTGCTCATATTCTGCCACAGTCATTTTTCCTTATTTCAATTCAAGGAATTATTTTCGTTTCCGGTCCATAAACCTCTGGCTTATATACTTTTTCAAACTCTTCCAAAAAGAAGTCCTACATTACCCTCTCTCTTGGAACCACCGAAATTAACATCTTCCACCAACGATAGACCGAGTCCTTTAACAATGACATGGCACATTTCAAACTCTTCTCAGGTGTACAGGAGAGTTCCTCACATACTCACATTGAGTTCTCAAGCCAGAACTCCGGTCTCTCGGAGTCATCATCTATGTTAGCCCTAAACTCCTCGACCCTTACTTTCGAATCTTATCTAGCTGGGGTTTGGTCATTCTTACCAAATCTATACCTTAAGGAGCCACAGGAACTGGTTGAAGTATAGGAGGGGGTGGAGGAGGTTGAGCATTAGGGTTTGCTCATACATACTCCGTGTACCAATTACTCATCATTTGGAGAAAGGCTTCCCAGGCCTCTTCTCCTTGACCCATAGTCTTGGGTCCACTCTCTATAGGCGGATCCCTTGCACGAGAGCCGGTGCGTTACTAGCTGCATCATCAGCAGCCGCTCGATCGGGATCCATTTACTATATAAAAATAGAGTTTAGAATTGTTAGAAGTCACCACACTATCAATATATGTTTATGGCATGTATAGCTAGACTCTTACACACGCTACGGTAGTCCAAGAATCGACTAAACCATAGCTCTGATACCACTAAATGTAACACCCCCTTACCCGTATTCGAAGTCGAAATCAGATACGAGGTACTACCTAACTTAACTTGCATAAACATAATACATCAGGCTATAAAGCTTCGGTTCAACTTAAAAACTTTCTATTTAAACTCATAATCTGCTCATCCTGGGCCTACGAGGCCTTATACCTACTTTCAAAAGTTTACAAAATTAAACCGGGAACTTTTACGCACTTAGAAAAATTTTGCCTAAATAGGGGTCACACGCCCATGTTGCTCAAGGGACATGCCTGTGTGCCTCTGAGACATGCCCGTGGTCGACACTGACTTATTTCACACGGCCGGACATACACCCATGTCCCTTACACGGCCTCGACGGGTAACCTAATATAAATTCATATTGTGTGAGTAACCTTAATAAAAATTCAACTTGTCTGAGCAGCTCTAATATAATTTCAACTTGTGTGAGCAACATAATTCACCTGTGTATCCGAGTCTGTTTTACTATACTTCCATCATGTAATAATTATCGTAATTGAAATAGGAAAGCTTAAAATGTATTGAATATGGAATGGTATATGTTTATAACTTGTTGTGTGACCTGGAATTACTTTGGTATTAAATGATGTTACTCATGATGTACAAGCAAGTCTAACCTATTTGAATGTTTATGTTGACAAGTGACTAGTTGAGACATTATGTGCTAAAGATAGCCAAATTACATGTCAAAGTGATTGGTATTTGTTATACTTATAATTGATGAAGGTAAACATAGTATTTTCATTTGAACTTACTAAGCACTCTCAATGCTTACTCTAGTTGTTTCCTTCCATTGTAGATCATCACCTTGCGAAATTTGCCAAGTCAAATCGGTCGATGTACACACTATCAACGAGACGATAGATAAAAGTTAAATTTTTAAACATTGTGGCATGTATATAAGGTCTTTTTCGTGTGCAATTTGTCATTTTTGAGTTGATAGTTAAATGGTAAATGTGGTGTTGATTAATTTTGAATGCTTAGCATGATATATAACTTAATGATGCATATTTAGGTCATGTTGATACTATGAGAATGATGGTCTTATTCATGAATGGTTTGGCATGTTAAGATTTGAAATGAGACTATTTGAAATAGTTAGATTGATTAATGATTTAGAAATGGTAAGTTGAATGTTTAGGTATGTTATAACACTTGGTGTATAATTTGGTTAGTTTAAGTCAAGCTTATTAAATTGCTTAGTTTTTAAATTGTAAGTGACATGCTTGAATGATGAATGATTGAATTGTATGATATTAAATGGTTGGTTTAGATGGTTATGTACTTGAATTGGTTGATATTGGCATGCTATAATAACATTATGCTTATGAAAGATTGAATGAAAACTCATAGGTGAAAGTTTGAAATCAAGTAATTAGGTACCAAATGTGTATTTTGCCAAAAACAAGGGTAACATCGTGACCATGAGACCATGACGTCGCAACATCGTACGAGAGTGAATGGCATCGTGACATAGATATACATTTTGTTGTGATGTAACTCAGTGAGATGACAATGTTGTGACGAGGAAATTATGAAGTTGCAATATTAGCCTAGGATTTTTAAAACTTTACAAATTTGTCCTAATTCATACTCAAGTTAGCAAAAGAGCTTTCATAAGCTCGTGTGGGACCTATAAATGATTGTGGAGCATATTTTAATTCTGAATGATACTATTTACATGTGTGAATGGTCAAATGTTGCAAAATTGTTTGTAGTTGCTTTGACAATGAATGTAGCTACCAGCAGCTTGAACCCAACAATCGAGTCGGGTAAGGGGTGTTACAATGAGCTTCAAGTTTTTTTCCCAATTGGTGTACGAATGAAAGCTTGTATGAATATTTGTAGTTTAGTATTTAGTTCGTAAGCTTTAACTTTTGTAAGCAACCCACTTGGAATCTTCAAGATTTTAAGCGCATCCACTTATTATCCATGAATTTGTCTCAAACATTGCATGTTGTTTGACCATGCATCATATTTAGTGAGTAATTTTACCGCCGTGTTTATAGCTTAGAGAGCTATGTTTTCATGTTGAAACCTAAATGAAGCCATAACAAAATAGCGGGTTAGAAAAGATAAATAATATTAAAATAGGAGTGGGAAAGTGGGTAATTTAGGGGGTTAAGACATTTGATTTTGTGCGAAAAATAAAAAGAAGTGGAACCTCAACATTAAGGTTCCATTGAAAAAAAAATATGGTGGTTGGACCTATGAATAATAAATACTTGAACCAATATCTTTAAAATAAACAGAAGTTCAGATCATGCCACTAACATTGATTCCGGTATAATAATGTTCATATTTCGTATATTTTAGGCCTTTATACTTAGTATTTTGTTTGGTTCTTAAGTAAAATATCTCATCTTAGCTTACTTTACATTATTTATGTCTCATTTAGAGTTTTTTTGAGTTTTTATTTAGTTATGTTTGATTCTTTTTAAGATTTTAATAATTGATAATTATTTAAGTGTTTTGCGACTTGAATTAGGTTTATGAGAGCTTAAGGTTCAAGTTTGAGGATCGTTGAAAACTAAAATGAGGAGTTAAAACGAGCGACTTTGTTGAGCTAGGTGCCCTTGCCTTATCTACATGCCCCAGCACCACAGTTTGCATGCCTACCTTGTTCGTGTTCCCTATTGTCGACTCTCCAACGCCACAGTGCCAAGCTCTTTGCTTTGATATGTTTTGACCAAGCTTTGAGGGTAATTTGGTCTATTACGAGTTTTACAACCTCAAGAAAGCTCTTATAACCTATTTTAGGTAAATTAGACAATATAAATTTAATATTTTGAATGGGACTTAGGACCTGTAGTTGTTTTCTTGCAATATAGTTATTTTATTGTTTATTGTGCTTTATGACTCTATGGTTTTTAAACTCCATTTTCTAGTTAGAGGATTATCGAAGTTTGATTCAAGAAATTCGTGTGACTTAGTTTGTGTTTAATCTTCTTTGTTTTTAATATTTGTACATATTCTATTTAAATTACGATTGTTCAAGTTTATTTAATATTCAGTCGATATTTGATAGCTTAGAACAATTGCATTGTCAATTATAATAATTAAATCCGTAATTGTTAAATTCATTCTAATACTTGTGATGAATTGGATAATTTATTATGTCGTAGTTTATGATTATGTGGTGTGGATGTGTGATTTAGCTTAAATAAACTCCATAGAGATGAGTTTGTTGGTTAGAATTTGGTTTCTCTTGTTTTTAATGCAGTAAGTTAAATCTTAGGTGTTGAGTTATAAGATAATTTATTGGTTGGGGAAGTAATTTCAAATGAGCTACATCTCGATTGCCAAACAAGTAAAGAGAGGTTGGTTGTCCGATGTTGAGTCAACAAGTAGAACTAATTGATTGAAGGCATAGAAAATTTGCGTGGATAATAGAACTTAGGAATCAAACAAAGATTTCACTTATGGATAGAGTTTTTCCTCATTAGTTCTCCCAAACTTTTAATTATTGTTTTTTTCGTAATTTTTAATTTAAATTTACTTTATGATTTTCTAACCCTTTATATTTACTTTATTTCTTTTTATTCAAAAATTAGAATTATAATCGATTTTTATGAATACGACTTTACTTGTTACTATCTACTAATTTATATTTTCAAATACTTATATATTCTAATAAAATATTTAAAGAGTGTAATTTAAAATTTGCTTGGGTGCTAATTGAGAAATTATTAAAATTTGAAAACAGAGTTTCAATTTTATTTAAAAAGGAGTCGCCACCGATCTTTTTTTCTAGGTGTGATCGGACACTAATAAATCCTCTTTTAAAGAAAATCATTTTTTTGAATTTTCTTAAAAAAGGCCGAGTTTAAGTCTGCGTCAAAATTCCAGAGAAAAATAGGGTTCGGAGTCGGTTACATGCATGAGGAAGGTATTAGCACCTCGCTGACGCCCAAAATTGGTTCTCGTTAAACGCGCGTTGTCTTAATTTTCAAAAATATAAGTTCAATTTAATATTTAATTGTGATCCGATTGAGACACGAAATTTTTTTTTAAAACCCGAGAATATTTGAAAACACGAAAATTTTTTAAACCCGAAAATTTTGAAAACACGAAATTTTGGAAATACGAAAACTTTGAAAACACGAGAATTCTTTTGAAACACGAATTTTTTTTGAAAACACGAAATTTTTGAAAATACGAAAATTTTAAAACACAAGAATTTTTTTTTAAAAAAATGAATTTTTTTGGAACTTTGAAAACATGAGAATTTTTTTGAAACATACTAAATTTTGAAACACGGAAATTTTAAAACACAAGAAATTTTTTAAAAAACATGAAATTTTGAAAACCGAAAATTTTGAAAAGCGAAATTTATTATTTTTTAAAACACTAATTTTTAAAATACGAGAACTTTAAAAATACGAGAATTTTTGAAACACGAAATTTTGAAAATATGAAAATTTTAAAATACAAAATTTTTGAAATCACAAAACTTTAAAAACAGAGAATTTTTTTGAAACATGAATTTTTTGAAAATACTGAAACTTTTGAAAACACGAAAATTTTAAAACATAAGAAATTTTTTTTAAAAAAAAACATGAAATTTTTGAAAACCCGAAAATTTTGAAACGCAAAAATTATTTTTTTTAAAACACGACTTTTTGAAAATACAAAAATTTTAAAAATACGAGAATTTCTTGAAACACGAATTTTTTTAAAACACGAAAATTTTGAAAATACGACAATTTTCTGAAATACAAAAAGTTTTGAAACTCGAAATTTTATTTTTTATTTTTTATTTTTAAAAGGGCGATCGTATTTAATACTTAACCAATGATATTCACCCAACATAGCGATAAAATCAACGACTAGTGTAAAATTGATTCGTTGCCTTATTTATTAAAATTATTATCATTAATAATAAAATTAAATAAAATAACATTAAGAATATAAATACAAAATATGCTTAGAAAATACCCATAAGTCATCAAAATACACTAATTAAATTAAACGTGGGTAAAAGAAAATTACCAAAAGCTCAAAGTTACGAGCTTGAAGAATATGATACGACCGGGCTCTTTTCTTTTTTTTTTTTTTTTTTTCTTTTTCTTTCTTTCTTCTTTTTCTTCCTTTTCCTTTCTCTTTGCCCGCTACCCTTTTAATTTGTTGGATTTGGGCTGGGCTATTGTTGGCTGGCCTGCTTGGGTTGGCTTGTTGGGCTTCTGCTGGATGCTTGGTCGGGTCATGGGTCGAGTCGGGTCGATTCGACCGACTTTAATTTATTTTATTTTTTTCTTTTTCTTTCTTTTCTTTTTTTTTCTTTTCTTCTTTCTTCTTCTTCTTCTTCTTCTTCTTCTTCTTCTTCTTTCTTCTTCTTCTCCAACCGTCATTGCCGCCTCTTCCTCCCGGTGGTGTGACGCCTCTTCTTCTCCTCTCTCTTTTTTTTTTTCTTTCCTCTTTTTTTCTCTTTTCGTGGGTTTTTTTTGTTGATTGGGGTTTTTTTTGGGGAAAATCCCTTTTATATCGTTTTTTTGCGGTGCAGTGTGGCTAGGGGAAGGAGGCCATCCCTTAGGCTGGTGGCCGGAAATCACAGAGGTAGGTGCCCAAATTCGCGGGTTTTTGGAGATTTTCCGATGAAGGACCAGATTGTAATTGAAGAAAATTATTGGGGCCAAAGTGTAATTTTAAGAAAGATAAGGGTAAAATGTAATTTTGAAAAGTTTTGGGGCAAAATATAATTTTAGGAAAGTTTAAGGGTTAAAATGTAAATTTTTATTTTTTAATTTTTTAAAATTTTTAAAATTTTTTAAAAATAAACCCATAATTGTTTGGGACAAAATTTAGTGCTTATAATGCTGCCCTCTTTGCTCATCAACGTGAAACAGGATAGAGCAAAGACTTAAAAGCACTAAATTTTGTTCAATTGTCCAATCCTTATTCTTTATCGAAAAATGTAAATCGAAAATAGCTTGGCATGCGTAATTCAAGCTTAATTCACCTCTCGGATTATGAGTTGATCTTTGAAAAACAAAATTGAAAATACCTCATGTGTGATTCGAGGCTCAACTCACCTCTCGCAATATGAGTTGATTTTGAAAACAGAATTGAAAATACCTCGGCAGTGTGACTCGAGGTTCAACTCACCTCTCGCAATATGAGTTGATTTTTTGAAAATGAATTGAAAAATACCTCGGCGTGTGACTGAGGCTCAACTCACCTCTCGCAATATGAGTTGATTTTTGAAAACATAAATTGAAAATACCTCGACGTGTGACTCCGAGGCTCAACTCACCTCTCATAATATGAGTTGATTTTTGAAAACAGAAATTGAAAAATACCTCGACGTGTGATCCGAGGCTCAACTCACCTCTCGCATTATGAGTTGATTTTGAAAACAGAATTGAAAATACCTCGACTTGTGACTGAGGCTCAACCCACCTCTCGCATTATGAGTTGATTTTTGAAAACAGAATTGAAAATACCTCGGCGTGTGATTCGAGGCTCAACTCACCTCTCGCAATATGAGTTGATTTTTTGAAAAATAGAAATTGAAAAAATACCTCGACGTGTGACCCGAGGCTCAACTCACCTCTCGCATTATGAGTTGATTTTTGAAAACGAAATTGAAAAATACCTCGTGTGACTCGAGGCTCAACTCACCTCTCGCAATATGAGTTGATTTTGAAAACAAAAATTGAAAATACCTCAGCGTGTGACCTGAGGCTCAACTCACCTCTCGCAATATGAGTTGATTTTTGAAAAACAGAAATTGAAAAATACCTCGACGTGTGACCCGAGGCTCAACTCACCTCTCGCAATATGAGTTGATTTTTTGAAAAACAGAAATTGAAAAATACCTCGACGTGTGACCCGAGGCTCAACTCACCTCTTGCATTATGAGTTGATTTTTGAAAAACAGAAATTGAAAATACCTCAGCGTGTGACCTGAGGCTCAACCCACCTCTCGCATTATGAGTTGATTTTTGAAAAACAGAAATTGAAAATACCTCGGTGTGACACGAGGCTCAACTCACCTCTCGTAATATGAGTTGATTTTTTGAAAAATAGAAATTGAAAAATACCTCGCAGATGATCACGAGGCTCAACTCACCTCTCGCATTATGAGTTGATTTTGAAAAGAAAAAATTGAAAAATACCTCGCGTGTGACACGAGGCTCAACTCACCTCTCGCAATATGAGTTGATTTTGAAAACGAAAATTGAAAAATACCTCAACGAAAAATACCTCAGCACGTGACCGAGGCTCAACTCACCTCTCGCCATATGGGTTGATTTTTTGAAAATGAAATGAAATAATTTTAAAAGTATCAAAATTTCAAAACATATCATCTGGTGGAACTCGAATGTCTTCCTTGTCCTTGGTCTGATGCAGCTATCATCAAAACCTTTTACTTTATTGGAATACTGATATGTCATGCATGATGTTATCATGATATGCACATGTTTGGTCTTAAATGCTTTTATGCCTACATGATTATGCCATACGCCTTGGGCTTGTTTGTCAGTATATCTCTTTTCGTTCTGACTCTCATGATGATCGCATTCATTGCTTCGATTCTTGATTTCCCTTCGTGTTTTGTACCCATCCTCGAGTAGTCTGTGTTTCGTGTATCACCCTTTTGCCCTTGTTGAACTTTGTCCTTGCTTTGAGGCTCTTGCACTTACCAAATTCTCATCCGGTAATACTCAACATTCCTGTTGTTTAGAGTATGTCATTTCACTATTTATCATTTAGACGAACCACACATGAGATGCATGAAAATAGGAAAGTAGGTACTAAAAAAATACCTCACATTCATATTTATTTCAAAAGCAATAAGCAAAGAAAATTGACAAGGAAAAGCTCAATAAAGAAAACATTATAAAGAAAGGAAAGCAGATTCAATTGTCACAAATGCTCTAGATATTCAACCATGAACTTCTCTACATTTCTTCATCCTGGATCTCTTCGAGCACGGCTTCTTGTGTAGAAGATTTCGAGCTTCCGGGACTGCTTCAAATATTGTAATCTCGCCACATGACTCCCCGTTCAAATCGTCTTGCTCCTTTTGTCCGAACCTCTTTCATTAGGACGCCCTTTCAGGTTTTCATCCTAATCTTTTTTGTTTATCAAGACGCCCTTTCGGGTTTTCATCTTGATCTTTTTTTTTTTTCCTTTTTTTTATCAAGATGCCCTTTCGAGTTTTCATCTTGATCTTTTTTCTTTTTTTCTTTTTTTTAGGCATAGTACTTTTTTACGGCATCTGAATTCACTGGATTAGGTAACTCCTTTTCATCCATCTCAGTGAGAATCAAAGCTCCACTAGAGAAAGCCTTCTTTACGACGTACGGCCCTTCTCAATTTGGTGCCCATTTTCCTCGAAAGTCTTTTTGTATTGGAAGAATCTTTCTCAGTACGAGTTCCCCCTCGCGGAATTCTCTTGGCCGCACCTTCTTGTCATGAGCCGTGATCATTCTCTTCTGATACATCTGTCCATGACAGATTGCCTTCAAGCATTTTTCTTCGATAAGATTTAGCTGGTCATATCGAGCTTGAACCCATTCTAATTCTTCTAGTTTCGACTCCATTAAGACTCGTAGAGAGGGGATCTCAACTTCGATGGGCAGCGACTTCCATTCCATAGACCGAGAGAAAGGAGTTGCTCAGTAGATGTCCATACAGATGTGCGATATGCATACAAAGCGAATGGTAGCTTCTCGTGCCAGTCTTTATATGTCTCAATCATTTTCCCAATAATCCTCTTAATATTTTTGTTAGCCGCTTCTACTGCTCCATTCATCTTTAGGCAATAGGGTGAGGAATTATGATGCTTTATTTGAAATTGCTCGCACACTTATTTCATCATCTTGTTGTTCAGATTTAAAGCGTTATCTGAAATTATTCTCTCAGGCAAACCGTATCTACATATGATTTCTTTTTTAAAGAACCTGCAAACTACAGTCTTTGTCACATTAGCAAATAAAGCGGCTTCTACCCATTTTGTGAAGTAATCTATAACCACAAAAATGAATCAGTGTCCATTCGAAGCTTTTGGGAAAATTGGCCCTATAACATCCATGCCCCACATAGAAAAAGGCCACGGAGAAGTCATAACATGAAGGGGTGAAGGGGCTGCATGAATTTTATCACCGTAAATTTGACATTTGTGGCACTTTCGTGCGTAACTAATGCAGTCGTTTTCCATCGTCAGCCAGTAATAACCGAGTCTCATAATCTGCCTAGCCATAGTGAAACCATTGGCGTGCGTCCCACAAATTCTTTCATGGACATCTTCAAGTATTTTCCTAGCTTCAATAGCATCCACGCATCTCAGGAGCACTTGATCTTTTCCTCTTTTGTACAGGATGTCCCCATCAAGAACAAATCCTACCGCCATTCTTCTGATTGTTCTTTTGTCGTTTTCATTTGCTTGCTCGGGATACCTTTGATTCTTGACATATTCTAAGATATCATGGAACCATGGCAATCCATCTGTCTCTTTTTCAATGCTACAACAATGTGCAGGGACCTCATATATGCTTATTTGGAGAGGCATTATTTCTGTTTCTCTATTTGCTTTGAACATTGAAGCCAATGTGGCCAAGGCATCAGCCAATTGGTTTTCTTCTCGTGGGAAGTAGTTAAAAGTCACCTCTTTGAATTATTTGACCAGATCCGCTATGAGATCGCGATATTTGACCAATTTAGAATCTCTCACTTCCCAATCTCCACGAATTTGGTAAATCACCAACGCCGAGTCCCCAGATACTTCTAAGATTTTGATGTTTCGTTCAATAGTCAGACGAAGGCCCATGATGCAAGCCTCATATTACGCTACATTATTGGTACAGAAGAAATTTAATCTGGCGTTGAGTGGATAATGGTTCCCTTCTAGTGACACTAAGACTGCTCCAATCCCATGCCCCAATGCATTCGATGCACCATCAAAGCTCATCTTCCATGATTTCTCTTTTGACGACTCACACTCTTTTTCTGCAATGCATATCAAATCCTCTTCTGGGAAATCAAATCTCAAAGGGTCATATTCCTCCGTGGCTCGAGTTGCTAAGAAGTCAGCTATTGAGCTCCCCTTTATCGACTTTTGACTCACATATACAATGTCGTACTCTAATAGTAGGATCTGCCATCGTGCCATTCTTCCTGAAAGTGCAGGTGATTCCATCATGTATTTTATTGGGTCCAGCTTTGAAATTAACCACGTCGTATGATACAACATATATTGTCTGAGCCTTAGAACTACCCAGACCAAAGCACAATAGAATTTTTCAATTGACGGGTACTTTGCTTCATATTCTGTGAACTTCTTGCTGAGGTAGTAGATCGCCTGTGAACTTCTTGCTGAGGTAGTAGATCGCCCTTTCTCTTTTCCCCGACTCATCATGTTGCCCCAGTACGCAACCCATTGAATTTTTGAACACAGTTAGATACAATATTAACGGTCTTCCGGGAGTTGGCGGTACTAGCACCGGAGGGTTAGACAAATACTATTTTATCTTGTCAAAAGCCACTTGGCACTCATCGTCCACTCTCCGGATTATGTTTTCAAGGAGTCAAAAATTGGGTCACACTGGTTGGTAAGTTGAGCAATGAATCGGCGATGTAGTTCAACCTCCCTAAAAATCCTCGACTTCTTTTTGTGTACGCGAGGTGGTAATTCTTGTATGGCTTTTATCTTATATGGATCAACCTCAATACCTCTCTCACTAACGGTAAAGCCGAGTAATTTTCCCGAGGTATCCCCGAACGTACACTTGGCTGGATTAAGCTTCAGCTGGAACTTTCTTAGTCTTTCGAACAATTTCTTGAGGTTCCCAATATGCTCTCTTTCCCCCCGAGATTTGGCAATCATATCATCAACATAAACTTCTATCTCTTTGTGCATTATGTCATGGAATAGCATCACCATTGCCCTCTAATATGTTGCCCCGGTATTCTTTAATCCGAACGGCATCACCTTGTAGTAAAATGTTCCCCACATTGTTACGAAGGTAGTTTTCTCCATATCCTCGGGAGCCATCTTTATCTGATTATAACCCAAAAATCCATCTATGAAAGAAAACAATGAATGTTTTGCTATGTTATCCACCAACGTATCGATGTGTGGCAAGGGAAAATTATCTTTAGGACTTGCTCGATTCAGATCGCGATAATCCACGCACATTCGTACCTTGCCGTCTTTCTTCGGGATACTTGGACTATGTTAGCTACCCATTCTGGGTATTTAGAGACTTGTAGGAAGCCGAGATTAAATTGTTTCTTGACTTCTTCTTTCATCTTTAAAGATTTCGTGTCTCATTCGTCTTAGCTTCTGTTGAATGGGTTTGCATTCTGGTTTCAGTGGGAGTCTATGGACCACTACATCTTCGTTCAACCCTGGCATGTCTTGATACGACCATGCAAATACATCTTTATACTCACGAAGCAAGGCGATCAAATCATGTTTGGTGTTATCTGAAATGGAGGTCCTAATCTTCACTTCTTGCCTCTTTTCTTCATTTCCCAAGTTCACTGTCTCAATAGATTCTTGATGGGGTAGGATCTGTTTATCTTCTTGTTCTATCATTCTTTTGTAAGTCAGGAGACGAGACATAATCTTCAGCATTTTCCTCAGCTTCGACTTCTCCTAAACAAATAGCTTTCTCAAAATCGATTTCAAGATTTGTAACGGGATTGTTCATGCCGTTGGTATCTAAGCACCTGAAAGGTGAATGGAAAAGAAAACTATAGAGGAGCATCAAAGTATTAGAACCAAACAAACATAGTGTTATGGCATGATATGAGGTACATTTAAGGACAATGTGTCATGAGAAGAGGAATAATTATGAAGTTAACAAGAATGAAAAGACTATGACAAAATGCATCTCCATTAATGTTCATTTAAATGATAAAGAGCAAACATAAGCTCTTACAAAAGAATCCCACTATTACTTAGGGGCACACAAAAAGTGAGTTAACATTGAGCATTACTCGGAGAGGACTTAAAACTACAAGAAGATCCACAAAGAATCCAATTGTTCAAAATGAATCCGGGAGGACAAGGCGATCATTGAAACATTTTAATTGCATCATCCCCTTTGTCAACAACATTTATCTCGACATTCAAGACCCTTTCAATCCATAACATCGTGCTTTGTGGATTATCTCGCTCGGGTACATCATTCTGCAGATGTAAATGTTTTTGACAAAGGAGGATACGCTATGGGCTCCGTTCAATTCTCGACACGAGGCTCCTATAAACCTCATTTCTTGATCTTTCTGCAACTGTGGATTGTATGATTTTAGCCTCAGTGAATGATTAGGGTGATATGCACATCCAGTGAATGGATGAATGAATAAATGAAAAATGCATGTTAGTCCTGAATAAATATGCAAAAATTTGGTGTTGATTTCAAGATAGCCCCATACTTAGGCATTTCATTAATCAAAGAGTCCATTACAAAACGTTTTGCCATCTCGATCTATGATTACACAAATTTCCTAGCCACATCGCTTTGTTTCTTTACTCGTTCTAGGAATTCTAACATGCTTGATCCTTGTCTCGGAGGAAATTGGTAACTGAGATCTTCTGCTTCATCTGATAATTGCACAATTTGCACAGCCGCCTTGCGAATTTCATTAATCAAACCGCCAAGATACATATCTTTTTCTTGGAGAGCTTTTTCAGAGGCACGAATGTCTCATCATCTTGGCCATTCTTTTCTTTTAAGGCTTTTGGGAGAGTATCTAAATGTTGCTGATGAGCTTGCAGCGTATTTTCTAAATCTCGTATTTTCCTTCTTAGCTCTTGACGCTCAGACTGACTAGTCATTAATTCTGTAGACGTAGTTTCGTATTCAACATTCTTCTTCCTTAACTTTATCATAGCACGCGCAGCTTTTTTCTCTTCCTTCTTTGCTTTCCCTCTCCAGAATTCCATCCCACCTTTGATGTTGCTTAGTTCTTCTTTCCATTCCGTCGATGATTTGCCCAACCCGCTATTCTTTATGGTGCCTCTTAATTTCTTATTTTCCAAATGAAGATCCTTTAAGTCATTTCTCATGATCTAAGCTTCTTTCTGGACTTTCTCGTTTCTGGATTTTTCAATTTGAACATCTATCTTCAGCTGGTAATTTTCCTCTTGAAGAGAACTAATATCCCGTAATAGACTGGCCTTTTCACATTCAAATTCATGTCTTGCTATTTCCAGTTCAGACGGCATTTCTTCTGAGAAAGGATTCTGGAAAATATAATCCGTTGGTGAGGTTTGTTGACTATTTACTCGTCTTTGTCTCCATATTTCATAATCTTGAGTGATAGTATCAGCATACAGAGCTAACTCCATTAGGTAGATTTCCTTCCAAGACTTTGCAGTATCTCGGACTTTTTTTATGTAACCTTCACCTGTAAAAGCAAACTCAGACTGTGTTAATCCTTCGGTAGTTGGTATGAATTATCGTGAAGCAAACTGCCTTTGAACCATTAAGGTGCATATCCAACTCCTCCCATAACTCCGAGTAAAGGTACCCAATCTTGGCTTCCACATTTGTATAGCGAATCAAGGACGGATCCATGGTGCTCTCCAAGTTATATCTTCGGTGCGGAGGTTTTGAAAAACTGAAACCCAATGCTGTTCGGTGACATCCTTCGGCCAATCTTTCTCAAGATAAGCTTCCAATGGAGCGAATGTTTTCGAAAGCATGTGGAAAGGTGTGCGCTCCACTTTCCAGAAGTGGCTCAAAATCCAAACATTAAGTAGCTGTGCACATCCGATAAAACGTCCTTCCCCTTTTCTCCTACAACAATTTAGAGATCTAAAAGTCTCAGCTAAGATAGTTGGGACGGGGTTGATTCCTTGCCTCAACTTTTCAAAGAAATCCACTACCGCAACTTCTATATGCCCAAGAACTTTTGGGAAGACAATTAATCCGTAAATGGCTAAAGCAAACAGATCCACTCTCTTCACAATATCTGGATGGTTTTGAACTAAGTCTCGCAGAGAAAACCATGGAATACAACTGACTTCGTTCTTTTTCTTTATCTGTTTTTCAGCCCATGTATCAGCCATTCCTGTCAACTTCATTAGCTTTTTCTTGAAGGTCATTGGTTTGGGCTCTTTCACATATATCTTGCTGAATTGTGCATTGTCAACGAAGCAAGGCGGCATACTCTTCTATGGTCGGAGTCATATCTTCCTGGTTGAAAGTAAAACATTGATAAGCTGGGTCCCAGAATTGAACCATGGCTTGAATCAACTGTTCGTCTACGTTGACAGCGATTAAGTGAGCTATATCCCCGTACTTTTCAGTGAAGATGCCCCTAGTGTCTGAGTCCCATTGTTTCCAGATCCTAGTCAAGTCTTCGAGGTTATTCCGACGAACATTCATGGTCACATGCTCGGGAAGGTTGGAAATACATCCTTCCTTTAAACCATCTCCTTTTGCTTTCGGGTTTTCAAAGACCGGTCTCGAACCATGACATTTTTCTTGTTACTTGTGTAATTGACTCCTCCATCGAAACCCGTTTTGGCAACCAATCTCTAATCAACACCTTCCTAACAAGATGCCTATGATGCATGATGAAAAATAAAATGAAGACAAATAACATTGGTTAGTAATTACAACAAATATAAACGGAGAAAACTATGGAAAATCTAACAAATTAAGATATTTAATTTTGCATTTTGGTGAAACCGACCTACTTTTTTTTTTTTACCCCATCATATTTACAAAATAAACTTACCCCACATGCTCATCAGATAATCTACCCTCTCTAAATTATTAAACGGATCCGATTTGCTTGCATAAATGTAAAAGAAATAAAAGGTAAGAAGCGTTTCTCCCATGTACTTATTTTGGTAACTATTAACGGATGGAGGTTCGGCATGGCTCTAATCGGGTGGCTCATACGGTTCACTATATGCGATTTCGGTTCTAAAAAGGTACTCGAATTGTCCGTACTGTCGCCTACTAAGGCTAGTACAGAGCCTCGGTTATCGCCCATCGTAGGCTCATGAGCTCAATTCGAGGATTACATTTACTTATGCCTATGCGGAGGGACGAGTTAACTCACAAAGCATAAGTCATATGTAACGGAAGTATTCACTAGCTTCATGGAGGACGAGTTAACTCACGAAGGCATAGTGTTTACTTCCACTTAAGCGGACGGAGCCCGGGTAGAGAGCTCATGTTATGCAAAATGCAAGTGCACAAGTGTGGGAGAAACTCACAAACCTTTTCGTTTTATTTTAAAACTAAAAACTAAAACCGTAAAAACTTAGAGTGAAAAACAAAAAGATAAAACAAGTTAAAAAATATTTACAACATGATGCAAATGCATGACTTTTCAAAAAACGAAATTTACGGATCACGACTAAGTATTAATTTAAACAAGAGTTTTGAAAATTTTGACAACACGTGTTTAATTCCAAACTCGACTCTCAAAAAAATGTCCCCAGTGGAGTCGCCAGCTGTAGCGACCTAAAATTTGCTTGGGTGCTAATTGAGGAAATTATTAAAAATTTGAAAACAGAGTTTCAATTTTATTTAAAAAAGGGAGTCGCCACCGATCTTTTTTCTAGGTGTGATCGGACACCTAATAAATCCTCTTTTTAAAGAAAAATAATTTTTTTTTGAATTTTCTTAAAAAAGGGCCGGGTTTGAGTCTGCGTCAAAATTCTAGAGAAAAAATAGGGTTCGGGAGTCGGTTACGTGCGAGGAAGGTATTAGCACCCTCGCGACGCCCAAAATTGGTATCTCGTTAAACGCGCGTTGTCTTAATTTTCAAAAATATAAGTTCAATTTAATATTTAATCGTGATCCGATTGAGACACGAAATTTTTTTAAAACCGAGAATATTTGAAAACACGAAAATTTTTTAAACCCGAAAATTTTGAAAACACGAAATTTTGAAAATACGAAAATTTTGAAAACACAAGAATTTTTTTGAAACACGAATTTTTTTTGAAAACACGAAATTTTTGAAAATACGGAAATTTTAAAACACAAGAATTTTTTTTTTAAAAATGAATTTTTTTGGAATTTTGAAAACACGAGAATTTTTTTTTGAAACACGAAATTTTTGAAAACACGGAAATTTTTAAAACACAAGAATTTTTTTTTAAAAAACATGAAATTTTTGAAAACCCGAAAATTTTGAAAAGCGAAAATTATTTTTTTTTAAAACACGAATTTTTAAAAATACGAGAACTTTAAAAATACGAGAATTTTTGAAACACGAAATTTTGAAAATATGAAAATTTTAAAATATGAAAATTTTGAAAACACGAAAACTTTAAAAACACGAGAATTTTTTTGAAACATGAATTTTTGAAAATCTAAACTTTTGAAAACACGAAAATTTTAAAATACAAGAAATTTTTTTAAAAAAACATGAAATTTTGAAAACCCGAAAATTTTGAAACGCAAAAATTATTTTTTTTAAAACACGACTTTTTTGAAAATACGAGATTTTAAAAATACAAGAATTTCTTGAAACACGAATTTTTTTTTAAAAAATACGAAAATTTTGAAAATACGACAATTTTCTGAAACACAAAAAGTTTTGAAACTCGAAATTTTATTTTATTTTTTTGATTTTTTTTTATTTTTTAAAAGGGCGTATCGTATTTAACACGAACCGATGATATTCACCCAACATAGCAATGAAATTAACGACTAGTGTAAAATTGATTCGTTGCTTTATTTATTAAAATTATTATCATTAATAATAAAATTAAATAAAATAACATTAAGAATATAAATACAAAATATGCTTAGAAAATACCCATAATGTCATCAAAATACACGAATTAAATTAAACGTGGGTAAAAGAAAATTATCAAAAAGCTCAAAGTTACGAGCTTGAAGAATATGATACACGACCCGGGGCTCTTTTTTTTTTTTTCTTTTTTTTTTTTCTTTTTCTTTTCTTTCTTCTTTTTTCTTCCTTTTCCTTTCTCTTTGGCCTCGCTACCCTTTAATGTTGGATTTGGGCTGGGCTATTGTTAATGGCCCGTTTGGGTTGGCTTGTTGGGCTGCTTCTTTGGACCTGGGTCGGGTTCTTGGTCGGGTCGGGTCGACGACTGACTTTAATTTATTTTATTTTTTTCTTTTCTTTCTTTTTCTTTTTTTCTTTCTTTTTTCTTCTTCTTTCTTCTTTCTTCTTCTTCTTCTTCCTTCTTCTTCTTCTTTCTTCTTCTTCTCCAACTGCCGCCGCCGTCGCCTCTTCCTCCCCGGTGGTGTGACGCCTCCTCTTCTTCTCCTTCTCTCTTCTCTTTTTTTTTTCTTTCCTCTCTTTTTTCTCTTTTTCGTGGGTGTTTTTTTTGTTGATTGGGGGTTTTTTTTTTTTGGGAAAAAATCCCCTTTATAAATTTTTGCAGTGTAGCGGTGGCTAGGGAAAGGAGGCCATCCCTTAGGGTGGTGGCGGAAATCACGGAGGTAGGTGCCCAAATTCACGGATTTTTGGAGATTTTCTGAAGAAGGACCAGATTACAATTGCAGTAAAACTGTTGGGTCCAAATTGTAATTTTAAGAAAGATAAGGGGTAAAAATGTAATTTTGAAAAGTTTTGGGGCCAAAATGTAATTTCAGAAAAGTTTAGGGGTTAAAATATAATTTTTTAATTTTTTATTTTTTAAAAATTTTTAATTTTTTTTTAAAAATAAACCCATAATTAAGCCGGACAAAATTTAGTGCTTACAAAGAGCACATTAATTAAATTAAAATGAACTTAACACAGTGTGAAGGTCCAGGTAATGTACTTGATTTTATGTATTTTTAGGGTTGAAAATATTAAGCGACAGAGAGGGTGCCTAACTACCCAAAGCATATATTTTAAGAAATAATCCAAAAAGTATGACCTATTTTAAAAATAAAAATATTTTAATTTAAAAAACCCTCTACAATTACCAAAGATTTAATATAATCGTTAATACAAAGATTTTAATTTATTTATAATCAATTTACAAAAAGGATTCGGATCTCAATTATTTTAATATACTGGACTAAAGTCCGAATTGTTGGATGTCCGGATTGTCAATTCATATGGTCCTGACTTCTAAACAACAAAATTGCATGACATAGCAGTGTGCTGATACATACCAAACAAATCGCCTAAATTATGGATACAAGTTCATTCAAAAGATGTGATTTCCAACTAATTTGGAATTTGTTGTCTCGCACAAGTTAAGGGAGTTGTGATTGGGATGATAACCCTACTCGCTTATCTTGACCTGGACACCCCTAGACACACCATCTATTAAAAGGTTATGTGGTCACTCACTCTCCCAATCCTAACTCAATTAAAGGATGACATGTGATGTATATTTACTAGAAAGCCTAGTCACTTTTTATTACAAGTTTAAAGCTGAACGCTTGGATTTATCTTTGGAATTGCTTTATCTAATTTGGTTCCAGATTAGCCCTCATGATTTTCATAATTAACCAATATGTAATTCATAATAAGATGTATCTGTTGTGTACAAAACAGCCTAAATTAATTTAAACTATAATAATTTTATCATTTTAAAATACACAAACTCATCATTCATCAAATTATATCAATTTCATTTATTATCTTTACCTTATTTTCTCATTACTAGTTTTGCATGTATAAGTAGAGTTGGCTTATTGATTAATAACCAGTTGCTATCACAAATATTCGTTGGAATTTTAAATCTAAATTCTATATAAAGTTGAGGGATTGACTCAGGTTAAAACTATTATGATGTCTAAAATTTAAAAAGAGAGATAGTTTATCTTAATTATCGAAGTAGGATAGACTCTTAAATAGAGATGTAGATGTAGATGTGTTAGTCTAGACTAGCAATATATTGAATTGGACCTATGGTGAACTAATCCTAAATCCATTTAAAGATTAATTCCCTTGATATATCCATTGCTTGTTTACACTTAAATCTTGAATAAGAATATGGTTGTGTTTTATACTTTAAACTTGATATATGACTCATGCATGATGCAACTTTGCTTATAAATACAAAATTATAGCTCCTAAAATGAGCAGGGGCGAAGTCAAGGCAATTTTTTAGGGGGCGGATGAAATTTTAATTTTTTATAGTTTATATCTTTATAATTTGTAAAGGATTAAATCAAATTTTTATAATTTTAAGGGGCCAAAGTGCAATTTTACCTTTATTGATTTAAAATTTAAAAAAAAAATTTAAAGACATAAATAGTAATTTTACATTTTAGAGGGGGCAGGAGCCCATGCCAACCCCCCGGCTTTGCCCCTGAAAATGAGTCAAGAATATTCTCTCAATAACACTATTTGGTTTCTGTAAATTGACATGTCATAGTAATTTTAATCATTCAATGAAAGAATATTTATTTGTCATGGTACAAATAATAGAATTTTAAGAAAAAATAATCAAAGTCGGTGAATAGATCAAACTTAAAATATCATGAGTGCCTTACAGAGGTTACATGTATATGATAAGGTCATTAGACAAAGTTTTACTTATTAATTTTCATAATAGTATATAATTAAAAGCTCAATCATGATACTTTTACTAATTTGACTCAATCACTAATAATTATATAACTCAATTACATATGTTATTGTAGCCCAACTTATTTGTGCTATCCTTCCACCTTTTAACTCTTGAAGATTGTGTTTTATATGAATATTTGCATGGAATTTAAACCACTAAATAAAAATGTTTGTTTGACTAAATTTACTCATTGGAGTAATCGGTGTTCTTTTTTTTAATAATTAGTTTGATATAAGTTAAATTAGTCACTTTTGGGTTTTTTAAATTGGATTAAATAATAAATTTGAAGTGAACTAAATTAAGAGATATAATACTATGTAACTAGTTTTCTTATCAAACAATATATAGGTTTAGTTATATGTATCAATTAAAATATATTAAAATTATTCTATAATCTTTATAAATTTAATTTTATGATTGATATTAAAATAAATTTAAATTATTTTATTGCAAGTAAAATTGTAAAAGAAAAATATCAGTAATAAAAAATAAACTAAGATTTTTCTCTAAGTAAATTTTTTATCGAAACTTATAAATACTCAAAACAATAATGATGGTGAAAATAATTAAAATTTATTGAACCTTTTAAAAATATTGAAAGTTTTGATGAACATAGTTACTTTGTATTTAAAAAGAATTAAATGAATACTTCAATTTGTAAAAGAATTTAACTTTAAAATTATAGGTACATTTATGAAAGTTTATAAAATTATATTTTAAAATTAACAAAAATGGAAAATATTATAGAGAAGAGATAAATTAAAATAATGTTAAAAAGATTTTGAATCCAAGCTTAGTGGTGGTGATTGTAAAATTGAAAGTACTAAAACCTTTATTCCTGAAACGGTAGAAGATTTTACAATTTTGTGTCGTTTGATATAGAAATTAATTGCTCCAAATATTTTATCATAAGTTAAAAATTCTATCATTCATGTACACGTATGAAAATTACAATTTAGAATGTAGACTTATGTTTAAGAATAATATACAATAAATAATTGGTGAGAGAAAATATTTTATGTTAAAAGTTAAATTTTTAAAATTTATTCAAGAATTATTATTGGTTTAGTGATAGAGAATTTATTTATGTACTCATTAAATATGAGTTCAATCTTTAGACATATTAAATATATATTGCCGAAAAATATGACTATAGTGACAAAAAATGTAGAAAAGATTTAGTAAGCAATAACAATCTCTTCAAAATAAAATAAAAATCTAACAAAATTTCTTAAAAGAAAAAGAAAGAAGAAAAGCAACAAAATGTGAAAGAAAGAAAAAAACATTTTTGTGTTAGACAATGAACAGATAAAATATACTAAAATGAAATAAATTAATTGAAAATGATCTCTTTAGTTATTTTATACAATGTATTGAATGAGAAAATCATTATAAATATTTTTTTAAAAATTTTTAAATTTACTCTTTATCTACTTATTTATCTTAGATTTAAATTCACAGTTAAGATACCTTGTAGTTTTTAAATTTAACTATTTTGTATGTTTACAATTATTGATAATATATGATAAATATACATTTACCATAATATAAACATCACTTTTGATGGTTTTAAATTTAATCATGTTATTTATTTATTCATAAATATTGATAATATTTATTTACATATTTTGTTTTAAATGTCACGATTAATTTTAAAATTTTCATGTTAAAATCAAATTTTAAAATTGATAATAATATAGATAATATATAAAACAATATTTAAGTTAAATCAAAATGATCAATTATTTAATTAATTTTTAATTAATTAAATATTTATATAAATATAAAAATTATAGATGTGCCACTTGTTGCAATTTTAATGTCTATGATTATTTGGATAAAAGTATTATATCAATTTATGTACTATATCTTGAATCGTATTTTAGTCCTCATTAAGGGAATAATATTAGATATATCGCCGTTGCATAAGTCTCGTACACTATCGGTGAACAATAACATGATGATCATCATTATGAATAACTTGTAAATAAATACTAGTAATTTTATTTAATCATAACTGAACATTAATCATAAATATTATAAATAAATACTAATAACTCTTGAATTTAGGATATTGAGTTTTAGGATTTAAGGTTTAAGGCATTGGGTTTAACGTTTTAGTATGTATTTATATTGAAGTATTATTGAATTATGTTTAAATAAAGTTATTAGTATTTATTTATAAGTGTGCTACTATTTTTGCTTTATTTATGTCGTAACCATTTTTTTTGAAAACAGTAAACGACATGGTCGACTCGATTTTTTTTAAAAAAAGAAAAGAAAAGGGAGTCGCCACCGATCTTTAGTTGGTGTGATCGGATCACCTTTGTTTTAATAAAACATTTAATTTACTAAAACAGTGCTTTTTGGTCCACGAACTTTGAGAAAGCGGGTTCGGAGGTTGATTACGTGCGAGGAAGGATTAGCACCTCGACGCCCAAAATTGGTACCAAACTGATTGATTGATGCCCTATTTGTTGAAAACTTTAGAGGGGTTCGAAAATACAATGCTTTTTATTTTCAAAATTCGATGGAATTGAAAGGGACATAAAGACTCTCTTATTATCGAAGAGATAAGGTATCGTGTCCAGTAAGTTAGGGCGCGATACTTTAGACTCCCGAAACTAAGCTTGTCCTTTAAAACTTGATTTTCGTTTTTGATGAGGATATTTCGTTATTCGTCAAATGAGAAATCGAAACCCAGTAAGTTAGGGCTCGATTTCTCAAGATTTCAAACACGGAAGATTGCCTCTACTTTTAAGAAAAAGCTCATCTCGAAGTATCTAGATGTCGAGTCCGAAGTTAGAGTAGCGACATTTGAATTTTCGAGATCAAGTATTTAGTTTTAAAATTTAAATTATAATTTCAAAGAGACATCCCATCGTTTAGCTTTAAACGAGAAGAAACCGAACCAAGAAGTTAGGGCTCGATTCACTCGAATGGCTAACACGAAATGTCAATTTAAAACCGAATTTGTGACTTTTGAAAGGGATATTCCGTTGTTTAGTTTAAACGAAGGAAAGCGGAACCCAGAAGTTAGGTTCGATTCCTCAATTTTAACACGAAATATCGATTATTTAGAAAAACTTGATGACTAAAGGTTAATACAACACGATTCGATAAAAGAAATAAATTATGAAGTGAGTTGCATAAAAGAAATAATAATGATATCGTAATAATGCTAAATTAATTAATTTGATGATAACATGATGATAATAATGATAATGGTAAAATAAAGAGTGACGATAGTAACACATTTATGATAAAAGCAAAAGAAATAATACTAAAAGTTAATAATAATAAAAATAATAATGATAAATGGTAATGATAAGAATCGTAATGTTTAAGAAAAATAGTAATAATAAAATAATATTAATGAAATTAATAAAATAAATAATAAAATGAAAGTAATTAACAAAATATATATATATATAAAATAATATAATGATAGTAATAATAATAAATATAGGTAATAATATATAATATATAATAGTAATATGATAATAGTAATAATACTAATATAGTAATATAGTAATAATAGTAAAAGCGATGAAATAAAAAAGGTAATAAAACGATTAATAATAAAAAAATAAGTGAAAATAGCAAAAGGACTAAAATTGAATCAAAAGCGAAATTTGGGGCCAATTTGAAAATAAAATGGGAGGAAGGACCTTTTCGTGATGCGCTAAAAGGCAGAGGGGACCGAATGTGCAATAAACCCCTCGGGCCCAATGCACAATGACAAGGGGGACCAAATTGAAAATCAAATTAAATGTGCGGCTAAATTTTAAAACAATGAAAGTTTAATTGAAAATAATAAAAAGCGGAAGGGCTAAAAGTGCAATTAGCCCTTCCGTTTAAAACTTCTGTGGATCCTAGGTCGGTGGGTCGGATTGGTCGGATAGGGTAAACGACGTCGTTTTGGGGCTCTGGCGGCCAAAACGACGTCGTTTTGGTTTGGCTATATAAGCCAATTTTCATAAAAAATTCATTTACGCCTCCTTTAAAAAAAACAAACTTTGGTTCCTTTTTTTCTCTGCAGTGGGTGAGCTCGGCCGGGGGCCGCCACGATCGTCGCCGTCATGGGAGTTCGACCACCGATCCCACTGATGGTTAAAAGGTAAAAATTTATTTTTTATTATTTTTTGTATTTTTTTATCCTTTTAACTATATATTTTTTTTATGTAATAGTTAAGTATGAGTAAAAAAACTTTTGGAAAATAAAAAGAGAGAAAAAAAAACCTTTGGCCTCTGTTTCTTCCGATTTTTGTGAGTCTCTTGCGTTTCCCTTTCTTGTGTTTGAGTCTGTGATGCCTTAAAATTTCTTTTTCGGATTTGTATTGATGTTCCCCAAAAAAAAGTCCTTTTACAATCTGTTTTTCTTGGCCTTTTATAGCCATTACAAATGCTTTTTTTTTTATTGTCTCAATCTCTGCCATTGCTTCTATTTGTGTTGTCTTTTCTCTTGCAGGGCATGGGGAGCGGGGCAGGTGGTGGAGGCGACGGGCAGGTGAAGTCGAGGTCGAGGGTAGGTGGGGGTCGGTCTTTGGGCGGAGGTAGGGTAGGTCGGTGGAAGATGGCGCCTAGGGTTTTTGGTTTTTTGATTTGTTTTTTCTTTTGTTTTGTTTTTGTTTTTGGGTTTGTTTGGGCTGGTTAATTGGGCCTCGGGTTTGGGTGAATTTGGGCAGGGCAATTTTTGGGCTTCTTCTATTGCCCTCTTTGCTCATTTTCGTAACGAGTGAGACAAAGACTTAAAAAGCCAATGTTGCCCTCGCCGAAGTCTTGACTTCTTTGGTACTCTTCTTCCGTAACATCACTCGTCCACCGCATCTTGTTGCTTTGATCCACTCCACTGCTATGTGGTTTCAATTTGCTCTTGCTGCGACTTCAATGGGATGTGACTCGTTTATTTTCGATCTGCTCTTGCAAATTTAGGAATGTCTAAACTGCTATCTTCAATCTGATCCTTGCAAACTCAAGGATCACCAGATTGAGTCTTTGATCTGCTTCTTGTAACTTTAGGAAGGTCAAATCTGCTTTCTTCAATCTAATCCTTGCAAACTCAAGGATCACCAGACTAATATCTTCGATATGCTTCCTGCAACTTCGTGGACTTTAAATCGCTTTCAAATGATCCTTGCAAACTCAAGGATCACCGACCGATATCTTCGATCCGCTTCCTCGCAACCGGGAAGGTCAAATCGCTTTCTTCAATCTAATCCTTGCAAACTCAAGGATCACCGGTGATATCTTCGATATGCTTCCCGCAACTTCGTGGACTTTAAATCTTTCTTCAATCCGATCCTTGCAAACTCAAGGATCACCAGACCGATATCTTCGATCCGCTTCCGCAACGGGAAGGTCAAATCGCTTTCTTCAATCGATCCTTGCAAATTCAAGGATCACCAGACCGAAGTCTTTGATCCGCTTCCGCAACTTCGTGAACGTCAAATCTGTTGTCTTTCAATCGATCCTTGCAAATTCAAGGATCACCAGATCGAGTCTTTGATCCGCTTCGCAACTTCGGGAGCGTCAAATCTGTTGTCTTTCAATCGATCCTTGCAAACTCAAGGATCACGATCGAATCTTTGATCCGCTTCCGCAACTTCGGAATGTCAAATCATTATCTTAGATCTGCTTCTTGCAACTTCAAGAAGGTCAAATCTGCTTTCTTCAATCTGATCCTTGCAAACTCAAGGATCACCAGACTGAATCTTTGATCTGCTTCCTGCAACTTCAGGAACGTCAAATCTGCTTCTTTCAATCTGATCCTTGCAAACTCAAGGATCACCAGACTGAATCTTTGATCTGCTTCCTGCAACTTCAGGAACGTCAAATCTACTTTTTGATCTACTCCACTGCATACTTAGAGAGACGAGATCTGCTCAACCGTACTGTCCTTCTTGAGGACATAACCTGTAAAATGAATACATACTTATGCCTAATGATTAGGATGCCATGAGTATGATGAGTCAGAATGTTATGAGTATGATTCCTATTTAAGGTATTTTCACTCATTTGTCTGTCAAGGTTTTATCTTCGCTTCCCTCTTAGTGACTGTTTTCGCATGAATGGCTTGCCCCTGTGGAAATTTCGAAACCCATTTTAGGCCTTAGAACACAGGTCTGCCTTGACTTTTAGCCGCCTTCCCTGGGAGTTACAACTCCTTCTTGACGAATGTTTGACTTGGTTTGTTCGACTCTCAACCATTTAGGGTTTTCCTTATCGAAAATTGGCTGTCTTGCTTTTTTTAAAAAGTGACCAAGCAACATTATTTACCCTTGCCAAAATTAATGAATCGGGCGAGAAACTTCATAGAAATGGTCTTTATTGAGACCCCTTTTTCTCCAATGATCATCTTGTGTTCATGGAAGTTCTAAACAACTGCTACATTTTGGCTTCTGTTTTATCTAGAGATTTCCAAAGTGATACGTGGAACTTTCTTTTGTGAAATCATTAGTTCATCAATTTGTTTTAATGCATCATGTTAATGATGGATAACGATGAGATCGATTTCAAAGAGAATCAAAATGAATTTATCTATGAAACAAAGAAAATTGATTGGGGACATATTCCCTCCTCTTTGGGGAAAAGAACTTAAAAATGGTAAAATAACAACATGGATCAGACGCCCTAGACATCGCCAATTGGGCTTCTATATACAAGCTTCAAGAAGACTGCTCTGAGCCTGTCATGTATTTAGAAGACTCAAAGTATTTTGTCGATGCCCCGATATGCAACGTACTTCCTCTTCTGTTGATTATGGCGCTGCGAGATCGCCACGTGTCCGTTCAAAATTTGAGCTACCCTTTTCGGGTTTTCAACTCAAAATGCCCTTTGGTCTCAAGGTGCCCTTTTTGCGGGTTTTCACCATGGCCTCTCCATTTTTATTTTTTTTCAAGTCTCAAAGTGCCCTTCATGGTTTTCACCTTGGCTTCTTCTATCTTAAGCAAAGTATTTTTAAGCGAATCGAGTTCACGAGGTTGGGCAAGCTTTTCTCGTCCATCTCGCTGTAATCGGTGCACCTCCCGAGAAAGCTTTCTTCACCACATACGGTCCTTCCCGTTCGGCATCCATTTCCTCTGTGGTCTTTTGTATGGGAAGGATCTTTTTCAGTACGAGGTCCCCTTCGTGAAATTCCCTTGGGCGAACTTTTTTGTTGTAGGCTCGCATCATTCGCTTTTGGTACATCTGACCGTGACGGATAGCTCTCAATCTCTTTTCTTCAATTAAGTTCAACTGGTCATATCGAGCCTGGATCCATTCAGCTTCATCCAGTTTCACTTCTGATAATACTCGGAGAGAAGGTATTTCTACTTCAATAGGTAGGACTGCCTCCATCCCATAGACCAATGAAAAAGGCGTTGCCCCGGTAGAGGTTCGGACGGACGTTCGATAAGCATAGAGTGCGAACGGCAGCTTCTCATGCCAGTCTCTGTAAGTCTCAGTCATCTTTCCCACTATCTTTTTGATGTTTTTGTTGGCTGCTTCCACTGCCCCATTCATTTTTGGGCGATACGGTGATGAATTGTGGTGTTTGATGTTGAATTGGCTACAAACCCCTGCTATCGTGCTATTGTTTAAGTTCAGCGCGTTGTCTGATATGATCCTTTCGGGCATTCCATATCGATAAATGATTTTCTTCTTCAAGAACCGGCTAACCGCTGATTTAGTGACGTTAGCATATGAGGCAGCCTCTACCCATTTCGTGAAGTAGTCGATGACCACAAAGATGAATCGATGCCCATTCGATGCCTTCGGAGATATTGGCCCGATGACGTCCATGCCCCACATGGAAAATGGCCATGGAGAAGTCATAACATGTAAAGGTGACGGGGGTACATGAATTTTGTCTCCATAATCGCACTTATGACATTTTTGGCATAGTTGATCTGATCTCCTTCCATGGTGGACCAATAATACCGAACCTCATTATTTGTCCGGCCATTGTGAAACCATTAGCGTGAGTTCCACAAACACCTTCATGGACTTCTTCTAGGATTAACTTAGCTTGGCAAGGCCCACACATCTTAGCAAAGACTTGATCCTTCCTTTTTGTATAAGACTTCTCCATCCAAGACGTAATCACAAAGCTAATCTTCTCGGCGTCATTTTTTATTCTCGGTGGCTTGATCGGGTACTCACGATTCTTCACATACCGCAATATATCATGGTACCATGGAGGTCATTTTCCTTCTTCCTCAACATTGTAGCAATGGGTCGGGTCTTGATGAATGCTCATTTGTATTGGCTTCATATCTTCGCTTTCATTTATTCGGACCATAGAAGCTGGTGGCGAGCATCACCATCCGATTCTCGTCCCCCTCAAGTGTAATTGAAAGTGATGTCATCGAACTCTTTGACAAGCTCTTGGGCCAATCTTTTATAAATAACCAATTTTGGATCCCTGGTTTCCCATTCTCCTTTGAGTTGATAGATTACCAGGGCGGAATCTCCATAGACTTCTAATACCTTGATTTTGTAGTCGATAGCAGCGCGGAGCCCCATGATGCAAGCTTCATATTCAGCCATATTATTAGTGCAATCGAAATCCAGTTTACAAGTGAATGGATAATGGTCCCTTTTGGGGATATCAGGACTGCCCCAATTCCATTACCCACGGCATTTGATGCCCCGTCAAAATTTAATTTCCAAGGTTGGTCTTCGGAGGTACCCTCTTCAATGTCTGCCACATACATCAAATCCTCATTAGGGAAATCAAAATCCAAGGGCTCATAGTCTTCAAGGGCTCTACTGGCTAGAAAGTCTGCTATCGCGCTCCCTTTTACCGCCTTTTGGTTTACATAAACGATGTCAAATTCGGAAAGCAGGATCTGCCACCTGGCCATCCTTCCATTCAAGGCGGTAGATTCCATCATATACTTAAGGGGATCTAGCTTTGAGATGAGCCATGTCGTGTGATACAGCATGTATTGCCTCAACCTTCGAGTTGTCCAAATCAAGGCACAACATAATTTCTCGATTGGCGGGTACCTCATTTCACATGCGGTGAATTTCTTACTAAGGTAGTATATCGCTTTTTCTTTCTTCCCCGATTCATCATGTTGACCCAGCACGCATCCCATCGAATTATCAAGTACCGTTAGATAAAGGATGAGGGGCTTGTCTGGTTGAGGCGGCATTAATATCGGGGCCTGAGATGTATTGTTTCATCTTTCGAAGGTCTTTTGGCACTCTTCATTCCACGCTCGGGTTGTGTTTCTTGAGGAGACGGAATATGGGGTCACATCTCTCGGTCAGTTGTGAAATGAACCGAGCGATGTAATTCAGCCTTCCTAAGAAACCTCTAACTTCTTTTTGGGTACGTGGTGGAGGTAACTCTTGTATGGCTCGACTTTATCCGGTCGACCTCAATCCCTTTTCATCGACTATGAACCGAGCAATTTTTCTGACCGAGCTCAGAAAGTACACTTTGACGTTAAGCTTTAATCGAATTTTCTCAACCTCAAGAGCAATTTTCTCAAGACCTGCACGTGCTCTTCTTCGCTTCGATTTGGCGATCATATCGTCGACGTAAACCTCAATTTCCACATGCATCATGTCATGGAATAAGGTTACCATGGCTCTCGATATGTCGCGCTGCATTTTTAGCCCAAATGGCATTACCTTGTAGCAAAATGTTCTACATGGTTATAAACGTCGCCTTGTCCATGTTCTTAGGATGCATTTTTATTTGGTTATACCCCGAAAAACCATCCATGAAAGAGAACAACGAATACCTCATTGTATTGTCTACTAAAGTGTCGATGTGAGGCAGAGGAAAATTATCCTTCGGGCTGGCCTTGTTCAGGTCTCTGTAGTCCACTCACATTTGTACCTTCCCATCTTTCTTGGGGACAGGGACAACGTTAGCCACCCAATCCGAGTACTTGACCACTTGTAAGAACCCGGCATTAAATTGTTTCTCGACTTCTTCTTTATCTTTAACAAGACGTCGTCGCATCCTTCGAGCTTCGTTGGGTGGCTTGCATTCTTCCTTTATGGGCGATCGATTGTCTCGCAATATCGATTTAGTCCGCATATCTTGATACGACCATGCGAACACATCCTTGAATTCATGGAGTAGTTCGATGAGGTCCCTTTGGTTTCGCTGTGAATACAAGTTCCAATATTCACCTCTTGCCCTTCTCCTAGGCTCACCGCTTCTATCGACTCTTTATGGGGTAGGATCTGCTTTTCTCCTTGCTCTACCATTCTCAACAAATCCGGAGGCAAGTCGCATTTCATGTCATTTCCAAAGTCCCGAGATTCCTCGGAACACATGTCTTGCTCAAAGCAGACCTCTCGAATCAGAGTATCATTACTCATATCATTGATGTCTAGGGACTCGTAATGGGTATCGAAGGTGTATAAAGAATAAATGAATTTGAGGACAATTATTCACATGATATGAATGAGAACAAAGAATAAATGGTAAAATGTAAAATAAGAGAATATTGAGTAAAATTGAAGATGCATTTTATTAAAACAAAATGTCCGAACATAAGCTTCGTTTCACAAAAGAAATCTCATTGTTTCTAGGCTTAAAACAACATGAGTGTTCAATATTACTCGCAAAATCTCTAAACACTACAGTGAAATTCCTCTGCAATTCAATTGTCTAATGTGCTTCTGTGTTCATATGGGCGGATGCCCGACAAGCTTCTTTGATTAATCTCCTCGTCGTGTATGGCATTGATGTGCGGACATTCCCTCTAGTAGACTCTTTTCCGGTAAATCATTCCTTCGACACTGAAGGTGCGAGATATGTGGGAAATGTCATTGGTTCCCACTTAACGCCTTCTCCATTTCACCGCATTTCTCCTTTCTTGTCTCTTCTCTATCTCCTTCTTCATTTGTTTAGTATCTGGTTTGAAACCTAAACCAAAGCGATCCCTTTTTTCCTTCAGCATCGGGGCCTGGACTTTCCCTTGGAGATATTTACCCAATCCTTTTCCGGGTAGGGCTCCTTTTCCCACTGTCATTTGCAATCCCATCCTGGTAGTCTTAGAGAGTTTAGGTGACGGACTTTATTTCCTTACGAAATGAAAGTCGCATTCACGAACTCTAAGGATCAAAATGAACATTCAATGGCTTCCTCATTCGTCTCTAGGTATGGCGCTCGTTGGTAATGATTGCTATGATATCATCTTCGCGTTTATAGTTACCACCGATTTTACGTTACCAATTTCAATTTCTGGTGCAATGATGATGGTACATCACCGAATGAATCCGGGGCCTCCATAGTAGCAGAGTTGTAAGAAGGCTTGATATCCATGACCGTAAAGTCTACTTCATAGGTATTAGGCCCTATCAATAATGGTATGTCTATTCTTCCCATCACTCTTCTTTCGGTGCCATCGAATGCTCTCACTATGTTTTGGCGAGATTTCATATGAGAACTATCTATCGGCAACCTCTTGAGTGTGGCTAGTGGTAAGACATTTAATCTTGACCCATTATCTATTAGCACACTTGGCAAGGTGTATCCCTTGCAACGGGTAGTTATGTGTAATGCCTTTGTTGACCCCTATACCTCCGGTGGGATTTAAATCATCATGAAGTAGATGAAATTATCACGCTTATGTTACTAACCGACGATCCAACTTGTTGACAGATATATCTTTAGTAGCATAGGTCTCATTCAAGACTTTCATTAACGCTTCACGATGCACTTCAGAGCTCAAGTAGTGCTAACACGTAGATACGGTGGTTATGCATGCGGTTGTTCCACCACATTGTATTCATTGTGTTTCAAGAATTTTAAGAACTCTTTAGCCTCTTTCTCTTTTACGGGCTCATTGACAACGGCTTCGGGTTCTTTTTCCTGCCCAATTGACACAGTCTTCAGTTTCGCCGCTGCGTTCTCCTGTTTTCAGGATCATAACGCTTTCCACTTCGCGTATAGGAACCTTCGTTCTTGACTTCTTCCGAATACTAGTGGGACCTTGCGCTCTGGTGTTGTCACATTGCAATTATAATTCCAAGGTACCCTTTTACTATCTTGGTAGGGAAAGAAGCGGGTTTCGATTGTGATTTTCGGTCTTCCCCAGACTCGCCCTGTGTCTCGCAAAATGATGATTCTCGGGTAACTAACTCCGGGTTTTGTCAATTCTTCCTCGGTCGCGCATATTTCCTCTTCCTCCACTCCTTCTTCATAAAACTCTAGCTCTTTGTTGTCCATGAGGCTTTGTACCAAAATTTTAAAATCGGCACATTCTTGGATCTTGTACCCCCTCGTCTTATGGAATTCGCAATAATTCTTTATATGTATTTTGCTTCCTGTAGAATCTGGCTCTATCAATCCTCTTTTTACCATTTCCTTCCAGACTATTCGCAATGGGGTTTTCACTTCGGTGACGTCTCTCTTGATCTTTCTCACAATCTCTTCACCGATTGCGTTCACCCCTTTTTCCTCATGATTAGGCAATGGGTTCCCCTTTCTTACCAAGTCATCAAGCGCTATAACACCCATTTTGATTAGCCTCTCGACTACTTTTTTGAAGGCGAGGCAATTCTCTATCGAATGCCCTCTATCCTGCGTGGTAATCGCATTGAGCGTTGGGTCGTACCACTTAGGGTATGGAAATGTAATGGTTGTAAGTAAAAGCGGGGACACGATGTGCTCATTGAATAAAATCGGTATAACTCTTTGTACGTTATCGAATTGGCGTAAATTGGATCCTTTCGTGTTTGGTCTAGTTCCGATTCTGTCTTGTCGACCGTTGTTGCCGGTACAGAATCGCCTTTATCGATTAATCGCGATCGCCTTTGGTATCCTCTATTATATGTACTCACATTATTTACCTCTTTGTCTTTCTTCTTAGGAGTGACTCTCCTAGTGCTTTCTCTGTCTCGATTTTGCACCCCTTATAGCATGCTCGATCATCTCCCGCCATTACTATATCAAGAAAGCTCTTAGTTGTACTCCCTATCATATGAGTTATGAAAGGGCCTTCAAGGTGTTAATAAAAAGCATGGCGCTCTTTTTCCAAAAGCGGTGCATTTGAACTTGTGTGGCTACTTCCTCCACCATTGGGCATATTGCTCGAAACTTTCGTTCGGCTTTTTCTCCATATTTTGGAGCGTGATTCGATCGGGGCTATATCGACTATGTGTTCAGATTATTTCGGGAAGGCTGTGCTAGGTCCTTCCATGACTTGATCTGGTACTGGTTGAGTGATTATACCATTTGGTCGCGGACCCGTCGACTATCTTGAAAGCAAGTGAATCGTAGATTGATCATTGTTAACATGTCCCGCCATCCGTCGACGAACATTGTGATGTGCGTTTCGGGGTAACTGGTCCCGTTGTATTTTTCAAAGTCTGGGGTCTTGAATTTTGGAGGAAGTACGAGATCTGAGACTAGGCTCAAGTCTTTAGCGTCTACCCCGTAGCGATGGTCAGCAGTCTCTATTTCCCTAAATTTTTCTTCTAACCATTTGCAACGATCCTCAAGTTGTGTGGGAAGGTTTGCTTTTGCCTTATCCATTTCAGCTATTTCATCAAAATCGGGGACTATAGGGTTGGTCGGACCTTCTCCGGGATTGGTGCCTGAACCAGTCGGGAAGTGCGCTGGCATTGCGGTCTCAACTCGCACCGTGGCTCGATAACAACAAAGCGCCCTTTGGGGGCATATTTCGTGGTGTTTGGGTATTTGGCGTGGTAAATCCGGAGGGTAGCGTGGTCGTCATTATTCCCGAGCTAGCAGTGGCGCCTTTCCTCGTTCATTGGCCAATAGTTGCGCGGTGACTTATCATGTTGTTTTGGGATTCTTGCATCCGCTCCATCATATCTTCTTTGGAGTTTCATCATTTGCTCTGCATGCGTTCTTGCATTTCTTTCAAATTGCTCAAATCTTTGATCCATCTTCTTGGTCTTAGTACGAGTCCCGTAGTGTTGTTCGGGTTCTGATTTTCTCTTTTCTTTTTCTTTTTCTCGATAATTTTAACCGGTTAGGCTTCTTTTTATAAACTTTAATGTATGTAATATGATGCAATGCAAATGCATGAATGCAGGAAGAAAACATCGATTCGATCAACTTCATTTCGTAAAACTTTATTAGAAGGTAAAACCCTTTACATAAAGTAGATTACATATATGCTCTCGCCCTAAGACCTAAGGTTTTGATTTTTCCGAGCAGGGAGATTAGCTCTTCATCATGACCCGGTAGGAGCCCATATCTCGTGCCCAACATGTCAGCCTCCTCGCCCAAAGTCTGTAGGTGATCGACTACTTCTCGAATCTGGATTATAGCTTCACCCATGAGGTAGTCCCGGCTCCGAACTTGCTCACAAGAATGGCGAAGCTCCTCCTCCCAGCGTCTTTCTCTCGTTTCCAGAAGCTCAATCCGGAGCTCGCTACTATGTAATGCCGATTCTAACTCTTCAACCCTGCCTTTCATTTCCTCTATTTTGTTCAGGCTCGACTTTAGTTGGCTTTCCGAGTCTCGACTTGGTAGTGGTGTAGAGATCGCCCAAGCTCGGCTATTCTAGCTTTTAATCCCTTTTCTCTTTACGGTCTTCATCGCGCCTTCTCTAAGTCTTCCTTTTGCTCAGATTTCATGAAATTTTTCTCCCAACCGCAAACTTTGGCTCTTTCCTCTCGACCTCTTGTTGCCCTTTGCTCAAGTTTTCCCTAATCCCGCGTTCTTTATCGTCTGCGCATCTTTTGTACTCGATCTTCAAGCTATCTCGGTCTTCTTCTACCTTCCATTTTTCTTTTCTCGAGTTTCTCGACCTCGATTCAATCGCCCACTTCTAACCTGGAGGAGCATTTTTCTTCTTCCAACCTTTCTATCCTTTTTCGAGTTCGAATTCATTCGCTCAAAATCTTGCTTCACAATCTCCAATTCGACGGACCACTCGCATGCATTCTTCTCTCGATCGGCGTATACGGATTTGGCTCAGAATGTTATCATTGACTCTCCTTGCCTCCATTCAATGTATTCCGAGGTCATCCCTGCCTCGTAGATAATCTCCTCATTCGTGAATCGATTCTGCATTAGAAACCTCTTTAACCCTTTTCTTATAGCTTCCCCCTTCATATGAGAACTCGCATTGAGCTAGCCCGTATGTCGCTGGTATAAACTGTCTTGAACTATATTGTCTCAGGACTAGCAAAGGGGCGTAGGCAGTGGCACCCCAAATTCCCAATAGGGGAACCCAGTCAAAGCTTCCGCAACGATAAAGGATCCTATCGGGAATCATCCAGGGAGCCTTCCACTCGATGTCGTCCTCTTGAAGGTTTTGAAAGAGTGTGATCCAATTTTCTTCGGACACGTCCTCTCTTCTAGGCGTAGTTGCTAACTCTTCGAGCGGGGAGTAATCTTCTGACATGAATCGACAGGACACTTTCTCTATTTTCCAAAAGTGACTATGGAACCACGCCAACAACAGCTGTGCACATCCAATAAACCTACCTTCACCCATTCTTCGACATGCAGTCAAGGATCTGAATGTTTCGGCTAAGATGGCAGGAACGGGTGTGACCCCTTTGTCTAATCGGCTGAATAGATCAATAACTGCTTCATCAATGTGCCTTAAAGCTTTCGGGAAGATTACCAGGCCGTAAATACACAAGGCGAAGATGTCTGTCTTTTTTTTTGTATCGGGATGCGCCAGGATCAGGTCTCTCAAACATGTCCAAGGTATGCATTTACCCTCGCCCTTTTTTTGCATCCTAGCTGAGACCCACTGTTCGCTCATTCCGGTGATATTCATCAACTTTTTCGCGAAGGTTGGGCCATTAACCGCCTTGGAATAAGCTTTGTCAACTTGAATCCTCGGGCAACGTAGCAAGGTCGTATATTCCTCAACTGTGGGAACCAGATCCACCTTCCCGAAGGAGAAACAGCTATAAGCGGCATTCCAGAACTGGGTCATTGCTCGGAACAGGTGCTTATCTACTTTAACATCAAGCAAGTAAGGCAGGTCGCCGTAAGTACTATAGAACAATTGTTTTGCTTCATTATCCCATCAGGCCCAAATTTCTTTCAACTCTTGAGCTCGATTCTGCGTGACAACGATGTTGGTGAAATTTCAGAACTTCGACACATACCCTTGGCTAAGCTATCTCTTTTTCTAATTGGCATTGCTCGACCATATGCGGACGGCCGCATTGTCTTCTACTTTATCAAGGAATTCGCTTTCCATAACCAGCTTCCTAACTCAGAAACGGACCGTGAATCGATGTCTCTTTAAAATATGGAATGATATGCACAAAAAGAAAGAAACACAACAAGTTAGTACCAGGGAATATAAAGCGAGTAAAATAAACAAACGCCTATCTAGGTGACCACTAAGGTTTGCCATAGTTCTACCTAAGGTGGGCTCCTAAGGTTTGCTATATGCGGCTTAGTTCTAAAGTTCGAGGTACCCGAACCCGCAGATTCCTCGATCCTCACCCATTATAGGCTCATACGGACCAAGTTCGGTTCAGGGGAATACATTTCCCTATGGCCATGCGGAAGTGAAAACTTCACGAAGACATAGGTACGGATGTATTCCGAAAGCAGTCCACTAGCCCATGCGGAGGTGAAAACCTCACGAAGGCATAGCTTCTCGCTCTCACTTAAAGGTGTGACCACAGCGGTCATGCAATGCAATGCCAAAGTATTTACAAGACCAATATTGAAAGTGCTTTAAAAGAAGCATGATTTTCCAAAACCATTTTAATCAAAAGGACAAAAATCAATCAACCTATGGCTTGACCCTCGCGTCCCCAGTGGAGTCGCCAAGCTGTCGTAACCATTTTTTTTGAAAACAGTAAACGACATGGTCGACTCGATTTTTTTTAAAAAAAGAAAAGAAAAGGGAGTCGCCACCGATCTTTATTTGGTGTGATCGGATCACCTTTGTTTTAATAAAACATTTAATTTACTAAAACAATGCTTTTTGGTCCACGAACTTTGAGAAAACGGGTTCGGAGGTCGATTACGCGCGAGGAAGGATTAGCACCCTCGACACGCCCAAAATTGGTACCAAACTGATTGATTGATGCCCTATTTGTTGAAAACTTTAGAGGGGTTCGAAAATACAATGCTTTTTATTTTCAAAATTCGATGGAATTGAAAGGGACATAAAGACTCTCTTATTATCGAAGAGATAAGGTATCGTGTCCAGTAAGTTAGGGCGCGATACTTTAGACTCCCGAAACTAAGCTTGTCCTTTAAAACTTGATTTTCGTTTTTGATGAGGATATTTCGTTATTAGTCAAATGAGAAATCGAAACCCGAGAAGTTAGGCTCGATTTCTCAAGATTTCAAACACGGAAGATTGCCTCTACTTTTTAAGAAAAGAAGCTCATCTCGAAGTATCTAGATGTCGAGTCCGATAAGTTAGTAGCGACATTTCAATTTCGAGATCAAGTATTTAGTTTTAAAATTTAAATTATAATTTCAAAAGAGACATCCCATCGTTTAGCTTTAAACGAGAAGAAACCGGAACCCAGTAAGTTAGGGCTCGATTCACTCGAATGGCTAACACGAAATGTCAATTTAAAACCGGAATTTGTGACTTTTGAAAGGGATATTCCGTTGTTTAGTTTAAACGAAGGAAACGGAACCCAGTAAGTTAGGGTTCGATTCCCTCGAATTTTAACACGAAATATCGATTATTTAGAAAAACTTTATGACTAAAGGTTAATACAACACGATTCGATAAAAGAAATAAATTATGAAGCTGAGTTGCATAAAAGAAATAATAATGATATACGTAATAATGCTAAATTAATTAATTTGATGATAACATGATGATAATAATGATAATGGTAAAATAAAGAGTGACGATAGTAACACATTTATGATAAAAGCAAAAGAAATAATACTAAAAGTTAATAATAATAAAATAATAATGATAAATGGTAATGATAAGAATCGTAATGTTTAAGAAAAAATAGTAATAATAAAATAATATTAATGAAATTAATAAAATAAATAATAAAATGAAAGTAATTAACAAAATATATATATATATAAAATAATATAATGATAGTAATAATAATAAATATAGGGTAATAATATATAATATATAATAGTAATATGATAATAGTAATAATACTAATATAGTAATATAGTAATAATAGTAAAACGATGAAATAAAAAAGGTAATAAAACGATTAATAATAAAAAAAATAAGTGAAAATAGCAAAAAGGGACTAAAATTGAATCAAAAACGAAATTTGGGGCCAATTTGAAAATAAAAATGGGAGGAAGGACCTTTCTGTGATGCGCTAAAAGACAGGGGGACCGAATGTGCAATAAACCCCTCAGGCCCAATGCACAGCAGCAAGGGGGGACCAAATTGAAAATCAAATTAAATGTGCGGGCTAAATTTTAAAACAATGAAAGTTTAATTGAAAATAATAATAAAAGCGGAAGGGCTAAAAGTGCAATTAGCCCTTCCGTTTAAAAACACGCGGATCCTAGGTCGGGCGGGTCGGATTCGGGTCGGATAGGGCAAAACGACGTCGTTTTGGGGCTCCTGGGCGCCGACCAAAACGACGTCGTTTTGGTTTGGCTATATAAGCCAATTTTCAGCCAAAAAAATTCATTTCTGCCTCCTTTAAAAAAAAAACAAACTTTGGTTCCTTTTTTTTCTCTGCAGGTGGGTGAGCTCCGGCCAGGGGCCACGATCGTCGCCGTCGTTGAGCTCGGCCACCGTCCTGAGTGTTAGGAAAGGTAAAAATTTATTTATTTATTATTATTTTTTGTATTTTTTATCCTTTTTAACTATATATTTTTTTATGTAATAGTTAAGTATGAGTAAAAAACTTTTGGAAAATAAAAGAGAAAAAAACCTTTGGCCTCTGTTTCTTAGATTTTGTGAGTCTCTTGCGTTTCCCTTTCTTGTGTTTGAGTCTGTGATGCCTTAAAATTTCTTTTTCGATTTGTATTGATGTTCCAAAAAAGTCCTTTTACAACTGCTTTTCTTGGCCTTTTATAGCCATTACAAATGCTTTTTTTTATTGTCTCAATCTCGCCATTGCTTCTATTTGTGTTGTCTTTTCTCTTGCAGGCATGGGGAGCAGGCGGTGGTGGAGGCGACAGGCGGTGAAGTCGAGGTCGGAGGTAGGTGGGGGTCGGTCTTTGAGGCGGAGGTAGGTAGGTGTAAAGATGGCGTGGCGCCTAGGGTTTTGTTTTTTGATTTGTTTTTTCTTTTGTTTTGTTTTTGTTTTTGGGTTTGTTTGGGCTGGTTAATTGGGCCTCGGGTTTGGGTGAATTTGGGCCAGGCAATTTTTGGGCTTCTTACAATTTAGTGATGAAGTGTCATGTTATTATTTACCAATGGTGCATGAGATTTGTGTATCAACATTACATCAAATATTTTCCCATTAAAAAATTGAATAAATTGTTTATTATATCTGAACTAAATGAGTAAAATGATGCCTTTGTTGGAATTTTTATCCATTTTGATGTTATTTTACTAATGTGAAATTTTAATTTTTTATAAATTAAATAACGTGAAAATAATTATAGGTTCGGATTTATAATATAAAATATATATATATATATATATATATATGAACAATTGAATGGAATTATGGCCGAATCTAGGTTGGGGGAGAAGAACAGAAGTGGTTACAACATTCGGGCCATGAAAGATGTGAGTAATATGGCTTTTCAGTAGTTGAATTAGGCCAGAAAATTCTGGATGGAGACCAAGATGTGCAAAGAGGCATTGAGATGGGTGTGGGCTTAGTGATAGATACGGGCCTATAGGTGGGCAATTCCAAAGAGCTTGGAGGGACCCTATTACATTAACTTTAATGGAAGATGGGAGTTTTGGTGATGGGAGGAATATACAGAGAAAAAAGGTGTTTTTGTTGATCGATTTCGGGTTTTTTACTAAAAGAATACAAAAATTAAAAAAATTCTAAAATGGTATAGGAAATCTATTATGTACCAAAATGGTATAAATAAGATGGTGTCGCTTCAGCCACTGGCACCTTTGGTGTTGCCTGTGGCACACTCTCAACCACCATTTTTTTTTTCAACAGTTTTTTTGAAGGACCTATTATGCAATTTTTTTCGTTTTGAAAAAAGGAATGGAAAGGGTGCGGCTGTCACACTCAATTTTAAATTTGGAAAATTGCTTTCTAAGCCCTCTCTATTTATTATTTTCATTTTATTCCCCTTCAACTCACTATATTGTGTTTAAGCAAACCATTAATTTGTTTTTGTAGTTAAATAAGCCCTTTACTTATGGTTTTTACTCATAAAATTTAAAAACTTGTTGATTAAATTTTAAAAACACAAAAATAATAATGTGTTACGTACATGAGAATAGGGACAAAGTAGCAGATCGAGTCTTTGCTCTCCCTCTCTGGATAATTAGAAAATTTTCAATTTTATCTCCTCCCAAAAATAATAATTCAATTGAAATCTTTTTAATTTTGTAGTAAAATAATATTTTAATCCTCTTAAAATTTAATAAATAATTTTAAGAAATTTATCATCAAATTTTTAGCTTTGCACCCTTCCTATATTTTATAAATTTATCTCAATCCCACGACATAAAATTTTCGACTTCATCTCTGTAAAGAAAAAGTATAATAATAGTTATAGTATAAGATATTCAACATTAAAACAAATAAAGCTTTAAATCATAAAAGAAAAGAAAAGAAATGATACTTATTATTTTCAAAAATGTTATAAAAAGTGTAATATGTTGATTTCAAGTGTTTAATATTATTATCGTAAAATTACGGTTGAAAGTTAAAATATCTATTTTAGACATAATGATGAAAAGTAAAAAAAAAATTTAAATAATTTAATATAATGATATATGACATATAAATTTTAAATATCTAAATTATTTGTAATATTTAATGTACGGGCCCAATTTAGCTCGGGCCCGCTACAAACAATGAAAAACAAGAAAAATTAAAAGTCCAATACAAAGTCCAGATTACAAAATAACAGCCCAATTGATAAATGGCCCAAAAAATCTACCCTAATTCCCAAGCCCAACAAGGCCAAGAGCTAAACTGAAACCTAGGGTTTCTAAGTCCCTAGGCGCTGCCCCTTCCATGTGTTGCCTTTGGCGTGCACGTTGCCCGAGGACCGCCATTACCTTTGAAATGGCGACCTCTTCCCGTTGACTTTGCCTCAAGACACGCAAAGCAACAAAACGAGACAAAACGACAAGAAATGTAAGAAATCGAGAAGAAAACCCACAAAGCAAGCAAGATAGCAAGTCACTTGTAAATCGGCTATAAAAGCCTTGAATCAATGTTGTTATTTTTTACGGAGAGAAAATATACAAGAAATTTCGAAATACAAACAACAACCGGAATCAATTTCAAATTTTTAAAGGTGCCCCTTTTTTATTTGCTTTGGTTATTTCGGAATAAAAAGGAATAATAATAAAACCTACCTTATTTCGCTTTCGAGTTACCGCAAAAGGCCATCGGCGGCTCCTGGATACCTTGAAAACCATCGGTTTTCCGATGAGGGTCCATCAAGGGACATGCAAAGCCGGAACCTTTCCATTCATCTTTTATTTTGTTCTTTTTTTGTTCGTTTGAGGGTTCAAAAAGGAGAACCTAAATAGGGCTGAAAGGGTAAAGGCCCTCTTTCGGCACTTATGAATGCCGTGCATAGCGGATGTACGGAGAGTCACGATGGAAGACCACCGGACCTGGCCGCCCTAGGTTCCTTTTAGAGAGAAGTTTAAGACCCCTTTCTTTTTTTTTTTTTTTTTTTTTTTGAAAACAAACAAAAATGAAACATTTTTAGAAAAAGTTGCTTTTATAAAATAGTCAAAAGCGGCACCGTTTGGCCTTTAGTTTGCATGCCAAACGACGTCAGATGGCCTTGACCGTGTGTGACCGACCCGCTCTGGGGATCCGCATTTTGGATAAAGGGTGTTTGCAAGAAGCCCTTCCGCTTTTGCGATATATTTAAATTAAGTCCTATTTCGCTTTTTTGCTTCTTTAAAATTTTCTCCTTAATTTTGTTTTATTTTTATTTAATCCTTTACCCACTTTATCAAACATAACGTATTAGGGCGGGCTATTTTCCTTCTAAGTCCCATAGATTCAGCCGTGGCAATTCGCCCTTGTTCCTTTTATTATTTTTTAGTTGTGTCTTTTAATTTTATTTTGATAATGATTAAGTCCATTTGTCTTTTCACCTTTATTTTCTATTTGTCTTTATTTATTTATTCATTTTATTTATTAAATTGTTTGGTTCCTTGTTATTTTTTATTTTTTGTTTTGTTCATTTATTTATTTTACTACTTAAATTGTTTACTCATTTATTTGTTTTTCTTTATTCTCATATGTTATGTTTTATTTTCCACACTTAGGTTAATTGCGCTCTCGATATTATGACTACTATTATCTATCTATTTTATACTTTTGCCTTTATTTTGTTTTAGTTCATTTTATTTTATTTTCACTATCATTTGTTTACTATCATTGCTATTTATTATTATTGTATTATTATTACCTAATGCTTCTTTTGTTATTAGTATTTTATTATTATTATTATTATTAATGTTGTTAGCACTATTATTACCCGATACATTTTGAGATTTAATTTCCTAATTGCTTATTTAAAAACTTCTCAAAACAAGGCAATATTTCATTCTTTTGAAAATTTGAGGAATCGTGCCCAATCGTGCTGGGTTTCGATTTTCCGTTTGACCAAATAACTAAATATTTTTTTAAATTTTATCCGTGTTTTCTTAAATAAGGTAATATTTCGTGTTTGGAAATTCGAGGAATCGTGCCCAATCGTGCTGGGTTTCGATTTCTAATTTGGCCAAACAGTGGAATACCCTTTTTAAAATTGCAACGCATGAATTTTGGAAATCATGAAATGATCTTGGTATCGAGGGTTGAAACATCGTGTTCTATCGTGCTAGATGTGATATTTCATCTTTTGGAACAAGAAAATTTCGATATCCGATTCGAATTATCCAAATATTTCCTAAAGGATTCGTATTTTGAAATCTTTTCAATTTTTCGACATTAAGACATTAATTAATCAATTTGGTATCAATTTTGGGCGTGACGAGGGTGCTAACCCTTCCTCATGACGTAATCGACTCCCGAACCTGTTTTCACAAAATTCGTAGACCAAAAACACTTTTTAGTAAACCAAAACGTTTTATTAAAACAAAGGTGGTCCGATCACACCAAATAAAGATCGGTGATGACTCTCATTTTTATTTTCATTTCTAAAACCAAGATTGATCCCCGTTTTCCAAAAAAATGGTTTCGACATTTAATTTAAATATATAAATAGATATTATTAGTAATATAATATCAATTACTCTTAGTAATATAATAATAACTATTAAATCTATGCATATATGAAATTTAAAGAGTCCAAAATATATATCATAATATTTAGAATTTCCAAACATATGCCCTAAGAGTGAAGTATTGTTAATTGTGTAAAGTAAAGCTATTTTAACATTAAAGTAAAGCTATTTAAAAATATAAACTAATTCATATATTATGTTGATGTAAATTTGATGAGAATAATTTATTAAATAAAAATATATTTTTAATTTAATCAACAAGTTTTTAAATTTTATGAGTAAAACCATAAGTAAATGGCTTATTTAACTACAAAAATAGATTAATGGTTTGTTTAAACACAATATAGTGAGTTGAAAAGGAATAAAAAGAAAATAATAAATAGGGAGGGCTTAGAAGGTAATTTTTCAAATTTAAAGTTGAGTGTGACAGCCGCACACTTTCCCTTCCTTTTCTCAAAACTGAAAAAATTGCATAATAGTCCCTTAAAAAAACTACTGAAAAAAAAAATAAAAAATGGTGGTTGAGGGTGTGCCACAAGCGGCACCAAAGGTGCCAGTGGCTGAGACGGCACCACCCATTTGTACCATTTTGGTACATAATAAATTTCCTATACCATTTTAGATTTTTATTTTATTTTTTTTTGTATTCTTTTGGTAAAAAAACCCATCGATTTCTGATCATATTTCATTATTGTTATCTAATGAATTTGTGGACTGGGGACCGCGTCTATTCAAGTTCTTTAATGTGTGGCTTACCAAAAAGGAGTGTACGGATCTTGTAAATGAAGTATGGGTAGAGATGGGAGGGTCTAAAATAAGGTTGTTGGGAAAGATGAGAAGGTTGAAGTTAGGGTATCAAAGAATGGAATGAAAAAACTGGTGGTAGTGAGGATAAAAAAATAGAATTAATTGAAAGAAAATTTTCGGAATTGAATGGTATTAGCAACCACAGAAATCTAAATGGAAAGGAAATGGAAGAAATCGATCGATTGAATATGGAGCTGTGGGATGTAATTAGGTTTCATGAATTGGTGTGGCGTAAAATATCACGGATGATTTGGCTAAAAGAAGGTGATTCCAACTCTGCTTTCTTTCATAAAGAAGAGAAATTTAGAGCTAAGAAGAAAATGGTACATGGCTCAGGTTTGGGTTTTTTTGGTGCAAAGAACTGAAATTGCTAAAGAAAAAAGTATCTGAGTACTGTAATAACCCATTTTGCCCAGGCTAAATAAACAATCCACTTACAGTCCTTTTATATTTAAACCAAATACCCTAAAACTACCCAATTATCCGAGTCCAATTACCTAAGCCCAACACCCCAAAACCCGATTAGCCCAAAAGCTAAGTGGCCCAAGAACCAAACAAGCCCAGCAGAAACTTAGGGTTTCCTGAAACCCTAAGTCATCCTCGCCATAGCGAGATCGCCTTAACTGTCATCCAACAGGAGCCCAACAGTCAGAAACCAATCGTCGCACCACCACCTCGTCCGGCCCTCGTTCGTGCCTTGATTCATGCTTGAATCACCACCGTCGCAAGATTTCAAACCTGCAAAGGAAAGAAATAAGCAGCAAAAGTGAACAAATCGTGGCAAAATAGGAAATCACAGATATGGAAAGATTCGAAAAGATATCTTTTCCATTTCTTTTTTTGTTTTGGGTATAAAACCCCTTGTAGAAATCTGTAAAAGGAGGAGATCCAGAGAAAATACACACACGGATACACACAGAGAGAAATACCGAGAAATAGAAATCAATAAAAGTAAAGTTTTTTTTTCGGTGATTCTCCTTTTTATTCTGTCATTTATTTTATTTTATTTTTTTATATATCCTTGCGCATATAACCCACTGTTTAAAGAAAAAGAATAAAGAAGAAGAGGTTTACCTTTCGACGGGCTTGAAAAGAAGAGATTTAGCCTCCGGTCACCGCTCGTGGTGGCGCGTGACGCACGTGGAGGCGGTAGTTCATAGGTCCAACGACCAGTGCCAGGCGAAGACGAAGAACCTCCCAGAGGATTCTTGAAGTTTTTTTTTTTTAAAAACAGATTCAGAAATGATTTTTTTATTTAATTTGATCTTTATAAACAAAATGAAACGGCGGTGTTTTGATTAAGCAGGGTCCGCGCATTGACCCGAAAATCCAATCAGGGTCTGCGCGTTTTATTAAAATGGGAAAATTCCCTTTTAGTCCTTCTTCTATTTTGTTAAGTTTAATTTCGTTAAAATCAACTTTTTATTTATTTTAAATTAGTTCGAAAACCTATACTTTGCTTCAATTTAGTCCCACGAGCTATTAAAGGATTAAAGTTGAAATGGCGCCGTTTTGGAAAAGAGGCACAATTGCCATATTAACCCCTATAATTTAACGCGTGTTTTGATTTAGTCCTTTTAATCTGTTTTAATTGTTATTTGATCCCTGTTTTCCTTGTTTTATTTTATTTTTATCCTTTTAATAATTTATATATTATTATATATATTTTTATATTATTTATTATATTATATTTTGTATATTATATGTTACGATTATAAATTATTTCTAAAACTTTATTTTATATAAAATTTATTTATATTATATAATCTATTTATTTATATTGTTTATATTATGTTTGTAATTTTATAATTAATATATTATATAAATGTTATTTTATAAAATTAATTATTTTTATGTATTAAATTATTAAATTATATATTGATGATAAGTTTTTTTTACTTTTATTTTTATTATATATATATTATTATTATATCTATTATTACTAATTATTTTTCTAATCCTTATATATTATTATTAATTATTTTATATTATTTTATTATATATTATGATTTTTATTAATTTTATATACATTTATTTGTATCTTTATATTCTTATATTATTGTTTTAACATTTTTCTTATAATTTATTTATTCATGTTATATTATTCTTTTATCATTTATTGTTAATATAATTTGTAAAATTGCAATTGATATGTATGTTACAATGTCTTACTCATACCATTCTTTAATAAAAATACCTTTTACATTAAAGATTTTGTTTTTAAATATTTTTAACGGTAATCTGTGATATTTGGAATCTTTGAGAAGAATTGTGCCCTAACTTATTGGGTTGTGATTTTTCTCGTAAAACTCAAAGTATTATATTTCCTTCCATTTTTAAAATTCAAGTCTGCCAACTTCAAATAAAAACTTATTCTTGAGAATTCAAAACATTGTATCCTAACTTATTGGGTGTGATGTTTTGTGTCTTAAGGTAGGAATTTTCTAAAATAGAGATGCATCTAGCTTCAAAGTTATGAGATGTTGTATCCTAACTTATTGGGTATGGTTTTTTTATTTCTTTGAAATAGGTAAGTCTTGGTTTTTCTTCTAATAAATGGATCTTATTTTAAAACTTTTTAAATTTCAAACATTTGGACATGATTCTATCGATTAGGTACCAATTTTTGGGCGCATGAGGTGCTAACCCTTCCTCGTACATAACCAACTCCCGAACCCGTTTTCTTGTTTTTCGTAGACCAAAATCAAATGTTTTAAAATAAAACGTTTTACAAGGTGATCCAATCACACCTAAGTAAAAAAGATTGGTGGCGACTCCCATTTTTGTTTTAAAAGTCGATCCCCATTTTCTAAATCGATTTTAAAATGGTTTCGACAGCTATTTAAAATGGTTTCGACAGCTTGGCGACTCCACTGGGGAAAATAAGAGTGTCAAGCCGTAAAATTGATAATTTCATGTCCTTTTGTTCAAATTTAAAATTCTAATTTTAAAAATATGATCCTTTTATTGCATGTGATTAAAATATATCTCTTTGCATTGCACTGCATGACCGTCGTGGTCACACCCTTAAGTGGGAGTGAGAAGCTATGCCTTCGTGAGGTTTTCACCTCCGCATGGGCTAGTGGATTGCTTCCGGAATACATCTGTACCTATGTCTTCATGAAGTTTTCACTTTCACATGGCCATAGGGAAATGTATTCCCCTGAATCGAACTTGATCCATATGAGCCTATAATGGGTGAGGATCGAGGAATCTGCTGGTTCGGGTACCTTAGCTTTAAAGCTAAACCACATGTAGAAAACCTAAGGGCCTACTCTAGGTAGAACCATGTCAAACCCTAGTGGTCACCCTGATAGGTTCTATGTTATTTATTTTTCTTATGCTAATGTGTTCTCTTTTGTTTTGATTACATTGCATTCATATCATAGAAAAGAGGTGTTGATTTCTAATTCGATTGCTAAATAGAAAAGTTTATCATAAGAAAATGGGTTTTTTGATAAAGTGGATTATAATACGATCTCATCCGAATATGTTCCAAGTAAACACAATAAGAGAAGACTGATAGCCAGCAAAGGAATTCAAGACTTTATTACCCAAGGATTCAAGTTGCCAAAGACAAATCGGGAATCATCACGTCTTGACTTTTTTGAAGAAGCTAACGAGTATTATGGAGTAGTGAGCCGCGTCCCAGATCAAGCAAAAAGGAGTTAGAGGAGGCATCTATTAGAAGTTTGCAAGATTTGACTTTTTTGAAGAAAGGATTCATGTTTTCATTTAGACTATGAGGACAAGGCCGTGTATGCGATCCGTTTTATGTAAAGAAATTTGTTTTCTAGAAAAGTTTTTCTAATGTAACTGCATTCAAAATCAACACCTCTCTTTCTCTGTATTCATGCATTACATAACATTTTACTTGCTTTATATCTTATTCTGTGGTGTTAATTTTTTGTGTTTTATTTGTGCACATCATTTCATACATTAAGAGGTGTCAATTCATGATCAATTTCTAAGTTAGAAAGCTAGTTATGGAGAACGGGTTCCTTGATAAAGTGGAAGACAATATAATCGTTCGTATATAGTTAGAGCAAACCCAATTAGAAAAAAGATTTCAAGGTATGGATTCGTTCGAGCAAGAGGGGAATAGGGGCAATGCTAGAATCCTTGTCTCCTTAGCCACCTGTGCCTCCTAATGTTGTTCCGATCAAAGCATAATTGGATACGAAGAAGATTGTATGACACCTTATAGCAAGGCGTGGTGTTGGAATTAAATGGCAAAAGGTAACTATACTCGCCAATCATTTCAAAGTGAGTGTAAGAAGTACGGATAGACACTTCTACCAGTATAATGTTTCTCTTTCACATGAAGATGGTCACCCGACAGTAAGAGTGTTGGAAGAAAAGTGACTGACAGAGTGCATGAGACCTACAAAAATGATTTGGATGGAAAGAATTTTGCCTATGATGGTAAAGGATTTATTTATTACAGGTCTGCTACCAAACAACAAGCTTGAGTTTACTGTTGTACTTGAGGATGTTGCACCTACCAGAAATAATGGAAATGAAAGCCCTGATGGCCAGGATAGCCTAAATGGACGTTGGTGGAGTCATCTAGGATTGAAAGATAAGGTGTTGTGAACTTTTCGGCTCCTCGTTGTGATCTAAACAACATTGCAAGGGATTTGATTCGTAGTGGAGAAATGAAAGGAATTCGTATTGATCCTCCATTTGATATATTCATCACTATCAAAGCCATAATTCCGCGATCGAGTTAAAGTCAAGCCTGAAAGGTAAGATTGAAGAGTTAGAAGCAACATGGCCCAGTTGTGAACTTCAGATCAAGCTTCTTGAAATAAGAGAATGGTGTTGGAAGGAAGAGCTTCACCATTCTTATGATCAAGTTAAGAGTCGAGATTACCTTATGGGTGAAGCGATAGTTCAGATTTGAGAGGTAGCTAGTCATCTATATATTTTGGCATCACAGGTTGATACGTTGAGTATGAAATATGATGTACGGTTGGATCGTGGTTTATTTGGCTCAAAACTTTAGGATTTAAGGCGAAAGCATATAGTAGTCCATTTTATGTAAAAGAATTTATTTTCTAATAAAGTTTTCTACAATGAAGTTGATCAGAATCGATGCCTCTTTGCATTCATACATTTGCATTACATTGTAACATTTACATTACATGGCATCATTTGCATTAGACTTTCACAAGAGAATCCTAATTAGGTAAAATGTTTTAGTTAACCTAGAAAACATGGACAAAGGTTGGAAGGAATAGAACAAATGCAAAAAAGATGCAGAGGAAATTGACTGAGATTCAACAAGAAATATAGGAATTCCAAAGGAATATGATGGGTCAGCTAACCCAGTTACTAGCCGGAGGATTTGGAAAAATGAGTGGCTTAGTGGAAAATAGTGAGGATGATGAGGAAAACATCGTTTACACTCTAATGGGTGTTAACCCGAGCAATGATCAAGCCAAACCATTTGCTCTGGTAGAAACGAAGAAACAGGAAGAATGAACCTCAAAAGCCCTGAAGAAGAAGGGAAGGGAAATGAACAGTACCGGTAGATATAACAAGAGTCATTCAGAGCCGATTACAATAAATCAGCCAAGGATGGTAGTTACTAGTAATCAGGTTTCCCAAAGGCAAAACTCTGAAAGGCTCCAATTTACGCCAATCCCCATGACGTATAAGGAGCTATATCAAAGTTTGTTTGACACATACATGGTGTCTCCATTTTATCTGAAACCGTTGCAACCTCCATTCCCAAAATGGTATAACGAGAATGCTCAATATGAGTACCACGCGGGAATAAAGGGCCATTCAATCAAAAACTGCAATACGTTTAAAAAGTTGGTCGAAAGGTTTATTAAAATAGGAGTTGTGAAGTTCGATGATCCATCAAAACCTGAAGGAGGAGACAAAAAAGTTGTGATCCGTTGAAGAAATCAAAAACGAAGAGGGAATCAGAGAACGAAGCTTCCAAACCCTTGCGTACTTGGGAGTATCTTGAATAATAGGATTGTGGAAGAAATTCTTGCATTTTTTAGAGTTGATTTATAGTAATGTGCAAAACATAATTGTTGCCTTAAGCCTAGAGACAACAAGAACTCTTTTGTGAAATAGGCTTATGTTCAAAATTTATTTCAATAAAAATGCATCTGTTTGGGCATATATTCTTCTTTCTATTCTTTTGTTTTTTTAGAATATTGTTTTATTCTTTTATCCATGATCATACCAATAATCATCCTTAGAATCATTTCTTCTTTGGATTCGTTCGCCCTCGTACCTAGGTACCCAAATATCAACGTCATGAGCGATGTTGTTACTAACTCCCTTTTTGAATGAGAATATGGGTCTAGGGGATCTCAGGATTTTGAAGATGACAGAGATTGTGACATATCTTCTGACTTGTTAAAAATGGTTTAACAATATGAAAAACAAACTTTACTCTACAAAAGGTCATTGGATATTGCGAGCCTAGGAAATGAGTAAAGATCGTAGCCCAGCTTATCACAGAAATAAGGCTAAACATTATTGAATTATCTTTAAGAATTCAAAAATTTTTTCGCACGATCATATCAAGACATGCCTGGACCAATAAGACGCAGGCTAAACAAGAGGATGGGGCACTATTGGTCTACCATGGAAGGGATTGCATCAGTCATACCACAAATACTGAAGTGAAGAAGAAAAGATTTATATAACTCTTCTATTTTCTTCACAGACTTTTCTATATGTGGGGCATAGATGTGATGGGTCCAATCTTGTCAAACGTTTCAAGTTGTCATCAATTTATCGTCATGGTCATCGTCTACTTCACTAAGAGGGTGGAAGTAGCTTCATATACCAATATTGCAAAGTCGATAGTCATCAAATTCAAAAAAAAAAAAGAGAGAGATCAGATGCCAACACAGAATGCATAACTGTACAAAGTTAAAGTTTACAGTTTGTCCAAAGATCAGGTAGTGTATCACTGTATAGCAAAAGTTGCAAAAAAAATGAAAGGTGACTTAGATTTGTAAGGATTGGCATAAGAAGCTACCGTTACCTTTTGTCTTATTGAATGTAGGTCAGAACCTTTACTGGGAGTAACCTAATCGAAGAAGAGGTTAAAAGTAATCCATCACGGTCGGATGATGTGAGCTTACAACAAAAAGGTTCATCCAAGAGAATTCCACAAGGGGAACCCGATGTTGAAAAAGATTTTTCCTCTACAAAATGATTTTAGAGGAAAGCATATGCCAAACTGGGAAGGACTTATATAGGGCCTGTTCTAGAGGAGCATTGATATTGACCGAGATGGATGGCGAAGATTTGTCCAATCCGGCGAATTCAGGTTTAGTCAAGAGACATTTTACCTGAAAGAGGAAAGACCAAGGTGAAAACCCGTAAAGGGGGCCTTGAAATAAAAAAATCAAAAAAAAAAAAAGAGAGGCTAAGGCGAAAACCCGCAAAGGGCGCTTTGAGACCAAAGGGGCTTTGAGCTGAAAACCTGAAAAGGGCGGCTCAAATTTTGATCAAAAGTGGGGCACACAGTAGTCTTGCTATATTTGAATTAACAATGAAGAAGTATGATATGTTTTGGGGCATTGACAGAGTACTCCGGATCCCCTAAACACATATTGAGTTTAAAATGGTCCTCAAGAAGTTGGAACAGAGAAGCTCAGACTGCGATATCTAGGGCATCTAATTTTCCATCTTACCCATTTTAATCTTTGATTACTTTATTCTTTTCAAAGATACACCTAATCAACTTTCCTTTATAGCTTTTGCTATCTTCGTTTACTTTATTCTTTTTAAGCTATATTAACCAATTTTCATTTATTGCCTTGGTTATCTTTGATTAGCTTATTTGCTTCGAGTTATGCTCCTGATTAATTTCTTTCATGTTCATTGTTGTAATCTTTTTTTCAAGCATTTTATTGGAATAACGATTAATGGACTAATAACACTTTCATAAAAGGAGTTTCACATATTACTCTGGAAGCTTCTAAATAATATGAGAATCTAAAACAGGACTATTGTTCAGAACTCACCAAGCATAAGGGATTGGAAACATTGAAAAATGATTATCTCTTCAAATTCTTATTGGATAAGACAATTCCGTTGGTGATACCATATCGCAAATGATGAACAAGGTCAATCCGAGTGTAAAAATGGATCATTGTCAGGATACCCTGCATCTATTCAGATACATACATCTGGTCATTACACTCAAGGAATGGTGTAACAGATTGAAAGTGATACAAGTTCTGTACTTTTGAGTGGTAGCAAAATATAAAAAAAATCAAATGTCATTCCTCTGAAGTTGCAGTAGGAGATACCAACTTCATGTCTCAAGATCCAAGCGGGGCTGACTCAGAAATAATATTGGGGCAAGCTGGTTAAACAGAGCATGATTGATGAACAAAAATGAAAAACAAATGAGTTATAACACCTAGAATAGGAGTCATACTCATAACATTTTTGTATCATAGCAAATTTCATTAGGAGCATTTGATTCATTTCGGTCATTGCATCCTAATCCTTGAAATAGGAATCATCTTCATAACATTTTCGTACATCATATACCCATTCTACAGGTTATGTAGCAAGGTAGAAGATAGCAGTCTGCCATTCCTGAGTTTGCAGGAAGCAGATCAAAGACATCAATCTGGTGATCCCTAAGTTTGCAGGGATCAAATTAAAGATAGTAGATTTGATCTTCCTGAAGTTGCAAGAAGCAGATCGAAGACATTAATCTAGTGATCCCTGAGTTTACAGGGATCTGATTGAAGATAGCAGATTTGATCTTCCTGAAGTTGCAGGGAGCAGATCGAAGACGTCAATATAGTAATCCTTGAGTTTGCAAGGATCAGATTGAAGATAGCAGATTTGATCTTCTTGAAGTTGCAGGGAGCAGATCGAAGACATCAATCTGGTGATCCCTGAGTTTGCAGGGATCAGATTGAAGATAGCGGATTTGATCTTCCTGAAGTTACAGGGAGCAGATCGAAGACATCAATCTGGTGATCCTTGAGTTTGCAGGGATCAGATTGAAGATAGTAGATTTGATCTTCCTGAAGTTACAAGAAGCAGATCGAAGACATCAATCTGGTGATCCTGAGTTTGCAGGGATCAAATTGAAGATAGCAGATTTGATCTTCCTGAAGTTGTATGGAGCAGATCGAAGACATCAATCTGGTGATCCCTGAGTTTGCAAGGATCAGATTGAAGATAGCAGATTTGATCTTCCTGAAGTTGTAGGGAGCAGATCGAAAACATCAATCTAGTGATCCCTGAGTTTGCATGGATCAGATTGAAGATAGCAGATTTGATCTTCTTGAAGTTGCAGGGAGCAGATCGAAGACATCAATCTGGTGATCCCTGAGTTTGTAGGGATCAGATTGAAGATAGCAGATTTGATCTTCCTGAAGTTGCAGGGAGCAGATCGGAGATCAATCTGGTGATCCTTGAGTTTGCGGGATCAAATTAAAGATCATTTGATCTTTGTGAAGTTGATCGAAGACATCCGGTAAGTTTGCGGGGATCGATTGAAGCTAGCAGATTTGATCTTCCTAAAGTTATAGGAAGCAGACCGAAGACGTTTTAGTCTTATCTCCCTGAAGTTGTAGTGGAGTAGACTAAAGACAGAAGATTTTATTTCCCTGAGGTTGCAGTGGAGTTAGAAGCCATTTGAAGAAGATCAAGAAGCCAAGGCTCAGCCAAAGCGGACAAAATTGGTCCTTTTATAGTCTTTGCTCTATTCTTGTTTCACAACAATGAGTAAAGAGGGGCAGTTGTAATAACCCATTTTGCCCGAGCAAAATAAACAGTCCACTTACAGTCCTTTTATATTTAAACCAAATACCCTAAAACTACCCAATTATCCGAGTCCAATTACCTTAGCCCAAGACCCCAAAACCCGATTAGCCCAAAAGCTAAGTGGCCCAAGAACCAAACAAGCCCAGTAGAAACTTAGGGTTTCCTGAAACCCTAAGTCATCCTTGCGCCGCAAGCAGAGACTGCCCAACTGTCATCCAATAAAAGCCCAACAGTCAGAAACCAATTGTCGCACCACCACCTCGTCCGGCCCTCGTTCGTGTCTTTATTCATGCTTGAATCACCACTGTCGCAAGATTTCAAACCTGTAAAGGAAAGAAATAAGCAGCAAGAAGGAACAAATCGTAGCAAAATAGGAAATCACAGATATGGAAAGATACGAAAAGATATCTTTTCCATTTCTTTTATTTTGTTTTTGGGTATAAAACCCTTGTAGAAATCTATAAAAGGAGGAGATCCAGAGAAAATACACACACGGATACACACAGAGAGAAATACCAAGAAACAGAAATCAATAAAAGTGAAGTTTTTTTTTGGTGATTCTCCTTTTTATTCTGTCATTTATTTTATTTTTATTTTTTATATATCTTGCGCATATAACCCACTGTTTAAAGAAAAAGAAAAAATAAGAAGAGGTTTACCTTTCGACGGGCTTGAAAAGAAGAGATTTAGCCTTCGGCCACCGCTCGTAGTGGCACGTGACACACGTGGAGGCGGTAGTTCATAGGTCCAATGACTAGTGCCAGGCGAAGCCGAACAACCTCCTAGAGGATTCTTGAAGTTTTTTAAAAAAATAGATTCAGAAATGATTTTTTTATTTAAATTGATCTTTATAAACAAAATGAAACGGCGGCGTTTTGATTAAGTAGGGTCCGCGCATTGACTTGAAAACCCGATCAGGGTCCGCGCATTTTATTAAAATGGGAAAATTCCCTTTTAGTCATTCTTCTATTTTGTTAAGTTTAATTTCGTTAAAATCAACTTTTTATTTATTTTAAATTAGTTCGAAAACCTATACTTTGGTTCAATTTAGTCCCACGAGCTATTAAAGGATTAAAGTTGAAACGGCGCCGTTTTGGAAAAGAGGCACAATTGCCATATTAACCCCTGTAATTTAACGCGTGTTTTGATTTAGTCCTTTTAATCTGTTTTAATTGTTATTTGATCCCTGTTTTCCTTGTTTTATTTTATTTTTATCCTTTTAATAATTTATATATTATATATATATTTTATATTGTTTATTATATTATATTTTGTATATTATATGTTACAGTTATAAATTATTTCTAAAACTTTATTTTATATAAAATTTATTTATATTATATAATCTATTTATTTATATTATTTATATTATGTTTGTAATTTTATAATTAATATATTATATAAATGTTATTTTATAAAATTAATCATTTTATGTATTAAATTATTAAATTATATATTGATGATAAGTTTTTTTTACTTTTATTTTTATTATATATATTTTATTATTATATCTATTATTCCTAATTATTTTCTAATCCTTATATATTATTAATTATTTTATATTATTTTATTATATATTATGATTTTTATTAATTTTATATACATTTATTTGTATCTTTATATTAGTATATTATTGTTTTAACATTTTTCTTATAATTTATTTATTCATGTTATATTATTCTTTTATCATTTATTGTTAATATAATTTGTAAAATTGCAATTGATATGTATGTTACAATGTCTTACTCATACCATTCTTTAATAAAAATACCTTTTACATTAAAGATTTTGTTTTTAAATATTTTTAACGGTAATATGTGATATTTGGAATCTTCGAGAAGAATTGTGCCCTAACTTATTGGGTTGTGATTTTTCTCGTAAAACTCAAAGTATTAGATATCCTTCCATTTTTAAAATTCAAGTTTGCCAACTTCAAATAAAAACTTATTCTTGAGAATTCAAAACGTTGTATCCTAACTTATTGGGTGTGATGTTTTGTGTCTCAAGGTAGGAATATTCTAAAATAGAGATGCACCTAGCTTCAAAGTTATGAGATGTTGTATTCTAACTTATTGGGTATGGTATTTTTATTTCTTTGAAATAGGTAAGTCTTAGTTTTTCTTCTAATAAATGGATCTTATTTTAAAACTTTTTTAAATTTCAAACATTTGGATATGATTATATCGATTAGGTACCAATTTTTGGGCGTTACGAGGGTGCTAACCCTTCCCCGTACGTAACCGACTCCCAACCCATTTTCTTATTTTTCGTAGACCAAAATCAAATGTTTTAAAATAAAATATTTTACAAGGTGATCCAATCACACCTAAGTAAAAAAGATTGGTGGCGACTCCCATTTTTGTTTTTAAAGTCGATCCCCGTTTTCTAAATCGATTTTAAAATGGTTTCGACAGCTATTTAAAATGGTTTCGACAAGTACTTTAGTAATTATTTTAGTTTCCCATTTAGAAAATGGGAAGTGAATATGAATCTGAATTTTAAAAGACTATTAGAGGAAGAGGCTTCAAGGCTTGAACTGTCTTTCACGATGGAGAAGATTAAAGATGTGGTTTGGAGCTACGGTGAGTCTCAAGCTCCAAGGCCTGACGGGTTTAATATGTGCTTTTTTTAAAAATTCTGGCAGGTAGTGAGGGAGGATTTATTGAACATGATGATGGTGTCTTTAGATTCGTTAAGCTTGAAAAAAGTATAAACTCATCCTTCAATGCTCTTATTCTTAAAACGGAGTGCTCGAATGATATTTTGGGCTTTAAATCGATTTATTTGGTGGTTTCTTTATATAAAATTGTGGCCAAGGTGCTATCTAGGCGAACCGATGAGGTTATTGATGGTTTAGTGAGCGATAGTCAATGCGTATTTATAAAAGGGAGACAAATTTTGATGGAACTCTGGTGGTGAATGAAATTATACACTCGATCAAGAAAAATTCGAACACGGGAGGTAGCTTAATTTGAAGTTTGATTTTTCGAAAGCCTATGATTGTGTTAGATGGGATTTCTTGGATTTGGTGCTTTTTCATATGGGGTTCGAGTTGAAATGGAGAGGGTGGATGCATGAGTGTGTATAAATGGCAAGAGTAGTTTTTCTTATCAACGGCTCGACAACCAATGAGTTTAGAATTAGCAGAGATCTCAGATAAGGGGATTTGCTTTCTCTGTTTCTGTTTATTTTGGTAACATAAGTGCTTCATTTGATGCTTGTGAAGGCTGAAGATATTGGGTGGATTGTTGGTATTTAGAATATAATTCCGAATCAATCATTCTCTCATCTACAATTTGTAGACAACACTATTCTTTTTTTGAAAGCAGAGGAAGAGTATGTCAAAAATATAAAATATATTTTAAGATGCTTTAATACTTTTTTAGGCCTTAGCATTAATTTCCAAAAATCATGCTTGGTAGGATTTGGGATGGAAGAGGAGTTTCTTTTGCGGATGGTAGTATTATGTCGATGTAAGATTGACAAATTACACTTTAATTATTTGGGTATTCCTTTAGGCGTTGACTCGAGAAAAATAGCAACTTGGGAACCAATAGTGGAAAGATTTTGGAAGAAACTTGCTGGTTGGAAATGTCGGTCGCTCTCTTTTGCTGTAAGAGTTGTTCTAATTAATTCGATTTTATCAACTCTCCCTATCTACTTTATGTCACTATTCCAAGTCCTAATTATGGTGATTAATAGAATTGACAAAATTAAAATAAACTTTCTATGGGGTGGTTTAGATGAAAGAAGAAAAATGGAAAAAGTTAGATGGAAACAAGTGTGTTTATCGAAAAAATTGAGAGGGGTTCGAGTGGTGAACCTTAAAATAAAGAATTGAACACTTGTGGCTAAATGGGGATAGAGATATGCCATGGAAAATAACGCACTTTGGAGAAAAGTCATCCATTCTAAGTATGGCTCCCTTTCTCCAATATTGGAGATTTAAGACATCTAAACCAAAAGTGATGTTAGTGGTATAGCGCGGTATTGTGGAAAATTTGAAGACATGTCAAAATGGATTGGGAATGAACTTTTTAGGTGGGTGGTCGAGAACGGTAAATCAATTCTTCTTTGGGAGGATATTTGGTGTGGTAATTGCCCTTTAAAGGAGGAGTTCCTAGATTGTTTCGGCTTACTAAAGTGAAAAATAATGTGGTCAAAGTTGTAGTAAGGAATAATGGTTATTGTGAGGTTCATTGGGGGGACTTTTTTTTAGGACTTTGTTGGATAGGGAGGAAAGTATGTTGAACAAATTGAAAGCATTGGTAGGGAGTTTGGAGCTCGACCTTGAAGTGGAGGATCGCATTATTTGGATTCACGATAGTGCCGGGGAGTTCACAGTTAAGAAGTTGTATGATTTGTTGACTTATGATGGAATGGGAGCTAATGATTTCCTATTTGTCAGAATTTGGAAACTGAAGGTTCCACCAAGAGTCCAAAATTTCTTGTGGATGATGGCAATTAAGCGTCTCCCAACCAAGGACTTTCTAATTAACTGGGGTGTGCGTCTGGATACGTCAATTTGTGGCTGTCCATGGTGTGATGGAAAGTACAAATCACCTTTTCTTTGTATGCAAATTTGTGGATGGATTTTGGTTTAGAATTTTCAATTGGTGGGGTATCAAATGGAAACCTGTTGAGAATTTTATCGAATTTTTTCCTTATGTCGTGATGTGAAATTGACAGGGTTACAAAAAAGTTTATGGTTGATAGTGATTTCGACATCATGTTGGATCGTGTGATTAGCTCGAAACAATAAAGTTTTCAACAGGACATTGACGAATTTAGATACAATGTTGTACCACTCTAAAATGAGATCTTTAATGTGGGTAAGGGCAGTGCATGAAGACTGTCAATTTTCAGATGATTATTGGTGGTGTTGGCTGCGAAATGTAACTCCTCAAGAAGCATGGAAAACAAGACCGATTTCCACTAGAAGCCACCTCCTCCCCCCGGGTGGATGAAATTCAACGTGGTTGGTGTTGCTTTGAAGGATGAAGTGGGTTGTGGTGGGGTTTTGAGAGATGATAAATGAGTGGCTTGTGCATTATTCTTGGGGCGGATTGAGGCTAAGAGATTGGAAATGGCTGAGATAATGGCCATTAAAACAATCATGCATATGTATATTGCATCGAGTCGGTAAGTGCATGCACTATGAGTCATTGAATTTTGTTTGTGTGTTGCTTTAGAATGGCTGATGAATAGGAATTATAGACCGTGGTCATTATGAAAACTTTTTAGGGATATTGATTATGGAACTAACCAGTTAGCTTAATTTCATTTTGTAGTTATTCACCGACAAGGTAATGGTATGGCGGATGCTTTGGCAAAAACAAGTATATTGAAATCTTCTTTTCTTAAGGCCTGGTGGTGAATTTTGTTTAATGTCGTCTAGTACTATTTGACTAGAGGATTTTTGTCTTTGGCGGCCTATTGTAATCCTATTGTAATCCTGATGATTTTTGTCTTTAGCGGCTAGTTGTAATCCTATTGTAATCCTGTTGTCCTTGAAAGATGTTGGTGACTTCAACATCTTTCTTAGTTTACATTATTTTACCTCGACTATACCAAATATATATATATATATATATATATATATATATATTATAAACTCATTTTGTATATCACTTATTGACCCATTTATCCATCTTCCTCTTTAAATTTTCAAAACTTAATCCTTAATTTGAGGAATACCCAAACGAAAGGTTAAGTTTTACCAATTTAAAGGATGGACAGAAATATTTGGAACATTGGCCTAAACTCTTGGGTAGACGTAAAATTTAATTATTAAAAAACTATCAAAAACTAATGATATCTCCACGTTCAATAGAATTGCATCAATTTCAATTTATTTATGATAATTTGATTCTATTTAATTTCTTAATTATTTTATTTTTCTTGCATTAGTTTAAAGAGTTGGAAAACCATAAGCGTAAAATTTAAGGGTAAATTATATCAATCGTGGGTGGATTACGTTTGTTTTCTTGTTTTGGTCATTTAATTTTAAATTTTTTTAATTTAGGTATTAATATTTGGATTTATTTTTGTTTTGATCATTTATCGTTAAATTGATAATGGAAATAATGATGTGACCTTTTTTATTTAGTTTAATAACATATTTAGTGCTTAATATTTATATATTCTATTAATTTGACCCTAATTTAATAAATTTAAGCCTTCAAATTTATAATTTTATCAAATTTATCCTCTAACTTCTTTTGAAAAATTGAAAAAGAAAAGGATAACTTACTTTTTCAAGTTTTAAACAACACCCAAGAGTAGAATATTAAAATAAATACTACATTATAATATATATGATGATGATAGTTGCAGAATATGCATGTTTTCCTTTATGAAAATCTGCAGATAAAAGATGCTTCAATTTCAATCCTTGTGAACGTCCATTAATTTTCTATTTCACGTTTTCTCATCATTTAAATGGCATCTACCACTTAATTAAAGAAAGCAAAAATGAAGCTAATAAGTCAATGAACTGATAGGAGAAGCTCGTAACTAGGGTTAATACAACTCTTACAAAGAATAAAAGCCTTTGTTTCTTTTTCGGACTAATCTTCATTATTTATTAAAATTTTTACATTTAGTAAATGTTATATGTTGAAATATTTATCAAAGTCTTTTAGTTTTTAAAAATCTAACCACCATTAAAAGATTTTAATTCAAAATTTGTTGCACCTTTTGAATCTAACTAATTATTTCCAAGAATGTAATTGCTGACTAATGTTGAAATTTTATTTAGATTAAGGGTTTGTTTAGTGTTAAAAAAAAAATCATACTCTTGATATCTAATTGTTGGGTGTTCGTTGAAACCTGAAAAAGCTAAATTGATTTATCCTTTTCTTTCTTCTAACTTCTTTGAGGATTAATTTGACAAAATTTGTAAATGTGAACGGTTAAATTTATTGAATTATTTAGAATTGAAATCAAATTGGTAGAATATATAATTATTGAAAACTAAATGCATTATTATACCAATGAAGAAAAAGCCACATCATAATTTACGTTATTAATTTAACGATGGGTAACCAAAACGGAAACAAATACAAATGTTAGTGCCTAAATTAAAAATTTTTAATGTTGGACTATTCATCATGTTTTTCCTATCTGCTCGACATATCTAGTGCCACCTTTTTATGAATCTCTTTTTCTGGGAGCAAGAATTTCATCATGAAACACCCCTTAACCGGTTCGGTTGCCGAACCAGAATAATAAGATGCAACACACAAAAATAAGATAGTTACATGTTGATAAATGAAAAAACTAACATATTTTAATCCCATTTTTAATGCGTTTTTGGATGATTATTTATGCAAATTGGTGAATTTAATGCTCCCAATCCTTTTAATTCATGTTCTTATACTTAGGTGAGCATTTGGGAGCAAAATGAGCGAAAATCAGAGAAAAAGAGTAGATTTCAGGAGCCACAAGGGCTAGACACATGCACACGTGCCAGCCCGTGTCGATTTCGCAACCTGCTTCCCAAACACGCGGAAAAACGTAATTTTTAGGCTTTCTGAGTATTCTAGAGTCTATAAATACCAAATAGAAGAAGAGATATGTGGATCATCAGAGAATATTGAAGAAACAACTCAAAGAACACCATTGGAGCCAACTTTGAAGCAGATTCCCATTAAGATCGAATCTTTTAATTTCTTTTGAAGTTTTAATGAGTTTCTTTATTTCTTATGATTTTTTTGACTTTGAGATGTTTTTATTCAGGATTATGAACTAATTCCCTAGATACCTAGGAAGATGAAACCTATGATGAATTCTATTATTTAATTTCTGTTTTACATGATAAATACTTGATTCTTATTCTCAATTATGTGTGCTTATTTCTTATTTTAATATTTCTAGCATATTAATTCATTTTTAATGTGCTTAATTCAGCGGAGGAAAAGTCTTTGTTTAAGAGTAGATCTAACATAATTCAGTAGAGTTGCATGCAATCCTAAAAATAGGACAATATAAATATACCGGATTAGAGTCAAATCTAATAAGAGAATTTATAGATCGAGTTAATGCGACGATAGGGTTTTAATTAGAAAGAGATTTCAATTAATTAACCTAGAGTCGGTTGCTCTTACTCTCGAAAGAGATATTAGCATAATTTAATTAATTGGGTCATTATGGTAATTGAGTCAAGCTTTGGGCATATCCATAAAGCTACCAGCATTGAAGTCCAGCTTTGGGCATTGAGAGTTGAATTAAAATTAGTGATGGATTTGAACACTACATGTCCTAAAGTTGAAGTTGATTCGATTGTTGTTATTAGTCACATCTCTAATACTTTAATATTAACATTTTGCTTCATTGATGATTGCATGATGCTCTTAACTACTATCCCGAATACTAAAATCAAACACACCTTCAGAGAAGGAAATAAGAGTGTTGATGCTATGGTGAATCAAGGGAGCAATTTTCGACCTAATGCCTACTTATGGATGCTTTTGTTTGTTTGTAATGAGCCCATGCAGCTATTGTTATTGTGGCTGTGTTTTGAACTATTATCTAATCTAAGTTCATGTTTTCTAACCAAAAATAAAAAAAAGGACAAAGTAATCCTTATGTTAAGGCCAACCCTAATCCAACTTTCAGGCATTAAGATATGTTTGAGTCATGGATGATTCTCATAGGAGATCCCCTATACGTCATAAATCATTAACTGCAGAGTCGGTATTGCTCAACAGCAATTCAAAGCACTCTTATGAAGCATTAAGCCGTAGTATAGTGGTGCGTATTCATGGTGACCCAAGTTTCGATTCTCTTGTAAGCCTGAGCTCAGAGTTAAAAGATTTCGTGGAATCTATGGATGCAAAGATAAAGGCCAGGGCAAAAGCTTCAAAAGGTTACCTGGTCAGACAAGAAATACCCTTGTTCTAGGAAGGTTTAAGGAGTTGAGACTGACAGTCCATCAGTCATGTATCGTAGTTGACGCAGGATCGTTCTGGATATAATTATTTCAGAAAATCTTAACAATTGAAGACAATACAATAATCTGCAGTTTAGTGCAGCAATTCATCACTTTTGAAAAACCAAATGCACCAACCAAAAGAAAATTCCACTAGCTCATGCTTATCTAAAACTTTCCACTTTGTTCTTTAACTAACAGGCTCATGTCCTTCTCTGAATAAAACAAGCTTTTCAAAAACTTTTTCAAGTATTTATATTCGAAATCTGTATTGGACACATTCAGTGGAGGTATTATAATGAAAACATGACACACTAAAATGGTCCAAATACAAGAAAAACAAATATATATACTTATGCCTGACACATCACATCCAAACACAATTTACATAGCTTATATATTCATATAGAACAGATATCCATAGCCTATCAAAAAGCATTTGTTAACACAGATGGTTTCTTTACAAAAAAAAAAAAAAAAGGCAAAGAAATTGCAGTGACAGTGTTATAGCAAGCAAGATGTCAAAAGATACAACAGAAAACCAGCCGGAGTAACAGTATATATTCAACACTTGCATCCCAAGTAATACAGAATAACAAGACGTACTTGTTAACGGTTTCAACATCACAAAAAAACATTGTTGCATTGACTGCTAAAGAAGAAATCACCAGATTTATCATTATACTTATTGATAAAAAGTTCCAGATTCAGAGTAAGAACTCATATATAAGACCAGCAAATTGAGGAAGAACTGAATTTAACAATTACATCCACCATTGATGAGAGCTTTAGAACATAAACATTGCAGTAGACTATTCACAACATTATTACTACTAACGTGCTTCTTTCTTGAAGCCCTTTTTATCAAACACAAGAGGAAGCTAATTTTGCCTGTAAGCTATATAATTAGCTAAAGCAATTAAGGGGGCAGATTTCTCAGCATCAAACCCTTGAAGCAACTCTAATGCATCACTCTTCAACTTCTCTGCAAACTCCTCTGATTTGTTTATCCCCATCAATTTAGGATAAGTCACTTTATCAGCCACCAAATCTTTCCCTGCAGTCTTCCCTAATTCTTTAGATGACTTTGTTACATCAAGAATATCATCCACAACTTGAAATAAAAGCCCAATATTTCTTGCAAATTTCCTCAACTTTTCCACATCTTCATCAAGTCCACCACCAAGAATAGCCCCTAAAACCGCAGCTGCTTCAAGCAAAGCAGCAGTTTTATGAACATGAATGAATTCTAAATGATCCAACCCCACATCGGTTAAACCCTCACTGCTTATATCCACAACTTGACCAGCCGCCAACCCTTCAGTCCCAATAGATTTAGCTAATTCCCCAATTGCTCTTACAATCCTATCAGGTGTGACACCAACTGTGGATACAGCTAAATGTTCAAACGAAAAGGCTAAAAGAGCATCCCCTGCTAACACAGCTATATCTTCACCATAAACTTTGTGGTTAGTTGGTTTCCCTCTACGAAGATCATCGTTGTCCATGCAAGGAAGATCATCGTGGACTAAAGACATGGTGTGGATCATTTCAAGAGCACAAGCTGCTGGCATAGCCATGGATTCTTTGCCACCAACAAGGTCACAGGCAGCCAAACAAAGAATTGGGCGGACCCTTTTGCCACCGGCTAAAAGGGAGTAACGTATTGCTTCATGGATTTTAACAGGGTCACGGAGTGGAACAGCCGAGTCCAGGGCTTGGTCAACTGCATTACCCTTCTGTACCATGAATGATTTGAAATCAAAACTTGGTAATTGAGGGTCTTGGTCTTCTTCCATGACCGCGTCTTCTTTGGTAAGGACTGAGGATATCGAAGGAAGAGATGTAAAGCTACGTCTTTTGGGAGTTGAAGATGAGATATTCTTGAGGGGATTGAAGGGAAAGGATCTGGGTAAAGGAAAAGACTTGGAATTGGTTCTGGAAGCTTGGTTGAAAATGGAGTATGATTGAACCAAAGAACCCAGATTCACTGAAGCCATTATTTCTTTCGTTTTTTTTTCTTTTTCTCTTTGAGCGTCCGAAAGACTGGGTTTTTCTTGTTAAGAAAGGGGATTTTGAATGAAAACGAAAAGCAGCTTACAGGATTCAGCTAAAAGTGACAAAATTCTAATGCAAATTCCACTTTCCAAAAACCAAAAAACTGGGTATGGAAAGTCATACAATGGAGAGTTGACGGAAAGTGTAGGTATTACAAAAACGATTGCTCAAGTGGAGGAGTTGGGGGAAACAAAACGAAAGAGAGGTAAAAAAAATTGATGGATGCGCAGTTTTAATAACAGCCAAAGAGCAGCCAACACGACAAAAGAATTTGGGTGCTTCGTATGTATAATAGAAATAGCTATTACTTTATCATCAAATATTAATTTATATGTCCAAATAATAAAAATGAATATTAAATAAATAGAAAACATGGATCACGTGTGAGGGCTAGGGACGGGTTTGAGTTTTCATACATTAGTAATTAAACATGGGAAAAAGGATTGTATTAAATAAGGGTATGAAATTAGAATTTTTTTAATAGTTTTATATCACATTAATATTTTTATTTTGAATTTTAAGATTTTAATTTAAATTTAATTTTTTCAGGATAAAAATATTAATGTGATATAAAATTATTAAAAAAGAGATACAGATAACGTGGTGTCACTTATTTGTACCATCTTTTCCCTTAAACATGTAGACCTCAACTGCCAGAATCATGTTTCATGCATATCTCACCATCAAACTGCTGTCCATTTTTGTTGCACTTTATCATCTTTGTTCATACCCTTGTAATTAGAGGTGATCATAGTCCAGGTTAGGTCGAGTTTGGGTCGGGTCAAGACAAAATTTTAGGCTCGTTTTTTAGGCCCGAGCTCGGTCATATTAAAATTTTTTAACTTTTTCATTAAATAAATTTTTTTAAAATAATATTAAAACAAAAAAAAATAATTTTTTAGCTTTTCATTAAATAAAATTTTTTAAAATAAATATTAAAACAAAAATAAATAAAAATATGTAAATTTAAAAAGTATATTTGATTAAAAATAAAATATATATTTAATTATAGTTCGACTGACTGAGCCCGGCCAAAAAATTTTACCTGAGGCCTAGCCCGTTTTCTAAATGGGCCTCTTTTTTTTGCCCAAACTCATATTTTGGGCCTATATTTTTATCCAAACCCTCTTATTTTTTAGGCGGGCTGTCGGGCCGGGCCGGGCCGAGTAACCCAACCCATGATCACCTCTACTTGTAATCCTTAGTTTTTTATTTTTATTTTCTGTGTAAATGTAATCGTAATAATCAAGTAAAATCAAATTAAAGCTAATAAATTGAGATTAATTAGACAAAAAATCACACATATGATAGGACTTAGAGACTTACAAATATAATACTGCATGGTAGGTCTCAAACTTAAATATTTAGATAACAAGTACAATACAATTACAAATATAAGTTCGAGTAATCATAAGTATTAAATTATTATAAACAAACAGTATAAGTAACCATTAAATTACCACAACAGAAACGAATTAAGAAATGATACAATCTAGACTAAAGCCAAGAAATTGGACAAACTCCCATGCATGATGAAACTCATAGATCTACACATAATTGCATATAATAAGTTTCAAACCTTGATGCTTAAAACTTAGAATCTCCATATATATATATATATATATATATATATATATCAGTTGATTTAAAGGTTTAAAAAATGAATAGTAATTTTAATTATATTCAAAAGTAATTTGATAATATAAAAGCATAGGTGGAAGTCTTATTTGATAAGTCAAAATTCAGTTATGTAAAAGGTAAATACCATTTGTTTCTTAGTAAGCTGAGATTTATGACAATTTTCTCATTGACTTTCTTCTATTTAATAAAATCAAAACAAATATATATTAATAAATCAAACTTATCATTTTAATTATTTATTATAAGTAAGTTTTTCTATTGTTATTAATAATTGATAAAAACTTAACATTCGTCAATTATATTACATTTTATTGATTGTATTACCTTAATTTTAATTAATTATTATTATAAGTGAGCTAATTATTTATTTTTTAAGAAATTTAACATTGCGCATAATTTATTTTATTTATAATTAAAATCATTTAGTAAAATATGGTTTCCATTCCATTTATCAAATAACAAAGTTTTTAAATTCCAAAAAACAAATAAACTTAACAATATAATGTAACATATCCACTTATATATTCAGTAATCTAAATAATCAAACTTACCTGGTCCAAATGCTCTTTTAACATTGACTTAGGTTTTGTTTATTATTATTTATCAAAAGTGTTTTTATAGTCATAAACAATACTAAATAAATAACTTTTGAAATTTTATCATATATATATATATATATATATAAATGAATCAATGATGATTAAAGCACAATCATTCTGTGTACCAACACTATTAAAATCATCCTCAACTAGACGACTAACTTAATTCGGAAGTTGAATAAATTTGTAAACACCAATTGCTTTTGAAAAACCCATTGGCGCTAGCACATTGGCAATCTTGATACCATCACGATAAACATAAACAACTTTGATATCCTAATCTAATTGTAGGAGTCTCTAGCCCTCACTAAAGCATTAACAACATGATCATCATTTTGTGCTTTAATCAGGGAAATTGTTAGCAAACTATACATTTCTAAAATCACCTTCCTTGCTCTCATGTGGCAAGCTTGCTGCAGTCTCTCCAAAGCTCCATAAAGCTCTGTTTCCATAATTTAAAGTGCTTTTTAACCAATATGATGTATTACTTGAGCGATGGAAAACTCTCTGAACTCTGGTGTTAATATTTCTCATTTGGAAGTTGATGATGGTGATGTTTCTCGATGGATGTAGATCGCAATACAAAGAAAGTTCGTTTCAAAGATGGAAATGGCAAGGAAATCACTGATATGCTGGTTGAATCTGGATCTAGTCCAAAGTTATCTTGGAAGGACAAAATTCTAGGGGTTTATCCTGGAGCATCTGATAAGATAGGGTTGGATTTTTTTGGTGCTAGTGCTGATGAAGATATGGAATTTTTGGAAGGAGATATATAGAGATCCATTGTTAATGGAATTCTTGCTATTGATTTCTCTAAGAGGATTCAACAAATTTTGTTCAAAAAAATGGAACTTACAATTGTTTTAAAATTACTTGGAAGGAATATTGGGTATGGAGCTCTGAATAGTCGAATCAGTAGTTTATAGAGTCCATCCAAGCCCTTCCATCTCATGGACATAGAGAATGGATACTTTCTGGCTAAGTTTCAGTCCACTGATGATTATGCTAAAGTTCTGTTGCAGGACCCTTGGTTGATTTATGGTCAATACCTGACTGTCCAACCTTGGACCAAGGATTTCAACCCCTTACAACCATACCCAAGCATGGTGCTGGCTTGGATAAGGTTACCAGGTCTTCCAGGGTTTCTTTATAAAAGGAAAATACTTCAAGAAATAGGATGGACCATTGGCAAAGCGGTTCGGTTAGATTTCAATACCAATAGTAAAATTAGAGGCCGCTTGGCCAGGATGGCCGTTTATGTCAACCTAGACAAGCCTCTGATCGCACAAGTTCTTATGAACGGATCACATCAAAAAGTCGAGTATGAAGCGTTGCCCACGATATGCTTTACCTATGGGAAGTACGGTTATACCAAGGAGCTGTGTGCTTCGCTGTAACAGAAGCTCTCATCGGGGAAGGATCAGGAATGTGATACTCTGACAAAGGTTGTAAGCGGATGAAAATGTGCCATTTACGAGCCATGGATGGTGGTTGAAAGGAAAGCTAGGAATAATCCCATGAGCAATAATATTATTAAAATGGATTTTAGAGAGAAAGGAAAATCGGGATCCCGATTTGATGGTCTAGCTAATATGAAAGTTTTGGTGGATTTGGAAGATGCAATAAATAAGGAAGAAGCTGGACAGTTAGTAGATTTTAAGGCTACTTTGAAGGCTAGAGAATTTGTAGAGCAATAGAGGCTTAAAAATCGAGGTAACCCTAAATCAAAGAGGAGTAAGCAGCTGGGGGGAGATAGAATGAATGGTGGGCTTTTGAACCCACAAAGGGGAAACTTAGTAGTGGATGAGTCAGTGGGCCGGACACCTGTTGCGTATGCTCCTACTATTGGAGCGATTGGTTCAACATCAATCAAGACTATTATAGATCTTACAAGTAGTGTTATAATTTAGCCTAATGGAGTGATGGACCTACATTGCACAAAACCTATTCCTAAAAATAATGAAGCAGGGAGTTCTTCTAATTTTTCGAATGTTTCTGTTTTTAAAAACTCAACTGGCCCAAAGATTTTTAAAGTGCCTTCTAATTTTCAACACCAGTGTCTGTTTCTTGATTTAATCTGATTTTTTTTTGGATAGGAGGCGAGCGAGGATGATGGTCCAGATATGCCTACCAAGCCTGATTCTTCGGTGTCAGATCTAATCGAAGTCCAGGTAGTTGATTCCCTTGGTGTTTTAAATCCCAATAGGCAAACTGTTGTTTCTTTCAAAGAGAAAGGTCTAGTTGATGGTGTTCAATTGAGGAGGACCAGAGTGCCAACTTCACGTGGTAATAAGATTCGGAGCTTGGGGAAATAATGGGGAGTAAAGATAGGGGCTTTCGGGCTATAAAAAAATTACGTTTGGGAAAGGGAATAATTTTAAAATTAAAAATTCTTCTAAAATTTCTTTGAGTGATTCCATGTCTAGGTTGGCTCAGACAATTTCCACGTTACGAAGTGCTGATTCACGTGCTATTGTCCCAGGTCCTAGTAAAAGAATTCAAGAATGATTTTTAAAGTTTTGGATAGTAAGGTTTATTGGGGTTTATTATTATTATTATTATTATTTTTTTATTTATTTTTTTGTGGATTTAAATTTATCAATTTTTTCTTGGAATTGTCAAGGCTGTGCAAGTAGTAAATTTCTCCAAGCTTTTCATGAGTATAATTTTAAGCATAAACCGGGTATTATGTCTGTTGGAGTGGAGAGTTGTGGTAAAAAAGCTAATTCTATCATTGATAAATTGGGTTTTGATTTTTCTTATCGCATCGAGTCTATTGGTTTTTCAGATGGCATATGGGTTGGATGGAAGGATAATATTTGCATTAATATTATTCATAACCATTCTCAAATCATACTTCTTCGTGTTCAGGGCAATACTTTTATTAATTTTTTTTATCTTTGTTGTGTATGGTAGTCCTGACAGAGTTAATAGGAAGTCTCTATTGACTGATTAATGGATGTCTTACCTCCTGATCCTTTTTCTTAGTTGATTTTGGGTGATTTTAATGATATCCTCTCTTCTAAGGACAAAAAAGTGATCGCTCCACTAGTAAGAGATGTAATTTATTTGGAAATTTTGTTGACTCTTGTAATTTGCAAGATTTTGGATTCATAGGACCTTCATTTACCTGGCAAAAAGGCAATACACATGAGTAGATTGATTGAGCCTTAGCAAATGATTCTTGGATTTCAGCCTTTCCGTATACTCTCGTTTATCATTTTTCGCGCATTAAATCAGATCATAGACTCATCCTTGTAAAAACTAATCATGAGCTCAGCTTTTTGAAAGGAAGACCGTTCTGATTCCTCGTAGGATGGACGAAGCATGCGAATTTTAAAGAATTGGTCTTTAATAAATGGAGGTTTTCAAGTAACATGGTTGTTTCTTTATCTGATTTTACTTTACACGTCAAAGAATGGAACAAGTCCTTATATGGCTTTATAGGCACGCGTAAGAGACAGCTTATGAGATCGCTTAGGGGCATTCAAAAGGTCATGGATCGGTCATCCTCTAGTAGGTTAGTTAACTTAGAGATGGAGGTTCGAGATGAATTGGAAAATGTGCTTAACCATGAGGAGCTTTTATTGAGGCAAAAGGCTAGGTGTAAATGGCTTTAGTTTGGGGATCGCAATACCTAGTACTTTCATAGTCGTACTATATAAAGAAGGAAATTTAATTGCGTTATGGCTTTACACATTAGTAGTGGGGAGTGGTGTTCGGATCAGAGTATTCTCAATGATGAGGCCGCCAGGTTTTTTGAGAGATTGTATGGCGAAATTCCAACTTCCATAAGTGAACTTCCCTTGAATATCTTCCCCGACCTTAAGGAGCAAGATATGTATTTTTTAATAATCTAGTTTTGAAAGATGAGATTAAGAAGGCCCTTTTTGACATGGCTCCACTGAAAGCTCCGGGAAGTAATGGGTTCTATGCGCATTTTTTCCAAAGTCAGTGGAATTCAGTTGGGGGCGATTTGTGAGTGGGTTCAGGGAATCTTTGTTGGTAATAGAATTGAGGATGATCTTAATAATACTCTAATTGTACTTATTCCAAAGAAGGATAGTCCGGAGGATTTCAGTCAATTTTGGCCAATCAGTCTTTGTTCGGTAATGTATAAGTTGGTGATAAAGGTGATCACCAATAGATTTAAAGTGGTGTTTTCAAATTATATATCACTTGAGCAATCGAGGCTTATTGCTGGTTGTAACATTTCTGATAATGTCATTATTGTGCAAGAAGTTATCCATTTAATGTGCAGTAGGAAAGTTAGTAGGAATTGGATGGCCATTAAGTTGGATTTAGAGAAAGCTTATGATAGGATTAGTTGGGATTTTATTGATGCGTCCCTTGTAACTGTTGGGATTCTCGAGTTCCTTAGAAAGGTGATTATGGGTGCTATTTCTTCCTCTACTATGCAGATCTTATGGAATGGAGTTCCGTCTTAGTCTTTTAAGCTTGTGAGATGGATTAGACAGCGGTGTCCTTTATCTCCTTATCTTTTGTTCTTTGTATGGAATGGTTAGGCCATGTTATTCGCTCAGAAATCATAGTTGGTAGATGGCATCCGATTCGGTTACCTAGGTCGGGGTCGACCTTATTTCATCTCTTTTTTGCTGATGATCTTGTCATTTTTGGCAAAGCGGAGATGGATCAAGCTCTTTTGTTAAATGAAATCCTTAAACAATTCTATGAATTTTCTGGACATAAGACCAGCGCAAGGAAGAGCAATATGTATTTCTTCAAAGGTGTTGATAATAATTTATGTGATCAGATTAGTCAGTTCTTTGGGTTTCAGAAAGTTCTTAATCTAGGGAGTTATTTGGGGGGTGCCTATCTTTCATGGTCATGTTACTAAAAGTACTCTAAATTTTGTAGTTGAAAAAGTGGGGAGTAAACTTCAAAATTGGGAAGCTAGGAAACTTTCCTTTGCGGGAAGTGTCACACTTGCCCAATCAGTTCTTCTTGCTATTCCAAACTATTTCATACAGTCTTTGTTAGTATCGAAAGGGGTGTGTGATGAGATAAAAAAATATTGCAAGGCAATTCATTTGGGGAGGCTCTGCTGGACATTCAAAAATTGCATTGGTAGGATGGGAGTTCATTTGTCAGCCTAGACCTTGTGGAGGCCTTGGGTTTCGGCATCTTCAAGATCAAAATAATTCATTCATTATAAAAGTTGGGTTCAATCTTGTCTCTCGAAAGGATGCTTTATGGGTTTGTGTCCTTTGTTCGAAATTTGGCTGGAAGAATCAGCTTTCTGATTCCATTCATAGAAGTAATTGCTCTCATATTTGGCGATCCCTCTCTAAGGTGTGGCCCCTTTTTTGTGAGAATCTCATGTGGTCTATTAGTGATGGTTCTACAATCCGTTGCTAGAAAGATTCTTGGGTTCCTGATGTTGTCCCCCTTTTTTCTATGTTTCTACTCATACTAGCCTTGATTTGGAGAGTACTTTGAGGGATTGGGTTCTCTTTGATGGTTCTTGGAATGTTGATCTGCTTCGTATATGGCTACCTGATGTCATGATAAAGCATATAGTAAGTATTCCCCCTCCTCATCCTACTGGTGGTGAGGATAGGATCATTTGGGCTCGTTCTAGTTTAGGGTCTTTTTCCATTCGAAGTGCTTATTGGGCCTTAAAAGAAAATTCCTGGAGCTCTAATGATGATATTTAGAAGCCCATTTGGAAATATCAAGGTCCACAGAAGGTCCATCTTGTTCTTTGGCTTGCAGTTAAACAGAGGCTGCTTACTAATTCAGAACGAGCTAAGAGAGGATTTGGACAAAGTAGTGCATGCCTCCTATGTGGTCACGATACTGAGGACATTATGCATGTTCTCCGTGATTGTTCGACAGCTAAGGATGCTTGGATGCTCGTAGTCCCCCCAGAGAAGCAACCTAGGTTTTTTTTCTAATTCCTTTCAAATTTGGTTTTCCACTAATCTTTGTTGTCATGATAAGATGCAGGATAAGGGAATTACTTGGTCGTGTTTATTTGGGCTAATCACTTGGAGAATTTCGAAGAATATGAATCTTTTCATCTTCCAAAACATTAATTGGATGGCCTATGAGGTTATTAAAACCTCTCTCAGTTGAGTTCAACATTTTGAATCGTTCTTAATTGGGGCCAAGTCTATAGCATCCAATTCAGAAATTCATTATCACTTTGCAGACAATTAGGTTCATTTATTTTCTGATGGAGCAGTGGGTAGAGAGTCAAAAACGTTTCAGTGGGAGGCGTGGTTTGAGATCGGTTTGGCAATTGGATTTTAGGGTTCACTCATTATTTGGGCAGATGCTCTCCTTTGGAGGCAGAACTTTGGGGTATCCTTGATGGAATTCTCATTTTATTGAGCAAGGGTTACAAGAAAGTCAGGATTCATACTGATAATCTTGATGTGGTAAGGGCCTTGTCCATAGAAGAAGTAGTGGATTCCGGTATTACCTTGCTCAGAAGAGTTAAATGACTTTTGCGCTCTGAAGGCCAGTGGGAAATTAAGTATGTTCATAGGGAGTGTAATTTAATTGTAGATCAATTGGCAAAGATCAGTCTCTCTTGGCAAACCTCCCTCCAGATATTTGAAGTACCTCCTGATTTGGTGGTTATGGCTATTCAAAAAGATAAAGCTTTTAGAGTCTCTTAGGAGGTTTTAAGTTGTAATACTATTTATATTTTTTCACAAAAAAAAAAAAAAGCTTTTTTACCTAAAATTAAAATTACTTTTTTTTATTTTTTAGCTTTTGTTTTTAGAAAAAACACTTTGGAGCAAATGACCTTTATAACCATTATTTATAATCCAATGTATTTTATGTAATATTTATATTGATGTATACAATTATTTTTATTAAAATTTATTTCAAATATATCACACACATTGATGCGTCGTTGAAAGCACCAAAAATATCCTATTCTTAGTAAAATAGTAAAAAAAAAAAGTAAAGGGGAAGTAGGATCGAATCCTCAGGGACTGGATTATATGAATGCTTGTTTCTCAAAATCCTGGGCAGAATCGTGCCCAAGAAAACCTGCATTCCTGAAAAAAATAGAATTAAAAGTTTGATCTGGGAAAATAAAAAAATAGAGTATAAAATGAATTGAAATTACGAGAATAAATTACGAAAATTAAATGAGGAAAATAAAAAGAAAGAGTTTTAGAGAAAGTTTCTTATGTGGAGAGATTCCAGCCTCTAGTTGCCTCGATCCGCCTTGGGTTCAATCCTTGGCTTTTAGATGATCCTTCTTAACTCGAATAAGCCAGCTATAGTGGAAAAGGAAGCCTACGACCACCAGCTCCAAGGATTTAGACTTCAATTTGGTGGAACCTGACTCTAGCCAACAATCGCTCTTGTGGGATCATTTATGCTAGATCAACGTTTCTCAATGGCGAATCCCATGCCATTTTGTCTCTTGGGCTCGCCAACCTCTGACGCAGTAAGCTAACAAACCGACTGTGCAACCTTCTCAAAATATACAAAGCGGCCGTTCCTTGCAAACATTGAAAAGATTACTTCTTAAGGGACATGGATGGAAGTGTCAGCCTCGTAATACGAAAAAACGATGAATACCCTGTTTCGAAGGCTAAGTGCGGATTCTAAACCTCAAGAACCTTTTTTTTTGGGGATTTTCGGCAACCTTTGGCTAGATGGGTTTTAATGACTCATGGTTGTGGTGAAAAAGAAAATAGATATATAAATTAAGGTTTTATTAAAAAGAAATATGAAAGAACAGAGACTTATGGGGAGAGTGTTGTAGAAAAAGATGAACAACCAAACTGAGTCACTCCATCTCCTATTTATAGTGCTAAGATAGGTGGACTAGTCCTACTCAAAGTCCCAAAGATAATTACAATTAATCAAAGATAAATAGAGACAAATAAAGAAAATAAATAATCCTCAATAATTATCCTAATATTAATTATCCTAATATAATTAAAATAGAGTTTGATAAAATAAAAATCTCTTCCTTTTGCAATTCAACCATTCTGTCCTCCATGCTAACACTTTTGGCACCAATCTTTTCCTTATATTGCACATTGGCCCATTTTGTCTTTTATTTCACGTTTTTAGCTCTTAATTTCGCTTTTGTCTCCAATTTTGTCCCTACAAGATAAAATAACATAAAAAGCCCAAATTAGTAGAATTATACTCAAAATAATTATGCAATTAGCACATAAAAACATGACGTTCTAGAGTATTATCAAATTCCCCCTACTTAGCCCATGCTTGCCCTCAAGTATGGTTCCTATCCACTGTGAAAATTAGATCCTAAAAGAAATTCTACTCCAAAGTTTTATAAAGATTAGTAAAAAAATGCATATGAAAAATAAAGAGAACTTTTAAGCTTGCTTTAAGTAAAACAGAAAAAGTTTTCTAATTAACACACACAAAAATTAAAATCGTCTTAAATTATTTCATGCTATTTAGGTAAATTACCAAACCTACCAAGTCACTCTATTTATTTCCTCCTTTAGTCCTCAACTGCAACTTTATTAGTACTATTTTTTTTTTTTTTTTTTTCTTCTTTTTTTTTTGTTTTTTTTTTTTATTTTATTATTATTATTTATTTACTTAGGAATATATTGAACCTTTTGACGCGAAGAGAGATGACAACCTAAGCACCCCACCCCGGTTACTCAACCCAACATACTCCTAAAAATTATTTATTTCCGATTAGCAGAGTTTTACCCATCACGTCACACAACCTTTTCACGCGAAATAGAATGACAACCAAACACCCTACCCCGGTTACTCAATCAGTCACGTTCTGAGCCACACTCATAACCTTGGTTAGCGGAGTTTTACCTATCACGTTACACAACCTTTTGACGCGAAGTAGAATGACAACCCAAGCATCCTACCCCGGTTACTCAGTCAGTCACGTTCTAAGCTGCACTCATAACCTTAGAAACATTTATTAAACAAAATTTACATGAAATTTTAATTTTAAGAGGACCTAAGAGAAATAATCAAGTTTTTTTCTACTGATGAGTTAATTATTAACTGATGAGTCAATAATTTTAATTTATTACCTGATGAGTTAATTATGTCGACACGGTTTACGTCCAAGACTTCACTTGGGTGGCTAATTGTGCCATAAACGTTAAACTTCACGACCTCCCCATCAAACTCCATCGTGAGGGTTCCGTTTCGTACGTCAATCTTAGTATTTACGGTACTAAGGAAAGGTCGCCCCAACAAGATGTCTGAAGACCCGGGAGCGTTATCCTCCTCCATTTTTATCACATAAAAATCTGCAGGAAAAATAAGTCCATTGACTTTAACTAATACGTCCTCGAGGACTCCTTCGGGATGCACAATGGACCTGTCTGCCAATTGAATGCTAACACCTGTTTTTGTCAAAAAACTTGTGTTAAGTGATTCATAAATAGAGTATGGCATTATATTTATGAAGGCTCCTAGATCACACATAGCCTTTTTAATTTCCAAATGACCTATTTTGCATGGTATTGCAAACATGCCCCTATCCTTACATTTTTTAGGCATTTTTCATTTGTAACACTACGGACACATTTTCACCAACATTCACCCTTTCATTACCTGTTAATTTTCGCTTGTTGGTGCAAAGCTCTTTAAGAAATTTAGCTTACCTCGGTATTTACTTAATGGCATCCAACAGCGGTATGTTGATTTCAACATTCCTAAATGTTTCGAGGATTTCCTTGTCCCCCTTACCTTTTTGACACTGGTTGAATCGTTTTGGAAATGGAGGTTGAAATTTGGGCAATGGGGGTTTCGGTTGGACTTGTTCGTCTTTCTCAAATTTTTCCTGGGCAATTTTTTGGGCACGATTTCTGTCGGGAATCGATTCCAGTACCTTTCCACTTTGTAACATCACTCATTTGCGTGTTGTCTTGGATTCGGTTCTGTTTGTGACGACATCTTCCCTTGAGAGTTTAATTTCTCAACTGATATGGTCAATTCTCTTATAGAAGCCTCAGTTTTCTGTTGAAAATCCTTCATTTCTCTTTGGAAATTAAGAGTTTACTGTTGAAAATCAAGGACATTAGCTGCTAATTTATTGACCATGGTTTCTAATAAATTAAATGAATCTCGAGGCTGTTGTGGAAGCTGATTTTGGTATGGCTGGTTATACCGTGGGTTGGTCCCATAACTCAAGTTAGGATGATCCCTCCACCTGGGTTATAGGTATTAGCATAAGGATCATAACGCCTTTGTAGTGGGCCAGGAAAATTTCCCACGGCATCCAAATGAGCTATAGTGTCGCCATTCAAACTGGGGCACGCATCAGTTGTGTGCTCAGGTGTAGCACATATTCCACATAACAAAGCTAGTTTAGCTTTTTCTGCAACAAGAGAGCTCACAATATTAGTAAGTCTATCAAGTCTATCTTCTATGGAAGAATTACTTAGCTGATGAACCCTTCTGGGGGGTTCAGGATTAGCTCGAAACTGCTGAGAATTTACAACCATTGTGGAGATTAGGTCCCTTACTTGTTGGGGGTCATGTTGACCAATGCTCCTCTACTAGCGGCGTCTACCATATTCATCTCCATTGGTTTCAAACCTTCATAAAAGTACTGGAGGATAGATTGCTCTGTTATACCGTATTGTGGGCAGCTCGCACACAACTTTTTAAATCGCTCCCAATAATCGTAAAGAGTCTCTGCTTCTTTTTGTCTTATTCCCATGATCTCTCTTCTTAGCTCAGCTGCTCTAGATGCTGGAAAAAACCTATTAAGAAATAAACGAGATAAATCAGCCAAAGTAGTTATAGATCCAAGAGGTAAATAAAAAAACCATTCCCTAGCTGAATCTGCTAGGGAAAAAGGGAAAACGCACAATTTAATTTGATCCTCGGTTACGCCTTGAGGTTTCATACTCAGACAAACCATATGAAACTCCTTCAAATGTTTATGAGGGTTTTCATTTTGTAACCCTCAGAATGTTGGCAACAACTGAATTAACCCTGATTTTAGTTCAAAATCGGTATCCATGGTAGGATATGCGATGCACAGTGGTGGTTGTTCTGTCGGAGCTTCAGCTAGTTGCCGAATCGTTTGAGCCATTGGTTAGGGTGCTAAATTAGGGTTTTCGTTAACCCTAGTTTCCAACTCCTCTTCAGGTGAATCGACTTCTTCTGCTTTACTTTCAAATGTTTGAGTAGGGTTTTCGTTAACCCTAGACTCTGCTTCGTCGTCGATTCTGATTTCTAGCGGTGGATTACTTTGAGTCTCAACCACCGCTGACTGCTTTTTCCTTAGCTTTGTTTACTTGCGATTAGCTTTTGCAGTCTTTTCAATCTCTGAATCAAACGCAAGAGTGCCTGGAGCAGATTTGGTCATAGAAAACAAAAAAACAAGATTAGTATATTACCGGTCCCCGGCAACGACGCCAAAATTTGATGCGTCGTTAAAAGCACCAAAAATATCCTATTCCCGATAAAATAGTAAAAAACACAGTAAAGGGGAAGTAGGGTCAAATCATCAGGGATCGGATTATACGAATGCTTGTTTTTTGAAATTCTGGGCAGAATCGTGCCCAAGAAAACCTGCGTTCCTGAAAAAAATAACAGAATTAAAAGTTTGATCTGGGAAAATAAAAAAATAGAATTTAAAACTAATTGAAATTACGAGAATAAATTACGAAAATTGAATGAGGAAAATAAAAAGAAAGAGTTTTAGAGAAAGTTTCTTATGTGGAGAGATTCCAGCCTCTAGTTGCCTCGATCCACCTTGGGTTCAATTTTTGGCTTTTAGATGATCCTTCTCAACTCGAATAAGCCAGTTATAGTGAAAGAGGACACCTACGACCACCAGCTCCAAGGATTTAGACTTCAATTTGGTGGAACCTGACTCTAGCCAACAATCGCTGTTGTGGGATTATCTATGCTAGATCAACGTTTCTCAATGGCGAATCCCACGCCATTTTGTCTTTTGGGCTCGCCAACCTCTGACGCAGTAAGCTAACGAACCGACTGTGCAACCTTCTCAAAATATACAAAGCGGCTATTCCTTGCGAACGTTGAAAAGGTTACTTCTTAAGGGACATGGACGGAAGCGTCAGCCCCGTAATGCGGAGAAATGATGAATACCCTGTTTTGAAGGCTAAGTGCAGATTCTAAACCTCAAAAACCTTTTTTGGGGGGATTTTCGGCAACCTTTGACTAGATGGGTTTTAGTGGCTCATGGTTGTGGTGAAAAAGAAAATAGATATATAAATTAAGGTTTTATTAAAAAAATATGAAAGAATAGAGACTTATGGGGAGAGTATTACAGAAAAAGATGAACAACCAAACTGAGTCACTCCATCCCCTATTTATAGTGCTAAGATAGGTGGACTAGTCCTACTCAAACTCCCAAAGATAATTACAATTAATCAAAGACAAATAGAGATAAATAAAGAAAATAAATAATCCTCAATAATTATCCTAATATAATTAAAATAAAGTTTGATAAAATAAAAATCTCTTCTTTTTGCAATTCAACCCTTTTGTCCTCCATGCTAGCACTTTTGGCACCAATCTTTTCCTTATATTGCACATTGGCCCATTTTGTCTTTAATTTCACGTTTTTAGCTCTTAATTTTCTTTTGCCTCCAATTTAGTCCCTACAAGATAAAATACCATAAAAGCCCAAATTAGTAGAATCATACTCAAAATAATTATGCAATTAGCACATAAAAACATGACGTTCTAGAGTATTATCACACATATATATATATATATATATATATAAATTTGTAAGGATTATATAATATTTAAAATATAGATTATATATTTAAATTAAATTTTACAAATAATTAATATTAATTATTTATAAATATTTATATTTTATATATGAAAATATTAATAATGATTTGTAAGCAATTGACAGTTTGGGTTTCTTAGTCCCTAAGTCCGGAGGAAAATAGTTGGCTCCGATAAACTCAGGATTATAGAGGGGTTGTTGATAGATGGAAGAACCAGCAAGATTTCTTTCGTTCGAAGATTTTCGAAAGGATTTCTCCGATGCAGGAAGAGGAGAAATGTTTTTAAGGGTAAACCAAAGGGCTTTAGGGCCCGTTCTTTGCTCCATCTATGATGGACTTTTTTGGCCAAAAGTCCTTTTCAGTACAAAGTAATAAAGAACAAGGGCCAGTGGAAAAAAATTTTCACGTTTGTGAAGTGCTTTTGGCCAGATAAAAAAGCCAAAAGTTTCTCCTTTTCTCAGAGTAAAAGGACTTTTGGCAGCCAATTTACTTTTTTATCCTTATTATTTCTTCTCCAAATAGACGTGAACACTACCAGAGGATTTTCCATTTCTCTCTTCTATTCTACTTCAATTTCTCTTCTCTTCGATCTCTCGTTGGATTCGATCAATCGGTAAGTTGTTCCTGGTGATTGCTTGTTTCGATTTTCTGGTATGTTTCGAAAAATTTGGGTTTTGTTCTCTCTGTTGGGTTGAAACTTATTGGTTTGATTTGGGGTCTTTTTCCAAATAGACGTCTAACACTTCTCTTTTTTTCCCCTTTTCTCTTTTGTCTGATTTTTCTCTGGTTATTTTTCTCTTCTCTTCCTCTGGGGAAATTTGTAGCGCCTTTTTGTTCTTGGGTTATAGCAAATTGAAGAATACTCTGAAATCTTGAATCCAAAATGGTAAAACTCATTTCTCTCTTTAATTTTCTAAAATTGTTCTCATTTTGATGCTCTGTTCTTACTTCGTTTTTCACTTGGTCTGCATTTGAATGCTTCGTTTGCATCTTTCTGATTTTCTCCTCATTTGATGGAGCTTTGTAGAAATTTGGGTACTAATATAATGCAACTGATTATCATATATCCGTTTATGTTGACCTAGATAATGAGAAAATTGTTTCATATAATTCTATTGGTTTTGATAGTGAATTAAAGCGAATGAATTCCTTCCGGTTTTGGTTAAAATAGTGCTTAATTAGGACAAGGGCATTGGTGTTTTTAGGGGTATAAAGGTTTAGCTTGGGTCGGGTTGGGAAAAGCGAATCTGTTGGATAATTATGGTTTTTTAACTTGTGAACCGGAACTACACCAAATACCATGGTTCGATTGCCTTTTGGTTTTCTTTTATTTGCTCAACACTAGTGTTTTTTGGTTGATTTAGTTTGATATTGGATTTCTTCTCGCCATCGGCGTCGTAATCTAATGTTCATTGATCTTTTAGAATTGGAAGATTGTAATTCTATTTTAATTTTTGTAGGTAAGTTGGTTATAATTGCCAACAAGCGCCTCCTCTTAGGAAGTCGAGATTGAATATTATGCCATGTTGTGCAAGGTTGGAGTTCACCACTATAATGGAAGTATGTCCTTAACCTATTCAATCACATTGTTTATTGAATTATGTTTTTTCGTATCACATTGAATTGAATATCGATTATAAGTTTGTATAAATGGTAGAGTATTATGTAGTTGAAGTTATTTGTGAAAAGCCAGACAATTGTGTTTTCCATTTTACGGCTGATGGAAATGGTAGAATGAATAACTAATATGTTTGTTGAAGCCTTTTGATGAATCGGTCATCATTGGCTATGATAATTTGATGGAAACTATCTTCCAGTTATTGTAGTTCACAGGTTATTGACAAAATTAATTCATCTTAGTTCAAGATACTTGCAAAAAGCATGGTATAATTGTGCTTTCTATTACGGCTGATGGAAATGATATAATGAATAAAGAATGATGTTCATCTAAGCCGTTTAATTAATTGATCAATAAGGTCTATGGTGTATGTTCTTTATATCTATGATATTGTGCCTTGATGGAAGCCACCTACCCTGTTATTGTTTAATGGATTATCTACAAAATTAATCACCTCACCCCTGCCCCCTTCGATTCTTTAGTTTAATAGTAATACTTATAGTTGAAAATATTTGTGGAAATCTAGACAGAATTGGTCGATATTCTGTGAACTTCGATACAATGGAATGAATAACTGAACTTTTGCCTACACTCTTTAATGAATTGATTGCCACCTTCCTTGTTATTCCTAGTTTAATAGAGTAATGGATTTTACTTGATTGTTTTAAGTTTTCTAGTAATACAACATTTGTTATAGAAGACCATTCCTTTGAAAATGTGGTTGTTTGGTTTTTCAGACAATGTCGACTTGGGCACTGCCTGTGGCAAATATTTTAGAGTGTCTTTGCCTCGGCATTATCGACCTGTAAGTATAGGAGTTTGATAACGTATTGAATTTACACACTCTCTAGATGTATACTTCTTTATTATGGTAATATTGTGTTTTTTAGGTGACTCTGATATTATTAAGAGCATGCCCGAGGATCACTGAGCAACAATGGACGACACATCATACTAGGTTTTGTTCCAATTTAGTTTATATTTATTTTGTGTTTCTGGAAACATTGATGTTAAAGGGATCTTATTCTGAAATTCGGAACCTCCTTTGTTGTCTGAATTGTGTACTAGGAATTTTGTGAGTTAATTTCGTTTAAGATTGTTGCTTATACCATATTTTGTTTTGGTTTTATTCTATATTTGGATGTTTGATCCATCTTGCCATAAATTTGATTGTTTCTTGGGTTGGTGTGGGCAATTTGTTTCTGCTTATCATTTCATTTCCGACTTAAATCCAAAAACCTGCCCTTTTGACTTGATTTGATAAAAAAAAAAATCAATTTGCTGGATTAGAAACGATTTGAGAAGTAATGTAAAGCTACTTGAGTCAATAGATTATCCATTTAATTCAAATGTTTGATCATTGATGCAAAAATAAATTTCAATGTTTTTTAATAAATTAGTTATAGTTATCGACGATTACTAAGTAACGTAATATCTTCTTATCTTCCGTTATTGACAAACAACCTTATAATGACCACGTAAGATTTTAATTTATCAATAGCCTTAAAGAAAGAAAGAGACCTTTCTAACAAACAAATTCACATTAAGGTTTATTTAAGATAGATTGTATGTCCACACAACACAAATTATTATGCAATCATCACAATTATCAGAAACCAATTGATCAACTAATTATCTAACTCACAAAGCAATAATTCTAAGCTTTCAAATATTGGTCATATATTTAACAAACTTGAATAATTGTAATTAAACCAAAAGACTTGTAAATAATATAATTGTATCAATAACTAATTACAAATATTTAATTATTAAATTTAAATATTTAAATATAGTTTATATATTCTAATTAAATTTAATAAATAATAATTAATTAATTACTTAGAAATATTTAAAATTAATATTATTTATTAAAATATTAACAATAAATTATAATAAAATATTTTTATATTTTGCTAAAAAATCATAATATTAATTAATTTGAACATTATTTAAATACATATTTATTACTTTATAATATCATGTTTAAAATAGATATTTTACTTCTTTAAAATATTTTTTAACAGTAATACCAAATACTTAAATTTTTTAAAAGCACTTCTTAAAAATATTGTCAAATTGATCTTTAATTTCTAGGATGCAGTTTCTGGTGTTTTAGGTTTCGAGTGCACTGCCCATTTTGTTCCAATCCATGAATGACAAGTGTCATTGATGTGAAAGGATGGAGCAGTGGTTTTTAATTTTTTAGGGTATCTTGTATTGTATTTTTCTTTTGGTTTTTTTAATATTTTAAATGCATCGATTAATTTACTTTATATATATATATATATATATTCATAATTAATTAAAATAAATTATTTTTATTTTCTCACTAAAATATGAATTTAGATATTTGTTATTTTACTCACTAAATTATAAAAGAGGAAAAGAGGAATTTGATGTTCAAAAAAATGAAATTTCAAAATTGATTAGGGGAAGTGAGTTTTCAGAAGATGGGTGGGCTTCTTATTGAAAATGTTTTATGTCTGTTTAAGGTCAAAGTCCACGTGATATGCATTTTTATGAGACAAACAAAACTACGTGTTATACCAGGTACAATGTTGCCTATATTTTACTTCTTTTAATTAAAATATAAGATTATTTCATGGAATATATAATTAATTTAAAAATTTTCTTAAAATTTCAATTACCAATATAGGTGTGAGTGGGCCATCATATTTTATTATTATTATTATTATTATTTGTTGAAAAAACTTAACATGTCTATTCTATTACATTTTATCAAATTTATTACCTTAATTTTAATTAATTAATATTATTATAAGTGAGTGTTTTCATTGTTTTATTTATTTAATTTTGAGAAATTTAACATTTTGTATATTGTTATTAGCTTTTTTTCTATTATTATTGTCAACTCTCGCTCTAAGATAAACTTAATAAATTTTTTATTATTTATAATTAAAATCATTTAATAAAATATATTTTTAAATAATTTTACATTTTATCAACTAAACAATAAAATTTTTACATGCTAATAAAATAAACCAAATAATAGAGTGTAACATGTCTGGCAATCTACTAAATAATCTAAATAAAGCTTGGAAATCAAACATTATATATTTAAATTAGTTTGTATTTTGATGTATGTGCTAGTTATGTATAATAGTTTTTTAAAAAATAAATTAATGAATTTCTTCAAAAAAAGTAATAAATTAAAAAAGTAATGTAATTGCAAAATATTTAATTAATGTAGAATAAGTTATATTAATTTTAAAAATAATATTAAAACAATGCAAAATTTCATCATTTAATATTAATATTAATATATTATCATTTAAATAATCTTACAGGTTATTTATTATATATTGTTAAATAAATTAGATTTTTGTAATTTTATATTTATATTTCCTCTACTATAATCAATGAATATAATTAACTCTTATTATATTTAAAATTTATATAATTTAATTTATGTCTTTTAAACTATATTTTAAGTTTAACAATTTAATATCCATTAATTTTAATATTATATCATTAAAATTTAATTAAATTAAGTAAAATTTTAAAATAAAAATAATTTATTTAAAATCAACTATATTTAATATATAAAATTATAAAGAAAAATCTTAAACAAAAGTCATGGAATAATTAAAAGATTTAAAAGGCAATGACTAAAAGAGTAATTTTTCCAAATTATAAACAAATGCTTCAAATAAAGAGCATCATGTGTATAAATAACTATAATATGAACATGACTATTTGTTTTCGTTTTTTACCTTCACATTGCTGTATTATATTTATGATTTACTAATATTATGTTTGTATCTAATTTTTATATTTAAAATATAACTTACATATTCAAACCATTTTATATTAATTACTTAAATAGTATTTAAGATTTACATTTCATATATTAAAATATTAGTAATGTTTTTTATATTTTATTATAATTTAAATCAATATATCTCATAAATTATAATATTAATGAATTTAAATACATATTTTCTTTTACAATATTGTATTTAAAAGACATTTTATCTTTCTCATAATTTTTTAAAAAATACTATTCAAAATATTGTTTTTACTTCACTTTCCAAAACCAGGCTAAAAGTCAATGTTATGGAGCTGAAACCTTTTGAGAGTTTAAAACAACAAACCCTAATTTATTTTTTAATTTTTTAACTCGGAATAATTCAAATAAATCTTACGTCAAATATTTTAGACAAAACCGGTTATTCCAACACAAATCTAAAGCCTAATCTAGCTTCCAAGTAGATAATCCCAAAACAAGGATGAGCTTTTTAAGTTTGTATTTTGTTCATTTTTGTTTCAAAATGACTGCAAAGAACTACAGTGATGATAGTCCAATATTCTTCAATTGATAGGTTATACTTGTTATACAGGTAACAGCAACTATAGTATACCCATGGATTTTTTTATGGGTCAAGAGTCTTGTATCCTGACTCACCTTATCAATCACCTGACAAGACACTTCCATTATGTCTAACACTTCTTTAAACACGAAGAACAATACCGACCTGTTAAATTGAAAGACAACCTTCAAGGATACACAAACTCAAGACAAATGACACTTGATAAGCTTCTTTCAAATGAATAGAAAATCCATCAATATTACTCTTGCTTAATAGATAACTTAACAATGGCCGAGTCAAATTAGTTTTTTGTTTTAAATGGATCTCATTTACATACCAACTGGTTGGCTTTTATAACTCCAATTCTACCAATTTCATTCATGGAATGTTGTGCAACCAACATTTTGAAAGGCTACTTTTAGCCTTTTTGGCTCTCATTTAGCTCCAAACCATCCCAGTTCCCATACATTATCCTTTTTTATATATATATATAAGCTAGTATTGTAATCAACAAAGATCCAAAAGAAAAATACAGCAATTCTTAAATTTTTCTCGTAACCCAAAGCCATTGCATTCTGCCATGGAGAAGTGGATAATTCAAACAATACTTTCAGATGGTCAAACTTTTGCAACTTTATGTGGGGAACAATTGACAAAATGATCATCAATTTAAAGTAGCAGCTTCCTCAACCTTGTTTAATAGCTCAAGCTGCAGCCACTTATGTCTTGACCATATGAATGTTTTGGTTTCTTATTGAAAATGTTTTCTATCTGACATATGTGAAGTTTGGGGGTTGCTTAGGTTGAAGTCCACTCTTCATAATAAATGAGGGCCAAGGGTCCCCTCCACGTGAAATGCATTTTTATGTAGGCCTATCGTTCACACTTAGTGGCCAAGACAAATTTGGGCACCACGTTAAACATCTAGGCTAAAATCATTAAAATCTAACCTGACAATAAACAGTCAAGGGTTTCAGATGCCGATGGAATTCAACTGTAGAGAGCATTTCAACTGGGGTGCCAATGATAGTGTGGCCGCTTATGAACGCTGCATGCTAAAATAGGATTCTGGGATTGCTGTTAGAGCAAATGTGTCGGCAAGAAAGATCGGGGTGGATAAGGATGGGCATGCGATAAGGAACTATGCCAAGGAATTGAACGACAGCATAAAGAAGATGCTGAGCGAAGGGCAATTCATCTTACAATTCTCTGTCCCAAGTGGCCAAAAGACTTGGGACCGGCACCTCCGAGCATAAGATTCAGTTGCTTAATTAAATTTAGTGAGCATACACGCATACGCGAGCCATTTTCATACAGTAAAAAATTGATGCAGAAAATCACTATTATTCCATAAATATGAGATATAAATTAGCTAACAAGTTCAGATCATTTAGAAAACAAGTCTCATAATTGGTTCTCATATAGATAAAAGAAGAGAAATGTCCCCTGGCTTCCTGAAATATAGACATATCATGCACTTACAGGTTCAGTGGCTTTTTCCAGCCAATCCAGCTCGTTTTTATCCATTGATGGTGCAAGAATTTCCCTGCATTTTGAATGGTAGGTATTCAACCATTCAATCTCCTCAGGTGTCAAGAGGCTCAAGTCAATCAACTTTATCTGATATGGTGCCTGAAACATAACCCATTAAAATCTAAAATTCAGCTGTCCAGGAAAAGCATATTTGCAATGCGCAAACAAACACATGGATTATACAGATCATGGTTGATATAAGAGGAATAATTTATGCCTAGTGACAAACTTACCCAAGTGATATGCTCAAATGATAAGTATCCCTTATCACCAAAATTGAATTCAGTATCAGCCTCCTTGATTATGAGTACATTCTCTAATCTTATCCCAAAGTTCCCATCTTCATAATATCCAGGTTCTGGGAAATGGAATTTCCAAATAGAATCAGTAAATGCTCCATTTATTCACTAATAACACGTTACTTCTCAGATCAAACATACACCAGGTAATATTTGAACATTGAGTAAATAGAATTCTCAAACTAATTAGAACTTTATAATTATGTAATATATGCAGATATGCATACAAGAACCACGCACACAAAAGGACAGCCAAGACTGCCAGTGCAAAAAGACTCCAGCTAACAATGACAGCTCAGTCAGTGCATTAAATGCTTGGAAATAGTAAAGCGTGAAAAGCTATGAGTAAAACAAGCATTAAAGCATTAAATACAAAATGATAACGAAGAAGTGAAAAGATATCAGTATAAGAAGGGATAACTAATCTACCATCTGTTACTGTCATAGAAGCTTGAAGTGGCACATTACGAGCCTGTGGTCTGAAGCTAATTAGATGTGGCCCTGCTCCAATTAATTAAACCAGGAAAAACAAAGTTAAATGAAAAGTTTCTCTGAATTAATGGTAACCCTAACTTCTGCAAGCAAGTGTAACTAAATGCTAACCTTCATGAACATTTAGGTAAGATCCAATTCCATGACCAGTACCATGTCGATAATCAAGACCATACCTCCACAAAGGAATTCGAGCCAGAATATCAAGTGCATGACCTATAGAAGCCAATCAATCAAAATAGTCTCTCTCTATATAAATTAGATTTTGGAGTTTAGACTAATTCCAGATGACTTCAAGCAAAAATTCTCAAATGAATGAGGAATAATTAAGCAAACAAATAGAGAAAACTTCTAATACCATTTGTTCCATTAGGAAAGTGAGCATTTCCCAGAGCAATATGGCCCTTAAGAACCTGTGTGGAATCCAGTAAGAATAGAAAATGAAATCCGTGTGAATTTAAGGAAAGAACAAAAGTGGAAAGCAAGCATTTTAACCTATCTTTACATCAAGAAGTATCCCCCCAAACCCCCCAAACCACTGAAAAGAAAGTCTAAAAGTCATAAAGACTTCCAATTTGCTGGCCATTCTTCAACAGCCTTCATGCAAACAAATTGGGTACAAAATGATCACTATTGATAACTCATTGGATTTATCACCACAAATAATTTATTTTGTTCTATTCTGACAAAGATATTACATTCTTATAACTAAATATTATTTAATTTAAGGCTTAATATGTATAGTCAAATACAGATTAGTTTAGACATCCCAATCACGCTATGGTTCCTATCACATGTCACAATCATTCATCTGACACATTATTACCAAGGCAAAAACAACAAAAATGCCTAGAGAAGGATATGGTTTGTATCACAAATCCATCAGGAGCTTTGGAAATAGAAGCACATCAGAATGTCGGATTGGCACAGTGTGACAAAAAGAAACATGAATATAGACACACAATATGAAATATCCAAAAGAGAATACATCAGAAGCCACTTACTGAGGTATAGCAAGCCTTCTCATGTTCTGAAGGCTTTCCAAAATGAACTGTCCGAGTTATATCAGTTGTTCCATCTAGATACTTCAATGATGCCATCAAGATTGTCAGTTACAGATTAAGAATCTAGAATAAGAAATAGTAGGCTTTACTGATAGTTTTGGTTAATGATAGAAGCAAAATATTAGGATGTGATAGAATACCTGCGCTCCTGAATCAAATAGATAAATGCTATCTGGATCAAGCTCAGCACATGTTTCAGGCTGAGGTGAGTAATGAATGACGGCCGCATTTGGACCAACCGAAGAAATAGTAGGGAAACTTAGGCCTCTAAAGTGCTGCAATTAGTAATAGAATTATTTTTTGTGGCATGAACAAAATACAAATAATGCATAACATTTTAGCAACAAGAACAAAGAACAAAGGAAAATTTTGTAACATGAACAACTATTAATGCATGCACAGCATGTTAGCAACAACTGGAGCAAAGATGCTCATTTCACACTAAATGCTTATGAGTTCAATTGTTCATTTTCTTTTGAAATGCTCATAAGTTCTGACTATTAGAAAAGTCTTAACTTCAAACACTATGATGCTCAAGTTTACAAAACAAAGTTGTTGCGGGTTGATGATGGACACAAAACAACACAGCTTATCACTAGTAATTCAAGAATGCCACTCTCACATTTTATTTTTATTGTTATACCAAAAATGACAGTTTGAATAACTTTCCTTATTATCACAACATAACTTTATTAAAAGTACTGTTACCTCTTTTGTTGCGAAATCCCTCCAACTTATCACTAGCAGTCACCTCAGTCAGTTCCATAGTCTCTCTGCTTGGTTCATTCAATAGCATGAAAAAACACCAAGAGTCAGTGCACCTATAGCTCAGAAATTTTTGTCAGATGGGGACAGCCTGTTTGGTTTCAGGCTCAAAAAACAGCCAAGTGCAGGGGTGAAAGAGAGGAAATATATCAACTAGCAATTTGATAGCTTACGATCTTTTTTTGCTTCCTCCCTTCTCCTCCAAGAAGTAGCCAGAAGCCCCATAAATCTCTTGCATCTGAACATTTGAAAGAGAAATAGCATCATTACAAGCCTAACAACAGCCAAAAATCTTGTTGCATATGTTGAGAAATATTGTACTTTGAAAACATATCCAATCTAAATCAGATGAGGGTAGAATCTTAAACAATCAAATAGAAGATTTATGAATTTGCAAGAGAATATGATATATAAAGATCAAAGTCCTATACCTGTTTATCCAACCAGACAAGATACTGCACAACAGCTGCACCATCCCGGATATGTGCATTCCTTAATCCATCCAACTCAACTGGATTCTAGAATACAAATTTGATCAATAAATTAATTTAAATGGAACATGATCATACTGAGTTTCTCTATAGATATTAAAGATTATTTCAAATAAGTAACGGCTTCTTCACTAGTGTAAGTTTACAAGTAAACATCCAAAATCTAAGTTGTTCCAACTCCTAAATAAATTATTTCCAGAATATCAAACGAGACACCAAATAAGCATATTTTATACACTTCCATAGTAAGATTCAACTAGATAGGAAGTGCATCGACAACCTTTAAGGCTTTAGCAAGGGCCAAAGGTGACTGCTGCAGGAGCATCTTCTTAGCATCTAGTTTCGAAAATAATGCATAGCAGCATGAAGCAGGATCAACCCATATAAGATCATTATTGTTTTCTTCTGCTTCACATGTGCCAATTTCACAAACACCATTTCCACCAGAACTTAATCCTGTGTCCTTATCAAGCTGATTAGATGCTAACAACGCAACATCTGAGCTCACAGCACCATACTCCCGAACTTCAATTCCATTCTCTTGTATGGAAGAACTCACCTGCATTAACATACATGTAATCAGTAAAAACCTTCTCGTATCTTCATGCAGGGGTTGCAATAACTACTGATATGCAGAGAACACCAATGAATCAAAAATGAAAACTCCTACAAACTGAAATATGAAATCCTACCTTAGATGAAACCTTCCTCTTGTCCACATAAAGGAAAGCCGAGTTCAATGTTACAATAGCAAATGCATGAACGACTGGACAGTAGGAGACATCACTCCCACGAATATTATATAACCAAGCCACCTGCAAAGTAGGTATTTGAACTCCAAATTATAACAACTCAACACATTCCATTCGACCAACAATTTGATAAACCATACCTCATCTAAAGCTGTGATAATAATTCCACGAGCCTTTTCAATAGCAAGCTTCTCTCTCAAATCTTTCAACTTTTCAGCAACAGAACGACCAGCAAATTCCAAGGGATGAACGATAACTGGGTTAGTTTCAGCGGATGGCTGGTTTTTCCACACCTCATCAACCAAATTGCTTGAGGTTTGTATTAGTTTCTGCTGGTTTTTCGCAAAAGCACGTTCCCATCTTTGAGCCGTATCCACTGATACACACCAAGGATCGACCCCAATAGCTGCCTCTCTCGGCAAATTCTATATTAGTTAGTAAAAAAAAAATTAGTAAGTCAAAATTTGAAGAACAAGATTGAAATTTCGGGAGGCAGAATGGTAAAACTTACATCAGATATCCAGGAATCAACTGAAGGATCTTCTCCCATACGCATCAGTTGCCATTGATCACTAAGCTGCTGCATCGCTTGCAAGAAATATCGGCCGTCCGTCCATAGCCTTGCTTCGTCTTTTGTAATAAGTGCCAAACCTGAAATATATTTCCAAAATCAATCTAATCTTATTTCCAAAATCAATATAATCTTTACTAATAATAATGATAAGACGAAAATTTATAAAGAAAAAAAACCTGCACTTCCAGTGAATCCAGAAACAAATTCGCGCCTTTTATCACGATCAGAAACATATTCGCTCTGCAAAAATCGATTCAAAATTAAACCCATAAAATGATTAATTGAAATATTTAAAGGAATTACTTTAAAGAAAAAGAAAAGTGAATTAACTTGATGATAATCTTCAGAAGGGACGGTTAAGGCATGGAGAGGAGGAGAGTGAGAGGCCATTAAAGACCTCAAAGCAGAAAGTATTTCCGCCATCAAAGACCGAAAGAGAGAGTGGCTGTTTTTTTTTGAAAATTGTAGGAAAGTTTTCGAGTTTTTATTCAGATGGGTTGCGATTGCTTTTAAACAAAGCGAATATTGAGGAACCCAAGAAAATTGGGTGCTGATTTCAGGTGGTTGGGCACTGTGTAAGCTGACATAAGGATGTCTCGATTTGACTCCAAAAAAATAATAGTTGTATTATTTGTTTTGTTTGTGTTATAATGACATCGAATTAACTGTTACAACTTGCTCCTTGTTTTACATTCATATGGTCCGTCCTGTCAAAGCTTTGACATGATATTTTCAATGCAGATCTTGTTTTACTTTGCTTCTGGTTTTGAAATATGTTAGTATTCAATGCAGTAGCCTCCCAGTGCATGGCTGAGAAAACAAAATTAAGAAATAGAAATGTTTGTACCTTTTTTTTTTTAATTTACAACTTAAGTTTATTTAAATTGTATTAAATTTTATTTGGTATGAAAATTAAATATTTATATTTAAAATAATAATTTACAAATATTATATAATTTTATTCATTTAAACAATATTTATCAAATAATGTCCTAAAACTATAAAACAAAATTGATTTGGTCAAAATCTATAACCTAAAATTAATATGAAAAAATAAAAACTATACCCAACTGCATTTTGTTTAAAAATTGAGGAAATTAAATCAAATAAAACCTAAATAATATTATCTTCAGCTGGAGTTACGAGTAGAGTAGAAATGATTGTAAATAGACATTTGACTCACTAGTGTTAGTCAAGGGTAAAATTAAAAAAAAAAATAAGGATTAAAATTAAATTATAATTTTTACTATATTAAATTAAAATTTACCCTACTTATATTTTTAAAAAATTTAAATGAATTTTTTTCATTTTAGGGCCCTGCCATAGCCCTAGTTACGCCCTGGTGTTAGTAGGGGATTCCATGCATGGTTTGACGAGATGAGCAAAGGCATCGCTAGTAGTAATATTTTTCGGAATTATTAACATTTCTAAGCTTTCATCAAGTTTCCGTAATCATTATAATATTATTTGGGAAGTAAAATCAAGGATTTTTATTTTTAAAAAAAATGAAAAGTGCAATCGTAGATTTAAAGCTTCCATATATAAGTAAGCCTTTGACAAGAGACTTCAGACATTCGAAAAGAATAACCAACAAAATTACAAAATATAATTGTTACACCCAGGTGGGTCGACCCAATTGTTACCTTCCCCCAATAAGTGAGATCCAAACCATTTTTTCTCATTTTCATTAAGCATCAGCTTCAAACACAGATAATGCATTAATTTCAACCAATAAGTGAGTAATGTTAGATGGGTTGAGTTCCTTTTAATTACCTTTTTTGCTTTTTTTCCCTACTTTCTCCCAATGCGTTTTTATTTTATTTTATTTTGATGGAAAAAAAAGAAAAAGCTAATTTAAGAAATTAGCCAAAAGCATTACATAGAAGCATCCATTAAATATCGGAGTATAATTGTCTTCACTGCTACAGGCGGTGTATTGAAAATAACCAGATTCAAAGCTTCATCTGCTCTCACGTTTGCCATACAGTCAGTAGCCATGTTAACCAGCCGTGGTGTGTACTGCACGGTAATAGATCCTTCATCCTGCTTACCAGGTTTGTATCATCTGCTCTACTTTGTTCTTGAACCATCTTCACAGCACTTACGCTGTCATTTTCGACCAACAACTTAGTTAATTTTTTCTCCCAAGCCAGTTCCAGGCCATCCAATATTGCCCAAAGTCCAGCATTTAGCTCATATATTCCTGCAGCAACCTGATATCCAGATCCCATTGGAGTCCTGATCAGTCCACCAGCAGTTCCCTTGCCCGAGTCAAGCTTCACTGTACCATCCGTGTTTAGTTTATACAAACCAGGAGTGTGGTACCCTCCATCTTGGACGAACCTGTACTTGTCCAGAAGGACCCTTCATGCTCGTCTGAATGGCCAAAGTGAGGGACTTCGAGTAAGCTAACCCCTCCGCTATCACACCATCAACATTACAATTTTCTTCGTTATTTATATATTTTATTGGTGTAAATGAAGTGAAAATATCTGATGTATGATTAAAAGACTATGTTATATATTTTAGTAAACTTATTTACTCATTACATATTTACCAATTTCTTTCTGTTGAACAACATCAAAACTTGATAAGGAAACCATTTATGTAACATATATAAATGATAATATTTGAGATTTTTAATTTTTTATTTCCATTTTCCTGTGAAGTTTATTATTAACGATTTCTTTTGACTGAAAATATATTTCGGGAACGGAAAGAAAGACGATAAGGAAGAAGCAAATGGAAAAAAAGGGTCTGGAGTAGCGGGCGGTTCAAGTAAAAAATCTAGATCCGTTTTTAGATTTCACCTAAAATGAGTTTAAAATTTTGTTTAAGTTTAGTCTAGATAAAAATATTAAAATTTGAGTCCGACTCGATTCCCCTGTATTAAAATTTTATATATAAAAATAAATTTAAAAAATATAATATATCAAATACACTAAAAATTAAAATAAATTAGACTTAAATAATCACTAAGATAGATGCAAATTAGCAAATAAATACCTATAAAATAATAGTAAAACTAATAATAAAATAAGAGTTATACAATATCTAAACAATAAAAATAAAATAATAGAAATATAGTAGCGAAATGATAGAAAAATAATGAAAAAATAGTGGCAAAACAAAAAAAAAACACTTTTTTTTTGTAAATTTGGATCGAGCTGGGATCGTGTAACACCTTTTACCCGTATTCGACTCCTGAACCGGGTAACAAGGCATTACCATACTTAACTTGCTCAATCATACAATATCAATCCATAAAAACTTCATTTCAAATTAAAACTTTTCATTCGTGACCATAATGTCCTTATTATAGGCCTACGAGACCCTAAACATGCACTCGGAATGATTCGGGATCAAACCGAAAACTTTTGAACACTCAAAAATTTAACTCAAAATAGGGCCACACGCCCGTGTAAAGATGGGACACGCTCGTATGACATATCACATGTCCGTGTTCCACACCCGTGTGGATATATTTTTCACTACAAACTTACAGAGGTTTTCACACGGCCTGACACACGCCCGTGTCCATAGCCCGTGTCCCTCACATGGCCATGACACGCCCGTGTCTTGACCCGTGTGTGAGAACCTTGACATTCTGTTTCTGACGTCAGCATTCCATTTAGATCACACGACCAAGGCACACGTCCGTGTCGTAGGCCGTGTCTCCCACACGGTTGAGACACACGGCCGTGTCTCAGCTCGTGTGTTTACTACTGGGTATTCTAACTTATCAACCTAGCATGCATGGGGACATACGGCCTCTGAACACGCCCATGAGGCTGACCGTGTATCACACACGGCCTAGACACATGCCCGTGTGTCTACCCGTGTGGACAATTGTAAGGTTATCTACCAAGCCATTTGCCACCTTACAAAGTAACTACACTTATATCAAATCAATTCAACATACATTATGACCATAAGGTACTTTCAAGAACTCAAAATCAAAACACCAACACAAGCATGCACTTCATGAATTTCATCATCATTGAATATATGAACTTGTCAAGTATTGGCCAATTTCCAATGACCATTTACAAAATGAATTGAACAACATTAATAGCCAACACTTTGGCTAACAAGTATGACATAACAAAATGACCAAGTCCTATACATGCCATACTCAAAATAAATCTGACATAACAAAATGACCAAGTCCTATACATGCCATACTCAAAATAAATCTAACTTTGCTATACCAAAGAGAAGTTGATAGTGTAATCATAAATCTTAGTAAGTTTGCATGAAATAAATAGCAACATAAAAGCTCATAATGTCATCCATCCATTGCATTGAACAAAACACAAAGTCTTAAGCACATTTCTATAACTTACTCATGCTGACTCTCACCAATTACATATCATGTCTCATATTGTAAACATTTCTCGTGTATTACTCACATGTACCTGTATTACTTCATCACATAGCTTTAGCACTAATCTCATCTCTATTATAAGCTTAGCTATTTACCCATTGAATCACTTGGGATACTCGAAAATACATAATTATCATCATTCACATAAATGCGACGTCAATGCCACATCTCAGTTGTGGTCTTACATGGGGTCACCTTTAGATGCCAATGCCATATCCCAGATATGGTCTTATACGATTCTCATATTCGATGCCGATGCCATATCCCAGATATGGTCTTGTAAGGATCTCAATTCGGTGCCGAAGCCATGTCCCAAACATGGTCTTATACGGGACCTTACCTATCTCAAGTCTTGATGATATTATTCTCTCATAAGTCCGACCGGGACTTCAACATCACAATTCTCATCATTTTCTCATTCAACATCATTACTCAAATTCATAGAAATAATATACAAAATCACTAATATCAAACATTTAAAAACTTAATAATATGATGTTGAATTTATTACACACAAACTTACCTCGGTACCAAAATATATGTGAAATCTTTCAAATTAGTCCACCACCTTGTTCTTGCCTTGGTTTTGGTCCGGGCTTCGTGTTTCTTAATCTATAATAACAAATTCACTCATTTTAATCACCACATTAATCAATACATTTCAATAACCATACTTTGGAAAAATTACCATTTTGCCTTTAAACTTTTACAAAATGACTATTTTACCCCTAGGCTCGTAAATCAATTCTAATCAAATTTTTTCCTTTAACGAGCCTAGGTGAACATTTATTTCTCTTTTGGAAACTCTCAATACTCATTATTTCACACATTTAACATCTATTTTATGACCTTTGCAAAAAGGCCCTCTTAGGTGTTTTCTTGGAAACACCTTTCACAAAAGTTGTTTATCTACCAACTAAGACACATTTTCTTCCATAAAAATGCAGCAAATAGCATAAATGCTCACATGGAAAAATCCTAAACTTTCAACCATTTTGCAAAATAGTCCCCCATTAGCTAGCTCAAGCTACAAAGGTCCTAAAAGTACAAAAATTATCAAGGAATGATCATAAAAACACTTACTTGTAAGGAGAAAAAGCTTGCTAAAATTTTTGAGCTCTCAAACCCCTATTTTGATGCTAATTTTCGGTGGAGAAGAAGAGAAGAAAAGATGATATTTTTCTTTTCTTTATTCTATTAATACAAGTCAATTTAATCTACATAATTTCAACAACTTTGACCAATTTTTCAACTCTTTGTCCCCTATGGCTGGCCACCCTATATCTAAAGGTATAATTGCACATTAAGGGCCTCCAATTAATATTCTATGGCTTTTACACACCTTTAGCTTGTAAAATAGAACTTTTGCACTTTATGCAATTTAGTCCTTTTTCACAATTAAGCATGAAATCGCTAAAATTAAAGCACCAAAATTTTCATGCACCTATATAATCATGCTATAACTCATAAAATAACACTAAAATAATTTTCTCTAACCTCAGATTAGTGGTTCTGAAACCACTATTCTGACTAGCCCCTAAATCGGGCAGTTACAATTGTCCCCCCTTAAGGATTTTCGTCCCCGAAAATCTTACCAGTGAAAATGTTGGAATATTGGTTTCTCATAGACTCTTCAGGCTCCCATGTAGCCTCTTCTACCTCGTGCCTTTTCCATAGTACTTTCACAAGAGATATACTTTTGTTTCTCAATTGTTTAACTTCTCAAGCTAAAATCTTAACCGATTCTTCACCATAAGTTATGTCCCGTCGAATTTTTACCTCTGATGGCACAATCACATACGAAGGGTCCAAGCGATATCTGTGCAACATAGATACGTGAAAGACATCATGAATCTTTTCCAACTTAGGTGGCAAAGCCAAACGATAAGCTATCAGCCCTTTTCTCTCGGTAATCTTATATGGTCCGATAAAGCGCGGACTCAATTTGCCTTTCCGCCAAATTTGAGGACTTTTCTCCATAGTGATACTTTCAGAAACACTTTATCACCTACTTGAAACTCAATCTCTTTCCGTTTCAAATTCGAATAGGAATTTTGTCTATCTATGGCAACTTTTAGACATTCACGTATCACTTTTACCTTCTCTTCGGTTTCTCTGACTAAATTAACCCCATCTGACTTTCTCTGAGTTTGGTCTAATACAAGGGCGTTTGGAACTTCGCCTATATAATGCCTCATAAGGCGCCATCTTCAAACTCGACTGAAAGCTGTTATTGTAGGCGAATTCCACCAATGGTAAGTATTTCTCCTAATTACCTTGGAATTTCAAAACACAACATCGAAGCATGTTCTCAAGTATTTGTATTACTCTTTCCGACTGCCCGTCGCTTTGTAGATGGAAAGCTGTACTAAAGCTCAATTTTGTGCCTAAAGCCTCTTGTAACTTTTTCGAAAATCGTGACGCAAACCTCAGATCTCTATCCAAAATAATCGACAACGATACCCTGTGAAGTCTCACAATCTCAGAAATATACAATTCGACCAACTTATCAAGTGAATAATCAACCCGTACTAGTATGAAATGGGCTGACTTCGTAAGTCTATCAACCACTACCCATATGGCGACCTTCTGTTTCGGTGTCAACGATAAATCAATCACGAAGTCTATAGTAATACAATCCCATTTCCACTCGGGAACCATAATAGTGTGAAGTAAACTCGAGGGTACTTGATGTTCAGCCTTCACTTGTTGACAAATAAGACATCTCGATACAAACTTGGAAATGTCTTTCTTCATACTCGGCCACCAATACCATTTCCTTAAGTCGTTATACATCTTCGTGCTGCCTGGATGTACAGACAAACATCCATTATGTGCTTCATGCAGAATCTTCCAAATAAGTTTATCATTTCTAGGTACACAGATCCTATCTCAGAACATCAAACATCCATCAGGACTTATCCGAAAGTCCGGCTCAACATTTGACTCACATTGAACTCTTTTAGCTTGTAAACTATTGTCACCTTTCTGAGCTTCACAAAACTCTTAAATAAACATTGGTCTAGCCCTCAAATCGCTTAGAATAGAACCATCATCTGACAAAGCTATCCGTGTATTCATGGCTCTCAATGCAAATAAGGATTTCCTGCTCAAGGCATCGGCAACCACATTCGCCTTTCCCGGATGGTAGTCAATCACTAGTTCATAATCTTTTATTAGCTCTAACCATCTTCTCTGCCTTAGATTCAACTCCTTTTAAGTCATCAAGTACTTTAGGCTCTTATGATCAGTGAACATCCGAAATTTCTCACCATATAAATGATGTCTCTAAATCTTTAGTACAAATACAATTGCGGCTAACTCCAAATCATGGGTCGGGTAATTCTTCTCGTGCGGCTATAATTGTTTAGAGGCATATGCTATCACCTTGCCCTCTTGCATGAGTACACAACCTAATCCATTCAGGGATACATCACTATAAACCATAAATTCTTTTTTCAGCTTAAGTTGCACTAAAACAGGGCCTTAGTCAACAACGCCTTTAGTTTCTCAAAACTATGTTGGCACTTTTCTGTCCATTCAAACTTTACATTTTTCATAGCAACCTCATCATCGGAGTAGCTATCATGGAAAATCCCTTGAAAAAAATCTATAGTAGCCAACTAGGCCTAGAAAACTCCTAACCTCGGTTACATTCCTTGGTGACTTCTAATCCACAATTACTGAGATCTTACTCGGGTCGACTCTAATTCTATTTCCTGAGATAATGTGTCCCCAAAATCCAACTTCATTAAGCCAAAATTCACTATTACTAAACTTGGCATTTAATTGTTTATCTCTCAAAATTTGCAGAACCGTTCTCAAATGCTCGGCATGCTCATTTTCATCCCGAGAGTAGATCAATATATCATTGATAAAGACTACAACAAATTTATCCAAAGATGGCTGAAAGATACGATTCATCAAATCCATGAAAACTGCAGGGCATTGGTTAAACTGAAAGGCATTACTAAAAATTCATAGTGGCCATACCTTGTTCGAAATAATATTTTTGGCAAATCCGAGTCCTTGACTCTCAACTGATAATATCCAAACCTTAACTCTATCTTGGAAAACATTGTGGCTCCCTTCAATTGATCAAACAAATCATCGATTCTTGACAACGGGTACTTGTTCTTCACAGTTACCTTATTGAGTTGCCGATAATCTATACATATCCTCATGGAACCATCTTTCTTCTTCACAAATAATAAGAAAGCACCCCACGGAGAAAAACTCGGTCTTGTGAAGTCCTTATCCGTTAACTCTTATAACTGTGCCTTCAGTTCTTTTAGCTCGGTTGGAGCCATTCTGTATGGAGCAATAGAAATGAGGGCAGTACCAGGAGCTAACTCAATTCCAAATTCAATCTCTCTAACCGAAGGTAACCCTAGCAATTCCTCTGGGAAAACATCTGGATATTGTAATAGCCCGATTTAGGGGCTAGTCAGAATAGTGATCTCAGGATCACTAGTCAGAGATTAGAGAAATTTATTTTCATGTTATATTATGAGTTAGAACATGATAGCATATGTACATGAGAATTTTGGTACTTTAATTTTAGCGATTTCGTGTTTAATCACGAAAAAGGACTAATTCGCATAAAGTGCAAAAGTTCCATTCTATAAGCTAAAGGTGTCAAATAGCCATAGATTGTTAATTTGAGGTCTTTAGAAGGCAATTTAGCCCTTTTTAAAGGCTTGGCCTGTAATAGTCGAATTTGACCCTAATCGGAACGGTGGTTTTGGGACCACAAATTCGAGTCTGATAAATAATTAAATATCATATTTCGTGTTTATTATATGTGAATTAATGTGTGTGAAAGTTTTGTAGAAAGATTTAATCGTTTGTGTGCTTAATTCGATAAAAAGGACTTAATCGCGTAAATTATGAAAATAGCAAACTATAGTGAAAAGTGCCTATTTGATGATGGTTGTTTAATATGGAGCATTAAAAGGGAAATTAGCCCATTTTAAATGGTAGCGGGTGGCAATGGTCAAGAATGACCTTATTATATATGTTTTATATATTTTGTTATAATGGATAAAAAGGTAAATTGTATATTATGTTAATATATCATAAAACATAATGAAAATAAAGCCATCATCTTTTATTTCTTCCTTGGTTGAATATGGAGAAAAGAGTAAGGGTTAGGGAGCTTTGATTTTCAGCAATCAATTTGCTTGATTAAGGTATGTGTGATTTTCAGTTTTTGATAATTTTTACGTTTTTGAGATCGTTGCTTTGTATATTACCCGACCCATGCTAGAATTTTTGAGATGTGAGGTTCGGCCATTGCTAAGTTCTTGTGGTTTTTAATGTTTTAGTCATAAATAGAATACCCCTAGTTTTCACACACGGGTGAGGACACGAGCGTGTCTAGGCCGTGTGAAGGACACAGGCCATTGACACAGACGTGTGTCCAGCTATGTGAAAACCCCTGTAAGTTCAAAAAGAAAATAATTCTACAGGGGCATGGAACACGAGTGTGTTATATGTCACACGGGCGTGTCCCACTATTCACACGGGTGTGTGGCCCTGTTTTATGTCAAAATTTCCTAAGTGTTTAAAAGTTCCAATTTGCTCCCTTAACATCCCTAGTATATGTATTGGGTCTCGTACACCCATGATAGGGACGTTACGATTGTAAATGAAAAAGTTTAAATTGGAACGAATTTTATAGCCCAAAGTGGAATGTTCAAGCAAGTTAAGTCCGATAATGCCTCGTACCCTATTTCGGCGTTGAATACGGGTAAGGGGTGCTACATGGTAAATCAGCTTTGTCCCTCACATCAGTTGCTCCATAAAAAATCGTAAACCATCATGGTTTCTCCTCACTCTCTTGAATTTCAATATCAATGTGATTCTTCGAAAAGCTTCTAAGTGTGACCAACTGCCCACTATTCCACCCAAGACTCAACCCTCAACGAGTACCATCAACAAGAACCTCAAAGTCATTCTGAAAACCACATATCCTCCGAATGTTCTCTATACGACCAACATTAAGTTTTGTCTCCTTAAAGAAGACAATTTGGGGATGATATATTTCAATAAATGTTCAAGTCTCTGTACCCAAATCACGGACATTTTGACATAGAATTTCCATTTCATCCGGTCGGCATGCCCACTAGTAACTGCCGATATTTGTTGAGTATGAGCTATAACACGCTCATCAGTGGCCTCTAATGAATCTTGAGACTAGAAACATTAAAACTAATTTGTCAGAATGATGTCTCTTTTTTCCTTCCACAATTCAATTGGGTTATCTTCCAATTCAAATTTCATAGACACCCGACCCGATCCATTGGAGAAGCCCACCTCATTAGAATCTTTTTATTTGAAAATTCCTCCAAATTAATCCCCAAGTAGGATTAATATCCGCCATGATTTTTTCCTTTGATTCATCCTTGAATTTTGCCTAAACATTTGCCTTTCACAATTATTTATAAAAAAACTCGCATCTTCTTCTTCCTCATCTAGATACTGCTCATAGTTGTAGCTCTTCTTGGTTGAGCATGTAATGAAAATCCCATCCTATCACCATCTCTTTCATTTTTTGATTTAATCATTCTGGGAAAAAATTATCACCATGACGTAAGCAACCACACAAGAAACAAAAAAAGGTTAATCTTTTATATCATATATTTGCATATATAAAACTTGATGAAGAGATCATTATTGTTTTCCTTCATTTCAACGAATTTCAAATATCTAACTAGACTCGAATACGTAGAAAATTTTTAAACCCTCAAGTTAATTGCTTTGTGTCATACTCTAAAAACTTGCTAATAAAATAGCCAAATTGGCTCGCCATTGATTCTATGAAAAATTTTGGTGGTAAATTGTGCACCTATACCCAAAAATCAAAAAATACCAACGGTATTTGCATTGGATCTTCATCTTTCTTTAACCGGTGAATAACCAAGAGATGGTTATTAAAGGTCCAAGGAGCTCCAATAATCAACTGACTAATATCTAACTCGTTAAAAAACTTGAATAAAAATAATTTTCCCCAAAGATCTAAAATTTGGACTCCCTCGAGAGGGTGCCATAAATAGCCATCATGTTTCTCATGGCCGTAAAAAAGCATCCTACCAAACAGAAATTATATGCTGATTTCTAAGACTCAACTTCACTAGGTAGAACCCATGACTATTCTTCACCATCCTTTATACTCAGATCCGCTATTCCACTTTCCATTTCTTGCCTATAACATTAAAACAGCAACCCACATAAGCTACCACCATAAGAATGACAGGAAAATCAGTAAAGAAAGCGACTTATGACAATCCAGAACAATAGACAACAGACAAAACAAACAATACAAGAAAATTCAAAACAAGAAAATCAAGACAAAGACGTGCCAAAAGGCAAACAAAACCGTGCTACAAAAAGCAGACCTTTAACTAAAATATTTTTTTGTATTCGTGGTTTAAAATTGATAAATCTAATTGACATAAAATTAGAGGTTAAAATATTTAGGAAGGCTTTTACATTATAGGGATTGCATCAAATTAGTCTTTCTATTATAAAATGAATCAATTTATTTCTTATACTAATAAAAGATTCAAATAAGTCGAAGTTGTAACAAATTTAACATTTATTGTATAAAAAATGTCTTGAAAAGTAATTTTCAATTGTAGTTCAATTCCAAACAAAATATTTCATTTATAGAACCATGAAAACTTTAAAAATATTAACTTTGTTGAACAGTAAATGATATTTTTAAAGGTAAACAACCAAAATAGTCAATTTTCTTTGCCTCAGGTTACATTTTAGTCACTTACATTATCGTTTTGTTACGAAATGGTCGCTCTGCCGTTAAGATCTGTTACCTCCCACATGATAGTCTAACAAGATAGTTAAAATGGGTTTTAAATGCCAATTTGGATGTCTAGCTGGGATGAGAAAAGTAAATTTTTTTATGAAAATAGAATACAAAATTTTTCCCTAAAACCCAATTTTCTCTACTTTAAAAAGAAGTAATAGTTGAATTTTTTTCTTACCATCAGAGAAGAGAAGAGAATAGTAGGACGACAAAGAAGAAGAAGAAGAAGAAATGGACACACCAACCTCTATGCTTTCTTGCTATTGTGGTTGCCCAACTATGTTGAGAACTTCATGGTCGAATGAAAATCTAGACAAGAGATTTTTTCGGTGTCCAAATTATGAGATTGAGAGAAGGCGTTGTTGCTATTTTTTCTACTAGTTTGATCCACCTATGGCACCTCGTGCAATGGTGGTGCTTGTTGGACTGTTAAGCAAAGTGAGAGACTTGGAGGGAGAAGAGAAAGGAAAGAATTATATTGCATTGAGTATGTAGGGTTTAGAGGTTGCTTTCAAGTAAAGGGAAGGTTATTGTGAGAGTAAAAATAAATGAGAAAAAAGTTGCCTCTATTTGAAACCATATGTTTGTGACTTTGTTTTTTAGTTTTCTTTATTGAAATGTTAGACAAACATGAAGAAAGAGCATTGGAGAGAAGAATCCACCTAAACTTCACTTGTTATCTAACTCTGAACCAAATGATTTATTCACTTGACTTGATCCGTAGGATTTTCTAATTTATATTAATACCTTTCTCGAGGCAACTAACGTCTAACCCTAGGTTGATTAATTGCAATCTTTTTTCTAATTAAAAGCCCTAGAATTGCATTAACACGATCTATGGACTCCCATATTAGGTTTGACCCTAATCCAATAGATTTTCATCACCCTATCTTTAGGCACGCAAGCAACTCCGCTTAACTATGCTAGATCTACTCTTAGACAGGGTCTCTTCCTCCTCTTCTAAGCACATCGCACTTGAATCAATATCTCGAAAATACCAAAACAATAATTAAGAACACATAGTTAAGAACAAATCAAATATTTATCATACAGCTTAGTTAACAATAACAAGATCCATCTTAGGTTTCATCCCCCTCAAGTATCTGAGGGTTTAGTTCATAATTGTAAAAGAAAACATCTCACAAGAAAAGATAAAACAAAACATAAGAAAACCTTAAAACCCCTAAAGGAATTGAAGGAGAGATCCTCAGTCTTGAGAATGATTCCGGCTTCTTAAGACGAACTGATCGCGCAAAACAGTCTAGTTTTAATATTTATAAAAGAGTGATCGAACCTATAGACTGACTGCGACAACGATAGAGGCAAGTGCACCTATCGAACAGTAGTATAGCTCAGGAAAGAATATCTTATCGAACCCAAGGAACCTAAAAGTACTACTACTCACTTTCTTTCTATTATTTAGCCTAAAATATGGAGTGATTGGTTTATTAAAATAAAACAAATGAAATATTTAAACAAAATGCAAAGACAATAGAAATGAAACTTTGGGAAAAGACGTTGAAGAAAACTCAATTGATAAAGATGATACCTTCGGGAAGAATCCACCTATGACTTCACTTATTATCTACCTTTTCAATTCATATGATTTCTTTACTTAGCTTGATCCGTGAGACTCCCTAACCTATATTAAACCTTCTCTCAAAGCGAATAACGTCTAACCTTAGGTTAATTAGTGGAACTCTCGTTCTCTTATAATAACCCCCTAAGGAAGCAGTAAATCGATCAATGGACTCCCATATTAGGTTTCACCCTAATCTGGCAAAATCTCAGTAACCCTATCTCTAGGCGCCGATCAACTCCGCTTAATTATGCTAGATCTACTCTTGGGTGGTCTATTCCTCCTCCACCTAAGCACATCGATAAATTTAAGCAACATAATTAAGAACAAACTAAGTATATATCATATAAACCGAAAGAATTAAATAACAAAATCCATCATAGGTTTCATCCCTTGGTATCCGAGGGTTTAGTTCATAATTAAACAAGAAAACATCTCAAGAGGAAAGATAAAACAAAACATAGGAAATCCTTAAAACCCCGAAGGAATTGAAGAGGAGATCCTCCGTCTTGAGTAGAATTTTGACTCTTCGAGGTGGATTAATTGGCTATCTTGAGTAATTCCCTAAACGAGTAAAGCTCTGGCAGAAAACTCTACTAAAACCCGACGCCTTGAATTGCTGCCTTCGATTGTTTATATAGACGTTTGGAATGCTTTACTTGGCTCCTAAGTACTCGTAGTTCAAGTGAAATTCGTCCTAAGTGTTTGAGTGGACTTAGGATTGCATTTCTTGGGCTCCAAGCATCCAATTCAAAGTGAAATTGCTCTTTCCACTGGCAGGGCATGACTAAGGCACGCCTGTAAGTCATGGTCCACTGTGTCTCAGTGTAATATATGGGTAGAGGTCGTAATATAGGGGTCCGCCAATTGGGGCAACGACCATGTACATCGGGTCGAGCCATGTTAGGCTTTTTGTCGACGAGGCACGGTCATGTAAATCAGAGTGACCGTGTACAATCTAAATATTTGGCACGGTAGTGTGGCATGAAGTCCAGTAGTGCCGACTTCTTTATGTTGGCCCAATTTGGTGCAGATAAGCCGTTTACTTTCTTTTTATCCTTAGGTGTTCTCCTGAGTATAAGACATGAAAAGAAAGGATTAAGAGCATCTTTTTACATAAATTGAGGGCTAAATCATCCAAAAGCATACTAAATATAGGGTTAAAATGTGTTACTTTTACGATTTATCATGAACCAACTGGCTTCTTTCGAGTAAATCCCTGAATTTAACTGCTCTGGCTAGACTCTTTGGCCTAGCTAAACGCCCCCTAAAGGTTGGCCTCTAGGGTTTTTATATAGGCTTTTTGGAATATGTTTCTTTGCCTCTAAGTACCCTAATCCGAATAGAATTTTTCTTATCTGCGGCATAGACATGCCCATGGCACACGCCCGTGTAAATCGTGGCCAGGCCGTGTTCGGGTCTGTCGATGAGGCACGACCGTGTTTTTTAGGGTCTAGGTCATGGTCGACTCTTCTCACGGGGCACGGTCGTGTGGTCTTGGGCCCAGGCCATGTGGATTTTTTACTTTGGCCCATTTTTTTCGTTTTCGTCCCGTTTCTCGTTCTTTTCATCCTTCGGTACTCTACTGAGTATAAAACATGAAAACAAAGGATTAGGAGTAGCTATTTCCATAATTAAAGGGATAAATCATCCAAAAACATCCTAAATGTGGGATTAAAATATTTTCATATTATGGTTTATCAAATACCCCCACACTTAAGCTTTTGCTTGTCCTCAAGCAAAATTCTCAACTCATAATTAAAACGAACTTTCTCAATTCATAATATTCATCAATAATGTCTCATCATAATTCACAGATAATTTATACATGGATAATTCAACTCAAAGACTCCTAAAGATTCAAGCAATCAAAGTCATGAGTTTGTAGCACAAAAAAGATAGGTGTTTCCCCTTACCTGAATAATCACCTTTAATTCAAAATCGACAAAAGTTGACATCCTTACTAAAGATTCACTCAAATCACTCAAGGTGTTTAAGGTTCAAAAATTAAGCGCTCAAAAGTCGAACATGAAAAGTTAATCCCGTAGGCTTGCCTGAAAATCAAATCTCCACCACTGTAACATGAAATGATACACAAATCAAAAGGTCTTTAAAAGGGTTGTAACGGGGCTCGGTTAAAGGTGTGGATAAAGGCTGAATTAGAAGGGTTAGAATCGAGATTGAATTGACAATCACCTAACTAGAAAAATGACTAATAACCTGAGTAATTACATCAATTGAAAACTTGTAATACTAATAATACGAGCTTCTTCTTCTAGATGTTGAAATTAAACGTATAGGCTCGCTTAATCACATAACTAATAATGAATATACTTTGATTTTTTTTAAGAACTAGTCAATATAAGATAAAACTTTAACAACTGAAATAATATAATTAGGCAACTAATCGAAACAAGTCTCGATAGAAGGGTAGTCAAAACGAATGGTGATAACAAATACGAGATGGGTTTCGGGTTAATATTAGTGGGTTGAGTCAATAAAAAGGGTTGTTAGGATCAAAGGGGTTCACTAGGGGTCAATTATGAGGGTAGGCTTTTAGTGGAGTAAGTGGGTTAAATCTTAAGTGCCTTAATCATCTCTATATATCAAATCAATAGTGTGGTCTCGACATATATAATCGAAGCAAGTTCTAGAATAACAAATCAATATTGACACACTCATAATAAAAAAAGTGAGCATGAAAAGAATGTATGCTCTAAAAGGCTCAAAATCTCACAAAAATTATGGGTATTTTGATGTCAACCTCATAAATTTCAAACTTCAAGGTAACAATTTAGATTCAGGTAGACAACCTAATAGAATTTTAATTTTTTGAAAATAGACTCATCATGCTTGATTCTCTAGTATCTTAAAGTTTAAATCATCATTACACTTAATTTAAAATCTATCAATAAAAATCATGAATTAACAGGAATTTAATTCTAATTAGTGATACGAGAAAACTACTTTAAGACAGAATATCATTCAGGGATTTGGGACTAATGCAAAAAGTTGGGCACTTTTTCTAAATAATTTTCACCCCCCACACTTAAGATGTACATTGCCTTCAATGTACAAAGATAGATAACAATCATATAACAGGAAAATCAAAAAGTGAGGGAGAGAGGTGAAACTTCCTGAACTTTTGGATGGATTCCTTGAGTTGGAAGTGTGGAAACTTGATTTGTAGATGAAAGATAAGTTGGAGGGAGCGCCTCTAATTCCAGTGCTAGATGAAGAAATTGGGAACCTTGGGAAGAGTTAGCCAGGAAATAATAATAATAATTTAAATTATACTAATTATATAATTAAAGTAAATAAAGATAACAAGAAAGAAAATATGAATTAAAATAAAACTAAAAGAGAAGATGAATGGACTAGAAAGTCCTTATTGGTAGATGGTACGCGAGGTGGGTGAGGTTTCTAAGACCGTAGTGTTGTGATTTCCTAGTAGCATTTAGAACCTAAAACCAAGAAACTAAAACAAAATAAACTAAATTTAATATATGAAAAATAAAGTAAAGGAAAATAAAGGAGAAGATAGAAGTAAAATAAGAGTTAAATGGTCTCAAAGACCCTTGGCTTGTTTAGTTAATGAAGCGGCCGACATGAACTTATGTTGATTGGTCTCACACAGGGAGACAGGACTCGGATCTTTCCGTTTCTTGGGCATTGTTGGAGCGTAGATTGTGACTTTTATGGAGTGAAGAAGGAAGAGAGTGATGATAGAGGGAAGTAGGGAGTGGATAGGGAATGGTTGAGAAGGGGAGAGGGGTGTTTTAAATAGAAATTTTCAGCTCTGGTACGTCCCTACGCCCGTGTACCGTGGGCGTGTTGTGTCATACGACCATATCACACGATCGTGTTATGGTTCAATTGCTTCTCCCACGCCTCGTTTTTAAGTTGCCAAGCCCGTGTTGATTCAACAGTGTCGGCCATGGCTATGTCGCACGACCGTAGTGTTAGGTGAGTCCATGATTCAAAGATATTTTTCTCGTCCTGTCTCATACTATCTCTTCCATGTTAGTACGAAAATTGTAACATCCACACGGCCACGGCCATGGACATGTGTAAGGCCGTGTAATGTGAAGATCTACGCTTTATTAACTTGGTTAGTCTGTAGTTAGATGCTAAAAGAAAAAGAAATGAAAATAAATAGGGTTAGTGCTCGGGTTGCCTCCCGAGAAGTGCTCGTTTAAAGTCTTGAGCTAGACTTACCTCTCATTCGTACCTTCATGGTGGTTTAAAGAGTGAAAAATCATTTTTCATGCTATCATTATATAGTTTGAGTCGAGTAGAGTTTACTTTAAAAGTACCAAAAGTAGAATTACTTACCTCATTGCTCATTCGGAAAATATTAAATCATTGTAAAGGGATCTCTTCGTTTATCTTCAGGATTGATTTGGCGATTCACGGGTCTGTTCTATCTAATAGTACCTGATCTCCTATTTTGAAGTGATTTGATGTTCTTTTAAGTTTTTCTGGGGGTTCCTTCGGTTTCACTTTGTGTGGGTTTGATTCCTCCTTGAAATGTATCTCCCACTCATCTAGCTCATCGGTCTAAAGCCATCGTTCCTCATGAGATATTTCCTTATTGGTACGAGCTATAGGATTTGGTTCTGTCATGTAATTCTATTGTGTTTCCTGAAAAGAGAGTTTAACTGAATGCTTATCAAGGGAATTTACGTCCTCACCTCTCTCAATCGATGTCTTAGCTGAGTCGAGAGCTTGAAGACTGATTGATTCGACACCTACACGAAGTATGAGTTCACCTGTGCTAACATTTATTTTAGATCTGGTAGTTGCTAGAAAAGGTCTTCCTAAAATTAATGGGATACTATTGTCTTCATCCATATCTAAAACAATGAAGTCTACAGGGAATATGAATTTGTCAACTTTAACTAGTACATCTTCAATTATACCCTTAGGGATGCGAATAGTCTTATCAGCTAGTTGAATACTTATCCTAGTTTGCTTGGGTTTCCCTAGACCTAGTTGTTTAAACATTTTAGATGGCATAACATTGATGCTTGCCCCTAAATTAGCTAAAGCATTCTCAATAGATAAACTACCAATTAAACATGGAATTGTAAAACTCCTTGATCTTTTAATTTTCGTGGTAATATATTCTATAACATTGCCGAGCATATTGCGTTTAGTTCCACATGCGACTCATCGTCTAACTTTCGCTTGTTTGTTAAGAGCTCTTTTAAAAATTTCCTTGAATCTGGCATCTGCAAAAGAGCTTTAAGAAGCGGTAAGTTAATATGTAATTTCTTTAAGAGTTTAAGGAACTTACCGAACTGTTCTTCTGTATTGTCTTCCTTCATTGCATTGGGTTAAGGTATACGAGGTTTGTATTCCTTAATTACCGATTTTGGCTTTTCTTGGCTTACCTCAATCTTACCTTCCCTTACCACAGGTTCTTGCCTTGTCTTAGATTCAGATTCTACTAACCTTTCATTGTCATGAGCTATTATGGCTTGAATTTGCTCCTTGGGATTAGTCTCAGTGTTACTTGTCAAGCTACCTATAACACCCCAGACTCGGCCTAGAAGTTAGGCCCGAATCCGGTGTGTCACACTAAAAATTTTTTCGATAACGTATAAAGAAAACATGTCAAATGAGATAAAAAATGTTAGATCCTTTTCTATTCGTACAAAAATAGATGTTGATTTGTTAAAATCAAGAAAATCAAGTTTGACTTGAGATATTTAATAAAATACTACTAATTTCAAGATTGATCGATTAAATTTGAAGTAATAATTTTATAAAGCGTGACTTTTGAAAATATCGTTGATAGTTCGAGGAAATTTCCGTATTAAAAATATTTTTAAAAGTTTATTTTGAAATTCATTTGCTAATCGATTTTGGAAAACCTTTATTATGATTCTAGAAAATCCCATTTAAAATAATTTGCGTAAAATTTAAACACATCAAACATAAAGCAAAATAAAATAATCCAGAGGCCTTATTACAACACATAGCCCAAAATAGTAAAGTAATAAAGTAAACGAAGTAAGAAACTAAAGTCCAAATAAAACCATTTCTAAAGTATGGCCTCCACCGATTCATCCATTCCCCCAAGTCCTTGTCACTGAGCATTACCTACAAGGGTTAAGAAAGAAAGGGGTGAGTTAGAAGAACTCAGTGTCTAACCCACTTACCATTTTCCAATGGGCGAAAAATTCAATTAAGCATTTATTGGGCCAAAGCCCATTTACAAATATAACATAATAACATGTATATAATATGCATGTGATATGCAATTCCCAAACCAAGCCTAAATTTCCATCCGCTACACACCAACCGTACCAACCAGCACACCTATGGGGAGCATTAGTCACTCACCCAACCAACACACCAACTGGGCATTTAAGCCATAATAAACTGGGCATGAGGCCATATATCAAACTGGGCACGAGGCCATATATCAAACTGGGCACGAGGCCATATATCAAACTGGGCACGAGGCCATATATCAAACTGGGCATTAAGCCATATATCAAACTGGGCACGAAGCCATAAGAATTTTGTAGCAAAGCTACCAGAACTTCTCTTCGTTAAATATCCCAACCCATGCAAATCATGTATGCATATTCATTTACAATAATTCATTACCATACGGCCCATTATAAAAATTTACACAATCTGGCCCATATCACATTTTGGCCCATATAGCAAATATCACATTTGGCCCATATATCAAATATCATATTTGGCCCATATAGAAAATATCACATTTGGCCCATATAGCAAATATCATATTTGGCCCATATATCAAATATCACATTTGGCCCATATATCAAATATCACAATTGGCCCATATATCACTTTTATCGATTTAGTCCATTGAGGGCAATTTCGTAATTCCTCCCATAAGGGCATTTTTGTAATTTTACCCTTCGATGGTAATTCGATAATCTTGCAACCCAGGGGTATTTACCCTCTAAGAGTATTATGATAATTTCGTAACGTAGGCTTAACTACTAATTTGGGGCATAAAAGTTTGAAACTATCCATCTGCGTTATACTGACTAAATTGGCTATAACTCATGTTAGGAATCTCGAAATCTAAATCTGTAAATTTTCCTTGAAACTAGACTCATATTTATTTTTACTACAATTTTTCCAGAATTTTTACCTTAACTATTTAGTACATTTTATTCCTTAAAGTTTCCATTGTTTCACTGTCCAACGATTCTGACCTCTCTTAGCTAAAATCCAAATATCTCATTGTACAATTTTCATATACTGCTCCCACTTGTCTCTATTAATAATAGACTCACTAAGGAATCCATACATATAAATTATGTCCCATAATTCACTTTTTACAATTTTATACGATTTTTCCAAGACAGAATAGAATACCCCGAAGTCATTCAGAACCAGTCTCACTAAAATTAACATATATCAGAATATAATATTCCTTTTCCTTCTCTGTTTCTTCCATATTAAAGTAGACATAGTAAGATTTAATCTGATATCTTACTCACTTTGTAATTCCTTTTATCCAATTTTTCGTGATTTTTCAAATACATGTCACTATTTTTGACCGAAACTATTTTATTACAAAACATGATTACCACTACGAGCATACGCACGTCCGAGTGATCACGAATGCCAGTTATCAGTTTCCTTTGGTATTTCTACCGAATCACTGAATATTTCATGTAAACTTTTAAAGAAATGTGAGACTTACTCACCATTTCAAACATATATTCGGAAGGGTACGGAATTACACACCTTGATTACGAGTTGTGCTTTCTACCGATTTCAACACCTATATTGATAGTTGATAGAAGGTTAGTCTCAACTTCGATAATCGTAACTAGAAGCACTTATTAGGCTAACTCCACTTACCATGACTGTGATCTCCCTCGATGCACCAAGAATCGATCCTACCAGTAATACCAATTAGCCAACCTTCAATCCGATTAACTCAATAACCAAATGGAGATATCGAATGGACTATGAAAGATCTTCCTTACCTTAATCGATTATAATCCCGTTTCTCACGATCGTCCTATGACTAAAGATGATTAGGCGATGTTGTGGTATTCGACCTCCCTCTATATCACTACGAAGAAGAAAACGATCTCGTATGAGAGAAAGTAAGGTGATGGTATCGGTCAAAATGACCATCCAAAAACCAAAGTATGGATTCGGTCATAAGAGAAGAAAATAAAACATTGGAAAGAATACTTACCGATTGCTTAAGGAATGAGAAAGAAAGAACGATGGAAAGGTTTCGGTTATGGAGGAGAATGAACAATGATATTTGACTATCAAGGAGATTAGACAAAAGATGAATATGTGACCAATTCAATAGAAGAGAAAATGCACTATTGTGCTAATATGTTTCGGCAAGGAGAGTTGCAAAATGGGAGAGATGACACAAAGTTGTCAAAGGGAAATTTTGCCAAAACACCACTAAGTCTTTACCAAATGCCAAAAAAAAAAAATCAGCTACCTTATCTCCCCAAAACCGTCCACATGCATCCCCCCTTAGGATAAGAGTTTGGCCACCCAAGCTTTCCAAAACACCATCCTCAAAATAAGCCCCTTGTCCCTTTACTTACCTATTTCTCATGATTCCTTTCCCCAACTTCAACCTTGTCTTATTCTTTTAGCCACCTTACCAAAAATAATGAAGTCCACCCTTACCATATATAGTCCTTGGCCGACACTTAAGGAAAGAGTGCAAAAATATTAGCCAAACATTGCATACTAAGGGATTTGAACCTCTTCCCTTAAGGTACTACAAGTGGCGCCATATCCTCTCTACTAATAGCTCATTTATGCTAGCTATTTAATTAATTATTTCTATATACTTTAAGGTCACTTACTCCATCTCCTTAAAGTGCTAAAATACCAAATTTTTCCTAAGGCCCAATTAAACCCGAGACTTCATAGAAACCTCGTGACCTTCCAAATTCACTTAGCTAAAAAAATCCAATTTACAATAATGCCATTCTCTTGTTCTCAAATTTTTAAACACTTCCGTGCTCAAGGCCCAATGGGCCCATTCCTACTAGGCCCAATTTCGGGATGTTACACTACCTAGTGGTCATTCGGAGATCAGCTTTGCGAGTTGCCCTAATTGGTTCTCGATTCTTTTAATCGATGCTTGTTGATTTTTAAGTGTTGTCTCGGTGTTTTGAAAACGAGTTTCAGACACCGCTATGAATTTTGTCAGCATCTCTTCAAGGTTCGGCTTCTTTTCTTGTGGGTAGGGCTGTTGTTGGAAGTTTGGAGGGGGTGGTTGTTGTCTCTGATTACCTTGACCACCCCACGAGAAATTGTGGTGGTTCCTCCAACCTGGATTATAAGTATTACTATAAGGGCTATTTTAAGATCTGTAATTCTTACCCGTATAGTTTATCTGTTTGCTTTCCATGCCATGATTGTAGGGTGCATACTCAGGATTCGCCACACCTCCTAGATTTGAGTTACATTGCATAACTGGATGTACCTATAAAGAACCCCACAAACCATCAATCTTTTTATTCATTATCTCTACCTGATTTGATAGCATGGTGACTGCGTCGAGATTGATGATCGTTGTTTTGTCGAGTCTTAAAATTTATAGAATGATCGAACCTGAAAACATACTAAGACAACGATGGAGGCAAGCACACCTATCAAACAATAGTATAGTTTAGGCAAGACCGGAATGTCAAATCCCAAAGGAACCAAAAGTACTAATACTAACTCTCTTTTTATTATCTAGCCTAAGAATTAAGGGAATTTTTTGTTTAATCTAATTTAACTAACTACTAAACTAAAGACTCTAAGACAAAGAAGAATGAAATTTGGAAAATAACTTAAGGAAAAACCAATTGATTGAGACGACACCCAAGGAAGAATCCACCTAGACTTCACTTGTTATTTAACTCTGGACTAGACGATTTATTCACTTGACTTGATCCGTAAGATTCCCTAACATATATTAATCCCTCTCTCAAGGTGACTAACGTCTAACCCTATGTTGATTAATTGAAATCTCTTTCTAATTAAAACCCCTAGAATTGCATTAACTCGATCTATGGACTCCCATATTAGGTTTCACCTAATCTGGCAAAATCTCGTCACCCTATCTCTAGGCGCGCGATCAACTTCGCTTAATTATGCTAGATCTACTCTTAGGTAGGGACTTTTTCTCCTCCACCTAAGCACATCATACTTGAATTAATATCCTAGATATATCAACACAAGAATTAAGGACACATAATTAAGAACAAGTCAAATATTTATCATATAGTTTAGCAAATGATAACAAGATTCATCTTAGGTTTCACCCTCTTCAGGTATATGAGGGTTTAGTTCATAATTGTAAAAGAAAACATCTCAAAAGAAAAGATAAAACAAAACCTAAAACCCTCTGAAGGAATTGAATGAGAGATCCTCCGTCTTGAGTATAATCTCGGCTTCTTGAGATGAATCAACTGGCTATCTTCGAGTAAATCTCCACGAATCTGCCCTCTTTGGCCTAGCTGGACGCCCCCTGACTAAAGCCCTGGTTCCCCCGACAAAAGCCCTGGCAAAAGGCTTCTGCTGAACTCCGCTTTAAGTTGCCCCCTAGGGTGTTATATAGACTTTGAGATGCCTTGCTTAGCCCCTACATATCCTAATTCAAGTAGAATTCCTACTAGGTTGTTTGAATAGGCTTTGGAATGTGTTTCTTTGCCTCCAAGTATCCTATTCTGAGTAAAACTCCTCTTGCCGCGGTAGGGACACGCCCATGGCACACGCCCATGTGGATCGTGGCCAAGCCGTGTTAGAGTAAATTAAGGAGGCACGCCCGTGTGGTATTAGGCCCAGGCCATGTCGATTTCCATTTTGACCCAATTTGGTCCGTTTTAGGCCCATTTCTCGTTCTTTTCATCTTCTGGTGCTCTCCTGAGAATAAAACATGAAAACAACAGATTAAGAGCACCAAATTACATAATTCAAGGCTTAAATCATACAAAAGCATGCTAAACGTGGGCCTAAAATATGTTACCTTTACGGTTTATCAAATACCCCCACACTTAAGCTTTTGCTTGTCCTTAAGCAAAATTCTCAACTTACAATTAAAACGAACTTTCCACAATTCATAATCCTCATCAACAATGTCTCATCATAATTCATAGATAATTCATTCATGGATAATTTAACTCAAAGACTCCTAAAGATTCAAACAATTCTAAGTCATATATTTGTAGCACTAAAACATGGGTGTCTCCCCTTATCTAAATAATTACCTTTGATTCAAAATGACAAGGATTGACATCCTTACTAAAGATTCACTCAAAGCACTCGAAGTGTTTAAGGTTCGAGAATAAGCACTCATAAGTCGAACCTGAAAAGTTAATCTCATAAGCTTGCCTGAAAATCAAATCTCCACCACTGTAATATGAGATGATACACAAATCAAAAGGTCTTTGACAAGGTTGTAACTGGGCTTGGGTTAAAGGTGTGGATAAAGCCTGAATTAGAAGGTTAGAATTGAGACTGAACTAACAAATTACCTCACTTGCAAAATAAACTAATAACCTGAATAATTATATCACATGAAAATTTAAAATACTAATAATACGAGCTTATTCTTCAATATTTTAAACATACAAGCTCTTAGAACATAGAACTAATAATGAATTTTTTATTTATTTAACACTAGCACAGATTACATAAGAAAGAACTTTTATAACTGAAATAATATAATTGAGAAACTTATCAAATCAAGTCTCGATAAAAGGGTAGTTAAAAGGAATGGTGATAACAAATATGAGTGGGGTTTTGGGTTAATATTAGTGGGTAAATCAATAAAAAGGGTTGTTAGGATCAAAGAGGTTCACTAGGGATTAATTATGTAGGTAGGCTTTTTAGTAGAGTGAGTGGGTTAAAACCTAAGAGCCTTTATCACCTCAGTATATCAAATCAAAAATGTGGTCTTGACATGTATAATAGAGGCAAGTTCTAGAATAATAATTCAGTGTTGACACACTCATAATCAATAAAGTGAGCATGAAAAAGAATATATGCTCTATAAGGCTCAAATTTCACAAAAATTATGGGTTTTTGACATCAATCCTTGTATATTTCAAACTTCAAAGTAATATTCAATGTACAATTAACTATGACTTAATCTAAGACATATCAATAGAAATTATAAATCGACAAAAATTTCCTCCTAATTAGTAATATGAGAAAATTACTTAAGATAAGATGTCATTCAGGGATTTGGGAATAACGCAAAAAGTTAGGCATAAACTTTCACCCCCACACTTAAGATGTACATTGCCCTCAATGTACAAATACAGATAATATTCATATAATAAGAAAATCAAAAGATATGGGGAGAAGTGAAACTTCCTGAATTATGGATGAATTCCTTGGAGGATGTGAAAAATACTTTGGAGGTGTCATCTTTTGGTGTGGTGGTTACTAACGAGCTCTGCGCTAGATAAAGAAATTGGGGAGCTCGTGAAGAATTAGCCAGGAATTAATAAAAAAGATTTAAAATATACGAAATAAATATTTAAAGAAAAGCAAGCTAAAGTGAAGGAAAATAAAAAGGAAAATAAACTTATAAGAATAGGTAAATAGACTGAGGAGTACTTATTGTTAGATGGTTCGCGAGGTGGGTGTGATTTCTAAGGCCGTAGTGCGTGATTCCCTAGTAGCCTTAAGAACCTAAAACCAAGAAACTAAAGGAAAATAAAATGAATTCAGCAGAAGAAAAGTATAGATAAGGAAAATAAAGGAAAAGATTAAAGAAAAATAAGTCTGAAAAGGTCTCAAAGACCCTTGGCTTGTCGATTGAATGAAGCGGCCGGCATGAACTTATATAGGTCGATCTCCCATGGGGAGACTGTGCTTTGATCCTTCTGCTTCTTCATCATAGATGTGGTGTATCTCAAAGGTTTAGAAAATGAAAGTGAAAGAAAATAAAAGGAAGAACAAAAGGGGTTTGGGAGAAGAGAGTGTTGGGGAGTAGGTGGTAAAGGGAGGGGGTGGTGATTTAATTAGTGTTTCAAGTCTAGCACTTCCCCACGCCCGTGTTCATGTTGCCACGCCCGTGCTTTATAAGTCAGTATCGACCACGAATGCCTCACACGGTCGTGTTACGGGGCATATCATTTTCCCACGCCCATGTTTGGTTTGCCACGTCCGTGTATGAACTCATAGTGTCGGCCACGACCGCATCTCATGGTCGTGGCGTGGTAGTTGGGTCCGTGACTTGAAAATTGATTCATTTTGACTCATAGCATCTTTGCTATGTCAATACGGAGATTCGATGCATCCACACAGCCACGGCCACGGCTGTGTGCAAGGTCGTGTGGCATGAAAATCTGACAAAGAAGAAGAAAAGAAGAGAAAGAAAAAATTTAATGATAAAAAGGGTTAGTGCTCGAGTTGCCTCCCGAGAAGCGCTCGTTTAAAGTATTAAGCTCGACTTTCCTCTCATTTGCATATTCAAGGAGGTTTGAGGAGTTGAAAATCCTTCCTCGTGTTAGCAGTTCATTATCATGATAGAGTTTAAGACGAGTAGTGTTTATTTTGAAAGTGCCAAACATGGGATTACTTACCTCGACTGTTCCGTATGGGAAGACATTAATTTCCTTGAAAGCAATTTCCTTGCTTGTGTTAGGATCAAGGGGAGATATTCGTGGGTCTGCTTTGTCTAATAGTAACTGATCTCTGATTTTGAACTTGTCTGCCTCATGAAGTGGTTTTGTAACATCCTGAAAAGGGCCTATGCATTTTCGGGTTAATTGTACGAAGTGACATGTTTTATGTGTTAAGAATAAATTTTGAACATTTTTGGAAACCAGAAAAATGTAAGGAAATGTCAAGTTTAAAGAGCCAAATGAAAATTTTTGGAAACTTAGAAATGACTTAGAAATGTCGAGTTTTAAAAGTTTAAAAGAGGAAATTAAGGCAAGGTGGACTTAAGAGAAAAAGTATGTGAAATTTGACACACAAACAGCTTGGAAAAGTGGCTCAAGATGCCACTTAGGGCCTCTGGAAATGGCGCCACATGCAAGGTGTTGGGCTGAGTTCAAGTCACATGGGAAGCAAATAAAAGAAGTTTTATTTTTGCTTTTAGAAGCACAGAGGTGGACGGCACAAGGCTTACAAAAGAGGAGTTTCATTCTCTTTTAAATTCGGCTAATTAGGGGATAAATAAAGGATTTTGTTTTGGATTATTTCTAAGAGATAATAAGGATTATTCTTTATTTTTTTAAATTTAAAGAGATAAAGTTATCACATAAGGAAAAGTGGTGGCCAAGCAAAGGATTCTTGGCCTAGTAATTTCGGTTATAAAAGGAAGAGAATAGGGCTACTCATCAAATTTTCTTCCTCCTCTTCTCTCTGTCGAATTTTTCCCTAGCAAAATCCTCTCTCTCTTTTTTATTTTGTCAAACTGAATATACCAATAGTCTCTAGTGAAATCGATTTCTTTTAAGCCTCAAAAGTCGAATCTTTGTGACTCCAAGCAAGGTGCAATGACCGAGGTATTAAGGTAAGAACAATGGATTTTGTTGTTTAGTTTCTTTTATCGAGATCTAGAAACCGATCCCTTGTTATCTCTTGGCGAATATTAAAGGAGGAACTCCGGATTTTTGATAGTTGTCGACTTCAAGAGAAGGGATTTTTCGGATTTAAAGCTTCAAGGTAAGACATCGATATTGACCATAGGCCAATTAATGATGATTAAGTGTTAGAAATCAATCTAACATGTGCTTATAGGATTTTCACGACATTAAGAAAGCAAGGATCTATTTGGGATTTAAGATTTGGAAGGTAAGCATATAAGTATGTTCGCCAAGGCTTGATTTGGTATTTAGATCTATTCTTTAATTTGTTTAAAAGCGGAACTAACCTCGATGAGATTTAGTGCTTGGCGAATACAAGAAGAAGCATAAGCGACAATTTCGGATTTGAATAATCATCAAATCGGCACCAAAAGGAATAAAGATCTAAGCATTAGATCAAGCTTTTCGAGGATCTCAAGGAATTGCTAAGCGAATCGGTGTGTACCCACACTATATCATAATATGTTTTATGGCTACGCTTAATTAATATATGTGATATTAAGAATATGAAAGTGGCTAAGGTACCATGTTATGGTACAAAGTACTGCGCTTCCTACTCCTACTAGGATTATGAAATATGTTAATTGTAACATGAGAACAAGAATAGGAATGTGAACTTTGGCATATTTATGCATATTACTATTATATGGGGCATATGGGTTTATTTTTGGGGAAGTGAATGTGGTGACCAAAGACCACGAATCGAACGTGGTGACCTAAGACCACGAATCTTGTGACCTAAGACCGCGATATGGAGTGTAGCGGAAGGAGGGTCGACTTAGTAGCCCCACTTGCATGCAAAGTTGGTACGGGGAGTGTAGCGGATGGCTTAATAGGTTTGGGTTTTGGGAATGCATCATAATTTGTATGCTATGAGATTTTCATCACCCTATCTCTAGGCGCATGAGCAACTCCACTTAACTATGCTAGATCTACTCTTAGACAGGTCTCTTCCTCCTCTGCCTAAGCACATCACACTTGAATCAAAATCCCGAAAATACCAAAACAAGAATTAAGAACACATAGTTAAGAACAAATCAAATATTTATCATACGGCTCAGATAACAATAACAAGATTCGTCTTAAGCTTCATCCCTCTCAAGTATCTGAGGGTTTAGTTCATAAATGTAAAAGAAAACATCTCAGAAGAAATGATAAAACAAAACATAAGAAATCCCTAAAACCCCCTAAAGGAATTGAAGGAGAGTTCCCCCGTCTTGAGTATGATTCTGGCTTCTTGAGATGAATCAACTGGCTTTCTTTGAGTAAATCCCTAAAATTAACTGCTCTGGCTCGGCTATTTGGCCTAGCTGAACACCCCCCAAAAGCCCTCAGAAGGCTTCTGGCCAACTCCTCTTTTAAGTTGCCTTATAGGGTGTTTATATAGGCTTTGAGATGCCTTACTTGGCCCGAAAGTATCCTAATACAAATAGAACTCTTCTTTCCTGCGGTAGGGCCACGCCCATGGTACACGCCCGTGTGATTTGAGGCCAGGCCATATTTGGATCTGTTGCTGAGGCACGGCCGTGCATTTCAGGGTCCAAGCCATGTTCGGCTCTTCTTAAGAGGCACGGCCGTGTGGTCTTGGGCCCAGGCCGTGTGGATTTCGTGTTTTGGCACATTTTCTCCATTTTTGGCCCGTTATTTGTTCTTTTCATCCTCTGATGCTCTCCTGATTATAAAACATGAAAACAAAGGATTAGGAGCACCTATTTCCATAATTAAATGGAAAAATCATCCAAAAGTATGCTAAATGTGGGATTAAAATATGTTTATATTTCAGTTTATCAAATACCCCCACACTTAAGCTTTTGCTTGTCCTCAAGCAAAATTTTCAACTCACAATTAAAACAAACTTCCTTGATTCATAATATTCATCAATAATGTCTCATCATAATTCGTAGATAATTTATACATGGATAATTCAACTCAAAGAGTCCTAAAGATTCAAACAATCAAAGTCATGAGTTTGTAGCATGAAAAAGATAGGTGTTTCCCCTTACCTAAATAATCACCTTTAATTCAAAATCAACAAAAGTTGACATCCTCACTAAAGATTCACTCAAATCACTCAAGGTGTTTAAGGTTCAAAAATTAAGCGCTCAAAAGTCGAACATGAAAAGTTAATCCAATAGGCTTGCCTGAAAATAAAATCTCCACCACTGTAAAATGAGATGCTACATAAATCAAAAGGTCTTTAAAAGGGTTGTAACAGGGCTCGGTTAAAGGTGTGGATAAAGGTTGAATTAGAAGGGTTAGAATCGAGATTGAATTGACAATCACCTAACTAGAAAAATGACTAATAACCTGAATAATTACATCAATTTAAAACTTGTAATACTAATAATACGAGCTTCTTCTTCAAGATGTTGAAATTAAATGTATAGGCTAGCTTAATCACATAACTAATAATGAATATACTTTGATTTTTTTTTAAGAACAAATCAATATAAGATAAAACTTTAACAACTGAAATAATATAATTAGGCAACTAATCAAAACAAGTCTCGATAGAATGGTAGTCAAAACGAATGGTGATAACAAATACGAGATGGGTTTTGGGTTAATATTAGTGGGTTGAGTCAACAAAAGGGTTGTTAGGATCAAAGGGGTTCACTAGGGGTTAATTGTGAGGGTAGGCTTTTAGTGGAGTAAGTGGGTTAAATCCTAAGTGCCTTAATCATTTCTGTATATCAAATCAATAGTGTGGTCTCGACATGTATAATCGAAGCAAGTTCTAGAATAACAAATCAATGTTGACACACTCATAATAAAAAAAGTGAGCACAAAAAGAATGTATGCTCTAAAAGGCTCAAAATCTCACAAAAATTATGGGTTTTTATATCAACCTCGTAAATTTCAAATTTCAAGGTAACAATTTAGATTCAGGTAGACAACCTAACAGAATTTTTTTTAAAAATAGACTCATCATGCTTGATTCTCTAGTATCTTAAAGTTTAAATCATCATTGCACAATTATCAATGACTTAATCTAAAACATATTAATAAAAATCATGAATCAACAAGAATTTCATTCTAATTAGAGATATGAGAAAATTACTTTAAGACAAAATATCAATCAGGGATTTGGGAATAATGCAAAAAGTTAGGCACTTTTTCTAAATGATTTTCACCCCTCCCCCTACACTTAAGATGTACATTGCCCTCAATGCACAAAGATAGATAAACTAACAATATAGTGGTGAAATCAAAAGATGGGGAGAGAAGTGAAACTTCCTGAATTTTGGATGGAGTTGAAGAGAAATGTAGGGAGTGCCTCGAGTCGTTTGAACTTGAATCCTCAAAGTAGCCGGACGAATTTTATTGTATCCTAAGCTAAATCTAAATGTCATAAAGAATAAGAAGAAAATAGTAAAAAATAAAAATAAAAGTAAATAATGGAAAATAAAAGTGGAAAGACAACTGGAAAAGAAAAAAAAGAAGAAGGGGTTTAAATAGACATACAGCCCGTGTTTTGGGAAAAATTTTGTCCTACGGCTACACGTCTACGGCCACGCCCTTTTACCTACCTGGGGTACCCACACGGCCATGGCCACGGTCGTGTGTAAGACCATGTGAGTATCGGCTGGCGCCTAAACATGGAAATGAATAAAACTAAACTAATTAGTAGCGTTAGTGCTCGGGTTGCCTCCCGAAAAGCGCTCGTTTAAAGTCTTAAGCTAGACTTACCTCTCATTCACACAAACATGGTGGTTTGAGGAGGTGGAAATCCTTTCTCATGCGATCAATTCAGTTATTGATATATAGTTTGAGTCGAGTAGTGTTTACCTTAAAAGTGCTAAATTTAGGATTAGTTACCTCGACTGTTCCATCTGGGAAGATTTGGAGTACCTGATCTCCTATCTTAAGCTGGGTTGTCTCATAGTTAAGTTTTTCGTGGAGTTGCCTCGATTTTTGCTTCGTGTATTTTTAGTTTTTCTTTGAAGTGTGTCTTCCACTCGTCTAGTTCATTGATCTAGAGTCTTCGTTTCTCATGAATTTCTTCTTTATCGACACGAGGTCTAGGACCTGGCATCTGCAAAAGAGCTTCAAGAAACGGCAAGTTAATATGCAATTTCTTTGGAGGTTTAAGAAATTTACCAAATTATTCCTCTGTCTGGTCTTTCTTCATCGTATTGGGGGACGACACACGTGATTGGTACTCTTCAATTACCGGGGTTGGTTTATCATTGCTTACCTCACCTTACCTTCCTCTACCACATTCTCTTGCGTCAATGTTGGTACATCTAACCCTTCACTATCGTGAGTAGTTATTGCTTGACGTTGCTCTCTAGCGTTAGTTTCGGTGTTGCTAGGCAAGATACCTTGTGGTCTTTCTGAGATCAGCTTAGCAAGTTGCCCTAGTTGGTTTTCGATCTCTTGAAACGATACTTCTTGATTTTTGAGTGCTATTTCAGTGTTTTGGAAACGAGTTTCTGACACCGCTATAAATTTTGTCAATATCTCCTCAAGGTTCGACTCCTGTTCCTGTTGGTGAGGTGGTTGCGTTGAAAATCCAGAGGAAGTTCCGATCTTTGACTACTTTGATCATCTCACGAGAAATTGAGATGGTACCTCCAACTTGCATTATAAGTGTCACTACAAAAATTATTTTGAGGTCTAGAATAGCTACCCATATAGTGGACTTGTTCGTTCTCTGTGCTAGGGTTGTCGGATAGATATTCTGTGTTGTTCACCCCTCTTCCATTCATATCATACTGTATTACTGAATGTACCTGCAAAGAATTACATACGCCATCAATCTTTTTATTCATCATCTCTATATGATTTGATAGCATGGTGACCACGTCAAGGTTGAAGACAATGGCTACTTCAGTAGGCTTTGTCCTCATGAATTGCCACTGATAATTATTCAATGCCATCTCCTCTATAAACTAAAATTGTCTGCCAAAAGCAAACAAGGGAAAATTAGCAAAGTAAAAACAAATAAAAATAAAAAATAATAATGAAAATAAATTGCATTAATAATAAAAAATGGCTAAAGTAATAAAAATTAAGCGTTCTTAATATTTTAGTTCCCCGGCAACGGCACCAAAAACTTTATCGTGTTTGTCGAGTCTTAAAAATTTATAAAAAGAATGATCGAACCTGGAAACTAACTAAGACAACGATGGAGGCAAGTGCACCTATCGAACAGTAGTATAGCTAGCAGCAAGACCGGATTGTCGAACCCGACGGAACCAAAAGTACTAATATTAACTCTCTTTCTATTATTTAGCCTACGAATTAAGGGAATTTCTTATCTAATCTAAAATTAACTATTTAACTAAGCTAAAGATGCTAAGAAAAAGAAGAAATTGGGGAAAAGACTTGAGGGAAAACTGATTGATTTGGACAGTACCTGAGTAAGAATCCACCTAGACTTCACTTGCTATCTAACGCTGAACCGGACGATTTATTCACTTGACTTAATCCGTAAGATTCCCTAAGTTATATTAATACCTCTCTTCAAGGCTACTAACATCTAATCCTAGGTTGATTAATTGAAATCTTTTCTAATTAAAACCCCTATGATTGTATTAACTCGATCTATGGACTCCCATATTAGGTTTGACCCTAATCCGGTAGATTTTCATCACCCTATCTCTAGGCGCGCGAGCAACTCCACTTAACTATGCTAGATCTACTCTTAGACAGGGTCTCTTCCTCCTCTGCCTAAGCACATCACACTTGAATCAAAATCCCGAAAATACCAAAACAAGAATTAAGAACACATAGTTAAGAACAAATCAAATATTTATCATACTCAGATAACAATAACAAGATTCGTCTTAAGCTTCATCCTCTCAAGTATCTCGAGGGTTTAGTTCATAAATGTAAAAGAAAACATCTCGGAAGAAAAGATAAAACAAAACATAAGAAATCCTAAAACCCCTAAAGGAATTGAAGGAGAGTTCCCGTCTTGAGTATGATTCGCTTGAGATGAATCAACCGGCTTTCTTCGAGTAAATCCTCGAAATTAATCGCCTGCTCGGCTCTTTGGCCTAGCTGAACGCCCCCCAAAAGCCCTCAGAAGGCTTTCGGCCAACTCCTCTTTTAAGTTGCCTTATAGGGTGTTTATATAGGCTTTGAGATGCCTTACTTGGCCCGAAAGTATCCTAATCCAAATAGAACTCTTCTTTCTCTGGCAGAATATGCCCATGGCACACGCCCGTGTGATTCGAGGCCAAGCTGTGTTTGGGTCTATTAGTTTGGTTACCACCCTATTTACCTTATCATACTATTTAATTGCATTTTTAAAATGTCTCTACTAGGGGAAGCCAAACCCTTTATCAATATAGGGCTCCTCAGATTAGTTTGAGGATTGAACGGAGGGTACTTTTCATTCTTATTTTCATTAGAATACAGGTCATGGTTCAAATCCTAATCACTGTTACTATCAGAATCATCTCCTAAACTATTAATATTTGAGCCCAATAAATGGTCGAACTCCTTCTGTATCATTTTACCTACTAGTTCAACCTCTAGTTCATCTACCCTATCACCATCAGACTCAAAAGAATCAAAATAAGAAGCATCTGACTCAGAGGCTTTATATGAACTATCATCTGAATCAGATACTTCTCCTCCAAAATCTCCCCCTAAATTATTATGTTCAACATCAAACCCTAAACCAGAAAAGGAGAATAAAACAATCTATTAGTACCATATAATTACAGAAATAATTTCTAACAACTTTCTTTAAGGTAGTAAACAATTTAAGATAGTTAACAAAATTCCACAATAAAGGCAGCAACCAAGAAATGACCATAAACAGTATACTAGTACCATATTAAAGGTAGTAGCAACCAAATGGGAATTTAAAAGAGTTAAGCTCCTCAATAACTCAATGTCAGTCAACATGCACAGTAGAAAATTAATAGTGTTTTGGCAGTAGAAAATTAAGAGCGTTTCAGAAATAACCACAAAGATATTGTTTGGGAAGTAGGAAATTAAGAGCATTTCCACATGCTCGCATATATACAAACACAATGGCACACCAAACATGAATATTTAATACATTCCTATTAGCAATAACATATACAACAGTCCAAAAATTTCCTAGGATTTTGAAAGAAATTAATCGTTTTTTGCAATCAATACAAAGCATGCAGTAAATGACGTCACATATACAAAACATAGACCCAGTCATGCCTTTTTGCAAATAAATAATAAACAAAAATAAATAAAGATGAAGATTGTCCTTTTTATCTGTCACATATACAGAAAAACATAAAAAGATGGACCACCTTTTTGTCAAAAAAACATAATATATGAACCCAAAACTCAGGTAAAGAAAAAAAGCCCATTACTTACTGTAATCCATGCCTAGACCCTCCATTGAATCAATCATTTGTTCTTCCATTTTGAATATAAAAAAATCCAATCGATTGATGGAGCACTCACTTTGATTTCTAGTGTTTTGATTCAACAAAGACAACTATGAAAATAGATAGTTTTTTAGTTAAAATGGAAACAAAAACTAAAAGAAAAAGGAGACAAAGGGTTCTTTTTTTCATGTTTAAGGATTAACCTGATGCATTGGTTTGGATTATTTTAGGAAACTAAATTAACATTTTCCTTGGCTGGACATCCACATTGGCATTTAAAACGCATTTTAACTGCCACGTCAGACTGTCGTTTCGGATGTAATAGATCTTAACGAAAAGTGACCATTTTGTAACAAAATAATTTACGTAAGTGGTTAAAACATAATATTCCAAACATAAGTAACTAAAATATAATTTGAGGCAAACAAAAGTGACTATTTTGGTAGTTTACCCTATTTTTAAATAGTAAATGTTAACTATATTTCAATTTGGCATTATTCTTTTTTAATAGTACAATGGCTAAATTGATTCAATTAGTAGTAGATTAATTTGATCCAGTCCTTATAATCAAAGGACCTCTTAGATACATTCACCAAATATCAAATAACTTTCAATTATGTATCATGTATCATCGTTTTCATATTGGTGTTATTTTTGGAGTCATAATTGTATTTAAAATATTTATATTTAAAGTAAAATACTTAATTGGTGACTCGACTTTTAGGGACACTTTTATTGTAGTCACCCAAGTGTTAAATTTCTACCCGTAATCGATTATATATGTCACATCATATTTACTCTTTCATTTTGGTCACCCATCTTCTATGTTACTTTTATTTTGGTCACCTAAAAAATTCTTTTTTTTAAAGAATTAATCGAGGTAAAGAAAATAATTAAAGTAAAAAGAGTAAAAACTAAAATAATGTATTAAAATATTATCAAATTGTACTTGTTTCTCCTATTGTAGAAAGTTTTAAATTTATTTTCTTTTAATATTGAATTTTAAATTTCAAAACATGAAAATCAATTACATAAATTGTTGAAAACTTTTATCCTCGATAATGTCAATGATTTGTTACTATAATATTGAAATTAATCTCCTAAATTTTAAAATTATATTCTATGTTTCTAAATTATCTTTAATGAAATTAACTCAAATAACTCATATGTAATAATAGTCTACAAAACTTAAATTTCTTTTGATTATATAACCTTGAAACTTCCATGCTAAGCTAAAAGAAAAGAAAAAAATTCTTTGCAATTAATTAAATTAGTTGCTTGTTCTTAATTTGGGTAAAGAAGTAATGAAAAATTTTCGAGTTTTGTTTGGTATGGAAGATAAAATTAATTAATTTAATTAATTGCAACGATTTTCCTTTGCTTTTATCTTAGCATGGAAGATTCAAGACCATATAATCAAAAGAAACTTGAGTTTCAGAGACAATTATTAAAGATTAGTTATTTGAGTTTATTTTAATTTAAAAGCGTAAAATAAAATTTTAAATTTTAGAAGTTTAAATTAATTAATTCCAATATTATAGTAATAAATCGGTGACACTATCAAGGGATAATTTTTTTCAATAACTTATTTAATTGATTTTGACGTTCTTAAACTTAAAATGTAAATATTAAAAAATTAGAACTTTTGGCAAAGGGTAAACAAGTACAATTTGAAATTTTTGTAATGCATTTATTTTAGTCTTTATTGTTATTTCACTTTAATCTTTAATGTGCTTAATTTCCCAAATCAATAATAAAAAAAAAAAAAATTGTTCTTTGGGTGACCAAAATGAAAGTGTAAACATGACTTGACATGTATAGTTAACTGTCGTTAAAGATTTAACATTTAAGTTAGGCGATGAAAATGTAAGGATTTCATTTTGGGTGACCAAAATAAAAACACCCTAAAAGTAGGGTGAGCAACTAAATAGTTTGTTATTATATTTATTTAAAATTTTTTGAGAAAATATTTAAATAATGGTTAGTATTTGGTACACTAACAAATTGTACTTATTTTATTACATAAATAGTCTTAAAAATTAAGACTATGTCTCTTTTTAAAATATTTATTTATTTTAATTTTTATTATACATTTTGATAACATATTAATTTGCATGTTATTTTGTGTTTAATTCAGTTTATTTCGAATTAATCCTCGCTAAATTAATACTTTTATGTTTTAATCTTGTCGGGATGCAATTGGAACGCTAAGAGACAAAAAAAAAAGTAGAAAAGGACCAAATTGAAACAAAATTAGTAAAATGAGGCTGAATAAAAGTGTGGAGAAAGCCAAGGACTCATCAAAATTTTTGACTTTGTAAAAATCCAAAAATATAAAAATTCTTATTTTATTTTGATTTTATGTTAAATTTGTAACACCCCTTACCCGTGTTTGACGCCTGGAACAGGGTACGAGGCGTTACCTAACTTAAACACATACTAACATACATTTCCAGGTCATAAAAGTTCGTTCAAATTTAAAACTTTTCAAACTTTATCTTAAAGTCCATAATATGGACCTACGATGCCCAAAACAAACTTTGGAAACGGTTCGGGACCAAACCAAGATCTTTAGAAAACTTTGGAAATTGTCACTAAAAACAGGGGTACACGCCTGTGTGGCAAGGGACGCACCCGTGTGGGCTAGACGTGTGGTCACACATGCCCATTTCCCTAGCCATGTGGATTTATTTTTCAATTTGAACCTACAAGGGTTTTCACAAGGCCTGGCACACGCCCATGTCTATGACCCGTGTCCCTCACACGGCCATGACACACCCGTGTCTCTGCCCTGTGTAAAAACCTTGACATTTTGTTTCTGACGTCATCAACCCAATAAGGTCACACAACCAAGTCACACGCCCATGTCCTTAGGCCGTGTGGCGAATTAAATTCCTAAAATCAAGTGTAGACTTCACACGAACTGGGCACATGCCCAAGTCCTATGGCCGTGTCTTCTAGACGACCGTGTCTCAGCCCGTGTGGTTACTACTGGTCATTCTGTTTTGCCAACTTAGGGTGCAGGAGGACACACGACCAAACTACATGCCCATGGGGCAGACCGTGTGTCACACATGGCCTAGACACACGCTCGTGTGTCTACCCGTATGGACAAAAACGAGGCTATTTACTAAGCCCTTACTTGCACCAACATAAGCCACATCAAATAACTTACACATTCATGCATTAATATTGTAACATCCTAGATTAGGGGTTATGCGTTCGTGTGTAATTCATGAGATAGTGGGATTAGTGGGTGTGTTGGATGTGTTCTGAAGAGTTTCAAGAACCCTAAGATGAAAGGAAATATAAGGAAATGTAAGGAAATGTAAAGAAATGAAAGGAAATGTATGGAAATGTATGGAAATGTATGGAAATGTAAGGAAATGTATGGAAATGTAAGGAAATGTAAGGAAATGTATGGAAAGGTATGGAAATGTATGGAAATGTAAGGAAATGTATGGAAATGTAAGGAAATATATGGAACGATTAGTTAAAAGAGGAAACCTAAGTAAACTAGGAAAGTGAACATTTTTGGAAACCTAAGTAAATTAGGAACGTGAACATTTTGGAAACCAAGCCAAAATAGGAAACTAAACATTTTGGAAACCAAACCAAAATAGGAAACTAAACATTTTGGAAACCAAGCCAAAATAGGAAACTAAACATTTTGGAAACTTGGAAAATCTGAGCATGCTTGAAAATTTTTGGAAACTTAAAAATGACCCCGGAATGTCGAATTTTAGAGCCCAAAGGGGAACTTAGGGCCAAGTGACCCTAAAAATATAAAGTACATGAAATTTGACCCAATAACGGACTTGGAAATGTGGCCTGAAGATGCCACCTAAGGCCTTAGGAAATGGCCCACATGCAAAAGGTTTTGGGCTTGAGTTCGAGTCACATAAGAAGCAAATAAAATAAGTTTTATTTTGCTTCTAGAAGCCAAGAGGTGGACGGCACAAAGCTTGCAAAGAGGAGTTTCACTCTCTTTAAAACTCGACTAATTAGAAGATCATAAGGACTCTTAAGGAAGAGTTTAATTCTCTTTAAAATTGGCTAAATAGGTGGATAAATGAAGAATTATTCTTTAATTAGGAAAATAAGGAAGAGTGGTGGCCAAGTAAAGGATTCTTGGCCTAGTAAATTCGGCTATAAAAGGAGGGACTAGGGCCATTCATTATTCATTCTCCTCTCTTTTCCTCCAAGAATATTCTTCTTGAGCATCCATTCTTTTCTTCTTTTCTTTTAACCTCCTAGCCGATTTCCTTCTAGGCCTATTATTCCTCTCTTCTTTCATCTTTGAAACCAAATACATAAGGGAATCATAGCCGATTGTTCATCAAGTCTTTAAGTGAATCTACGAAGGTTGAAGTGAAGGTGCAATCGATTCCTTCAAATAAGGGTAAGATCCAAGTTTAGTTTCCCATTCTTTTATATTCTAGACTTATTGAAATTTAGAGACTAATTTCGATTATTAATCTTGGCCGAATCATGGAAGAAGAAATTCTTTTCCCGAAGGTACACCATAGGCCACGTGTTCCCTAGTTATTCGGTGAATTTCGGGATTTAAAGTCCATAAGGTAAGCATCTAAAAATATTTGGCCAATGTTTGTGAGATTATCTAGATCAATTCTTTAATTATTGAAAAGCCGAAAACTAACCCATATTGAGATTCAAGGTTGGCCGAATATTAGGTAAAGGAAAAACCAAGTGTTCGGGATTTGAATAAACACCTAATCAGCCTCAAGGTAAGTCTTTTACAAATCCTACTAGGATTTGGATATCATAGCCAAATAGAATTTATGCTAAGTAATAAAGGATGAATCAAATGTAGGACTAAGGATCTAAACTTTAGATCTAGCTTTTCGAATCTCAAGGAATCGCTAAACAAATCGGTGTGTACGCACACTAACTTTTCGATATTTCATATGGCAATTATTTTTATTATATGATTATACGTAAGAATATGAATATGGCTAAGTACCCTAAGGTGGTACAAAAGTACTCGTGCACGTTTCCTACTTCGATAGGATTATGAAATATGTTATAACATGTGAATATATGTATATGATTATGAATTTAAGTATGTTATGCATGATATATATATATTTTGGGGCATTCGGGATTTATGTGAAAGGGAAGAAGGTGTTGACTTGGTCTCACCAACATTATATTTAAAGGTGTTGACTCGGTCTCACCAACGTTATATTTGAAGGTGTTGACTTGGTCTCACCAACGTTATATTTGAAGGTGTTGACTTTGGTCTCACCAACGTTATATTTGAAGGTGATTGACTTGGTCTCACCAACGTTATATTTGAAGGTGTTGACTTTGGTCTCACTAACGTTATATGGTGACTACGGTCACAAATATTTGAATATGGTGTGTAGCGGATGGAGGGTTGACTTAGTAGTCCCCACTGTGTACAAAGTTGGTACGGGGAGTGTAGTGGATGGCTAATTAGGATTGGGTTTGGGTTGCATCATAATTTCATTTTTATATGGATCGATGTTTTGAACATGAATGCGAATTGTTGAATGTTAGTCTTGTATGCACATTGAGTCTGCATTGACTCACCCGTTGTAGGAACTATTTTCGGTGATGAGCAAGTGATTGGACCGGGCGGTGAGCGTTGAGGTGGCCATGCTACATTCGAGAATTTATTTAGTTTGGACTTTATTTGATTTAGTTACTTTTATTTTATTTTGGGTTTTACTTGATGTAATAAGGCCATAAGGCCAGTTGGATTTTCTTTATTTCCGCTTATTCATGTTGATTGTGTTACAATTTATTTTTAATTAAAGTTAAGAAAACAAAATTTATTTCTTTCAAAATAATAAACCCTAAAATTGTTTTGTCACCTCACTTAAGTTGGATTTTCAAAATTTATTAAATGGGTTCCAATCTAAGCCCAATCCAAACAACATTTTTCTAAAAATTTTACAAATTTTCTCTAAGTATCGAATCTTTTGAAACACATTTACTTTAGGAACATACCGGATCCGGTCCATTCTCGTAGGTGGGTGTGGTGTTTCAATTGGTATCGAGCCAGTTCAAACTCTCGGCTTTGTGGCCTAAGGCCCAAAACGTTTTTAAAACAAGGCCAAATGAGTTTTATGAAAGTATTTTACAAATGGATGGTATAAAGACATGGCCCTAAGTCTCCAACCATGATCCACTGTAAGTACCCCTAACTCTATGAGTGATTCGTGATTTATGAACGTATAAGGGTAGAAAAGGCATGGAACGTAGAATAGCATGATAGGAACTTGAACCCTAGGATTAGTGTACTCAAACACAAACACATAAGACTTAAGGCACTAAACGAACCTATGGCTAAGTCAATTAAGCTAGGTGTGGCAACCATGGTATGCATGTCTAGGAGTGGATCTGAAGAGCTTGGTATTTAAGGTCCTAGTGACTCACCTCCTCTTCTTGAATCCTACAGTGCGTAGCTTGGCTCACCCTAACCTGAGGACTTAGTGGGTGTGGCAACCCCTGCACGCATGTCTAGGAATGGTTTCAGTGGGAGCTTGGTATTTAAGCAATCCAGCGTGACTCACCTCCTCTCCACTCGAATCCTGCACAGTGCGTAGCTTTGGTTCACCACGACCAAGAGGGCTCGGTCATAGGCTAAACATAATGACTAAAACTCAAAAAAAAAGGGAACTAGCCATGTTTAAAAAAAAAAAAAAAAGAACAAAACAACAAACCCTAGTTTTCAAACTTTTAAAACTTTCTTTCAAATCTGAGAAAATTATTTTTACAACATTTTCGAAAACTCCTGATTTGCAAAAATTACAAAAATGCCCCTAGTGGCAAACTTACCAAAATGCCCTTGGTTTATAAAATGTTCAACTACTCAATAGCTTTATCAAAATTACATTATTTTATAAACATTCAAAAACCCTAATTTGTAAAATATCAAAATACCTTGATTTTGGAAAATTACAAAATTGCCCCTAAATTACAAAATTACCAAAACGACCCTGATTTCCAAAATTTTTGCAACATCTCCATTTTTGAAGGAACAATTTTCGAAAAGAACCCTCAAAGTTTTACAACTTCTGAAATATCCCTAACTTATTAAATTTTACAATTTACCCCGGTTTGTGGAAAAATTACCAAAATACCCCCAAGGTCTAAAAATTTCTGAAATACCCTCGGATCTCAAAAAAAAAAATTTCCAAAATACCCCGGGAACTTAAAAAATACCAAAGATACTTTGTGACAAAAGCATCAAGAAACCTTATTTTGACAAATTATGAAAATACCCCTGTAGGACAAATTACGAAAATACCCCCGGGTAGTGGAAAAACAACAAATGAAAACTACAACATTTCTCTGAATGAACTAAGGTTCATAATTGTTTGATGGATGTATGAGTGAATGAAAAGACTGTATGCATGTATGAATACGAAAGAACCACTCCTAAACTCCTTTTCATAAAATTGTTCATGTTAAAGCAGTGGAACAAAGTACTAATGCATAAAACTCTTTAATCAGATTAAATCGTGACGTTAGAAATGAGTTCTCGGGAACGTGAACTAAAAAAATAAATAAATAAATAAATAAATAATGTGCCTAGAAAGTATGATAGTTCTTTAAGATCAGAGTGCGCAGCAATAGCGTAGTGTGGTGAATTAGATTGTACGGATGAATGATAGTAAGTAATTTCGAGGACGAAATTATTTTTAAGGGGGGTAGAACTGTAACATCCTAGATTAGGGGTTATGCGTTCGTGTGTAATTCATGAGATAGTGGGATCAGTGGGTGTGTTGGATGTGTTCTGAAGAGTTTCAAGAACCCTAAGATGAAAGGAAATATAAGGAAATGTAAGGAAATGTAAAGAAATGAAAGGAAATGTATGGAAATGTATGGAAATGTATGGAAATGTAAGGAAATGTATGGAAATGTAAGGAAATGTAAGGAAATGTATGGAAAGGTATGGAAATGTATGGAAATGTAAGGAAATGTATGGAAATGTAAGGAAATAAATGGAACGATTAGTTAAAAGAGGAAACCTAAGTAAACTAGGAAAGTGAACATTTTGGTAACCTAAGTAAATTAGAACGTGAACATTTTGGAAACCAAGCCAAAATAGGAAACTAAACATTTTGGAAACCAAACCAAAATAGGAAACTAAACATTTTGGAAACCAAGCCAAAATAGGAAACTAAACATTTTGGAAACTTGGAAAATACTGAGTCATGCCGAAAATTTTGGAAACTTAAGAATGACCCCGAATGTCGAATTTTAGAGCCCAAAGGGAACTTAGGGCCAAGTGACCCTAAAAATATAAAGTACATGAAATTTGACCCAATAACGGACTTGGAAATGTGGCTGAAGATGCCACCTAAGGCCTTAGGAAATGGCCCACATGCAAAAGGTTTTGGGCTTGAGTTCGAGTCACATAAGAAGCAAATAAAATAAGTTTTATTTTGCTTCTAGAAGCCCAAGAGGTGGACGGCACAAAGCTTGCAAAGAGGAGTTTCACTCTCTTTAAAACTCGACTAATTAGAAGATCATAAGGACTCTTAAGGAAGAGTTTAATTCTCTTTAAAATTCGACTAAATAGGTGGATAAATGAAGAATTATTCTTTAATTAGGAAAATAAGGAAGAGTGGTGGCCAAGTAAAGGATTCTTGGCCTAGTAAATTCGGCTATAAAAGGAGGGACTAGGGCCATTCATTATTCATTCTCCTCTCTTTTCCTCTGCCGAATATTCTTCTTGAGCATCCATTCTTTTCTTCTTTTCTTTTAACCTCCTAGCCGATTTCCTTCTAGGCCTATTATTCTCTCTTCTTTCATCTTTGAAACCAAATACATAAGGGAATCATAGCCGATTGTTCATCAAGTCTTTAAGTGAATCTCGAAGGTTGAAGTGAATGTGCAATCGATTCCTTCAAATAAGGGTAAGATCCAAGTTTAGTTCCCCATTCTTTTATATTCTAGACTTATTGAAATTTAGAGACTAATTTCGATTATTAATCTTGGCGAATCATGGAAGAAGAAATTCTTTTCCGAAGGTACACCATAGGCCACGTGTTCCCTAGTTATTCGGTGAATTTTGGATTTAAAGTCCATAAGGTAAGCATCTAAAATATTTGGCCAATGTTTGTGAGATTATCTAGATCAATTCTTTAATTATTGAAAAGCGAAAACTAACCCATATTGAGATTCAAGGTTGGCGAATATTAGGTAAAGGAAAAACCAAGTGTTTGGATTTGAATAAACACCTAATCACCTCAAGGTAAGTCTTTTTACAAATCCTACTAGGATTTGGATATCATAGCCAAATAAATTTATGCTAAGTAATAAAGGATGAATCAAATGTAGGGACTAAGGATCTAAACTTTAGATCTAGCTTTTCGAATCTCAAGGAATCGCTAAACAAATCGGTGTGTACGCACACTAACTTCGATATTTCATATGGCAATTATTTTTATTATATGATTATACGTAAGAATATGAATATGGCTAAGTACCCTAAGGTGGTACAAAAGTACTCAGGTACGTTTCCTACTTCTGATAGGATTATGAAATATGTTATAACATGTGAATATATGTATATGATTATGAATTTAAGTATGTTATGCATGATATATATATTTTGGGGCATTGGGATTTATGTGAAAGGGAAGAAGGTGTTGACTTGGTCTCACCAACGTTATATTTGAAGGTGTTGACCTCGGTCTCACCAACGTTATATTTGAAGGTGTTGACTTCGGTCTCACCAACATTATATTTAAAGGTGTTGACTCCGATCTCACCAACGTTATATTTGAAGGTGTTGACTTCGGTCTCACCAACGTTATATTTGAAGGTGTTGACTTTGGTCTCACCAACGTTATATTTGAAGGTGATTGACTTCGGTCTCACCAACGTTATATTTGAAGGTGTTGACTTTGGTCTCACCAACGTTATATGGTGACTACGGTCACAAATATTTGAATATGGTGTGTAGCGGATGGAGGGTTGACTTAGTAGTCCCCACGGTGTACAAAGTTGGTACTGGGAGTGTAGTGGATGGCTAATTAGGATTGGGTTTGGGTTGCATCATAATTTCATTTTATATGGATCGATGTTTTGAACATGAATGCTGAATTGTTGAATGTTAGTACTGTGTGCACATTGAGTCTGCTGACTCACCCGTTGTAGGAACTATTTTCGGTGATGAACGGTGTTGACCGGGCCAGAGAGCGTTGAGGTGGCCATGCTACATTCGGAGAATTTATTTAGTTTGGACTTTATTTGATTTAGTTACTTTTATTTTATTTTGGGTTTTACTTGATGTAATAAGGCCATAAGGCCCAGTTGGATTTTCTTTATTTCCGCTTATTCATGTTGATTGTGTTACAATTTATTTTAATTAAAGTTAAGAAAAACAAAATTTATTTCTTTCAAAATAATAAACCCTAAAATTGTTTTGTCACCTCACTTAAGTTGGATTTTCAAAATTTATTAAATGGGTTCCAATCTAAGCCCAATCCAAACAACATTTTTCTAAAAATTTTACAAATTTTCTCTAAGTATCGAATCTTTTTGAAACCTGTTTACTTTAGGAACATACCAGATCCGGTCCATTCTCGTGGGCCGGGTGTGGGGTGTTTCAAATATACCAAATACTCAACCATGAAATTTGCACATTCATGAAAAACATCTTCATTTTCATATATCAATAATAAATATTAGCCATCATCCATGGCCTTATACAAAATGAATCAATCTTCAAGACAAGCTAATACATTTGGCCAAAACAATATGACACTAGACAAAAGACCAAGTCCGTATACATGCCATACTCAAAATAATAAATCTAACTATACCAAATATTCAGATTGATAGTGTGATCGATGCCTTGGACGTCTGTTGATCCCTGAGCTAACTTGGTGGCACTATAAGAAAATAGAAAGGAAAGGGAGTAAGCATAAAGCTTAGTAAGTTGCATGTAAATAATTAACAACAATTACCATGCATTAACATACTCATAGCATATCATAAACTTGCACCAAAGTCTTAGATAATTAAAGGTATAACTTACTCATTTTCATCCTTACTAATCATACAATATAACCGAGCTCGTTTCTCATGAATTTCGTGTAGGTACATGTATCACTTACAACATTATCGTATCTTTTCTCACTTTTGCCACAAACTTTAAATTTCCTATTGAACCAGTTGGAATACCAAAGGATACCCGACAAGCCTCACACAAGAGGGAAAAATGCCGATGCCATGTCCCAGACATGGTCTTACACTAGCTCTCGTATTGTGGCGACGCTATGTCCCAGACATGGTCTTACACTAGCACACATATCATTGCCGATGCCATGTCCCAGACATGGTCTTACACTGACTTTCATAATGTGGCCAATGCCATGTCCCAGACATGGTCTTACACTAGCACACATATCATCCAAATGTCGTGGCCTGGATATCCAATCTATTCCTAAGGTTCAACCGGGAGTATATCATATCATATTTCATTATGCATTTTCATAACAATATTCAAACATTTTATGCAACATAAATTATTTAATACATAATAATAGTAAATTTGTATTATTTACGTACAACTTACCTCGGTATACAAAATATGAACAGCTAGTTCGATTTAGTCCACTATCTTGGTTTTCCCCAGTCCAAATCCGGATCTCATTTTTCTTGATATATAATGATAAAATTCACTCATTTAATCACTACATAATTTAAAAAATTTCAAAATTCCTACTTTGGCAAAATTACCGTTTTTCCCTTAAACTTTCATAAAATTATGATTTTGCCCCTAGGCTCGTAAAACGATTTTCATCAAATTTCCTCATTAACCAAGACTAGTCGAATCTATTTTAAGCTTATAGCAACTCACAAATCCAATTATTTCACACACTTACTACCATTTTACAACATTTACAAAAAGGTCCTTTTATGTGTTTTCACAAAAAATCCTTTCACAGAAGTTGTTTATTTAACAACCAAGATTCATTTCCTTCCATAAAATTTCAGCCAAAAACATGAAGACTCACATGGTAAAACCCTAACTCTCAACCATTTTGCAAAATAGTCCCCTCATTAGCTAGATTAAACTACAAGGGTCCCAAAAGTACAAAAATTATCAAGAATGGCCATTAAAATGACTTACTTGCAAGGATTAAAAGTTGCTAAAATTTTCAAGCTTCCATGGCCCTTTCTTAAGTGAAAAATCGATGGAGAAGAGAAAATGAAAAAGATGATATCTTTTTTCTCTTTATTTTATGTTTATTTATCAATTAAGTCACCAAATACTTCACCTAACCTTTGTCAATGTCATTTCTTTGTCCCTATGGCCAGCCAACACTCTACTAAGGGACTAATTGCACATTAAGGACCTCTAATTTAAGGTTCTATAGCTATTTGACACCTTTAACTTGTAGAACAAAACTTTCACACTTATGTGATTTAGTCATTTTTTTAAATTAAGCATGAAATCGCTAAAATTAATTCACCAAAATTTTCAAACACTCATATAATCATTCTATAACACATAAAATTAATATTAAAAATAATTTCTCTGGCCTTGGATTAGTGGTTTCGAAACCACTATTTCGACTAACCCCAAAATTAGACTGTTACAATTCTCCTCCTTAGGGATTTTCATCCCCGAAAATCTTACCTATGAAAAGGTTTGGGTATTGATCTCTCATAGTCTTTTTAGGTTCCCATGTGGCTTCCTCGACCCCATGTCTATGCCATAATACTTTTACCAATGTTATACTCTTATTCTTCAATTTCTTGACCTCTCGATATAAAATTTTAATCACTCTTCACCATAGGTCATATCTGAACAAATCTCAACCTCTGTTGGTGAAATCACATGTGATGGGTCAGAACGGTAACAGCGTAACATAGACACATGGAATACATCGTGGATATTTTCTAACTTAGGTGGCAAGGCTAATCGATAAGCTACCGGTCCAATTCTCTTAGTCACTTCATAAGGTCTAATAAAACGTGGACTTAGTTTTCCTTTCTTACCAAATCTGAGGACTTTCCTCCATGGGGATACTTTCAAAAACACCTTATCACCGACTTGAAACTCAATTTCTTTTCGTTTCAGGTCTGCGTAGGATTTCTATCTATCCAAAGTGGCTCTCAAACAATCACGAATTACCTTTTCTTTCTCTTGATCTCTTTGACTAAGTCAACCCCGTGATTCTAACTTTCTCTGAGTTCGGTCCAATACAAGGGTGTTCGGCACTTATGCCCATACAAAGCCTCATAAGGCGCCATTTCCAAACTCAACTGATAGCTATTGTTGTAGGCAAACTCTACCAAAGGTAAGTACCTTTCCCAACTGCCTTGAAACTCGAGAACACAATAACGCAACATATCTTCAAGAATCTAAATTACTCTTTCGACTGACCGTCGATTTGCGGGTGGAAAGCCATGCTAAAATTCAACTTGTCCCCAAAGCTTCTTGCAACTTTTTTCCAAAATCTTGATGTGAACCTCGGGTCTCTATTCGAAATGATCGATAAAGGTACTTCGTAAAGTCTCACAATTCCAGAAACATACAAATCGGCTAATTTCTCAAGTGGATAATCGGTATGAACCGGTATAAAATGAGCCAACTTAGTTAGCCTATCAACCACAACCCATACAGCATCTTTCTTCTCTAGCGTCAGCGGCCACCCAGACACAAAATCCATGGTAATACGATCCCATTTCCATTAAGGAACTGTCACGGTCTGAAGTAAACCCGAAGGTACTTGGTGTTCGGCTTTCACTTGCTGACAAATTAAACTGTTAGAGACAAACTCTAAGATGTCTCTTTTCATTCCCGACCACCAATACATTTTCTTTAGGTCATTATACATTTTCACACTACCAGGATGGATAGACATACGACTGCTAAGTGCCTCATGCAACATCTTTTGAACAAGCTCATCGTCTTTAGGTACACAAATTCTGTCTCGAAACATTAAACCGCCATCTGAACCAATCTCAAAGTCTGATTCTATACCCGTCTCGCATTGAGTTATCTTAGCTCGCAATTGTTTATCACCCTTCTAAGCTTCGCAGATCTCTTGCAGAAACATTGGTTTCGCTCTCAACTCAGCTAAAATCAAACCATCGTCGGTTATTAGCAACTAAGTGTTCATAACCCTCAAGGCAAACAATGATTTCCTGCTCAAAGAATCGGCAACCACGTTCGCCTTCCCCGGGTGATAGTCAATTATCAACTCATAATCCTTTATCAACTCTAACCATCTCTGTTTTCGTAGGTTTAACTCCTTTTGAGTCATCAAATACTTTAGACTTTTATGGTTGGTGAATACTAGGCATCTCTCGCCATACAAATGGTGTCTCCAAATCTTCAGTGCTAACACTATGGCGGCTAACTCTAAATCATGGGTCGGATAGTTTTTCTCATGTGGCTTCAGCTGTTTTGAAGCATCAGCTATTACATTGCCTTCTTGCATAAGCACACACCCCAATCTATTTAAAGATGCATCGCTATACACCACAAATTTCTTTTTCAGTTCCGATTGCACTAAAACTGAAGCTTCAGTCAACAATGCTTTTAGTTTCTCAAAACTCTGTTGGCACTTCTCTGTCCATTCGAACTTGACATCTTTTAGTAGCAACCTTGTCATAAGAGTAGCGATGATGGAGAATCTTTTAACAAATCGTCTGTAGTATCCCGCTAAGCCCAAAAAACTTCTAATCTCTGACACATTCCTCAGTGGTTTCCAATCAACGATAGTCGATATATTATTCGGGTCAACTCTAATTCCACCGCCCGACACGATGTGTCCTAAAAATCTGACTTCTCGGAGCCAAAATTCACTTTTGCTAAACTTAGCATACAATTGCTTTTCTCTTAAAGCTTGTAAGACAGTTCTCAAATGCTCCGCATGCTCATTTTCATCACAAGAATAAATTAATATATCATCAATAAAAACAACAATGAACTTATCCAAGTACGATCGAAAAATATGATTCATTAAATTCATAAACACAGCGGGAGCATTTTTTAAGCTAAAAGGCATGATGAGAAACTCATAATGGCCATACCTCGTCCAAAATGCAGTTTCGGTACATCTTGCTCCTTAACTCTCAATTGGTAATAACGGACCTCAAGTCTATCTTAGAAAACACTGTGGCTCCCTTCAATTGGTCAAACAAACCATCGATCCTTGGCAAAGGATACTTGTTCTTAAATGTAACCTTGTTGAGCTGTCGGTAGTCTATACACAGTCTCATCGACCCGTCTTTCCTTTTCACAAAAAGTACGGGAGCACCCCACGAAGAATAACTAGGTCTTGCGAAACCTTTATCCGTCAACTCTTGTAACTGAGCCTTCAATTCTTTTAACTCCAACGGTGCCATCCTATACGGGGCAATTAAAATAGGTGTCGTGCCGGGGACTAACTCAATACCAAACTCAACTTCTCTAGCTGAAGGCAATCCAGGTAACTCTTCCTGAAACACGTTCGATACTCGCATACCACAGGCACTGACTCAATATTTACTTTCGACTCTTGGGTATTCAACACAAATGCAAGATAGGACTCATACCCTTTTCTCATGTATTTCTCAGCAATCATAGAAGAAATCAGTACATGTGAGCTATCCGGTCCACTTGATTCAACCCAAATAATATCCTCATTTTCACATCTCATTTCAATAAACTTACTACCACAGCTTACTAACACGTTATGAACAGTCAACCAATCCATGCCAAGAATTAGATAAAATTCATCAAATGGTAGTAGCATAAGATTAGCCAGAAAATAATGGCCTCTAATCATCAAAGGACAGTTTCTACACACTTTGTCAACTATCACATGCTTGCCTAATGGGTTGGACACTTTTATCACAAATTCTGTAAACTCAACAGGCATATTCATGCTAGACACCAATTTCATACAAACATACGAATGGGTAGACCCCGGGTCAATCAAAGCAACAACAGAAATATCATGAAGAGAAAAAGTACCCGTAATCACATTTGGGGATGATGCCCTTCGCAAGCGCGAATGGCATATGTCCTTGTAGGAGCTCTACCCTCTGATCTCATAGTGGAATCTCTAGGCACACCTCTATTGCTAGCCCCACTTCTTAGATTCTTCTATGGTCTACCTCTAGAAGCGGCATTACTCACTCGCACATCTTGCTTTCTGTCTTTCTCATCCATCTTAGGACAGTTTCAAATAAAATGGTCTAGTGAACCGCACTTGAAGCACCCTTTTTCATTTCCTCGGTATTTACCAAAGTGACGTCTACCACACTGTGAACATTCATGTCTATTAGGTCGGACACTACCAACACTCGCAATTGAAGTGATTTGAGCCTTAGACGCCGTGTATTGCTTATTCTTATTTTTGTTCGAGAATCCAACTGAAGCATTGGATTGAGTGGTGAACTCTCTTGATTTCTTGGATGAGGACTAAAATAATTTTCCCAACTGTTTTTCTTTGAGTCACGAGACTCAATATCAGCTTTCCTTTTCTCTTTGGCCAATTCCTCGACATTGCAAGCTTTTTCAACAAGCACCACAAACTCCCTTAACTCTAAGATGCCAATTAATAATCGAATGTCTTCGTTTAATCCGTCCTCAAATCTCTTGCACATGATGGCTTTGGTAGATACGCACTCCCTAGCGTATTTGCTGAGCCTTACAAACTCACGCTCATACTCTGTTACTGTCATTCGGCCTTGCTTCCATTCGAGAAATTCCTTTCTTTTCTGGTCTATAAACCTCTAGGTAATATACTTTTTACGGAACTCTTCTTGAAAGAATTCCCAAGTTATCCTTTCCCTTGGTACAATCGACACAAGGGTGTTCCACCATCAGTAGGCCAAATCTCGCATGAGTGACACAACACACTTCATGCACTTCTTAGGTGTGCAAGACAACTCATCGAATACCCTAATAGTATTTTCTAGCCAGAATTCTGCTCTTTCTAAGTCATCATCTATATTCGCTCTAAATTCCTCAGCCCCTTGCTTTCGTATTCTATCTACCGGAGGTTTCTCTCTTCTAATCGTTTCCACTATTTTGGGAGCTGTAGGGGCAGGCTAGGAATGGAGGTGGAGCGTTTGGGTTTGCACAAACAAACTCCGAATACCAGACATTCATCATATGAAACAAGGCTTCTCTAGCCCCTCCGCCCTGACTCAGTATCAAGCGACTTTCGACTGGCGCGGTCCCTTCTGCGGAAGCCGGCGCATTACTTTCAACATCATCCGCCATTGCTCCGTCAGGATCCATTTACTATAAAAAAACACATTTTAAATTGTCAAGAGTCGTCATACTATCGTAATTCATATATGGCATGTATAGTTAGACTCGTACACACGCTAGGTTAGTCCGAGAATCGACTAAGCCATAGCTCTAACACCACTAAATGTAACATTCTTTACCCATGTTTGATCCCGAAAAAAGTATGAGGCGTTACCTAACTTAAACACATAGGTCATAAAAGTTCGTTCGAATTTAAAACTTTTCAAACTTTATCTTAAAGTCCCTAATATGGACCTACAAGGCCCAAAACACACTTTGGAAACGGTTTGAGACCAAACCAAGATATTTAGAAAACTTTAGAAAATAGAGAAACAATTCACACAGTAAGCTTAAGAGCTTAGTAAGTTCGTAGTATAATACATTTTACTCAATAATGCAACATTAATTCATAATTAAACCATCACATAGATAAATTCATAACTAATCACCATATTATCCTCAACCTTATACTCATATATTCATCTATTCAACCTTGAACAATAATGCCAACGACTTAGGTTCGAAACATACCTTTTCCAACACTTAGTTGACTCATGTTCTTACTAATCAATGCCCGATATCATACCTTATTCACTGTTCACTTTCTCTTCAATTCAATCACACACTTGGTGCCTAATTCATAGTTGAAATTGAATTAACATCACACACATGGTGCTTAATCTCATAACCAAAGCTTAAATAACATCACACACTTAGTGCCTCAATACAAAATCGAACGTAATTCTAGTATCGCACACACTATGCCAACCACAAAGCCGAAGCTTCTATTATTTCGCACACACAGTGCTAATCATCTCAATCACATTTCCAAATATGCACACTTAGTGCTATATAACTCGATTCCTCACATAGAATTTATAATTCAATAATCTCATAACTATTCGTTTTATAACATTTAAACATAGTTAAGTACATGTATTATATCCGAACTTACCTCTGATGTCGAAATACCGGAACTAGCCGATCAATTGAGTACTTTATCTTTGCCTCGATCTCGATCCGAATCTCTCCTTTCTTGGTCTAAACACATTCAAATTTAACTCATTCAATAACCAATTCATTCAATTTAGTCCAAACACATGTATTTAGGGCATTTTACAAAATAGCCCTCATATTTTCACATTTTGACACTTTAGTCCTTAATTCACAAAATCACAAAATACACAGAATCTCACTTCACCCATGCCTAGCCGAATTCTCCCTATGTCCATACAAGTCCACACATTTCACATCCTAGTCCTCCAATTTCTTATTTTCACAATTTAGTCCAATTAACTCAAAATCACCAAAAATTCAAAGACAAACTATGTTAATCTATCACATAACTTTCATAATTCATCACCAAACTTCACAAAGCTCATGAATTCATCCATGGAACATTTCAAATTCATCATCAATTCACAAAATTTAAGCATGGGTTTTGTAGAGCATGAAGCAACGATTACAAAAACATATAAATTATCAAAAACTGAGCTCAAAACATACCTTGATTGAAATCAAAATGGCCGAACCTTATATGACATGTTCTCTTTTCTTTTCTTTCAAATTTTAGGCAAAGATGGATGAACAATCCACTAACTTATTTCATTTGTTTTGTTTAATTCATGTTAATATCTTATTTACTATTTTAACCTTAATAAATTTTAGTAATAACAACCAATTCCATACCATTATCATCCATTTACTTTCAAATGGTTTATTAACAACATAAGGACCTTTCTGTTTATTAACAACATAAGGACCTTTTATTTAAGAAGTCATGACAATTAAACACTTTAACAATTAGCACACAGCTTTTTCATTTTATGTGATTAAGTCCTTTTGCTAATTAAGCACACAATAGATAAAATTTTCTCACAAAATTTTCACACATGCTTAATCACATATTATAAACACAAAAAATTAAAATATTTTTCTGACCTCAAATATGTAGTCCCGAAACCACTAATTTTGACTAGGGTCAAAACTGGGCTGTTGCACCCATATACATGACTCATGTCCCTCACATGGCCATGACACACCCTTGTTTCTACCCGTGTGTAAAAACCTTGACATTCTATTTCTGACGTCATCAACCCAATAAGGTCACACGGCCAAGGCACACCCGTGTCCTTAGGCCGTGTGGTGAATTAAATTCCTAAAATCAAGTGCAGATTTCACATGGCCTAGGCACATACCCAAGTCCTATGGCCGTGTCTTCTACATGGTAGTGACACACAGCCGTGTCTCAGCACATGTGGTTACTACTGGGCATTCTGTTTTGCCAACTTAGGGTGCAGGGGGACACAAGGCCAAACTATATGCCCATGGGGCAGACTGTGTGTCACACATGGCTTAGACACACCCTTGTGTCTACCCGTATGGACAAAAATGAGGCTATTTACCAAGCCCTTACTTGCACCACCATAAGCCACATCAAATAACTTACACATTCATGCATTAATATACCAAATACTCAACCATGCAATTTGCACATTCATGAAAAACATCTTCATTTTCATATATCAATAATAAATATTAGCCATCATCCATGGCCTTATACAAAATGAATCAATCTTCAAGACAAGCCAACACATTTGGCCAAAACAATATGACACTAGAAAAAAAATGAAGTCCCTATACATGCCATACTCAAAATAATAAATCTAACTATACCAAATGTTCAGATTGATAGTGTGATCGATGCCTCCGACGTCTGTTGATCCCCAACCTAACTTGGCGACACTATAAGAAAATGGAAAGGAAAGGGAGTAAGCATAAAGCTTAGTAAGTCACATGTAAATAATTAACAATAATTACCATGCACTATCATACTCATAGCGTATCATAAACTTACACCAAAGTCTAAGATAATTAAAGGTATAACTTATTTATTTTCATTCTTACTAATCATACAATATAACCAAGCTCATTTCTCATGAATTTCGTGTAGGTACTTGTATCACTTACAACATTATCGTAACTTTTCTCACTTTTGCCAAAAACTTTAAATTTCCCGTTAAACCAGTTAGAATACCAAAGGATACCCGACAAGCCTCACACAAGAGGGTAAAATGCCGATGCCATGTCCTAGACATGGTCTTACACTGGATCACATGTCGAGGCTAGTGCCATGTCCCAAACATGGTCTTACAGTAGCTCTCGTCTCAATGCCGATGCCATGTCCCAGACATCGTCTTACACTGGCTCTCGTATTGTGGCCGACACCATATCCCGGACATGGTATTACACTAGCACACAAATCATCGTCGATGCCATGTCCCAGACATGGTCTTACACTGGCTTTCATAATGTGGCCGATGCCATGTCCCAGACATGGTCTTACACTAGCACACATATCATCCAAATGTCATGGCCTGGATATCCAATCTATTCCTATGGTTCAACCAAGAGTATATCATATCATATTTCATCATGCATTTTCATAACAATATTCAAACATTTTGTGCAACATCAATTATTAAATGCATAATAACAATAATTTTTTATTATTTACGTACAACTTACCCCGGTATACAAAATATGAGTAGCTAGTTCGATTTAGTCCACTATCTTGGTTTTCCCCCGGTGCAAATCTGGATCCCGTTTTTCTTGATCTATAATGATAAAATTCACTCATTTAATCACTACATAATTTATAATATTTCAAAATTCCTACTTTTGGAAAAATTACTGTCTTGCCCTTAGACTTTTACAAAATTACAATTTTGCCTCTAGGCTCATAAAATGTTTTTCATCAAAATGATTTTCAACCACTCATATAATCACCCTATAACACATAAAACAATATTAAAAATAATTTCTTCGGCCTTGGATTAGTGGTTTCAAAACCACTATTCCTACTAGCCCCAAAATCGGGCTATTACAAAATTAGTTAAGCCAAAAATAAAAAATTTTATGTATATAAATAGGGCCTTAGTGTTCTTTGGAAATCATCAATTAATTATGTATTCCTACTTCAATTTGGAATTGGACTATTCTATTTTGTCTTTCAAATTGATGTGAGATATTGCTACTTTCCTTTGTATTTTTCTTACTTTTACATAATTGGGTTAATTCCTTTCCAAGTCCTTTCTTTCTCATTCTTCACCATAATCATCAAACCTCCTTCCAAAAATTTACAAATCATGAATAATTTCATGCTTCACTAAATTTCATCTTAGCTTTATGTCGGTGTTCTTTTCGGTCGGGAATAGTGAGATACAAATTCGTGCTAAAAATCCATCCAATCGATATTCATTCTTTTCTTAAGTATCAGGATAGACCAATCATTCGTTAAGGTTAAACTCGATTTCAAGTCAAAGTGCACGTTGGGTTGGAGTCGTGTTTGCTAACAGTTGGAGAAATAATTTGGCCGTGCTGTATTCAGATCTCCGAGAACAAATCAAGGTAGAAATGATCAGGTTTAAACAACTCACACGGTTGAGGCCGTTGATTCGAGTTGGGTTCTTCAAAAAGTAAGGCTGCCAGAATCTTAACTTGGGAATGAGTGTATCTCGGTTAGATAATCGGTAAGGGTTGGTTTTCATGTTCTACCGGAACTAGCTATGAGAGGAAGAATTGGTGGTCAAGACGTTCTTAACTGCTATAACTAGCTTATGTTTGAAAGAGAATATTAATTTTCGAGGATCGATTCTTGATACAAAATTTACCGAGTCTAAGGCTAAGGCTTACATTTCTATTTGCAAAATTCTAAATTTATTTCCCGAACTAAATTTACTTCTAAAACTATTTAATTGTTTATTTACACTAATAGATTATTACTTTCTAAACATTCTCAAACCTCATCGATTTACTTGTTTATTTTTGTTGTAGGTACGTTTGGAGTTGTGGGCACGACTCTTGTCATGACCTTTGACACGACTAATATTCTTTTCATAACTAAACACGAAAGTTGATTACAACATCCAATCCCTGTGGACTCGACCCTACAACCACTCTTTACTACAATTTAGGGTTGTTTTTGTAGGAATTATTTTTGGTGGTTTTGACGCCCATCAAATTTTGGCACCGTTGCCGGGGATTGGAGATATTTTTTCTAATTTTTTTTGTTTACCTTATGACCAGATCAGAACCGAGAACTCTGGAGTTTGAACCAAAAATTGAGAAATTGGCCCGAAAACTATAGAAAGAAGCCATTCAAAGTTGTAAACGACCAAATCCAGGACTTGAAACCATTTCATACACCAAGGAAATTTTCTCGTTCGACGAACCAAACGAGATTGCTGAACAGACGATACGCCAACTTGCTGCGGCACCGAATAAACAACAACCCTTATGTATAACCTATCCAAAAAGAGGGACGCCGTTTGAGATAAAGTCGAGTTTGATTCATTTACTGCCCACTTTCCGTGGATTACAGAATGAAAATCGCACACCCATCTCAAAGAATTCCATATGGTGTGCATAAGCATGAAGCCTCATGGAGTAACTGAAGACCAAATCAAACTTCGTACTTTTCCTTTCTAATTAACCGACTCTACTAGAGAGTGGCTATCTTATTTACCCCCGGATCTATCAACACATGGCTGACATGTCTCATTTATTTCTTGATAGGTTCTTCCCTACAGCTCGAGCGGTCAAACTAAGAAGAGATATTGTGGGAATTCGTCAAAAGGACGCTGAATCGCTCTACGATTACTGGGAGCGATATAAAAAGTTGTGTGCAAGTTGCCCACAACATGGACTGACTGAACAGTCACTCTTGCAGTACTTCTATGAGAGTTTACTCCCGATGGAAATAAAAATTATAGATGCTGCAAGTGGAGGGGCACTTTTTAATATGAAGCCTCAAAGAGCGAGAGAGTTGATTTCAACCATGGTTGCTAACTCTCAACAATTCTGACCAGCTACAGAACCCACGAGATGGGTTCATGGGTTAATTTCTCTATCTTTAGAAGACAAAATTGATAACTAATGTTGTTCAAACTTTGCTTACAGATAAAATGAGCCCAGCACGGTTGTGTGAAATTTGCACTAAGCCAAACCATCTGACGGACTCATGTCCGATCTTACATGAGGATTCGACAGAACAAACAAATGTTATCGGGAGCTTTTCAAGATCGCCCAAAGGCGATATGACCCCTACTTGAAATCGTATATTTGGGGTGGAAAGATCACCCAAATCTACGTTATGGGTCAAATTCCGTAGTTCAATCAACTGTACCAACAAAGGCCACCTCAAAATCAATAGTTACCACCCCAGAAGTCGTCTTTGGAAGCCATAGTGGAAAGGCTAGCTGATAGTACTGAGAAATTTCAACAAAAAACTAACATGCATTTGCAATACTTGGATAAGCAAGTGAGCAAACTCGCACTCACGGTTAGCTGTCTGGAGTCCCAAGGTAAGCTGTCATCCCGAACTGAGCCAAACCCTCGACACAGTGCAAGTATTATGACATTGAGGAGGGGGAAGGTTTTGGAGACAGTACCTGACATGAGTCGCGCCCACGACACTAGTCAAGATAAGAAGAAACTTGACACGGAGGCTCTAGTAGAATCAGCACCACAAAAATCATTTGCAGTACCACCTCCGTTTCCTAGAAGACTTGTCCAGTGCAAGAAGGAGTGAGAAGAGAAGAGATCCTCGACACCTTTTGAAAGGTAGAAATCAACATACCTCTTCTCGATGCGATTAGGCAGATTCCAAGATACGCAAAATTCTTAAAAGAATTATGCACGAGTAGAAAGAAACTCCTGGGAAATGAAAAGGCAAGTGTCAGAGAAAATATTTCCGTCGTTGTGTAAAGGAAAATACCACCCAAATGTAAGGACCAAGGTATGTTTTTCATATATTGTAAAATAGGTAGTGTCAGAATAAAAAAAAGCAATGTGTGACTTAGGTGCATCAATTAATGTTATGCCATTGTCAATTTATAAACTACTTAACGCGGGTCCTTTAAAGGAGACATGTGTAATTATTCAGCTTGCAGATCGATTTGTGGTGCACCCGGAGGGAGTGTTGGAGAATGTTCTTGTAAAGGTAAACAAGCTAATATTTCCTGTAAGCTTCTACATTATTGACATAGAGGATGAAAATTCTGCTAATTCATCTGACATACTTCTCGGGAGGCCATTTTTTAGAACCGCACAAACGAAAATTGACGTACAAAGTGGAATACTCTGTAACAGCCCAATTTTCAGTGGTGTAGGAAATAGTGATTCGAGATCAATAAATCTGAAAAGTGAGTTTGAAAATTTAAATAAATTAATATTTATGAGTCAAGTATGGCATTAGAAATATTTTAAAATTAGTGAATCTTGCGAATTAAAAGAATTTATTAGAAAAAATGGGCCGAAAACGAGGTATTAATACCTCAAATTCATAAACCGAGCAATACATATTTTTAGAATATTTATGGAGTGTTATTGAGTTAGTATTAAAGTTTCGTCAAAAAATTTTAACGTTTCAATAGTCAATTAATTAAAAAAGACTAAATTGAAAAAAAATGCAAAATTTGCTAAAGTAATTAAATAGCCTAATAGTAAATAAAGGAGGACTAAAAGGGCAAATAGACCATATTAAATGGCTGAGGTGGCATAACGTGAAAAAAATCAAAGATAATGTGATTAGGGACAAAATTTGGAATTATAATAAAGTTTATATGGCCAAATGTTATTTTAATAGTTTCTAGACATTTTCTCCATCAATTTTTCATCAAAATAGCCATTGAAGAGGGTTTGAGCTGGTCTTTCATATTTTAGCTTCAAATCAAGAAATAAAAAATAAATGGGGAAAAAAAGAAATTAACAGACTAGTCCCTAAATTTCTATAAATTCTACAAATAGGCCCAGGTGAGTTCGTATGATCTAACTTTGATATTTATATTGAATTGATGTATGAAATTATATATTTATTTACATTATATGTTAAAGAAAAAATGGAAAATTTATAAATATGAAACTTGACTGATAATTATGTATATTCATGTTCATGAATGATTATCGAAATAAATACATACTGAAATTCATGAAAATAATGGTACAGGAATATTGATTATTACCGAATTGAATGTATGCGAATTATGATATTTGAATATTGGATATATTGAAACCTATTAATTTAACAAGTGATGAATTTATTGAAATTATATTGATTGAGTTGATATATATATATTGATTATATTGACTAACAGAATTGAAATAACTATTGATTGTTATTGAAAAGTGAATTGAATTGAATTGAATTTTGAATATATGTGAGTATTTGAAATGTATATTGATTGGAAACTGGAAAGTGATTTGAATTGAAAGTATGAGAAATTGTGATTGAAGTGAAATTGATATAAATATTGAGTGAAATTGAAATGTGTTTTGAATTCCCTATTAACTAGTCGGGCTAAGTCGGATATAGTTGGCATGCCATAGGATTGGAAGTGTTTAGGGATACTTCGACCTCGAGTCGATGAGACATTGGGTGTCATACTTTTACTTCAGATAGATTCAATGACATATTGGGTACCAACTTACATCGGCTTGGCCGATGAGACACTGGGTGTCAACTATTGCTTCGAACTGTCCGATGAGGGACTGGGTGCCTTACTGGTGTGTTTTGGTTGGATCCATGTATCAATCCGAGTCCGAGTCGGGTTAATAGGGGTACATAATGATTTGGAAAAATTGATCGATATTGAACGATATTGTCTGTGAATTTTGGAATTGAAATTGAATAGCGAAATGATTTCTGCAAATGATATACATGAACCATGGGTTTATGAATGGAAATTTTTATAGTTGAATGATGTGTGAACACAATGAGAAAAGCCACGAGACATTGAATTGAATTATACAAATGAGATGTATGAATCATGAATTTATGAAATTGATATTGATATTGTTAAATGATTGGGTATTAAATTATGAAAAGTTATTTGAGATAGTAAATTGATGAGGATTGTATGTGCTATGAATAATGTGTATATATATGTAATTAATATTGAAAGACTTATGGTTATTATTAGTATAAATATATATGAAATACTCAGTAATGATAATTAATTGATAAATATTGAAACGTGTTTTGGAAATGGTATTTGTTTAATATATTGAAAAGTGACGATAAATTACGTGATTATCTTTAATATGTTGATACAAGGAAATTATGTATATGGTGATGAGTAATAAATCCAAGTATGATATGTCAAGAAGATAAGTTTATCAATATTGAATTTATATGTACTATGTGCAAGTATGCTAACTATTGTTGTTGCTTAATGATTAGGCAAGTGCCAAGCTATTGATTGAATAGTAGTATGTTTATTTATTTGAAGCATTGAAAAGGTAAGTATTTAAGTAAAAGTAAGTTAGTGCTCATGAAAGAATGGTAAGGTTTAAATTATGAAATTTCTTATGAAATGACTTATTATGTGTCCAATATGAAAAAGGCTTGGTTAAATGCACTAACTTGTAACTATGGTTGAATGACATGCATATGAAATAAGTGTAGAAGAGTTAAAGTTATATAAAATTTTACTAAGCTTGAGGGTATATGTCTATGAGTGATACTATGGATTAGTTCACCTTATGAATTAGTGAAAACAGTTTATAAGTATTACAGTAACAATAATGGATTATTTATGATATGTAAAGTTTTATAATAAATTAGTATGATTAAATATTATATGAGCTTACTAGGCATTATTGCTTACATGTTTGTTTTATTTATCTATCTTACAGATTACCGGAAGCTCAAATGGGTTGGAATCTTATTGGAGCCATATCACATTATCCATTGGTTCTATTGGTAATTATGGATGACTTGATTCTGGTTATAATGGCATGTATAGGTTATTTTGATTAAATGTTAGTCTATAAGTGTAACATCCTGAATAGGGCCTATGCATTTCCAGTTTAATTATATGAAATGACAAGTTCCAAGTACTATGAATAAATTTTTGATAATTTTGGAAACCTAGAAATGCATGAAAATGGAAATGGAAATGGAAATGGACATTTTTGGAAACTAAGACATTTTTGGAAACTTAGACATTTTTGGAAACTTAGACATTTTTGGAAACCTAAGTAAATTAGGAAAGTGAACATTTTGGAAACCAAACCAAAATAGGAAACTAAACATTTTGGAAACCAAACCAAAATAGGAAACTAAACATTTTGGAAACCAAGCCAAAATAGGAAACTAAACATTTTGGAAACTTGGAAAATACAGAGCCGCGCGAAAATTTTAGGAAACTTAAAATTGACCCCGGAATGTCGAATTTAAGAGCCCAAAGGGGCACTTAGGGCCGAGTGACCCTAAAAATATAAAGTACATGACATTTGACCCAATAACGGACTTGGAAATGTGGCCTGAAGATGCCACCTAAGGCCTTAGGAAATGGCCCAAATGCAAGAGGTTCTTGGGCCTAAGTTTGAGTCATCTAGGAAGCAAATAAAAGAAATTTTATTTTGCTTCCATGAGTGGGGAGTTGACGGCACAAGGTAAGCTAAGAAGAGGAGTTTTATTCAATAGAACTTTTGGTGATTAGAGATTTGATGGAATTTCATAGTTGATAAAATTAAAACTTAACACAAATGAAGAGTTGGAGGATTTAGGGACTCTAAGGTTAATAGTTTGACCAAAGAGAGAAAAGTAAAGAGCCATTCTCTTCTCTTCAACCCCTTGCAAACCTCCTAATCAAAGTAACAACAACTTTTTCTTTTCTTTAGTTTGAATCCTCCTTGTCAAAGTTCTCTCCATCTCTTTTCCTTTCTTTTTTCTTTTCTTCTACTATTCCTCCACAAAAGCCAAAACTTTGAGATCCCAAATAGTGCCATAGTTAATATTAAAGAGATCATCCGGATTCAAAACGAGGTAAGTACATCAACATACATTCGCAAAAGGTCCCTTCCATAGTTAAATAATAGTTCAAATCTAACAAGTGATTTCGGCAGGAATTAAAAATAAAGATCAACTTCGGGATTTGAGAACTTCAAGGTAAGTAAGTCTATACATTCGGCCAAGGCCAAATCTTAGTCAATTAGATCAAATTGATCAAAAAACTAACCTATTCGTAGATCTAGGTGTTGGCCGATTACAAGGAAAAAGGGAAGGTGAAGTTTTTGGGATTTAAAAATCCATAAGGTAAGCATTTGAAAGTATTCGGCCAAGGTTGTGTGATTACATAGATAAGATCTATAATTATTAAAAAGCCGAAAACTAATTTTTGTTGAGATTTAAGGTTGGCCGAATATCAAGTGAAGGAAAACAAAGTTTTCGGGATTTGAGTAAACATCAAATCGGCATCAAAGGTAAGCCTCTTTACAAATCCTACTAGGATTTGGATATTATAGCCCAAAATAGAATTTATGCTAAGTAATACTTGATAAACCAAATGTAGGAATTAAGGATCTAAACATTAGATCTTGCTTTCGAAATCTCAAGGAATCGCTAAACAAGTCAGGTGTGTATTCCACACTTTTCTTAATAGTTTTATGGTTTAAATATTATATATATGTGAAAGTGAAAGAAAGTGGCTAAAGTGCCAAATTATGGTACAAAGTATTCAGGTACGTTTTCCTACTTCTACTAGGATTTCGAAAAAAATGTTATACAAGTGAAAAGTGATGTAAAAGTGAAATAAAAATATGTTATGCATGATATTTATTATTTGGGGCACTTGGGTCAATTGAAGAGGGGAAGTGAATGTGATGACTTGGTCTCACTAAGTGAATGTGATGACTTGGTCTCACTAAGTGAATGTGGTGACTTCGGTCTCACTAAGTGAATGTGATGACTTCGGTCTCACTAAGTGGTAACTTCGGTTACATTGATGGTGGCTATGCCACAATATTATCGATGGGCGATGAGCACGTCATCGCAATGAACGCCTTCGATGGAGTGTAGCGAAGGAGGGTTGACTTAGTAGTCCCCACTTGCACAAAGTTGGTACGGGTGGAGTGTAGCGGATGGCATATAGGTTTGGGTTGGGTTTGCATCATGATCTTGAATTTTTATATGCATATGATTTTTATGGTGTGCCTATTTCTATTATGTTTAGTGTTGGTTACACACCGAGTCTATCGACTCACCCGTTGTGGGAATATGTTTGGTGATGAGCGGTAATGGACCGGACGGTAGAACTTGTGGTGGCCATGATCGACTTGAAGTTCATTTAATTTGAATATTTATTTTATTTTAAAGTCTTGTACAATTTATTATTTTGGGTTTCATTTTATGTAATAAGGCCACCGTGATGAATTTTTATTTCTACTATAATTACTATGTTATGAGTTTAGGGCTTTATAAAGAGTAAGCCCACTTAGTATGAAATAAGTTTAAATATTTTGTCACTTGAAGCGAATGGGTTTTGTTACAAAAATAAATTTGTTTTCAACTCAAGCCCAACCCACAACGAGCTATCTTCCAAAACTCACGCTTTTCAAAGTATTGAATGAATTTTGAACCGGTTACTTGAGGAACATACCAGATCCGGTCCATTGTCGTGGGTAAATTTGGGTGTGGGTGTTTCGATTTAGTATCGAGCCAGTTCAAACTCTCTACTGCGGGCCTAAGGCCCAAAACGCTTTTTTTTTAACAAGGCCAAATGAGTTTTATGAAAGTATTTTTACAAATGGACAGTATAAAGACATGGCCCCTAAGTCTCAAACCAATCCACCGTGTAAGTACCCTAACTCTATGTGTGATTCGTGATTTATATAAGGGTAGAAAAGGCATGGAACGAGAATAGCATGATAGGAACTTGAACCCCAGGATTAGACTACTCAAACACAAACACATAAGATTTAAGGCACTAAACCAACCTATGATTAAGTCAATTAAGCTAGGTGTGGCAACCATGGTACGCATGTCTAGGAGTGGATCCTGAAGAGCTTGGTATTTAAGCGGTCCTAGTGACTCACCTCCTCTTCTTGAATCCTACAGTGCGTAGCTTCTGGCTCACCCTAACCTAGAGGACTTAGCGGGTGTGGCAACCTCAGACGCATGTTCAGGAATGGTTTCATGGGAGCTTGGTATTTAAGCAAATCCAGAACTCACCTCCTCTCCACTGAATCCCGCCTGTGCGTAGCTTTGGTTCACCCTGACCAAGAAGGCTCAGTCATAGGCTAAACTCAATAACTAAAACCCGAAAGGGAATTAGCCATTTTTTTTAACACTTAATATTAAATTAAAATTCTTAAATCACTTTCTTTCTCTTATCCTTAATTCACGAAAACTATTTCTGTACACAATTATTTTCGAAAAATTTTTGATCCATACAAATTACAAAAATGCCCTTAGTGGTAAAATTACCAAAGTGCCCTTGGTTTATAAAATGATTCAACTACTCAACAGTTTTACCAAAATTTTATTATTTTATAAGCATTCCAAAAGCCCTAACTTGCAAAAATATCAAAATACCTCGATTTTGGGAAAAAAATAATTAAAAATTACAAAATTGCCCCTGACTTACAAAATTACCAAAATGACCCTGAATTTCAAAATTTTTGCAACATTCCCATTTTTGAAGGAACAATTTCTGAAAAGAACACTCAGAGTTTTACATCTTTTGAAATATCCTTGATTTATTAAATTTTACAACTTTACCCTGATTTGTGAAAAATTACCAAAATACCCCTGAGATCAAAAAAATTATCGAAATACCCTCGGATTCCAAAATTTTTCCAAATTACCCCAAGATTTTGGAATTTCCAAAATAAATTTTGATGAAAATCACCAAGGAACCTTATTTTGACAAATTACGAAAATACCCCTGTAGGACAAAATTACGAAAATACCCCGGGTAGAGGAAAACAACAACAACAACAAAAACTACAATGTTTCTCTGAATGAACGAAAGTTCATACTTGTTTGATGGATGAATGAATGAATGGAAAAGACTGTGTGTTTGTATGAATACGAAAGAACCACTCTTAAATCCCTTTCCATAAAACTCCTTCGCCGATAAATAAGTGGAACAAAGACTAATCCATAAAATTTCTTAATCAGATCTCGACGCTAGAAAATGAGTTCTAGAGGACGCGTCGTTAAGGACGCCAGAGAGGAAGAATAAGCGTGTCGTAACCCGTTAGATCGTGTCAAGGTTCGACAATGAGTTACCATCACCGCCACCACCCCCCACCGTTAATGTCGCAAAGCAGCTCGGACGGGATGAGGCCGTGTCGCGAGCCATGTTGCGAGTATTGGAAATGGTGGTGGCGGTGGAAATTGAGAGCTCAAAAATCAGACCAGCGAATCAAGCCAACGGGCCGAGGTGTTTCGTGAAATGTCCGGTGTGGCACCCAAGACCACCGAGTATTGGTTGGAAGCAACCGAAGCGTATTATGGATGAACTCGACCGACCACGAGGAGAAGTTGAAAGGGATGGTAGCCCCATTGCGTGATGAAGCATACCAATGGTGGCTAACTGTCGTGATGGTGCCACAGCAGAGGATCGATGTGGGAGTATGCTAAGGGGCATATCGAATAAGTATGCTCAAGACTCTCGGTATATTGATGAACAATGAAAAGCTTTTCTAGGACTAGTTCAGGGGAACAAATCGATGGCGGCATATGAGGTGAATTTCGAGTTAAGCCGATATGCTCGAGGAGTAGTCGCGATCGAACATGAACGTGTGTCCATTTTGAGGACGGATTAAGAGATGACCTAAGGTTATTGATAGCTCCACATCGGAGAGGGAGTTCTCCACGTTGGTTGAAAAGGCTAAGGTAGTGAAGGAATCAAGGACTCGACTAGGCGTAACTCGGTGGAATAGACCCAAGAGAGGTTATGGATCGTCGGAAATGTGCGAAAAGGCCCGTAACCGAGGGTCGAAGGTCGCAAGTTGATACCGAGGCGATGTCGTCCTTGTGAGTATTGTGGAAAGAAGCACTCGGTGAGTGTTGGAAAAAGATAGGAGCATGTCTTAAATGTGGGTCTAAGGACCATATGCTCAAGGACCGCCCAAAGATATCGATGATGACGACCAAAGAACTCGTAATGTTAATCGGTAGGTAGGGAAGGACAATGATTTCAACGAGGTCGAGGTTCGAATAATGAGGTAATAGTCTTTGGCAGAGGACGTGGCCGAGGTGCCACCAATCTTGAGGCAAGACAATAGGGTTTGGTTTATGCGGTTCGTCGTAGGGAGGATGAAGATACGCCGGACGTCATAACCGGTACGTTCCTCATTCATAGTAAACCCTATTATGCTTTAATTGATGTGGGCTCGACCCATTCTTATGTTGCCTGTAGTGTAGTTGAGACACTAGGCCTAGACTCTGAACTTTTTGATAAGGAGATGATGGTGGTAAGCCCACTAGGCCAAACTATAGTAGTAAATAAGATCTTTCAAAATATACCGCTAGAAATTCAGGGAGTGAGCTTTCGGGCTGACCTAATGGAATTACCCTTCGGGGAATTTGACCTTATACTTGGTATGGATTGGTTAGTAGAACATCGAGCCGTGTTGGATTGTGCGGCTAAACAAATGGAACTAAAGACCCCTGAGGATGAGGTGGTCATTATGATAGGAGAGAGAAGGAACTATTTGACTAATATAGTTTCGGTACTTAAGGCTGAAAGGATGGTTCAAAAAGGGTGCGAGGCCTTCTTAGCCTTTGTAAGTGCGTTGGATGGAAATAAGGAAGGTGTCGAAGGAGTTAGAACGGTAAGGGACTTCGAGGATGTGTTTCCAGAGGAATTACCAGGAATACCCCCAGATAGAGAAGTTGAATTTGGAATAGACTTACTACCAGGAACAGCGCCTGTGTCAATTACTCCATACCGAATGGCGCCAAAGGAATTAATGGAGCTTAAGGCTCAAATCCAGGAATTATTGGATCGTGGGTTTATTCGGCCCAGTGTGTCTCCGTGGGGAGCACTGGTCCTGTTTGTGAAGAAGAAGGACGGAACTATGCGTATGTGCATAGACTATCGTCAATTGAATAAGTCGACCATCAAGAACAAGTATCCCTTGCCAAGGATCGATGACTTGTTCGATCGGTGAAGGGAGCCGATGTTTTGAAGATCGATTACTGGCCCGGATACCATCAGTTGAAGGTGAAGGAGGTCATTATCCATAAGACCGCTTTTAGGACAAGATATGGCCACTTTGAGTTGGTAGTAATGCCGTTTGGGTTGACGAACACTCCAGCCGCGTTCATGAATATGATGAACCGAATGTTCCAACCTTACTTAGATAGGTTTGTTGTGGTATTCATCGATGATATCTTGGTATATTCTAAGTCCGAAGAGGAGCATGATGAGCATCTCGGATTGTGTTACAAGTATTAAGGGAGAAGAAGTTTTATGCCAAATTCAAAGAAGTGTGAATTTTGGCTTAGAAGTGGCTTTCTTAGGACACGTGGTGTCTGGCCGAGGAATAAGGGTGGATCCTAAGAAAATCAAGCGGTGTTGATTGGAAACCACCTAAGTCGGTGGGCGAGATTCGTAGTTTCTTAGGGTTGGCGGGCTATTCGAAGGTTCGTGGAAGGATTCTCGTCGATAGCCGCATTCATTAACAAAATTGTTGAGGAAGGAAGTACCTTTGTGTGGACGGATAAACAATAGGAGAGTTTTGAAAAACTTAAAAGGTATTAACGGAAGCTCGGTGTTGATTCAACCTCGAGGCGTGAAAGGATTTTGTGGTATACCGTGATGCTTCACATACGGGGTTAGGATGTGTTCTTATGCAAGATGGAAAGGTAGTCGCTATGTCGTCCGGCGATTAAGGCCGCATGAGGTGAACTACCCAACCCATGACTTGGAATTGGCAAAGTGGTTTTCGCTCTCAAGGTGTGGAGGCATTATCTCAGATGGAGAAAGGTCGGTGATCTACATGCACCACAAGAGTCTCAAGTATCTGTTGACTCAAAAGGAGTTAAACTTGAGGCAACGAAGGTGGGTGGAATTCTTGAAAGACTACATCGCTCGATAGAATATCATCCGCAAGGCAAATGTAGTAGTGATGCTTTAAGTAGGAAGGTTGTGACGGACCTAAGAGCAATGTTCGCCCATTTAAGCTTATATGAGGATGGAAGTTTGTTGGTTGAAGGAAGTGAAAGAGGGACAGTTGGTTGATGAAGATTTAAATGTTAAGCTACAAAAAGCACAGAACGGAGAGTTGGAGGACTATGAGATTAATGATGAAGGAGTATTGTGCTACAAAGGGAAAGTCTGAGATGCCAAGAGACAAGGAGTTAAGACGAAGATCCTTCGAGAAGCGCATAGTAGCCCTTATGCTATGCATCCGGAGGCATTAAGTCGTTCGTAGATTTAAGAGAACAACTTTGGTGGCGGATCTTAAACGAGAATTCTGAGAATTTGTGGGAAGATGTCGGACATGTCGCAAGTTAAAGTCGAACACCAAGTTCCATCGGATTGCTTCACCAATCCGATTCGCGATGGAAGTGGGAAAGGATTACCATGGACTTCATTAGTGGGCTTCCCTTACGCCTACTAAGAAGGACTCGAGATGGGTTATAGTGACCGTTTGACTAAGTCCGCACATTTCATCCCAAGAAGAATGGACTATCCTTCAAAAGCTAGCCAAGTTATATGTGGCGTAAATTGTGAGGTTACATGGAGTACCAATGTCGATCATCTCCGATAGAGACCCAAGGTTTACGCTCGATTTTGGAAGGCACTTCATCAAGCTTTAGGCACCAAGTTGGATTTCACTACGCCTTTCATCCACAATCGGACGGGCAAATTCGAACGAGTAATACAAGTGTTGGAGGATATGTTGAGAGGATGTGATGGATTTTCGAGGAAGTTGGGAGGACTACTTGCCTTTAGCAGAGTTCGCCTATAACAACGATTATCGTGCTAGCATTGAATGGCACCATATGAAGCATTGTATGGACGAAAGTGTCGTACTCCTACTTGTTGGACCGAGTTAGGAGAACGTCAAGTTTTGGGACCGTAGATAGTGGCGAGAGAGAAGAGAAGGTTGAAATAATTTGAACACGGTTAAAAGAAGCCTCGGATAGATGTAAGTCTTATCTTTGAGCCTCAAGCGGAAGGAAATAGAGTTTGAAGTAGGAGACCAAGTGTTTCTAAAAGTCTCACCATGGAAGAAAGTGATGAGGTTTGGTCGGAAAGAGAAATTAAGCCCAAGATTTATCGGGCCCTATTGGGTACTAAAGCGAGTGGGACCAGTGGCATACCAACTAGAGTTGCCACCAGAGTTGCAGCAAATGCATGACGTGTTCCATGTGCCCATGCTATGTCGTTACCGATCGGATCCCTCTCACATAGTACCAATAAAAGAAGTGGAGCTAAGCCCAGACTTAACCTACGAGGAAGAGCCGATTCAGATTCTGGAACGTGATGTGAAAGTACTACGGAGGAAGTCAGTTCCTCTAGTTAAAGTATTGTGGCGCAATCGTGGATCGGAGGAAGCTTCGTGGGAGCGGAAGAGGCAATGAGACAACAATACCCTCAATTGTTTAGTTAAAAATTTCGAGGACGAAATTTTGTTTAAGGGTAGAAGCGTAACATCCCTGAATAGGGCCTATGCATTTCCAGTTTAATTGTATGAAATGACAAGTTCCAAGTACTATGAATAAATTTTTGATAATTCTGGAAACCTAGAAATGCATGAAAATGGAAATGGACATTTTTGGAAACTTAGACATTTTTGGAAACTTAGACATTTTTGGAAACTTAGACATTTTTGGAAACCTAAGTAAATTAGGAAAGTGAACATTTTGGAAACCAAACCAAAATAGGAAACTAAACATTTTGGAAACCAAACCAAAATAGGAAACTAAACATTTTGGAAACCAAGCCAAAATAGGAAACTAAATATTTTGGAAACTTGGAAAATCTGAGCCATTGAAAATTTTAGGAAACTTAAAATTGACCCGGAATGTTGAATTTAAGAGCCCAAAGGGAACTTAGGGCGAATGACCCTAAAAATATAAAGTACATGACATTTGACCCAATAACGGACTTGGAAATGTGGCTCAAGATGCCACCTAAGGCCTTAGGAAATGGCCCAAATGCAAGAGGTTTTGGGCTGAGTTTGAGTCATCTAGGAAGCAAATAAAAGAAATTTTATTTTTCTTCCATGAGTGGGGAGTTGACGGCACAAGGTAAGCTAAGAAGAGGAGTTTTATTCAATAGAACTTTTGGTGATTAGGAGATTTGATGGAATTTCATAGTTGATAAAATTAAAACTTAACACAAATGAAGAGTTGGAGGATTTAGGGACTCTAAGGTTAATAGTTTCGGCCAAAGAGAGAAAAGTAAAGAGCCATTCTCTTCTCTTCAACCCCTTGCCGAAACCTCCTAATCAAAGTAACAACAACTTTTTCTTTTCTTTAGCCGAATCCTCCTTGTCAAAGTTCTCTCCATCTCTTTTCCTTTCTTTTTTTCTTTTCTTCTACTATTCCTCCACAAAAGCCAAAACTTTGAGATCCCAAATAGTGCCATAGCCGAATATTAAAGAGATCATCCGGGATTCGAAAACGAGGTAAGTACATCAACATACATTTGGCAAAAAGGTCCCTTCCATAGTTAAATAATAGTTCAAATCTAACAAGTGATTTGGCGAGAATTAAAATAAAGATCAACTTAGATTTGAGAACTTCAAGGTAAGTAAGTCTATACATTCTGCCAAGGCCAAATCTTAGTCAATTAGATCAAATTGATCAAAAACTAACCTATTCAGAGATCTAGGTGTTGGCCGATTACAAGGAAAAAGGAAGGTGAAGTTTTCGAGATTTAAAATCCATAAGGTAAGCATTTGAAAGTATTCGCCAAGGTTGTGTGATTACATAGATAAGATCTATAATTATTAAAAAGCGAAAACTAATTTTGTTGAGATTTAAGGTTGGTAGAATATCAAGTGAAGGAAAACAAAGTTTTGGGATTTGAGTAAACATCAAATCGGCATCAAAGGTAAGCCTCTTTACAAATCCTACTAGGATTTGGATATTATAGCCCAAAATAGAATTTATGCTAAGTAATACTTGATAAACCAAATGTAGGAATTAAGGATCTAAACATTAGATCTTGCTTTGAAATCTCAAGGAATCGCTAAACAAGTCGTGTGTATTCCACACTTTTCTTAATAGTTTTATGGTTTAAATATTATATATGTGAAAGTGAAAGAAAGTGGCTAAAGTTCCAAATTATGGTACAAAGTATTCGTGCACGTTTCCTACTTCTACTAGGATTTGAAAAAATGTTATACAAGTGAAAAGTGATGTAAAAGTGAAATAAAAATATGTTATGCATGATATTTATTATTTGGGGCATTTGGGTCAATTGAAGGCGGGGAAGTGAATGTGATGACTTGGTCTCACTAAGTGAATGTGATGACTTGGTCTCACTAAGTGAATGTGGTGACTTGGTCTCACTAAGTGAATGTGATGACTTGGTCTCACTAAGTGGTAACCGGTTACATTACGATGGTGGCTATGCCACAATATTATCGATGGGCGATGAGCACGCCGATTGCAATGAACGCCTTCGATGGAGTGTAGCGGAAGGAGGGTTGACTTAGTAGTCCCCACGTGCACAAAGTTGGTACGGGTGGAGTGTAGCGGATGGCATATAGGTTTGGGTTCGGGTTTGCATCATGATCTTGAATTTTATATGCATATGATTTTTATGGTGTGCCTATTTCTATTATGTTTAGTGTTGGTTACACATCGAGTCTATCGACTCACCCCGCTGTGGGAATATGTTTGGTGATGAGCGAGAATGGCCAGGGACGGTAGAACTTGTGGTGGCCATGATCGACTTTAAGTTCGGTTTAATTTGAATATTTATTTTATTTTAAAATCTTGTACAATTTATTATTTTGGGTTTCATTTTATGTAATAAGGCCACCGTGATTAATTTTATTTCTACTACAATTACTATGTTATGAGTTTAGGGCTTTATAAAGAGTAAGCCCACTTAGTATGAAATAAGTTTAAATATTTTGTCACTTGAAGCGAATGGGTTTTGTTACAAAAATAAATTTGTTTTCAACTCAAGCCCAACCCACAACGAGCTATCTTCCAAAACTCACAGTTTTCAAAGTATTCGAATGAATTTTGAACCGGGTTACTTCGAGGAACATACCAGATCTGGTCCATTCTCGTGGGCCGAGTGTGGGGTGTTTCAATAAGTGTTATGTAGATATTAGTCATTTATTTGGTTTGCGTTTAGCTATTGTGGTATTTGCATGATTTGCCTTATAATGATGATGTGATTGAATGATGAATAAAATAGTAGTAGAATATGCATAAGAGGTGCCTAAAAGTATAATGATTCTGTATGTCTAAATAAAACTTAATACAAAGAATCATGAAAGAGTAAAATTAGCATTAAAATAGTTTCTAGATAGTAGCAAAGGTTCAACTTTGAAAAATCACCAAAAATTGTGGAAATCGAATTAGAGGTCTAATAGAACATTAAATTAAATTATATTAAGTCTAGTTTTTCATAGAATAAATGGTGCAAGCAATGAAATTGTAAATTATGAGATATAATAAATTTTGTGAGACAAGGTCAGAGCGATTTCGGGTTCCCCTGTTCTGACTTTGGAAAATTATCAAAAAATTTTAAAAAAAAATAATTAGAGGTTTAAATTTATGTTTTTAAATTATTAAGGAGTCTATTTTCAATAGAAATAAACAAAAACATCATCCAAATCTCGTATTAAGAGATTATTAATTTTTAGTGAAGAAAGTTCAAAGCTGTCAAACAGAAGAACAGGGATAAATTTGAAGATTTTACTGTACTTATTGGCTAAATTATAAATTTTGAAATTTTTATTGTATAAAGATATTTGAGTCTAGTTTCAAAAACATTAAGCGGATCTTAATTTAGAATTTTGTAACTCTAGATGTAAATAATTTAGTGACTACGACTCAATATAGCTTTGATATGAACATAAATAAATAGTGGAATTATCTGTAATTTTTCTGTAAACTCCGGTAACATCCCGTAACCCTATTTCGATGATGGATGTGGGTTAGGGGTGTTACATACTCACTATTGAGTTCGATGGGGAAATGGTGAAATTCAATGTCTATGAGGCCATGAACTGCCCTAGCTTGATTTCTAATGTTTCTAGCATTGATATAATTGATCCTTTAACTGAATTACATTTAGCATATCATGACGATGATGAATTACGAAATGTTCTGTACAAAATGTAACAACCCAATTTTGGGGCTAGTCAGAATAGTGGTTTCAAAACCATTAATTCGAGGTTGGAAAAATTATTTTTAATATTATTTTATGGGTTATGGCATGATTGTATGAGTGCATGAAAATTTTGGTGCATTAATTTTGGTTATTGAATGCTTAATTGCAAAAAAAGGACTAAATCACATAAAGTGTGAAAGTTTTATTTTACTAGCTAGAGGTGTCAAATAGCTATAGAACTTTAAATTGGAGGTCTTTAAGGTGAAATTAGACCTTTCTAAGGTTGATAGCCAGCCATAGGGACAAGAAATTTCAATTTGGTTAAGATTTGGTGGATTAGGTGACTTAATGGAATAAAATAAAATAAAACATAAAAAGCTATCATCTTTTCCTATTACCTTCTTCCTCCACGAAAATATCATCGAGAGAAAGGGTTTGGAAGCTTGAAATTTTAGCAACTTACACTCCTTGCAAGTAATTGATTTTGGTGGTTTTTCTTGAAAATTTTTGTAGTTTCGGAACCCCTAAAGCTTAAGCTAGCTAATGGGGACTATTTTGCAAAATGATTGAGAGTATAGAGTTTTTCCATGAGAATAATTATGTTGTTTGCTGAAATTTTATGGAAGAATATGAATATTGGGTGTTGAATATACAACTTTTGTGAAAGGTGTTTCCATGAGAACACCTAAAAAGACCTTTTTGTAAAGGTTGTAAAATAGGTGGTAAATGTGTGTAATAATTGGAAGTTTGAGTTGCTATAAGAGGGAATATGAATCGACTAGGCTTGGGTGTGTGAAAAATGAACACATTTTATTTTACGAGTATAGGGGCAAAATTGTAATTTTGTAAAAGTCTAGGGGCAAAATGATAATTTTGGAAAAATAGAAATTTTGGAGAGATTTGAATAATGTGGTTATTTAATGAGCTAAATATGTTACTATAGGTCAAGAAGAACACGGGATCAACCTTGACCGAGGAAAAGGCAAGGTTTCGGACTAAATTGCAAATCAACATATTTTGTATCGAGGTAAGTTTATATGTAAATGATACATCCTTTGTACCAATGTTTTTACATATTACTGCATTGTGTGAAATGCAAATGAATATTATGGATATCTATTAAATTGATAAAATGTGAGGAAATCCTCGGATGAACCTTTGGAATAGGAAAATAATACGGATAAAATCCATGAATAAGTAATTTATGGTGGGTTGTGTCTGATACCACCCTGTTATTAATATTGGTGGGTTTTGTGCGATACCACCGTAATTATCATTTTGGTGGGCTATGTGCGATACCACCGTAATTATCATCATTGGTAGGCTGTGTATGATACCACCTTCTTATTGATTAATGGTGGGTTGTGTGCGAAACCACCGGGTATCTTGTATTATTCTGAAGTGTTCATCGAGAAGCTTGTCTAAGTGAAATTACATGTGGATTTGTGGTGATAAGTGCAGGGCATAAATGCAAGTAAATGTGAGCAATGTTTTATGATATGTGCTTGGGATGTGGTAAGGTTTGAAATGAGTAAGCATGATTATGAGGATTTGAATTATTTTTACTTAGTATGTAATGTTCTTGATTGATAAGTATGTGGTATGATGCTTATTGTTTACATATAGACTTACTAAGCTTAAAGCTTACTCCCTTCTCTTTTCCTTGTTTTATAGTGTCGAAGAGCTAGCTCGGGATACGGAGATAGTCGAAGGATCACCCACACTATCCACACATTTTGGTATAGTTAGATTTAGCATTTTGAGTATGGCATGTATAGGGATTAAGTCTTGATTGAATGTCATATTGTTTTGGCCAAATGTGTGTTGGCTTAATTGAAGATGAATTCTTTTGTATAAGGCCATAGTTGATGGCTCTTTCTTATTAATCTATGAAATGATGATGTTATTCATGAATGTGCAAGTTGTATGGTTGAGTAATTAGTGTAATTATGCTTGAATGAATTGGTTATTAGATGTGGTTTATATTGGTGCAAATAGGAGTGATAGAAAGGGCTTGGTAAATAACCTTGTCCTCGTCTACACGGGTAGGCACATGGGCATGTGTCTAGGCCGTGTGTGACACACGATCTGCCCCATGGGCGTGTAGTTTGGCCGTGTATCCCCCTGCATCCTAAGTTGGCAAAATAGAATGCCAAGTAGTAGCCACACGGGCTGAGACATGGCCGTGCATCTCCAACCGTGTGAGAGACATAGCCTAAGACATGGGCGTGTGCCCAGGTCGTATGAAGTTTGCACCTGAACTTAGGAATTCAATTCACCACACAATCTAAGGACATGGGTGTGTACCTTGGCCGTGTGACATTTTTGGGGTGATGACGTCAGAAACAGAATGTTAAGGTTTTTGCACACGGGCGTGTCGTGGCCGTGTGAGGACACGGGCCATGGACACAGGCATGTGTTAAGCTATGTGAAAACCCCTGTAGTTTCAAAATGAGAAATAAATCTGCATGGTGTGGAACACGGGCATGTGATATGCCACACGGGCGTTTCCCTTCCTCCACATAGGCATGTGGACTGTTTGATGAGAATTTTTCTAAGTTTTTCTAGACATCTTTTTAAGAGTTTGATTCGATCCCGAATCATTCCTAAAGTGTGTTTTAAGCCTCGTAGGCTTGTTTAAGGGCGATAAGAAAAGTTTTAAATTTAAGTGGAAAGTCATGTCTTGGTATTGCATGATTGCTTATGTATGAGTCTGGTAACGCCTCATATCTTGTTCCAACGTCGAATACAGATAAGGGGTGTTACACAGAAGCCTAGAATTTGATGCCATAGAGGAACAAGAAGAGTAGATAACCGTTGAAGAGTCTGTTAATGAAACAGTGGCTTATTTGGAGACGCCGCAATTATGGAGAAATCTAGGTAAATATCTTGAATTATCACCTTCACAAACTAAGCTTGTACCATCTGTTTTGTAGGCTCCAGAGTTGGAACTCAAACCCTTTCCAGACCATTTGAAGTACGCTTTTCTCTGCGAAGGAAATACCTTACCAGTAATAATCTCAAGTAAACTCTCGAAGGTAGAAGAGGAAAACTTGGTACGAGTTCTTAGAGACTATAAAGAGGTAATTGGGTGGACGATAGCAGACATTAAGGGGTTGAGCCCCTCAACTTGCATGCATAAAATTAAAGTGGTGGATAATGCTATTCCCAAAAGAAAGGCTCAAAGGCGTCTTAATCCGCCCATGATGGAGGTGGTAAGGAAAGAAGCCCAAAAGTTACTTGATGCTGGAATGATCTATCCCATTTCTGACAGTAATTAGGTCAGCCCAGTCCATGTAGTACTGAAAAACTAGCGTAACCGTAATTGAGAAGTCGTAGGTGAGATGGTTCCCACTCGGGTCTAAAATGGGTGGAGAGTTGGCATCGATTAGAGGAAGTTGAATTCCTTAACTTAAAAGATAATTTTTCACTTTCTTTTATTGAACAGATGTTAGAACGTTTAGCTGGGAAGTCTCATTATTGTTGTCTTGATGGTTACTTAGGGTTTTTCCAGATCCTAGTGGCATCGGAGGATCAAGAGAAGATGACATTTACGTGTCCATTTAGCACGTTCTCTTACAGACGGATGCCGTTCGAAATTTGCAACGCACCAGCCACGTTTCAGAGATGTATGGTAAGTATATTTTTCGACTACATTAAGAAAATAATTGAGGTTTTCATGGACGAATTTACTTTGTATGGTGAGTCTTTTGAGGTATGTTTATCAAATCTTGTAAAAATCTTGAAAAGATGCTTAGAATTTAATCTTGTTCTAAATTATGAGAAATGTCATTTTATGGTAGATAAATGATTAGTTCTAGGTCATATCATCTTTGCTGAGGGAATCTCTGTCGATAAAGCAAAAATCGATATCATTAACTTACTATCATACCCCACAACTGTGAGGGAGATTCATTTTTTCCTTGGTCATGCAGGTTTCTACAGGCGGTTCATTACAGACTTTTTAAAATTGCTCAACCGCTTTGCAATCTACTACAGAAGGACAAGGAGTTCGAGCTTGACCAATCATGCAGAGATGCATTTGACACGCTCAAACATAAACTCATTTCGGCACCTATTGTTCAACCACCAAATTGGAATTATCCTTTCGAGATAATGTGCGAAGCAAGTGACCATAGCATAGAAGCAGTCCTTGGGCAAAAAATCGGGAAAGAACCACACATTATCTCCTATACGTCTAAGACTTTGGATGTTGCCCAAAGCAATTACTCGACTACTGAAAAAGAGTTTCTAGCTATAGTTTTTACTTTGGAAAAATTTTGTTTGTATTTATTAGGAACTAAGATTTTTATTTTCTCTGATCATGCAGCTCTTGAATATCTGATCAGAAAAAAAGAAGCAAAATCGAGGCTTATTAGGTGGATATTACTTTTTCAGGAGTTCGATCTCGAAATAAAGGATAAAAAAGGACGCGAAAATTTGGTAGCTGACTATCTAATTCGAATACCTCCATCAAAGGATGTCACACCACTTAAAGACGATTTTCTGGATGAAAGTCTGCTTGCTACTCAGACAATTTTTCCTTGGTACATAGACATGGTGAATTATCTTGCCACAGGTATAATCTCTTCTAACTTATCACATTCTGAAAAAGATAACATCAAACGTGAATCACGATACTACGTTTGTGATGACCCCTACCTTTGGAAATATTGTTCGATCAGGTAATTCGACGATGTGTTACAGAAACTGAGTAAATTCGATTTTATCTTTTTGTCATTCTTATACATGTGGTGGACATTTTGGTCCTAAAAGAACTGTGCATAAAGTACTTGAATGTGGACTATATTGGCCACATATTTTTCGAGATGTATATTTGTTCTGTAAAACATGTGAAAAGCGTCAAAGGGTAGGAAACTTGAGTTGAAAAATGAAATGCCTCTAACCCCTGTATATGTTTGTGAAATATTTGATATATGGGGCATAGATTTTATGGGACCCTTTTTCTCTTCATATGGTAACGTATATATTTTACTTGCAGTGTACTATGTGTCGAAGTGGATGGAAGCAAAAGCCACTCGTCATGCTGATGCCAAAATGGTAGTCAATTTTCTAAAGAGCTATATTTTTTTCTAGATTTGGCACACCGTGAGCATTGATCAACGATCAGGGAACGCATTTTTGTAATAAGGTAATCGACACACTTTTGAAAAAATACAGGGTAGTGCAATGAGTCGCTACAACTTATCACCCTCAATCAAATAGTCAAGCGGATGTGTCGAATCAAGAAATCAAGTTGATTTTGGAGAAGACCATTAAGCTGGACAGAAAAGACGGGAGTTTGCGACTAAACGATGCACTATGGGCATACCGTACGGCTTATAAAGGACCCATAGGTATGTCTCCTTATCGACTAATTTTTGGTAAACCGTGTCATCTTCCTGTTGAGTTAGAACATAAAGCATTTTATGCGGTCAAGCAATGCAACATGGAGTTAGAAGCTGCAGGTAAGCATTGTAAGTTACATATTCAAGAACTTGAGGAAATTCGATGAAAAGCGTATGAAAGTGCCCAAATTTATAAGGATAAGGTCAAAGCATACCATGACCAAAAGATAACCCGTAAACAATTTATGGTAGGACAGAAAGTATTACTTTATGACCCTACATTAAGAATTTTTGCAAGTAAACTTCAGACTAAGTGGTTAGGGCCTGTTGTTGTTACTCACGTGTTTTCACATGATGCAGTCAAGGTCAAAAGCAAAGAATCTAGAAAAAAATTTAAGGTCAACGGACAGTGATTAAAGCCTTTCTACGAGAATTTTCAAGTCCACATGGTTGAGGAATTGCTCATCGAAGAACCGGTTAAATAAATTTCCAGGTCGAGCAACGACGTTAAACAAAAGCGCTTTTTGGGAGACAACCCAAATTTATTTTCATTTATTTAATTTCGAGTTTTAATAAGATTTAGGTTGTAAATAAATAATTTTTATTTAATCTAGTGAATTTGCTATTTTCAGGAACGTAATGGAGGTTATAAAATTTTCCAAAAGTCAGATAATGATGGTGGCATAGGCACGCCATGGTAAATGCTGGCAATTATTTCCCAACGCCGACAACATTGATTGAAACATATGGGGAGTATTCTTAACCTTTCTCTTTGATTGTTGTTTGAGTTACTGAACTTTATTGCATATAAAACATGCTTGAGGACAAGCATAGAGTAAGTAGGGGGGATTGAAATAGTAAGTAAATGGTAAATATGCTTGATTTTTGTTGCATGTCTCTCTTTTGCATACGTTTAATCTTATGCTAGAATTATTCGATAGTTTATTCTGACATTGAGCCTCTAATCTCATTACTTAGTCAATTTGGACAATTGGGCAAATTTTGAATTAAAGTGTTCAAAGTATCTAGATTAGTCAATATTTGTGCTTTAAGGTTGATATATCTAATTAATTTTTCATATAAATTGATTGTTTGAAAAAAATATTTGCTTGTACATAAATAAATAAAATGAATAAATAAATAAAGGCTCAAGTTATGATTGAAAGTTACGAAAACGTTACCGAATTGAGTAACTGGGATAGGGTGACTGGGTTGTCATTTTATCTCACGTAAAAAGGTTCGAGTGACAAATCGATAACTTGCAAACATTCCGCTAACCGAGCCTTCAAAAAATAGACTGTTTGAATTGAGTAACCGGGATAGGGTGCTTGGGTTGTCATTCTATTTCACGTAAAAAGGTTTGACCCATCCTAGTTCGCGTAAAAAGGTTTGACCATGTCTAAAACATCTTTTTAATTAATAATGCCTTGCAAATTTTGGATTCAAACTCAATTTAGTGAAATTATTTAGTTCACATATTTCAATTTTATGACACTTGTTGATTAAACTATATATTTTGAGCATTTGTTTATTTTTGCCTATGTTGTTTGCGTTTACTATGGATGTGGAAAAGAGGCTCGATTTGTAATAAATTGTAGAATAATTTTTAGTGTTTGAAGGAACAATATGCTTGAGGACAAGCATAAGCTAAGTAGGGGGATTTGATAACATATTAATTTGCATGTTATTTTGTGTTTAATTCGGTTTATTTCTAAATTGATCCCTGCTAAATTAGTACTTTTATGTTTTAATCTTGTTAGGGATGCAATTGGAACGCTAAGAGACAAAAACAAGCAGGAAAGAACCAAATTGAAACAAAATCAATAAAATGAGGCCAAATTAAAAGTGTGGAGAAAGCCAAGGACTCATCAAAATTTTGACTTTGTAAAAAGCCAAAAATAGAAAAATTCTTATTTTATTTTTGATTTTATTTTGATTTTATGTTAAATTAGTTAAGGCCAAAAATAGTAAATTTTATGTATATAAATAGGGCCTTAGTGTTATTTGGAAATCATCAATTAATTATGTATTCTTACTTCAATTTGGAATTGGATTATTCTATTTTGTCTTTCAAATTGATGTGAGATACTGCTACTTTCCTTTGCATTTTTCTTACTTTTACAAAATTGGGTTAATTACTTTCCAAGTCCTTTCTTTCCCATTCTTCACCATAATCATCAAACCTCCTTCCAAAAATTTACAAAGCATGAATAATTTCATACTTCACTAAATTTCATCTTAGCTTTAGGCCGGTGTTCTTTTCGGTCTGGAATCGTTATTCATTTTTTTCCTAAGTATCAGGATAGACCAATCATCCCTTAAGGTTAAACTCAATTTCAAGTCAAAGTGCACGTTGGGTTGGAGTCGTGTTTGCTAACAGTTGGAGAAACGAGTCGGCCATACTGTATTCGGATCTCCGAGAACAAATCAAGGAAGAAGTGATCAGGTTTAAACAACTCACGCGGTTGAGGCCGTTGATTCGAGTTGTGTTCTTTAGAACTCAAGGCTACCAGAATCTTGAATCGGGAATGCATGTATCTCGGTTAGATAAATCGGTAAGGGTTGGTTTGCATGTCATACCGGAACCAGCTACGAGAGGAAGAATTGGTGGTTAGGACATTCTTAACTGCTATAACCAGCTTATCGTTTGGAGGAGAATATTAATTTTCGAGGATCGATTATTGATACAGAATTTACCGAGTCTAAGGCTAAGGCTTATTGTAATGGCCCATTTTTGCCTAGGCTCATTCAGAAAAAAAAAAAAAAAAAATAAGTGTCCAATAATAGTCCTTTTACAAGATCCGACCCAATATCTAGGCCCAATACTACAAATAGATTGCCTAAAGCCCAAATTACACCCTCTGACCCAATTAAACCAATTCCTAAACAGACCCTCAGACCCAAACCAAGATGGCCCAAAATGGCCCAACTCTCAAACAGAAATCATAAGGCCTAGGGTTTTCTAAAACCCTAGGCGCCGCAGGAGTATCCCGAGTGTCACGCCGCCTCAGCAGGAGCCTCGCGCTCACCCTCGTCCAAGTCGTCATCAGCACGTCCGAATCCCACCATCTTCGCCTGATTCTCTGGCAATCACCAGTGAAAGGAAAGAAAATCGACAGCCAATATAGCAACATTTTTGTATTTCTTTTTTTTATTTTGCTTCGAAGGCTATAAAAAGCCTTACAGAGAATCGGTAAAAGGGGGGAGAACACTGTAACACGGAGGATACAGAGATATACAAAAAACACGATTTTTACACAGAGAATATCAAATCAAGCAAAGGTTTTGTTTTATTTATTTTTTTATTTTCGAGTACTATTATTTTTAGTTTTATTTTTTTTCGAAACCATATATATATAATATTTATAATATACATATAAAATACTTAAAAAAAGGAAAAGAAAAAAGCTTACATTTTAGGGTTAAACCGCATACGACAATAATTGATTGACGGGGCCGAGGACTAGTAGAAACTCATCGAAAATTGCCTGAGATAAGAAGGAGGAAGAGAGAATCTGTTTTTTTTTTAAATGAAAGATGAAAATGATTTTTTTTTCAAAGGTTTTTATTATTTATACTGAAAGCAAAACAGCATCGTTTTGCTTTGACCATTTAAATACCCAAACGGCGCTGTTTCACCTATGGCCCACATATGTGACCCGACCCGTAAGAAAGATCCGTGTGTTTTATGTAAATGGTATATTTCCGGAATAGGTCCTTTCGCATTATTCTAGTTTTATAATTAAGTCCACTTATTTCTTTTTATTTATAATTTGACCACTTTATGTTTATTTTTATTACTATTTGATCCTGTTACTTCATTTTTTTATATTTTTATTTGTTTGTTAATCCATTAATAATATATTTTTATATGTATTATTTTTATTATATATTTAATTATTATTTTATTTAATTTTACTTGGTTTAATAATTTATATATTATCTATTATATTAGATTTTAACTCATATATTATTATATACTATTATATATTATTTTTATATAAAATTTATTATATTATATATTTTATTTTATTTATTTTATTTATATTATTTAATATGTAATTTTTATGATTAGTATATTCTTATATATGATTCTTTTAAAATTTTATATATATTATTTACTAATTATTTTATTATGTATAATCATTATGTATTATTATTGTTATTATTATTTTTATCAACATTATTATTTATTACTTCTACTAATATTTTTATCAATATCTCTTATTATCGTTTTCTTGTTATTATTATCCATATTAATATTTTTATTATGTTATATAGTTTTTTTATTAACCCACTATTATCTTCCATTTGTGCTATTATTTTTCGATATTTTCTGGATTTACTTTACATTGTCACATGGTTATTGTTCAAAATAAAATACATTTTTTTGCAATATTAATATTTTATTTAAAGTTTTTAAAATAAGGCAATGTTTTGGTATTTAGAAATTCGGGAAATAGTGCCCAATCGTGTTGGATTACGATTTTCCATTTGGCTAAGTAACTAAATATCCTTTTAACAAGTTTTTATAAATTATGAGACGAATTTAATTATGAGAGTTTAAAAAATGTCGTGTCCAATTGTGCTGGATGTGATGTTTATATTCTTTCGGAATAACGAAATCTAAAGTTTTAAATCATAAAAACTTATTCTTGAGAATTCAAAACATTGTATCTTAACTTATTGGGTGTGATGTTTTGTATCTCGAGATAAGAATTTCCTAAAAAGATGTATCTAGCTTCGAAGTTATGAGATGCTGTATCCTAACTTATTGGGTGTAGTTTTCTTATTTCTTTGAGATAGGTAGTCTTGGCTTACCTTCCAATAAAAGGATCATTTTTTAACTTTTTAAATCTCAAACATTTGGACATGATTTTATCAATTATGTACTAATTTTGGGCGTTATGAGGGTGCTAACCCTTCCTCATACGTAACCGACTCCCGAACCCATTTTCTCGTTTTTCGTGGACCAAAATTAAATGTTTTAAAATGAAACGTCTTACAAGGTGATCCAATCACACCTAAGTAAAAAAAAGATTGGTGGCGACTCCCATTTTGTTTTTAAAGTTGATCCCCATTTTTCTAAAAATCGATTTTAAAATGGTTTCGACAGCTTGGCGACTCCACTGGGGACCTAAGAGAGTCAAGCCGTAGAATTGATAATTTCATGTCCTTTTGTTTGAATTTAAAATTTTGTTTTTAAAAAAAATGATCCTTTTATTGCATGTAGTTCAAAATATATTTCTCTGCATTGCACTGCATGACCATTGTGGTCACGCCCTTAAATGGGAGCGAGAAACTATACCTTCGTGAGGTTTTCACCTCCTCATGAGCTAGTGGACTGCTTCCGGGATACATCCATACCTATGTCTTTGTGAGGTTTTCACCTCTGCATGGCCGTAGGGAAATGTATTCCCTGAACCGAACTCAGTCTATATGAGCCTATAATGGGTGAGGATCGAGGAATCTGTTGGTCCGGGTACCTCAGCTTTAGAGCTAAACCACATATAAAAAACCTAAGGGCTTCCCCTAGGTAGAACCATGTCAAACGCTAGTAGTCACCCTGATAGGTTCTATGTTATTTATTTTTCCTGTGCTAACGGGTTTTCTTTTGTTTTGATTGCATTGCATTCACATCATAGAAAAGAGGTGTTGATTCCAGATTCGATTGCTAAATAGAAAAGTTTGTCATAAGAAAACGGGTTTTTTGATAAAGTGGATTATAATACGGTCTCATCCGAATACGGTCCAAGTAAACACAATAAGAGAAGACTGATAGCCGGTGAAGGAATACAAGGCTTTAGGATTCAAACTGACAAAGACAAATCGGGAATCACCATGTCTCGACTTTCTTGAAGAAGCTAACAAGTATTATGAAGTAGGGAGTCGAGTCCCAAATCAAGCAAAAAGGAGCTAGTGAAGGCATTTATTACAAGTTTGCGAGATTTGACCTTTGCAAGGAAGGGTATTAATGTTTTTGCTTGGACTATGAGGGTAAGGCCATGTATGCAATCCGTTTTATATAAAGAAATTTGTTTTCTAGAAAAGCTTTTCTAATATAACTGAATTCAGAATCAACGCCTCTCTTTTTTTGCATTTGCATTACATAATATCATATGCATTTAAATTTATAGAGAAAGTCTAATTAGTTTAAATTATAGGAGAGAGAGAAAAAAAATCTGGAAGCTGAACATCCTTACGGTTCACGAGCAAAGTCATGGAAAATGGACCAAAGGATGGAACAATTCCAGAGAGAACTACAAGACCAGATGCAAGAGCAGATGGCAAAACTCCATCAAGAGATGAGAGACCAGATGTTAGAGGCCCAAAAGAACATGATGGCTCAAATGACCCAGATGATGAGTGGGATAATGGAAAAGGGAAAGGGTTCCCTAGTTAATGCTGAAGACAATGAGGACTTTTCTAGGGGATTCACTCCACCACACGTACAAACATAGCCTGAAGAATATCCCCAAAGGCCACCTATCATGATTAGGCCTCAGCGGGGGCAATCTGATCCTATACCATCCTTGAACTTTCAAGTGGGCTCGAGATCTAACTCAGGAGATAACCTTGCCAACCCCGTTATCCCTGATTTGGACATAGAAGAAAGGGAGGGAATCAGAATTGAATCTTCAGGGAAGTTGGAGGATAGCTATAGGTGGTTAGAAGAAAAGTTCCAAGCTTTGAAAAATGCTGACCATCATCATGGTATTGACACTAAGGACTTGAGTCTGGTCCCTGATCTAGTACTTCCTCATAAATTCAAGATGCCAGAATTTGAGAAATACAATGGAACTACTTGCCTTGAAGCCCACATCACTATGTTCTGTAGACATATGACGAGATATGTGAACAATGATCAACTTCTGATTCATTGTTTCCAGGATAGTTTGACGGGTGCAACGTCTAAGTGGTACAACCAACTCAGTCGTGCTAACATTAGCTCTTGGAGGGACTTGGCCCAAGCCTTCATGAGATAGTATAATCACGTCACAGATATGACACCTGACCGAATCATGTTGCAAAACATAGAAAAGAAATCAAATGAAAGTTTCAGGCAATATGCGCAAAGATGGAGAGAGGTCGCCATGCAAGTTCAGCCACCACTCCTAGAAAATGAGACTACAATGCTCTTTATTAATACCTTGAAGGCTCCATTCATCACTCATATGATAGGAAGAACCACCAAGAGCTTTGTAGATATAGTGATGGTAGGAGAGATGATTGAAAATGCCATAAGAGGTGGTAAGATTAAAGCAGGGGAAACCACTAAAAGGTCTGCTCCTAGGAAAAAGTATGATGAGGTGAATAATATGAGTACATACAACAAAGGGTACTCAAAGGCAATTACTATTAACTTGCCCAAGGTGATCACTGCTGGGCAACAAGGATCGGCGAGACAAGAATTGGGCAAAAGGAAAAACTCTGAAAAGCTCTAATTTATGCCAATCCCAATGATGTATAAGGAGCTATATCAACGTTTGTTTGACGCACACGTGGTGTCCCTATTTTATTTGAAACCATTGCAACCTCCGTTTCTAAAATGGTATAACGAGAATGCCCAATGCGAGTACCACGCGGGAATAAAGGATCATTCAATTGAAAACTACACTACGTTTAAAAAGCTAATTGGAAAGCTCATCAAAATGGGAGTTGTGGAAGTCGATGAGTTATCAAAATCTGATCACTTTGATGAGGCCGTAAATGTGATTATTGAAGGAGGGGACAAGAAAATTGTGACTCCTTGAAGAAATCAAAAGGAGAAGAAACTAGGGAATAAACTTTCTAAACCTTGCGTGCTTAGGAGTGTTTTAAACAATAGGAACTGTGGAAAGGATTCTTGTATTTTTAGAGTGGATTTAGAGTAATATTTAAAACATACTTGTTGCCTTAAGCCTAGAGGCAATAAGACCCCTTTTGTGAAATAAGCTTGTGTCCTAAAATTTTATTTCAATAAAATGTATCTGTTTGAGCACATATTCTTTCATTCTTTCTATTTTATACTATACATTCTTCTTTAGAATATTCTTTCATTCTTTATTCATGACCATACCAATAATCATCCTTAGAATCATTTATTCTTTGGATTTCTTGCTTAGGTACCCAGATATCAACGTCATGAGCAACATTGTTACTGACTCCCTTTTTGAACAAGATATGGGTCTAGGGGATCTCAGGATTTTGAAGATGACAGAGTTTGTGACGTATCTTCTAACTTGTTAAGAATGGTTTAACAAGATGAAAAATAGACCTTACTCTACAAAGGGTCATTAGATATTGCGTGCCTAGGAAAGGAGTGAAGATTGTAGCTGAGCTTATCACAGAAATAATGCGAGACATTATTGAGTTATCTTCGAAAATTCAAAGATGTTTTCGCACAATTATATCAGGACATGCCTTGGCTAATGAAAAGCAGGCTAAACAAAGAGGATCGGGCACTGTTGATCCACCACGGAAGGGGATTGCATCAGTTATACCGTAAATGTGAATTTAAGGAGACAAAGATCCATATGCCTACTCCAGTTCATCACAAATTTTCCATATGTGGGGCACGGATGCGATGGGGCCAATCTTATCAAAAGCTTTTAGTCAATATTGACTCATCGGCATAGTTATCGTTTACTTCACTAAGAGAGTGGAAGTAGCTTCGTATGCCAAAGTTACAATGTCAAAGTCATCAAATTCAAAGAAGAAGAAGAAGAAGAAGAAGAAAAAGAAGAAAAAGAAGAAGAAGAGGAAAAGATCATATACTAGCAGAATGCCGTAAAGGATCACGTTTAAATAACTGTACAAAGTCAAAGTGTACAATTTGTCTAAAAATCAGGTAGCATATCGCAGTACAACAAAAGTTTCCAAGAAAAAAATGAAAGATGGCTAAGACTTGTAAGGATTGGCATAAGAAGCTATCAATTACCCTCTGTCTTATTGAATGTCGGCCAGAACTTTCGCTGGGGCAATATCTTACCCATTATGGAACTGAAGCATTTTTGTTAATCGAACCTAATCGAAGGAAAGGTTAAAGGTTATCCATCACGATCAGATGATGCAAGATAAAAAGGTTCATCCTAAAGAATTCCATAATGGAACCTATTGTTGAAAAGGACATTTCTTCTATAAAACGATTTTAGAAGAAAGCAGATGCCAAAGAAGACCTGTTCTGGAGGAGCATTGATATTGACCGAGATAGATGGCAAAGACTTGCCCAATCCAGCGAATTCAAGTTCAGTTAAGAAGGATTTTACCTGAAAAGGGAAGGGTCAAGTAAAAACCAGCAAAGGGTGCCTTGAGCTCAAATTCATCCCAAAAAAAAAAAAGAAAAAGAAATAAAAAAATTCAAAAAAATTCAAAAAAATTCAAAAAAAAAAGAAGAAAAAAGAAAAAAAGGAGAGGCCAAGGCAAAAACCTGCAAATGGCGCTTTGAGACCAAAGGGGCTTTAAGTTGAAAACCCGAAAAGGGCGGCTCAAATTTTGAATAAAAGTGGGGCATACAGTAGTCTTGCTACGTCCGAATTAGCAATGAGGAAGTATGTTACGTCTTGGGGCATTGACAAAATACTCCGGATCCCCTAAAACACATATTGAGTTTAAAATGGTCCTCAAGAAGTTGGAACAAAGAAGCTCAGGCTGCGATATCTGGGGCACCTAACATCTATCTCACCCATTTTTGAATTCCTATTCTTTGATTGCTTTATTCTTTTTGAGATACACTCAAATCAATTTTCTTTTATTGCTTGGGTTATCTTTGATTAAATTATTTTTCTGAGCTATGCTCTTGAATAATTTCTTTCTCGTCCATTTTTGTGTTCTTTTTCAAGCATTTATATTGAAATAATGATTAATGGACTAATAACACTTTTATAAAAGGAGTTTCGCGTATTACTCTAGAAGCTTCTGAATAATATGAGGAATCTGAAACATTACTATTGTTCAGAACTCACCAAGCCTAAGGGCTGGAAACATTGGAAAATGATTATCTCTTCAAATTCTCATTGGATAAGACAATTTCGTTGGTGATACCATACCGGCAAATGAAGAACAAGGTCAATCCAAGTGTAAAAAGGGATCATTGTCGGGATACCCTACATCCATTCAGACACATACATCTGGTCATTACACCCAAGGAATAGTGTAACAGATTGAAAGTGATACAAGTTCTGTACCTCTAAATGCTAACAGAAATATGAAAGAAACCAAATGTCATTCCCTTGAAGTTGCAATGGCTGACTCTAGAATTACAGCGGGGCAAGCTTGCTGAGCTGAATGATGGTCTCTTTGAGTTTTCTGTCCAAGATACCAACTGAATAAGAAAGCATGGTAGCGCATCAGTGATAAAACATTGATGAACTATGAGCAATGACAACCTATAGAGATCATTCTCTCATTTCAAATTAAGAGCATTTGATTCATGCCGATCATTGTGTCCTAACCGTTGTATAAAAAAATTTCATGACATCCTGCATTCATGCAAATGTCATCCCTAATATCATTTAGTTAGGAGCATCGATTCATTCCAATCATGCATCCTAATCATCATTCTCATGACATTCAGCATTCATGCAAAAGTCATCCATAATACATTTAGGTTTACAGGATATGTCCCTCAGAGGACGATATAGCAAACTAATAAGTTCAGATTTTGTTCCCTCGAGATGGTAGTGGAGCAAACTGAAGATTGAAGTCTTCCTAAAGAAAGTAAGGAAGCAAACCAAAAAGTTTAGATTTTGTTCCCTAGCAATGTTAGTGGAGCGGGCTGAAGATTGAAGTTTTCCTGAAGAAAGTAAGGAAGCAAACCGAAAAGTTTAGATATTGTTCCCTAGAGATGTTAGTGGAGTAGGCTGAAGATTGAAGCCTTCCTAAAGATAGTAAGGAAGCAAACCAAAAGGTTCAGATTTTGTTCCCTTGAGATGGTAGTGGAGCAGACTGAAGATTGAAGACTTTCTGAAGAAAGTAAGGAAGCAAACTGAAAAGTTTAGATTTTGTTCCCTAGAGATGTTAGTGGAGCAGGCTGAAGATTGAAGTCTTCCTAAAGATAGTAAGGAACCAAACCAAAAGGTACAGATTTTGTTCCCTAGAGATGTTAGTGGAGCAAATGAAGATTGAAGTCTTCTTGAAGATAGTAAGAAAGCAAACCAAAAGGTTCAGATTTTGTTCCCTAGAGATGTTAGTGGAGCAGGCTGAAGATTGAAGTCTTCCTAAAGAAAGTAAGAAAACAAACTAAAAAGTTCAGATTTTGATCCCTCGAGATGGTAGTGGAGTAAACTGAAGATTGAAGTCTTCCTGAAGATAGTAAGGAAGCAAACCAAAAGGTTCAGATTTTGTTCCCTAGAGATGTTAGTGGAGCAAACTGAAGATTGAAGTCTTCCGAGGAAGCAAACCAAAATTTCAGATTTTGTTCCCTTGAGATGGTAGTGGAGCAGACTGAAGATTGAAGTCTTCCTGAAGATAGTAAGGAAGCAAACCAAAAGGTTCAGATTTTGTTCCCTCGAGATGGTAGTGGAGCAGACTGAAGATTGAAGTCTTCCTGAAGATAGTAAGGAAGCAAACCAAAAGGTTCAGATTTTGTTCCATTTTGTTCCCTAGAGATGTTAGTGGAGCAAACTGAAGATTGAAGTCTTCCTGAAAATAACAGCAGGAAGCATATCAAAAGCACTTTCAGCTTTATCTCCCTAGAGTTGCAATTGAGTTAGAAGCCATTTGAAGAAGATCAAAAAGTCGAGGCTTGGCCAAGACCGAGAAAATTGGTCTTTTATAGTCTTTGCTCTATTCTCGTTACACAACAATGAGCAAAGAGGGGCAGCTGTAATGGCCCATTTTTGCCCGGGCCCATTCAAAAACAAAAACAAAAAAATAAGTGTCCAATAACAGTCCTTTTACAAGATCCGACCCAATATCCAGGCCCAATACTACAAACAGATTGCCTAAAGCCCAAATTACACCCTCTGACCCAATTAAACCAATCCCTAAACAGACCCTTAGACCCAAACCAAGATGGCCCAAAATGGCCCAACTCTCAAACAGAAATCAGAAGGCCTAGGGTTTTTTGAAACCCTAGGAGCCGCAAGAGTATCCCGAGTGTCACGCCGCCTCAGCAGGAGCCTCGCACTCACCCTCGTCCAAGTTGTCATCAGCGCGTCCGAATCCCACCATCTTCACCTGATTCTCCGGTAATCACCTGCGAAAGGAAAGAAAATCGACAGCCAATATTGCAACATTTTTGTATTTCATATTTTATTTTGCTTTGAAGGCTATAAAAAGCCTTACAGAGAATCTATAAAAGGGGGGAGAACACTGTAACACGGAGGATACAGAGATATACAAAAAACACGATTTTTACACAAAGAATATCAAATCAAGCAAAGGTTTTGTTTTATTTATTTTTTATTTTCGAGTACTGTTATTTTTAGTTTTATTTTTTTCGAAACCATATATATATATATATATATACTATTTATAATATACATATAAAATACCTAAAAAAGGAAAGAAAAAAGCTTACATTTTTAGGGTTCCGCCTTCTCGCTGACGACAACTGGACGACGGTGTGGGGACTCGCCAAAACTCTGTCGGAAATCGCCCAGGCTAAGAGGGAGGATGAGAGAATCTATTTTTTTTTAAATGAAAGCTGAAAATAATTTTTTTTTCAAAGGTTTTTATTATTTATACTGAAAGCAAAATGGCGTCGTTTTACTTTGACCATTTAAATACCAAAACGGCGCTGTTTCACCTATGGCCCGCATGTGTGACCCGACCCGTAAGAAAGATCCGCGTGTTTTATGTAAATGGTATATTTTCAGAATAGGTCCTTTCGCATTATTCTAGTTTTATAATTAAGTCCACTTATTTCTTTTTATTTATAATTTGACCACTTTATGTTTATTTTTATTACTATTTGATCCTGTTACTTTATTTTTTATATATTTTTATTTGTTTGTTAATCCATTAATAATATATTTTTATATGTATTATTTTTATTATATATATTTAATTATTATTTTATTTAATTTTACTTGGTTTAATAATTTATATATTATCTATTATATTAGATTTTAACTCATATATTATTATATATTATTATATATTATTTTTATATAAAATTTATTATATTATATAATTTATTTTATTTATATTATTTAATATGTAATTTTATGATTAGTATATTCTCTATATATGATTCTTTTAAAATTTTATATATATTATTTACTAATTATTTTATTATATATAATCATTATGTATTATTATTGTTATTATTATTTTTATCAACATTGTTATTATTTATTACTTCTACTAATATTTGTATCAATATCTCTTATTATCGTTTTCTTGTTATTATTATCCATATTAATATTTTTATTATGTTATATAGTTTTTTTTATTAACCCACTATTATCTTCCATTTGTGCTATTATTTTCTGATATTTTCTCGGGATTTACTTTACATTGTCACATGGTTATTGTTCAAAATAAAAATACATTTTTTTTGCAACATTAATATTTTATTTAAAGTTTTTTAAAATAAGGCAATGTTTTGGTATTTAGAAATTCGGGAAATAGTGCCCAATCGTGCTGGGTTGCGATTTTCCGTTTGGCTAAGTAACTAAATATCCTTTTAACAAGTTTTTATAAATTATGAGACGACTTTAATTACGAGAGTTTAAAAAATGTCGTGTCCAATTGTGTTTGATGTGATGTTTTGTAACACCCTAAATTAGGGGTTATTTGTAATTTAAATAAATTCCATGTGGGCTTCAAGAAATAAATAAATATGATTTTATTTGGCATGATTTAGGGTCTAGAAACAACCCCGATTTGGGTCGAATTTGGATTTTAAAAATATTTTTTTAAGGGTCTAAAAGGAAGGAAGCTGGGGGATAGGGGTTAAATAAAATTTTGGAAGGAACATGACACAAGAATCTCTTTGGTAGAGTGGCAAGGAGGCGCTACTCATGGCCTTGGAAGGTGACTCCTCGGTGCTAAGGGTTCATAGGTTCGAGTCATTGGAATGGATTTTTGGCTTTTAATTTTTGGAGTGATCGGCCTAGGAAGGTCTTATAATTAAATGTGGAGGTGTTATGTCATAAAAATCGGATTGGTAAAGTGGTAATCGAATGCCACTTAAGAACTGGAGGAGAGAATGGGCGCAGGTCACGGGTTCGAGTGGCTAGAGGGGCGTTTTGCGTTTTATTTTTATGCGGTGATGGGCCCAAGCAAAGAAGGCTTTAAAGAAATTTTGGGTAAGGAATGGACATGAAAGTCCAGGTGGTTGGAGTGGCTTGGGGCGCCACTTAAGGGTGTTGGCAAGGGGTATCGGGTTCGAGACATGAGGGACGCAAGGAAGTGTTTTTTTTTTTTTGGGCTGATTGGCGTTAAAAGAAAGGGGGCCAGGAATAAGGCTTATAAATAAATGAAGGGGTTATTTGACATGAAAGTCGGGTTGGAAGAGATGGCAAGGCGTTGTAGGGCTGCTGCTGCTTCTCAGCAGAGATATTGAGTTGAACCCCAAGCCATGCACCTTATGCTTTTATTTTTTTCCTTTTCCTTCAATACATTTGGCGTTGGAGGAGTTAAGATATAGGACTCCTAATTAGGCATATTTTTATGTCATAATCAATTTGGAAGAGGGGGAATTTTAGTGTTTTATTTGCTATTAAATTATTGAGGGATTAGGAGATTAAAGCTAGATTTATTTTGTGATAATTCAAGGCTGGAAATTATCACAAAATAAAGAGAATTTGGCTTACAGCAAAGAAGGGCCAAAAGTTCTTCAATTTTTTCTCTTCTTTTTTCTCACTTGTTGCTGCCGAATTTCCTCTGCCTATATTGCTAAAGTTCCAGCTTCTTTTCTTCTTCTTTTACAAGGTGAAATCCTCCTTAATCCCCCTACTTCTTTTCTTTCTTCTTCTCCTTCCTCCATTAGCCAAACCCCTACCACCTTGCTGCCAAAATTCCCTTGGACAAACTGCCCAAAATTATTCAAAATTCCAGCATCTCTTTTGTTTTCCTTAGCCGAATCTACTCCCCCCTATTTGGTGTAGCTTTGGCCGAACATCAAAACAAAGGGTGCTCTTTTTCTTCAATCAGTTAAAAGAGGTAAGTGGACCTAGTCGAATGTTCTGTTTTATTGGATCAAGATCTATGGTTATAACATTATGTCTAAACCAATTGTAGGGAAGCTTTCGGGATTTATTTTCCAAGGTAAGTTGGTAAGCACTTTCGGCCAAGGGCCTTTCAATTAAAAAGTTTATGTTAAATGCCAAGACTAACATGTACCACGAATTTAGGACTAATTTAGGCTTCGGGATTTGATTGGAAATCAAATCCGTTCAAAGGTAAGGCCGTAAAAGAGCCTCTAATATTACTTGGTTTGGCCGAATAGGCCTAAGTCCCTAACCATGCTTTTTGGTCGATTATAGGACAAGAGATCTAGCGACGTAGATCGGATCTTCGGGATCTAGGAATTCCGGTAGAAACAGGTGTGTAGAAACTCACTACACACTTTATTAATTTACATGATTTAATTGTTTGCCTTTAATCTTTTGGTTGTGATTAGCTTGTGGCATAATCATGGTTTCCGGGTAAGTCCCCTAATTTGTGATTTTTGATATACGATTTGCATGCCATCACATGATGTTAAATGCTATGACATGATATGTGTTAATTGATGTATAAGCATGTGATGGTGGGATTGATGAGAGGAGGGGGAAGAATTTATGGACTGTCGCCAGTGGTTTTGACCACAAGATGGGTTGGCCCCATCAGATTATTTGTGATCTATGATCATCAGTGGTTTTGACCACAAGATGGGTTGGCCCCATCAGATTATTTGTGACCTATGGTCATCAGTGGTTTTGACCACATCGATTGATTATTTGCGACTAAGTCCCAGTGGTTTGGTACCACCAGTGGTTTTGACCACACTTGATTATTTGTGACCTATGGTCATCAGTGGTTTTGACCACACGATGGGTTGGCCCCATCATTTGATTTGTGACTCTAAGTCATCAGTGGTTTTGACCACCAGTGGTTTTGACCACACGGGGTAGAAAAGGAGTATGGATGGTTAGGTTGGGTTGCATGTGCATGTTTATTAATGACTTGTGTATGGGTTGCTTTACCGGGTGGGGGATTACACACTGAGTCTTGGTGACTCACCCCCTTTCCCTTAACAATTTGCAGATGAATAGATCGCAGAGATGGAGCCGGAGAGGACTCGAGGCGGCCATGCTTATTGTTGGATTCGATTTACTTTGCTATTGTTAAAATTAATTATTTTCTAAGTCTTTTATTTTGGGATTGTAATAAGGCCGCTATTATTATTTTGGATGTTTGTTTCACTATTTTATTTTACCTATGTTATGTTACAAATGGAATTTTATAAATATTAATTGAACCGGTTAAAAGTAACCTTTTCAAACTTAACAAAATTTAACGGGTTTTCAAGAAGTTACCATCGGGTAACAAAATTCACTAAGTCAACTATCACCTTGATGATTTTAAAATGATACATGATCAATGTTTTCAAAAGGGTCTATCAACCCAACTATGTTTATAAAAGCCCAATTAAGTTTTCAAACCCCGTTTCATACCTTAGCCAAATTTTACCAAGTTTTCACCGAACTTTCAAAATGACTCAAATTATTTTACTCCGTGACATACCAGATCCGGTCAGGACTCATGGGCCGGGTTTGGGGTGTTACATGTTTATATTTTAAATCATAAAAAACTTATTCTTGAGAATTCAAAACATTGTATCTTAACTTATTGGGTGTGATGTTTTGTATCTCGAGATAAGAATTTTCTAAAAAGATGTATCTAGCTTCGAAGTTATGAGATGTTGTATCCTAACTTATTGAGGGTAGTTTTCTTATTTCTTTGAGATAGGTAGTCTTGGCTTACCTTCAAATAAAAGGATCATTTTTAATTTTTTAAATCTCAAACATTTGGACATGATTTTATCAATTAGGTACTAATTTTGGGCGTTATAAGGGTGCTAACCCTTCCTCATACGTAACCGAATCCGAACTCATTTTCTCGTTTTTTGTGGACCAAAATTAAATGTTTTAAAATGAAACGTCTTACAAGGTGATCCAATCACACCTAAGTAAAAATAAAGATTGGTGGCGACTCCATTTTGTTTTTAAAGTCGACCCCCATTTTTCTAAAAATCGATTTTACAATGGTTTCGACACTTATCATTTCTATTTGTAAAATTCTGAATTTATTTCCCGAACTAAATTTACTTCTAAAACTATTTAATTGTTTATTTACCCTAATAGATTATTACATTCTAAACATTCTCAAACCCCATCGATTTACTTGTTTATTTTTGTTGCAGGTACGTTTAGAGTTGTGGGCAAAGACTCTTGCCATGACCTTTGACGACGAATATTCTTTTCATAAGTAAACACAGAAGTTGATTAGAACATCCAATCCCTATGAACTCAATCTACTACCGCTCTTTAATACAATTTAAGGTTATTTTTGTAGGAATTATTTTTGGAGGTTTCACGCCTATCACCTTTTAAAATACTTGTCAATTTCCTAACCTAAAAGTCTAAAAATTCTACTAAGAATGTATCAAATAATTTATTATCGTAAAATTTTAACATTATCTTTTGTGCATAATGATGCATATTCAATTATGTGTCATTTCATTTTTCAGTTAATCTAGAATTTGTATTAATCATTATAATGATTTAATTTTAATTTTAAATTCATTTACTTAAAATTAATTATTTCATCTAATATTTATTAGTCATTCAAAATTTTAATCATATTTTCCACATCATAATGAGAGCATATTAACATTTAACGTTAAAATAAAAGTTTTATCTAATGTAATCCAAAAATTGAAATTCTATTCAACATCTAAAATAAGCAGAATAAGCTGCTACATACGATTGAAAGCAAGCATTACGGTTAATAGCAGCTTGCTCTACTTCTCGAGAAAGGATTGAATGAAACAGTGACGCCACGTCATCTGTATCCTTTTTCAATAGATTTATGCCACATCAATATTTTTATCTTGAATTTTAGCATTTTATCTTGAATTTCAGGATTTTAATTTGGATTTAATTTTTTTCAGGATTAAAATGCTAAAATTTAGGATAAAAATACTAATATGACATAAATCTATTGGAAAGGGATACAGATGACATGGCGTCACTGTTTCATTCAATCATTTCCACTTCCCCATCCTTCACGAAACAGAATACTATGATGGTTTCTACTATTTCTAGTTTTAATATAATCTATTTTTAGATTACATATTATTAAAGTAAATGAATTAAAATTAAAAATTTTCATAATAATAACTTAAAGTTTAAATTAATTCATCATAATATTTTGAATTTATAAAACATTAAAATAAAAGTAGTTGAAAAGTGCCTTATACTAGCTTAATAGATTGAGTTTTGACAACATTATTTTTAAGTTAAATCTAAAATATCAAACCAAACCATTATTTTTTATCAATTAAGTTTTATATTTATCTTAGTATATATAAATTATATAATGAATATAATAAGTATTTTACAATAAAAAGTTAAATTTAAATAAATTTGTTCAAGAGCGAGTTATTTGTCTAGTTCAAGATTTGAGAGGGATTGATAAGAATATTAAGATAAAGAATGAGTTCAAAAAAATTTATTTAAAATATAGATTAAGCTTAAGTTTCAATATTAGAAACTTGAACCCAACACAACTCGACTAGTTTTCAACTTTATATTATATTACTTTTCGTTTAGTTTAAATATATATATGTAATTTATAGCAAATAAAGAATTAAATATATTGTACTAGGTAAATAACTAAATACTAATTTTTAAGTCGTTGGAAGAAATATAAGTTTAATTTTTTCCCTAAGTGTTTAGTTTAAGTTCAAATTTTAAAGTCAACATTATTAGAATGGTTTTATTTGAATACTACTGCAAGCCTAAATAGAACTAGGCTTAGAAATGTAAATATCAAAATATATTAAACTATATTTTAAAATAAAAAATGGACAAGTACACTTGTGGTTATAAAAAAAATTTAAGATATTAAAAGATATTAAATTATATTGTAAAATAAAAACCCATGAGGGCACTTGTAGTTATACAAAATATAAATATTAAAATATATTAAATTGTATTTTAAAAAAAAAAAAAATGAACGAGCCTAAATAAATTTAAATTAATCATTTACAAATATAGTAAATTTTTATCACTAATATATAATTTAAAATAAATTATCATTTTAATGGAGGTTTAAGAGAATGTTTTTTTAATTATAAAAGTAAAATGAGGTAGAACTTAAAAAAGAATAAGGTGCCGTCGAGAATAGGGGCAGGGAACTTCAATTCCATAAAAATCTGTGAGTATATTTTTCCCACTAATGCCTACCCTTTTCTATTCTAATACACATAGGACTAGTATGTTTGAAAAATACTGACTAGGACGACCCTACCCCTACTAAAATTCAGATCATTCATTTTCCTTGCTGCAAGGAAGAAAGAGAAAGTTGCCCTCACCAAAACACCTCTAATTTGCAACATTAATACCTTTAATTAATTAAATCTCAAAAGGGAATGAAGCAACCCAATCGCTTCCCATCCATCGCATGTGCGCCATATCTGCTGCTTTCAGCATCACTTGTCTCTCTCCGACATACATACATACATACCCATTGCTCTAAACTCATCAAACATAGACCAACTTGATATGGCTAAACCCCGACCTATGTATAAACCAAAGCGCTACGCGTTAAAATGAGAGCATTGATGATCCACAGCTGTAACCCAATCATCTCTCCGCTCCACGTGACCCTACTCTCCCTTCCCTTTAACCCCTTCAAATCTGCTGCTTTCTCCATCATTCACTTAAGCCATGGCTTCTTCTTCATCAGTACTTCTCAGCAAGCTTATTCTCCCCCTTTTCATCACTCACATTGTCCTTACAACCTCCATAGTCGAAGCTCAAGTCGAAGATACAAGTTTGAAGCTGGTCAGAGATGCTTTAGAAAGGCCACTTCCAATCTCAATTTACAGTGAGTTAAACGACGATGAAGAAGCCGATGAAGAGATAGATGATGATGAAGGTGAAAATGGGTACAGTCGAAGATCTTTGTTTTGGAAGAGAATGAGGTATTACATTTCATCTCGTGCCCACCAAGGTCAGGCAGATCTTATTACACTCACAACTGTTTCAAGGTCCACGGGCCTGTTCATCCTTACACTAGGGGTTGTTCAAGGATCACTCGCTGCAGGAGATGATGAGCTTGTTAGGAAAGGGGGGGGAATGTAAAATCACTAAAATGGTGCAAGCTTTGAGTCCTAAGCTAGCTAAAATATTATGAGTTTTCGGTCTTCTCATTTTCTTTTTGATTAAAGATGGATTAGCCATGTGATTTTGAACTTATTATAACGTGCATTCGTGTTCAAGTATTTGATCATGTGATGGGTTAGAATAATTAGTTGCAGAAGATTCAAGTTGTTATTATTAGGGTTGGGAATTTACTTCTGTTTCTTTGATTAATTTTGCTTTCCACTGATATGAGTGTGGGTATTATACTAAGTAATCATGAATTATGCGGGGGAACAATTTGAATCTGGTATTAACATATTCGAATAAGATTGTAAGCTGACTAGATTTTCGAAGAAATTAGAAACTAGTTGTTTTCAAGTTGAAAAGGAAAATAAACGACAAACAAAAGGAAAACACTTTCCCATTCTTCAGTATCATAATAACATGATATTTATAACCAGCGACGTATCCCATGTTACTTTCCACCAACTTACTTTAAACTCATTAATATGAGATATTGTTTGCTAACTAATGCCTCCATTATTACAGATAAATGCCGAATATGATACTACTCTATATTGCATCTTCAAAAAAATAATGAATTTAAAACTTATCAAAAGGAGCTATCACATTAAAATTATATTGATTATATAAAAGGAATTATGTAGATTATTTAGCTCAAATATAGTTATTTTGACATATAAGAGTTGTTCATGGGCTGGGTCAGGTTGAGTTCGAACAAAATTCTAGTCCTGATTGATAAGTTTGGGTCTAGCCCAATCTGAAAATGGGTTTAAATTTTTGTCCAAGCTCGGCCCGAATAAAAATGCTTACATTAGACTCGACACTTTTGTATTAATTTTTTATTTTATTTTATATAAAAATTAAAATATAATACATCAAAAACACTAAAACATTAAAATAAATATTTTCCAACAAATTGAAAATAAATTTAAAATTTTTATACTTAAATAACATTAAGATAGATTCAATTTAATAAGCAAATGTCTCTAAAATAGAATAAAAATAACAATAAAATAAGAGTAACACAATATCCAAATAATAATAAGAAAATAATAATAACATAATAGTCAAATGACAACAGAATAGTTGAAAACACCAGCAAAACAATGAAAAAACAATAGTAAATAACAATTTTATTTTATTTTTTGCAAATTCGAGTTGAACCAAGCTTGAGCCAAAACAACCTTACCCAAGGCAAAGCCCGTATCCTTATTACCCCCACCAACATTCGCCTCCCTAGAAACAAGGTTCACCACCCATCCGTATTCAGTTTACACCATCTTGGAGGTGGTAATAACCACTTTGCGCAAACTCGCACTACCAGCAGCTTTTGCGCGTTTGAAAAGCTTATGAAACTACTTTCCAATAAGCTAGTCCTTTGATTGCCACACCATCAACGGAGCATCTTTCTTCCATGAAAATAAAAGAGTTACGACAATTCCATATACGACATGCAATAACCCCAAAAGTAATGTCCCAATAAGTATCATTAGCAGCGAGCTAATTTTGATCTTTTAAGATTTCTTGTACCCACTATTCCAACGACATTGAGAAGAAACATGCAACCTTTTGAGGAGAGATGAGTTTCTGCAAAATCGACTTTGCTAGTTGACAATCCCGAACAACATGGAGTGGTGTCTCTAAAGAACTACTGCAAATGCCACACGAACTATCATTCGCCATTCCTCTACTGCTACGGACTGAGTTTATCATCAACCTGTCATGCATTAAAAGAAAAAAAAAATTGTATTCTGTGGTCCTCGAAATTTCCATGCTAGCTTCTATTTTGAATCCCGCGCATGCCAAGTCTCTTGCATTAGTACCTTGTACTTGCTTGCAACAGTGCATTTACCATTCTTGGTCCACCTCCAAGCGCACCGGTCAAGGACAACATCCTTTTGTGGTGGTTTCATTCCAGCAATGTATAAGACAAGATGGTGAGGGACGTCATGTAAAGCTGGAGTGATTTAATGTATTATTTGTTAGTAAATAACTTTTTTATGGAAGAAAATGTAATGGTTATCACGAGATATTAGGATTATATTGGGTGAACAAATTTAACTCAAAGAGATTAAAGATATCCTATAAGGGTAACACATTTATGACAAGGTCATAGGGAAACCAATTCTACGCCAATCTGAGAAATTATGTCGGCTACAATTGTAACACTCCTATCTCGTGTCCGTCACTGGATTAAGGTTAAGGGCGTTACCTGACAGATCAGAAACTTTATCAGACAATTCATAAAGTAAATTATCAATTACAACCATAATGTCCACTTTGTAGGTCATCGAGACCTAAAACATACTTAGAAACAGGATCGGGACTAAATCGAAATACATACATAAATTCTCGAAAATTTAAAATTTTTCAAAGTTTCAGGGGTTACACGCCCGTGTGGGTAGGCCGTCACTACACCAAAACAGACTTTTAGCGACATTTTTTTACGCTTTTAGCTTCGTTTATAAGCGCCACTAATAGTATTTACGGCGCTGTTAAAAGCGCCGCAAAAAAGCCTCTAAAACAAACGCCGCAAACTTTAGCGGTGTTTATGAGAAAAAACGCCGCTAAAGGTAATGACCTTTAGCGGCGCTTTTCCAACAAACGTCGCTAAAGGTCATGACCTTTAGCGACACTTTTTTATAAAACACCGTTAAAAGTATTTGTTTTTAGCGGCACTTTTTTATAAAACGCCATTAAAAGTATGTCTTTAGCGGCGTTTGTAAACACTTTTTTATAAAATGCCGTTAAAAGTATGTCTTTAGCGGCGTTTGTAAATTTACAAACGCGCTAATTTGGTCATGAAAAATAAAAAATTTAAAATATTTTTCTTCATATCAAAAATTAAAAAAATAAAAATTTTGCAACTCATTATGACTTAGGAACAAACAAATCCTAAACTATTTTAGTAATTCACCAAGATTGCAAGTTTTGGATCACAAAAACCTACCATTAGTAATCAAAACTTTTCTAAAGAGGAAAAAGGAAAAGAACATCTTCTAACGCATCACAGTGGAAGCCAAGGAAACAGTAACAGGAGCATAAAAGTATTGATTACATTTAGAAAACATTAAAGTCCTCTCATACACAGTTAAGCAAGCACAAAACTCAACAAAATATGCACAGGACTCATGTTGATTAACTGGTAAATTTCCGGAAGAGAAAACAATGTCATGAAAAATAAATAGATTGTAAGTATATAACCTTCTTGATTTACGCTTTGATCTCTTATCACGCCTTTTTCTCTTTTTCTCACGTCGTCTCTCTCTCTTTTTTCCATGCCTATATTTTTCTGTTTTAAAATATCTCTTCCTCTTTTTGTGCCCATCATCACTTGAAGAACTAATGTCAGAGGAAGATGAGAGATATGATTCAGAATCACTATCAGATTCAGATGATTCTATCTCAGAATCTGAGGAACTATCTGAATCAGACGAATAATGTCTTCTTCTCTTCTTCCTTTTGTCTCTTGAAGATTTTTTATTTTTCCCCTTCCTCCGCACTTCATAATTGTTAGCACCAGAAGAAGCATCTTTGCCCGTTCTCGAACTTATTTTTCCTCTTGTCTGCAGATAAGATAAAAAATTGAAAAGTCAAATTAAAAGGGAATGATGGCCAAGCCTCATGCAGCACCATACAGGTGTAACTTTGGCAGGTCTACCATAAATTAGATCATGATATTCCATCTTAAGAAATCTACCCTCCAATCAGAGATGACTATGACCTATACCTTCAATGACTTCACCACAGATAATAATTTTCACTGTCACAGTTGGTATTCCTTCCTCATCACCCACATTTTCAATTTTCTTCAGCACTTCATTTCCTTGTACAAGATGTCCAAATACTATATACTTCCTGCAACATTTCACAAATGCAAAAGATCATGATCCAAGGATGAACAACAGCAAAGCATATATCTGGGGAGGTAGGGAACTGAGAACAAATATTTGAAGATAAGAAACTACCTATCAAGGTCATGATTAGCCTTGAAGGTGGTAACAAATTGTGAACCAACAGTGTCACGATCAGCAATTGCCATAGATAAAAGACCAGGTCCATCATGCTTTAGCCTAGGTGATTCATCTGAACAAGAGTTGAAATTATCCCTTGTTACTAATCAATTATTAGTGAAAAGAATAGCCTACTATCAAATTCTAAAAGAATAATCATAAGCTTGGAATTAAGAAAGCATTAGACTTCAAACAGTAAACATACTTTCTTTGAATTATGTCCCTTGATAGTTTGTGGAGATCATAAAATTTAGCATTTAATAGTCCTTAAATGATTTAGCCATCAGGTCATTATGTTAGCACCAACCAATTCTCAAGGACATCCAGATTATTGAGAAAAAATGCTAAGACCTAGGCATTGATGGTGCAAAATAAAACTTGTGAAGTGATTTGAAGAATGCATATTGCTCCATCAAAAAGGCATTTTAGGTGAAGATAGGCTTAGATCAAGAGTCATGGAAAGCACCTACTATATACAATATTAACGCAAAAGAAAGCTTTTGCAAAGATCCTGAGAACACCTATTGCTCACTCAGAAACATTTCAATTGCATATACACCCAAATCTAGATTCAAGGAAAAAACTTAATACAATGTTTTCTTGGTATAAATAACCCTAATACCAAACCTGAAATTAAGTCCAAAAAATTGATCAATTCCATATTATATAGCAACAAATTATAAATTGAAAATAAAGATTTGACATTTTGACCATTAGAAACACAACTTGATAACAAAATTAGAGACTTTGGTCACTTATGGAGAGTACAATACTATGTATATTATTAGCACATATGACCACTTCCATCATGTATACAATTATGATATAGTTAGAATATTATTGAATTTTCATGAACAAAGAGTAATTACAAACAACAATAGCATAAACAGTACAATGTTTAAATCATTTCCACAAAATGATTGAATTTAAAAAATTAAAAGAAAGGAGAATCGTGCATCCATTCTTCATTAATTTAAGACAAATTAAACTATGTCTATCACTGTAACCTTGGAAGGATGGGAAGAGATCACTCACCTGGAAACTTCCCATCATATATGCTTTCCCCACTAGTTCCTGGAAAAAGTACAGTTAAAATATCAATGTGCTTTTCAAGAGAAACTTACCAGCAGTCACATAGATGGCAACCCTTAAAGAGATCTTATCTAAAGAAAAATCAATTAACAGTTGCAAAAAATTAAAATAAAAGTCCTCTCTGCAAAGAATGCATACCATCTATTCTTACAAAATCACCACCCTGCACAATAAACATAAGATGTTAGTCCACAAGAAAAAAGACATTTATGTGCAAAAAAACTGGGTTGGACACAGCGAAGTTTAGTAAAATTTTGAGGATTCACAACATGGTAAATACAACCTTAAAAACTACATCACAAGAAAAGCAGTCATGACCATCAGCCCTGTCTCCCACAGCATAAACAATAGTAACTGACTAAACAACATTCCACTTCTAAGCCATGTTCTACAAGAAACAACTAGTGGAAAATCCCGATTAGAAGTAAGATAAAAAGGAACCCTTGTAGTGCAATGGCTTTCCAGTTTTAGGACCAATGCCCTTTTCTCCTGTAGACCAATACATATTTTAAGAAAGCAGAAAAATACAAACACGTGAATATATATGTGCATAAATGTCTGCAAGTGTGCTTATCTATACTAACTTGAAATCCGTCACAAGTGGACACCAACTCAGTTGGGGGAAAAACAAATAAAACAAATTTGCAAGAGAAAATTAGTATATCAATAAGATCAAATAAAAAATTTAGTCTTTAAAAAAAACTAGAAGTCACTCCTAGTTTTCACATGCAGTTTTAAAACCATTTTCACTTTAATTTCTCTTTCATTAATAATAATTAGTTTTTCAAAGAAAAAAGAACATTAGTTGAGTAATTTTTATATTCTTTTATTTTTTCACCCACATGGTGAGTGTGTATTGACATAGCATATAGTAAACAATTACAACCCAGAAACTACCTTGCCCCTGACCACAAATGCTTCTTCAAACGTGAAAAAGATCATATACAACAAAAACTTAAAGAGTTAAGAAGAGGAATTATTCTTAATACAGTAATTTAAAAAATTCTGGAGAATAAAAGAACATCATAACAATGGGAAATAAGAATATCAGAACCTGTACAAAGGGCACGGAAATTTTCTGCAGTCTTGGGAGCAATATCAGGAAAGAGCTGAAGAATCAAAGAAAACTGATAAATATAAGCAAAAACATAATCTCTAATATACACATATATAAACCCAATGCATAGTAATTCAAAACAAGAGTACATGGGCAAAGGACAATACAAAAATGTAAAATTTTGCTGACTTGCTTCCGTAGCTAAAACGATACCTCAAAAACCATTCTTTCAGCAGGACCACCATCTATTGACACATCCATAAAAACTAGGGGATTCTTCTTCTTTGCCATCTTTGTTCACCAGATTCATAACTCAAGCCAGCATAACCAACAATCTAATCAAATAACAAGAAGCTAGAATCAACAGATTAAAATTAATATTAGCTAACAAAGAAAAAAAAAAACCTAAAACTACTTCATCATTAAAGCATTCCCAAGCTCACCAATCTTCATTAACGAATATAGCAAAGCAGACGGGACCTTTTTTCCCTTTATATACGTCATTTCTTTCATTCATTTAACTGTTTCAAGATACTAGTGAAGGTTTTGCAGAACATGGAGCTTATAAAAATAGATTTTCTTATACATAGTATATATCGAGATTAGGAAGAAGAAAATGGAAAGCATTGCAGGTAGCTATGAAACCTGAAAATTATTTCTTGTCCTATTTCAGCTTTGTGTAAATCATCCTAGCATTTCCAAACATACTGATTGCAGGAAGCAAGAAAACATGAAGAAAATCAAGTTGAAATTTTTGAAAAAGATGGAACCTAAGCCGTTGTCATTAGAGCAATTACATAATCAAACTAGTGGACGATTGCAGGGAATCAGAATCCCATGTCAGAAAAAGAAGAACAATGGCCATTACCCATTAGAGACATACTTCCCAAACGAAAACAGAAGCATACACTCTCCTAAAACAGTGAGCCAAATAATATCATAACCAAATCAAGCTGAAAACCTTAAACTCTAGAAAAACCAGCAAAAACACTTAAACTACAAGCTTATAGTAAACTCTACCTTAAACCGTAAACTGAAAAAGTGGATTATCATACAAAAAAACTAAATTTACGTAAACATTTTAAAACGAAGTAAGATAAAAAGAAACATACAAAAAATAACTACGCGAGTATTACATCATAAAAATACTCTTTAAAGAAAAGGGGAAAATAGTGCAATAGTAAATGAAAAGGCAGAAACCTAAGATGAAGAAAAAGAAAAAGAGATTTTTGAAGGTGTAGCTTGTACGGGCCCAATTTAGCCCGGACCTGCTACACCTAAATCCCAAACAAAAATCAAATAAAATAAATAAAAGTTCAATGAATACTAATCAGTCCAATTACAATATTAGAAACCTTAAGCCTAAATAGATAGGCCCAACAAGCCCAAGAGCTAAATCGACTCAGAAACCGAGGGTTTCTGAGTCCCTAGGCGTCGTACCCCCTCCCAAGTGCTACCTTCGGCGTGCACGTCGCCCGAGGACTGCCATTGCACTGAAATGGCAGCCTTTGCCTCGCTGACTTACGCCTTAAGACACTGCAAAGCAACAAAGCGAGACAAAATGGCAAGAAAGAAGAAAGCGAGAAGAAAACCCACAAAGCAAGCAAGATGGCAAGTCACTTGTAAATCGGCTATAAAAGCCTTGGATCAATGTTGTTTTGTTTTTTACAGAGAAAATATACAAGAAATCTCAAAATACAAACAAGAATTGGGATTAGTTTCAAACTTTAAAGGTGCCTTTTTTATTTATTTTTGTTATTTCGGAATAAAAAATAAACAATAATAAAAAAAGACTTACCTTGTTTGGCTTTCTGGTCACCGCCAAAGGCCTTCGTTGGCTCCTAGATACCTCGAAACCCACTGGGGTTTCTGATGAGGGTCCGTCAAGGGAAGAGCAAGGCAGGAATCATTTTATTTACTTTCTCTATTTTCTTTTTTGTTTGTTTCGGGGTTTCAAAAATAAAAAAAAAACCCAAATCGGGTTTAAAAGGGCTAAAAACCAATTTTTGACGCTTATGAATGCTGCTGCAGCATGGATGCCACATGAGTCATGGTGGAAGACCACCGAACCCTGGCTGGCCCTAGATCCCCTTTTCAGAGAGAAACCTAAGACCCTCCCCCCCTTTTTTTAGACGAGCGCAGAAATGAAACATGTTTAGAAAAAATTGTTTTTATAAATAGTCGAAAATGGCGTTTTGGACCTTATGTCTGCATGCCGAAACGATGTCGTATGGCTTTGACCAGCGCGCGACCCGACCCGCTCCTGGGGGATCCGCGCATTTTGGATTAAAGGGCTATTTGCGCAAGCAATCCTTCCATATTTGCGATGTATTTAAATCAAGGCCCTATTTCGTTTTTTACTTCTTTAAAATTTTCCCCTTTAATTTTGTTTCATTTTTTATTTAATCCTTCACCTAGCTAACTGAAACGTAGCGTATTAGGGCCAGGGCTATTTTCCCTATAAGTCCTCAGCAGTTTCAGACCGTGGCAATTCGACTCTTGTTCCTTTTTATTATTTATGATTTGTGCCTTTTAATTTTATTTTAATAATGATTAAGTCCATTTTGTTTTTTTACCTTTATTTTTTATTTTATTTATCTTTATTTATTTATTCATCATTTATTTATTAAATTGTTTGGTTCCTTGTTATTTTTTTTACTTTTTTCGTTTTGTTCATTTACTTATTTTGCTATCTAAATTGTTTACTTATTCATTTGTTTTTCTTTATTCTCATATATTATGTTTTATTTTTCATACTTAGTTAAATTACGCTTTTATTATTATGATTATTTTGTTTTAGTTCACTTGATTTTTATTTTCACTACTATTTATTTGTTTGTTATTATTTATTATTATTGTATTATTATTAGTACTGATGTTTCTATTATTATTAGTTCTTTATTATTATTATTATTATCATTATTACTATTATTACCCAATACATTTTGAGATTTAATTTCCTAATTGCTTATTTAAGAATTTCTCAAAACAAGGCAATATTTCGTTTTTTTGAAAATTCGAGGAATCGTGCCCAATCATGCTGGGTTTCGATTTTCCATTTGACCAAATAACCAAATATCCTTTTAATATTTTATCCATGTTTTCTAGAAATAAGGTAATATTTCGTGTTTGGGAATTCGAGGAATTGTGCCCAATCGTGCTGGGTTTCGATTTATCGCTTGACCAAATAGCCAAATATCCTTTCAAAAATCTTTAACGTATGAGTTTTGGAAACTACGAGATGATTTTGGTATCGGGGATTTAAATTGTCATATCCTATCGTGTTGGATGTGATATTTTATTCCTTCGGAAGAAAAGAATCTCAATATCCAATTCGAGTTATTTTAAATTTTTTTTTAAAAAAAGAAGAAATTGTATTTTAAAAAGTCATTTCAAACTTTTGACATTAGGACATCAATTAATCGATTAGGTACCAATTTTGGGCGTGATGAGGTGCTAATCCTTCCTCGCACGTGAATCGATTCTCGAACCCGTTTTCTCAAATTTCAGTAGACCAAAAACGCTGTTTTAGTAAATCAAAATGTTTTATTAAAACAAAGGTGACCTGATCACACCTCATCAAAAAAGATTGGTGGCGACTCTCGTTTTTATTCTCATTTTCAAAACCAAAGTCGATCCCCATTTTTCAAAAAAATGGTTTCGACAGCTTGGCGACTCCACTGGGAACTAGAGAGTCAAGCCATAAAATTGATTATTTTCTGTCATTTGTCGAAAATTTAAAAACTTGATTTGAAATTTTAATTTGGAAATTCGATGTTTTGTTGCATTTGTTTGTATCACTGCGTATGATTATTATTTTCATACACACATTCCATTGCATGACCATTGTGGTCGCACCTTTAGGTGGGAGTGAGAAACTATGCTTTCGTGAGGTTTTCACCTCCGCATGGGCTAGTGGGCTGCTTCTAGGATACATCCGTACCTATGTCTTCGTGAGGTTTTCACCTCCGCACAGGCATAGGAAAATGTATCCCCTGAACCGAACTTGATCCATATGAGCCTATAATGGGTGAGGATTGAGGAATCTGCTGGTTTGGGTCCCTTTTTCCTAGAACTTTACCTCATATAGTGGACCGTAGGAATCCACCAGATGTAGTAGTGCTAAATGCTAGTGTTTATCCATCTAGGTGTTTGACTATTTTCCGTTTATCTTAAATTTTGTTATCTGACACTGACTTGTGTATTTTGTTTGTGATTTGCATGACATTGCATATTTAAGGAGGAGTCGATTAGTGTTCGATTGCTAAGTTAGAAAGTTTAACATGGAGAATGAATTCCTTGATAGAGTTGAGGATAATGCGACCGTCCGTACATGGTCAGAGAAGTTACAATTAGAGAAAGGAGACAGTTTGGCTGAAGGATACACGTCGGAGCTGTGGGACTTTACTCACGTCAGTGTGGTACAAAATGAGCTACAAGAGTTAAGAGATATATGGGCTCGCTGGGATGAGGGAACAAAGCAATTGTTCTACCAAAATTATGGCGATATACTCTATTTGTTAGATGTTAAAGTAGACAAACATTTATTTCGGGCATAACTCAGTTTTGGAATCCCGCATATAATTGTTTCACTTTCGAAAAGGTAGACTTGGTGCCCACTATGGAGGAATACATGACTTTGCTTCGTTGTCCAAGGATCTTAGTTGACAAAGCTTACTCCAAGGCCGCTAATGCCCTAACTTTGGCAAAGAAGTTAATAAAAATTACCGGGATGAGCGAGCCTTGGGTCACGGCTCGAATTCAGCAAAAGGGATGGTAAATGTATTCCTTGGGTGATTCTGAGAGACTTGACCTTAGCACACACGGATATTAAAAAGAAAGTGGATATCTTCGCCTTAGGCATGTATGGATTGGTGATTTTTCTTAAAGCTTTAAGGCACATAAACGAAGTAGTCACTGACTTATTCGATCGTCTGGACAAAAGAACTAAACCGGTACCTACAATTCTAGCCGAAACGTTTAGATCCCTGAGCTTGTGTAGGAAAATAGGCGAAGGCAGATTTATTGGATGTGCACAGATGTTTTGGTATGGTTTCAAGAGTATTTTTGGAAGGTGGACAAGGTCTCTTATCGAGTCTTCTCCAGGGGTTATTCCCCATTAATGGAAGAAGTGGCTATGCAAAGGAGTAGCGATATCTCAGAGGACAGGTGGATGGCAATTCTTCAAAATCTCAAAGAAAAGGATATTGAATGGAGAGCCTTCTGGATGGTCCCTGATGAGATCCTTTATCGATGCGGTAGCCTTGATTACGTGCATCTGCCTGGAATTTAGAGAGCCACGGGATACACTCTGTTACTTATATTAAGGCAATACAATTCGAAGCAATTTATACCGATGATTTATAGACTTGCTCAATCTGAGTTATCATATAAAGGGGACAATTATAAGAAAAGGGTTCAAGAGATTTTGGTTGCTTGGAAATAGACTCGACGGATGAAGAGGTTAGCTGTCGGTTCCATGGCGACACCTGAATATAATGATTGGCTTAGCCGAAGAATTAATGATAACATTCCTGGGCCAAATTCGGAAGGTGCTCAATCAATAGAGGAATACTTGCAAGTCGTCCCGTCCGAATTAGAAATTATAAGATAAAACTTTGAAAATAAGAGTCTCGAGTTCGGAAAAAGAATTGAGCAGCTAGAGGAAGAGAAAATGTACTTAAAATTAGACGTGGAAATGCAGAAGTCAGAGGCCGAAAAATTAAGAAAATGGAAGAACAGAGTTGAAGAAGACCTGGATAGTTTAAAGACCGACTATAAAATGATGCGCCTATCAATAAGAACTGCTGGTTTAGGAAAGACTTCAGAGCAGTGGTGTCGGGAGATTCAAGATGAAAAGACTAAAGCTGGTCAATGGGAGGAGAAGTTTCGAGAGGCACAAGCACAAAACAATTCTGTGGAAAAGAGCCTCTCAGAAAGCAGAAGTGAACAGGGTGAGTTAAAGGTGAGAGTCGCAGAACTCGAGAGATCTCTTCATCATCACCGAAGCCGTAACTCTATGAAAGAATTAAGAGTAAGTTTGAGCCAAATTGGAGAAATGAAGAAAAAAATTGAAGAATTAGAAATGACTTTGCAGAATTGTCAAAACTGTATCGAGTCCTTAGAAATGAATAAGGAACGATGGAAAGAGGAGCTTCACTACACTCAGAATCAAGTCAGAGATAGAGATTACATCATGGGAGAAGCCATAACCCAGATACGAGAGATAGCTGATTACCTGCAGACTTTGGCCTTACAAGCTGATGTATTGAGCATACAGTTTGAAGCGTGGTCAGATCATGGGCAAGAGCTAGCTTCACTACTTGGGAAGATTAAAATTTTAGATGCTAGGGCAAGGCCTTATTTGTAACCTGATTTTATGTAAAGGATTTTATACTCTAGTAAAGTTTTCTAAATGAAATTGAATCAAAATCGACACCTTCTTTGCATTCATGCATTAGCATTTGTCTTCATTTCATTCATGTGCATTAAAAGTCATTAAAAAATCCTAATTAAACTGAATTATTTCAGAGTTAATCTGGACGACAACAAGAAACGACCTATTAAACACTATTATACTACTCGTGCCAAATCTAAAGTGATGGATCAGAGGTTAGAAAGACTAAAACAAATGCAAAAGGAAATGCAGGACCAGTTGCAAGCACAACTACAAGAGCAGCTAGCAAAGGTGCAACAGAAGATGAGAGATCAAATCTTGGAATCCCAGAAGAGCATGGTAAATCAATTGGCACAGTTGCTAGCCGGAGAACGAGAAAAGGGTAAAGGCCCTGCAGGCAACTCAGGAGATGATAACGAAAACCCCACTTACCCCTCAAGATCTACCCCGGTGAATGTTCAAGCACAATCGAAAGTATACCCGTAAAGGGTACCCGTGATAATCAGACCTCAACAGTACCAAGCGGATACCTTGGTGCCTTTGAACTACCCAACTGGCTCAGGCTCTAACCCGGGGGATAACCCAACCAACCCCGTAGTCCCCGACCTAGATGACGTGACGGAAAAGGAGAAGGCAAGCGCAGAACTACCAAAACAACTCGAGGATAAGTGCAAGTGGTTAGAAAAAAAGTTCAAGGCCATGGAAAATGATGATTGCCACGGCAAACTTGATGCTAAAGATCTAAGCTTAGTTTTAGACTTAGTGCTCCCTCCAAAGTTTAAAACTCCGGAGTTTGAGAAATATAATGGGACAAGTTGTCTTGAAGTGTACATTAGCATGTTTTGTCGAAGAATGATAGGATATGTTAATAATGATCAGCTATTGATCCATTACTTCCAAGATAGTCTAATCAGGTCAGCAGCCAAATGGTGCAATCAGTTGAGTTGTGCTCAAGTCAACTCCCAGAAAGACTTAGCACAGGCTTTTATGAAGCAGTACAGTCATGTGATAGATATGAAACCCGATAGGCTTACGTTGCAAAATATGGAGAAGAAGTAAAATGAAAGCTTTTGGCAATATGCTCAAAGGTGGAGAGAGGTGGCAACACAGGTTCAGCCACCTTTTCTGAAGAAAGAAACCATGATGCTTTTCATTAACACCTTGAAAGCCCCATTTATCAATCACATGTTGGGGAGCACCACAAAGAGCTTCTCGGACATAGTAATGTCCAAAGAAATGATTGAAAATACGGTAAAAATGATAAAATTGATGTGGGAGAAGGCTCCAAGAGATTGGCCTCGAGAAAAAAGGAAAGTGAAGTAAATAATATGGGGATGTACAACAAAGGCTATTCAAAGCCAATTACTATTGGCCCACCAAAGACAGTAACCACCAGTTTCCAAGCCCCTCAGAGACAGGAATTCAATCAGAGGCTGAATAAAGAGAAACTTTAGTTTACACCCATCCCGATGATGTACAAGTAGTTGTACCAAACTTTATTCGAGGCACATGTCATATCCCCATTCCACTTAAAGCCAATGCAACCCCCATACCCTAAATGGTATGACGTAAATTCCTAATACGAATACCATGCGGGGATTACGGGACATTCGATTGAAAATTGCATGGCTTTTAAGAAAACAGTCAAAATGTTAATCGAAATGGGCGTTGTAGAAGTGGATGGACAATTTAGTGTAGAAAATTCATTACCCAACCACTCCGTTAAGGAGGTAAACGCAATCATCGAAAATAAGGGAAGGAAAGTTAAGATGAATACTGCTGAAATAAAAACCCGATGAGATAAGTTTGGAAAAAGATGGTAGAAAGAGGGTTGATCAAGAAAGACTTGAGGAATAGGTCCCGAAAAGTAAAGAATTATTGCAAATTTCATAATGAGAAGGGTCATGAGATTCAGGAATGTAATGATTTGAGGCTTTAGTATAGGGTCTAATGGAGAACAAAGAGCTCGAATTCTTTGAGTATGTTGAAGAAGCAGAGGTGTGCGCTTTTGAAGGAGGATCGACAAAGAGGGTCTGTGAAGCCAATCGTCCGGCGATAATCATCTAACGACCAAGAGGCAATGAAGCTGGAGTGCGAGTGGCACCGAGGGTTATAATTTGAAAACTTGTGGCTTTTCCTCGACAAGGATAGTAATTGTAATGTGACAATTCCAGGAGAAAGAAACCTGACCAGCACTTCGGAAGAAGGTCGAGAGGTTGTCAGTGGGAAATACTATGAAGTTGAGCCTGTTAAAGGGAAGACCCATGTGGTAATCATCTCACAACCAAGAAGCAGTGAAGCTGGAGTGCAAGTGGCACCAAGGGTCATAATTCGAAAACCTGTGGCTTTTCCTTACAAGGATAGTAAGAAAGTTCCATAAAATTATGATTGCAATATGACAATTCCAGAAGAAAGCCCGATCAACACTTTAGAAGAAAGTCGAGAGGTTGGTTTTTATACACGCAGTGGGAAACGCTATGCAGGAGATGAGCCTATTAAAGAGAAGGATCCTATGGCTGAATAAAAAAGAGAAAAGACAGTCAGGTCCAAATCACCAGTCAAGGAACCAGTAATGGAGAATAAAGCTAGAGAATTTCTAAAATTCTTAAAGCACAGTGAGTACAATGTTGTAGAACAGTTGCATAAGCTATCGGCTCGTATTTCGATATTAGCTTTACTTTTGAGTTCGAATGAGCATCGTGAGGCATTAATGAAAGTGTTGAATGAAACCTATGTCGCCAACGATATCTCCGTAAACAAGCTGGACCATCTGGTCAACAACATAAGCGCTGACAACTTCATTTTCTTTAGTGATGATGAGATACCTCCTAGCAGCATAGGATCTACAAAGGCCCTACATATCATTACCCGCTGCAAAGGGTATACGCTACCAGGAGTACTGATTGATAATAGATCTGCATTAAATGTCTTGCCTCTATCTATATTAAATAGGTTGCCCTTAGATAGCTCTCACATGAAAGCCTGTCAAAACATAGTGAAAGCATTCGATGGGACTGAAAGAAGGGTGATGGGGAGAATTGAGATACCCTTTTTAATCAACCCAAATATATACGAAGTGGACTTCCTGGTAATGGATATTAAGCCCTCATAAATTGCTTCTTTGGGAGGCCTCGGATTCACTTCTTTGCAAGGCGCTCGTCATCGCTACACCAGAAGCTGAAGTTGGTAGTTGAGGGTCGACTGGTAACAATAAACCCAGAGGAGGTTATTATTACATCCGTAACCAACGACGCACCGTATGTAGGGATGGATGATGAAGCACTAGAATGTTTATTCGATCGTTAAAATTTGTGAATGCAATCTTCATCGTCAAAGGGAGTAAGATCCCGGTGCCCAAAATATCTAAAACCACAAAGATGAGCCTGCAACTCAAGTGGGTAAATGAGCCTAACCAAGAAGAGGACTTGGGAGATGTCTACAAGAGAAGGCCAAGGCACCAATGTTGAAAGACAAACGAGATCACTATGGTCTAGGGTTTAAACCGGATGCCAAACAAAGAAAGAAAGAGATTAAAAGAAACAAGAAAAGAGAAGGGCGAGATTGAATGGGAAGAGGTCAAATGGGAACCAATAGCCTTTTCCCATATATCCAAGACCTTCGTGTCAGGAGGAACCATTCACCCCAAAAAGAAAGTGTCAAAAAGGAGACTGCGGAAGAAATATTAGAAAACTTGAGCATTAATGCCACATCAGAAGGAAGAACTAGGAGAGAAAACCTATCAGGCATCCGCCCCTATGCACTTGGAAGTATTTTGAACAACTGGACTACAGAGGAGATTCTTGTAGTTTTTAGAGCCTATACAGAGTAATGTTCAAAATACGCTTATTGCTCTAAGCCTAGGGGCAATAAGAGTCTTTTTATAAAATAAGCTTATGTTCTAAATCTTTACTTCAATAAAAAAATACATTTTTTGCATATCATTTCGATCCTATATTCTTTTATTCTTTTCATTCATAGTCATACCGTACCAACAACCATTCTTAGATTCTTTGTTCTTTGGATTTTTTTTCTTCATCCTTATAACAGGTCTCCGGATATCAATGATATGAGTGACGTCCCTACTGAATCAGAATTTCCTTTTGAACAAGTTTATGCATGGAAACTTTTTAAGATCTTAAAGATAATCAAGACTGTAATCTGTCTCCTGATTTGTTAAGGATGGTAGAATAAGATGAGAAACAAATCTTACCCTATAAGGAGTCAGTGGAAATTGTGAGCCTCGGAGATGAAATGGAGGTGAAGATAAAGGCCGACATTACTGCAGAGACGAAGCAAGACCTCATTGAATTACTCCAAGAATTTAAAGACGTCTTTGCTTGGTCGTACCAAGACATGCCCGGGTTAAATACTGATATCGTGGTACATCGACTCCCCATAAAAGAAGAATGTAAAGCAGTTCAGCAGAAGCTCCGAAGGATAAGGCCTGATGTTTTGTTAAAAATAAAAGAAGAAGTCAAGAAGCAATTCGATGCCGAGTTCTTACAAGTGGTTAAATACTCGGAATGGGTAGCCAATATTGTCCCCGTTCCTAAGAAAGACGGAAAAGTATGAATGTGCATGGACTGCAGAGATCTAAACAAGGCCAGCCCAAAGGACAACTTCCCATTACCTCACATTGACACATTGGTGGATAACACGACTGGTTTCTCGTTGTTCTCCTTCATGGATGGTTTCTCTGGATACAATCAGGTAAAGATGCTTCTTGAAGACATGGAAAAGACCACATTCGTAACCTTGTGGGGAACCTTTTGCTATAAGGTAATGCCATTTGGGTTAAAAATGTAGGAGCGATGTACCAAAGAGCCATGGTAACCCTGTTTCATGACATGATGCACCAAGAAATCGAGGTTTATGTAGACGATATGTTTGTGAAATCTCGATCAGAAAAAAAACATAACAAGTTTTAGGGAAATTGTTCTTGAGGTTGAGAAAATTTCAGCTGAAGCTCAATCCAACAAAATGCACTTTTGGGGCTAGATCAGAAAAACTGCTAGGCTTTGTAGTCAGTGAGAAGGGAATTGAGATAGATCCAGAAAAAGTCAAGGCTATACAAAAATTACCTCCGCCGTGCACTCAAAAAGAAGTTCGAGGTTTTTTGGGAAGACTAAATTACATCACCCAGTTTATTTCACAGCTAACTGAAAAATGCGACCCCATATTCCGTTTCCTTAAGAAACACAATCTAGGTGTTTGGGACGAGGAATGCCAAAGGACTTTTGATAAGGTCAAACATTACCTATCCAATGCTCCAATACTGGTGCCACCTAACCCGGATAGATCGCTGATACTATACTTAGCAGTATTCGAGAATTCCATGGGATGCGTGCTGGGTCAACATGATGAATCAGGAAGAAAAGAAAGGGCAATACTATCTCAGTAAGAAGTACACTGAATGCGAGACGAGGTATTCGCCGATTGAGAAATTATGTTGCGCTCTGATTTAGACAACCCGAAGACTGAGACAATACATGCTATATCACATGACTTGGCTCATCTCGAAGCTGGACCCTCTAAAATACATGATGGAGTCGACTGCTTTAAATGGAAGAATGGCCCGATGGCAAATTCTACTTTCTGAACTCGACATCCTCTATGTGAATCAGAATATAGTTAAAGGAAGCGCAATAACCGACTTTTTGGCTGGTAGAGCTCTAGAGGATTATGAGCCTTTGGACTTTGATTTCCCAAATAAAGATCTGATGTATGTTGCAACCACTGAAGAAAATTCGCAAGAAAGTCATTCTTGGAAGCTAAACTTTGATGGTGCCTCAAACGCTATGGGTAATGGAATCGGAGCAGTCTTATTATCCCCGAATGGAGATCATTATCCCTTCACTAGCAAATTAGATTTCGATTGCACAAATAATATGGCAGAATACAAAGCTTGCATCATAGGTATCCGTGCAGTCATGGAACGTAAGATCAAAGTACTAGAGGTTTATGGGGATTCTTCTTTGGTGATTTATCAACTTAAGGGAGAATGGGAGACAAGAGATCCAAAGTTAATCAAGTATCGAAAATTGGTTCTTGAGTTAATTGAGGATTTCGACGACATCACCTTCTACTATCTCGCACGAGATGAAAATTAGATGGCTGATGCCTTAGCTACTTTGGCTTCGATGGTCAAAGTGAACAAGCAAGAGGATGTGCAGCCTATCTAGATGAGTATTTACGAAATGCCAGCTCATTATTGCAACATTGAAGCAGAAGAAGAGGAAAAGGACGATAATCCTTGGTACAACAATATATTACGATACGTGAAAGATCGTGAATACCCTGACCAAGCAACTGAGAATGATAAAAGGACGTTGAGAAGGTTGGCCAATGACTATATCTTAGATGGGGAGATCCTGTATAAAAGAAGAAAGGATCAGGTGCTATTAAGGTGTGTAGACTCCGTTGAGGCTAAGCAAATCATTGAAGAAGTTTATGAGGGTGTCTGCGAAAAACATGCAAAATTAGTTTTACAATGGCCAGGCAGATCATGAGATTTGGATATTATTGGTCTACTATGGAGGGAGATTGCATCAACTAAGCCAAGAAGTGCCACAAGTGTCAAATTTACGGAGATAAAATCCATGTACCTCCTTCACATCTTCACTTATGACTTCTCCTTGGCCTCCTTCACATCTTCACGTTATGACTTCTCCTTGGCCTTTCTCTATGTAGGGCATGGATGTCATCGGGCCCAATCTCGCCTAAGGCTTCTAATGGGCATCGATTCATCTTCGTGGTCATTGATTACTTCACCAAGTGGGTAGAAGCTGCTTCATAGCCAATGTCACGAAATTGGCAGTCAGTAAATTCTTAAAGAAGGAGATCATATGTCGTTATAGAATGCTTGAAAGGATCATATCTTACATTGCATTGAACTTGAACAACAATGCCATAGTAGAGGTCTGCAGTCAATTTAAGATCAAGCATCATAACTCATCACATATTGCCCAAAAATGAATGGTGCAGTGGAGGTGGCCAATAAGAATACCAAGAGGATCGTGGGGAAAATGACTGAGACTTATAAAGACTGGCATGAGAAGCTACCATTCGCCCTCTATGCCTATCGAACTTTCGTCAGAACCTCAATTGGGGCAACGTCTTTTTCTTTGGTTTATGGAATGGAGGCAGTTTTACCCATTGAAGTGGAAATTCCTTCTCTTCAAGTTTTGGTGGAAGCAAAGTTGGATGAAGCGGAATGGATTCAATCCCGATATGATAAGCTAAATCTGGTTGAAGAAAAAAGGTTGAAAGCTATCCGTCATGGACAAATGTACCAAAAGCGAATGATGCGAGCTTACAACAAAAAGGTTCGTCTAGAGAATTCCATGAAGGGAACCTAGCGTTGAAAAAGATTTTTCCCATACAGAAGGATTTTAAAGGGAAATTAATGCCAAATTGGGAAGGACCATATGTGGTGAAAAAGGCCTTTTCTAGAAGAGCGTTGATCTTGACAGAGATGGATGGTAAAAGCTTACCCAATCCGGTGAATTTAGACTCAGTCAAGAAATATTTCACCTAAAAAAAAGAAAAAAATGGGAGAGGCCAAGGTGAAAACTCGTAAAAAGCGCCTTGAGACCAAAGGGGTTTTGAATTGAAAACCCACAAAAAGGGCAATTCAAATCTTAATCAAGAATGGGGCATACGATAGTTTTGCTATTCCTAAACAAACGAGGAAAAAAGATGCTACGTCTTGAAGTATCAACAAAGTTCAATCTCCAAAGCACACATCGAGTCCAAAAGGGACTTTGGGAAGTTAGTACAGAGAAGCTCACGCTATGATATCCGGGGCACCTACTTTCATATTATTCACTTTGTATTTGAGCAAATTTTCTATGTGGACAAATCTATTCATTTCGAGCCTTGCTCCTAATAAACTTCAATCTTATCCACTTCTACAATCTCTTTTTCAAGCATTTTATATTGAAATAACGATTAATGGACTAACATTCAAGTAAAGGAAGTTTTGCTTATTACTCTGAAAGGGTCTAAAAAGATACAAGGGTCTAAGAACAGGACCACTTTTCAAGAACAAACAAACTTAGGGGTTGGAAACATTTGAGAACAGATAATTGGAATGATGATTATTTCTTTGGATTTTCGGTTAAAGATACCAGCTGAACAAGAAGGCATGGTAACGCATCAGTAATAGAACTTGGACAGACATCGGGCAATGATAACCCAAACATTAAAAGGGTCATTCTCATGCATTCATGTAAATATCATCTATACACATCCAGTTGAGAGTTTTTGATTCATTCTAATCATGACATCCTAATCATGAGGCATAAACATAAGCATACGAAATCAATTTTACGCATCATATCTCCCCACAGGACAGTACAGCAAGGTTGATTAAAACCACAAGTCTTATCTCCCTGAAGTTGCAGTGGAGCAGACTGAAGATAGCAGATCTTATTTCCCTAAAGTTACAGCGGAACAGATTGAGGCTAAATTACAAATCTTATCTCTCTGAAGTTGTAGTAGAGCAGATCATGGCAAACCTTATCTCCCTGAAGTTGTAGTGGGGCAGGTTGAAGCTACAAATCTTATCTCCTTGAAGTTGTAGTGAGCAGACTGAAAATAGCGAATCTCATTTCCCTGAAGTTGCAGTGGAATAGATTGAAGCTATAAGTTGCAGATCTTATCTCTTTGAAGTTGCAGTAGAGTAGATCAAAATAAACCTTATCTTCCTGAAGTTGCAATGGAGCAAGTTGAAGTTACAAGTCTTATCTCCCTAAAGTTGCAGTGGAGCAAACTGAAGATAGTAGATCTTATTTCCCTAAAGTTGCAGCGGAATAGATTGAAGCTAAATTACAGATCTTTTCTCTCTGAAGTTGTAGTAGAGCAGATCATGGCAAACCTTATCTCCCTGAAGTTGTAGTGGAGCAGGTTGAAGCTACAAGTCTTATCTCCTTGAAGTTGCAGTGAGCAGATTGAAGATAGCGAATCTCATTTCCCTGAAGTTGCAGTGGAATAGATTGAAGCTATAAGTTATAGATCTTATCTCTTTAAAGTTGCAGTAGAGTAGATCAAAATAAACCTTATCTCCCTGAAGTTGCAGTAGGGCAGGTTAAAATTACAAGTCTTATCTCCCTGAAGTTGCAGTGGAGCAGACTGAAGACAGCAAATCTTATTTCCCTAAAGTTACAGCGGAGTAGTTTGAAGCCACCAATCTTTTCTCCCTGAAGTTGCAGCAAGAGTAGGTTGAAATTACCAGTTCTTATCTCCTTTAAGTTGCAGCGGGGCAGACTAAAGACAAGATCTTATACCCCTGAAGACGTAGTGGAGTGGAATGAAGCTACTTGAAGAAAAATGCCACAAAGAGTCAAGACTCGGTAGGTCCAGGCAAAATTGGCCATTTTAAATTCTTTGCTCCATTCTCGTTACACGACAATGAGCAAAGAGGGGCAGCTGTATAGGCCCAATTTAGCCCGGGCCTGCTACACCCAAATCCCAAACAAAAACCAAACAAAACAAATAAAAGTCCAATGAATACTAATCAGCCCAATTACAATATCAGAAACCCTAAGCCTAAATAGATAGGCCCAACAAGCCCAAGAGCTAAACCGACTCAGAAAGGCGTCCTACCCCCTCCCATGTGTTGTCTACAGTGTGCACGTCGCCCGAGGACTACCATTGCACTGAAATAGCAGCCTCTGCCCCGTTGACTTCTGCCTCAAGACCTGTAAAGAAACAAAACGAGACAAAAATGGCAAGAACCAGAAGAAAACGAGAAGAAAACCCACAAAGCAAGCAAGATGGCAAGTCACTTGTAAATCGACTATAAAAGCCTTGAATCAATGTTGTTGTTTTTTTACAGAGAAAATATACAAGAAATCTCAAAATACAAACAAGAATTGGGATCAGTTTCAAACTTTAAAGGTGCATTTTTTATTTATTTTTGTTATTTCGAAATAAAAAATAAACATTAATAAAAAAGACTTACCTTGTTTGGCTTTTCGATCACCGCCAAAGGCCATCGTTGGCTCCTGGATACCTCAAAACCCACTGGGGTTTCTGATGAGGGTCCATCAAGGGAAGAGCAAGGCCGGAATCATTTTATTTACTTTCTCTATTTTCTTTTTGTTTGTTTCGGGGTTTCAAAATAAAAACCCAAATCGAGTTTAAAAGGGCTAAAAAACCAATTTTTCGGTGCTTATGAATGCCGTGCACAGTGGATGCCATGGCAGAGTCACGGTGGAAGACCACCGGACCCTGGCCGGCCCTAGATCCCCTTTTCAGAGAGAAACCTAATACCCTCTCCCCCTTTTTTTAGACAAGCGCAAAAATGAAACATTTTTAGAAAAAAATTATTTTTATAAATAGTTGAAACGGCACCGTTTTGGACCTTATGTTCGCATGCTAAAATGATGTCGTATGGCTTTGACCCGCGCGCGACCCGACCCGCTCCTGGGGGATCCGCGCATTTTGGATTACGGGCTATTTGCGCAAGCAACCCTTCCATTTTTCGATGTATTTAAATCAAGGCCCTATTTCATTTTTTACTTCTTTAAAATTTTCCCCTTTAATTTTGTTTTATTTTTTATTTAATCTTTCACCTAGCTAACTGAAGCGTAGCGTATTAGGGCCAGGGCTATTTTCCCTATAAGTCCTCAGTAGTTTCAGACCGTGGCAATTCGATTCTTGTTCCTTTTTATTATTTATGATTTCTGCCTTTTAATTTTATTTTAATAATGATTAAGTCCATTTTGTTTTTTTACCTTTATTTTTATTTTATTTATCTTTATTTATTTATTCATCATTTATTTATTAAATTGTTTGGTTCCTTGTTAATTTTTTTACTTTTTTCGTTTTGTTCATTTACTTATTTTGCTATCTAAATTGTTTACTTATTCATTTGTTTTTCTTTATTCTCATATATTATGTTTTATTTTCCATACTTAGTTTAATTACGCTTTTATTATTATTATTTTGTTTTAGTTCGCTTTATTTTTATTTTCACTATTATTTATTTGTTTTTATTATTTATTATTATTGTATTATTATTAGTACTGATGTTTCTATTATTATTATCATTATTACTATTATTACCCAATACGTTTTGAGATTTAATTTCCTAATTGTTTATTTAAGAATTTCTCAAAACAAGGCAATATTTCGTTTTTTGGAAATTGAGAATCGTACCAATCGTCTTTGGGTTTTGGTTTTTCGTTTGACCAAATAACCAAATATCCTTTTAATATTTTATCCATGTTTTCTAGAAATAAGATAATGTTTCGTGTTTGGGAATTCGAGGAATCGTGCCCAATCGTGCTGGGTTTCGATTTTTCGCTTGACCAAATAGTCAAATATCCTTTCAAAAATCTTTAATGTATGAGTTTTGGAAACTACGAGATGATTTTGGTATCGGGGATTTAAATTGTCGTATCCTATCATGCTGGATGTGATATTTTATTCCTTCGAAACAAAAGAATCTCAATATCCAATTCGATTTATTTAAAAAATTTAAAAAAAGAAGAAATTGTATTTTAAAAAGTCGTTTCAAACTTTTGACATTAGGACATCAATTAATCAGTTAGGTACCAACTTTGGGTGTGATGAGGGTGCTAATCCTTCCTCGCACGTAACCAACTCCCGAACCCATTTTTCTCAAATTTCGTAGACCAAAAACGATGTTTTAGTAAATCAAAATGTTTTATTAAAACAAAGGTGACCCGATCACACCTCATCAAAAAAGATTGGTGGCGACTCTCGTTTTTATTCTCGTTTTCAAAACCAAAATCGATCCTCGTTTTTCAAAAAAATAGTTTCGACATAGTTGATAAGGCGAGAGAACTAAACATATAAATGAGTAAATATATGTTTGGAGGTTTGTTTCTGTAGTAAACCCTAAGATGGGATCTCATGATGAAATCTCCACCGTTGGATTTGGTAGTAAAGGTTTTTCTTTTTGCGGCGTTTTTATAAAAACACCACTGTAGCTCAACTTTTTGTGGCGTTTTTGCCAAAAATGCCACTATAACTCAATTTTAATTTTTTTCATTTTTAACATATTTTTTTGTTTTTTGTTTCAAAATTTTTGTGTTGAGATTATCATTTTTTTTAAAATTTTGAATATTAAACTTTTTAACTGAAATATGGACTAAAATATTAATTTTTAAATTTTAAATTTTAAATTTTAAATTTTTAAAGTTTTAAATTTTAAATTTTAAATTTTTTTTAATTTGTTTAATTTTTAATTTTAAATTTTTGAAGATTTTTATAATTTTAAATTAACATATAAAAAAATATTATCATGCCATGTGAATTACCTTGTAGGTTTTCACGTCAATATCATTAAAAAATTAATTTTACAATTACATTCCTATTAAAATGAGATTTAACATTTTTTTAAAAATGGAAGGTTTTAGTTCAAAAATAAGAATCAAATTGATTAAAAAATATAAATATTGAAAGTTAAAATTTAATTACCATGATAAACTCTTTTAGGAATTAAATTGATAGATGGGTATGGCATGGTCTAGTATTGTTGAAACGATTTCTTTTTTTTTCTTTTTCATCAACATTATTCTTTTAAGTATGGTTAGCATTAGTTGTTTAGATTTTTATAAACTTCGCTGCATCACCGGCACCCAAATTACAAAACCTCAAAAAACCTTAATCGAAAAATGAAAACCAAAATGAAACACCAATCTCTCAAATCAAAAATGAATACAAAAACCTAACATCAATCTTCCAATAATGTCGATCAATGAAAAGCAAGAAGAAAAGACGGGGTGGCAAAGAGAAACACCTAAAGGGTGTTTGGAGGATACCAATTTTAGGGGGAAAATTAGGGATTTCAGGGGGAGAGACTTGGGGATAAAAAGGACCGTTTTTTAAGGTAAAAATATTTTTTACGGCATTTTTAATAGTTTTTTCCCAAAACGCCGCTAATACTACTCTTTTGCGGCGTTTTTTTGGCTAGCGCCACTAAACCCTCCAAGTAAATGGCGTCGTTTTGTTTAATGATATGCTTTTTGCTGCGTTTTTGCTTTAAAACGCCGCTAATACCTTCAATATTAATAATTTTTTATTTTAGATTCCTTTAAATTAATTTTGTTTTGTTTCTAACAATATATTTAATTTGTGCAGTTTATAATTTAATTTCTCATACCTAAATCCTAAAACCCTAAATTATACACATACCTTTAAACCCTAAATTATACACCTTAAACCCTAAACCATAACTCATATATATTACAAGTTGCAAAGTAATTAAAGAAATAATCTAATTGCTTACCTAAACCCTAAAATAATATGATTTTTATTTGTTTTATCAAAATCCCTAATACTTAAATCCCTAAACACTAAGACTCTAACTTTATTATTCGATATGGTTTAAGTAGTAAACCCTAAACCCCATAAATCTAAAATACTAAAAACTAAACTATAAACTTGGCCTAAACCCTAAACTAACCCTTAATCTTAAACTCTAAATCCTAAATCATAAATCCTATACCCTAAACCATAAAGATTAAACTATAAACTATATACCCTAAATTAAACCATAAACCCTAAATTATAATGAGAATTAATTCAAAATTTTAAAATTAATACTATCTCTTTTACAATTATATAAGAAATTATTTAATAATTTTTTTATTTTTAACAAATATTTTCTATGTTTTTACTTTCAAATTTTTCTAAGTGTCATTATTTTTTGATTAAAATAATTTATATTTTAATCAATATAATTTATATTTTAATTAATATAAAATATTTATATTTTAAATATTCAATTAAAATAAATTGTATTTTAATTAACATTACTAGTTAGCGTTTAAGGGTTTCGATAAAGCAAAACTTCTTAACTGTTTAGTTATCAATTTGTAACTTTTCATAATTAAGTCAGTTTCAAATAGCAAAATAAAATTAAATTCAAAACAAAAATAAGAAAAAATGAAAATTAAATCGAATCAAATCAAAACGAGTGTCGATTACCCTAAATGAAAATTGAACTGTTGCTCAACATTTAGCGGCATTTAAGGTTAGGGTTTAATGGTTAATGGTTTAGTGTTTGTAGTTTAGGGGTTTATGGTCGAGTATTTAGAGTTATGATTTAGGGTTTAGAATTTAAATCCATAGTTTAGAGTTTAGGGTTTATACCGTTTAAGGTTTAAGGTTTAGAGTTTAGGGATAAACAGATGCACAATCAGATTTTGTTAGAGGTTGAAATTAATTTGTAAGTAAAAAATGCAATCTCGCCATTTTTATAGCATATATTTTTATAATTATTTAATGATTAAATCAAATTTGATATTCTGTCTTCATTTGATAAACCCTAAACCCTAAACCTGTGAACCTTAAAACATACACTCACAAACCCATAAACTCAAACTCAAGCTATAACCCTAATCTTAAGACTAACCGTAAACCATAAACTCTAAACACTAAATCTTGAAATGCTGAACTCGAAACCCTAGTCAACCCATACAAACCACTAAACCCTTAATTATAACCTCAAACCCTAAATTAGTTAGATAAATTTTAAATATTATATATTCTTTCAATATTTTAGGAAATTTAAATAACTTTTTCAATTTACTAATAAATTTTGTTTTTTGCGAGATGCATGGGTTACCAATTTTTTAATTTTAATATATATAAAGCTTATCTATTATCTCTAAAATAATTTAAACTATAATTATAATTTTAATATATATATATATATATATATAAGAAATTAAATAATTTAAACTATAATATATATATAAAGTTTGTTTTCTTGTAGTGGCTAAACCCTAAATATAAATTTTATAAAGGACAAAAGTAATTAAAATAGAATGTTAATGTTACATAGATCGTAAAATAAATTAATTTTTTATTAATAACACTAACCCCTAAAACCATAAACCTTAAATTATTTATTTTTACGGCGTTTTTTAAAAAAAAAATTGCAGCAAATGACATGCTTTTTGCGGCGTTTACAAAAAAACACCACTAATTCTTGATATAGCAACTATAGCTCAACTACAAAACAACGTCGTATTGATTAACATCTTTGCGGCGTTTTAGGCTAAGCGCCACTAATACTCATCCTTTAGCGGCGTTTTAACAAAAGCCCGCTAATGTTCAGATCTTTAGTGGCGTTTTTTCAGAAGCGCCGCTAATGCTCAGATCTTTAGTGGCATTTTTTCAAAAGCACTCTAATGCTCTGATCAATAGCGGCGTTTGGGAAAAAAACGCCGCTATTTCTTCTTTTTAGCGGCATTTTGGAAATAAATGCCGCTATTGCTTAGCTTTTTACGGAGTTTTCTTTCAAACGCTGCTAATGTATAATATTTGCGGCGTTTTTCATTAAAACGCTACTAAAAATGCCGCTAAAAGTCTATTTTGGTGTAGTGCGTATGCCTCCCACGGCTGCTAGACGCACCTGTGTGTCTTTCCCGTGGTCGAACCTGACTTTACACCACAGCCACCAAGCACGCCCGTGTACTTGGCCGTGGTCAAGCCTGACTTGGCTCCACGGCCACCAAGCACACCCTTGCACTTTGGCCGTGGTCGATCCTGACGAAACCACACGGCTATCAGGCATGTCCGTGTGCCAAGGCCGTGTACTCTTAACTAGCTACTAACCTTAGCCCCACGGTCACTAGGCACACCCGTGTGCCACAACCGTGTGACAAAATAGGCCATTTGCAAGGCTAAAATGACACCCACCTAGGGTCATAACTACAAGCTAATTATCAATTCAACTTATGCACAAATAGCAACCAAGAACATATCAAAATAACCATTCAATCTCTACATTCAAATCCAATTCCATTCATACCAAATTTACAAGACTAAAAATCATATAAACACAAGCATAATTCATCCATACTTACCCAAAAACTTGACCATTTCAAATGTCATCTAACCATGCCAAAACATACATCATATAACATCTTTCAAAGGGCAAAATATCAACTTATAATTAGCCATATCACATGGCTAAGTTCATATAACAACTTATACCAAATACTAGCCTATACATGCCATATCTAGCTATATACATTTCCAAAATGTACCAAAACAAGTTGAGTAGTGTGATGATGATCCTCGACGGTCCTGAGCCTTCAGTAGCTTTAACGATCTATAAAACAGAGCACACACACACAGAGTAAGCTTTCAAAAGCTTAGTAAGTCATATACAAATAAACTTAACCTAAAATGCATATAGCATATTTATACAATGACAATAATGGTACTCATAGCATATACATCTCACATAGTATTTAGCTCATTTGCTTAGCCATAACTTATCATATACTTCAACTCAATATCACATATGCACATAGCTCATCTAAGCATAATTTTACATATCACCTCATCATTCCTTTGCACATATTCATTTTAGTAAATTCTTATAGATACTTACCTTTCATACACATCTTGTGTACTTATCAAACATGTCTGAAACGGATATACATTCACATAATCGTTCATAGCTCGGAATTGCCCGCTGAACCTTTTGGAATCTAATAGGATACTCAGAAAGCTCAGAATAATCGTACAATGCCAACGTCCCAGACGAGGTCTTACATGTACTCAGATATCGATGCCACTGTCCCAGACAGGGTCTTACACGAATCAATACGATGCCGATGTCCCATATATGGTCTTACACTTAAAGCTCATATCGATGCCAACATCCCAGATGTGGTCTTACACAAATTTCAAATCAATGCCAACGTCCCAGGAGTGGTCTTACATGATAAAATAGAATAGACACCTATGTCATGACATAGCTAATCCTATCTATTCCTAGGTTCATACGGGACTTCTCAGACATTATCACTATTTTGATCTTATCTCAAATTCATATACATAGCATCTCATAAGCATTCAATGTTATCAATAGTCATATGAATATACACAATTCAATACAAATACATTTATTTGCATAATGACTTACCTCGGATTCGATTTAACTGAAACGAAAACGGCTACTTGGTTACTTTAGCTTTCCCGCGATCTAAGTCTGATTTCTTCGGTTATTGATCTAAAAATATTCAAATTTAACCCTTTTATTCACTAACTCATTCAATGTAATCCAAGAACACACATTTAGGGCTATTTGCAACTTAACCCTCACATTTGCACAATTTATCAATTTAGTCCATTTTTCTCAAAACATCAAATTCACAAATTCATCACATACCCATGCTTAACCGAATGCTTATGAACATTATACAAGCCCATAATTTCCATCAAATTTACGATTTAGTCCCTCAAATTGCTATTATCTCAATTTAGCCCTAATTAGCTAAATTCATCAAAATTTCAAGAACAAAGCATGTTCATTAAACACATATCTTTCATTTAACACCTAAAATAATCACAAAGCTCACCATTTCATTAATTGGCACATTTCACATTCATCATCAATACACAAAATTGAGACATGGGCTTGATAGTAGACTAAGCAACAATCTCAAAAACATAAAAATCATCAAAATCTAAAGCCAAAACATATCTAAATTTAAGCTTGAAATGACCGAAACCCTTGAAGCTTTTGTTCTTTCTTTTTCTTTAACACATTCGGCCAAAAGATGATAGAAAATATCTAAATTTCATGCTTTTATTTATCATAATTTCATTAATAAATAATTTCCAATTTTAACCTTATATAATAAAATTATAAAACAAAATCTCCAAGGTTATTATGGACCATAACCGTCCACTACATTGCTAAAAGGGAAATCTACGACATAAGGCCTTATCTTTATAAAGACACATCCATTTGGCCACTCAATCCAATAAAGGGCCACATTTAACTTTTACGTGATTTAGTCCTTTGCTCAATTTAAACACACAGACAGTTAAATTAACTTACGAAAATTTAGCATATGCTTAATCGCACATCAAAGTCACAGAAAATAATATTAAAACGTTTCATTGACTTGGATTTGTGGTCCCAAAACCACTATTCCAACTAAGGTATAAATCGGATTGTTACAACGATGGTGTAACTAGCTTTCACCTGAAGTTGAACACTGACCTTTTACCTCTGAAGAAAAAGATATTATAATCTAAGCACATACCCGAGCCGGTAACAAATGGGCTACCATAACTCGTTTACTCAACAGTCACACCGATAATGCCATTAAGAACCATTAGAACTCAACATTAAAGTGAAAATGCTTATTAATAATTCAAGTGTGAAGACATTGTATTTGGTTATCTCCTACAATTGTCTCCTCTTTAGAAATAAGGCTCGTACTCTATACATGCATCCTTTACCGAATTTTACAAATGATCTTACAAATGTTATAGTTGTAGTGTAACATCTAAAAAATTGGGTTAGAAGAAATTAGGTTAATGAAACCCAGAGTGGTTGCGTCTTGAGTTTGAGTTAAGATTGTGAAATTATAATAAGTGAATTAATCTGTTCAGTGGATATGTGTTGTGTTTGTATGTGCGAGGTTCTGGGTTCGAACCCTTTCTTTTGAAATTTTGCTACTTTTGCCTAAACCTCTATTCTTGAGTATCTGGTTTATATATTATTTTCACTCAATTGAGAACAAGAATGAGCTACTAGTTCAATGGTTAAGCTTCTGTATACCCTTTGGTCCTATGTTTGAGTCCCTACGAAAGCAATAAGAAAATGTTTTTTTTTTTTTGTTATTCTTCCTTGTAAGTTAGTTTTTTATTTTCTTAAATTAATTAAGTTTTTCCCAAAACTTTCTCTTTTTCATGTTCCTCTTTCATTATTTTTTCTCTCTACCATTTCTTCCTCTTTTCTTTTTGGTTGTGATTGTCCTCCTGTAACACCCCAAACCCGGCCTAGAAGTTAGGCCCAAATCTAGCGTGTCACATTGGGGTGCTTTTCGAGAAACCATGGTTCTATTTGAAAACCTTTCTTGATATTAAAAACTAAAGTCCCATTTTTTGTTTGTTCATTATTAATCGACATTTATTAAAAAGTTTTTACCTAAAAAAAACTTTGTTTGTTGCGAAAACTTAATTAAAATGACTGACTTATGAAAACGTGATGTTTACGACCTATTCGCTAAAGCGTAGTATTTTGAAAAGCAGATATTGTTTTGGAAAATCGTGATACAAAGTTTAGCAGATTTAAGACATAATAAACTAAAAATCCAAAACTAAAACCAGAATTTAAGAGAGGCCTTATTTCAAAATATTAACCCAAGTTAAAAATAAGTAAAGTACTAGAGTCCAAAACTGCTCGTAGTGTGGCCACCTCTGAGTCCTCCAGCATGTCGAACCGCTTACTGAAGATTACCTGAGAAAAAAATATTAAAAAGGGGGTGTGAGTTTACGAAAACTCAGTGTGCATAACCCTCATCAATAAGAACATGAATCATAGCAGCCAATGAAGCCCATTTCGATCTGGTGACAATTGGGCCTTAGCCCATAAAGCCTCGATTGGGCTCGAGCCCATCTCAAATAAAACCACATATGCAATGCATTAATGCCCATACCAACCTTGTACTCCGTCTCCGTCCAACCTGCACTCTCTGGGATTTAATCGACCCACCCATCCTTACACTCCTTATGTAGCACCGGTTGCGGCACTAACTTATCGGTGCAGCATAGATGCTCGGTGGCTAAAAGCCTTCGGTGGATCCACAGTCGTCAAGCGACCATGTGATCCTATCTGCACTTCCCCTTTCGAATAATCCTATCCCCATGCAACATAATAACACATGAATGCAACATACAATAATAATCATACGATAACAATCATAAATCACATACAAGAATAATCATATAACATGTAGGGGTGTTTTCGTCATTTTTTCCCTCTAGGGGCATATCGGTCATTTTACCCATCGAGGGTATTTCCGTAATTTACCTACCAAGGGTATTTTCATAATTTACCTACCAAGGGTATTTTCGTAATTTACCTACCAAGGGTATTTTCATAATTTACCCACCAAGGGTATTTCGGTAATTTCGTAACCTAAGGGTATTTCGGTAATTTTGCAAACTAGGGGTATTCTAGTAATTTTACAAACCAGGGGTATTTTAGTAATTTTGCAAACCAGGGGTATTTTGGTAATTTTGCAAATTAAGGGTATTTCGATAATTTCACAAATTAGGGTCTTTCGATAATTTTATAAACTAGGGGTATTTTGGTAATTTCATAAATCAGGGGTATTTTGGTAATTTCACAAATTAGGGTATTTTGGTGATTTCACAAATTAGGGTATTAATGACCCAACAGAAGGTCCACTGTCGCCTCAAATGACTCAAGTATTCTAAACAGAGATAACGATGCGAATGGGCCTAAGGCCCATTCTCGGCCCAAGTGGGCCCACACACTCGTGTGGCCGATTTAGCCCAAACCTAGCCACATATATGAGATTCATATAGTCTAGTTCACTATCTTCTACTCAATCATACAATTTACTCATATGGGCCCCCAGGCCCATTGGGCCATTGTAGCCCAACATCCCACACCTACAAGAATACTCATGGTGGCCTCGACTATCGCGTCGAAGCTTCCACACATGCACTCGCATGCTCGTGTGGCTACTATCGCCGTGTGACCGGTATTTTGGCATTTGCCGCTCTACAACTAAAGTAGAGAGAGAGTTGCACACCTGATAGGAATTCTGAAGTTGCTAAACCGCGCTCCCAAAGCTCCTATGCCCAACGCCCACCAAGGTATCTTTTCTCTCCTCCTAGAATGCTCTTTATATAGCTAGCTTCTCACCTTCCTTCTTTATATCTTTTCGATGTGGGATCCTTCTGCTAGCAGAGTTTAAATCCAATTACCGCCCCATCTTAGCAAAATAAATACTCCCTTACTTCTCATGAGATTCAAACTTAGGCTCCTTGTAACATAACCCACATCTGCTAGCCACTTTACCAACTAGCTCCTTGTTTCTAAAATCATGCTAACTAAATATAAGTCCTATGGCCAAATTCAAAATCCATTTAAAAAGAAAACTAAAATGCAAGCACCCAGACTTGAACCTTGGACCTCCTTCCTTTCTTTTGGCGTCACCCCCTTGCTCCTTATGTGTCGTCACTTTGCCACTACACCACACACTCCACTTGTCATTTTTCCCCACATTTTATTCTTAAAGCCTACCTACCAACTCTCAGGGTTTTTTTCACCTAAAATCAAAATTTTTCCTATGGCCTAACTTTAACCCGGGACTTCATAAAAGCCTCCTAACCTTCCAAAATCACTCACCTAATAGGTCCAACTTGCCTTACTACCATTCTTTTGTTCTCAAAAATTTTAAACGCTACTACCCCAAGGCCCATTGGGCCCAATCCTACTAGGCCCAACTTCGGGATGTTACACCTCTACCCTTTGTTTATTGTTTAAATTGTTTCAAATCTATTGCTCTAAGTTTCGTTCTGCTATCGACCTTTCAATCGAACTGTATAAGTGTTTTTTATTAAGTTTTTGTTCGATTTTATTGATGGACAAAATTGCGTTCCTTTTTGTATGGTGTAAATTTGACCTGCGTAAACCTTTGATAGGGAAGATCTCGAGATTTATGTCCCTCAAATGATTTAAGAATTGCTTGTTGGTTGGTTTATTTTTAGGTAAGTTTTGATTTAGGGTTTTGTGTCGAAAATTCTTCAACGTAACTTTGGATTTAGATGTTAGTTTAACAATTTGATTATGAATAAATCATCTGATTAGACGTTTGAACATCGTTTTTAGGTTTCCAGATTATCTATGTTACTTCTACGTCAAAATAGTATCAGGTGTGTAATGAAAACCTGAAAAATTAGCAAACGGTAGAAGCCAAAATTGGGGTTATCGATGCCACATGATTGTGTGGTAGGTCGTGTGTGACACACAGCCATGTGCCAAACTGTGTAACTTTCAGACTTGAGCCACACGACCGTATGCCAAGTCATGTGCCAAGCCATATGAAACATTGTGATAAGCCACACGGCTATGTGCTAGGCCATGTAAGGCACTGTGATGAGCCATGTAGGCCAACCATGTAGGCCGTGTGAATCCAGACGGACGTGTGGGCCAAAAATTAGAATCTTTCTCTAGGGCTATAAATATCGTTTGAATCGAACGTAAGCTTTCTGTGGGGTTCGTTTAATCCAAAATAAGCTATAAAACTTAATTTTTGATGATATGTTGGTGTATAATTCGTTATCTGTACATATATCTAATATGATATAAACTAAGTAAGCATGATCTGTTAGCATATAATATGCTTTTGTTTGGGACGTGTTTAAGGTATTTGATTTAGTTAAGTATGGTCTGTGCTCTGTTAATTTTGATGATTTATTTTTGTGTTACCTTGTTGGTTGTGAACATGTGATATATGAATAAGTTTTTATGTTTGATATTGATTCTTATATGTAACCATGCATGTGACTTCATGGGAAATCTGTTGTAACATCCTAGATTAGGGGTTATGCGTTTGGAGCATAACTCAGTGTTAGTAGGCTTTAAGGGTGTTTGGAGGTGTTTTAAGAGTTTTTAGAATTCTAGGATGGAAGAGAAAGCTTTGGAAAATTATTGGTTTTTAAGTTAAAAAAGGGAAGCTAGTCTAAGAAAGCTTTAAGAAAATTTGTGTTGGATTCATGACACAAAGAAACCAATTAGCAAGGTGGCAAGGGACGCTACCTTGGGGCTTAGAAGGTGCGTCACATGGAGTGCCAAGGGAGGAGGTTCGAGCTGCAGAGATTGCACTTGGGAGCTTTTATTTTTGGCGTTAAAAGGGAGCAAGGCCGGGAGGTCTTAAGAGAAAAATCTTAGGCGTGTTTGGCATAAAAGCAGGGCCTTGGTAAAGTGGTACGCAAGGCACCACTTTGGAACTGAAAATGACGCCATAAGCCTGGTGCAGGTTTGGAGTTCGAGTCTTGTTGGCAGCAGGGAGGCGTGTTTTATTTTTGCTTTTGGCGTTAAGGGGAAGCTAGGGGAAGGAGGCTTTAAAAGAAATTGTGGCGAGTTTATGTCACAAAAAAATGTCTTGGCAGAGTGGCTTGGGGCGTTATTACAGCTTGCAGTGTGAGGCTCGTGTTCGAGCCTCGTGGACAGCAGTAGGTGGGATTTTATTTTGCTTTTGCATCAAGGCAGGGAAGGGGAAGGTTATACGGAAAATGGGACTTCTATTTGGATGAAGATTAAGCTTATTTTATCCTATTAATATTCTGGCCAAGAGTAGGATAATTGTAGTTTTATTTATTTATTTTATTATAGGATAATTATGGTTTTATTTAGATTAAATGAGATTTTATTTTATTTATTATAGTTTAATAGATAGATAATAGATAAGGTGTTGGATTAATTATTTTATTTGTTAAGAGATAAATAGGAGTTTAAGTTGGGATTTGATAAGTGGGGAAGTGGTGGCTAATTGTTGGACTCTAAGAGCTTGAATTTTCGGTATAAATATAGTGCTAGTGTGTGCTAAATTTCCCCCTTTCAAAACCTTTCTTTTTCATCTTGATTATTGCCGAAATTTAGTACCTCCTTTCCCATTGGTGCCGTTTTTCCCTTGTGCAAAAGCCATTTGTGTTTCATCCCTCTTCTCTATTTGATCTTGGCCGAATCTATATCCCTTTCCCCAATACTCTTCTATTATTTTGTTAGCCGAATACCTAAGTAACCATAGCCGACTCTTCTCCAAGTCTCAAGGCCGAATCTTTGTGTTGACAAGATATAGGAGCTGTCGATTTCTCCAAAAGATCTTTCGGGATTTACTAAGTGTCGACTACAAGGAAGGAGAAATTCTTTTCTCGAAGGTGCACCATAGGCCGCGTGTTCCCTAGTTATTCGGTGAGTTTCGGGATTTAAAATCCACAAGGTAAGTATCTATAGCATTCGGCCAAGGCCATGTTGAGTAAATAGATGTGTTTCATTAATATTTAAAAGCCGAAGCTAATATATTCAAGTAATCTAGTGATGCCGATTTCAAGAAAGAAGGATACAAAGTTTCTGGCATTTGATTAGACATCAATGGGCAGCAAGGTAAGGATTTAAGTGTACTAATCCTACTAGGATTTGGATTCATGGCCGAATGGCTCTTTACTAAGTATTAAGTGATTGATCAAATGTAGAGATTTAAGATCTAAGGCATTAGATCAAGCTTTTCGGGATTTGGAGTGAATTTGCTAAAGTGAATCAGGTGTGTACCCCACACTATCTCTTAATAAGTTTTATGGCAATGTTTAAATATAAGTATGTGTATAAGAATGTGAATATGGCTAAGGTACCATGTTATGGTACAAAGTACTGTGCACGTTTCCTACTCCTACTAGGATTATGAATATATGTTATTTTTAACATGTGAAAAGTGATGAGAATGTGAATTAAAGCATGATATGCATGATATGTATGATATGGGGCATATGCGATATTATGAGAAAGGGAAGTGAACGTGGTGACCTAAGACCACGATATCCGAATGTGGTGACCTAAGACCACGAATTTTATAAAGGCGATGAGCACGCCGACCGCAATGAACGCCTTCGATGGTGTGTAGCGGATGGAGGGTTGACTTAGTAGTCCCCACGGTGTGCGGGATGGTAAGGGTGATGTGTAGCGGATGGCATATAGGTTTGGGTTGGGTTGCATCATTATTTTATATCTGCTATATGATTATGTATGTGAACATGTATGATAATGTATGCCTAAATTATTAAATTTTAGTGTTGGTTACACATTGAGTCATTTGACTCACCCTGTTGTGGAAACATTTTTCGTGTGATGATCGATAAGGGGCCAAGGTCGGCAGGAGCATAGGGATGGCCATGCTCAAGAAGAAATTCATTTTATTTGGACTATTTTATTTTATGTACTTTGGTTTTAATTTTGGGATTTAATTGATGTAATAAGGCCATAGTGGATTACTTTATTTTACTTTTATTTACCATGTACAATTTTTATCAAGTGAAGTTTAAGTAAATTTATTTTAAAACAAAGCCTAAACGTTTTGTCACCTAAAGTAAAGGATTTTACAAAATGAAATAAGCTTGTTTTCAACTCAAGCCCAACCCAAAAACAATCTTTCTTTCAAAACACAAGTTTTGTTCCTAAGTAACAAAAGATTATTGAAACGGTTTACACCGGGGAACATACCATATCCGATCAGGGCTTGTGGGCCGGGTTTGGAGTGTTTCAATTTGGTATCAGAGCCCAGTTTTAAACACTCGGCCTGTGGTTTAAGGCCCAAAACATTTTAAAAACTAGCCCAAAAGGAATTTTCTGAAAAATTTTTAGGTTTTCTGGCATGGCACCTAAGTCTCCACCCATGATCCACCGTGTAAGTACTTCGACTTCAAGTGATTTGAATATGTGAAATGTATGGGCTTTTATGAAAACGTAGATTAGTGAACTAGGATCATTGAACCCAGGACTAGTCTACTCAAAAACACAAGTACATAAGACTTAAGGACCATTAGACAAACTGTGATTATGTCGCCGAGCTAGGGTGTGGTAGCGGGTGTGCGCATGTCTAGGAGTGGATTGAGAAGAGCTTGGTATTTAAGCGATCCTAGCGACTCACCTCCTCTTTACTCGAATCCTACGATGCGTAGTAACTGTTCACCCTAACCAAGAGGACTTAGTCATCACTAAACCAATGATTAAAACACGAAAGGACTAGCCATCACTACACCAAAAGCAGACTTTTAGCGGTTTTTTGGGCCTTTAGCGGCGTTTTAAGCGCCACTAATAGTACTTAAGCTTTCGAAAGCGCCAAAAAATGCCGCCACTGAAACCGCCAGAAAAATTAGTGGCGTTTTTGTGAAGAAACGCTATAGGTATGGGCTTTTAGCGCTTTTAAAACAAACGCTATAGATAGGGCCTATAGTGGCGCTTTTAAACAAACGCCGCTATAGGTGTGGGCTATAGCGCTTTTAAATAAAAACGCCGCTATAGGTAGGGCTTTTAGCGCGCTTCTAAAACAAACGCCGCTAAAGGTATGGGCTTTTTAGCGGCTTCTAAAACAACGCCGCTAAAGGTATGGGCTTTTCAGCGGTGCTTTCGGACAATTTGCTATAGGGCTTTTAGCGGCGCTTTTGTGACAAACGCCACTGGTATGGGCTTTTAGCTACGCTTATGAGACAAACGCCTATAGGTGTGGCCTTGTAGCAGCGCTTATGAGATAAACACCGCTATAGGTGTGGGCTTTTAGCGCTTTTGAGACAAACGCCACATGTATGAGCTTCAACAAGACTTATAAAATAAATGCCGCTACTGGTATGGGCTTTAGCAATACTTATACAACAAACGCCAGCATGTATGGGCTTTTAGCGGTAGCTTATACAACAAACGCCTTCTGGTAGGGGCTTTTAGCGGCTTATACAACAAACGCCGCTACATGTAGGGCTTTTAGCGCTTTTGAAAAATGCCACTAATTTGCATGATCTGCAGTGCACTTTTTCCCAATATCCTACCCTCCTGCGGTAAAACCACCAAAAACAAAGAACAATTGCATATAATTCCAACCCAATGCGAAATAAAACATTTAAATCTCAAGAAAAGCATTAAATCTAAACAAATACTTCAAATTTAATAAAAATATATGATATTTATTAAAAATGAAGCATAATTCAAACAATTCTTACAATAATGTTTAATCGTAAAAATGTTGAAAAAAATCTTACAAGAAGAAAAGAAATGTCTAAGAGGCGGCCTCTGCGATCTTCATTGGAACAACTTCATCATAGCTGCGCAATGTAGCTGGAGTTCTTCATACTTTCGTTGCATTCGCCTCCCTACGCCTTCGCTCTAAGTTGAGAAACATGCTCGCCTCTCGCCATTGCCGCCTCCGCCTCCTTCACTTCTTTGCCTCTGCTAAGCTTAGAAATTTGTTCCGCCTCCTCATTGCTTGCCTCCGCTCTAAGTCGAGAAATTTGCTCACCGTGTTTCGCTCCATCGAGATATCCGGTCTTTCAGTCTCGAAGACGAGATTGACTCAGGAAGGCATGTATTGCCGGAGCCGGATCCAAAATATTGGCCTGAGTAACACCTAATCCTTGACATCGAACCCACCATACCTTGTAAGACCCAAAACATTAGTGATAACTCATATAAATATACTCAAGATTAACAAAACTATCAATCGAAGCAGTCGTACCTTTCAGGACCCAAAACATCAGTCAAAATTCTGTTATCAATCTCGTCGAGATTAACAGAACTGTCAGACGAAGCAACCGCTTCATACTCCGCCTTCTTCTCCTTTAGTTTATCCTAATAAATTAATAAAAGAGTTAGAAACGAAATATATAATAAAAATGAATGGAACATAACTTAAAATTAGAAATTTAAAACTACAAACGATGAATTAAACCATTATAATTAAACATTATAAATATTTATAAAAAATCAACTTTTATTAAATAAATATACCAAAATTTCTATGACCTTGGATGTCATCGGAGATCCATCCTTCTTCCTATGCGTAATGTCAAAAAGTTGAAGCCGTCCAACTTTTTGACCTGACGAAACTTCCTACATTATAGCAAAAAAAATATAAGTTAATAGTATAAATCATTAATATTTGAAAGAAGTAATAAATTACAATACCTCAGCCTCAGCCACACAAGCAAAACTTTTGGAACCTGCCGTGTGCGTGAATTGTTGTTTCTGTCTGCTGCTTGTTCCAACTCGCTCACGGTCCTACATAATGGGATTTGAATTATTTATATAATAAATCGATAAATCAAAAATTTCTAAGACTTTGAAAGCACGTAATACCTCTCCTTTCTTTGAATTCGAATCTAACTTGATCTTCCCATTGGTACCTCAACATTCCGTGGGACATTTTGCGCTTTTAAATCGAGGTGATGTCTTTCTTAAAATATTGTTTTTTTAGGGTGCTTTTATTGTCTCTCCATTTTTTACCCAACGTCTTCTTAATATAGTCATCGGAGACCTCTAAAGCAAATCTACCTTGAAATTTTTTTAAAAAGTTAATATAAATGAAGGTTAAATGAAAGTATTATAAATTACATTCACCTTTTATTACCTTAATATTTTCGAGAGCCTGATTTTTGTTGGCATCAGGCATGTGATGCCATGATTAAATAGTTAATGGGCAACATATTGAATTTCGTGCTATAACGCCCAAATAGCACGCCAACAATCGAGCTTCAGATCCGATAGGTGGCCATTATCGTTCTCCTTACTTCAACACATTTGGGTAGGTCAGAAGTCATATAAATCAGAAGCAACGTCGTCCCGAGCTCAAGGCCCCACCACCCTCAATGAAAAATAATATATTATTATATTAAAATTGAAAAATGAATCAATAATAAAATTCAACATGCATGTAAAATAAACTTAACATTACTTTGGAATTCTCCATGCTCGTCATCTATGTCCGTGAGTAGAAGATCCAACAAGCGTATCTCGTCCACTATTTACGTCTTACGAATTTGGAGTATAATTTCTAATATTTAAACCTCGTAATCGTCTTCTAGGCATTTTTCCGCAATACACATAAAATAGTTCAAAATTTTAGTAACAAATAACAACAATAATAGGACATTTAAAATAGTTAAATTATATAACATGACCAACATGAAAATTATAATATTACATATAAATAATAAACCATTAAATCTTACTACATCATATTTCAGTAAATATCTTTGTCCACATCCCCGACGAACCCATTGAAATTGTTGACTAGTACTAGGGATATTTTCAGTTAAGTCTTGTTCTGGAAAAGGCAAAGTTTCTGATCTTTCGACTATGTCATCTCTACTTCCACTGCCAATGTCGAACATGGCATTGTAAGTATTATTTAAATGGCATGTATTATTCAAGATTATTCATACGTGGCATTGTTACACCAGGGGAGGATCCGTTATATCTTCCAGTGATATATAAGGCAACCGTCAGGTTTCCAGCCTATATACTTTGAATCTTTTTATTTTTATCTATACAAGTATTATGTAAGTTATGCATTATTTAAGATTCTTCATACGTGGCATTGTTACACCTGGGGAGGATCCGTTATATCTTCCAGTGAGATATAAGGCAACCGTCAGGTTTCCAGCCTATATACTTTGAATCTTTTTATTTTTATCTGTACAAGTATTATGTAAGTTATGCATTATTTAAGATTCTTCATACGTGGCATTGTTACACCTGGGGAGGATCCGTTATATCTTCCAGTGAGATATAAGGCAACCGTCAGGTTTCCAGCCTATATACTTTGAATCTTTTTTTTTTTATCTATACAAGTATTATGTAAGTTATGTATTATGTAAGTTAGATAATTTGATGAAAGCTATGTAAGTTATGTAAGTTATTTATTATGCAAGTTAAATAATTTTATGTTAGTTATGTATTACGTATTATGTAAGTTAAATTAAAATTTCAAATCGAGAATGAGTTGACGTGTTATTATATGTTTTGTTGTTATTGAAATTTGTTGAGATGTTAAATTTAACAAGTTTTTAACTTACTTCTTTTAAAAAAGAATTTATTTTCTATGTTAAATCACATTTAAATAATGATCTATATTATTATATTGATAACAAAATATTTATAAGTTTTAAATTACTTCTTTTAAAACAAATTTATTTTTATAATAAAACATATTAACATCTTGATCAATATTAATATTATAACGATAATGTAATATTACTACCGTTTTATATCATTATTATTATTATTATTATTATTATTATTATTATTATTATTATTATTATTATTATCTTTATTATTATTATTATTATTATTATTATTATTATTATTATAATAATTATTATTATTATCTTTATTATTATCTTTATCTTTATTATTATCTTTATTATTATCTTTATTATTATCTTTATTATTATCTAACATATTATTATTATTATTATTATTATTATTATTATTATTATTATTATTATTATTATTATTATTATTATCTTTATTATTATCTTTATCTTTATTATTATTATTATTATTATTATTATTATTATTATTATTATTATTATTATTATTATTACTATTATTATCTTTATTATTATCTTTATTATTATTATTATTATTATTATTATTATTATTATTATTATTATTATTATTATTATTTGTTAAATTAAAGTTAATCGAAAATTAATTTTTACATTTTCACATTTAACAACAACCAAAATTACAAGAATTAAATTTAATATATAACAAATTTATAACATTTTTAACAATTAAATTTTATATTGTGTTTATGTTAATCTTTATATCATTCCATACCTTTAACTTAGTTAAATTAGAACCAAGTTGTTAATGTACTTGATGTATTTTTTGTTGACATTTGAGCTGATAAATCAACTTAACCAAGTGTGCAAGTTTAGTTTAGTTTAGTTTAGTTTCAATGTAAGTAGTGGTAATAGGTAGATGTTTAGGTGAAATTTGTTTGTTTTTATCACCCTATTATATGTAATGGCATTATGCCTCAATTTGAAGTTAATGAAAATACACATTTAATTTGATCAATTTGCGTGTAAAAGGGATATATATTCACAAAATTGTTTAACAACCTCCAAAGAATCAACAACATATAAATAAGAATAATAATGATTTCATACATTAAGTTATTACCACCAAATCCAATCCAACAGTTATGAGGACCAAGAGGAAGCGAGAATCGACATAGAAACAACATGAGATCAATTTACTTCATACAAATATATATTAAAAACGTATATTAAAGGAATAACTTAAGCATAAACAATTAGAAACAATAACTTACATGCAAATATATATATCATAATATATACATAGAAGAAAAGGGATCAATTTAAGTAACTTAAGCATTTAAATTGATAACTTAAGCATTTAAATTGATCAATATGGTTAATTGATCCAAAAAGGCCTGCATCGCCTCGACCAACATCATCAATATAATAATATATTTAGAAAACATCAACAATGATCCATCCAACAAGCCAAAATTTATATCAAAATAAAATGTAAAATTGAGAGTGTTTAAAAAAACAAGCCAAGCCCATCACCTCCCAACATTTTCTATACACTGAAAATGAGAACAGATAAATGAGAACAAATAGCTGCAAGTTTCTATACACTGCTTAGGAGGGAAATGAATCGTCACACATTATGGCTACAGAGGGACTAAAAAGGGGGGAAACGATTTACCTTCTGACAATGGAAACAGAACAAAAGTACACTGCAAACAGAATGCGATCCAAGTGACAACGCACAAAATATCACCCTATTATTCAAGAATAATCAAAAATAAAAACAGAGTTATAAACATAAAATCCATTACAACGAAGCTTCAATTTTCTCAATTTTCAACCATTAACAAATTAATCGAAATGCAAAATCACCCATCAGTTGTTCACTTGCATGTTACCAACATCATCAATATAATAATATATTTAGAAAACATCAACAGCAGTCCATCCAACAAGCCAAAATTTATATCAAAATAAAATGTAAAATTGAGAGTGTTTAAAAAAACAAGCCAAGCCCATCACCTCCCAACATTTTCTATACACTGAAAATGAGACAGATAAATGAGAACAAATAGTCGCAAGTTTCTATACACTGCTTAGAGGGAAATGAATCGTCACACATTATGGCTGAGAGGGACTAAAAAGGGGAAACGATTTACCTTCCGACAATGGAAACAAAACAAAAGTACTAATCGCAAATGAATGCGATCCAAGTGACAACGCACAAAATATCACCCTATTATTCAAGAATAATCAAAAATAAAACAGAGTTATAAACATAAAATCCATTACAACGAAGCTTCAATTTTCTCAATTTTCAACCATTAACAAATTAATCGAAATGCAAAATCACCCATCAGTTGTTCACTTGCATGTTACCTTTTTGAAGGCAAAGGAGTGTTGGTGGCAGACGAAGAGAGGTGGAGCCGTGGAGGACGAAGAGCTTATTGATCGGATGAAGTAGGATGGTGTCGGATTGCAGAGAGGTATGAAATGAAGAGAGAAATCAAAGAAACAAAACCTTTAGAAATTTAGGGATTTCAGAAGGGGAAATTATTTTCAGCAGAGAAATGATGGGGGGAAATTCAGTCAATCGGGTTTAAGGGTTGGGGGAAATGGATGAGAGCAAAACGGCGACGTTTACACTAAAAACAATTCAAGATTTGCGGCGTTTATACGATAGCGCCGTTAGAGACAACATATTGCGGCGTTTTCAAAATAAACGCCACTACAATATTGAAAACTACGTCGTCTTAATTAAAAATAAATAAAACATGTTTGCGGCGTTTTTCAAAAGCGCCGCTATATCCCAACTTATTGCGGCGTTTGACAATTAAACGCCACTAAAATATTGAAAACTACGTCGTTTTAATTAAAAATAAATAAAACATGTTTGTGGCGTTTTTCAAAAGCGCCGCTATCTCCCAACTTATTGCGGCGTTTGAAAATGAAATGCCACTAAAATCTGGAAAACTACTTCGTTTTAATTAAAAATACATCAACATATTTGCGGCGTTTTTTAAAAGCGCCGCTATATCCCCACTTATTGCAGCGTTTTAAAAATAAACGCCACTAAAAATGGAAACTACATCGTTTTAATTAAAATTACATATATATACTTGCGGCGTTTTCAAAAGCGCTATATCTAACTTGTTGCGGCGTTTTCAAAATAAACGCCACTAAAAAATGGGAAACTACATCGTTTTAATTAAAATTACATACATATACTTGCGGCGTTTTCAAAAACGCCGCTATATCAAACTTATTGCGGCGTTTTCAAAATAAACGCCACTAAAAAATGGAAACTACATCGTTTTAATTAAAATTACATACATATACTTGCGCGTTTTTCAAAAGCTACCGCTATATCCCAACTTTTTGCTTTTGAAAATGAAACGCCACTAAAATATGGAAAACTACTTCGTTTTAATTAAAAATACATCAACATATTTGAGCGTTTTTAAAAGCGCGTTATATCTAACTTATTGCGGCGTTTGCAAAATAAACGCCACTAAAAATGGAAAACTACGTCGTTTTAATTAAAATTACATACACATACTTGCGGCGTTTTGCGAGCCGCTATATCCTAACTTATTGCGGCGTTTTAGAAAAGCGCCACTAAAATATTGAAAACTACGCCGTTTTAAATAAAATACATAAACATATTTGCGGCGTTTGTTTATGAAAACGCCACTATTCTCAATTTTAAATTTTTTATTTTCACTTATTTTTAATTTCACATATTTTTACTTATATTATCATTTTTTTATTTTTTAAATTTTTAAATATTAAACTTTTAAAAAAATTAAGTAATTTTTCAAGATTTTTATAATTTTAAACTTTTTAAGAAAACTATATTTATCTTACTATATATACATGTAATATCCTCTATCCGATTTCAACCTATATTTTGAGTAAGAAATATTACATTTAAATACAACCATCGTTTAATTTAAATATTTATTTAAACACTTCATTTTAACATATTAATTTAAGCTTATTTGAAGTTTTTCAAATCATTTCTATACTTTCTTTTACAGTTTACAAATGGCGAGGTCTTTTAATTTGGATCAAAATAGAGTTTACAAATTCGAATTCAAGTGGCCAATGTTAGTGTAGTACAAAACATATATTTTAATATTAACCATAAATCCTCGTGAGAGATTTCGGTTTAGGGATTTGGGCCCTAAACCCTAAACCCTAAATCCTAAACTCCTAAACTTGAACCATAAACCCTAAAATCAAAACCCAAACACATTCACCATTCTTAAACCCTAAATTTGGCCCTTATGAGAGATTTCAGTTTCGTGATTTTGGGTCATATAGCTAATACCCTAAACCCTACACCTTACACCCTAAACCCTAAACCCTAAACCCTTATAAACTTAAACCATAAACCTTAAACTCAAAAACCCAACACATTCACCATTCCTTCTAAACCCCTGACCCTAAACCTATAAACCCTAAACCCATAAACCCTAAACCCTAAACCCAAAACCCAAAACCATAACCCATTAACCATTTCCTCCTAAATCCTTAACCCTAAACCTTAACCCCTAACCATTAACACTTAAACCTTAATTAATACCGGTAATTAAGCCTTAAACATTAAATTATTTAGATAAGTTTTGAATATTATACAATATTTCTTTCAATATTTTAATAAATTTAAATAACATTTAAATATATATAAAGCTTATCTATTATCTTTTAAATAATGTAAAGTATAATTATAATTTGGTATAAGTACTCCTTATATTCACAAATTTGGAATTTGGTCAATATGCTTTTATTTTTAGGAGTTTAATCTCGTTGCTTTTCTTATTTATCAATTTAGGTTCAACTATTAACACTCATGAAACCCTAACACATGCATCCCTAATAAACCTTACACTCTAAACTATATATATATATGCTAAACCGTAATCCCAAACTATGATGATAATTAATTTAATATTTTCAAATTAATATATATCTTTTACGATTATATAATAAATTATTTAATATATCAATTTAAAAATCTAAAAAATTGGTAAAGAAAGGACTTATAGCGGCATTTTTACAAAAGCGCCGCCAAAGGTCGGACTTATAGCGGCGTTTTTCAGGAAGCGCCACTAAAGATCGGACTTATAGCGGCGTTTTTCAGGAAGCGCCGCCAAAGGTCGGACTTATAGCGGCGTTTTTCAGGAAGTGCCGCTAAAGGTCGGACTTATAGCGGCATTTTTAAAGAAGCGCCGCTAAAGGTCGGACTTATAGCGGCGTTGTTACAAAAGCGCCACTAAAGGTCGGACTTATAGCAGCATTTTTCATAAAGTGACGCTAATGGTCAGACTTTGTAACATCCTAGAACCGGGGCTATTTGTGGTTAAATGGTTTTTTTCTTGTGTTTGAATTGCTATAGTATTAATCGTGGAATAATATGGCTTAATTAGAGGTCTTGAGTGGGCTTGGTTTAGTAGAAAATTTTAATTTGGAAGCTTTAAAGATAGGGAGCCTTAGAAGATAGGAGTTAAGTATAAATTTGGGTAATTATGGCACAAGGAGTAGGCTTGGTGCAATTGGTTGGGTACGTCGAGGTGTTGCAAAGGCCTGGGTTCGAGGCATGATGGCTGCAAGTGGCATTTTATTTTTTTGGGTAAACGGCCTGGGGAGGTCTTATAAATAAATGGTGGGGTAAATTGGCATGAAAGTCGGGCTGGAAGAGGTGGCTAGGGACGTGGAAGAGAGGGTCATAGTAGGTCCTGCGTTGAACCAAAGCGGCGATGGGAATTTTATCTCTTTTTCTGCTTTTAGCGTTAGAAGGAACTAAGGAGGAAGGCCTAAAAGAAATTATGGCATTTGTATCACAAAGCAACGCCTCGCCCAAGTGGCTCAGGCGTTACTTGGTCGCATGGGTTCTAACAGTCCCATGTTCGAGACCTATGGGCGTGGTGGTTTCTCTTTTATTTTGCAAAGTGGCAAGGCGCGTGGGACGGCACATGGGTGTTTGGTTCCTTGTTTTGCATTAATTTGGAGGTTGGCAAGCACATGGATTCTTTGTTTTTTTATTTATTTGATGGGATAATAAGGAGGATAATAGGAATTTTTATTTGGATTATTACTTGAATAATCTAAATAGTTGGCAGAGGAAAAATAGGCATGTGGCTAATTCAAATTATTTTGAATTAGTTCAAATTGGTGGCCAAGAGAAACACAAGGAGTTGGCCTGCACATGGGGGTTTGTTCGGCTAGTTGATGGGCACATGGTCTCTGTTTTGTTTCTTTTATTAATTATTTAGATAATGAGATAATAAGAGATAATCAAGGATGGTAGTGGAATGAATTTTAAACTCTTCAAAGAAGAGTGGACGGCAAGCATTAGGGGGAGGGGGTGCCGAATGCCTATAAAAACATCAACTTATCACTTTGTTCTCTTTTTTTTTCCATTATTGCTATTAGCCGAAATTCTTATCACATTTTTCCTTGCACTATTTTCTTTCCATTATTTTCCTTCATAAAAACCGAATACACCCATTTGATGTGCCGAATTTCTTTCTCTATTTTTTTTAAACACCTAGGCCAAATATTGTACAAGGGGGAGGCTTTCTTTTAATCGCTTTTGGAAAGGTAAGTGTGTTTGGCCGAATGCCCATGTCCTCTTTTCCTTTCTTGTCGACTTTGATAAAGGTAGGTAATTGGTTTCGGCGATTGTCGTTAAGGGTGCTAATCACTTGTTGAATCAAATCTGTCTAGGTGCTTCGGGATTTTGAGATTGTCAAACTAAGCTGTCATTCAGGATCAAACGGGTGGTAAGTGGTGGTAAGGATCAATTTTCATAAGATTTAGCTTTCAAGGATTTAAAGCTGAAGGCTATTAGCTTTATTTATTAACCGATGGTAGTTGGTGAAGCAGATTCGGGAATCGGGTGTTGTGATTAGTATCCAAAAGCGAGAAGGTAAGGATTCGGGTTCAAAAGGAGAACCCTTTTAAATATTTAGGTTGGCCGATTAGGCCATAGTACTAATTCTATGTTGGCCGAATATAGGTGCAGAGAGAACTGTGGTGATCAACACCTCTTTTCGGGATTTAGAGCATTTAGTGGTGATAGGTGTGTACATACACACTTATAATAATTAATTAAATGCATGCTATGTGTAAATCTGCTTTATGTAGATACGGAATTAGTACCTTGATGGTACAAGCGAGGATCTCGGTAAGTCTCTGTCAATATGTGATTGTTAAATATGCTTTTGGGAAGCATGGCTTATTTGATACATGTAATAAATGTATGTTGACTTAAACTCTATTCATGACCTGATTTGATATGGGTTGATGAGTGGAGGGGCGTTATATTGTGTCGGCGGACACAGTGTTTTGGTAACACACCGTGACTACGGTCACTAGAGGTTTGGTACCTCCAGAGGTTTGGCACCTCATAGCGCCTCGTCCTCGTGGCTTAGCACCACCGTGGGTTGGCCCCACTTTGAGATATGGGATTGACGCCGATGATTTGGTATCACGCGATGGGTTGGCCCCATCAACCGATTTGTGTCTTCGGACACCGGAGGTTTGGCACCTCCAGTGATTTGGTATCACATCGTGACTATCGTCACGTGGTTTGGCACCACCAGTGGTTTGGTACCACAACGGGGTGCATGAGGCGTTTGGTTGGCTAGGTTGGGTATATATATATCTTAATGCATGATTAATGTGTTATATAGTGTGTATGATGTGGTATTTACCGGGGGAAGGGTTACATACTGAGTCTTGGTGACTCACCTTCTCCTTTATTTTTTTCAGGTGACACATAGTTCGCGGATATGGAGCCGGAGGGACTCGAGGTGGCCATGCAGTGGAATTTTAAATTTATTAGACTTTGAATTTCGGTTCTTTACATTTCTCTTTATTTTTGGTTGATTTTAATTGGGTTGTAATAAGGCCTCCTAAAAATTATTTTATTATTGTGATATGCTTGAGTATTCGTTTCAAACTTTATGATTAAAGGAATGAATTCACATGTTTTTTTTAAGCAATCGAAAAGGGTTTTCAAGTACCATCGGGTACATATAAAATATACATAATAACTTGACTTAACAAATATTTTCAAAATAAATCCAAGTATAAGATTTGTACACCTCAACTGTTTTTAACAAAACGCAATCTTTTATCAAAAACTTAAACCGGTTTTAAAAGATTTCAAAAGGTTTTTCTCCGTAGCAAACCAAATTGATTGAAGTGTTTGGGCGGGTTTGGTGTTACAAATTGGTATCGAGCCCGATTCAATACTCATTTGTGGGGCCCAAGGCCTAAAAATGTTTTAGTAGGCCTTTTGAAGTATTTTTGGGTTTTTGAACAAGATGGCACCTAGTCTCCGGCACCTATCCGCCTGTAAGTACCTCTATCAATTTTCGTGAATTTTTTTTGGATGAGGGTGGAAGGGTAAAATGGAAACGTAGACTACTAGAGTAGAAACTATTGAACCCTGTGGCTAGCATACCCCAACAAAAATTTCATAAAATTTAATAATTACCTAAACAAACCCCGTGAGATGTCACTTGAGCAAAGGATGTGGCAATCGTTATCGCATGTCTAGGATTGGATTCGGTGGGAGCACGGTATTTAAGCAGCACTCGTGACTCACCTCCTACTCACTTGAATCCTACACAGTGCGTAGTAACGGTTCATCCTAGTTGAGACGACACACTCACAGGCTAAATTCGATAACTAAAACCCGAAAGGGACTAGCCGTTTTGTTTTGGAAATAATTAAAATTTTAGTTTAAAAAAAAGACCAAAATACCCCTCAGTTTGAAAAATGACCAAAATACCCCTGGTTTGTAAAATACCCTCTGTGTGAAAATTTTCAAATAGAAACTTTCAAAATATCCTTCTATTATGAAAATGCTTAGAACCCAAATTTTTGGAAATTATTTTGTGAAAATAACCTGATTACGTAAAATTACTAAAATACCCTTAGGGGTAAAATTACGAAAATGCCCTTGAATTATGAAATTTCCAAAATACCCACGGTTTTAATCCAAAAATTTCATCACATGAAAAGTGCCCCAAAAATCATAAAATTCAAAAACGATATGATTTTGTAAAATTACAAAATTGCCCTAACCTACAAATTACCAGAATACCCCTAACTTTCAAAATTTTGCAAACATCACTATTTTAGAAAATGCAATTATCAAAAAGAGCCCTCAAAGTTTTTACAATTTTTGAAATATCCCCGATTCATCAAATTTTATAAATTCATCCTGATTTGTGGAAAATTACCAAAATGCCCCTGAGTTTCAAAATTCACCGGAAGACCCCCAAATTTCAAAATTTTTCAAAATAATTAGGAAATTAAGAGTTTTAAAATAATTTTTGGCAAAATCATCTGAAAATTCTCATTTTTTAAAATTACGAAAATACCCCTGTAGGACAAATTACGAAAATGCCCTGAGTAGTGGAAAAACAATCACAACGAAACTACAACGTCTCTTTGAATGGATGAATGATAGACTGTGTGTTTGTGTAATTACGAAAGAACCACTCTTAAAGCTCCTATCATAAAACTTCTTCGTGAATAATTAGTGAAACAAGTACTAATCCATAAAATTTCGTAATCAGATTAAAGCGCAAAAGTTAGAATGAGTTCAAGAGGTCGTGGACGTCCGTCGCGTGGCCGAGGTAGAGGCAGGGTAACCGTGTCGAAACCCGTGAGATCAGGTCAGGAATCGGAGAATGGGATACCACCGCCACCACCACCCCCAATTTTTAGAGCTGAGGAGCAGGATCAGACGGGAGGTGAGGCCGTAACGCATGCTGTGTTGCGAGTCCTTGAGATGGTGGCTGGGGCGAGTGGAGGTATGGGAGCTCGGAAGTCTGTACCCGAGCGACTTCGATCCAACGGGGCAGAGGTATTCTGGGGTGTATCGGGAGTGGCACCCAGTGCGACGGAATACTGGTTAGAATCGACTGAAAGGATTATGGACGATCTTGACTTGACTAATTAGGAGAAGTTAAAGGAGCAAGTGTCGCCGAAGGATGAAGCGTATCAGTGGTGGCTCACGGTCCGGATGGTGCCACGGCAGATGATCTTACATGGGATTACTTCAAAGCTGCTTTTCAGAAGAAGTATGTGGGCACCAGCTACACTGATGCTCAGAGGAAAGCTTTTCTAGGTTAGTACAAGGAAATAAGTCGATTAATCGAATATGAGGCGAATTTTTAAGGTGAGCCGCTATGCTCGGGAATTGTGTCAACGAGCACGAACGCGTGTCCGCTTTGAGGACGGACTTAGGGATGATCTAAGGTTACTGATTGCTCCACAACAAGAGCGTGAGTTTTCGGTCCTAGTGGAAAAGGCTAAGGTAGCCGAAGGGATCAAGGAGTCCGTAAGACAGAATCACGAAAAGAATAAACAGAAAAGAGGCTTTGGATCGCCTGGATCGGGCAGTAATGTGGAGAAGAGGGCTAGATTTGGGGAATCAGAAAGAGCCACAAAGCCTACTCAGTGGCCACCTCAGTGTGTTAGATGCAGAAAATCCCACTCGGAAGAATGTTTGGCTGGAAGTAGAGGGTGATTTGAGTGTGGATCGTTGGATCACTGTGTAAGGGATTGTCCTCGGAAGGTAGCTAAGAATCAACCAGAGGGTCGAAACCGTGCTCAGGTTAGAAACGAAGGACCACCACAGAGGGGTCGAGGTGCAGATAGAGGTAATGGTAATGGTAACGGGCATGGCCGAGGTACTGAAGGTGCAGAGGCGAGGCAACCAAGGTTAGTTTATGCAGTTGGCCGTCGCGAGGAGGAAGATGTGCCAGATATGACAACGGGTAAGTTCCTTATATCCGGAGTACTTTTAATTGCCTTGGTTGTGGTTACGTTAGTTCGTTCTTTGTATTGCTAGTAAAGTGTATGGAACTTGGATTATGGACTTAGGGAATGTGTAGAAAGTATGATAGTTCTTTAAGATCGAGTCAGCAAAGAACGTAGGATGACGAATTAAGGATATACGATTAGACGATAGTAAGTAATTTCGGGGACGAAATTATTTTAAGGGGGTAGAACTGTAACATCCTAGAACCAAGGCTATTTGTGGTTAAATGATTTTTTCTTGTGTTTGAATTGCTATAGTATTAATCGTGGAATAATACGGCTTAATTAGAGGTCTTGAGTGGGCTTGGTTTAGTAGAAAATTTTAATTTGGAAGCTTTAAAGATAGGGAGCCTCAGAAGATAGGGGTTAAGTATAAATTTGGGCGAATTATGGCACAAGGAGTAGGCTTGGTGCAATTGGTTGGGTGCGTCTAAGGGTGTTGCAAAGGCCTGGGTTCGAGGCATGATGGCTGCAAGTGGCATTTTATTTTTTGTTGGGTAAACGGCCTGGGGAGGTCTTATAAATAAATGGTGGGGTAAATTGGCATGAAAGTCGGGCTGGAAGAGGTGGCTAGAGACGTGGAAGAGAGGGCTGCGATAGTAGGTCCTGCGTTCGAACCGAAACAGCAGTGGGAATTTTATCTCTTTTTCTGTTTTAGCGTTAGAAGGGAACTAAGGAGGGAAGGCCTAAAAGAAATTATGGCGCGTTTGTATCACAAAGCAATGCTCGCCCAAGTGGCACTGGGCGTTACTTGGTCGCATGGGTTCTAACAGTCCCATGTTCGAGACCTATGGGCAGCGGGTGGTTTCTCTTTTATTTTGCAGCAGTTGGGCAGGCAGTGGACGGCACATGGGTGTTTGGTTCCTTGTTTTTGCATTCGGCTGGAGGTTGGCAAGCACATGGATTCTTTGTTTTTTTATTTATTTGATGGGATAATAAGGAGGATAATAGGAATTTTTATTTGGATTATTACTTGAATAATCTAAATAGTTGGCGAGAGGAAAAATAGGCATGTGGCTAATTCAAATTATTTTGAATTAGTTCAAATTGGTGGCCAAGAGAAACACAAGGAGTTGGCCCGCACATGGGGTTTGTTCGGCTAGTTGATGGGCACATGGTCTCTGTTTTGTTTCTTTTATTAATTATTTAGATAATGAGATAATAAGAGATAATCAAGGATGGTAGTGGAATGAATTTTAAACTCTTCAAAGAAGAGTGGACTGCAAGCATTAGGGGGAGGGGTGTCGAATGCCTATAAAAACATCAACTTATCACTTTGTTCTCTTTTTTTTTCCATTATTGCTATTAGCCGAAATTCTTATCACATTTTTCCTTGTACTATTTTCTTTCCATTATTTTCCTTCATAAAAACTGAATACACCCATTTGATGTGCGAATTTCTTTCTATTTTTTTAAACACCTAGGCGAATATTGTACAAGGGAAGCTTTCTTTTAATCGCTTTTGGAAAGGTAAGTGTGTTTGGCGAATGCCCATGTCCTCTTTTCCTTTCTTGTCGACTTTGATAAAGGTAGGTAATTGGTTTGGCGATTGTCGTTAAGGGTGCTAATCACTTGTTGAATCAAATCATCTAGGTGCTTTGGATTTTGAGATTGTCAAACTAAGTCGTCATTCGGGATCAAACGGGTGGTAAGTGGTGGTAAGGATCGATTTTTATAAGATTTAGCTTTCAAGGATTTAAAGTGAAGGCTATTAGCTTTATTTATTAACCGATGGTAGTTGGTGAAGCGATTCGAATCGGGTGTTGTGATTAGTATCCAAAAGCGAGAAGGTAAGGATTCGGGTTCAAAGGAGAACCCTTTTAAATATTTGGGTTGGCGATTAGGCCATAGTACTAATTCTATGTTGGCGAATATAGGTGCAGAGAGAACTGTGGTGATCAACACCTCTTTTCGGATTTAGAGCATTCAGTGGTGACAGTGTGTACATACACACTTATAATAATTAATTAAATGCATGCTATGTGTAAATCGCTTTATGTAGATACTGAATTAGTACCTTGATGGTACAAGCGAGGATTTCGGTAAGTCTCATCAATATGTGATTGTTAAATATGCTTTTGGGAAGCATGGCTTATTTGATACATGTAATAAATGTATGTTGACTTAAACTCTGTTCATGACTGCTTGATATGGGTTGATGAGTGGAGGGGCGGTTATATTGTGTCGGCAGACACCGGTGTTTTGGTAACACACCGTGACTACGGCCACCGTGAGGTTTGGTACCTCAGAGGTTTGGCACCTCATAGCGCCTCGCCCCTCGTGGCTTAGCACCACCATGGGTTGGCCCCACTTTGAGATATGGGATTGACGCCGGTGATTTGGTATCATGCGATGGGTTGGCCCCATCAACCGATTTGTGTCTTCGGACACCGAGGTTTGGCACCTCCAAGGATTTGGTATCACATCTGTGACTATACGTCACAGTGGTTTGGCACCACCAAGTGGTTTGGTACCACAACGGGTAGACAGAGGAGTTTGGTTGGCTAGGTTGGGTATATATATATCTTAATGCATGATTAATGTGTTATATAGTGTGTATGATGTGGTATTTCTGGGAAGGGTTACATCGAGTCTTGGTGACTCACCTTCTCCTTTATTTTTTCAGTGACACATAGTTCGCGGATATGGAGCCGGAGGGACTCGAGGTGGCCATGCAGTGGAATTTTAAATTTATTAGACTTTGAATTTCGGTTCTTTACATTTCTCTTTATTTTTGGTTGATTTTAATTGGGTTGTAATAAGGCCTCCTAAAAATTATTTTATTATTGTGATATGCTTGAGTATTCGTTTCAAACTTTATGATTAAAGGAATGAATTCACATGTTTTTTTAAGCAATCGAAAAGGGTTTTCAAGTACCATCGGGTACATATAAAATATACATAATAACTTGACTTAACAAATATTTTCAAAATAAATCCAAGTATAAGATTTGTACACCTCAACTGTTTTTAACAAAACGCAATCTTTTATCAAAAACTTAAACCGGTTTTAAAAGATTTCAAAAGGTTTTTCTCCGTAGCAAACCAAATTGATTGAAGTGTTTGGGCGGGTTTAAAATTATTCTGAGCACTTATAGCGGCATTTTTCATAAAGTGTCACTAATGGTCGGACTTTTAGCGGCGTTCTTCCTGAAGTGCCGCTAATAGTCTGACTTATAGCGGCGTTTTAATAACAAACACTGCTATATATCATTTATAGCGGCATTTGTTAAATAAATGCCGCTATTACTCGCTTTTTAGCGGCGGTTTCTTAAAACGCCGCTTCAGATAATAATTGCGGCGTTTTTATTTAAAACGCCCTAAAAACGCCGCTTAAAAGTCTGTTTTTTGTAGTGCATATTTTTTATAAAACCTTAGTTTTTTAAAAATCCTTAAATTAACCCTTTGATTTGCAACAAAATCTATTTTGAAAATTTCTCGAAAAAAATTTCTAGTTTGCCAAAATTACAAAAATACCCCAGAGGTAAAATTACAAAATGCCTTTGGTTTCTAAAATTACCATATTACCCTCGATTTTAGTAAAATTTCTGCTTTTGCAAAAGTGTCCAAAACTCTATTTTACTGAAAAATTCAAGGTACTTTGATTTGGGAAAATTACTAAAATGCCCTGTTGTAAATTAATAAAATACCCTTAGTTTTTAAGATTTTCAAAATACCCTCGACTTTTGCTAAAATGTTTCTACTTTACAAAAATACCAAAATCTTTTGTTTTACAAATATCAAGATACCCTGATTTGGAGAATTTATGGAAATGCCCCTAACTTCTAAAATTATCGAAATAACCCTGATTTTTGAAATTTCTGCAACACCGCTGATTTGGAAAACAAATTTTCAAGATAACCTCGAGTTTTTGTAAATTTTGAAATACTTTTGATTTATAAAGATTATTTTCGAAGTGACCCCATTTATTACCAAAATACCTTATAGGAAAAATGATGAAATTACCCCTGGGGGGGATGATCAGGAATGCCCAAAGTGGTGAAGTGAATGTTGTGAATGAATGTGTCTCTTTCGAGATGGATGAATGTGAATGTGAATGTGAATGTGAATGTGAATCTCTGAATTAGAATAGTGAACTTGAACTGAGACTTTGTTTGATCGAAAGAACCACTATTAAACTCCTTTTCATAAAACTGCTCATGTTAAACAAAGTGGAACAAAGTACTAATGCATAAAACTCTTTAATCAGATTAAATCGCGACGTTAAAAATGAGTTCTCTGGAACGTGAACTTAAAAAAAAAATTGTGCCTAGGAAGTATGATGGCTCTATTAAGATCAGAGTGCGCAGCATAAGCGTAGCAAGGTGAGTTAAGATGTTCGATTATTCGATAGTAAGTAATTTCGAGGACGAAATTATTTTTAAGGAGGGTAGAACTGTAACATCCTAGATTAGGGGTTATGCGTTTGGAGCATAACTCAAGTGTTAGTAGGCTTTAAGGGTGTTTGGAAGTGTTTTAAGAGTTTATAGAATTCTAGGATGGAAGAGAAAGCTTTGGAAAATTATTGGTTTTTAAGTTAAAAAGGGGAAGCTAGGCTAAGGAAGCCTTAAGAAAATTTGCGTTGGATTCATGACACAAAGAAACCAATTGGCAAGGTGGCAAGAGACGCTACCTTGGGGCTTGGAAGGTGCGTCACATGGAGTGCCAAGGGGAGGAGGTTCGAGCTGCAGAGATTGCAATTGGGAGCTTTTATTTTTGGCGTTAAAGGGAGCAAGGCCGTGGAGGTCTTAAGGGAAAAATCTTAGGTTTGTTTGGCATAAAGCAGCCTTGGTAAGGTGGTCGCAAGGTGCCACTTAAGAACTGAAATGACGCCATAAGCCCTGGTGCGTGTCCTGAGTTCGAGTCTTGTTGGCGTGAGGAGGCGTGTTTTATTTTACTTTTGGCGTTAAGGGGGAGCTAAGGGAAGGAGGCTTTAAAAGAAATTGTGGCGAGTTTATGTCACAAAAAATGCCTTAGCGAGTGGCTTGAGGCGTTATTGCAAACTTGCGGAGAGTGAGGGCTCGAGTTCGAGCGAAGAGGTGGGACTTTATTTTGCTTTTGCATCAAGGCGGGAAGGGAAGGTTATACGGCAAATGGGACTTCTATTTGGATGAAGATTAAGCTTATTTTATCCTATTAATATTCGGCTAAGAGTAGGATAATTGTAGTTTTATTTATTTATTTTATTATAGGATAATTATGGTTTTATTTAGATTAAATGAGATTTTATTTTATTTATTATAGTTTAATAGATAGATAAGAGATAAGGTGTTGGATTAATTATTTTATTTGTTAAGAGATAAATAGGAGTTTAAGTTGGGATTTGATAAGTGGGGAAGTGGTGGCCAATTGTTGGACTCTAGGAGCTTGAATTTTCGGTATAAATATAGTGCTAGTGTGTGCTAAATTTCCCCCTTTCAAAACCTTTCTTTTCATCTTGGTTATTCTTAAATTTAGCACCTCTTTTCCCATTGGTGCCATTTTTCCTTGTGCAAAAGCCATTTGTGTTTCATCCTCTTCTCTATTTGATCTTGGCGAATCTATATCCCTTTCCTAATACTCTTCTTTTATTTTGTTAGCCGAATACCTAAATAACCATAGCCGACTCTTCTCCAAGCCTCAAGGCCGAATCTTTGTGTTGACAAGATATAGGAGCTGTAGATTTCTCTAAAAGATCTTTCAGGATTTACTAAGTGTCGACTACAAGGAATGAGAAATTCTTTTCCCGAAGGTGCACCATAGGCCGCGTGTTCCCTAGTTATTCGGTGAGTTTCGGGATTTAAAATCCACAAGGTAAGTATCTATAGCATTCGGCCAAGGCCATGTTGAGTAAATAGATGTGTTTCATTAATATTTAAAAGCCGAAACTAATCTATTCAAGTAATCTAGTGATTCCCAATTTCAAGAAAGAAGGATACAAAGTTTCCGGCATTTGATTAGACATCAATCAGCAGCAAGGTAAGGATTTAAGTGTACTAATCCTACAAGGATTTGGATTCATGGCCGAATGGCTCTTTACTAAGTATTAAGTGATTGATCAAATGTAGAGATTTAAGATCTAAGGCATTAGATTAAGCTTTTCGGGATTTGGAGTGAACTTGCTAAAGCGAATCAGGTGTGTACCCCACACTATCTCTTAATAAGTTTTATGGCAATGTTTAAATATAAGTATGTGTATAAGAATGTGAATATGGCTAAGGTACCATGTTATGGTACAAAGTACTCAGGTACGTTTCCTACTCCTACTAGGATTATGAATATATGTTATTTTTAACATGTGAAAAGTGATGAGAATGTGAATTAAGGCATGATATGCATGATATGTATGATATGGGGCATATGGGATATTATGAGAAAGGGGAAGTGAACGTGGTGACCTAAGACCACGATATCTGAATGTGGTGACCTAAGACCACGAATTTTATAAGGGCGATGAGCACGTCGACTACAGCGACTGCCTTCGATGGTGTGTAGCGGATGGAGGGTTGACTTAGTAGTCCCACACTGCAAAGGATGGATGCAGTGATGTGTAGCAGATGGCATATAGGTTTGGGTTCGGGTTGCATCATTATTTTATATCTCGCTATATGATTATGTATGTGAACATGTATGATAATGTATGCCTAAATTATTAAATTTTAGTGTTGGTTACACATTGAGTCTGTTTGACTCACCTGCGTTGGGAACATTTTCAGTGATAATCAAGAGGGACCGGGTCGGCGGGAGCTTGGGATGGCCATGCTCAAAGAAGAAATTCATTTTATTTGGACTATTTTATTTTATGTACTTTGGTTTTAATTTTGGGATTTAATTGATGTAATAAGGCCATAGTGGATTACTTTATTTTACTTTTATTTACCATGTACAATTTTTATCAAGTGAAGTTTAAGTAAATTTATATTAAAACAAAGCTTAAACGTTTTGTCACCTAAAGTAAAGGATTTTACAAAATGAAATAAGCTTGTTTTCAACTCAAGCCCAACCCAAAAACAATCTTTCTTTCAAAACACACAAGTTTTGTTCCTAAGTAACAAAAGATTTTTGAAATGGTTTACACCGGGGAACATACCATATCCGGTCAGGGCTTGTGGGCCGGGTTTGGGGTGTTTCAATTTGGTATCAGAGCCCAATTTTAAACACTCGGCCTGTGGTTTAAGGCCCAAAACATTTTAAAAATCTAGCCCAAAAGGAATTTTCGAAAAATTTTTAGGTTTTACGGCATGGCACCTAAGTCTCCGACCCATGATCCACCGGTAAGTACTTCGACGACAAGTGATTTGAATATGTGAAATATATGGGCTTTTATGGCAACGTAGATTAGTGAACTAGGATTTATTGAACCCTAGGACTAGTCTACTCAAAAACACAAGTACATAAGACTTAAGGACCATTAGACAAACCTGTGATTAAGTCGCCAAGCTAGGGTGTGGTAACTGTTGTGCGCATGTCTAGGAGTGGATTCAGTAAGAGCTTGGTATTTAAGCAGTCCTAGCGACTCACCTCCTCTTTACTCGAATCCTACTTGATGCGTAGTAACCGTTCACCCTAACCGAGAGGACTTAGTCATCGGCTAAACCAATGATTAAAACCCAAAAGGGACTAGCCATATTTTTTATAAAAACCTTAGTTTTTTTTTAAATCCTTAAATTAACCCTTCGATTTGCAACAAAATCTATTTTGAAAATTTCTCAAAAAAAAAATTCTGATTTGCCAAAATTACAAAAATACCCCTAGAGGTAAAATTACAAAAATACCCTTGGTTTCTAAAATTACCATATTACCCTCGATTTTAGTAAAATTTCTCTGTTTTGCAAAAGTGTCCAAAAACTCTATTTTACGAAAAATTCAAGGTACTTTGATTTGGGAAAATTACTAAATGCCCCCTGTTGTAAATTAAAAAATACCTTAGTTTTAAGATTTTCAAAATACCCTCGACTTTTGCTAAAATGTTTCTACTTTACAAAATACCAAAACTTTTGTTTTACAAATATCAAGATACCCCGATTTGGAGAATTTACGGAAATACCCCTAACTTCCAAAATTAAAATAACCCCAATTTCAAATTTCAGAATAATCATTGATTTGGAAAACAAATTTTCAAGATAACCTTGAGTTTTTGTAAATTTTGAAATACTTTTGATTTATAAAGATTATTTTCAAGTGACCTCGATTTATTACCAAAATACCTTATAGGAAAATGACGAAATTACCCCTGGGATGATCAGAATGCCCAAAGTAGTGAAGTGAATGTTGTGAATGTATGTGTCTCTTTCGAGATGGATGAATGTGAATGTGAATGTGAATCTCGAATTAGAATAGTGAACTTGAACTGAGACTTTGTTTGATCGAAAGAACCACTATTAAACTCCTTTTCATAAAACTGTTCGCGGTTAAATAGTGGAACAAACTACTAATGCATAAAATGCTTAAATCAGATTAAATCGCGACGTTAGAAATGAGTTCTCGGGAACGTGAAAAAATTGTGCCTAGGAAGTATGATGGCTCTATTAATATCGAGTCGCACATAAGCGTAGCGGTGAGTTAAGATGTTCGATTATTCGATAGTAAGTAATTTCGAGGACGAAATTATTTTTAAGGAGGTAGAACGTAACATCCTAGATTAGGGGTTATGCGTTTGGAGCATAACTCGGTGTTAGTAGGCTTTAAGGGTGTTTGGAGGTGTTTTAAGAGTTTTAGAATTTTAGGATGGAAGAAAGCTTTGGAAAATTATTGGTTTTAAGTTAAAAAGGGAAGCTAGGCTAAGGAAGCCTTAAGAAAATTTGTGTTGGATTCATGACACAAAGAAACCAATTGGCAAGGTGGCAAGGGACGCCACTTGGGGCTTGGAAGGTCGTCACATGGAGTGCCAAGGGAGGAGGTTCGAGCTGCAGAGATTGCACTTGGGAGCTTTTATTTTGGCGTTAAAAGGGAGCAAGGCAGAGAGGTCTTAAGGGAAAAATCTTAGGCGTGTTTGGCATAAAACAGCCTTGGTAAAGTGGTCGCAAGGCGCCACTTAGGAACTGAAATGACGCCATAAGCCCTGGTGCGGTCCTGAGTTCGAGTCTTGTTGGTAGCGAGAGGCGTGTTTATTTTGCTTTTGGCATTAAGGGGAGCTAGGGAAGGAGGCTTTAAAAGAAATTGTGGCGAGTTTATGTCACAAAAAATGTCTTGGCGTGGTGGCTTGGTAGTTATTACGACTTACTGCGGTGAGGGCTCAGTTCGAGCCTCGTGGACAACGAGGTGGGATTTTATTTTGCTTTTGCATCAAGGGGGAAGGGAAGGTTATACTGGCAAATGGGACTTCTATTTGGATGAAGATTAAGCTTATTTTATCCTATTCATATTCTACTAAGAGTAGGATAGTTGTAGTTTTATTTATTTATTTTATTATAGGATAATTATGGTTTTATTTAGATTAAATGAGATTTTATTTTATTTATTATAGTTTAATAGATAGATAAGAGATAAGGTGTTGGATTAATTATTTTATTTGTTAAGAGATAAATAGGAGTTTAAGTTGGGATTTGATAAGTGGGGAAGTGGTGGCCAATTGTTGGACTCTAGGAGCTTGAATTTTGGTATAAATATAGTGCTAGTGTGTGCTAAATTTCCCCTTTCAAAACCTTTCTTTTCATCTTGGTTATTGCGAAATTTAGTACCTCTTTTCCCATTGGTGCCATTTTTCCCTTGTGCAAAAGCCATTTGTGTTTCATCCTCTTCTCTATTTGATCTTGGTAGAATCTATATCCCTTTCCCCAATACTCTTCTTTTATTTTGTTAGCGAATACCTAAGTAACCATAATGACTCTTCTCCAAGTCTCAAGGCGAATCTTTGTGTTGACAAGATATAGGAGTCAGAGATTTCTAAAAGATCTTTCAGATTTACTAAGTGTCGACTACAAGGAAGGAGAAATTCTTTTCCGAAGGTGCACCATAGTCGCGTGTTCCCTAGTTATTCGGTGAGTTTCGGATTTAAAATCCACAAGGTAAGTATCTATAGTATTCTACCAAGGCCATGTTGAGTAAATAGATGTGTTTCATTAATATTTAAAAGCGAAACTAATCTATTCAAGTAATCTAGTGATTGCCGATCTCAAGAAAGAAGGATACAAAGTTTCCGACATTTGATTAGATATCAATCGCAGAGAAGGTAAGGATTTAAGTGTACTAATCCTACTAGGATTTGGATTCATGGCCGAATGGCTCTTTACTAAGTATTAAGTGATTGATCAAATGTAGAGATTTAATATCTAAGGCATTAGATCAAGCTTTTCGGGATTTGGAGTGAACTTGCTAAAGCGAATCAGGTGTGTACTCCACACTATCTCTTAATAAGTTTTATGGCAATGTTTAAATATAAGTATGTGTATAAGAATGTGAATATGGCTAAGGTACTATGTTATGGTACAAAGTACTCAGTGCACGCTTCCTACTCCTACTAGGATTATGAATATATGTTATTTTAACATGTGAAAAGTGATGAGAATGTGAATTAAAGCATGATATGCATGATATGTATGATATGGGGCATATGGGATATTAAGAGAAAGGGAAGTGAACGTGGTGACCTAAGACCACGATATCTCGAATGTGGTGACCTAAGACCACGATATCTGAATTTGGTGACCTAAGACCACGAATTTTATAAGAGGCGATGAGCACGTCATTGCAATGACGCCTTCGATGGTGTGTAGCGGATGGAGGGTTGACTTAGTAGTCCCACGGTGTGCGGGATGGTGCAGTGATGTGTAGCGGATGGCTTATAGGTTTGGGTTGGGTTGCATCATTATTTTATATCTCGCTATATGATTATGTATGTGAACATGTATGATAATGTATGCCTAAATTATTAAATTTTAGTGTTGGTTACACATTGAGTCTGCTTGACTCACCCGTTAGGGAACATTTTTCGGTGATGATCGATGAAGGGACACAGTGGCAAGAGCTTAGGGATAGCCATGCTCAAGAAGAAATTCATTTTATTTGGACTATTTTATTTTATGTACTTTGGTTTTAATTTTGGGATTTAATTGATGTAATAAGGCCATAGTGGATTACTTTATTTTACTTTTATTTACCATGTACAATTTTTATCAAGTGAAGTTTAAGTAAATTTATTTTAAAACAAAGCCTAAACGTTTTGTCACCTAAAGTAAAGGATTTTACAAAATGAAATAAGCTTGTTTTCAACTCAAGCCCAACCCAAAAACAATCTTTCTTTCAAAACACACAAGTTTTGTTCCTAAGTAACAAAAGATTTTTGAAACGGTTTACACCGGGGAACATACCATATCCGGTCAGGGCTTGTGGGCCGGGTTTGGGGTGTTTCATCTGTTATGGTTCATTAAGATTTGGTTCATCTATTCTACAAAACGTGGATTTCCATGCCATGACATATTGCATGAGGTTCAGGATTATGTAAAAAGAGGAAGTTTCTAGCAATTCAATGGTTTTCATTATCTGGTGGTTTATCCATTATTCTGATTTGATAGATTTAACTGCAATTTTGGTGGCACTGTCCATAATTTTTCTGTTTGTGTGATTTGGTTGAATGAGTTCTAGGAAACTCTATTTTGGTGTGTAGCAGAGTTAGGTAAGATGTTTTCTAATAAATATACATTCTGATTTTCTAAAAAACATCGCGTTGGAATAACCGCGTATCCTTTGTTCTTTTATACGATCGTTATGAAAATCTTTGGGATACTTTGATTTGTTCTGCTTTGGTTATATGATCATTATGAATCTCTCTACGTTACCTTGATTTGTATATTGTGTTTTGCTTGATCTTTATTTGACTTTAGTTATGTACTGAGATTCATAGCTCACCATTTTGTTTTATCTTTATCTGTTCAGGTAAACCTTTGATTTAGGACTGGATGGCTTGTGGGAGTTCGGATTGTTTTTGCACCTAATATAAATATGGCGAATTTCATAATTATTTGTTTTGATCTTTGGGGCTTGTAATATGTTTTGAGTTTTTGCATAATTCGTTAGTAATTGATATTTTCTATTGCGAGACTGCAAAATCACTTAAGTCGAAAAAACATGTTTCAGTTTTCAAAACTAAAACTCCGAAAATGGTTTTCCACTACAAATTAGGTAATTTCTTAAGTGTTTTTGAAAGCGAATAAGTAGTTTTCTAATGACTTTTTGCAAAAGTCGTAATTATTAAATACTTACTGAAATCAGTTTTCCAAACAAGTGGATGTAAATTTCAGATTCGGTTATAACTTCTAGGTCGGGTTTGGGGTGTTGCATGTAGATACATTGACTCTGTAATTTGTGAATGCCTTAACATTGTACTCCTAAACTACTAATACGACAACCTTTTTTGTTGGAAATTGAGTACCAACAACCAATTGCCTTGGATATGTAGCGGTCGAAATGGTATAACCTGAAGTGATATGTAGATACTTCAAAAACTCAAGTCCTCTTATCCCGTCAAAGTTAACTTCGAGCATACGAGCTAGAGGTATATATTCAACAACAATCCCAACTATCTATTCTATAATACTTAGTAGATGTTAATATATTAGTACATGAATTATAATTTCGGTGTAAAAAAAAATACTTACAAAGATTTAATAAGGCAGATGAAGATTACAAAATATTTAGAAGACAATAGGTAGAACAATATAACTACGCTCAAGGAAAGAAGTTGAATACATTTACTCTACTTGAAATGTTGTAAAGGTCTACATAAAAAAAATTCAGCCTCCCCCATCTTTGCCATTATAATTTGACTTACTCATTCTATCATTTTATCCAAAACATTGTTACGTCATCTCAAGCTCCTAGCATATCACCCAGAACTTTGTTCTATCATCTTAGGCTTCCATATGTTGGATCTGGTGTCCTAAGTGTAATGTTTTCATCTATGTACACTTGTATTTTTTTCGAATAGCTTGGTTTAATAAAATTATTCATGAGTGACATTAATACCCTTTTTATATTGTCCTCATGTGGTTTTTGCATTTAAAGTAAAATAGAAGCAAATATTAGCTCACTGGTTGTCTAATGTTTAACTAATATTAAACGATATTATGTGGTTAGATCGTAATACGAAAAGACCACTTATATTAGTAGACAAACCTAAACATGTCCTTAGTCTAATCGAAATGAGCAAACTAAGTGAAAGACTAATATGTCATCTATCAAGTCCAACTAGGAGATGCTTTGTCTTAGGCATCGAAGCGAATGACTCCTAGAAGATAGAGATATAGATGTGAATGACTAGACTGACAATACATCGGACTGGACCCAAGCATAATAGATCTTGAATTTTTTATGGATTTATTCACTTTTGATGTTCATAGTGTGACATACCTTAATCCTAAGTGGATGATAGACTATGTATGCATGACTTATATACTTTGAAGTAAGAAAAAACCTGAGTTCAAATAGACAAAGAACTAAAAGTTGGTGCATTGGGTGCACGACTTCTACAGTATGTAGAATCATTCACAATAGTGGAATTCATAGCCCAAAACATGGGTAAATGATATCCTCTCATTGGTATTACGTGATAGATGAAAAGTAAACTTGACCACGGGTCATTCTTCTTTGTGATGATTGACTTAATTATTATATGATAGTAATTTAGTTTTCATGAAGGAACATGTAATGGTTACCATGAGATAAAATAAGATCATATTGGGAGAGCAGATTTATTTAAAAAAGATTAAGAATATCCTAAAAGGATAACACATTTATGACAATGTCATTGAACGAGCACTAATCAAGTAGCTTTCGTAATGGTATATCATTAAGGAGAGCTCAATCACGATACTATGGTGGAATGGCTTCATGACTAAATGAGTTTATAATTAATAGGTGAAAAGCTAGAACTTAATTATAAATCATTTGAGCCCTAATCACATATGTCCAATCGATTCCTTCGTTAGTTTGTTGAAACCAGAAATGAATTGCATGTTGAATCAAATGAACAGAATTGGATAGAAATGATAAAGTTAGAGAAATGGGTTACATTCGAAAATGAATGTGGCTTCTCACTAAGAGTGGAAATGACGTGAGAATTAATTTAAGTTTTTCGGATTATTATTTGATTAATTGAAGTTCGAAAATGAAATTAAATTAATTGATCATTGTGAATTCGTTGAATATAGAAATTAAATATATTTTCTCATAGATTCTTTTACGGTAAAGTTGTCATGATTTTAATGGAATTAGAATTTGGTTGAGAAAATTATTTAATTGGAAAAATTAATTCATTTAAATGAATTTAATAAATAATGTCTATTTTGAGAAATAGAAAAACATGTACTGAGTTGGATTAAATTATAAAATGTTGGGTTAAAAGTTTAGGAAGCGCATATAATTTGACTCAATATAGGAGAGACCCGAATCTCTATCATATTGCATATGAGGAGAGGCACACCTAATTAGCTGCCCTTCTCCTAGTTCAACTAGGGGATTGGTTTTTTTTCTATTAAATAGACATTAAATGCATTCTACATATCTAATTAGGGTTTCACTTTCTCTACTTATAAATAGATGGCACTGGTAGGACTAAAAATACAATAAGTTACACACAACTTTTGTGATATTATTATTTTGCCCAAAAATAGTGAGAATTTATTTTAAATATAAATTTTATTTTTCAAAATAACAATTCTATTGGTTTTTGTAAGTGAGAGATTTACTTTCCTACTAAAAGTCAAAAAATTATTTTTGATTTTATATTTGGTTCATAATTGTTCAAGCCCACACTTGAAGTAGTTCATGGTACAAGAATAACGGAGAAGACCATTCAGTTGAAAGTCGAAAACGTCTAGAATTCTTCTCACTCAAAGCACATATATTATTTCGAAAAAAAGTTTATTGCTATAAATATTACAAATCAACTTGATTTTCAAAACTTTTATTTTTTCGCTGTGCAAAAAAACCATTTTCGAAGCAAAATTTTTCCAATACCATCATTTCAGAGGCTTCCAAAGCCCTGTTCTATCACGTCATGCTTCCATCATCTCAACTCTACATGCATGCAGGGGCGAAGCTAAAACAAATTTTTAGAGGGAGTGAATGAAATTTTAATTTTTTATAGTCTATATCTTTATAATTTATAAAGGATTAAATCGAATTTTTATAATTTTAAGGGCCGAAGTGTAATTTTACTCTTACTAATTTAAATTTTTAAACAAAATTAAAAGCTTAAATAATAATTTTACATTTTAGGGAAGCCGGTGCCACTGCCAGCACCCTTAAGTCCGCCTATGCATGCATGCATGACAATACTTTATTGCTTTCAATTGGCTTTTATTTTTCAATCTACCTTCACGTCAACCCTCATATTTTTTTCATCCTTTCCTGCCTTCACGAACCCTAATATGTTGAATACAGAGAACACATTAAAGTTGGCGCCCTAAGGGACCGAAATTCACTTCTATCCCCTGCAAACTCAACTAGTTTGCTAAATAGTTGAACCACCCAACTACGTTGCAAAATAAATTTTCAATCTCATATATACAGATAAAAAAAGCCTGTCTGAATTGATCTTAAGATTCTTTACAATTATAAATAGTTAAAATATATCATAGGTCCCTGTATTTCTCAAAAATTTAAAATTTTGTCCTTATATTTTTTCAAGAATTTATTTTTCTACTTTTAAATTTTTAAATCCAAGTCTAATTATTAACATTAACTTTTTTTTGTTAAAGATGTTTGTATGACATTTTAAAAAAAAATATTCACTTTGGAGCAATGTAACTAAAAATTATATTGCAATGAACCTGAATTAACAAAATAATTTTAACATATCAACAATTGAATATGAATTTTAAAATTTAAAAAGTAAAAAATAAAATTTTAAAAATAAAATTACAGAAACTAAATTCAAATTTATGAAGAGTGTGGGGCTTATGACATATTTTAACAATTTAAATGATATTTAAAATTTTTATTTTTTGTATTTGTATAATAAAATTTATATAATTATTGAATTGAAGTCGTGGAAAATGAAAGCCGCCAAATATATAAAATTTATGTGGGATCTACTGAGCCGAATAGATAGCTGGAGTCTAAGCTAGAGATGTGGCTAATCCAGAATGGATCACTATCAACCACTAGGAAGCACCGACACGGTAAAATCTTCTCATACCGGTGTCGCACCCGTGTCCAACACGGACACGCCACGACACGGCCGGATACGCACGGACACGCCTTGAAGCGTGTCAAAAATGACACTCGAGAGTCTGCTGAATTTTTTGTAGAGAATGAAAAAGCAGAGCAAGGCAAAGGTAAATATGGTAAATGTGAAAGGAAAAAGGAGTAAATGGGAAGAAAAAAAATGGGCTGCATAAAAAGATAAAAAGAGAGTTAATGCTGAAAAAAAGTTAATGCTTAATGTTGAAAAAAGTTAATGCCTAAAATTAATGCTGTGTAAAAAAAAAGAAAAAATTAATGTTGTGAAAAAAATTAATTAATGTATTGTTTTATATAATTATAAATTTATAATGAAAAGAATTAATTATATATTAATGAAAATATCAATATTTTTATTTACATTGAGTATTTTAACATAAATATATATATAATAAAATATTTTTATTGTCGTATCCTACCGTATCCGTGTCCTCATTTTTAAAAATTATCGTGTCACCGTATCCGTATCGCGGTCGCACTGTATTGCGTGTCCGTGTCCATGCTTCATAGTCAACCAGGCTGCTTGGCTGTAGCCGGGCACTGGTAGTGCGGCCAAGATTCCATGAACCTTTCCTTCGAAGGTTGCAGTTTCATGAACTCAAATGGATTAGGCAGCAGTCGTCAGTACAAGACCCCCATCTTTATTCGAGTGCATTGCATGGCGCACTTATTTTTGCTACCTCACTGTCCCATCGTCGGCTTTCACCCACGTTTCGGTGTATCTTTGGCTGACGTGGGTCCTCGCCTTACCTAATAATAACCCACAAAAATACCCACTATTTCTATAATATTTTTCTCTCATTTCTACACATTTTGACAGCCACTCGGATTTCTTTGGTTTAGATTATTGCAATAAAAAAAAAATAAGAAATAAAAAAAACGTGAGGAATGCTTTAGTTCGGGAGTTCTCCCACAAATTGCTCCTATATTCCTATTATACGTTATAATCTTATTTATTAATACAAATATTAATACGTTATTACATTTCAAGTGTCATATTTATAATAGCAATTTTAATCTGTCCCAACACTTTGATACAGAGAATTATTGCATTCATGTTGGTTTATGGCATATACTTTACATGTTAAAAAGTGTTTTTTTCCTTTCCTTTTTAGTTTAACTCGTAAATCACACATATTAAGCAAAGCCTCTAAGACCCAACCTCCCTAATTTCTTTTTTTAATTGGAGAGGATGATGATGAGAGACATTGTTTTCCAAGCCAACTAGTCTGGAAATTTAATGAAATATTTGTATACAAGTAAAGTTGAAAACCCATTGTAATTTGCCCTCACATGCATCGTGGATGGTAGTAAATTAAATATCATTAAGGCTCCTCAATTTTGTGTCTTTTAAAGTATAAAAATCTAATCTAACAATTTTAGATATTTAATATGTTTCTCTTTCATATTAGTAACATAGATATGTTTTTACTCTCTCCAAATTTGTGTTTTGTTTTTCTACGTGCGTGGTGAAATTACCTCTACATTCTCCACATTTCTAATTAAAAAAACATCATATCCCTGATGATCAAGCTTTTTTTCTATATTCATTGGATTATTTTTACAGGTAATGAGTGTGTGTTTAATATTTGCTTGCTTTTAAATTGAGAAAAGTATTGTGGAAAAGAAACAATTATTTGGTTTCTAAAACTTTTTTTTTTTGTTTTGAAATTGAAATATACATATAAAATTATTTTTCAACAATGCAAGCATGCTTTCCTATGATAAAAACATGAAAAATAAAATGATGAATTATTATATATTTAAAAGAGATTATGGGTTTGAATAATTTAAAATTTTTTAATTAAAAGTAATACCAAATCAAAAGTAGGAAAATGTAAATAAAATCTAAATGCACGTGGCGTTGAATAAAAATGATATAGATCGGCCACGTTTTTAAATGGGTAGCGTAAGCTGTTATTTCATTTCCAAATTTGGAAAACTCAAATAAATAAATTAATAAAAATATCCTTACCTATCACGTGCATAAATAATAGCATACGTTGAAATTCAACACTACCAAATAAAAATGCAAAAATCCCACGTTTATATATATACACACTTTGCACCACCATAACCTCTGTCACCTATGTTTGCTTCCATTTCTTCATCTCAAACCAACCACAATCAGTAAAAAGGCTTCCATATCTTCAATAATAAGAAACAAAACCCAGGTTCTTGAGTGAAATTGGAGCTCGAATTCTTCTGGAATGGAGTGGGCTCGGGGAGAAACGATTGGATATGGAAGTTTCGGCACTGTGAATTTGGTGTTACCTAAAACAGGGTTTTCGGGATCATCATTCATGGCTGTCAAGTGTTGTGAAACTAATACCTCGGCTTCTCTCAAGAACGAGAAACAGGTGCTCCACCAACTTGGTTTCTGCCCCGAAATCATCCGTTGTTTCGGCGACGATTTTACTGTTGAGAATTGTGGGAAATTTTACAATCTGTTCTTGGAGTATGCTGATAAAGGAAGCTTGGCCGATCACCTTCAGCTAAACGGTGGGAAATTGATGGAATCCGATGTTAAAAGATTTGCAAGATCGATACTGAAAGGGCTAAATTTCATCCATTCCAAAGGGTTTGTTCATTGTGATATCAAGCTTCAAAATGTTCTTTTGTTTGGTAATGGGGATGTGAAGATAGCTGATTTTGGATTGGCAAAGAGAAAGGGTGAAAAACAGGGGAGGTATGAAATCAGGGGAACGCCTTTGAGTATGGCCCCTGAGTCTATCAATGGAAACGTGTATGATTCGGGGGTGGATATTTGGGCACTTGGATGCGCTGTTGTTGAGATGTTTACTGGGAAACCAGCTTGGAACTTGAAACCAGGAGCCAACATGGCGGATTTGTTGATTAAAATCGGGGCCAGTGATGAATTGCCTGGAATTCCAAGGGAGTTATCTGGGGAAGGAAAAGATTTTCTGGTCAAGTGTTTTTCTAGGGATCCAAACAAGAGATGGACAGCTGAGATGCTCCTGCAACATCCTTTCATGGCTGGCGATGATGAAACGGTTCCATCAACGTCTTCACGAGGTTGTGTTGAAGAAATCGCAATAACCCCAAGATGTACTTTGGATTTTCCAGATTGGGTTTGGAGTGAATCGATTGTAGGGGAAAATTCAAGCATGTTTTCATCGGCTTTGGATCGGATTCGTGAATTGGCATGTGATGAGGCACCTAACTGGGGTGTTAGCGGCAGCTGGATGAGGTTGAGGTAGAATAAGATGATGGAATAGCCATATTAGCGTGAATCAAATTGTAAATTGTATTAGAAAACATTAGTAGACTGACTTTGTGCTGATGGAGAGTTCTGATTGGCCACAAATTGTATAGACCATTGTTTATTTATTCATTTCCCCTTAAAACTTGGTATTTCCACAGATTCATTTCCCATAGGCTGCTTCGGTTCAACTTCTACGTTCCTTCTTATTTATTTTGGTTGTCACAATTCAGCTTACCAATCCGTGTGCTCTTTTCTCAAAGTCTGAACAATGAATTCACCTTTCTGTTTGGTTTCAGTACCACTTTGACTTTGACCAGTATAAGAGATTGCAGTGTGAACTCAAAAACTTATTCATGTCAAACTGTAATACCATAGCAGGGTAGACTTTGGTACATGCCACCCCAACCATCACTCTTCATTCTATACGTCACATTGGGATCATTTTCAATTTTTTTTAATTAATAAAAAGTGTCTTAAATTTCAATTATAAAATTATATACGCATTAAAGGTATTCTTTTTTTAATTTGAATTTTTCAACATTTAGTGATTCACCCACATTTCTTTGATATTTTTAATTAGTATGGGGTTCTACTTGCACTTCATATTGAGTTAATTGTGCATTTTTTAATTATAGTAGTGTAAATATTATAATTTGTTTAAAGTTTTTGTACTTTTTTCAGATATTTAAAATTTAATCTTCATATTTTTATTTTTAAGAATTTAGTCTCTATTTTTCTAATTTTAAAATTTAGGTCCATTTTATTAACACTGTTAAAATTCTTTTGTGTTGGTGTGACATTTTAGAAAAATAAAATAAAATAAATTGTGTATCCATGTAAAAAAAATTTGTAACGGACTGAATTTAACAAAAAATTTGATGATGCTAACAATTATTAAAAGTTCACGTAATCATTTTAATTGGAATAAAGTATTTTGACTAACCAATGACATTATAAAACTTGAGATATCAAATTATGTCAAAATTAAAATATATATAAATTAAATCTCAAATTTAAGTGAAATATAAGGTTCAAATTGAAATTTAACCATTTTTATAATTAAAAAATAGAAAGATACGTATAATATTCTCATGTAAAAAAAAAAAAGAGAAAGAGGTGTGGATTGTGGAAGACCCTAAGGACTTCCTTTTATACATGATTACACATTTACAAGCATGACATTAACATTTAATTACCCATAAAATAAAATAATTTAATATAATTAAAATGCGAAAAACTTGGTTTGATGGCATGGAGTAATACAAAGAATTGTGTCCACTAAACCTAATAATCTCAAAATGATAATGAATGTAGTGTAGATGAGTAGTGGAACCAACAAATAATTTAATTCACAATAAATTAGGTCTTTTCTTTGGTTTCAAAAAGCAAATTAATCAATAATATTAACTCAAATATCTAAACTAATCTAAGATGGATTAAAGCATGCATGTATAATGGACAAAATAGAAACGTGCTAAATGAAACTTATGTGCTATAAATATACCATATTTCTATTCCTAAAGTAATCATTAATAAATAATTAAGATTTTCTTCATCTAATCCTCATCATCTTCCATGTTAAATTATGCTTTTTCTCTTTCCTTTTATTTATACAATATCTTCAAATTCATAACATTTAACACATTCTTAAATGATAAACTCTTTTATTTAAATACTAATAATTTTAATTTTACCACATTTTAGAAAAACTAGATCTGAGTGCATAAACAAATTGGATAAGTAAGCAGAAAATATTTGCCTTAATCTTTATATATATATATTCTCTTTACTGATTTTATATTACAAATCAACTAGACATTAATTCCATTAAAAAATAATAATATGATTTATTCTTTTACAAAATAATATAACTATGGAGATATTTTTTTTATTTTTTACATATTTTAAACCTAAAATAATTTTTAAAAAATACTTTAATTTTTAACTCAACCTTACCATCACAATCAAAATGCATTTGACATAATGATTTATTTGGCCTTTTAACTTAAAAAAAAAAATTATTTTAGCACCCATTTAATTTGTTGCATCTTTTAACCGTTGAACTTATATTTTTTATTAAATCACGCAAAAAAAAACTTTTAAAATTTTAAAAATTAATTAAATGTTTAACATATCATCTACATATATGCTACACTAGTAAAGTTAAAAACCATTTTTCTTTTCATTTTAAGGTGACTTGACCAAAATACAAATTCAATGGCAAAAAAAGAAAAGGAAAAAATTAAATGAACTTTCTTTTATAAAATTGAAATATCAAATAAATTATTATCTCTAACTTAAATTTTATAAAGTTATGCTTTTAGTGTTCCATAATCAAATATATAATTTGAACAATTAGTAATCGGCACTTATACCCTTACTGATGCTAATACGTTGTCTACCTCAATTAGAAAGGTTAATCTCTTTCGATTATCAAATTAAATCACATTTACTCTTCAATTTATTCTGGTTAGCTAATTAATTAATTTGAATTGAATTAATTGCGAGTTAACTAGTAATAATTGATTCTATTAAAATTATTGTAATTTTATAAAAATAATATGAAAATGATTTAATTCATAAATGAGGTTAGAAAAAGATTTGCATCTTCATATTTTTATTCGATATTAAACATGTTGGGTGGAGGTTTTTTCAAGTTAATGCGAATACAAAACGGTCTTTTAAGTAAAAAATCAAACAAGGTTATCAGTTGAGATGAAAATAAGGGTATCCCCAACAACAAAATGAGAACATTCAGTTTTTTTCCTATCTATCAATGCGAAATGAGAATGACCTTTCTAAGTTGTACCTGTGAAAGAATGGCAAAAAAATTTTGAATGTGTCAATAAGGTTAAGCAAGTTTCTTAGCTCGTCCGCTCGAAGGAGCACCATCCTCTTTTTTGGACCCAGATGCCTCGGGTTTTCTAGCCCAGGCAGGAGCTCTGTCTGGCTCGTAACGGTAGTCATAGAATAGTTCCTCTCCTGCATTGATTCGTTCTTTGGCAAATATACCCACACGGTGATCCCCTGCAACCATAATGACCTGCAAGACAATGGTTCATCTCAGCTCAATAATGAAATGAAAAGTGGCAAAAACAACTGTGGAACTCCAGAGGGTATTGACAGACAAATGATAAAAGAGAACAAGAGAAAAGAGTCTTTCTTGCATTCAAAGGCATCTGAAGTGTACCTTGGCATAGCAATTAGGCTCAGGAGAATGGTTGGCGAACTTCAATTTGTCACCTTTTCGGTATGCATCAAGCACAAACTGAAAATTGGCAGCATCAAGGAATCAAAATTTGCTAAGAACATAAAAGAAGTTACATCTTCCAAAAATAAAAAGATGAAAGGGCATGCCTGATCATTCAGATTGAATAGAAATGATGAATTTTCACGGTCATATATCTTTCCACGCTTATCTGCTTCCCTGTGGGAGATCAGCTCTCCAGTGTACTCACCAAGGTATTCATGCTTGCCAACATTATTCTGAAGGATGGCCCAAAAACTAAACAGTAAGTAGGAGGTGGAAGACTTGAAATCAAACCGAAAATTTCTAAATTACCTTCAAAAAGGCTCCCCATCCAGAAACATCTGATCTTCCAAGCAAGACCTGTACATACATGATGGGCAAGCCTTGTCAACAAATCGCTACCATAATCTTCTGGAGTGTCGGTGTAGGAATATTGAGTGAACAAAAAGGTTAAGCAATGTAATGCCTATAAGACAGGATAGCTATGCAAACAAGGGAACACTAACAAATACACTGTTACTTTAAATATTAAAAATGTATTTCTAAGCATATTCAAATACACCGTACACATGTACTCATCCAAGCAATTAAATGGGATGGGAATGGGAAACACCATTACCCTTTGTTGCTGTTTCAGAAGAAGCTTCATATTTCTGCATTCATAATTGTCACCTCTTTGTGGAGGAACCCCAAGACTACCGGTGCCATCACCACAACTGCAAAGGCAATTTTAAAGAATCAGATGCCAGAAGCAATACAGAAAGTCAGGAGAACAGAAAACAAAAACATACAAGCAATAACTTTAGATTTAAAATAAAAAACAATAAATGAGGATTCTAAATTTTTATTTGTTCTAAATATCTTAGTCCTCCACTAAAACCGTACGAGTAATTTCAACATAGCCAAAGAAGACAAGCCACTACCAGCTGAAACTATACATTTAGATAGAGGATGAATCTATGAGAAGTTTTATCATGTTAATAAAAAGTTGATTATAGAAAAAAAAATTATGAGTTAGTAATGGTGAAGTGCTAGTAAATAAATGTTAAAACAAGTGAATAAACAAATATGGAAGGCATGTATGATCTCCAAACACAACTTGGGAAGCAGATGAAGCCATATCACAGGTAAGGTTAACATGAACCTTTCCCAACACAGAAGATGCAACATATACAACAACAATGGTGCCCAATAAAGTTAGTATCTCTTTTCAGTTCTAATTTAGAATAGGTTTAGGAGAAGCGTGCAACCATTTTTTCCCATAACAGAACAAGAAAAGGAAAATCAAAGCCAGAGCTCACCTGACCCAGCAATTTCTACAAACATCTGGATCACATTCCCTGTCTGCAGCAAAGCATGGACACTGACGACTTCGGCATTGACTTTTAGCACAATGACAACCTCTAAATCGATTCTTGCAACTCTTAGGACATCTAAATAAACAAGCAAATATCAATAGACAGAATACATGCTTCAACATCAGGATATCATCAATGCACATGTGGTAACCATATATCTATATCAAGATCTAAGAAATCCAAATAATCAAATATTGACAGACTCAGGAATTTATTGATGACACAAAATTTAGCTTGAAAAATAATAGCTCACCCGCAGTATTTTTCACAGCATGTTCCATTTAAAAGGCAAGAACATTGCTTTCCGCAAGCAGTTTGACAGCTACACGGATTATACTGCCGGCATGGCAGATCTTTCCTCTCACTAATCCTTTTCCTGATTGAGTGATATGCAGCTGATTTCCAGGTATATTTCAAACGACGGACTCTACCTCTTCTACGTAAGAATCTTGATCTCCGTCTTACTTCATTATTTCCCTAGGGTTAAAAAAACAAAATAGAAGACAATGAGAACTCAGAGACAAAAAAAAGTTCGCAGATATATATAGTTTTCAAAAGCTGCAAAAATAAGTCAAATAAAATCACTAACCATAGCTCCATTAAGGTCAAATTTGGAACACCCTTCAAGAAGAGATAAAACACCATCAGCTGCATGGCAAGCCAGCTTATTGTCAGAGCAGGTCATGTATAGGAAAACTTCCCAACATGTCTTCAATCCGTTTAAAAGATTTCTGGCAATCAAACAGCTGGATGACAAAGAGTAAACTATAAGTCAAAAGAATCAATTTTCAGGAAGGAAACCCAAAAGCTATTACAGCAAGCAAAATGCAAAAAAATTGGTGTTACTTGCAAAGAGGGCGATCCACAAACTATATAAAGTAACTCTTAGACCATGAGTCCTGATTGTTGTCTGAATTTTGAGAAAATGGGGGAAAGAAAATAAACATCATAATTGAATCATAACTGCAACTTTTAACAAACACTTACAGCAAGACCTGTAGAAAAATAGTAAGATGGAAATGCTTTCAAATGAACTTAATGATAGAGTATATTGTATAATTAACAATAACCAGGCAGCAGCTTTCATAGAATTCATCGACTCAAAAGCAATACATTAAAATGCAATGTGAAGTTGTAAAACTAACCTGTTCCTACCAAAAATCTCCAGACCTTTATCAAAAAGACCTTTTTCAATAGCTTTCCAAGATTTATCATCACTTAGTTCTTGTTTACATAAATTTTCGTCCACAAACTCTTCATTTCTCAGGCAACCATTGCTACTAGTCTGAGCCAGATCATTAACAGTCTCACTATAGGGTATTTCTCCTTGCACTCCTTTTAATGGCCAATCTTTCCTCCTAGACCTTCCTGTATTTGAGGATTTCACATCCTTTTGCGAAGAAGACGTAGCATCTTCATTTTCTTTTCGTGGATTAGACCTGAGTCTCATATCCGTAGGCGAAACACCTCCACTCACAAGAGAATCAGATTCAGAAGCTTCCATCTTCTTCTGCCTCTTGCGCATGCAAATTAAAACTCGCTCAGCTACTCGCTTGCTATTTCTCTTGAGAATGCCAGATTTTCCAGCAATTTTAGTCTTAGAAGGTGATAACTGAGGAATAGGTGAGGAGTCTTCATGCCTGGGTCTTATCTCTGAGTCACTACTTTCTGAAAGATTTTTAGCATTGGATGAAGCACTTTCACTTTGGCTTGACTTTGCCTTCCTCCTAGTAGATGGACCAGCAGATTTCTTACTAGATGATATTTGTGCCGCAACACCATCAGATGAAGAATTTGACTTGTCTTCAGGATTCATTGGAGACCTAACTGTGTCATTTCTTTCTGACTTAAGTACCTAGCATTAAACAAATCCATAATGTATAACTACAAGGAATTCAACAAATAAAGAAAAAAGAGATCAGCTAAACATATACCAAACGATAGCAATGCAGACCACATGGTGCATTCTCATCATCTGTACGATTCCATGGAGTTTGTTTATCAGCCTGAAAATTATAGGACTGAGAAAATAAGAATCTAGGAGCCTAGCAACAAACTCAGGCAATTATAAACATCTAGAATTGCATGAACAACTCACAGGAAATATTAGGTCCTGAGAACATCCATGTAATCTGCAATCAAAGACCTGCCAAATATAAGAAAAACGGATACAATTAAAGAAGATAAGAAAACAACACAGAATATGATAAAGAACAAGAAAACTGCTTACAAGGCACCGTCTACAAAATAAATTGTCAAAAGAATCAAGAGCTGCTTCAAGATCCTTATCAAGAAAGGAATTCCAATTTTGTTCTTCAGTATCCCTATTCTTAGAGGCCCCAGTGTCCTCCTCCTTCATAAGAGTTTCGTATCTTGCCTGTATAAGATGTTGGATGGTGTTTCATATCTCTGAAACGCCAGCAAAAAGAAAATGGGGAACAGCTGGACCTAAGTTTACACTATGACCAGTTTTATCAGAAAATGAGCAGTGGGGAAAAACAATCCCTCTTAGTAGCCAAAAATGTAAGAAAAAAGGCCACCTCTATTTTTTTTTTAAGAAAAAGAAAAATCAAAGTCCAACATGCAATTTCCAGCAAGGGTGCATACCTTGACATCAGCTGGACTTCTAGACAAGCACTGTGCTAGTGATTCCAGCACCGGATCAGACAAACCAACTTCCTTGATAGTCATTCTGGCAATTTTATAACAGCATGTGTGAACATAAGCAATAATTGGATGGAGTTCAGACATCAATTTTAAGAATCCTTGAAAGATATAGCTTTATTGGCCCATAAGTCAATATGAAGAATAATAATAATAGAACAAGACCATGCAAGGATCACTAATGCAATATGAATTAAATTTCATAGAACATGTTTATAAACATCATGTAAAGATAGCTTAGAGGTTCATGAAGTAAATAATAATGATTTTGCAACTATTTTAAGGATATTAGAATTTGATTCAAAGTAGCATAATTACATAAGCATATATTTCCTTTCAAAATAAGAAATGAACTGCTTCTTTTCCACCAAAAATAGTTAACTAAATTAAAATGGTGAAAATTCAAAAGGCACAAAGAACCCTAAAGCAACACAACATTTACAAATCTAAGCAAATTAAATAATTGATGTCTTACCCATATTTTTTTGGAATACTTGCAATGTATCCCATAATTATCAATCTTTTTTATAATTATTAATTCCAAACAACACAAGTAAATTATGCATAGCTTTGTCGCTCAATATTTAAAATACATCTTTATGTGTTGACAAAATTCTAATTACTGCAGCTATACATGTTTTCAGTAGGGGTTAGCAAAATCCGATTCGATTCAAAAACCTTGATAAAAAATTCAAATTTTGAATTAAATAATTCGAGTTATTTGAGTTAATCTAAGTTATTCAGATCAACTTGAATAAAAAATCAAGCTTTTCAGTTTAACTCGAATATGAATTACACAATTCGAGTTATCCGAAAATCCGAAAAAGAAAAGGCAAAACTACATCGTTTTGATAAATGTTTAACTTTTCTAAAGTTAAAAGTCAAAACCATTAAGTTAAAAGGCAAAGCTACGTCGTTTTGATAAATGTTTACTCATTAAGTTAAAAGGCAAATAATCTTGTACTTCGTCTACTAGTTAAATAATTGGTGCATGCAAATGCAACATTGAGTATAAATAATAGGATTCGTTAACTCGACTCGAAATTTTTTGACTCAATTTAGTCCAATACGAAAAAAATTCAAATTGAGTTCGGTTGCTAAAATAGGATTCGTCAACTAACTCGAAATTTTTTGACTCGATTCGACTTGATCGAATACTCACCCCTAGTTTTCAGACTATTTTCAGATTTCTACACTAGATCAGGTAGTAAAAGAAACAACATATATTTCACGATAGAAAAAGAGAAAACAAAACCAACCGGAGAATAAAGTCTTCAGATTCAACAAAATCTTTCTTTTCTTCATCTTCCTCAATTAGTTCCTCCTCACTGTCGCTGCAGATAAGTGCTTCACCACCATTCTGATCATAGTATATTCTCCTTCTACCCACCACTGATTGATCCTCTGTCATTCTTTGATTTCTGCAGCCAGAGAAATTATTTAGTTTATCCTTTTCATAGAAATTGAGAAAAGAAAAAAGGCAAAAATAACCTATTCAAAATCTAATTTTGCTAGTGCTCCCATCTTGCCTAGGTGTGTGAAAGATGTGGAATCGAAACCTCCCATTGGGCAAGTCACCAAGCTCAATGTGGACGGAGCCTGTTTTGCAAGTGAACACTGTGGAGACATTGGAGTTGTGGCTCGTGATGAAGTTGGCTTTTAGTCCTTTGTGGTGCAACTCAAGCTATTATTTAGAGGCCCCTTGACACAGGAATTACTTGAGGTGAGAGCTTTCACTTTAGCTCACAAATTAGCTAAGGAGAGGAGGGAGATTCATTTGCAGTGGTGAACAAGCTCCAAAGGGATGGACCAAGACTTATCTATCCTAGGCCTACGCCTCTCTGAAGCTCACAGACATGCTAAGGATTTTCAGTCTATTACTTCTGCTCATATTGGTAGACTGGGTAACCTAGTTGCACACCATTTACCTACTTGGGGCGGGTTTGTAATGGCATTTTCTACTTTGGATTTGATTATCCTAGTTTTCTTCTGGAGTTTGTACTTTCTGTTTAATTTTTTTTTAGTATTTTCCATATCCGTTTTCCGGTTCATGTTTGGGGTTTGTGACTGCCCCTCCCAACAACATTGTCTCCAAGGTTCAAACCTATGTCTTCCCTTGGGAGGGAAATATGCCTTACCATTACATCTAAGACTCCTTGGTGCTATTTCTATTTAATGATATGGTTTTGTCAAAAAAAAAAATCATATAAGTTTACTAAATTGGATAAACACAATAGTCATTCTAGAAACATGATTAAAACATTTCTTTCTAACTGACGTTCTATATATAAATAAAGAGTGCAAGAATATATGACATAAAAAAATCTGACAAGAATTCTAGTTACTCCCACAAACCTGTCTAGAAATATCCATGTTGTATAAGGTGGCAGCTTTTTTACTTCAGTAAGCTTAATAGGGCGAACAGCATTCTTAACTGGAATACTAGATCCCATAAGAACTGCTGTAGAAGGTTCTTGATAGCTATAACCATCCTTATCCCCATTACTTGCATCAATGCCATTTTGCATACCAAGTGCATCTTTTTGCCTCTTTGTCAATAGATCAGAAGCACTATCAGTGTCAATAATCCAACTGCTTCTCCGTTCCTTTGACAATTTATAAAGATGGCTTGTTATACCAACTAATTTTTGCTTGTTTTCTTCCAACCTTGTCTGGAAATAAAATAAACCAAAATAGATTAGCATGTATAACATTTATTTAAGCTCCTGAATAATGAGATAAGCCAGGAATTCACCTTTACAGAAAGAGATCGATCTGCAGCAACTTGTTTCTTTAACGAATCAATTACTGATAAAATCTCCTTAACAGACAGGGATTTTCCTTCAATCTGTGTCATCTGCGTAAAAGATAAAAATCCAATCCAAGTTTATTATTACCAAGTACACATAATTCAAGACAGAAATATCTACCAAAAATTGTTGAACAAACACTTTTAAAACTAAAGAGTATGAGAGGAAAAGAAAAATAATTTGACCTCAAAAGCAAAGACTAAAATCAATCCAGTTTAGTAACATTTATCAGCTTATAAACGTGTCAATTATACACTAAATTTCAATGACGTAACAACCCATAAAATAAACTAAATTCAACAAAATGCAGCTAGCTCCTACGACAAAACAAAAAAAGAGTCCAAAATCGAGGGAAACAAAAATAGTTAAAATGAGAATCATAAGGAAATAAAATATTCATGTGAGAGAGAGAAAGAAAAATCGGAAATGCGAGAGTTACCCAGGAATCCTTAGGAGGTTCCGATCTATCCGCCGAAGCAGAACACGAAGGTTTCGCTGTCATAGTCGGAGAGAGAAGCGGTTAGAGTCCGAAAAAGTATATAGGAAGATCCGGATCGAGATCCGATTCATAAGAAGACAATGCCGGAGGAGTAAAACAAGCAAACTAGGTTTTTTGGCGGGTCAAGCTTCAAACCCTAATTGTAACAACTTTCTTTCCCTCTCAACTTTTTTTTTTTTTCGTAGGGTCATTTTTTTCTTTGTTTTTATTTCCTTTTCTACAGAGTTTTTTAAATTATTTTAAATAGACTGAGGTTGGAAAATGTAAAATAAAGTTTTGGGGGGAAAGAAACGTGGCAATCTGGTTTGAATTACGTACTGTTGTACATAACAAAAGCTTGCTTTGTTTGGATCAACAGACACAATTTCCATTTATATGGAAATGAGATATCTATTTGTACAACTCAAATAATTAAATATAATAAATTATTTTTATACAATACTTACTTTTGTCTATAATTTTTTATCCTTAAATTAAAAAAACACGTTTAAACACCATCAAATTCATATTTTATTATTACAATAACAATAGTACTAATTGAATTAAAGTTAAACTACCTTTTTATTAAATTTAGATTTAATGCAAGTTTGGATGGAAGATTTCGAGAATGAATTTCATTTATATCAAAATTTTTAAAATTTTAAAATAAATTATCTATTTAAGTAAAAATAATGGAGATTTTAAAATTTAGGAGGAGTTTTAAGTAACTCAATTTCCTTTTGAAATTTCTCATTATTTTATTTTTAATATAAATTATCCTACTATAAAATAAAAATTTTAAACTTCAAAAAAAATACTCAATTTTAATATTTTTAAAATTTTATTTTATTAAAATATTTAAAATTTTAAAATATAATGATATACGTACTGAATATTTTTAATATAATTTATTTTTCTTTTATAATTATTTTTAATTTATAAAATTTCAATAACACAAATTTTCTTAAAACAATTATTTATTCAAACAAAACAATTACAATTACTAGCATTTTAAATTTATGAATTGGAAGTACTAACATTTTAGAAAATCTCCAAAATTTTAAAATTCTTCACCAAACACACTCTCAAGCAGTTTGAATTATTAAATAAGACAAATTTAAATAATTGTAAATGTCAAGTATTTGTATTTACTTTTGTGGAGTTTTTTTTTTTTTTTTACGTTCATTTTATAGTTCATGTTTAAGATTTGTGGTTACCCTTTTAATAATGTCATTTTATGGTTCAAACATATGTTCTTATTTTGAAATTTAATATATTTTACCAGACATCTAACACTTATTAATACCTTATAATTTTAATGTAATTATTTATTGTTAATTAATATTAAAAATCACTCAAACATATTTTTTAATGGTACAAACAAACTCAATTAATTTAAATTTTATTTCAAATTGAATTTGAGTTTTAAAAATAAAATCATCAAATTCGCACTAATCTTTTATAGCGTAATCACACTTTTGTAATATATATTTTAATTATTCAAATTAAATTTAAAATCAAGTCGCATAATTTAAAACGATGAAGTTATTTACTTTGGTATTAAATTAAATATTATCCAATTCATTTAATTATTTGATAAATGTAATGAATTATAAGTTTGGTTATCCTTTTATCTATTAAAATTACGTACATAAAAACTGGTAAAAAATTGTAACCTCTATTATTAAAGCCTTTGTGTAACCAAATGAAAATTAATGTACCGACTCCAATTCTGCACTAAATAATTTTATATATAATGAAAAAGTACATTATTCTAAAAATCCTACATTTTCGTTTATAGAATATTAGGTTTTAGTTGCATAATATCATTATCTACTTTGATAAATGATTTTCTTTATCTTTTTTATTTTCGCTTTATGTTTAAAAAGAAAACAATTATTTAACTAAATTAAATTATTAAGTGTTTTGATTTATAATCTCGGAGATCGTTATGACTCTAAAAATATTTCTATATAATGTCAGAAATTTTGTTAAAACAAATTAATAATTGACAATATTGTTTACGTAATACAATATTAATGTAAAGTTTGTTTCCTAACTCCATTAGTTAATGATATATATATATATATATATATATGATATATATATATATATATAAAATATCAATATTGATTTTTGGTAATTTATACTCAAGGTTATTAAACTATTAGTAAATTTACGTTTTAATCATTCAATTTTAAAAAGTTACAAATAGTCACTGAATTAGTCAAAAAAATTTATTTAAGTTATTGAGTTATTAAAATTGCTTATGTGTGGCATTCTTTGTTTGCACTGCTTATACCAATCGAAAACTCTTTTTCTCTTTCTCTTCTACAATTTATTTTTTTCATAAAACAAATTTAAAAGTCACGTATATTGTAGTATCTACCCAAATGAAAATTAGAATATACTTGAATGTTCATTTATCTAAATGTCTAAACTATTTTTTTTTTTAGTATTTATGCATTATTTTGCAACTAATTCTCTTTATTCACAAGATTGATCTATTGCCTTATTTACTAGGTTAAAATTTTCTTAATTGAGTGAACAAGTCCCATTTAGGTGCTTTGGATCTTAACATTATTAGGATATAAACTTCATTCTATTATCGAATTAAACAGCGAGGAAGAAAAGTTGTACATACATTGAGCCTTATGTTTTTCCAAATATCTATTACCAATAACATTAATACTACAATTCCACAAATTAAAAGTGCAATATATATTTTTAAGTTTGTAGAATAATGCTTTTATTCTGTGAACAAGTGTCATAATGCTAGAACTTTCGTCTCGCGTTCCGTGCATCATTAGACAATCCGTTCTTTCCAAACTCACCTAAGTCAGCCTAACCACCACAAGTGAAGGTTCCTTCAGAATTCCTCTAATGCACCAATTTATATAGTGGAAGCAATTATGCCAAAAAAAAAACTACAAAAACAAAAAAATAAAAAGCCATAGAAAAGAATGCACAAGAAGTGTTTAAGTAAATGCTCTCCAAGAATTCTATTAATTTTAAGCATTCAAGATACAATGGATGATCTACAAGTGAGGGGGAGACTCTCTATTTATAGTTGAGCTTCCCAAAACCAACGATCTAGATTAAGTTACACCGACAGATGAGATTAGCATATCCCTTAAATCATGGGATTTACAAGATATACCATATCAAATCTAATCTAATCTTTACAACATATGATTCCTATCAATCTTCTGAGGTTAGTTCCCATATTTACCAAGGTAGCCTATGTTGTCATATCTTCATCATTGGTCCACCCAGGCTTCAATCTAACAGGCTTCTCCAACAATTCTTTGAATCAAACCAGTTTTTATGGGCTAAACAATCCCCATCTAATAGATAGACCTCCATAGGGTGCGCCTTGTGCCATGGTCATGGGCTTTGCACTTTGGCCCCTGACATTCTCCCCCACCCATTCTCGCAGTGCCCTCGATGCGCCTTCGAAATGGAACTAACTTGATTCGCCTTTGAACTCTCTTGTCCCCTTGGCTCTTTCTCGACTAGTCTTGCTATAAGGTTGTCCCTTCCTTCAAAACTTTCATCTTGGCTTCCGTCACCTCTTAACTTGAACTGTTGCACTTGTTGGTACATCTTGTTGGCAAAAGTCTCCCTTTTAACTTGCCCCAATTTTGACTTGCTCTGGTTGGAATCCTCTTGATTCTCACATCTTGGCTTCGATTCACCCACAATCCCTCGGCCTCCTTGCTTAAGAACTTTGAAAGGGTCCCTACGATCTTGCCAAGCCAACAAGTCATAATCCAAAACGATACCAAAGTGTTTGGAATGTACCTTACTCGTAGCATTTACTCGTCCTAACTATTTATGCATCACTTCTTCTCTCTCGAAGTCCAATACACAACCCACCTTATCTAAAGGTGTCAGCTCCATAGTTGTAATAGCCCGAATTTGACCCTAATCGAAACGGTGGTTTCGGGACCACGGATCTGAGTCTGAAAAATTTTTAGATATTAATTTCAGTGTTTATTATATGTGAATTAATGTATGTGAAAGTTTCGTAAGAAAAATTTTATCGTTTGAGTGTTCAATTTGACAAAAGGACTTAATCGCAGAACGTGTAAAAGTTGCATACTATAGTGAAAAGTGCTAAAGTGATAATGGCTTTTAATATGGAGTCCTAAAAGGAAATTAGTCCATTCTACAAGTTAAAGCAATGGTCTAAAATGACCTTAAAATATATGTTAAGTATATTATTTTAAAAGGGTAAAATAGTAATCCATTTTAAAATGATGTTATATGTTAAAATAAGACAAAAATAAAGATGGTGATCATCTTTTCATGGATCGCCGAATGTAGAAGAAAAAAAAAGAAGCCATGGATGAGCTTTAACATTCTAAGACTATTGAAGCTTAAATCGTATGTGTTTTGCTCGATTTTTGATAATTTTACGCTTTTGTAATCGTTGCTTGAGAACTATCAAACCCATGTATTAATTTTGTGAATTGATAATGTTTGTGTGATATGCCATTGATGATATTTTAAGCTTTTTGATGGTTATGGATGTTAAATGAAAGATAGGTGCTAGATGAACACATTTTGTTCTTGAATTTTGATAAATTTAAATAATTAGGGCTAAATTATGAAAATTAAATTTTAGAGGGACTTAAATGTGAAATAAACAAAATGTATGGATTTGTAAGAGTGCTATAGATGTTCGGCCCTTAAGGTATTTATTCAAATTGTGTGTATTTTGTGTTTTAAGCAAATAGGACTAAATTGTAAAATGTGAAATAATAGGGCAAAATGGTAATTTGTGTATTTATGTATTTTGGGACTAAATTGAGATGAAATGTACTTGAATGAGCTTATTTTAAATATGTTTAGATCAAGAACAAAGACAAAAGATTTGGATCGGGAAAGCGAAGGTTATCGAATAAATTGGCCTTCGTCGTCCATCGATAATTGAGGAAAGTCCTTGTCGTAAATATATCAAAGAATTATTTATGAACATATTAAATGATGATGTTCGATAAATTTGAGTACATGTTTATGTCATAGTCGAATGTATGTAAGTAAATTAGATTGAATGAAAAATTTAATAATGTAATATGAATGAGTATCTCAATATGAATTGTGGGTTTTACAATGACGTAATGATTCTATTTGTGTAATGTGAATAAGCATGTTGAATTGGATATGTGATAAATTATGAAATATGTGTGGAATGATTGACTACATTGATATTCGGCTTCGTGCTTAGCGGTGCTTAATGCCTAGGTGACATATTCGGCTTATTGCTCAGCGTGCTTAGTGCCTGAGTGACGTATTCGGGCTTATTGCCTAGCGTGCTTAGTTTTGGTGACATTTTCGGCTTCGTGCTCAGCAGTGCTTAGTGCGGTGACATATCGGGCTTCGTGCCTACCGTGGTTAGTGCCGGTGACATATTCGCTTAGTGCTCAGCAAGCTTAGTCTGGGTGACATATTCGAGCTTCGTGCCTAGCAAGCTTAGTGCCGGTGATATATATTCAGGCTTATTGCCTAGCAGGCTAAATGCCGATGTTTGAACTACGGACCTTGAGTCTAGCAAGTCTAATGCCAATATGGGAGATTCGGGCAAATGCCTAGCAGGTTTTTACACCGGTGAGTTGAAATTCCAAGCTTAGATTGTGTACTAGTAAAGGCATGAAATGAATCAAGTGAGCCTAAGCATTTGAAAATGAATTTGTTAATTTGGCTACAAGGTATGCGCTATTCATATTTTATACATATATATATGTGATGATGATAAGTAAATGAATTGATGAAAGAAATGTGATATACAATCGGTAGATGCAAATTGTGTATAAACTATGCCATGAGGAAATTGGTATATGAAAGCATAATGTGGTTAAAGGTAATCGATAAGTATATTGATATGAATGATACAAATTGATCATGTATAATTAGCCTTATGCTTATGTTTACGTGACATATCGGGATTATTTGATGTCATGTATACGAATGTATGAGATGTCAAATGGATATACATACATATATATATATATATATATATACACGTGTGTGAATAATTATGTGAACCTATTGAGTTTCATATGTGTATGTTATGAATAGATCATAAAGAGAGTATGCTTTATATCTTGGTTAAAATGCTGAATTGGTAAGTTGGATGTTAATGGTAAGGAAATGATAAAAGTTATGTTAAGTGAGGTAAAGGCATTCGATTTTGGAGGACCTTCGAGTTAAGCTAATTTATTCAACGTTATTACTTGATTGTTTTTTTTTATGCTTGAATGTACAATTGGTATATTATGATCTGCTAAGACTTACTAAGCTAAATTAGCTTACTCCGTGTGTTCATTGTTCGCTTTTATAGATTTTGATCAAGCTACGAGCTCGGGGATCGTCAACGAAGTCATTCACACTATCAACTCTTGTTAGTACCTAAAATGCTTAGACTTTTGGTTCTTAAGGCATGTATAGGCTAGCTAAGTTTTTGAATGATATTTTGATATTGTATAAAAGCCATGCAAAAGTGGCTAGTTCCAAATGTTAATGTTCGATGATTTAATCTATCTTTGATGTGAGATGAATGTATTTTTGGTTTGGGAAATAAATGAGTATGTGTTATATATATGTACATACTCATATTCATATGTGTTTCATCTTTGAATGTAGATTTTATGACTTATATACTTGAAACGATTGGGTTATAAGTAAGTTTTGAGTAGTAAATAGTAATATGGTGGTTCGATTATGAAATGAACTTATTTGGAAGTGTATTGTATGATAAAACTTGGGTGTAAAGATGAACAAATGTCTCAGTTTGCATGATATGATATTGAATGGTCGAGTCTTAGATTTATGTTCCATGAATCTATGAGTTATGAGATATCCTTGTTATAAATAGGGAAAGTTGGTATATATATATATATGCGTGTGTATGTGCATGCCTTGTATGTTCGGCTACACCATTTGAATAGTCAGGTTCGGGTTAGAAATGCCTGAAAATATATGTTTAAATGTTATAAATGAAACTGAAGGAAGTAGGGTTGGTATGAAGTGAAATTGTATAATGGAAAATCTTGATTTAGTTGTATCGTTTTATATATATATATATATGTCTCTCGATACATATTTGATTATTTTATTTTCATAAAAGGAAATTTTATGAAGTTTGTTATGTTATATGCGAACCTAGATGAATCTTTCATAGATGAATGGATACACCATAGAGTCTTTGTGATAGTTTATGTTTAAATAGGTATATGTGTATAATATGTGAAATGATAAGTTGATAAGCTGAATAAGTAATAAATGTATTTATATTTACTTTATATGTGTAAAGTGAAAAGTGCATACTCAAACTTGTAACGAACATTTGAATAACATATATTCGATGATTCTATGGTTTGAATTGTACAAGCATGAATTAAGTCTCTTTTGGGTTTGATAAATGTATGATTTGTGATAAATGATTGTGATGATCTCGAGTCGAGTTCTAGAATGCCTCATAACCCTAATCTCGCAACGGGTATGGGGTAGAGGTGTTACATTTGATTGGTATCAGAGCTTACGGTTTAGTCGATTCTTAAACTACCGTAGCACGTGTGGGTCTAGCTATACATGCCTTAAATTACAATACGATAGTGTGGTGACTTCTGACATCTGAATTGTGATTTTATATTATAAATGGATCCCGATAGAGCCGCAGCTGATGATGTTGAGAGCGTGGCGCTGATTCGCATATAGGTTCAAGACGGTAGACTCTCGACCTATCTCGAGTAGTCATGAGGGGGAAGGCTAAGTAAGCCTTCTACCAGACGATAAACGAATGGTTTACTCAATATATCTAGACTAACCCAACTATGCAACAACCTCCACCCCCGAATAATCCATCTCCGATACATATGATACCTCCGATAGTGGATCCGATAAGATTTGGCAGGCCTCGTGTAGATAAAATTAAGAAACACAGGGCTGAAGAATTTAAAACTAATGATGATGATAATGATGCGGAGCGGGCTGAGTTGTGGTTTGACAATACTATTTGTGTGTGCAACGAACTATCTTATATTTCGGATCAATGTTTAAAGTGTACCATATCTTCATTAGAAGACAATATTAACATATTTGAAGCCGAGTGCGGAGAGTGTATGCTATTCGAGTTCTAGAGGATGCCTCTTCACCTGATGTCATAACTGGTACATTTACTCTTTATGATACTTCTGTGATTGTTTTGATAGACCTTGGTTCTACATATCCGTATGTATGCATGAATTTAGTATTCAATAAGACTTTGACCGCAGAATCTTTCGAGTTTGCTATAAAAGTATTGAACCCTAGATAAAAGTGTCATGGTTGATAAAGTATGCAAGAACCGTCCATTAATGTTTTGAGATATCTGCTTCCCCACCGATTTGATGCTTTTACCATTTGATGAGTTCAATATTATTTTGGGAAGGATTGGTTGTTATGCATGATGTGTTGTGAACGCAAAGGAAAGACTATAAATTTGAGATGTCCGAAAGATAAGAAAGTGCAATTGAGTCTAATGGTTTGAGTAGATTAACTAATGTAATATCTATTTTAAAGCTCAAATTATAAAAAGAAAAAAAAGGGGGTTATGAGGTATATTTTGCCTACGTGATTGATTTGAAAGTATCTCGAAAGAAAATTTAATCAATGCCTATTGTTTGTGAGTTTTCGATATGTTTCTGAAGAGTTCTTGGGTTTGCCTCGATTCGTGAAGTTAAATCATATTGAGTTGTTGTGGAAATTGTGGATGATCCCTTTATTTATTCACTTGATGAAAAGGAGCATCTTGAACATTGAGAATTTTCTTGCAAACTTTGAGAGAAGAATAATTATATATATGATATTCAGAGAATGTGAATTCGATTGTATGGAAGTTAGCCTTACGGGACATATTGTGTCGACTTTTGGAATCGATTAGATTTGATGATAGTTACTCCATTGATTAGACTGCTTTGGAAAGATGTTAGGTTTGAATGGTCAGAAAAGTGTTAGAAAAGTTTTGATCAGTTGAAAGCCCTTTTGATTGAAGCTCCAGTGTTAGTTTAGCCTGAATCGGGTAAAGAATTTGTTGTTTTTAGTGATGCTTCTTTGTGGATTGTGTTTTGATGCAAGAAAGCAAAGTCGTAGCCTACGCTTCGAGACAATTGAAGCCGCATAAAAGAAATTACCAGACATGTGATTTGGAACTAGCAGCTATTATATTCACGATGAAGATTTGGCATTATTACGTGTTCGGGGAGAAATGTCATGTCTATTCAGATCATAAAGTTTAAAATAATTGATGACTCAAAAAGAATTGAACCTGCATCAGAGAAGATGGCTTGAAATAGTGAAAAATTATGAGCTATTATTAGATTATCATTCGGATAAAACAAATGTTGTGACTAATGGTCTGAATAGAAAGTCATCGTTGCATTACAGGCCTTGAATACCCAGTTGGACTTGTCTTATGATAGTTTTGTAATAGAGGAATTGAGAGCAGAACCGATGTTTTTACAACAGATATATATAAAGCTTAGAAATTTGATAATAAATTGTTAGTGAATCGAGCTCAGTGTGAAGTGAATTCAGTCCAATTTCAAAATTTTGATGATTGTCCGAGATTCGAGGTCATGATTGTATTCCGAGAAATTCAGAGTTAATTCCATCGACCTGAATGAAGCACATAATAGCCGTTTAACTGTTCATCTGGGAAGTACTAAAATGTATCCTAATTTTTAGCAACACTACGGGTGGTTTGGTATGGAACGAGACATTTTTGATTTGGTTTTAAAATGTTTAGTCTGTCAACAAATGAAAGCCGAACATCAAGTTTCATCTGGATTATTACAACCAATTTTGATTCTTGAGTGAAAATGAGATAAAGTAACAATGGACTTTGTCTCTGATTGGCCCTGACTCCGAGAAAGAAAGATGTGATATGGGCCATAATTGACCAATTAACTAAATCTACCCATTTCATTCCTAGGTTAGTTCGATTTCTCACTAGAGATTGACCGAGTTTTATATTAATGAGATTGTGAGATTGCACGGATACCACAATCTATTGTGTCGATAGAGGTACGAGGTTCCCATCATGATTCTAGAGAAATTTGCAAGAAGCTTTGGGCACGAAATTGCATTTCAAGATCTGACCTTTCATTTGCAAGCAGATGATCAATCTGAACAAACTATTGATTCTTAAAGATATACTAAGGTGTCTGCAGATTAGAGTTTTATGACTCATGGGAACAAGATTCTACCATTGATTAAAATTTCAGTATAATAGTGGTTTTGGATGAATTTCAAAATGGCACCGTATGAAGATTTGTACGGACGTAAAAAAAAATCGTATACCTCAGTATTAGACCTGAACTCGGTGAGAATAAGTTACAGGGTTGATTTGATTAAGGAGATGAGCAGAAGTGAAATTGATCCGAGATTGTTTAAAAGCGAGATTTGATCGTCAAAAGTCCTTTATAGACTTGAAACTAAAAGATATAGAATTTGAGATCGACGACAAAGTATTTCATGTTTCAATATTTAGTAAATATCTACTGATTAAATCACGTGTGATTGCCCCATCCAAAGCAGAGATCCGATCTAATATGACATATGAAGAGAGTGATCCATATCTTAGCCGTGAGATAAAGGAGTTGAGAAATAAGAAATGGCAGCCTAAAGATTCAATAAGATAACAATATCTGAAATTGTTCAGCGGAAAGATTTTCAGGGATGAAAACCCCTAAGGAAGGGAGAGTTGTAATAGCCCGAATTTGACCCTAATCGGAACGGTGGTTTCGGGACCACGAATCTGAGTCCGAAAAATTTTTAGATATTAATTTCGGTGTTTACTATATGTGAATTAATGTATGTGAAAGTTTCGTAAGAAAATTTTATCGTTTGAGTGTTCAATTTGACAAAAAGGACTTAATCGCGTAACGTGTAAAAGTTGCATACTATAGTGAAAAGTGCTAAAGTGATAATGGCTTTTTAATATGGAGTCCTAAAAGGGCAATTAGTCCATTCTACAAGTTAGTGGGCAGCAATGGTCTAAAATGACCTTAAAATATATGTTAAGTATATTATTTTTAAAAGGGTAAAATAGTAATCCATTTTAAAATGATGTTATATGTTAAAATAAGACAAAAATAAAGATGGTGATCATCTTTTTCATGGATGGCCGAATGTAGACGAAAAAAAAAGAAGCCATGGATGAGCTTTAACATTTAAGACTATTGAAGCTTAAATCGGGTATGTTTTGCTCGGTTTTGATAATTTTACGTTTTTGTAATCGTTGCTTGAGAACTATCAAACCCATGTACTAATTTTGTGAATTGATAATGTTTGTGTGATATGCCATTGATGATATTTTAAGCTTTTTGATGGTTATGGATGTTAAATGAAAGATAGGTGCTAGATGAACACATTTCGTTCTTGAATTTTTGATAAATTTAAATAATTAGGGCTAAATTGTGAAAATTAAATTTTAAAGGGACTTAAATGTGAAATAAACAAAATGTATGGATTTGTAAGAGTGCTAGATATTCGCCCTTAAGGTATTTATTCAAATTGTGTGTATTTTGTGTTTTAAGCAAATAGGACTAAATTGTAAAAATGTGAAATAATAGGGGTAAAATGGTAATTTGTGTATTTATGTATTTTGGGACTAAATTGAGATGAAATGTACTTGAATGAGCTTATTTTAAATATGATTAGATCAAGAACGAAGACAAAATGATTTGGATCGGGAAAGCGAAGGTTATCGAATAATTGGCCTTCGTCGTCCATCGATATTTGAGGTAAGTCCTGTTGAAATATATCAAAGAATTATTTATGAACATATTAAATGATGATGTTCGATAAATTTGAGTACATGTTTATGTCATAGCCGAATGTATGTAAGTAAATTAGATTGAATGAAAATTTAATAATGTAATATGAATGAGTATCTCAATATGAATTGTGGGTTTTACAATGACGTAATGATTCGATTTGTGTAATGTGAATAAGCTCATTGAATTGGATATGTGATAAATTATGAAATGTGTGTGGAATGATTGACTACATTGATATTCGGGCTTCGTGCTTAGCGAGCTTAATCTGGGTGACATATTCGCTTATTGCTAGCGAGCTTAGTAGAGTGACATATTTCTGCTTATTGCCTAGCGTGCTTAGTGCCGGTGACATATTCGGGCTTCGTGCCTAGTGAGCTTAGTGTCGGTGACATATTCGGCTTCGTGCCTAGCGTGCTTAGTGCCGGTGACATATTCGGGCTTAGTGCTCAGCGTGCTTAGTGCTTGGTGACATATTCGAGCTTCGTGCCTCAGTGTGCTTAGTCTCAGGTGATATATATTCGGGCTTATTTCCTAGCAGTGCTAAATCTGGGTGTTTGAACTACTGGACCTTGAGTCTAGCAAGTCTAATGCCAAGATGGGAGATTCGGGCAAATGCCCAGCGTGTTTTTACACGTGAGTTGAAATTCCAAGCTTAGATTGTGTACTAGTAAAGGCATGAAATGAATCAAGTGAGCCTAAGCATTTGAAAATGAATTTGTTAATTTGGCTACAAGGTATGTGCTATTCATATTCATGTATTATACATTATATATGTGATGATGATAAGTAAATGAATTGATGAAAGAAATGTGATATACAATTGGTAGATGCAAATTGTGTATAAACTATGCCATGAGGAAATTGGTATATGAAAGCATAATGTGGTTAAAGGTAATCGATAAGTATATTGATATGAATGATACAAATTGATCATGTATAATTGGCCTTATGCTTATGTTTGCGTGACATTGGGATTATTTGATGTCATGTATACGAATGTATGAGATGTCAATGGATATACACACACATATATATATATACGTGTGTGAATAATTATGTGAACCTATTGAGTTTCATATGTGTATGTTATGAATAGATCATAAAGAGAGGATGCTTTATATCTTGGTTAAAATGCTAAATTGGTAAGTTGGATGTTAATGGTAAGGAAATGATAAACGTTATGTTAAGTGAGGTAAAGGCATTCAGTTTTGGAGGACCTTCGAGTTAAGCTAATTTATTCAACGTTATTACTTGATTGTTTTTTTTATGCTTGAATGTACAATTGGTATATTATGACTGCTTAAGACTTACTAAGCTAAATTAGCTTACTCCGTGTGTTCATTGTTCATTTTATAAATTTTGATCAAGCTACGAGCTCTGGGGATCACAACGAAGTCATTCACACTATCGACTCTTGTTAGTACCTAAAATGCTTAGACTTTTGGTTCTTAAGGCATGTATAGGCTAGCTAAGTTTTTGAATGATATTTTGATATTGTATAAAAGCCATGCAAAAGTGGCTAGTTCCAAATGTTAATGTTCGATGATTTAATCTATCTTTGATGTGAGATGCATGTATGTTTCGTTTGGGAAATAAATGAGTATGTGTTATATATATGTACTTACTCATATTCATATGTGTTTCATGCTGAACAGGTAGATTTTATGACTTATATACTTGAAACGATTGGATTATAAGTAAGTTTTGAGTAGTAAATAGTAATGTGGTGGTTCGGTTATGAAATGAACTTATTTGGAAGTGTATTGTATGATAAAACTTGGGTGTAAAGATGAACAAATGTCTCAGTTTGCATGATATGATATTGAATGGTCGAGTCTTAGATTTATGTTCCATGAATCTATGAGTTATGAGATATCCTTGTTATAAATAGGGAAAGTTGGTATATATATATATATATATATATGTGTGTGTGTGTGTGTGTGTGTGCATGCATTGTATGTTCGGCTACACCATTTGAATATAAATCATTAGGATTCGTTTTCAATAGAATCCTCCGCATTCACGGGTTCCGTCGTCCCCATCGCTCTCGATTAATGCTTAGGTCTGAATTCTCCAATGGAGCCTTAATTTAAATATTAAAATTTTATATTTATTTAATAAAATAAAAATAAAATTTGTTCTTGAGTCAACCTTCTCAGTCTTTATTGACTTAAGTTAAGGCTCTTGATTTTTTCTTCAATCAACAGATATTCATCTAATTATTGATGAATCCTTATTGATGCTCTATTACATTGCTCTTTATGAGATGCTTCATAGACCTTACATATTGAATCCTATATCATTTCATTGCTATTTCTGTTTCTCTCTTTCTCTCATCCTTCTATTTATCCACATATTATTTTGCTTCTTCGTGTGTGTGTGCATGCATTGTATTTTCGGCTACACCATTTGAATAGTCAGGTTTGGGTTAGAAATGCCTGAAAATATATGTTTAAATGTTATAAATGAAACTAAAGGAAGTAGGGTTGGTATGAAGTGAAATTCGTATAATGGAAAATCTTGATTTAGTTGTATCAGTTTTATATATATATATTTATATGTATCTCGATACATATTTGATTATTTTATTTTCATAAAAGGAAATTTTATGAAGTTGGTTATGTTATATGCGAACCTAGACCTGAATCTTTCATAGATGAATGGATACACCATAGAGTCTTGTGATAGTTTAGGTTTAAATAGGTATATGTGTATAATATGTGAAATGATAAGTTGATAACCTGAATAAGTAATAAATGTGTTTATATTTACTTTATATGTATAAAGTGGAAAGTGCATACTCAAACTTGTAACGAACATTTGAATAACATATATTCGATGATTCTATGGTTTGAATTGTACAAGCATGAATTAAGTCTCTTTTGGGTTTGATAAATGTATGATTTGTGATAAATGATTGTGATGATCTGAGTCGAGTTCGGTAATGCCTTATAACCCTAATCCGGCGACGGGTATGGGGTAGAGGTGTTACAATAGTCGACTTTCTAGGCCTCATATCGGTCTCGTGCACCACTAACCTTTTAGAAGTGGCTTTCGTGGCACTCTATTTTATCGAGTTAATGTTTCTCCCATATGAAACATCCTTGAATAGTTGGATTGATGATAACACATTGGTCCCAACCTTCATATCCCGATGCACCGACACAGCGATTCGTGATAAAGGATAGGTAACAATATGAATTTAATCGGCCGATGGAAACATTCTGAAATTTGAGCCCACACGCCTGTGTAATTGGGACGACTTGTACGACCCTAGGGAAAAATTCTGAAATTTGAGCCCACACGCCTGTGTAACTTACACCGCCCAAAATGGCTTGCCCGTGTGGCCCATACGACCCAAAATGGCTTAGACCGTGTGTCACACATGGCTTGACACATGGACATATAGCGTCAATAGACCCTAATTTTGGCTTTCATTGTTCGTGAATTTTGAGTTTCTTGTTACACACCTGGTTCAATTTCGACGGGAACACAACCACAAGACCCCCAATACCTAAATACAACAAATAAAACGGTTATAACGATAACGAGGCGAGAATAACGAGGAGACAATCAAGAATCAAACTCTTCCAACACCAAAACTCTTTCATAGTTTTACCGTTAATCAAACTGCAACCACGCGAAACTACGATGTTGAAGGAGCTCCAAACGTCTCACGACCTTCACCTAAACGCAGAACTAAATAATTAATGACCACAGAAAGAACAACACCACTAGCATCTCATAACCCCAAAATTAAATGATTAAATATCTATTAATGTTACCTAAGATAACGAAAGTGAATGAGCTAAACGAGCAGCCACCAATTGCAAGTAATCAAATGTTAATAGGATAGCAAAAAGAAGGATTAAAAATTACCCCCTTCCAAAATGACAGTGGCATAAAAAGAGAGAAAAAGAAAAAAATAAAACAAGAAAAGAAAGAAAGTAGAAACGTGGGTTTGAGGGAAGGAGCTTTGTTTTTTTTTTTAAATAAATTAAAACTTAAAATTTAAACCAACACAACTACCCACCTCCTATCCCTATAATCAAACAACAAATATCTCCCCCTACACTTTTAGATTTAAACTTTAACTCAAATTCTACTAAGCAACACAACAAAAATTACTTAGTAAAATACTCTCTCAAAGACTCGAACTCACGACCCACCCTTCACACCCAAGACCCTTAACCACTGAAGTAGGTATTTAACTATGATGAATTTTATCAAAGCAAATAATTAAATCTTTGGGGCGATATATTCCGTCTGTTAGGTCTCCACTTTCCATTTCATGGTTTCTCATTACCACCGTCGCTACTACTACCATTGCCATCATCGGTATGTCCCTCTTCATCTTTCTCACGGTCTCCCTCACCATTGCCCTTCTCGTTAGGCTTGGAAGATTCAAACTTGTCTCTTTTCGAAACAGGTTCCACTAAGGACTTCGCTACAATCATGGTTTTGTAAGTTCTTGAACTCCTCGCTGTTACAACTTTTGCTTTGCCTATGGTTTCAACCCATCCATGAAAAAGAAAAATGCTTCATTCTCGATCAAATCAAAATCTAGAGTATGAGTTTACTGAACTCTCGCACATACTCCTTAACCATGCCTCGTTGCGTAAGCCGCCACAACTTTGCTCGAGCTTCATCCTCGGCATACTCTAGGTAAAACTGTGCCTTGAATTCTTTTTAGAACTCCACACATGAAACACCCCAAACCCGGCCCACAAACCCTGACCGGATCTGGTATGCTTCTAGAGAAAAACTATTCAAAACTTATTTGGAATTTGCCAAAATCTTGTGTGTTTTTGAAGAACCATTGATTCAGGTTGGGTTCAAAATTAAAAAAGGTGTTGATTAGGTGTCAAAACAATTAATATTTATATTTAAGGAAAATTGACTTTAACTTTAAATTAATAAAAATCGTATCATACTAAAAAAAAAATTGAAGTGCATGCATAAACTGTTTAATACTTATGGCCTTATTACATCAAACAAAACCCGAAATAATTCAAAACTTAAATATTGAAAACTAATAAAAATAAAATAATCTCTGAGCTAAGCATGGCCACCATTGAGCTCCTGCCGACCCGGTCCATTAATGTGTGTCACCTGAAAAATAATGCCACAACGGGGTGAGTCAAACGGACTTAGTGTATAACCACCAACACAAAGTCTCAATCAATTTAGGCATGTCAAATCATACATATAGAACATATATATTAAATGATGCAAACCCGAACCCAAACCTAGATAACCGTCCGCTACACATCACCCGTACCAACCATCACACCGTGGGGACTACTAAGTTGACCCTCCATCCGCTACACATCATCGAAGGCAGTCGCTGCAGACGACATGCTCATCGCCCTTATAATTTCGTGGCATAGCCACCAGATAATATTTTGTGACATAAGTCACCACATTCAGATTACGTGACATAAGTCACCACATTCAGATATTGTGGTATAAAACCACCAAATCACTTCCCCTTTACATATCACCCATATGCCCCATGTCATTCAAATATGCATTAACCATGTCATATTCCTTATTCACATTCTTATAGTTTCACATATATGCCATAACAGATCATATTATACTCATAGTAGGAGTAGGTAAACGTACTTGGGTACTTTGTACCTTTTGCATGGCTAGCCATATTTCACATTATTATAAACACATATATTAATTGATGCCATAAATCTATTAAGAATTAGTGTGGGGTACACACCTGATTTACTTAATGAACTCACTGAAATCCCGAAAACCTGATCTAATCCTCTAGATCTCAAGTTCCTACATTCGGCCAACACTTAGTAACTTAGCATAAGCCTATTCGGCTATATATCAACTTAGCATAAGCCTATTCGGCTATATAACCAAATCCCGAAGGATTATCGCAACCAAAATCTTACCTTGTTGCCGATTTCACTACTAATCAAATCCCAAAATTCCGTAGTCTTTCTCCCTTGGAATCGGCTAACACTAGATCACTTGATTCGGTTAGTTTTTGGCTTTTGAATAAATAGTAAATAAATCTAAGTCACTAAATAGGCCTTGGCCGAATATCATGTGTACTTACCTTGCGATTTTAAATCCCGAAAGTGGTTACTTGCTTTGAAGTTGTCGAAATCCCTACTTGTCAAGTGTTAGAATCGGTTTTAAGCATAAATCTATGAGAATGACCTTTGGCCGAATACTTCATATCACTTACCTTGAACACTTCAAATCCCGAAAGTCTCCCTACTGTCCCTTAAGGTTGGCTACACACAAAAGAACACAAGGTTATGGCACTATACACATTCGGCCATCCCTAACCAAGACTTAACCATTGTTTCCGGCACCTTAAAAGAATAAGAACCCAAACCAATTGCTAGGATAGAGATTACTTACTACCACGTTGCTTGAAAAGACTGAAAGAGAAAATGTTTCGGCTTCTAAAACTCACAACAAGATTCGGCTATAAACTAAGTGTTGATCATGGTTTGACTTTTAATGATCACTAGAAGGATTCACTATGGCTCCAATTAGAGATGAAATCTTGACTTGTGAGAGAATCGTGAGAGAAAAGGAAGAAGGAAAAAGTTGAGAAACTCGGCAATGGTGACAAGGAGGATTCAACTTTTAGGAGAATTAAAAAGAAAAGAGAATGGTTTGCAGAGAGAATTGGCAGAGGCTCAATTGAAAGGAAAAGAAAGTAAATGGCCTTGCTCCCTTCCTTGGCTGAAAATACCACCCAAAAGAGCCCCCCAATCGGCAAACTCTCCTTCCCCCTATCTCATCCCTTCCTTTTCTCCTATTTCCTCTCCTTTTTGCCTATCAAAATAATTTAAAATAAATCCCCATTTATCTACTACTTTAGCCAAAATTTTTAAAGTATTTAATCCCAACTAAAGCTCATCCCTTTAGTGCCTTAGTGCCGTCCACTACTGCTCCATCCTACAACAAAATAAAATCTTTTATTTGCTTCTCTTGCAGCTCGAACCTAGGACTTGCACCCTTGCTTGTGGCGTCACACTCTAAGGCCCTAAGTGGCGCCTCAAGCCACTTAAACAAGCCCAATTTAGTGTCTTATTTTCCCTACTAATTTTCTTAAGGCCTTTTGGCTTAGCTCCTCTTTTAAACTTAAAATTGAATAATTTTAAGGCATTCACTACACTTTAAAGTTTCCAAAATTCATGCCACACAATTCAGAACACATAGACATGCTTTCACACATACTTAAGCAAAAATGCATAGGCCATAAATCCTGGATATTACAGTTCTACCCCCTTAAAATAATTTCAACCTTGAAATTACCTGGCTAGAATAGGTGGGGGTATTACTATCGCATTGCTTCTTCTGGCTCCCAAGAAGCTTCCTCCGATCCATGGTTACGCTATAACACATTAACCAAAGGGACCGACTTTCTCCGAAGCACCTTCACATCTCGTTCCAGAATTTGAATCGACTCTTCCTCATAAGATAGATCTGGTCTCAACTTCACCTCTTCAACCGAAACTACGTGAGATGGATCCGATCAGTATCGACGTAGCATGGAAACATGAAATACGTCGTACATCTACTTCAATTCTGAAGGCAACTCCAACTGGTATGCCACCGGTCCAATTCACTTCAATACCCGATAAGGTCCTATAAACCTTGGACTTAACTTCCCTTTGCGACCAAATCTCATCACCTTCTTCCAAGGTGAAACTTTAAGGAACACTTGATCTCCCATCATCCTATTTCCTTCCGTTTAAGATCTGCGACGACTTACATCTCATCGGATGCTTCTTTTAACCGAGCTCGAATTACCTTAACCTTCTCCTCGAATTTTGCCATAATCTCTGGACCCAAAATCTGACGTTTTCCCAATTCCGTCCAACATGTAGGAGTGCGACACTTCCGTCCATACAGTGCTTCGTATGGTGCCATCCGAATACTTGCCTGATAGCTGTTATTATATGCAAACTCAGCTAAAGGCAAATATTCTTCCCAACTTCCTCTGAAGTCTATCACACATCCCCTTAGTATATCCTCTAACACTTGTATTACCCGCTTAGATTGACCGTTCGACTGCGGATGGAATGTTGTACTGAAATCTAATCTGGTGCCTAAAGCTTGATGTAGTGCCTTCCAAAACCGAGATGTAAACCTCGGATCCCTATCCGAGATAATCAACACCGGCACTCCATGCAACCTTACGATCTCGGCTACATACAACTTTGCTAGTTTCTGGAGAGAATAGTCTACCCGCACTGGAATGAAATGCGCGAACTTTGTCAATCGGTCCACTATCACCCATACTGAGTCCTTCTTAGTAGGCGTAACGGGAAGCCCACTAACGAAGTCCATGGTAATTCTCTCCCACTTCCACTGCGAAATCTTAATCGACTGAAGCAATCCCGACGAAACTTGGTGTTCAGCCTTAACTTGCTAACACGTTAAGCACTTGCCTACAAATTCGGTAACTTCTCGCTTAAGACTAGGCCACCAAAACTATTCTCTTAGATCTCTATATAATTTACTACCTCCGGGATGCATGGCATAAGGGCTACTATGCGATTCCCGAAGAATTCTCTGCCTAAGTTCCTCATTCTTTGGCATACAGATCTTACCCTTAAAACACAATACTCCACCGTCGTTAACACCATAATCCTTCAACTTCCCACTCTACACTTGCCGTAGCTTAGCATTTAGATCATCATCCGCCAACTGGCTCTCTTTCACCTTATTCAACCACGTCGGCTTAACTTGCAACTCTGCCAGTAGACTTTCATCGTCATACAAGCTCAGATGTGCGAACATCACTCTCAGATCCTACACAACTTTTCGACTTAGGGCATCTGCTACCACATACGCCTTGCCCGGGTGATACTCTATAGAACAATCGTAGTCCTTCAATAATTCCACCCATCTTCGCTGTATCAGATTTAGCTCTTTCTGGGTTAGTAAATACTTCAGCCTCTTGTGGTCCGTGTAGATCATTGACTTTTCTCCATATAAGTAGTGCCTCCACACTTTAAGAGCAAAGACCATTGCCTCTAATTCCAAGTCATGCGTCGGGTAGTTAATCTCGTGTGGCCTTAGTTGTCGAGACGCATAAGCAACTACTTTTTCGCCTTGCATAAGGACACCTCCCAATCCTGTATGGGAAGCATCACAGTACACTACAAAATCTTTCCCTGCCTCAGGCTAAATCAAAACTGGAGCTTCAGTCAAGACTTTCCTAAGCTTCTCAAAGCTCTCCTGTTGCTTATTGGTCCATATGAAAGGTACCTCCTTCCTCAGTAGCTTGGTCAAGGGTGCTGCGATCGACGAGAACCCCTCTACAAACCTTCTATAATGGCCTACCAATCCCAAGAAGCTAGAATCTCAGCCACAGACTTAGGTGGCTTCCAATCTAACACTGCCTCAATCTTCCTAGGATCAACCCTTATTCCTTCTGCAGACACTACATGTCCTAAAAACATAACCTCCTTAAGCCAAAATTCACACTTGTGAATTTGGCATGAGCTTCTTCTCCTCAACACTTGCAACACTATCCAGGAGATGCTCATCATGTTCCTCTTGGACTTGAATACACCAAAATATCGTCTATGAACACAACAATAAACCGATCCAGATAGGGTTGGAAAACCCGATTCATCATGTCCATAAATGCGGCTGGGGCGTTTGTCAATCCGAGCGGCATTACCAAGAACTCATAATGCACGTACCTTGTTTGAAAGCCGTCTTATGGATATCGACCTCCTTCACCTTAAGTCGATGATATCCCGACTTTAGATCTATCTTCGAGAATCTGCGACTTTTAGGTCGATCGAACAAGTCATCTATTCTTGGCAAAGTGTACTTGTTCTTGATGGTCACTTATTCAACTGACGATAATCTATGCACATACGCATAGTTCCGTCCTTCTTCTTCACAAACAAGACTGGTGCTCCTATGGAGACACATTGGGTCGGATAAACCCACGATCAAGCAACTCTTGGATCCGAGCCTTGGGCTCAACCAACTCCTTTGGTGCCATTCATGCAGGGCAATTGACACGGGGAGGCTGTGCCGCTGACAAGTCAATTTTGAACTCCACTTCCCTATCCGGGGGTATTCTAGGTAACTTCTCCAAAAAAATATCCACAAATTCTCTTACTATCCTAACTCCACTAATTCCCTCTTCCTTTACATCCAACGCACTAATAAAGGTCAAAAATGCCTTGCACCCTTTCCGGACCATCTTATCAGCCTTTAAAGCAGAGACTACGTTTGACAAGTAGTTCCTTCTTTCTCCTATCATAATTATCGCCTTATCCTCCGACATCCTTAACTCCATTTGCTTAGCAACACAATCCAATATAGCTCGATGTTCCACTAGCCAGTCCATGCCAAGGATGAGATCAAATTCTCCAAAGGGTAGTTCCATCAAGTCGGCAGGAAATACCACTCCCTGAAGCTCTAGAGGTACACTCCGAAATATCTTATTTACTACTACAGTTTGACCTAATGGGCTCACTATAGTCATCTCCCTATTAGACAATTCAAAGGCTATGCCTAGTGTTTCAACTATTCTACATGCAACATAAGAGTGGGTAGAGCCAACATCAATTAAAGCAAAGTAAGGCTTGTCAGCTATCAGGAACGTACCGGTTATGACGTCCGATGCGTCTCCATCCTCCCTCCGATAAATTGCATACACCAGACCCGGCTGTCTTGCCTCTGTATTACCAACACCTCTTCCTGGTGTTCCCCGTCCTCTACCAGAATCGTTACTTCTGCCAGCTGAACCACGACCTCGCAGTGACTGTTGTCCACCTCTTTCAGCCTGATTAGGACCCTGACTTACAGGTCGACTCCCGTCTGTTTTCATGGGACAATCCTTAATCATGTGGTCCTTGGACCCACACTTAAAACATTCTCATGTCTTCTTCTAACACTCTCCTAGATGCATCTTCCCACACTGGTCACAAGTACGGTACTGTCCTCCCGTAGCAGCTTGCTGACCTCGTGGCCCACCAACTCTAGGCCTCTTTTACACATTCCTAGATGACCCTGATGGTCCAAAACCTCTCTTTTGCTTATTCCGATCTATATTGTGCCTCACCGAGTTCTTAGGCTACCTTAGCCTTCTCCACCAATACGGTAAATTCTCGCTCCTGCTGGGGAGCTATCAACAACCTCAGATCATCCCTTAGTCCGTCCTCAAATCAGACACACTGTTCATGCTCCGTCGACACAATACCTCGAGCATATCGGCTCAACCTTAGAAATTTTGCCTCGTATTCCGCTACGATCTTATTCCCCTAAGTCAGCCTCAGAAATGCCTTCCTCTGTGTTTCCACATAACTGGTCCCAATGTACTTCTTCTGATATGCCATCTTAAAGTATTCCCAAGTAAGACCATCTACGGCAGCACCATCCCAAACCGTGAGCCACCATTGATATGACTCATCGCGGAGTAGCGACACTACCCCTTTCAGTTTCTCCCAGCAGTCAGGTCCAAATCATCCATAATCCGCTCTGCCGCCTCTAACTAATACTCAGCCGTATTGGGCGCCACACCAGATATGCCACGAAAAAATTCAGCTCCATTAGCTCGAAGTCGCTCAGGTACAGACTTTCGAGCTCCCATGCCTCCACTTGCTCCAGGCACCCTTTCCGAACTCACGATCACCGTGATATCGCATCGTCTCCGTCGATCTCGATATTCCACATCAGTGGCTAGCGGTGGTGGCATTTCATTTTCGGACCCTTGGCCAGACCTAACGGGCTCCGACACGATCATTCGGCCTCTACCACGGCCACGCACATTACGACCACGTCCCCTAGAATTCATGCTTCCGAATCGCATTTATCTGATTAAAGAATTTTATGAATTAGTTTTGTTCCACTGATTTATCGCGAACAGTCTTATGTTCAATAGTTCTAAGGAGTAGTTCTTTTGAATTCATACACATACAGTCTCAAATTCATTCAGTCATCACATTCATGAACTTGCGTTCATTACAGAAAAGTGTTGTAATTGTCATTGTTGTTGTTTTCCACTACCTAGGGATATTTTCGTAATTTTATCTTATAGGGGTATTTTGGTAATTTTCCAAATTAGGATATTTGAAAATTCCACAAAGTAGAGATTTTTGGTATTTTTACAAAATTGAAATACTTGGTAAGAAAATTTCAAGGGTAAAATGGTAATTTTATAAACTAGGGGTATTTTTTTGTAATTTTACAAGCTAGGGGCATTTCGATAATTTTGTAAATTATGGTTCCCGGTGACTTTTCAAAACAAGAGTATTTCGGAAATTTTTTTTTTAATTTGAGGGTACTTCGGTAATTTTCCACACTGAGGGTATTTTGGTTATTTTTAAATCAATGGTACTTTGGAATTTTAAAATCACGGTTTGACTTTAGAATTTCACAAAATAAGGTGACGGGTCCCTTTCGGGTTTTAATTATTGAGTTTAGCCTGTGATTGAGTCCTCTTGGTTAGGATGAACTGTCACTACGCACTAGGTAGGATTCGACCGGAGAGGAGGTGAGTCACTAGGGACCTTAAATACCAAAACCAAACCAATCCTAGACATGCGCATGATGGTTGCCACACCCTAACTTCGTGACTTAGACACGGGTTTGTTTGGTTGACTTTAAGTCTTATGTATCTTGGTGTTGGAGTAAACTAATCCTAGGGTTCTATAACTTAATATGCTAATCTACGTCCCTATAAGTCCCATACAAATCACAAAAGAGTTAGAGTACTTACGGTGGACTTGGTAGGAGACTCAGGTGCCATGCTAGAAAACTTTCTTATTTCTTAGAAAAATCCAATTCCAAAAGAAAGAAAACGTTTCGGGCCCAAAAAGCCCTCAAGCCCGAGTTTTGAACCGGGCTCTGATACTAAGCTGAAACACCCCAAACCTAGCCCACAAGCCCTGACCAGATCGGTATGCTTCTAGAGAAAAACCATACAAAACTTATTTGGGCTTTTGCCAAAATCTTGTGTGTTTTTGAAGAACCATTGATTCGGGTTGGGTTCAAAATTAAAAACGGTGTTGATTAGGTGTCAAAACAATTAATATTTATATTTAAGGAAAATTGACTTTAACTTTAAATTAATAAAAATCGTATCATACTAAAAAAATTGAAGTGAATGCATAAACTGTTTAATACTTATGGCCTTATTACATCAAACAAAACCCGAAATAATTCAAAACTTAAATATTAAAACTAATAAAAATAAAATAATCTCTGAGCTAAGCATGGCCACCATTGAGCTCCTGCCGACTCGGTCCATTAATGTGTGTCACCTGAAAAATAATCCCACAACGGGGTGAGTCAAACGGACTCAGTGTATAACCACCAACACAAAGTCTCAATCAATTTAGGCATGTCAAATCATACATAAAGAACATATATATTAAATGATGCAAACCCGAACCCAAACCTAGATAACCGTCCGCTACACATCACCCGTACCAACCATCACACCGTGGGGACTACTAAGTCGACCCTCCATCCGCTACACATCATCGAAGGCAGTCGCTGCAGATAAGATGCTCATCGCCCTTATAATTTCATGGCATAGCCACCAGATAATATTTTGTGACATAAGTCACCACATTCGATTACGTGACATAAGTCACCACATTCGATATTGTGGTATAAAACCACCAAATCACTTCCCTTTACATATCACCCATATGCCCCATGTCATACAAATATGCATTAACCATTTCATATTCCTTATTCACATTCTTATAGTTTCACATATATGCCATAACGGATCATATTATACTCATAGTAGGAGTAGGTAAGCGTGCACAGGTACTTTGTACCTTTTGCATGGTTAGCCATATTTCACATTATTATAAACACATATATTAATTGATGCCATAAATCTATTAAGAGTTAGTGTGGGGTACACACCTGATTTACTTAATAAACTCATTGAAATCCCGAAAATCTGATCTAATCCTCTAGATCTCAAGTTCCTACATTCGGCCAACACTTAGTATTTTAGCATAAGCCTATTCGGCTATATAACCAAATCCCGAAGGATTATCGCAACCAAAATCTTACCTTGTTGTCGATTTCACTACTAATCAAATCCCAAAATTTCGTAGTCTTTCTCCCTTGGAATCGGCTAACACTAGATCACTTGATTCGATTAGTTTTCGGCTTTTGAATAAATAGTAAATAAATCTAAGTCACTAAATAGGCCTTGGCCGAATATCATGTGTACTTACCTTGCAATTTTAAATCCTGAAAGTGGTTACTTGCTTTGAAGTTGTCGAAATCCCTACTTGTCAAGTGTTAGAATCGGTTTTAAGCATAAATCTATGAGAATGGCCTTTGGCCGAATACTTCATATCACTTACCTTGAACACTTCAAATCCCGAAAGTCTCCCTACTGTCCATTAACGTTGGCTACACACAAAAGAACACAAGGTTATGGCACTATACAAATTCGGCCATCCCTAACCAAGACTTAACCATTGTTTAGGACCTTAAAAGAATAAGAACCCAAACCAATTGCTAGGATAGAGATTACTTACTACCACGTTGCTTGAAAAGGCGAAAGAGAAAATGTTTGACGACTAAAACTCACAACAAGATTCAACTATAAACTAAGTGTTGATCACAGGTTTCGGCTTTTAATGATCACTAGAAGGATTCGGCTATGGCTCCAATTAGAGATGAAATCTTTGGCTTGTGAGAGAATCGTGAGAGAAAAGGAAGAAGGAAAAAGTTGAGAAACTCGGCAATGGTGACAAGGAGGATTCGGCTTTTAGGAGAATTAAAAAGAAAAGAGAATGGTTTGCAGAGAGAATTTGGTAGAGGCTCAATTGAAAGGAAAAGAAAGTAAATGGCCTTGCTCCCTTCCTTGGCCAAAAATACCACCCAAAAGAGCCCCCAATCGCCAACTCTCCTTCCCCCTATCTCATCCCTTCCTTTTCTCCTATTTCCTCTCCTTTTGCCTATCAAAATAATTTAAAATAAATCCCCATTTATCTACTACTTTAGCCAAAATTTTAAAGTATTTAATCCCAACTAAAGCTCATCCCTTTAGTGCCTTAGTGTCGATCCACCATTGCTCCATCCTACAACAAAATAAAATCTTTTATTTGCTTCCCTTGCACTCGAACCTAGGCCTTGCACCCTTGCTTGTGGCGTCACACTCTAAGGCCCTAAGTGGCGCCTCCAAGCCACTTAAACAAGCCCAATTTAGTGTCTTATTTTCCCCTACTAATTTTCTTAAGGCCTTTTTGGCTTAGCTCCCTCTTTTAAACTTAAAATTGAATAATTTCTAAGGCATTCACTATACTTTAAAGTTTCCAAAATTCATGCCACACAATTCAGAACACATAGACATGCTTTCACACATACTTAAGCAAAAATGCATAGGCCATAAATCCCGGATATTACAACACAAGTCCCAATCTCGATCCCACCACGTCTCATGTCTGTGGACCTATGATGCCACCATAACAAAGCAACGTCATTAAAACACATAGGAATATTATTTACCTTAGTAGCATCATCCTCAATGTTTATCACTCGGAAGTATTGCTCCATGGCCCAAAGAAAGTTGTCCACTTCGCTCACGGACCTTGCCCCCTTGAACGCTTTCGGTTTGGGCACATCCATTGCTTGTTGCTTTGGCATTAAAGCCAACATTCCATTACCCAAGGCAGCCTTGTAAATCTTGAGCTCCCCCTTAAGCTCATAAATCTCTTCCTTCAAAGCTATCATTATAGCCTTGAGAGCATCATCCTTTCTTGTCATATTGTTCTCCAAGGAACCAATAAAATCCCACACATATTCTCTAAGCTGCTCCTTCATTGATTGCAACCCATTGGTGATTCTATTATCGACATCGTCGATGCTCTCATTGACCCTCCATGGACTCCTTGAGAGTGACAACTCGATTTTCCAAAGCTGACAACAAGTCCTTCGTTCGACTTACTTTTCTGGCCTTCTCATAGGTTTTCATTGGCTCATTCTCGATCGGCAACTTCTTTTGACATCCCAACGGTGCCTTCGCAACCAATAGCTCGGATACCACTTGTCATGGGGCTAAAACTTTTGTCTCGCATTCCATGCTACCTTAGACGATCCGTTCATTCCAAACTTACCTAAGTCAACCTAACCACCACAAGTGTGGATTCCTTTAAAATTCCTCCAAGGCACCAATTTATATAGCGGGAGCAATTATGCCAAAAGAAGCTATAAAAGAACAACAGATAGCCACAGAAAAGAATGCACAAGAAGTGTTTAAGTAAATGCTCTCCAAGAATTCTATTACTCTTAAGAATTTAAGATACAATGGATGATTTACAAGTGAGGGTGAGGCTCTCTATTTAAAGTTGAGCTTCCCCAAAACCAACGGTCTAGATTAAGTTACATCGACGAATGAGATTAGCCCATCCTTTAAATTATGGGATTTACAATATATATCATTTTAAATCTAATCAAATCTTTACAAGATATGATTCCTATCAATCTTCTAAAATTAGTTCCCATATTTACCAATGTAGCCCATGTTGTCATATCTTCATCATTGGGCTACCTAGGCTTCAATCTGACAAGCTTATCCAGCAGTTCTTTGAATCGGGCTAGTTCTTGTGGGCTAAACGGTCCCCATCTAATCGATAGACCTCCATGAGGTGCGTCTTATTCCATGGTCATGGGCTTTGCACTTTGGCTTGTGACACAAGTCATTGGTTGCTGAAGTAAGGTTAAAAACCTTAGGTATGATGGTGGATGACTCTTTTTATTACAATTCATTACCTTCAAATTACAAATCATTTTAAAATAACTATTTCATTATTAAAGATAAGTGGCATATTAATAAATTGGGTAATAAGCTTGTTCGAGAAGAAACTAGATTAATGGTCACAATAAGTCATTCATTTAACCTTGCAAATCAAGGAGTTGGTAAATAACTTAAGGCAAAAACCAACAAGTTTAAGAAGAAGAATTTTTTTTTTTTTTACAATGTCTCTAATGGTAGATAAAGGAACAAATGGAAATAAGTGTCATTTTTACAAGAAAGTAGGACGCTATAAAAAAGATTGTCAAAAATGCAAATCTTAATTCGAAAAGAACCAGGTAAATTTTATCCTTTTATATATTTCAAATCAAACTTAATTAAAATTCTTAATGATACTTGGTGGTTTAATGTTAATGCTACTACTCATGTATCCAGCTTGATACAAGGACTTTATTTTTTTTTTATCTAAATCACAAACCCAAATGAGGATTTCTTATATATGGAAACCATAAAGGCTCCAATTGAAAGCATATGAACTTTTTGTTTGGTCTTGGATGCTAATTATCACTTAAACCTATTTCAAACTTTTTATACTCCTTTAGTTTTTAACCTTATTGCTATTTCAAAAATCTTATTGTTTCTAGGTTTCATGTTAAGTTTAGACATGATTTTTTCAATTTATTTAAGAATAACACATTATTAGTTATGGAAAATTTATTGATCATTTATATAAATTAAAACTTGAATTTTTTTTTTAAAATCCTTACCCGTTGATCATAGTAATGTTCTGGTACCGCTCTTAGTAGCTAGAATGCTATATTCCAGTAGTAAACTGGAACAACAAATTTTAGGTTTTGTTCTAATGCAAATTTCAGTTGGTATCGACCATACCGGTGTGTACTGGTTGATTTCGCCTACATTGGCCAAAATAGAGTACCGACTAGACTTGATCATGGCCCCTAATCACTCTGGACGTACCAACATCCAGAGTAGAAATCCTACATAAAATATATAAAGAAGATGTGTTCGCAAGTATACGGGTCAGGTTGTAATATAGTTACAAATGAATAGATGAGTACTTGGAGGATCGTACCCAAGGGAGGTAAGCACTAAATTAATGCTAACCGAAGCATAAATATATCTAATTAGTACTTTAGATGAATTATATTACGATCAAATAAAAAGAAAGGTTTTATTAGGATTCTTAATAATAAAAAATAAAAAGAAAAGAAATAAAGAAATAATGAGAAATCAAATAGTAAATTTATCAAATCTGAGCATGAGTGATTAGCTTGCTTTGGTAATCATAGTCAACTGTCGCTTTGGGGTTTCTTGTTCAATCAACTAATCGATATCTTAGTAGGATCTTCCAATCTTCCACTAGAATAACAAGTCGGTAAGAACTACTTATCTTTCGACCTCACAATCCATATCAGGTCAGGGTTAAGGTGTTCACGGATAGGCCATACTAATTTTGGGTTAATTCCCACCTTAATGACTTCCTAGGATTGTTAGGCCCAAGGTTTAAGTTCTTCCTTTCATGAACAACTAATTTGCTAAGAAAACCTTACAAAACAATTAATTAATCATACCTCCACTTGCTAATCCCCCACAAGAGAATTAGTTCCTCATGGATCTCATAAACAATATAAACTTGATAGAAAGAATAGGCATGAACAATAATTCAAGAATATAAGGTTTATAAGAAACCTGATTTGTATTAGAATAGAATGTTGAATCCTCACAGAGTTTGATCACATTTCATAAATCTGATTTCTTCCACAAAGCAACGAACGAAAACTGAAATAAACCTAAAGCCTAAGAAAAGAGAAAGACTAATGGCTAAAACTAAGAAGAAAAACTATACAATATGAAAGATGTCCATAACATGTGTTAAATGAGCCTATTTATAGACTTTAGAGTGGTCGTCGTCCTTAACCCTAGGTCAGCTACAGTCTTTATGCTTAATGTTTGATTGTGCGGACCAAAACGCCCTTCGCTCATAATTATTTCCTGTACAGAGGTGATGTCGCGACACACCAGGTCTTGTGTTGAGACATCGAGGGTAGTATGCTTCATCTTCAAGGTGTCTTCAGGGGTGTGTCACGAAATCCTTTAGGTTGTGTCACGACACCGAAGGCAGTCTTGAAATTCTTCTATTCTGCTCCCTATGTTGCGACATCCAGCTCTCCGTGTTGCAACAAAACGACCAATATCGAGTTAGCACCCCTTCCAATGGTCTCTTGCACGCTTACAAAGTATATTAGCTCACCCTTAGGCTTCATTCAACCCCTAAGGTCAATAAAAGACTCAAATTACACATTTTATTAAATGTAACTAAAATTTCGAAAACATAATTAAAACTTAACCAAAATGCTTGTGTTCAAGATCCTAAAGTGCGAAAACTAGTTTAATCTGCTACATCGAATTACGGTTGCTATTTTTCCCGAAAAAGTGAGAGGGTTTCGACAAAAATATAGGCCCAAAAAATTGGTTTGGACAAAAAAATAAGGCTGGCCCGAATTTGTAAAAAAAAAAATTGTTGCTGTTTTGCCACTGTTTTGCTACCATTTTACTATTATATTGATACTATTTTGTTGTTATTGTTTGGATATTGTATAACTATTGTTTTATTGTTAATTTTGCTACAATTGTAGAGGCATTTGCTTGCTAAATTGCACTTATCTTAGTGTTATTTAAGTATAAAGATTTTTTAAATTTATTTTCAATTTGTTGGGAAACATTTATTTTAATATTTTTAGTGTATTTGATGTATTATATTTTTTAAAATTTATTTTATATAACAAAATAATAATAAAAATTTTAATACAGACGTGTCGAAATGGGATTGGGTTTTAGCATTTTTTGCTTCAGTCGGGCTTGGGCAAAATATTAAGCCCATTTTTTGGCCCGAGCCTAGAACTTTACTTTGACCCGACCTAGCTTGGTCCATGGTCAGCTCTAGGACCGATTGGTACAAAAAAAATTAAAATATATTTAAAATTTTTATTGCTTATTTGTACCAAAAAATAATTTTAAAATATATTTTAAATTTAAATTTAAATTTTTATTGTTTATTTTGAATTTGTTGAATTATGAATTGTTATACACATAGAATGAGATAATCTTATTGTTTAGTTTATGGAATAATTTTTTCTTATTTATTTTGAGTTTATTTAATGAAGGATTGTCTTTGTGAAGTTTATTAAAGAATATTTTATATAATTGATGAGTGTTTTTTTTTTTGGTATCTTAACATTTACATAAGGTGATATTTGAACCCATGCCACCAATATTTTTAAAAAATTTCTTTACTACTTCAACCAAAGTTTTATTTTTTATGAATATTTTATATTTGAGATTTATTTAATCTCATTATTTGATATTAGTGAATATTTTTTATATACATAAATAAAATATTTTTAAAAATAGTAATAAATCTAAAACGATATACTAAAACAAACCGATATTAATACATATCAATATTAATAGAAACACGATCGTCCACAAATACAACACTATCTATCTTATTGAAAACCTTTCTTTTTATAAAACAATAAACGATAATATAGAAGTATATTTTGTGATTTCAAATTATATGAAATCTATAATACATGTCTAATGGATTCCAACCCAAAACAATATAATTTTGAATGCCCTTCATGAGTTTACTTACCCGCCCTCTTGTTCTACAAGCAATATTTTTTATACAAGTGAGAAAGAATAAATGAAAATACACCATTTAAATTTCTTTTTCTTTTTCTTTTTCATAATTAAGCAAGATAATCAAAATACTAAATATAAATATATAAAACCTACAACCTAATTAGATGTGTTAATAATCCTAGAAACCAAAAGGTTAACTTTCCATCGAGAATTGCTTGATATATCTTCAGTGAAATTTTTGTTGTAACACTCTCACCGGACTCCATCGTTGAATTCGGGTATGGAGTGTCACAACTGAACACGATTGGAGCTAAGAACCAAATTTTTAACTTGAAAATTTTAAAACGAACTTTGTCAATTAATATATATACCTCTTACAATAGAAGCCCTAAATTAGAACAAAAGATACTATCTCAAAACTCTAGACTTTATGGAAAACTACTAGTTACAATATTTTTGACGCCGAGGCGGAGCCTTTGAGATACCCATTCCTATGTGCATGACACCAGACTAACATTGATTCTTAATCCAACACTGTTTCACTTGGTCCTTCCTCGAGATCCTTAACCGACTAATCCTGCAAAACACAGGCCAACATGTTGGTAAGTTCAATTAACTTAGTGAGTTTCTTCACTACCAAATTGCATAACTCACCCTTTCTTTACTAGGGTAAAATTTTAAAAGAAAAAAAAATTCTTTAACTCCCTATTTTTACTCAAACTTTAGCACTTTATTTGGACTAGTAGACTTTCATACACCTTTCGCTATTCTTTAATGGTAGTTCGACCACTAATACCGTAAGTTCTTGGTCGAACCCATGTCCTAACAATAGGGTTTTGGTGGTTTCTAGATGTCTTGTTATCTTGGCAGGTTCTCACTTTACCCTACACACCTTCTTACCAGGAATACCCCTTTTTGTTTTGTTCTGGACCGTAAGCACCATAGTTCTAGTGGATACACTAATATTCTACTCATTAGGCCTATCTACTCATAAGGCCTATGAGAAAGGACCATGCACATTGGCGATCTTTCTAAATCTTTTTAGTCTATGGTGGCTCTCCTTTCTTAACATTGTCTTGAAGGACTTGCTGACATTCCCTATGTTAGGATAACTAATGAGGTCCCCCGCCACACTGGAGGACTAAGTCCCACTTGGGATGAATAGTTGTTAGATTACTTCCTTGTAATCTGCATTATTCGAGATACCATGCTTATAAGTGTAACATGTCCGTCTACTGAGCTGTTTGGGCCTACAGTATCCGAAAAACTATTTCTGAATGACCATTTGAGCTTATGATTCATCTTATGTGATGGTTCCTTATAGAACTAGCCCTTTGGTGGGTACTTCGTAATATAATCCCTTTAAAGAGGAATAGTTTTGACAAACCTATCTGTCACTCGCTTTATCTTTTCTAGTACCTTTATAGGTCAATGTGTTCTATCTAACCCTTATTTACTAATTATTCTATCCAAGCACCAATGATTAATCTTCTCCGCATAACTTTGGCGTCAATGAGCTTCATATTGGGGCAAAACTCCTAATAACCTTTTAAGGTTTTCTTTTAAAATACAAAGCTTCCTTGAACACTTCTTTGATGACTCTAAATGGTGGTTCCTTATCCAAAATCTGCGGATAGGTCCTCTTCCTTTACCTATATACAAGCATCATTGAAGTGTCATTTCTCTATGTCTGATTCCTACTGGAGTTACCACCCTTACCCTTCCGGCTTCTTCGCTCACTATTTTGGCGAACTGTTTCCCTTTTCTACTACTTTTTCCTAGTTCAACGAATTCCTCAAAACCTACTTGCCAATACTTGCATTATTCTTCTAACTCTTTTTCCATATGTGGTTTTCCCAAAATTACCATCATAGCGATCTACCCATGTTTACTATTTCGGTGGACTACCTTGTGTTTACTATCCCAACAGACTACAGCGCGTTTACTTTTCCGATAGATTATAATGGTTGCCATAGCCGAGCCATTGTCTTACACCCTTTCACTCCATGTTTAATGTCCTGATAGACTACTTCATGTTTACTATCCCAGCAGACTATACTAGTTGCCATAGCCGAGTTATGGTCTTACACCCTTTCACCCCATGTTTAATGTCTAGCTGAATACCCCATGTTTATTGTCCCAGTAGAGTATACTGGTTGACATACTGAGTTATGGTCTTACATGTTATATCTCTTTTGAGGTGTTGCCCTATAGGACCTTATCGTCGTCGTGGTGTCATCCCATGGACCTTTATGGAACCTTATAACAATCGATATCAACCCATCTCATGTCTACCTTAATGCTCAAACACTGAAGTGTCCCCCTTACAAGGCCCGGAGCTTCGCACATTATGGTTTGCACTCAGTAACACCGTATAGGAAGTATTTAACAGGAATTCCATTTTCCCTATTCCTCCGTCTATTCCTCCATTTTTCCATTCCTAACCCTGATGCTTGGACACCATAGTGTCCCCTCTACTAGGCTGTAACACCCCATACTTGGCTTGGACGCCAAGTCGAATATCGAGACACTACACCACTGTCTCACTACTTGTTCATCTAAAACAACATGTTATTTTTCATGCATATTTTTTATTATTAATAATAACTTTGAACTTAAGGATAAAACACGAAAATTTTGTTAAGTTTAGAAAGCAGTGTTCATTAAAATTCTTAAGTAAGGTGTGGTGTTTATAAAATATCCGGATTAAAACTTTAGTATATATAGATTTAAATAAAATCGTTTCCAAATAATTCCTCAATTGTCATTCCATAATAAAAGCGCAATAATAAACTTAATGAGAAACACTTAAATGGACTTTAAATACTTTTAGGGGCCTTATTACAATAATTGAATAATCAAAATCTTGAAGATATAAATGCTTAATTAATTAAAATATCTTTCGCATGAAAATGCTTACGCATGGCCACCTTTGTATCCACTCCAACGGTCCAAGCTTTCGCATCACCGAAAGGTTTAAAATATTGGGTGAGTCAAAGCGATTCGATTGCATAGTCATTTCACATATCTCCACATATGGGCTTGGCCCATATCCACCTGATCCATACACATAAATATGCAATTATGAAGCCCATCCCAACCTAGGGTCCATCCATTACACCTACCTTGGTAGACCCCTGCTCAAGGTAGTGGCTAATCCACCACCAATCACATAATGATCCACAAATCTTACCTTGGCGGACTTGTTGCTCAAGGCCGTGGTGAGCCACCGATCCCATAGGGATCCCACATATCAATCGATCCACGGTGATGCACAGCTATCAACCGCCGAGATGGGCACTTAGCCAACACCTTCCTTGATGAAGCACATAGCTAACATCAAGTGCTAATGTACACGAGGCTAGCATTAGACCACGTACATAATGATGTACACCTTTCCTTCAATTTTCACATCCCAAGTCCCATGCACATATGTGTATCATGTCGGATTAACAATCGAGTAAATATTTATCACATGCTCACCACAAATATCACACATATATCATAGGCAAAATAGAGCACCGACACGATTAATCGATTACCCACTACGGGTATCCACCATCTTAGCCATTATTTTGGCTAACATACACATCATAATCAAACATACTTAACAACATACAATAATAGGAGAATAGTGCGATAACTCGCTTTGATTAACACAATTGACTAAATCTCGAAACCCACGTCTAACGATTTGCACCTTTGCGATTGTAGAACTCCTTCTACTGGATCTAAATCCGAAACCGCTCCTTGTAGTCGACAACTACTAGATCCCAAGAAAACCTTCCAAATTTCGCCATGGAATTCTAAAGTAGTTAGATTCCTATATTTCGACTAAAGAGATTGAAAATCAAATAATAGTTGATCTTACCTTTTGGATGAAATCGGCAACACCCTTCTATCACAACAAAGATTAGACTTTGGCGAATTTGACTTTTGGTGCTATGAAGAATTGACTTGGTTGGATTGTGTTTTGGTTTTGAATAAAGAGAGAGAGTCTAGGAATTTGGCTAGACAAAAGAAAGAGAAGAGAAGAGAAGAGAACCTAAGAATTTCGAGAGAGAGAAGAGAAGGAAGAAAATTAATGAGTAGCCCTCCTTCCTTCCTTTTATAGACAAAATTATCATCTAAGGAATCCCTTACTTGGCCACCACTCTTCTATTTGATAGCTTTATCCTTTAATTATCATAAAATAAAAGAGTTTAATCCAACCTTTATCTCATGGGAATAATGATAAATAAATCCTTATTTATCTCTTTAAAAATACTTAAGATAAATCATCATTTATCCTATTTAGCGAATTTTAAAGAGAATAAAACTCCCTTTTAAGAGCCTTGTTGCCGTCCACCTCGTATACGGAAGAAAAATAAAACTTCTTTTATTTGCTTCCCATGTGACTCGAACTCGGGCCCAACACCCTTGCATGTGGCGCCATTTCGGATGCCCAAAGTGGCATCTTGAGCCACTTTTCAAGCTGTTTGTGTCAAATTTCACATACTTTTTCTCTTAAGGCCACCTTGCCTTAATTTCCCTTTAACTTAAAATTTCAAAATTTCCAATGCATCCCCTTTTAATCCTAGAGTTTTAAAACCTTTAAAACATCACCAACCACACTTAAAGCCTATTAACACTTGAGTTATGCTCCAAGCGCACAACCCCTAATCTAGGATGTTACAGTTCTACCCTCCTTAAAATAATTTCGTCCTCGAAATTACTTACTAATGAGCATCCGTACATCCTAACTTACCCCACTTACTCCTTCACAAGACTCTGCTCTTAAAGAACTATTATACTACCTAGGCACATTCTCTAAGTTCGCAATCAAGGTTCCATACACTTCATTTACAATCATAGGAACGGCCCGACCTTATAACAAACAAAGCAATGAAGGATAATCCGAAATAAGAAACTTACTGTTGTCACCTCGGGCACATCTTCCCCCTCATGACGGTATTGCATAAACCAACCTTGGTCGCCTTGCATACGCACCTTGACCTCTCTGTTTGGTGCTCCATGACCTCGGCTGAACCATTTCCTCCATGGTTCGGACCACGACCCTTGTCTGTGACCATCTCTACCCTTGCACATAACCTTGGCCTATTGTCCGAGCCCTATTGGATCCCGAGGGCGATCTTTAATCGGCGAGACTTAGACTTACACCTAAAATATTCCGTTCCGGTTCCAACACTCACGACATGATACCTTCCACACTGAACACACGGACGATGCGAATTTTCCATAGTCGGGCTTAGCAACACGAGCAGAATTTTTAACCTCGGTCTTTTCGAAGACCCTCGGATGATTCAGACGATCCAAAATTCCTCTATCTCGGTTCCTATCCTTATCTCTATTACATCTCCCGAGTCCTTAATCCTTGACTACCTTAGCCTTTTCGACTAACACAAACAAACTCCGTTCACGATGAGGAGCTATCAACAACCTCATGTCGTCTCTTAATCCGTCCTCGAATCAGACACATCACTCATGCTCCGTAGCAATTACCCCTCGAGCATATCTGCTTAACCTTAAGAATTCACCTCGTATTCCGCTACTGAACTTGTTCCCTTGAACCACCCTAAAGCGTCTTCCTCTGCGCATCAATATAATGAGTCTTGACATACTTCTTACGTGCAGCGCTTAGCGTACTCGGGTGAGATCCTCTGCCGTGGCACTATCTCGAGCTGTTAGCCACCATTGATATGCCTCGTGCGTGACGGCGCCACCATTCCTTTCACTTTCTCCTCGGTGGTCGGATCGAGCTCATCCATAATTCGCTCGGTTGCTTCCAACCAATATTGACCGTCTTGGGTGCCACACGTCGCCCGAAACACCTCGGCTCCATTAGCTCGAGTCGCTTGGGTGCGACTTCCTAGCTCTCATATTTCCACTGCTCCACCACCATCTCAAGAACTTCGCGGCCGCAAGCTACGATCTGACATCATCCCGTCGATCTTGTGCGCTCAACACCAAAAGTTGGTTGTAGTGGCGGTGGTACCCCATTCGCGAGATCCTTGACCCGACCTAACAGTTCGACACGATCATTACGCTCGACCACGTCCACGACGACCACGTCCTCTAAAACTCTTTTTTAGCGCCTCAATTTAGTCTGATTTATGAAATTTTATGCATTAGAAATTTTGTTCCACTATTTATCCACGAGCAATTTTATGAAATGAAGTTTCCAGAAGTTGTTCTTTTGATCAATCAAAGTTTGATTCGAGTTCACTACTCTAATTGAGAATCACCTTCACAATCACATTCATAATGGAGATATCTTCATTGCTCAACAAGGCCACTTCTTTCGGTGGTATCCACCGCCACATTCACTATTCGAACATTTTGTCTATTTCTATCTGGGGTATTTTAGTCATTTGTCCTCTGGGTAATTTGGTAATAAATCGGGGTAAATTTGAAAATCACTAAAGCCATTTCAAATTTTTTCCAAACTCATGGGCATTTTAATGAAAGATTTTCCAAATCAAGGTTTTCTTGAAATTTCAAAAATCGGGGTTATTTTGGTAATTGGGTAATTCTGAGGTAATTTGGTAATAAAGCCAAATAGGTATCTTTACCTTTTGCAAAATAGAATTTTCAAAAATAGAATTTTCGATATTTTTGTAAAGTAAGAATATTTTAAATAAAAGTCGAGGTAATATGAAAATTTAGAAACCAAGGGCATTTTGGTAATTTTACCGGTCGAGGGTATTTTCGTAAATTTTCCCAAATCGAGTATCTTGATATTTTGAAAACTAGAGATTTTGGTATTTTGTAAAATTATTTTAACAAAAGTTGAGGTAGTATGGTAGTTTTTACAATCAAGGGTATTTTTAGTAATTTTACAATATAGGGGCATTTTGTAATTTTGTAAATCGGAGATATTTTGGAAAAATTTTCACAATAATCTTTTACTAAAATTAAAAGGGTAATTTAGGAACTTTAAAACTAGGAATTTTATAAAAGCGCATGGCTAGTCCCTTTGGGTTTTAATTATCGGGTTCATTTCGTGAATAAGTCCTCTTGGTTAAGGTGAGCCGTAGCTACGCACTGTAGGATTCGAGTAAAGAGGAGGTGAGCCGCTAGGATTGCTTAAATACCAAGCTCTTCTTGAAGACCAATCCTGACATGCGAGCGATGGTTGCCACACCCTAGCTCGGCGACTTAATCACGAGTTTGTTTAATAGTCCTTAAGTCTTATGCATGTGTTTGAGTAGACCGGTCCTAGGGTTCAATAGATCCTAGTTCACTAATCTACGTTCCCATAAAAGCCCATATAGTTCACAAATTCAAACCACTTCAACAATCAAGTACTTACAGGTGGACTTGGTAGGAGATCTAGTGCCATGCCGAATAAACTGAAAATTTCATAGAAAGTCCATATTTTGAAAAGCCCATTTTGAAAATGTTTTTGGGCCCACAACCCTCAAAGCAGAGTTTTGAACGGACTCTCATACTAAATGTAACACCCCAAACCCGGCCCACGAGCCTTGACCGGATCTGGTATTTCCTGCGGAAGATGTTTTGAAAGAATTTGACCTAAAGGTGAAAGCGTATAAATTTACATCCTTGGAAAAACATTATGTATTTAAAAGCCCATTGAAAATTTAGTGGTATAAATTCCGGATTAAAACTTTTACATATGTTATTGTAATATAAATTAAATCCAAAAATATTTCCCATTATTAGTTCGATAATAAAATAAACTTCAAAACCATAAATAAAGTTTCCAAGTACTATAAGTGGCCCTTATTACATCAAATAAATTTCCAAAATCTTGATAATATAAAATATATAAAATAAGGAAAATCAACTTCGCATGGCATAAAATAACTTCGCATGGGCCACCTCGTATCCCTCCGAGCCGATCCAAGCTTTATGCATCACTGAAATATTGGTAAAATTTGGGTGAGTCAGCAGACTCAGTGCATAGTCATTTCACATGTCTCCACATATGGGCTTGGCCCATATCCACCTGATCCATAAATATGCAATTATGAAGCCCAACCCAACCTAAGTCCATCCATTACACCTACCTTAGCAGACTCACGCCCAAGGCCGTGGCTAATCTACCACCGATCACATAAGTGATCCACATATCTTACCTTGGCGGACTTGTCGCTCAACGCAAATGGTGAGCCATCGATCCCATAGGATCCCACATATCAATCGGTCCACGGTGATGCATACTGCTATCAAGCGCCGAGATGGGCACTTAGCCAACACCTCCCTTGATGAAGCACATAGCTAACATCAAGCGCTAATGTAGCACGAGGCTAGCATTAGACCACGTACATAATGATGTACACCCTTTCCTTCAATTTTCACATCCCAAGTCCCATGCATATATGTGTATCATGTCAGATTAACAATCAGAGTAAATATTTATCACATGCTCACCACAAATATCACACATATATCATAGGCAAAATAGAGCACTGACCTAATTAATCGATTACCCACTACGGGTATCCACCATCTTAGCCATTATTTCTAGCTAACATATACATCATAATCAAACATACTTAACAACATACAATAACAGGAGAATAGTGCGATAACTACGCACCTGATTAGCACAATTGACTAAATCCCGAAACCCACGTCTAACGATTTTGCACCTTTGCGATTATAGAACTCCTTCCTTACGGATCTAAATCCCGAAACCGCTCCTTGTAGTCGACAACTACTAGATCCCGAAGAAAACCTTCCAAATTTTGGCCATGGAATTCTAAAGGAGTTAGATTCTATATTTCGACTAAAGAGATTGAAAATCAAATAATAGTTGATCTTACCTTTTGGATGAAATCGGCAACACCATACATCACAACAAAGATTGGCTTTGGCGAATTTGACTTTTGGTGCTATGAAGAATTGACTAGGTTGGATTGTGTTTTTGGTTTTGAATAAAAGAGAGAGGAGGCTAGGGAATTGGCTAGACAAAAGAAAAGAGAAGAGAAGAAGAAGAGAACCTAAGAATTTGGCGGGGAGAGAAGAGAAGGAAGAAAATTAATGAGTAGCCCTCCTTCCTTCCTTTTATAGGCGAAATTATCATCTAAGGAATCCTTACTTGGCCACCACTCTTCTATTTGATAGCTTTATCCTTTAATTATCATAAAATAAAAGAGTTTAATCCAACCTTTATCTCATGGGAATAATGATAAATAAATCCTTATTTATCTCTTTAAAATACTTAAGATAAATCATCATTTATCCTATTTATTTGAATTTATAGCATTATCATGAATTATAAACAATACATTCACTTTTTGTTGATAAACTATGCCAAGAATTCATAAAATAGCATAACATAGGTATTAATCATGCATTAGGACCACTTATCAAATTTTTCCGAAAATGTTACATAGGTATCGATACTGCCTTTATGGTATTGATATTTCCTTTAAGTGGTATCGATACTACCTGGAAAATTGATACCAAACTAGCATTCTGTCTCTTGCTAAATTTCAAAACATTAGAAAATATTGGTACCTTTCATAAGGTATCGATAATTACATCTTGAGTATCAACACTCGGGCCAAGGTATCGATACCAAATTTTTATTCTGGCTCCCTGCACTTTCGAAAATAAATAAGGTATCATTTTAAAAGCTCTAATATTGATACCTCTGCTTCATGTTACAAAAATTCAGCATATAAGAGCATTTAAATAGTTCAAACTTAATCCCTAAACATCACATTTCATTCACCTAGTCATATAAGCATCAAAATGTCTAAAACAATAGTCCAAATACCATATCCAAGTCCATATGCTTCCAAACATACATAATATGCAAATAATCCCAAATACATCTTAACAATCTGATATAAATGTCTACCACATTGCCTTTTTATTCCTTAGAACTAGAATAAGCAAAACACCCACTATAATCAGTAAAGAATGGCTTGGATCAATCCCTCGATGGCCACACCGCTCATGTTGGGAACACAACTACTTTGCAAAGGATAAAATGGGGTGGGTGAGCTTAACAAGCTTAGTGAATGCCTAGAACAACCATTACGCAAACAAGTCGTCATGCATCAACCAAATAGCATATTCCCAAAATGTCATTAACTAAGTACCATAATTCAAATATTTTGCCATATTCCATGCATTCTTTTACACATTATTTATATGAATGTTTAGGCATATATATATTCTGACACATATCAATCACATATGAGCACATATAATTACATACAATCATATTTAGTCATAGAGTATGATAATTTGACTCTTAAGATTATGAAACGTAAAGTGGAATCTATCAACACTCATTGGATACATAGATATCCATCACACCACACATAGACTCGTAGAGTCAATCATATCCTATAAGTGAAGCGTATAGCTAACGCTCTCAAACACACCACACATGCATATCTCGATGAATAGAGCTTGTAACAATTCTCACCCGTATTCAATGCCGGAATAGGGTTACAGAGCGTTACCGAAGATATCATACAATTACACATACATTTCACAAATTAAATCCCTAATTTGCATTTTCACAAAAAATCACTTAACAAAACTTGTATAACTATCATCAAACATTCATAATCTATCATCAATCATTAAAATACATGCTTATTCATCAATGGAAACATCCTAAATCTTTAATAGTTTTGCAAAATAGTCTCTGGGCTAGCTAGACCTGGTTGCAACGATCTCAAAAACATAGAAATCATTAAAAATAGGACAAAATACATACCAATTTAGCCAAATAAAGTAGCCAAAACTTTGAAAGCTTAAAAATGGTTTTTCTACACCTTAGTTTCAGTTGAAGATGAAGAATAGAAAGATGATATAATTACTTTTCTTATTTTTACTATGTTTATTTAATAAATTACCTAAATAACCTTTGTTATAAATCATTAAATCATTTAATGCATGTCCATCTTTGTCCACCCATAATAACCATGGTCTAATTACAACATAAAGACCTCCACCATTTAATTTTATAGCCATTTAATACCTTTAGCTAATAGAACATAAGTTTTATACTTTACGCAATTTAGTCCTTTTTATCAAATTAAGCACTCCAACGATAGAATTTCTGAACGAAACTTTCACACAAACATATTATCATGCTGTAAATATTAAAATAATAATAAAATAATTATTTCGACTTCAAATTTGTAGTCTCGAAACCACTGTTCCAATTTGACTAAAAACAGACTGTTACAACTCTCCCCCTTTATGGATTTTCGTCCCCGAAAATCTTACCAATGAATTGGTTAGGGTACTGTTTTCTCATAGCTTCCTCGGGCTCCCATGTGGCTTCTTCGACCCCATGTCGTTGCCACAATACTTTCCCTAAAGCTATGCTTTTATTTCTCAATTCTTTAACCTCTCTAGCTAAGATTCTGATCGAGTCTTCGTTATATGTCATATCATGTTAAATCTCAATCTCTATCGGAGAAATTACGTGTGATGGATCTGATCTATAACGACGCAACATCGACACATGAAGCACATTATGAATCTTTTCTAACTCTAATGGTAAAGCTAACCGATATGCTACAGCCCGATGGATTGCGGACTCAGTTTGCCTTTATGACCAAAACAAAGAATTTTCTTCCACAAATATACTTTTAAAAATACTTTGTCACCGATCTGAAATTCAATGTCTTTTCATTTCAAATTTGCGTAAGATTTCTGTCGATCTGAAGCTGCTTTCAAACTATCGTGAATTATTTTCACTTTTTCTTCAATCTTTCAAATCAAATTAACCCCGTGAATCTTTTTCTCACTAAGCTCGGTCCAATACAATGGAGTTCGGTGTTTGCGACCATACAAAGCTTCATACGGTGCCATCTTTATACTTGATTGAAAACTGTTGTTATATGCAAATTCAACAAATGGCAAATATTTCTCCCAATTGCCCTCAAATTCTTAAACACAACAATGAAGCATATCTTCAAGAATTTGTTTTACTCTCTCAGACTGACCGTCAGTTTGTGGATGAAATGCTGTACTAAAATTCAACCTCGTACCCAGAGGTTTTTCCAATTTCGCAACGTAAACCTCAAATCTCTATCCGAAATAATCGAAACTGGCACCCGTGCAATCTAACGATCTCAGAAATGTACAATTCAGCCAATTTATCAAGTGAATAATCAATACGTACCGAAATGAAATGTGTAGATTTCGTCAGTCGATCAGCGACAACCCAAATAGCATCTTTCTTCTTCGGAGACAGGGTAATCCCGATACGAAATCCATCGTAACTCTATCCCATTTCTATTCTGATATCATCATAAGCTGTAGTAATCCTGAAGGTACTTAATGTTTGGCTTTTACTTGTTGACAAACTAAACATCTTGATACAAACTCTGAAATGTCTCGTTTCATACCCGACCACCAAGACAACTGTTTCAAATCATTGTACATTTTAGTACTCCCCGGGTGAACAGATAAACAACCACTGTGTGCTTCATTTAAAATTTTTTGAATGAGCTTAGAATTCTTTGGTATGCAAATTCTATCTTGGAACATTAAACAATCATCGAATCTGATCTGATAGTTTGAATCTCTAGTCGACTCATATTGCATTCTTTTGGTTTGCAAATCATTATCGCACTTCTGAGCTTCACAAATTTGCTTAAGAAAAATCGGTTTAGCTTTCAACTCTGCTAGAATTGAACCATCATCAAGCAAAGATAACTGTGTATTCATTGCTCTCAAAGTAAATAATGACTTTCTACTCAAAGCATCTGCGACTACATTCGTTTTCCCCGGATGATAATCAATCACTAACTCATAATCTTTTAGCAATTTGAGCCACCTTCATTGTCACAAATTCAAATCTTTTTGAGTCATTATATACTGCAAACTCTTGTGATCCGTAAAGATATGACACTTTTCATGTTAAAAATGATGTCGCCAAATTTTCAATGCAAATACAATAGCGACCAACTCTAATTCGTGCGTTGGACAATTCTTTTCATGCAGATTTAACTGTCTAGAGGCATAAGCTATCACTTTTCCTTATTGCATCAAAACAAAACCCAAACCGTTCAATGACTCGTTGCTATAAATCACAAACTCTTTACCCAACTCAGGTTGAACCAAAACTGGTGCTTCAGTTAAAAATGCTTTCAACTGATCAAAACTCTGTTGAAATTCTCTAACCACTCAAATTTTACATCTTTCTGTAATAATCTGGTCATCGGTGTAGCAATCATCGAGAATCCTTTAATAAAACATCAATAATAACTAGCTAATCCCAAAAAGCTTCTGACTTTGGATACATTTCTCTGTGGTTTCCAATCAACAACTGCTAAAATCTTGCTAGGATCAACTCGTATACCTTCCGCTGAAATAATGTGTCCTAAAAATCCAACCTCTCGGAGCCAAAACTTGCATTTACTGAATTTAGCAAATAGTTTCTTATCTTTCAAGGTTTGTAGCACAATCCTCAAATGCTCGGTGTGCTCAGACTCATCAAGAGAATAGATCAGGATGTCATCAATGAATACAACAACGAATCTATCTAAATACGGTCTAAAAATTTGATTCATCAAATCCATAAAAACTGCAGGAGCATTAGTCAACCCGAAAGGCATAACAAGAAATTCATAATGTCCGTACCTTGTTCTGAACATAGTTTTCGGTACATCTGAAACTTTAACTCGCAATTGATAATAGCCCGATCTCAAATCAATCTTTGAAAACACTGTTGCCCATTTCAATTGACCAAACAAATCATCTATTCGCGACAACAGATACTTGTTCTTTATCATAACCTTATTGAGCTGACGATAGTCAATACACATTCTCATTGATCCGTCTTTCTTCTTTACGAATAACACTGGCGCACCCCAGGGCAAAAAACTAGGTCGTGCAAAACCTTTATCCGTTAACTCTTGCAACTGAGCTTTCAACTTTTTCAACTCTGTCAGAGCCATTCTATATGGAGCTATCGATATCAGAGATGTTCTTGGTACTAATTCAATAGCAAACTCAACCTCTATAATCGGTGGCAATTTCTGTAATTCTTTTGTAAACACATCCGGATACTCACAAACATCTGACACTGATTCATTCTTAGATTCAGACATTTTTGAAAAACATAAGCTAAGTAAGCCTCACAACCTTTTCTCACATATCTTTGAGCTAACATCAATGAAATCACAGTAGGCAATCCACTCAACTCATCAGATTCAATTCAAAGAATTTCACTATTCTGAAATTTCAATTCAATTGTCTTTAGTTTAAAATTCACCACGGCATCATGTAACGTCAACCAATCCATACCCAGGATTACATCAAACTCATCAAATGGTAAAAGCATCAGATTTTCTGGAAAATAGTAACCCCAAATCATCAAAGGATAGTTCTTGTAAACTTTATCAACTAGAACATACTTGCCTAAGGGGTTCGATACTTTAATCACAAACTCAGTAGACTCAACAAACAAACTCTTACTAGACACCAATTTCAGACATATATATGAATGAGTCGATCTAGTATCAATCAAAGCAATCACATTAGTGTCATGAAAAGAGAATGTACCGGTGATAATATCGGGTGACGATGAATCTTCGTGAGCACGAATAGTGTGAGCTTTAGCAGGTGCTCTGGCCTTGGATGTAACACCCCAAACCTTGCCCAGACGTTATGGCCGAATCTGGCGATGTCACGTGATAGTGCTTTAGAAAAAAATACTTACTATAAGATCATTTTTCGTTATCTTATGCTACTTTCAAAACGTGTCATTTGTTTCAATCATTATCCACTTCCAAAATATTGTCCATTTTGCAAAATATTTATATTACACGGAAGCATTTAAATCAGTTTGCGTAATCATGATGTTTTGGTAAAACATTTATTTATTTTGAAAACTCGAGCTTTCCTACTGCTAACGGTAAAACCATAAACATTGCAAATCCCAAATTTAAACAAAATACGTAAAGGCCATATTTACATAAAAATTTCCTAGATATCATTAAAACCATAAAATAATTATAAAAACGTGAAGCTGAAGCAGTGGTCACTGTCGAGTCCTCCGCTGCACCGATCCGTTTAAAGCTGAGGATTACTTGAATAGATTAAACAAAAAAGGGTGAGTTTTCTCAAACTCAGTGTGTGATCCCTACAGAAAACATGCACACATCATAATATCAGAAAACAATCATGCATTTACAGTTCGGGTTTGAGCCCATTATAGAATTGGTGTGGACCTTAGCCCACTCAGATACAGAATATATAGAACATAATAGAATATTAGAATCCTACTCACCAACCTCTACACACCAACTCCGTCTAACCCTACACACCATGTAGGGATAAAATCAACCCACCCAACCCTACACACTATGTTGTACCTAAATGTGGCACATAATCAGAAATTTGCAGCTAAGCTGCCAGATAACAGGCGTAAGAGCCTTTCAGATACTTCCTCCAAATATCATCAACCCACCCCGATGCAATGCAACATACAAATGATGTCATGCTATTATTGATCGTTGTTTTGTCGAGTTTTAAAATTTATAAAGAGTATGATCGAACCTGGAAACTAACTCTAACAACGACTTAAGGCAAGTGCACCTATCAAATAGTAGTATAGCTTAGGCAAGACCGGATTGTCGAACCCAAAGGAACTAAAAGTACTAATACTAACCTTCTTTCTATTATTTAGCCTAAATATTAAGTGATTGATTGTTTAACCTAAATTAACTAACTACTAAGCTAAAGATGCAAAGACAAAAAGAATGAATTGGAGAAATAACTTTTGGGAAAACTCAGTTGATTAAGACGATACCCTTAGGAAGAATCCACCTAGACTTCACTTGTTATCTAACACTGAACCAGACGATTTATTCACTTGACTTGATCCGTAGGATTCCCTAATTTATATTAAACCCTCTCTCGAGGCAAATAACGTCTAACCCTAGGTTGATTAATTGAAATTTCTTTCTAATTAAAACCCCTAGAATCGTATTAACTCGATCTATGGACTCCCATATTAGGTTTCACCCTAATCCAGAAAACCTTATCACCCTATCTCTAGGCGCACGATCAACTCCGCTTAATTACGCTAGACCTACTCTTAGACAGGGACTTTTACTCCACTACCTAAGCACATTCAACTTGAATCAATATCTCAAAAATATTAACACAAGAATTAAGCGCACATAATTAAGAACAAATCAAGTATTTATCATATAGTTCAGAAAACAATAACAAGATCCATCTTAGGTTTCACCCCCTTCAGGTATCTGAAAGGTTTAGCTCATAACAATAAAAGAAAACATCCTAGAAGAAAAGATAAAACAAAACATAAGAAATCCCTAAAACTCCCTGAAGGAATTGAAGGAGAGATCCGCCGTCTTGAGTATAATTCTGGCTTCTTGAGATGGATCAACTGGATATCTTCGAGTAATTCCCACAATTCTGGTATTTCTGGTTCGACTCCTTGGCCTAGCTCCGCTAGCTCCTGTAGCTTCCCTTGAAGGTTATGCTTAGGGTGTTTATATAGGCTCTTAGAATGCTTTACTTGGCCCCTAAGTATCCTAATCTAAGTGGAATTCCTACTAGGGTGTTTGAATAGGATTTGGAATGTGTTTCTTTGCCTCTAAGTACCCTATTCCGAGTAGAACTCCTCTTGGCTGTGGCAGGGACACGGCTATGGCACACACCCGTGTGAATCAATTTCAGGTCATGCTCGAGTCTACTGAAGAGACATACCCATGTGTTTCGAGGTCAGGTCGTGTTAGAGTAATTTAGGGAGGCACTGCCGTATGGTCTTGGGCCCAAGCCGTGTCGATTTCCACTTTGGCCCAATTTGGTCTGTTTTAGGTCCGTTTCTCGTTCTTTTCATCCCTATGTGCTTTCCTAAGTATAAAACATGAAAAGAAAGGATTAAGAGCACCTTTTTACACAATTCAGGGAATAAATCATCCAAAAGTATGCTAAATATGGGATTAAAATATGTTACTTTTACGGTTTATCAATTATGCAATTAAAAGTACATACATTCAGATATCATAATTCATGCTTGGTATAGAAATCAGACAAACAGATCACTCCTATAGGGGTCTAAGTAATACTTACCGACCCTACAATAGGTCCACAATCGACTTGGGCAACCCGTGCAACCTTACAGAACTTTTTAGAAAATGGGCTCACACGCCCATGTCGCCTGCCCGTGTGGCCCACATGGCCCAATTAACCTTTGGCGTGTGGATCCACACGGCCTGGCCAAGAATTCCACACTCTTGTGTGGGCCCACATGCCCGTGTATCCCACACGGCCTAATAAGTCTAGCCCGTGTGTCGTACATAGCCTTTTCTGGCTATTACATGGCTGTGTTACTCACGCGTACGACTTGGCTCGTCAATCATACAACCTTTGTGGTTCACAGCCTTGCACGTGGCCTACCACAAGGCCTACCACATGGTCGTGTGGCATCGACAGTAATGTTTTCAGCTTTTGCCAAAAACGCGTTTTCTTGAGATTCGGGTACACACCTAGTTTTGATTGATGCTAAAATGATCCCCGAGCACTCAAGAAACCTACAATCAGAATATTCCATCTCTTAGAACCAAAAAATGAGTCTAAATCAATTAATCCCAACAATGTAAAGTTTGACTTACAACTACCAAATCGATCACTACTTCGAGTCAAATCGGTGCAACGTTGATTCCAGCCTCTCAAATAACTCTTAAGCATAACAAAACCCTTTTAAAACCTTAAACATTCAAACGGAACAACTAAGATTAATCCAACCCACAACCTACCGAACGTGCATCCCAAAAATGAATAATAGAAACGAATAGAAGAAAGAAGAATCAAGATAAGAGGGAAAGCAGTAAAATTTCGACAGCATAGAGGTAATGGGGCGGAAATCTGCAGCAAGTAGAGAGGAAAAAGAAAAGGCTAGTCGAATTTTTCAAAATAAGAAAGCAGTACTGAACAGAAATTGTTAACCCCCAACTTTTCCCCTTAATTCTCTCCACCAACTCCGCACTACTCAGATTTTCGGTAAAATACAAACTCTAGCCGAAATTTTGGTAGCAAAAAATATTACCCTTGTAACCACAGAGATTTGAACTCAAGACCACCAACATAATAACACTCCACTTAACCACCAGACCAGCAGGCCCATTCTGATATCATTTTACCAACAATAACTTAAAAGCCTACTGGACAAGAGTAAGGCTTTATTCTTTTAGAAACAAAAATTCTGTTCAAGCTAAGGCTTGAACCCAAGACTTCTCAGACACTCCTAGAACATTTAAACACTAAAGCAGATACACAATTATGTTAACTTTATGAAAGCCGAAATTAAGAAAATTGGGGTGTTACAACTCTACCCCCTAAAAGAAAATTTTGTCCTCGAAATTTTACCTGATCAAAAAAGGTGACGATACTGCTGACGGATCGAATCCTCCGGCTCCCAAGTGGCCTTCTCAGTGCTATGATTTCGCCATAGCACTTTCACTAAGGGGATAGACTTCCTTCGCAGAGTTTTAGTGCCACGATCTAGAATCTAAACTTGCTCTTAATCAAACATCAAATCTGGCCTCACATGTATCTTCTCAATAGGAATAATATGCGTGGGATCAGAGCGATAGCGTCTCAACATTGAGACGTAGAACACATCATGAATACGATCCAACTACGGAGAAAGCTCCAACTGATATGCGGTGGCCCCACTCGTTTCAGAATATGGTACCGCCCAATAAACTGAGGACTCAACTTACTCTTGCGGCCGAACCTCAAAACCTTCTTCCATGGCGAGACCTTGAGAAAAACTAAGTCCCCACAGAATACTCAATATCCTTTCTTTTCAGATCAGCATAGGACTTTTTCCTATCAGCTGTCTCTTTCAGTCAATCTCGAATCAAACAGACCTTATCTTCAGTTTTAGAAACCAATTCTAGACCCAGAACACGTTGTTCACCCAACTCAATCCAACATAGGGGAGTGAGACACTTACGACCATACAGGGCCTTGTAAGGTGCCATCTGAATGCTAGACTGATAGTTGTTGTTATAGGCGAACTCTACCAATGGCAAATACTCCTCCCAACTACCTCGTAAATCTATAACACAGCTCCTCAACATATCCTCTAGTACTTGAATCACCCTCTCCGACTAACCATCTGTCTGAGGATGGAAAGAAGTACTAAAGTCCAACCTTAAACCCGAAGCCTCATACAGCTTCTTTTAGAACCGAGACGTAAAGCGAGGATCCCTATTGGAGATGATCGAGACAGGAACCCCATGCAGTCTCACTATTACAGATATATATAATTTAGCCAATTTTTAGAGAGAAAAGTCCATCCTAACCGGAATAAAATGAGTAGACTTGGTCAATCGATCCACGATGACCCAGACAAAATCCTTTTTAGTGGGTGTTAAAGGCAATCCACTAACGAAGTCCACCGTTACTCGTTCCCATTTCCACATCGGTATCTTTACCGGCTGCAGCAACCCCGAAGGCAACTGATGCTTAGCCTTAACCTGCTGGCAAGTCAAACAGCGAGCAATGAAGTCAGTAACCTCACGCTTCAACCCTGGCCACTAGTACAACTCTCAGAGATCTCGGTACATCTTGTTTCCATCGGGATGCATAGCATAGAGACTACTATACACCTCCATTAGAATCGACTATCGCAACTCCTCATCACTCGATACATAAATCTGACCGCGGAAACAAAATACCTCATCACTGTTAATCCCAAAGTTAGTAGCATCACCAGTCTCAACCTGACATTAACACAACTCAAAAGACTTATCCCCATCTGTTTACTTCTAATTTGATCAATCCATACAGGCTTAACTTGAAGTTCCACTAATAGACTCCCATCGTCAAATAAACTGAGTCGAGAGAACATCGCTTTCAGATCGGTCATAGCCCTATGGATCAAAGCATCTGCCATCACATTGGCCTTACCAGGATGGTACTCAATGGTGTAGTCATAATCCTTAAGCAGTTCAACCCATCTACACTGCCTAAGGTTTAACTCCTTCTGAGTGAGGAGATATTTGAGACTTTTATGATCAGTGTAGACAGTACACTTTTCACCGTACAGGTAGTGCCTCCAAATCTTTAGAGTGAAGACTACAACAGCAAGTTCCAAATCATGCGTCGGATAATTAGCCTTATGCGTCTTGAGCTAGCACTTTACTATCCTGCATCAAATGCAACATAGACCTACATGCGATACATTACTGTATAGCATAAAGTCTCTACCAAGCTCCGGCTGTATCAAAACAGAAACTTGGGTAGAACAAATTTGAGCTTCTCGAAGCTCTCTTGTTGCTTATCAGTCCAGACAAAAGGAGAACCCTTTTACGAAACGCCGATAATAACCTGCTAGCCTCAGAAAGCTATGGATTTCGGACACATTCTTTGGCTGTTTCCAATCCAACACAGCCTCAATCTTACAAGGATCAACACAAATCCCCTCTGTGAAAACCACTTGCCCCAAAAAGGTTACTTCCGAGCTAGAACTCACATTTACTGAACTTCGTATACAACTGTTTCTCACGAAGAGTCTGTAATACCACTTTGAGATGCTTATCATTCTCGTCCTCAGTCTTGGAATACACTAGGATATCATCGATGAATACCACCATAAATTGGTCCAGATAAGGCTAAAACACACGGTTCATCAGATCCATAAATGCCGCTGGTGCATTGGTCAACCCAAAAGGCATGGCCAGGAACTCGTAATGTCCATAACGAGTCCTAAATGCCGTCTTATAGACATCGACCTCCTTAACCTTCAATTGATGATATCCTGAATGCAAATCAATCTTGGAGAACATAGAAGACCCTCTAAACTGGTCGAACAGATCATCCATCCCCGGAAGTGGGTATTTATTCTTGATGGTTAGCTTGTTCAGCTGTCGGTAGTCGATACACATCCTCATTGTCTCATCTTTCTTCTTCACAAATAACACCGGTGCTCCCCATGGAGACACACTGGGATGAATGAATCCACGATCTAACAGTTCTTAAATTTGAGCCTTAAGCTCTGTAAGGTCCTTCAGTGCCATTCGGTAGGGTGCAATAGACACCGAGCTATACCCGAAATAAGCTCAATCCCAAATTTCACTTCTAAGCTCGGAGGTAAACTCGGTAGTTCTTCAGGAAAAACATTCGAAAAGTCCCTCATGATTTTGATGTCCTTAACCGAAGAGTCTCCAGAATCAGAAACACTGAAATAGGCCAAGAATGCCTCATATCCTTTCCGTACCAACTTTTCTACCACCAACGCAGAAATCACATTAGTCAGATAGTCTCGACATTCCCCAATCACCACTACCTCGTTGTCTTTCTCAGTCCTCAAAATAACCTTTTTTGTCGTATAGTCTAGACTTACCCGGTGCTTGACCAACCAGTTCATTCCAAGTATCAAATCGAACTCCCCGAATGGAAGCTCCATCAGATCAACCAGAAATACTGTCCCTTAAACCTCTAACGGGATGTCTCTAAATAATTTACTCACTCGAACAGATTGCTCCAACGGACTCACCACAGTTACCTCACTAGAAGTACTCTCAATAGGAATTCCCAAGGTTTCAGACACAGTACTAGCTACGTAAGAGTATGTAGAGCCTATGTCTATCAATGCCAAATAAGGTACATTATGTATTAAAAACGTACCCGTGAAGATGTCCAGAGCATCTCAGTCCTCACGACGACAGGCAGCATAAATCAGTGTAGGCTGCCTCGCCTCAGTCGGTCCAACACCTTTGCCCGATGCTCTCTATCCTTGACCCAAGCCATTACCACCCCTAGCCTGACCTCGGCCTCTAGGTGGCTGCTGAACTACTTTTGATGACTGCATAGTACCAGTACCCGTAGCTTGCATCTATTCTCAGTGGACAATCCCTGACACGATGCTCAGTAGAGCCACATCTTAAACATGCCCAAATCATCCTCCAACACTCGCTTAGATAGCGTCTACCACAGTGTCCACAAAGCGCCACCCCAGTAGGTGCAACAGGAGGCCCAACTCTTATTGGCCCATCAGATCTGGCCTTTTCTTAGGCCTCATCACAGGATTTGAGGGCTCTGATTCCCTCTTATTCTTTCTTTTCTCTCGATTTTGGCGTTCAGTGCGCACTTAACCTCCTTGGCGATCTTTGCCTTCTCTACCAGTATAGCAAACTCACGCTCTCTGTATGGAGATATCAAAACTCGTAAACTATCCCTGAGTTCATCCTCAAAATAGACGCATCGCTCATATTCGGTTACCACCATGCCCGGGCATAACGACTCAATCTCAGGAACTCGGCCTCATACTCGGCCCACGAATCGGTCTCCCTAGGTGAGATTAAAGAACTTATGTCTTCTAGAGTCAATATAGCTGGCTTCCACATACTTACTCTAGAACGTAGTCTTAAAATAGTCCCAAGTTAATCGGTCGGGTGAGTGCCCTCCTTAACCGTCAGCCACCACTAGTAAGCTTCATCGCGAAGCAGAGAAACAACCTTAAATTTCTTTCCACTTGTTCCAATCCAAACATAGTGTTAAGTTTTATGGTTTATATTAAGTTTTGGATTTTGATTTTTAAATTTTTGTTTATGTTTAAATAAAATTATTAATATTTATTTATATGTCTTCCACTATTTTTATTTTACTAATAATGAGGTGTTGTGTTGTTATTTACCAACGATAAATCAAATATTCACTGTAAATAACGTTTTTATTTGATCTAACTCCATAGTTTTTTTAAGAAAAGAAATTTGGTTTCTGGAATGGAGCATGTCTAGCTCTTATTAAAATTTGGGGGAGTTTTAAACCAAATCCACTCCATTAGTTTTAAGCCGTGTGGGCCACACGGGCATGTGGGAATAATGGGCCAGGCCATGTGATCCACACAGCCAAGGCCATTTTGGGCCGTGTGGGCCCACATGGGTATGCAACATGGGCCTGTGGGCCCATTTTCACTGTTTGATTGCTAAAGTTACACGGGTCGCCTGAGTCGACTGTGGACTTGCTGTAGGGTCGGTAAGCGTACCTAGACCCCTAATAGATTGAATTGACTGTATGACTAATATGAATAAGCATGATGATATTCTATTGATTTGATACTGCATGCCTTGACTACATGCATGATATTCTATTATAGCATGTTATATTTACATATTGCATTGCATTGGGTTGGGGGTTATTTTGTTCAGAGGAAGTTTACTGGCAGCTTAGCTGCAAATTACTGTTTAAGTGCCACAACCGGTACTACTTGAAGTGTAGGGATGGGTGGATTGATCATATCCCCACATGGAGTGTAGGGTTGGACGGAGATAGGGTGTAGAGGCTGGTTGGGTAGGATTTCCTGATTGCATATTGGTTACCTTTACTGTTATTGAGATGGGCTAAAGCCTGAACTGATATTGATATTGTAATGGGATAAGACCCTAAATGAAACTGAAATCGTTACTGAAATGAGCTTAGGCCCAGATTGTGATTACTTTGTGTCTGGTTGCTTTATATGGGATTACACACTCAGTTTTAGTAAACTCACCCATTTGTTTTATCTGTACAGGTAATACCCAGACATAGGCGGATCGGTGCAGCCACACGACTCATTTCATTCTATTTTAGTAATTAATTATAATTTTGATTTTATTTTGGGGTATTTACTGTAATAATGGCCTCTTTGGATTTTCGTGGATTATTTGGGATTTTTATTGTTTTGATTTATAACTACTAGTATTAGGGACAATTGAGTTTTCAAAAATCAAACCCTTTTAACAAATTGAACACGAATATGCAAACTATTTTTTTAAGCTTCCGCGATAAGTGATGTTTTGAAAATTAATAACGTTCTGAAAGTAAATAACTTTTTGATAATGATTCATATTTTGGAAATGAACGACACATCTTAGAATCAATGAAAGGTAATAAAAAGAGGACTAATAGAAAAGAGGGTTTTTCTTTGATAAAAACTTATTTTATGAAAAACACTTCAATGTGACATCGCCAGATTCGGCTATAACGTCCAGGCCGAGTTTGGGGCGTTACATCACTGATTGTAATTAGGAAGGGTTTTAGTTATGTCACAAAAATTAATAAGGGTTCTAGTTTATCCATAAAGGTTAGCGAGGAAGGATCTATCTAAGTCTTTAGAAAAAGATAGTCTTGTAAAGATTATACCTCCTCCTTGAAAGGTATCTGTAATATCCGGGAATTAGGGCTTGTGCATAATTGCTAAATTGTATGAAGTAGCATGCCTATGTGTGTTTGAATGTGTTATATGAATTTTTGAGAACTTCAAAGTGTAGGTAAATGCCTTAGAAAATATTGGATTTTAAGTATTAAAGGGGGAGCTAAGCTTGTTAGGCCTTAAGAAAATATGTAGAGGGAATTGGACATAAGAATGGGCTTGTTAAAGTGGCAAGGAGGCGCCACTTAAAGCCCTAGGAAGTGACGCCATAGGAAGTGCAAGGAGGGCTTAGGTTCGAGTTGCAAGGAGAGCACTTTTGGAGTTTTATTTTGCAGCAAGGAGGGGAGGTAGTGGACGACATGTGGACTCTAGAAGGAGGAGGTATAGATGGGGTTGGAGAGTTGAGGATTCGGCTAAGGAGGAGTGGATCAAGGGATAAAGGAGAGAGGGAAGAGAGTTGGCCGGCCTAGGGACTCCCTTGGTGTTATTTTCGGCCAAAAGGAGGAAAGGAGGCCATTTTTTCTTTCTTTTCTTTTCAAGAGTGCCTTTGCCAAAATTCTTCTCTTCTCCTATTCTTCTTTTTCTTTCCTTCTACCCCAAATCCATACCTATTCCCTAATAGCCAAATCTCAAGGTGCCCTCATTCTCTCTTCTTTGTCCCAAGTCTTAAAAGCCGGATACTCAAAGTAACCCCTAGCCGATTAGTCATTAAACCCCAAAACCGAATCTTTTGTTTTGGTGGCCATAACCGATTGCCCCTCTACCCTGTTAAAGCCAATTTGATCACTATCTAGTCTACATAGCCAAATATCTCAGTGGTGTCAAGCAGTAGTGCAGTCGATTTCAATATTAAAGGTAAGAACAAATGTTATTCGATTTGCAATCCTTTCTTTCTTTTAGCTGAAAAATCTAGAAACTAATCCCATTAATATTCTTTGGCCGAAACTATGAAGGATCTTTCGGGATTTCTATTGTAGCCGACTTCTAGGGGAGACCATTTGGGATTTGGTTGACTAAGGTAAGTAAAGTGTAATATTAGGTCACAAGCCATTTATGATGTTCATAAAGTGTTAGAATCGGATCTAACATAAGGCTTGTAGGTATCTCAACATCTCCATAAGACAAGTGACGATTTCGGGATTTAGACCCACAAGGTAAGGGACTATGAACATTCGCCAAGGCCATATTTAGTGATTAATGTTGGCGAATTCGACTTTGATTTTAGGGAAGTGTACACTCTATTTGTAGAGATTTGGGATTCGAAAACACGTTAGTAACGTGTGTGTAGCCCCACACTAACTCTTGATAGATTTATGGTATTGTTGTATTATATGTGTTCATAAGAATTTGAAAATGTGGCTAAAGGTACCATTCAATGGTACAACATATTCAGGTACGTTATTCTCTAAAGATCTACTAGTAGTATTATAAACTATGAACGTGACATATATGAGAATTGGTTACGATTATGAATAAGGCATGTGGCATGACATTTGCATGATTTGTACGACTCATGGGGCATATGGGTGATTATGAAAAGGGAAGTGATCCGTGGTTTTACCACAATATCCGTGACTCATGTCACATAATCAATGTGGTGACTTATGTCACAAAATGTTATTTGGTGGCTATGCCACAATTTATAAGGCGATGTGCAAGTCGATCGTAGCGATCGCCTTCGATGGTGTGTAGCGGATGGAGGGTCGATTTAGTAATCCCCACGGTGTGATGGGTGTACGGTGATGTGTAGAGGATGGTTATCTAGGTTTGGGTTCGGGATTGCATCATTGTTTTATATGTTTTATATGTATGATTTGACATGCCTAAATTGATTGAGAGTTTGTGTTGATTGTTACACATTGAGTCATTGACTCACCCGTTGTGGGATATCTTTTAGGTGACACTCAAGAATGGACCGATTGGCAGGAGCTTAGTGGTGGCCATGCTCATTTCGAGTTATTTTATTTTTATTGGTTTTATCATTTAAGTTTTGGATTTATTTCGGTTTTGCTATGATGTAATATGGCCATTCTTATTAATTGTTTTAAGTATGCATTTTATTCGATTTATTATGATACGATTATTGTTAAATCAAGATTAAATAGTTTTCATTAAAATAAATCTTAAATGTTTTTGACACCTAAGCACAAACATTTTTTCAAATTACTGTTAAACTCTAAAAACCCGGCAATACTTTTTACTTATTGATTTCAAGTACAAATAAAAATACTATTTTAATAAAATCGAGACTGCAAAGATAACCCTGTTTTCAATTTGTACTCAACACAAATCAAATTATCTTCCAAACCACCTAGATTTTCCAAAGTAACAAATAAGTTTTGAATTGTTTTACTCAAGGAGCATGCCAGATCCGGTCAGGACTTGTGGGCCGGGTTTGGGGTGTTTCAGTTTGGTATCAGAGCTAGTTTTAAACTCTCACCTTGGGTTTAAAGCCCACAATGTTTTCAAAATTGAGCCCAAATAAGTTTTGTGAAAAATTTTGGTGAAATAAGTAGGTTTTCTGGCATGGCATCTGAGTCTCCGGCCCCAAGTCCACCAGGTAAGTACTCCTAACCCTTTTGTGATTTGTATGTGGGAAGTTATAGGGACGTAGGTTAGTAAATTAGGAATTAAACCCTAGGATTAGCCTACTTCAACACCAAGATACATAAAACTTAAAGTCTAACCAAACAAACACGTGTCTGAGTCACCGAGTTAAAGGTGTGGCAATCTGCAGCAGCGCATGTCTAGGATTGGATTGGGGAGATCTTGGTATTTAAGTAGTCCTAGTGACTCACCTCTCTCCTCGAATCCTACAGTGCGTAGTGACGGTTCACCTTAGCCAAGAGGACTCAAACACAGGCTAAACCCAATAATTAAAACCCAAAAGGGACCGTCACCTTGTTTTGTGAAACTCAAAAGTCAAACCATGATTTTAAAATTCCAAAGTACCCATGACTTAAAAAAATGACCAAAATACCCCTGATTTGTAAATTGACCAAATTACCCCTAACCTGTGTAAATTGCCAAAATACCCTCCGTATGAAAAGTTACCGAAATACCCTCGAATTAAAAAAATTTCTAAAATACTCTTGTTTTGAAAAGTCACTGGGAACCATATCTTACAAAATTACCGAAATGCCCTGGCTTGTAAAATTACAAAAAAATACCCCTAGTTTATAAAATTACCATTTTACCCTTAAAATTTTCTTACCAAGTATTTCAATTTTGTAAAAACACCAAAAATCTCTACTTTGCAAAATTTTCAAATACCCTAATTTGGAAAATTACCAAAATACCCCTATAGGATAAAATTATGGAAATACCCCTGGGTAGTGGAAAACAACAAACAATGACAACTACAACATTTTTCTGTAATGAACGCAAGTTCATGAATGTGATTGAATGAATGAATTGAGACTGTATGTGTATGGAATCGAAAGAACTACTCCCTAGAACTATTGAACATAAGACTGTTCGCGATAAATCAGTGGAACAAAAACTAATCTATAAAATTCTCTAATCAGATAAACGCAACTCGAAAGGATGAGTTCTAGAGGATGTGGTCGTAATGTGCGTGGCCGTGGTAGAGGCCGAATGACCGTGTCGGAACCCATTAGGTTTGGTCAAGGGTCTGAAAATGAAATGCCACCACCACCAGCTGCTGGTATGGAATATCAGAATCAGATGGGGGATGATGCAGTATCACAGGTGATGCTATGAGTTCTAGAAAGGGTGGCTAGAGCAGGTGGAGGCATGAGAGCTCGAAAGTTGGTACCTGAGCGACTCTGAGCTAATAGAGCTGAGTTTTTTCGTGGAGTATCTGGTGTGACACCCAATACGGCTGAGTATTGGTTAGAGGCGATGGAGCAAATTATGGACGATTTGGACTGATCGCCGAGGAGAAACTAAAAGGGTAGTGTCCCTACTCCGTGATGAGTCATACCAATGGTGGGAGATGGTGCTACCGATGATCTTACTTGGGAATATTTCATATCGTAAGAAGTACATTGAACTAGTTATGTTGATGCGCAGAGGAAGGCATTTTTGAGGTCGGTTCAGGAAATAAGCCCGAGGAATACGAGGCGAATTTCTAAGGTTGAGTCGATATGCTCGAGGTATTGTGTCAACGGAGCATAGCGTGTCCTCGAGGACGGACGAGGATGACCCGAGGTTGTTGATAGCTCCATAGCAGAGCGAGAATTTATCGTCTTTGGTGGAGAAGGCTAAGGTAGCCAAGGATTAAGGACTCGGTGAGGAGATGTAATATGGACCGAAATAGGCAAAAGAGAGGCTTTGGATCATCAGGGTCATCAGGAAATGTGCAAAAGAGGCCTAGAAGTGATGGGCCACGCGGTTAGTAGGCTGCTATAGGAGGACAGTACCGTACTTGTGACCAGTGTGGAAAGATGCACTTGGGGGAGTGTTGGAAGAAGACGGAAGGATGTCTCAAGTGTGGGTCCAAGGACCACATGATTAAGGACTGTCCTATGAGAACAGAAGGGGGCCGACCAATAAGTCAGGGTTTTAATCAGTTGAAAGAGGAGGACAGCAGCCACCACGAGGTCGTGGTTCGGCTGGCAGAGGTAATGGTTCTGGTAGAGGATGGGAACACCAAGAGAGGTGTTGGTAACACGGAGGTGAGGCAGCCGGGTCTGGTATATGCGATTCGTCGGAGGGAAGATGGTGACGCACCGGACATCATAACCGGTACGTTCCTTATGGCTGACAAGCCTTACTTTGCTCTAATTGATGTTGGCTCTACCCACTCTTATATTGCATGTAGAGTAGTTGAAACACTAGGCATAGCCTCTGAACTGTCTAATAGGGAGATAACTGTAGTGAGCCCATTAGGTCAAGCTGTAGTGGTGAATAAGATATTTTAGGGTGTACCTCTAGAGTTTTAGGGAGTGGTATTTCTTGCCGACTTGATGGAATTACCCTTCGGAGAATTTGATCTCATCCTTGGTATGGACTGGCTAGTGGAACATTGGGCTGTATTGGATTGTGCAGCTAAGCGAATAGAGTTAAGGACGCTAGATGATAAGGCGGTAGTTATGATAGGGGAAAGAAGAAACCACTTGTCTAATGTAGTTTCTGTTTTAAAGGCTAATAAGATGGTTCGGAAAGGGTGCGACGCATTTTTGATCTTTGTTAGTGCATTGGATGCAAAGGAAGGAGGAGTTGGTGGAGTTAGAACAGTAAGAGAATTTGTGGATGTTTTTCCGGAGGAGTTACCTGGAATACCCCCGGATAGGGAAGTGGAGTTCGGAGTTGACTTCTGCCGGCATACTCCCCGTGTCAATTGCCCCATACAGAATGGCACCAAAGGAGTTGGTTGAGCTCAAGGCTCAGATCCAAGAGTTACTTGATCGTGGGTTTATCCGACCCAGTGTGTCTCCATGGGGAGCACCGGTCTTGTTTGTGAAGAAGAAGGACGGAACTATGCGCATGTGCATAGATTATCGTCAGTTGAATAAGCTGACCATCAAGAACAAGTACCCTTTGCCAAGAATAGATGACTTGTTCGATCGACTTAAAGGGCCGCAGATTTTGAAGATAGATCTAAGGTCTGGATATCATCAGCTTAAGGTGAAGGAGGCTGATATCCATAAGACAGCTTTTCGGACAAGGTACGGGCATTATGAGTTCTTGGTAATGCCGTTCGGATTGACAAAAGCCCCAGCTGCATTCATGGACATGATGAACGGGTTTTCCAACCCTATCTGGACCGGTTCGTTGTTGTGTTCATAGACGATATTTTGGTGTATTCGAAGTCTGAGGAAGAACATGATGAGCACCTCCGAGTCGTGTTGCAAGTGTTAAGGGAGAAAAAGCTATATGCCAAGTTCAGCAAGTGTGAATTTTGGCTGAAGGAAGTTACGTTTTTAGGACATGTGGTGTCTGCAGAAGGGATAAGGGTGGATCCTCGAAAGATTGAGGCAGTATTGGATTGGAAACCACCCAAGTCTGTGGCGGAGGTTCGTAGCTTCTTGGGATTGGCAGGCTATTATAGAAGGTTCGTAGAAGGGTTCTCATCGATCGCAGCACCTTTGACAAAGTTACTAAGGAAGGAGGTACCTTTCGTATGGACTGATAAACAACAGGAGAGCTTTGAGAAACTTAAGAGGGTCTTAACTGAAGCTCCGGTTTTAATTCAGCCTGAGGTAGGAAGGATTTTGTGGTATATTGTGATGCTTCCCATACAGGATTGGGAGGTGTCCTTATGCAAGATGGGAAGGTAGTGGCTTATGCGTCTCAACAATTAAGGCCACATGAGGTTAACTACCTGACGCACGATTTGGAATTGGCAGCAGTGGTCTTTGCTCTTAAAGTGTGGAGGCACTACTTATATGGAGAAAAGTCAGTGATCTACACGGACCACAAGAGTCTGAAGTATGTGCTGACTCAGAAAGAGCTGAACCTGAGACAGCGAAGGTGGGTGGAATTATTGAAGGATTATGATTGTTCTATAGAGTATCACCCGGGCAAGGCGAATGTGGTGGCAGATGCCCTAAGTTAGAAAATAGTGTCAGATCTGAGGGCAATGTTTGCACATCTTAGCTTGTATGACGATGAAAGTTTGTTAGCAGAGTTGCAAGTTAAGTCGACGTGGTTGAATGAGGTGAAAGAGAGTTAGTTGGCGGATGATGATCTAAGTGCTAAGCTACGACAAGTGCAGAGTGGGGAGTTGAAGGACTATGGTATTAATGGCGATGGAGTATTGTGTTTCAAGGGTAAGGTCTCAGATGTCAAGAACGAGGAGTTACTGCAGAGAAATCTTCAGGAATCGCATAGTAGCTCCTATGCTATGCATCCTAGAGGTAGTAAGTTGTACAAAGATCTAAGGGAACAATTTTGGTGGCCTGGTCTTAAGCGGGAAGTTACCAAATTGGTAGGGAAGTGCTTAACGTGTCGACAAGTTAAAATTTGAACACCAAGTTCCGTCCAAGTTACTTCAGCCAATATAGATTCCGCAGTGGAAGTGGGAGAGAATCACCATGGACTTTGTTAGTGGGCTTCCCCTTACGCCTACTAAGAAGGACTCAGTATGCGTGATAGTGGATCGATTGACAAAGTCTGCGCATTTTATTCCCGTGCGGGTTTACTATTCCCTACAAAAATTGGCAAGGTTGTATGTTGCAAAAATTGTAAGGCTGCACGGAGTGCCGATGTCGATTATCTCGGATAGGGATTCGAGGTTTACATCTTGGTTTTGGAAGGCACTACATCAAGCTTTGGGCACCAGATTAGACTTTAGTACTGCATTTCATCCGCAATCGGACGACCAGTCTGAGCGAGTGATCCAAGTGTTAGAGGATATGCTGATGGGCTATGTATTAGACTTTAGAGGGAGTTGGGAAGAGTTTTTGCCTTTAGTAGAATTTACATACAATAACAGCTATCAGGCAAGTATTCGGATGGCACCGTATGAAGCACTGTATGGACGAAAGTGTCGCACTCCCACATGTTGGACGAAATTGAGAGAACGTCAGATTTTGGGTCCGAAAATTGTGGCAGAATCGGAGGAAAAGGTTAAGGTAATTCGGACACGGTTGAAGGAGGCTTCTGACAGGCAAAAGTCATACGCAGATCTTAAGCGGAAGGAGATTGAGTTTGCCGTGGGAGATTTGGTGTTTCTTAAAGTTTCACCGTGGAAGAAGGTAATGAGATTTGGTCGCAAAGGGAAGTTAAGTCCCAGGTTTATAGGACCTTATCGGATATTAAAGCGAGTTGGACCAGTGGCCTACCAGTTGGAGTTGCCTTCGAAATTGCAGCAGATGCACGATGTATTCCATGTTTCTATGCTACGTCGATACCGATCGGATCCATCTCATGTAGTTCCGGTTGAAGAGGTGGAGCTAAGGCCAGATTTGTCCTACGAGGAGGAGCCAATTCAGATCTTGGAGCGAGATGTGAAAGTGTTACGGAGGAAATCGATCCCTCTGGTCAAAGTGCTATGGCGTAATCATGGATCGGAGGAAGCTTCTTGGGAGCCGGAAGAAGCAATGCGACAGCAATACCCCCACCTATTCTAGCCAGGTAATTTTGAGGTCGAAATTATTTTAAGGGGGTAGAACTGTAATATTCAGGAATTAGGGCTTGTGCATAATTGCTAAATTGTATGAAGTAGCATGCCTATGTGTGTTTGAATGTGTTATATGAATTTTTGAGAACTTCAAAGTGTAGGTAAATGCCTTAGAAAATATTGGATTTTAAGTATTAAAGGGGAAGCTAAGCTTGTTAGGCCTTAAGAAAATATGTAGAGGGAATTGGACATAAGAATGGGCTTGTTAAAGTGGCAAGGAGGCGCCACTTAAAGCCCTAGGAAGTGACGCCACAGGAAGTGCAAGGAGGGCTTAGGTTTGAGTTGCAAGGAGAGCACTTTTGGAGTTTTATTTTGCAGCAAGGAGGGGAGGTAGTGGATGGCATGTGGACTCTAGAAGGAGGAGGTATAGATGGGGTTGGAGAGTTGAGGATTCGGCTAAGGAGGAGTGGATCAAGGGATAAAGGAGAGAGGGAAGAGAGTTGGCCGGCCTAGGGACTCCCTTGGTGTTATTTTCGGCCAAAAGGAGGAAAGGAGGCCATTTTTTCTTTCTTTTCTTTTCAAGAGTGCCTTTGCTGAAATTCTTCTCTTCTCCTATTCTTCTTTTTCTTTCCTTCTACCCCAAATCCATACCTATTCCCTAATAGCCGAATCTCAAGGTGCCCTCATTCTCTCTTCTTTGTCCCAAGTCTTAAAAGTCGGATACTCAAAGTAACCCCTAGCCGATTAGTCATTAAACCCCAAAACCAAATCCTTTGTTTTGGTGGCCATAATCGATTGCCCCTCTACCCTGTTAAAGCCGATTTGATCACTATCTAGTCTACATAGCCGAATATCCCTGGTGTCAAAAGAATGATTCGATTTCAATATTAAAGGTAAGAACAAATGTTATTCGATTTGCAATCCTTTCTTTCTTTTAGCCAAAAAATCTAGAAACTAATCCCATTAATATTCTTTGGCCGAAACTATGAAGGATCTTTCGGGATTTCTATTGTAGCCGACTTCTAGGGGAGACCATTCGGGATTTGGTTGACTAAGGTAAGTAAAGTGTAATATTAGGCCGCAGGCCATTTATGATGTTCATAAAGTGTTAGAATCGGATCTAACATAAGGCTTGTAGGTATCTCGACATCTCCATAAGACAAGTGACGATTTTGGGATTTAGACCCACAAGGTAAGGGACTATGAACATTCGGCCAAGGCCATATTTAGTGATTAATGTTGGTGAATTCGACTTTGATTTTTGGGAAGTGTACACTCTATTTTGAGAGATTTTGGGATTCGAAAAACACGTTAGTAACGTGTGTGTAGCCCCACACTAACTCTTGATAGATTTATGGTATTGTTGTATTATATGTGTTCATAAGAATTTGAAAATGTGGCTAAAGGTACCATTCAATGGTACAACATATTCAGTGCACGTTATTCTCTAAAGATCGCTAGTAGTATTATAAACTATGAACGTGACATATATGAGAATTGGTTACGATTATGAATAAGGCATGTGGCATGACATTTGCATGATTTGTACGACTCATAGGGCATATGGGTGATTATGAAAAGGGGAAGTGATCTAGTGGTTTTTACCACAATATCTGGTGACTCATGTCACATAATCTGAATGTGGTGACTTATGTCACAAAATGTTATCTGGTGGCTATGCCATAATTTATAAGGGCGATGTGCAAGTCGACTGCAGCGACTGCCTTCGATGGTGTGTAGCGGATGGAGGGTCGATTTAGTAATCCCCACGGTGTGATGGCAGGTACGGGTGATGTGTAGAGGATGGTTATCTAGGTTTGGGTTCGAGATTGCATCATTGTTTTTATATGTTTTATATGTATGATTTGACATGCCTAAATTGATTGAGAGTTTGTGTTGATTGTTACACATTGAGTCTGTTGACTCACCCCGTTGTGGGATATCTTTTCAGGTGACACTCAGTAATGGACCGGGTCGGCAGGAGCTTAGTGGTGGCCATGCTCAGCTCAGAGTTATTTTATTTTTATTGGTTTTTATCATTTAAGTTTTGGATTTATTTTGGGTTTTGCTATGATGTAATATGGCCATTCTTATTAACTGTTTTAAGTATGCATTTTATTCGGTTTATTATGATACGATTATTGTTAAATCAAGATTAAATAGTTTTCATTAAAATAAATCTTAAATGTTTTTGACACCTAAGCACAAACGTTTTTTTCAAATTACTGTTAAACTCTAAAAACCCGGTAATACTTTTTACTTATTGATTTCAAGTACAAATAAAAATACTATTTTAATAAAATCGAGACTGCAAAGATAACCCCGTTTTCAATTTGTACTCAACACAAATCAAATTATCTTCCAAACCACCCAGATTTTCCAAAGTAACAAATAAGTTTTGAATTGTTTTACTCAAGGAGCATGCCAGATCCGGTCAGGACTTGTGGGCTGGGTTTGGGGTGTTTCAGTATCAATTCTTATAGTGAATCGAGAAATCTTTGATTGAGGTATAACAAGGTAGTAAAGGTAGGCAATTAGGGTTGAACCATTATAAAATTGGTTGTGCAAGCTTCTTTTCTCTTTCCTTATTATTTAGAAAAGTTTGTAGAAATTCTTAAAATACCAATTCACCCTCTCTTAGTATTTTTGGGCCTAATAATTTGTATCTAAGCTAGCTTTCCATAGAAGGTTTCACATTAGGAGAGATGATTCAAGGCAAAAATATCAATGATACACGCACAAATGGGGTGAAATTTGTTAAATTCCATTCACCAAAGTTGTCAATTTTCAAGTTTACAAAATTAGATGACTTATGACGACTTTTTGGATGGGAACCAGGCATTTTTGGGTTGAGATATCTGTATAGCATTTGAATATCTATCTCTTAGCTTCAAAACGCACTTGAATCACTTGATTTTGAGTTCAGAAGATCAAGTTATGACTGATTTAGTGAAGACTACACGAGTAGAATTTTTAGATGAGATTATTATAGAAATTATGAGTTTTGGGGATTTTAATTCGGGTTTAAATCATATTAATTCGATTTTAGGCTTAATTTTATTATATATGAGTCCAATATTGTATGAATTAGCTTTTATTACTTACTTATTTATTTATTTGAATGTTGGAATTTTTTAAGTATTTTAAGTTGTTTAGGAGTTTTATGTTTCTTAGTCAAATAAGAAAGTTTAGTTTAAAACTACTTATTGTTTAGATTAATTAGAGTTTCATTATACTTGAGAGTTTTATTTGGATTTAATTAGCTAGCCTATATAAAGTCCTCTTCATTGTGCATTAGATACACAATTGTTTTTCATTAATAAAGTGTTCAACTCTAGAGTTAGTTTCTTTTGTGCAAGATTGCTTTCTTATGATTTTTAGAAGCAGTTTTCTTCTCAATTTTCTTCAATGATTCATGGGAATTCATTATTCATCCTTCAATTTGCTAAGAATTATTTCTTGTAGGGTTGATTAGAGCAATTAATTGAGTTTTTTGGGGTTTATACCTTAATGAGTTCAATTGAACAATTATCTATCTTTTCATCATATCTATCAGTTTATTCGATCCATCTTCCACTTTTTGTTCCATCGTTTATTTATTTATCACTTTGAATATTTATTCTTTATTCTAAAATTTCTTAAACCTGTTTGGTTTCTTCTTTTCAGGTCAAATTCAAAACTTTCTTTCTCAACTCGAACCACTTGAATATGATCTTCTTCCAATCCTTCCCTTATCAATCAAGTTTGAAGATGTCAAATGATTTTGGCTCAACTAACTTGGGAAGGGCACATCCTTTTTGAGACCTTCTTACTTTAATGACAAGAGTTATACCTATTGGAAGACAAGGATGAAGTTCTCCATTCAAGAAAATAATTATCATGCATTGAGGGTTATTTCAAATGGTAATTTAGAGGTGCCCAAGGATAAAGGTGAGTGGGAAAAAAGTGACAAAAAAAATGCTTAACTCAATGCTAAGGCCATTTATACTCTCTTTTGACCATTAAAGCCTAATGAGTATAATAGAGTGTCCTAATGTCAAGGTGTCCAGGAAATTTGGGACAATATTGCCACCATTCATGAAGGAACAAGCCAAGTTAAGGAATTCAATATTGGTTTACTCACACTTGACTGTGAACTTTTCAAGATGAAGTTGGAGGAGAGCATCAAAGACATGTCAAATAGATTCACCAACATCATCATTGGATTGAAGGCACTTGCAAAGGCTTATTCCAACAAAGAAATGGTGAAGAAATTACTTAATAGCCTACCAAAGGAATGAGAAGAAAAAGTGAAGGCTATTGAGGAATCCAAGGATTTGGATAAACTTTCTTTAAATGAGCTCATAGGTTTACTTCTCACCTATGAGATGAAGTTGAAGCATGTTAAAGAAAAATCAAGAGAAGTAGGAGTAAAACTAAAGTTATCTATCCATGAAGAAAGCAATGATGAAGATGAAAATAAGGATGAGGATGATGAAGAGGTAATCATACTTTCTAAGAAGTTCAAAATATTCATAAAAATGGACAAAGGCTTCAAGAAAAGAAAGTGGTTTGCTATATTTGTAATAAGCTGGGAGCACAACAAGCCGGATTGTTCTTTTGAAGAAGAAACATAAGGGAAAGAAGAAAGCCATGATAATCACTTGGAGTGATAGTGATACCTCCAATGATGGAGACCCAAATGAAGAGGGATCGTTGCTTCATGGCTTTTGAAAAGCAAAAGGTTTCTTCTAACTCACATGATTTAAATTCTTGTTTTGAGTTAGAAAATGCATTTGATGAGTTAGCCTTGAAATTTGTGACCATGAATTCTAAGCATAAGAAAATGATTTCTAAGCTCAAAGTTGAGAATGAATTTTCTTTTTAAATAAAAGAAGATTTCGAAAGTAAAAATGAAATTTTGAAAAATAATTCATAAGCTTTCAAAATTAAATGTTATTTATTGGAAAAAGAAAATCTTAAGTTAAAAATGAAGCTTGAAAGCTTAGAAAAAGGAAAATAAACTATTTTGGAAAACTCATAAAAATGGAAAAATGTAAACATTGCCATTTTCATGGTCATTCTATACATACTTGTCCAATTAGAAAATGAATTCCATGTAAAGTTGGGTAGGTATGGGTTCCTAAAGGAACAAAAGACATTGGAATTAACTTCCAAGGACCAAAAATAATTTGGGTACAAAAATCAAGTGTGTCTCTTTAAGCATGAAAATTGAGTTTATTGAGTATTATTGGTGAAATCATGCTTAGAGATATTTCTAGGATGCATGATAATAAAACATAGCTTTTAGGATATCATGTTTGCACATCCTAGGAGGAGCTTACAAAGCTTAATAATTTTAATGTTAATACTTTTTGCAAATAATATATTTTTAATAGGGAAAATTGTTTAATCAAGTGTTGTTGGTAAAATAATTTTAATATTTTGATAAATTTATTTTGAGCTTGCTTAGATAAAGAAAATGACAAACTTGCAACAATTTGAGATTTGATGTTTTAAATGCAAATTTGTAGGGCTTTTGACCTTAAATAATCAAAATTTTATCTTGATAAGTTATAGACATTGAAACCATTTAAATATGCTTATTATGTGTTACAAGTCTTTACTAAATGGTTCAAAAATATTTTAAATGATATTTTAGCATAATTGTCCATTTTGAGTTTAAAATTCAAGGAAATATTCTTGCAAGATGTAATTTTAGATTTTCTTATTAATTAGGTTATTTGATCACTTGAGTAAATTTATTTTATCATTTTTAAGGTTTTTTTATCTAAGTAAATAGAAGATGTGTTTTTCAAGTTTTGACTTCTTTAATGGTCATTTCAAAGCAAAAATGAGCTTTAAAGTTTTAAAATTAAGCTTTATTTGATCTGTGTAAATAATATATATTTTAGTTGTTTATATCATTCTAAGTTCATATAAGTTGCTTATGCATTGTAATAGGCCAATTTAGCTCGGGCCCATACAAAAAATAATAAACCCAAAATAATAAAACAAATTCCAAGTCCAGTCCAAAATATATCATTGGGCCCGATCGGAATGGCCCATTACTTGAAAAGATTGAAGGTCCATCTACAAGCTTGACGTATATGGGAACACAATCTTCAAGGATATGCAATTTTAGATATGATATGCAAATCTTAGATATGATATACAAACCTAGAAGATATGATATGCAATCTTAAATATGATATGCAAATCTTAGATATGATATGCAATCCTAGAAGATATTGTATGCAATCTTAGAAGATATGATATGCAATCTTAGATATGATATGCAAATCTTAGATATAATATGCAATCTTAGAATATATGGTATGTAATCTTAAAAGATATGATTTTGTAATATTAGAGATTTAATTTGTAGATACCTTTTAATCATAGCCGTTGATGTAATTGATCTGTACCGTTGGATTTGGGGAGGCTCAACTATAAATAGAGGCCTCTCCCTTCATTGTAAAGGACTTGAGTTTGGGAGTAATAAAAATTCTTGAGAACATTCACTCAAATTTCTCTCTCTTCTGCGTTCTTATTTTCTATGGCTTGTTCTTATTTTGTTCTTCGCTCATCTTCATTTCTTTTTGAGTTGCTTCCGTTCGAGTTAGATTTTGGTGGAGGAATTTCGTTGAATCCTCATATTGCGGGAGTTAGGTTGACTTATGCTTTTTTTTTTAATTTTTATTTATTTATCCATTTAATTGCTTAATCATTATTCATTTATTTATTTTAATTATTTTAAACTTGTTTTTCTTTTTTTTTGCTTTTCCCCAGTGGAGTTGCCAAGCTGTCGAAGCAATTTTTTGATTTTGAAAAATGGGGTCGACTTTTTTAAAAAAAAAAAAACAAAGAATGGGAGTCGCACCAATCCCTTTTTTACTTAGGTGTGATCAGATTACCTTATAAAACGTTTTATTTCAAAACATTGATTTTGGCCTACGAAATTCAAGAAAATAGGTTCTGGAGTCGGTTACGTACGAGGAAGGATTAGCACACTCGTAACGCCCAAAATTGGTACCGGATTGATTAGTTATTGTCCTAATGTCGAAAATTCGAAAAGATTTGAAAGCATGATTTCTTTAAAAACTTGAACAATTTGAGTTGGAACTTGAGATTCCTTTGTTCCGAAAGAATACAAACATTACATCCAGCATGTTAGGACATGATGTTTTAAACCCTCGTAACCAAAATCATCTCATGATTTACAAAATTCATTAAAAGGATATTTAGTTATTTAGTCAAACGAAAAATCGAAATCCAGCACGTTAGGGCACTATTTCCTGAATTTCTAAACACAAAACATTGCCTTATTTAAGAAAAACTTTTGGATAAAATATGGTAATTAAAGGAGATAGATATTTTAAACAAAGATTTGAAAAAGTAACATTAAGTTATTACAAAAAGTGTAATTTACTAAAGTTGCATGTCATATTAGCAATTAGCATTAACATAAACAATTAAGTAAAAGAATGACAAGCAATAATAATGTTAAGGTAAGCAGAGATAATAGATTCAAATTTTTAAAAAATGAACAATCAAAATAAAAAATATAAAGTAGATAATAGTAATTTTGAAAGAATCTATGAAAAAATTAAGGAAAAAAAGTTTATTCACAAGATTAAATTCATGTATAAAAATAATCATAATATAAGGTAAATAATATATTCAAAACAATTAATGAATATTATAACAATTTTTTTAAAAATAGAATAAAAATAAAAACGATATGGCAAAATCTAAAATAGTTAATATATACATAATAAAATAAATAAATATATTTTAAATAAATAATATAAAACTTTGAATAAAAATTTATAAGGGATAACTTATAATAAGTATATAATATACCATTTAAAATAGATAATATACATATGTTAAATAAACAATATATGGAAAATTTTGCCAAAATAATAAAACAAAATTCGAGTCCAGTCCAAAATATATCATTTGGCCCGATCGGAATGGCCGATTACTTGAAAAGATTGAAGGTCCATCTACAAGCTTGACGTATATGGGAACACAATCTTCAAGGATATGCAATCTTAGATATGATATGCAAATCTTAGATATGATATACAATACTAAAAGATATGATATGCAATCTTAGATATTATATGCAATCCTAGAAGATATTGTATGCAATCTTAGAAGATATGATATGCAATCTTAGATATGATATGCAAATCTTAGATATGATATACAATACTTAAAGATATGATATGCAATCTTAGATATGATATGCAAATCTTAGATATTATATGCAATCCTAGAAGATATTGTATGCAATCATAGAAGATATGATATGCAATCTTAGATATGATATGCAAATCTTAGATATGATATGTAATCTTAAAATATATGGAATGCAATCTTAGAAGATATGATTATATAATCTTAGAGATTTAATTTGTAGATACCTTTTAATCTTAGCCGTTAATGTAATTGATCTGTACCGTTGGATTTGGGGAGGCTCAACTATAAATAGAGGCCTCTCCCTTCATTGTAAAGGGACTTGAGTTTGAGAGTAATAAAAATTCTTGAGAGCATTCACTCAAATTTCTCTCTTTTGCGTTCTTATTTTTCGTGGCTTGTTCTTATTTTGTTCTTCGCTCATCTTCGTTTCTTTTGAGTTGCTTCCATTCGAGTTAGATTTTGGTGGAGGAATTTCGTTGAATCCTCATATTACGGAGTTAAGTTGATTTATGCATTTTTTTAATTTTTTATTTATCCATTTAATTACTTAATCATTATTCATTCATTTATTTTAATTATTTTAAACTTGTTTTTTTGCTTTTCCTATTTACGTTAAATTGTTTTATCATATATATTATTATTTGTTATATATTATATATATATTATATTATTTAACTTTAATCATATTATGTATTATTTGAAAATTTGTATGTTGTACATCATCTAAATTATTTTATTATTTAGGCAAAATTTTCCATATATTGTTTATTTAAAATATGTATATTATCTATTTTAAATGGTATATTATATACTTATTATAAGTTATCCCTTATACATTTTTATTCAAAGTTTTTATATTATTTATTTAAAATATATATTTATTTTATTATGTATATATTAACTATTTTGGAAAATTTTGCCAAAATAATAAAACAAAATTTGAGTCCAGTCAAAATATATCATTTGGCCCGATCGGAATGGCGATTACTTGAAAAGATTGAAGGTCCATCTACAAGCTTGGCGTATATGGGAACTGTAACATCCGAAATTGGGCCTAGTAGGATTGAGCCCAATGGGCCTTAAGCGTAGTAGCGCTTAAAATTTTTGGAGAATAGGAGATCGACTTAAGTGCAAGTTGGACCTTTTAGATAAGTGATTTTGGAAGGTTAGGGGCCTACGAAGTCACAGGATCAAATATTAGATTTGGGGAAATTTTGGCTTTAGGTGAAAAAACCACGGAGGTTGGCGGGTAGGCCTTAAGAATAAAATGTGGAGGAAAATGACACAAGTGCAGTGTGTGGTGTAGTGGCAAAGTGGCGCCACTTAAGGACAAGGAATGACGCCCACAAGGAAGGAAGGAGGTCCAAGGTTCTAGTTGTAGTGTTTGCATTCCTTTTAGATTATTTTATTAAATGAATTTAGACCTTGGCCATAGGGTTATATTTAGTTGCATGGTTTAAGACACAAGGAGCTAGTTGGTAAAGTGGCTAGCGGCGTGGATTACGCTATGGGGAGCACGGGTTGAATCTCATGAGAAGCAAGGAGTATCTATTTTACATTAGACGGTAAGAGTTTCGGTTGAATTTAAACTCTCTCGATGAAGGATCCCACATCGGAAAGATACAAGGAATGAAGATGAAGAGCTAGCTATATAAAGAGCATGCCAAGAGGAGAGTTAACATACCTTGATGGGCGTTGGGCACAGGAGTGGTCGCAGCGCGGTTTAGCACCAGAGTCCTATCGGTGTGTAACTTTCTCTACTCTAGTTGTAGAGCGGCAAATAGAAGTCTTGGAATCACAGCAATAGTAACCATCTGACGTCGGCGCAAGTGTGGGGCTTCACGCGATAGTTGAGGCCATCAGTAGTATTCTTGTGGGTTAGGGCTGCTTGGGCCGCGATGGGCCGAAGTGGGCCCAATGGGCCTGTGGGCCTAATTGGAATAAATTGTATGATGATATAATATATAGTGAACTAGACTAGGTGGAACCTATATACGTGGCTAGATTTGTGTTAGGTGGGCCACACGAGCGTGTGGGCCTGAATGGGCCGAAATTGTGTTTTAGGCCCAATAGTCTAGTGAAGACCGAAAATGGTAGTTGAGCCGCTCAAGGTGACACTGGGCCTTCGAAAAGGCCATTCCAGGTGCAAAATTACTGAAATACCCTTAGTGGGTAAATTACCAAAATACCCCTGAAGGGTAAATTACGAAAATACATTTGGTGGGTAAATTACGAAAATACCCTTGGTGGGTAAATTACAAAAATACCCTTGGTAGGTAAATTACGAAAATACCCTTGGTAGGTAAAATTACTGTTATACCCTTAGAGGTTGGTTAGATTGATTATGTTGTATATTATTATTCGATTATGATGGTAATTCGTTTCATACGTTATTTGATATATGATTTGTATACATGTCATCTGCATACAATTATTATGTCATTTTGCATGGGTATGATGAGAGGAGGGGGAAGATGTGATATTTGTGACTTTGGGTCACCAGTGGTTTGGCACCACCAGTGGTTTGGTACCACAGTTAATATTCATGACTTTGGGTCACCGAGGTTTGGCACCTCATAGCGACTCGTCCCCGTAACCGCACCACGATGGGTTGGCCCACATTTGATAAATGGGATTGTCGCCATGGTGATTTGGTATCACAACGTGGGTTGGCCCCACACATGGATTATTCGTGACTTTGGGTCACCGGTGGTTTGGCACCACATTATATTGATATCAGTGAATTTGGGTCATCAGTGGTTTGGCACCACCAGTAGTTTGGTACCACACGGGGTAGAATCGGGAGTTTCGGATGGTTAGGTTTTGGGTTGCATGACATGCATATTTTCATATGAAATTGTGTAAGGGTTTAACACCCGTTGGATGGGGATTTACACATTGAGTCTCGATGACTCACCCCTTAGTTAAATTTTGCAGGTAATCATTAGATCACGGATTTGGGAGCTGAGGTGGACTCGTGGAGGCCATACATATGTTTACTAAGTAAATTCGTTTCTTTTATTTGGACTTATTTTATTTGGGTTTTGTTATGTAATAAGGCCTTGGGTATTTTACTTGATTTGACTTTCAATTTGGTTCTTGCTTATTATTAAATGATCAATATCGAATTTTCCTAAAATAATAATAAACCGTTTCTTATTCAAAATTACTTAAACTCAATTTTCACAACAACTATAAAGAATACAAGCTTTTTAACGAATGTACAGTATTTAGACATTCCTTTCATGTGACATGCCAGATCCGGTCGTAACGTTTAGGCCGGGTTTGGGGTGTTACAGGAACACAATCTTCAAGGATATGCAATCTTAGATATGATATGCAAATCTTAGATATGATATACAATACTAAAAGATATGATATGCAATCTTAGATATGATATGCAAATCTTAGATATTATATGCAATCCTAGAAGATATTGTATGCAATCTTAGAAGATATGATATGCAATCTTAGATATGATATGCAAATCTTAGATCGATATACAATACTTAAAGATATGATATGTAATCTTAGATATGATATGCAAATCTTAGATATTATATGCAATCCTAGAAGATGTTGTATGCAATCTTAGAAGATATGATATGCCATCTTAGATATGATATGCAAATCTTAGATATGATATGTAATCTTAAAATATATGGTATGCAATCTTAGAAGATATGATTTTATAATCTTAGAGATTTAATTTGTAGATACCTTTTAATCTTAGCCATTAATGTAATTGATCTGTACCGTTGGATTTGGGGAGACTCAACTATAAATAGAGGCCTCTCCCTTCATTGTAAAGGGACTTGAGTTTGAGAGTAATAAAAATTCTTGAGAGCATTCACTCAAATTTCTCTCTCTTTTGCGTTCTTATTTTCTGTGGCTTGTTCTTATTTTGTTCTTCGCTCATCTTCGTTTCTTTTTGAGTTGCTTCCATTCGAGTTAGATTTTGGTGGAGGAATTTCGTTGAATCCTCATATTACGGGAGTTAAGTTGATTTATGCATTTTTTTTAATTTTTTTATTTATCCATGTAATTGCTTAATCATTATTCATTCATTTATTTTAATTATTTTAAACTTGTTTTTTTTTTGCTTTTCCTATTTACGTTAAATTGTTTTATAATATATATTATTATTTGTTATATATATATATATATATATATATATTATTTAACTTTAATCATATTATGTATTATTTGAAAATTTGTATGTTGTACATCATCTAAATTATTTTATTATTTAGGCAAAATTTTCCATATATTGTTTATTTAAAATATGTATATTATCTATTTTAAATGGTATATTATATCCCTTATACATTTTATTCAAAGTTTTTATATTATTTATTTAAAATATATATTTATTTTATTATGTATATATTAACTATTTTAGATTTTGCCATATCGTTTTTTAATTTTTTATTATTCTATTTTTTAAAATTGTTATAATATTCATTAATTGTTTTGAATATATTATTTACCTTATATTATTAATTTTTATACATGAATTTAATATAGTGAATAAATTTTTTCCTTAATTTTTCATAGATTCTTTTAAAATTGCTATTATCTATTTTATATTTTTTCTTTATTTTGATTGTTCATTTTAAAAAAAATTTAATCTATTATCTCTGTTTACCTTAACATTGTTATTATTGCTTGCCATTCTTTTGTTTAATTGTTTATGTTAGTGCTAATTGTTAATATGGCCTGTAACTTTAGTAAATTGCACTTTTTTGTAATAACTTAATGTTACTTTTTTCAAATCTTTGTTTAAAAATATCTATCTCCTTTAATTACCACATTTTATCCAAAAGTTTTTCTTAAATAAGGCAATGTTTTGTGTTTAGAAATTCGGGAAATAGTGCCCCAACGTGCTGGGTTTCGACTTTCCGTTTGACTAAATAATTAAATATCCTTTTAATGAATTTTGTAAATCATGCGATGATTTTGGTTACGAGGGTTTAAAACATCATGTCCTAACATGCTGGATGTAATGTTTGTATTCTTTCGGAACAAAGGAATCTCAAGTTCCAACTCAAATTGTTCAAGTTTTTAAAGAAATCATGTTTTCAAATCTTTTCAAATTTTCAACATTAGGACAATAACTAATCAATCAGGTACCAATTTTGGGCATTACGAGGGTGCTAATCCTTCCTCGTATGTAACCGACTCTCGAACCCATTTTCTTGAATTTCGTAGGCCAAAATCAATGTTTTGAAATAAAACATTTTATAAGGTGATCCGATCACACCTAACAAAAAGGGATTGGTGCGACTCCCATTCTTTATTTTTTAAAAAAAGTCGACCCCGTTTTTCAAAACCAAAAAATGGTTTCGACAGCTTGGCGACTCCACTGGGGACATAAAAGAGTCAAGCCGTGAAATTGATTATTTTTTGTCCTTTTCGAAATTTGAAAATTCGATTTGAAAATTTGATTTGAAAATTACGATCCTTTTGTTGCATTTGTTTGTGTCATTACATATGATTGTTATTTCCTTGCGCATATTGCATTGCATGATCGTTGTGGTCGCACCTTTAAGTGGGAGTGATAAACTATGTCTTCGTGAGGTTTTCACCTCCACATGGGCTAGTGGATTGCTTCGAGATACATCTGTATCTATGTCTTTGTGAGGTTTTCACTTTCGCATGACCATAAGGAAATGTATTCCCCTGAACTGAACTCGGTCGGTATGAGCCTATAATGGGTGAGGATCGAGGAATCTGCTGGTTTAGGTACCTCAACTTTAGAGCTAAAACCACATGCAGAAAACCTAAGGGCTTACCCTAGGTGGAATTATGCCAAACCCTAGTGGTCACCCAGATAGGTGTCCTATTTTGTTATTTATTTCTCTTGTGCTAACATGTTCTCTTTTGTTTTGATTGTATTGCATTCACATCATAGAAAAGAGGTGTTGATTCAAATTCGATTGCTAAATAGAAGAGTTTTTCATGAGAAAATGGATTTCTTGATAAAGTGGATTATAATACGGTCGTTCGAATAGGGTCCAAGAAAACACAAAGGAGAAGACTGATAGTACGTGAAGGAATACAAGATTTTATTGCCCAAGGATTCAAGCTGACAAAGACTATTCGAGAATCATCAAGTCTTGGCTTTCTTGAAGAGGCTAATGAGCATTGTGGAAATAAGTGAGCAATGAGTCACGACCCAAGCAAAAAGGAGCTAGTGGAGACATCTATTAGAAGTTTGCAAGATTTGACCTTTGCGAAGAAAAGGATTGATGTTTTTGCCTGGAATAGGAGGGCAAGGCCGCATATGTAATCCGTTTTATGTATAGAAATTTGCTTTCTAGAAAAGTTGTTCTAATGGAATTGAATTCATAATCAACGCCTCTATTTCTTTTGTATTCATTTCATGCATTTGCATTATATCGCATCATATGCATTAAAATCCATAGAAGAACCCTAATTAGTTTAAGTTATTTTAGAAAAAGAGAGAAAGTTAATCTGGAAACTAAACATCGTTACGATACTCGCGCTAAGAAGAAAGATATGGATCAAAGACTCGAATAGTTCCAAAAAAAATTCAAGACCAGCTGCAAGAGCAGTTGGCAAAGATCCAACAAGATATGAGGGAACAAATGATGGAAGCCCAAAGGAATATGGTGGCTCAAATGACTCAGCTACTAAATGGGGTAATGGACAAGGGAAAAGGCCCCATGACTAATGCTGGAGAAGATAATGAGATTATCCTTCGAGTTTTACCCCACCGCATACACAAACACAACCTAAAGCATATCCTTGAAGGCCATCTGTTACAATTAGGCCTCAACAAGGTCAAGCTGATATTGGGGTGCCCATGAATTTCCAAGTTGGCTCAGGATCTAACCTAGGAGATAACCCTGCTAATCTTGTTATACCTGATTTAGATATAGCGGGGAGGGAAGGGAGGAGAATTGAATTGCCAAGGCAGTTAAATGACCATTGTAGATGGTTAAAAGAAAAGTTCAAGGCCTTGGAAAACGCTGATAATCACCATGGAATTGATGCTAAAGACTTGAGCTTGGTTCGAGATTTGGTGCTTCCTCACAAGTTCAAAATGCCAGAATTTGAGAAGTACAATGGGATCAGCTGTCCTGAAGCCCATATTACCATGTTCTGTAGACAGATGACTGGGTATGTTAATAACGATCAACTATTGATCCATTGTTTCCAAGATAGCTTGGTGGGGGTAGCGTCCAGGTGGTACAACCAATTGAGCCATTCTAGGATTAATTCCTGGAGAGACTTAGCACAAGCATTTATGAAACAATACAATCATGTGACAGACATGACCCTTGATAGAATCACCTTGCAAAACATGGGGAAAAAATCGAATGAAAGTTTCAGGCAGTATGCGCAAAGATGGAGGGAAGTTGCCATACAAGTTCAGCCACCACTTTTAGAAAATGAAACCACGATGCTTTTCATTAATACTCTAAAAGCCCCATTCATTAACCATATGTTGGGAAACATCCGCATAAGCTTTTCAGATATAGTAATGTAACAGCCCGAATTAGACCCTGGTCGGAACGGTGGTTTCAAGACCACGAATCTGAGTTAGAAAAATATTTAAAAATTGCTAACTGTGTTCATTTTGTGTGAATTTATATATGTGAAATTTTCGTGCTTTAATTTTGTCGTTTGGGTGCCTAATTAAATAAAAGGACTTAATCGCATAAAAGGAAAATTGGGTGGTAAAGTGTGAAAGGGCTGAATAGTTGTGGTTCTTTTAATATGGAGGTTTTATGTTGCTATTAAACCATAATTTATAATGATGGACGGTTGTGGACAACCATTATAAATGTTTTATATTAAAATACCAAGGTAAAATAAGTAAATTAAGTAGTAAAATGTATATAATATAAACATATAATTAAAAAATCAAAGTGGATATTATTCTTACAAAATTGAATATGAAAATAAGAAAGAAAAGAACAAGGTTTCAAGGTTCGGCCACCTCCCAAGCATGATTTAAGGTTCGTTTTTACTCAGTTTTTGATAATTTTTACGTTTTTGAGATCGTTGCTTCGAATACTAGTAAACCGATGCTTTAATTTTTGATTTTGATGAATATTTTGAGTTGTGCCATGGTAGATAGCTTGTATTTTTTGTTGTTTGATGATGAAATATGAAAGATATGTTTTAGATTAACATATTTTGTATTGGAGTTTTTGATGATTTTGAGTAATTAGGACTAAATTACAAAAAAATAATAATTTGAGGGACTAAAATGTGAAATAAATGAAATATATGGGCTTTTATGAACACTAGAAATATTCGACCAAACATGGGTATCTTGAAATTTTGAATGTTTTGTGTTTTGTGCAATAGGGACTAAATTGTAAAAAGTGTAAATGTTAGGAGTAAACTGGTAATTTACCCATTTATGTGTTTTTGGACTAAATTGAATGAAAATATATTTGAATATTTTTAGATCAAGAACTAAAGAAATTGGATTTGGATCGGGGAAAAACGAAAGTTGTCGACTAGTCGTCCCGTTCCGTTTTACATCGTTTCTAGGTAAGTTTGTAGGCAAATAGACGTGTTTAATTGTAGATAAATGTTAAATATATATGATGGTATGAAAAATATGAATTTATATGTGCTTATGTCGAATGTGAATAAGCTTGGTAACCATGTTCAAGCATTCATTTCGACCGAGTTACAATGTCCGAAAGCCCGTATGAACCTTAGGAATAGTTAGGATATATATGTCATGACATAGGATTTCGATATGTGATGTGCGAGTAAGACCACTGCATTGATATGTGATTCGATATATGTGTGCGAGTAAGACCCTGTCTGGGACAGTGGCATCGATATGTGGTTACATGTAAGACCACGTCTGGGACGTTGGCATTGTACGATATATATGTGATTATCCGAGTGTCCTATCCAATTTCGAATGGTTCAACGGACAAGGATAAGTTGCGATCACATGCACAAAAGTGAGCTAAAATGGTCAGGTATGTATTGGTTTATTACCTGTTTGAAACTAAGTGAGTAAGTTACTTAATAATTGTTGCAAGACATGCTTGAAGTAAAGCAAGTACATATGTGAATGTGAAAAAAGGTATTCAGCCTTGTAAATAAATAATATGAACATTATTGAAATTATTTTTTTGAATATATGCAATTGGTGGTATATTCAACCATGGATATAAATATATATAATTGTTATACTTTGACTTACGAGTGTATGCATATAAGTGTATGCGTATAATTTAGTATTTATAAAGATAAAGATGGCTTGGTCATTGAATGATAGTCTGTTAATGCATCTTTATATATAAAAGTGTTCTTTTGGTCATTACTATGCTTATGCATAAGAAGTCGTACTTTGATTCATGAGTATAAGTATATGTGTTCACATAATGATAATTAGCTTTGAAATTGAAGGATATTTTTCTTATATATATGTAAGTGTATTCGCCATATAATATAAATATGTATGTGATTATTATCCTTTGACCTATGAATTTATGCATATAAAAGTATATGTACTAGTTATGATAAAGATATTTTGGCTTGGAAATTGAATGATAGTTTGTTAATATATATATGTTCATTCGCCATGAATAATATACAAGTGAAATACATATAAAATACATGAATTTGTATGTTTAAAGATTTAAAGTAACCATGATAGTAAAAAAAATTGGTTTAGTTTATATGATTTGATTATGTAGCTAAGTTGTTTATTTGCTTATGACTTACTAAGCTATGTAAGCTTACTCTGTGTGTGTTCATGTTTACCTCTGTTTTATAGATTTTGAATTCAAGTTTCGAGTTTGGGAATCGTCAGAGAAACTTATCACACTATCTACTGTCTTTGGTATTTTATAAGCTAAATTTCCAAACCTATGGCATGTATAGGCTAGATTGTAGTTTGAAATGTTGGATTTTGGTTTTGTATAAATTAAGCCATGCGAAAATAGCCTAACTTCAATGCTTTATTATGGTTTTGTTTGATTATGGCTTACGTTCATTTGATTATTATGCTATATGTCTTGAATGAATGGTAATCATGATATCTATTTTTTGCATTGAATCTGGTTAGTAATTTTGGATGTGTGCATTTGGTTGATTCGGTTATGTCATATGGATAGATAAAAGTATGAGTGAATTTGGTTGTTAATTTGGTTAAGATGTTATTCATGAATTGGTATTAAAGGATGATAGGTTATAAGATTTGTGTATGTGATATATGTTTATATTTGGTTATTGATTTATTCTTGTGAAGTATAGATTGTATCATGAATTGATTTGGAAGCTTATATAATGTACTTGTATACTCGGTTATTTGGTGAAAATATATGGAAGGGTTATGGTCAACTTGGTGATTTGGTACCTGTATATATATTTATATATGTGTATATATATATATTCATATTTCTGCACAAGATGAAATGGTATGACTCATTTATTAACTCAAAATATATATGTATAAGGGTAAAAGGTGATGCTTGATTATGAAGTAAATGATGTTTGTATTTGAGTTATAATATGTAATGCATTAATTAGTAAAATGTATGTCAAGAATATGTGATACATTGAGTACGCTTAAGTTATAAAATAATGATAGCTATGGCCATTTGGATTTGATAATTATTTGAAAATCAATTAATGTGTACTAGTAGATATTGCTTGCGAATAGACATGAAATGAATATGTTTATGTATCGTTTTCAAATGGCACATTATTTGAACATTTTGGATAATCTATTTGAGTGGTTTAATTAGTTAAGTTGATGATATATTTTAGCATATGCTAAGTGAATTATATGATTATTTATTTATGTTATGCAAATGTAGTAATAAGGAAAACGAATGTTACTATGGAATATTTCACTTATATGAATGGCAATAATGTATGTTTGATTATATAAAGTATCGTGATGACATCTGCTCGATAATTAAAATATTTTATATTTGAATTATTCAAATGTCATCAAAGTTAAAGTATACATATTTGATAAGTATGTGAAATGAAATGCATATATGAAAAAAAATTCTAGATGATTAACCTTATAAAGGAAGTCTATTCTGAATTGTTTTATGATCGGTAATGCCTCGTAACCCCAATCCAGCGACGGATACGGTTTAAGGGTGTTATAAGTAATGTCCGGTGAGATTATTGAAAATGCGGTAAGGAGTGGGAGGATAGACACGGGAGAAAGCGCCAAAAGATCAACCCCGAGAAATAAGGAAAATGAAGTGAGTATCCTAAGCATGCATCCCAAATCAGTCACCGTAGGCCAGCCGAAGGGTTGTAACCACTAACTATCAAGGCTATTCAAAGTAGGAATCCAATTCGAGACCAAATACAGAAAAGCTCCAGCTCACACCCATCCCGATGACATATAAGGAGCTGTATTAGAATCTTTTTATGTACATGTGGTGTCTCCATCCTACTTAGAAGTCGTGCAACCTCTATTCCTAAAATGGTATAATGAGAATGCCCAATGTGAGTACCACGCGGGAATAACGGGTCACTCAATTGAAAACTATACTATGTTTAAAAAGTTGGTTGAAAGGTTCATCAAAATGGGAATTGTAAAGTTCGACGTTTCATCAGAACCTGATCACTTTGACGAGGCTGTAAATGCTGTAATTAAAGGAGGAGACAAGAAAGTTATGGCTCCTTAAAGAAGTCAAAAGTGAATAGGGAATCGGGAAACGAAGTTTCCAAGCCCTTGCATACTTGGGAGTGTTTTGAATAATGGGACTGTGGAAAAGATCCTTATATTTTTTAGATCTAATCTAGAGTAATATTCAAAACATGCTTGTTGCCTTAATCCTAGAGGCAATAAGAACCCTTTTGTGAAATAGGCTTGTGTCCAGAATTTTTATTTCAATAAAATTCATCTTTTTAAGCAAATATCTTTTATTTTTTCCATTTCATACTGTACAAATAATTGTTCTTAGTTTTTTTCTTTTGTTTGTTCTTTGGACTTTCTCTCAAGTATTCTTTCATTCTTAATTCATGACCATACAAATAATCATTGTTTGAATCATTTATTCTTTGGATTCTTCCTTCAAACCTATAATAGGGTCTCCAAATATAAACGATATGAGTAACGCTGTTACTGACTCAAAGTCTCATTTGGAGTAAAGATATGTGTCTAGAGGGATCTTAGGACTTTGAAGATGACAGAGATTGTAACCTATCTTATGATTTGTTAAGAATGGTAGAACAAGATGAAAAATAGATCCTACCTTACATAGGGTCAGTGGACATTGCGAGCCTAGGAAAGGGGTGAAGATCGAAGCCCAGTTCACCATAGAGATAAAGAAAGACATCATTAGTTATTTTCAAGAATTCAAACATGTTTTCGAACTATCATATCAAGACACGCTTGGGAAAATCTTAAAAGAGGTCCATAAGGGTGTTTAAAGAACATGATAATGGTTCTACAATAGCTAGGCTAATCATAAGGTTCGGGTACTATTGGTCCACCATAAAAGGGAGATTGCTTCAGTTATGTCGTAAATGCCAAATTGAGGAAGACAAGACTTATGTGCCTCATCTATTTCTTCACAGATTTTTTATATATGGGGAATGGATATTATGGGGTCGATCTCATCAAAAGCTTTTAGTCAACATCGATTCATCGTCGTGGTCGTCGTTTACTTCACTAAGAGGGTGAAACTAGCTTCATATGCTAATGTTACAAAGTCGATAGTCATCAAATTCTCAAAAAAAAAAAAGGATCAGGTGCCGATAAAGAGTGCTAAAAAGGACAATGTCAAAAGTTTGGAAGTTTGTTCAAAGATTAGACGCCATATCATAGTGCAGTAAAGGCAAAAAAAAAAAAAAAAAGATTGTAGGAAAGATAATCGAGACTTGTAAAGGTTGGCATAAAGAAGTTACCATTTATCCTCTATGATTATCGAACATTGGCCAGGACCTTTTCCGGGGCAACATCTTGGTTTATGGAATGGAAGCATTTTTGCCAATTGAACCTAATCGAAGAAAAGGTTAAAAGTTATCCACCATGGTCAAATGATGTAAGCTTACAACAAAGAGGTTCATCCTAGAGAGTTTCATGAGGGTAACCTGATGTTGAAAAAGATCTTTCTTATACAAAAAGGTTTCAGAGGAAAGCAAATGCCAAACTGGAAAGGACCTTATGTAGTAAAAAAGGGCTGTTCTAGAGGATCATTGATATTGACCGAAACGGATGGCGAAGACTTGTCCAATTTAGTGAATTCAGGTTCAATCAAGAAGTATTTTACCTGAAAAGGGAAAGGCCAAGGTGAAAACCCGCAAAGGGTACCTTGAGATCAAATTCATAAAAAAAAAGGGAGAGGCCAAGGTGAAAACCGTAAAGGGTGCTTTGAGACCAAAGGGTTTTGAGCCGAAAACCCGAAAAGGGTGGCTCAAATTTTGATCAAAGATAGGGCATGTGGTAGTCTTGCTGTGCCTGAATTAACAATGAGGAAATATGCTACGTCTTGGGGCATTGACAAAGTACTTCGGATCCTCTAAACACGTATTGAGCTCAAAATGGTCCTCAAGAAGTTTGTATAGAGAAGCTCAGGCTGCGATATCTGGGGCACGTAGCTTCTATCTTACCCATTTTGAATTTGCTATCTTTATTACTTTATTCTTTTCAAGACACACCCCAATCAATTTTCTTTTATGGCCTTAGCTATCTTTGATTACTTTATTCTTTTCAAGATACACACCAATCAATTTTCTTTTATTGTCTTGGTTATCTTTGATTAACTTATTTGTTTCAAGCTATGCTCCTGATAAATTTCTTTCTCATCTATTGTTGTGATATTTTTCAAGCATTTTATACTGAAATAACGATTAATGGACTAATAATACTTTCATAAAAGGAGTTTCGCATATTACTCTAGAAGTTTCTAAATAATACGAGAATATGAAACGGGACTATTGTTTAGAACTCATCAAGCCTAAGGGTTGGAAATATTGAAAGATGATTATCTCTTTGAATTTTTATTGGATAAGACATTTCATCGGTGATACCATCTCGATAAATAATGAGCAATGTCAACCCAAGCATAGAAGGAATCATTCTTGAAAAGAAAAAATGACATTTTGCATCCATGCGAGTATCATGCATACACATCTAGTCGGGTCACTGGGGAGTGATCAGTGGATGAAACAAGTTACAGATCTTATACCCTAAAGTTGTAGTGGGATGAATTGAAAAAGATACAAGTCCTATGCCCTTGAATTGCGGTGGGAACGGATCGAAAAAGTTTCAAATCCTATAATCCTGAACTGCGGTGAGATGGTTTGAAAATGTTATAAACCTCATGTTCCTAAGGTACAGTTGAAAGGACCCTGAAGTTAGTGGGGCAAATTCAGTTGAGCAAAAATGTTTTCGGGTTTTTGTCAAATGCCAGCCGAGTAGGAAGACAATGTACTATGTTAATGATAAAGCCTTGATAAACAACAAGTGGTGACATCCTAATTATTAAAAAGGATCGTCCTCATGACATTTTGCATCCGTACATATGTCATTCGATTAGGAGCAGTTGATTCGTTCAGATCATAGCATCCTAACCATTTTACATATGCATAAACACATAAAACCAATTTTACAGGATAGGTCCCCCAGAGGATGGTGTCGCAACATCGGTGAATTCACAGATCTTGTTTTCTTGAGTTTACAGTGAAGCGAATCGAAAACATTAGCCTAGCATCCCTGAGTTTGCAGTGGAGCAGACTGAAGATAGCAGATCTTATCTTCGTGAAGCGGATCAAAGATACTAGTCTGACATCCCTGAGTTTGCAGTGGAGTAGATCGAAGATAGCAGATCTTGTCTTCCTGAGATTGCAGTGAAGTGGATCGAAGATACTAGTCTAACATCCCTGAGTTTGCAGTGGAGCAGACCGGAGATAGCAAATCTTGTTTTCCTAAGATTGCAGTGAAGCGGATCGAAGATACTAGTTTGGCATCCCTGAGTTTGCAGTGGAGCAGACCGAAGATAGTAGGTCTTGTCTTTTTGAGTTTACAGCGAAGCGGATCGAAAATACTAGTCTAGCATCCCTGAGTTTGCAGTAGAGCAGACTAAAGATAGCAGATATTGTTTTCCTAAAGTTGCAGTAAAGTAGATCGAAGATATCAGCATTATCTCCCTGAGTTTGCAGTGGAGCAGACTAAAAGATAGCAGATCTTGCCTTCCTGAGGTTGTAGTGAAGCAGATTGAAGACACCAGTCTTGTTTCCCTGAGTTTGCAGTGGAGAAGACTAAAGATAGTAGATCTGGCCTTCCTGGGGTTGTGGTGAAGCAGATCGAAGACATTAGCCTGACCTCCCTGGGTTTGCAGTAGAGTAGACTAAAGATTACAGATCTTGTCCTCCTGAAATTGCAGCGAAGCAGATTGAAGACACTAGCCTTGCCTCTCTAAAGTGGTAGTGGAGCAGATCGAAGAAAGCAAATCTTATGGCAAATCTTATTTTCCTAAAGTCGTAGTGAAGCAGATTGATGTCGTCAGACTTATTTTCCTGAAAGAGCAGTAGAACAGATAGTCCAATACTTCTGAAGTTGCAGTAGTTGCAGAGAAGTAAAGTTAAGTTGAAATTCCAATACCTCTGAAGTTGCAGTTGGGTTGGAAGCCATTTGGAGAAGACGAGGACTAAAAAGTCAAGACTCGGCAAGACCGAGCAAAGAGGGGAAGCTGTAATAGGCCAATTTAGTCCGGGCCCATACAAAAAATAATAAACCCAAAATAATAAAACAAAGTCTAAGTCCAGTCCAAAATATATCATTTGGCCCGATCGAAATGGCCCATTACTTGAAAAGATTGAAGGTCCATCTACAAGCTTGATGTATATGGGAACACAATCTTCACGGATATGCAATCTTAGATATGATATGCAAATTTTAGATATGATATACAATCTTAGAAGATATAATATGCAATCTTAGAAATAATATGCAAATCTTAGATATGATATGCAATCCTAGAAGATATGGTATGCAATCTTAGAAGATATGATATGCAATCTTTGATATGATATGCAAATCTTAGATATGATATGCATTCTTAGAAGATATGGTATGCAATCTTAAAAGATATGATTTTGTAATTTTAGAGATTTAATTTGTAGATACCTTTTAATCTTAGCAGTTGATGTAATTGATCTGTACCGTTAGATTGGGGAGGCTCAACTATAAATAGAGGCCTCTCCCTTCATTGTAAAGGGACTTGAGTTTGGGAGTAATAAAAATTCTTGAGAGCATTTACTCAAATTTCTCTCTCTTTTGCGTTCTTATTTTCTGTGGCCTGTTCTTATTTTGTTCTTCGCTCATCTTCTTTTCTTTTTGAGTTGCTTCCGTTCGAGTTAGATTTTGGTGGAGGAAGTTCGTTGAATCCTCATATTGCGGGAGTTAGGTTGACTTATGCGTTTTTTTAATTTTTATTTATTTATCCATTTAATTGCTTAATCATTATTCATTCATTTATTTTAATTATTTTAAACTTGTTTTCTTTTTACTTTTCCTCTTTATGTTAAATTGTTTTATCATATATTATTATTATTTGTTATATATTATATATATATTAAATATTATTTAACTTTAATCATATTATGTATTATTTGAAAATTTGTATGTTGTACATCATCTAAATTGTTTTATTATTTAGGCAAAATTTTTCATATATTGTTTATTTAAAATATGTATATTATCTATTTTTAAATGGTATATTATATACTTATTATAAGTTATCCCTTATACATTTTTATTCAAAGTTTTTATATTATTTATTTAAAATTTATTTATTTATTTTATTATGTATATATTAACTATTTTAGATTTTGCCATATCGTTTTTTATTTTTTATTATTCTATTTTTTTTAAAAATTGTTGTAATATTCATTAATTGTTTTGAATATATTATTTACCTTATATTTTTTTATACATGAATTTAATCTTGTGAATAATTTTTTCCTTAATTTTCATAGATTCTTTTAAAATTGCTATTATCTACTTTATATTTTTTTCTTTATTTTGATTGTTCATTTTTTAAAAAATTTGAATCTATTATCTCTGTTTACCTTAACAATATTATTATTGCTTGTCATTCTTTTACTTAATTGTTTATGTTAGTGCTAATTGTTAATATGACCTGTAACTTTAGTAAATTGCACTTTTTTGTAATAACTTAATGTTACTTTTTCAAATCTTTGTTTAAAAATATCTATCTCCTTTAATTACCACATTTTATCCAAAAGTTTTTCTTAAATAAGACAATGTTTTGTGTTTAGAAATTTGGGAAATAGTGCCCTAACGTGCTGGGTTTCGATTTTCTGTTTGACTAAATAACTAAATATCCTTTTAATGAATTTTGTAAATCATGAGATGATTTTGATTACGAGGGTTTAAAATATCATGTCCTAATATGCTGGATGTAATGTTTGTATTCTTTCCGAACAAAGGAATCTTAAGTTTCAACTCAAATTGCTCAAGTTTTTAAAGGAATCATGTTTTCAAATCTTTTTGAATTTTCGACATTAGGACAATAACTAATTAATCCGGTACCAATGTTGGACGTTACGAGGGTGCTAATCCTTCCTCGTACCTAACCGACTTCCAAACCTATTTTCTTGAATTTCGTAGGCCAAAATCAATGTTTTGAAATAAAACGTTTTATAAGGTGATCCGATCACACCTAAACAAAAATGGATTGGTGGCGACTCCCATTCTTTGTTTTCTTTTAAAAAAAAAGTCAACCCCGTTTTTCAAAATTAAAAAAATGGTTTCGACATGCATGATTTTATGTTTGTTGTAACATCCCAAAAATGGGGTTAGTTGAATTTAATTATTTTCTTATGTAAGAACTGCTGAGATATTATTTATGGAATAATAATGATAAATTTAGGGCTTTGTGTTGGCTCGATTTGGTAGGAAATTCTAGTTCTTAACTTCTAAGGTAGGGAGCCTTAGCAAGAGGGTGTTATAAGAATAAATGGGGATAATTTGGACATAAAATGAGCTTAGATTAAGTGGCAAAGCAAGCCCACTTAAGAGTTACATGTGACGCCACCAAGGAGCAAGGGAGAGCTTGTGTTCGAGTCGCGGAAATCCCTCTTTTTGCACTTTATTTGGACGGCATAGGGAGGAGAGTTTTTCTTCTCTTTAAACTCTTTAATTATTAATAGATAATATAAGCATTTTAATTTAAGATAATTGAGTAGATTATGAAGATTTAAAAGAATTATTATTGGATTATTATTATGGTTTTAATTTAAGTGGTCTAGAGTGAATTAAGGAAGTAGGAGTAATCTTGGACTCCTTGTTGAGGAGGAGTGGACTGACAAGCACTCATGGAAGGGGGAGTTGCGAATGCTTATAAATAGCATCACTAGCACTTGTTTTGCTCTTTTCTCCATCTTTGCAACCGCCAAACTCTCAACCCTCCCATCTTTTATTCTTTCTCTTTGAAGACTAAAAGCCATCAATTTCTTTATTTTTCAATCTTTGGCCAATCCTCCACATCTCCATAGCTCATCTATTTCTTTTCTTCATAGATCAAAACCCTATTGTCCTACCTGCAAATAGTCAATCTAATACCTTCTTGTAGTGCCAAACCTCACATTCCTCCTTGGTTGCACTTTGGCCGAATAGAAGCAAATGGCATTGATACTCGGACTTCTTTGTAATTCAATCGATTATCAAGGTAAGGGATGGCGAACCTCCTTCGTATTTTCTTTTTCTTGTCGACTTATGGGATTGAATTGAAGCGAAATTTCAAGCAACTAGTAGTAAGAGTTCTAATCGGTGTTGAAATCGATGATAGGCACTTCGGGATCTCAAAACAGAGAAATCGGATCTGGCATTCTTTGACATTCGGTTTTGGTAAGTGTGGGTAAGGCCTATGTTAGTATTCAAAAGCCGAAAGCTTTGGTAATAATGACTAATCATTTATTTTGGAAAAACAGATTCAAGTATCGGGTGCCGTGGTTAGTAGTCAAAACGAGGAAAGGTAAGATACCGGGATCATAAGGAACCCCTTTCAATAATTTGGTTGGCCGATTAGGCCATAGTATTGATCCTAAGAGTTGGTCAATGCCATGTTCTCTCCTCTCTTATCGGCTTTGATAAGGGTAAGTAGTGGGTTGACAATTGGCCATAAGGGAGCTAATCTTTTGTTGAATCAAATCTATTTAGGTACTTGATTTTGGAGATCGACAAAGCAAGCCGTCATTCGTGATCAATCAAGTGATTCGGGAATCGAGCATTGCGATTAAGTATCCAAAAGCGCAAAGGGTAAGGATTCGGGTTCAAAGGAGAACCCTTTAAATAAATTAATTTGGCCGAATGTACTAACTCATGCCTTGGCCGAATATAGAAGCGATAGATCTAGGGTGGTGACTCTTCTTTCCGGATTTAGATCACTCGGTGGTGAAAGGTGTGTACATACACACTTATATCAGTTAATATGTGCGACAAATATTTGTTGTTTGTAAATCTGCTTGATGTAGATTTGGATTTGGTACCTTAAATGGTACAAGCGAGAACCCCGGTAAGTCTCTGTTTATTTGAGATTATTGTGATGCTTTTGGGAAGCATGTTTTATTTTAATACATATGATAAATGTATGCTCTCTGTTATGTTTGTGATATGGGTTGATGAGTGGAGGGGGCAGTGTTATTGTGCCGACGGGCACCAGTGCTTTGGTAGCACACCGTGACTATATGTCACGGAGGTTTGGTACCTCCAGGAGGTTTGGTACCTCAAGAGCGACTTGTCCCCTGTGGTTAACACCACCGTGGGTTGGCCCCACTTGAGATATGGGATCGCCTCGCCGCTGATTTGGTATCACACGATGGGTTGGCCCCATCACCGATTTGTGTCTACGGACACCGGTGTTTTGGTAACACATTGTGACTATATGTCACCGTGGTTTGGCACCACAGTGGTTTGGTACCACAGGGTAGATAAATGGCGTATGGTTGGCTAGGTTGGGTACACATTATTTTGCATATTAAATGTTATATGTTGTGTATGAAAAATATTTTTAAAACGGGAAGGGTTACATCTTGAGTCTTGGTGACTCACCTTCTCCATTAATTTTTCAGTGATGCTTAGATCGCGGACATGGAGCCGAGGGACTTGAGGAGGCCATGCGGTGGATTTAAATTTAAATAGACTTTGTTTTTTTTGTTATTTTAAATTTGGTTATTGGGTGTTTTATTTTGGGATGTAATAAGGCCTCATCATACTTTACTTTAGTTATTTTCCTATATGTTGGATAATTTATTTTAATTAAAATTTGAATTACACGTTTTCCTAAATTAACAAAAATGTTTTATCGGAAAATTTGTGTAATAACTTGACCTAATTAAATTTTCAAAGTGGACTAAGTATAATTTCAGCAAGATAACTTAAAATGAGAAGTTTTCAACAAAACTTAAGTGGATTTAGAAAATGGGTTTCAAAAGTTCTTCTTAGTGACCCATATCTCTCATGGGTTTTACATTTGTTCTTCATTTTCGTTTGTTGTTTATTAAAAAAATTGATTTTTTAGCAAAGTCTCAATACCAAGAATGAGTATTAAGACTCATACTTCTTTCTTATTTTTTGAGGTTTAACTTAGAAAGTCCCGAGACTTGCAACTGCAAGTATCGAAACTTCATGATAAGTCTTAATACCTAACACAAAGTCTCAAGACCAAGCATCAAATATAGGCCCCAAAGTCACTTAGTTTTCTCATTCCTATCTCTTTTTCCTTTTTCTCTCTCCAGACTTTCCACTCTCCCTCACTAAAATCTTTATTCTTACAATATTTTTCTTAAAAAAAATATTTGCTTTGTATCACCACCCATCACCTTTTAACAACAAATCTTGCATCAATTTCATCACAACATCATTAAGTCGTTACTTTCCCAAATCATCAAATGTATAAACCTGAACATTTTCTTTTTGAATTTTTATTAAAATTAGTTATTTTGTTTAGATATTTCTTATATGTTATTTACTCAATTTCTTTCATTTTTACACATGAAAAGTACGATTTTCATTTATATTCTTCAAATTTCGAAAAAAATATTATTTTTCTTGAATTTTTCAAAATTCTTACTCATTTATTTTTCATTTGTCAATGTTATTATCTAAACTTTTGTTTCACAAAAATCTTGAAACTTAATTTAAAAATTTATTGAATTTTTAAATAAAATGAACTGAGATAGTAGGGATATATTTGTTTCTATTTTCTTGCAAGTATATTCTATTGTTTCTTAGGTTTCTTAGATAACTATTAGGATCCTAGTTTATCTTAGTATACTCTTAAACCTCAAGAAAAGCAAGTGCCCATAAGAAATTAGATTCTACACTCAATCCTCTCATCAAATGTCCTTAGTCTAGTGTGTTGGAAAAAATTGGTTTGAAAACGATTTTCTTGCATAGAAAAAAAATAAAATTTTGAAAACCGACCCAGTTTGTGATATTTATAGCAATAAAACCTAGACCGAAATCATACCTGTGTTTCGGATAGACGGATCCTTTTCGTTCCCAGGTTTCAACCTAGCGATCTTCTACGCTATTCTTGTACCACAAACTACTTTAAGTGTGAGCTCAAACCAATTGAATCAAAAGACAGAAGTAGAAATTCTTTTCTTTTATGTGGAAAGAAAAATTCTCTTCTCAAATAGAAATAGGTAGAATCGTTATCCTGGAAAATATATTTAATTCTAAGAGAATAAAAGTCTCTCTATTTTCGGGCAGAATAACGATATCTTGAAGTTGTGTGAATAGATCTACTGGTGCCATCTATTTATAGGGAGACAAGGTAAAACCCTTGTTGAATTAGAGAAGTTTATTGCAACTAGAAAAATGAACTTCTTGTCTAATTAGGAGTATAGGTGGCGACAACCCTAGTTAATATTAATTAGGGTTAGTCATCCACCCTATTAACATAAGAGGCTTTTGGGCCTCTTCCATATCGGGTTTGTAACACCCCAAAATAGGGCTTAGGAGTTTTAGGGGTATTTTAGAAATTTTAGCCTTAGAGTTTTCGAAAATTTGTGACATGATAGACTGGTAATGTTTTCAATTATGATTTTTAGAAAATTAAATCAATTTCTAAAAATGAGTTCTAAATACCTTTGATTTTGCAAAAAGGACTGATTTATAAAAGAGTCAAAACTTAGAGTTTTTATGAAGCAATTTAACAAGATTTTAAAATTCAAGCTAAAACCCCCAATCTCCAAATTATTTCACATAAAAACAACCCCCAAAACTAGTGTTTTCCATCCATTGTTCTTTCTTACTATTCCAATCAAATTTGAACTCTAAACCCTAATTCCTTTTGATTTCTATCATCTATTAAGTTACTAACCTATATAAGAAGACCAAGAAAAAAAAACCCAAAAACACCATAGTTTCATCCATTGTCAAGTTTTCGAGTTTTTCAGGTTTTGATCTGTAACACCCTGAATTTTAGGGTTAGAAGTTTTGAGTTTTGAGGTTAGAGTCAATGAGAAGGTTGCGCTATTGTGTTTACTTGCCTGTTTAAGTAAAAGAATGGGTCTACTGGTCTGGTGGTTGAGTGAGTGTTAGTGTACCTCTAGGTTCTGGGTTCGAGTTCTTGTGTGTGCATTTTGGAGAAATATTTTTATTTATTTTTGTTTTGTTAAATAGTAGTTTTTTTTAGTTAAAACATATAACCGTTTATATTTATATTTATATTTATTTTCCTTTCTTGCTAGACGTTCTTTTCTTCCTCTTTCTGGGTTTTCTTTTCTTTTTGTTCTTACTTCTTTTCTTTTTTTCTTTGAAAACGGTTTTGTTGGCAAATTTAGAGAATTTTTCTCCTTCGTCGTAGAGTCAGTTGTTCGGACATCTTTGGTTGCAAATCAGGTGTGGGTTTCGAGACTTTTCAATTTTATTTGTGAATTGTAAGTTTGTTTTTGGTGGAATGCGACAATCTATGTGCCTTTTGGAAATTGGTCGTCGATGTTCGATACTACTATTGAATGGCATGGAAATCTTTATATGTTGGTGTGTTTCTAAATTCCATCGATTGAGGGTCGATTTAGTGACTGGAAAACTCGATTTCCAAGCTATTTGTGGATGGTTTCGTGACTACACAAGTGGCCACATGGGCGTGTGCCCCACACGGGCGGTCCACACAATCGTGTGCATTTAGGAATTAAGGTATCCTGGCAAGTTTTGGTGCCATATGGCTGTGTGGTCGATTTAGGGATTTTATTCTATTTTCACACGGCCGTGTCCCCTGAGCACATCGTCGTGTGTGTTTGGGAATTAAGGATTTAGTGATTTGGTGACACACGGCTTGGCCACACGGCTGTGTGGCTAATTTGAGGATTTAAGGATCCCACATGGGCATGTGTTTTGGACACACGGTCGTGTCTATCTGTACTCTACTTTAGCACAAATGGACAGGGAGTTACAAGGCCTATTCACATGGACATGTCTCTTGTAACACCCCGCACCGAAGACCGATATTGGATCTGGATACGAGACATTACTATGCTTGAACTCACTTGAACATGTACTTACGAGCTATAAAATTTAGTTCCAACTTAAAAATTTCACTTTCTTAGTCAACACATACATTACAAGGGCCTACGGGGCCTTAAACTCATGTCTGAAAACTTTGAAACTAAATCAAATAATTCATTTTTGAAGCAGGGTTCACACGCCTGTGTGACTTGGAACACGCACGTGTACCCTTAAGCACACCCATACCCTCAAACCGTGGGAAGCTACTGACTATTTTCACATGGCTTAGACACACCCGTGTCTTCCAACCGTGGGAGGCTACTGACTAATTTCATATGGCCAAGACACGCCCGTAGGCTTAGACTGTGTGCTAATCCTTGATATACTGACTAAATCAGCACAATCTGGGCACACGCCCATGTCCAACCCGTGTGTATAACACGGCCTATACACACGGCCGTGGAATTTACCCGTGGCCTATTCTGATTCATAATACTAAAGTGCAGGGTTAACACGGCCTTGACACATGGCCGTGTGTCCAACCGTGTGGGCATTTATAGGCTATTTACCAAGCCGTTAGCCACCCTGAAATGAAGATCATATCCATACACAATTCAACGATGCAATAACAACCCAATATTATGAATAATACTACATGCTTCATTGATCTCAATAAACATAAATACTTAGCCAAATTTGGCCAATCACTTAGCCATATACAAAAGAATAATAAACTTGATAACTTTTACAAAGGCCCTTCTAAGAACATGTCCACAAAATGAATGTTTCCTATACATGCCATACTTGGTAAAGTAACTTGGCTATACCAAAATAAGAGTTGATAGTGTGCTACGAGCTTCGACTCCGATGATCAACAAATTAGCTTGGCGGGACTAGATAGAAAGAAATAATCAAATACGTAGGCATTTAGCTTAGTAAGTTTGCATGTAAAGCACATGCCAATAAGCTTGCTTAAAAAAACCATTTAGCATAACAATTGTATCGTAATTTCAGCTCTAAAGCTTACTTACTCATACTTGGTTCTTACATGTCTCATGATGCTCACTATACTCATTTTTGTAAAGTAAACATGATACTGTGTCACTTGATTACATTGATCAACAGATTTAAACAATAATCATTATGATCTCTAATTCTTCATTCATAACATGAGTAATATTTAATTCATTTTGATGCTAGCTTTGCTTTCTTAGCCCTCTTGTTACCTCATTATTAACCTTACTTGTTTGCTCGATGAACTTCTACGAATGCGAGGATACTAGATCTCTTCCCACTTAACATGCCACCAAAGCCATATCTTAGGCATGGTCTTACATGGAATTTCTCATCTTAGTTTCAAGGCCATGTCTTGACATGGACTTACATGAAGTCTTGCCCTTGATAACTTACTCAATGCCAAGCTTGACTTGGGCTTATATGATATCTTGATCAATGCCAAGCTTACCTTGGACTTACATGATATCTTAATCAATGCCAAGCTTACCTTGGACTTACATGATATCTTCATCAATGCCAAGCTTGCCTTGGACTTGCATGATATCTTGATCAATGCCAAGCTTGCCTTGGACTTACATGATATCTTGATCAATGCCAAGCTTGCCTTGGACTGACATGATATCTTGTTCAATGCCAAGCTTGCCTTGGACTTACATGATATCTTATGTGGTATATCGGGTATCTTGGGGAATTCATATTCAATCGGGGCTTGCTCATGTTTAATCTCTTTGTTCACAAAAACGATAGGCATTACAAAATAACAATGTATATTATAGCAAGCAATTCAATGATAGTGATCATAAAGCTTAGAAGTCATACAAACTTACCTCGTTTTCAAAATGAGTTAGTTCTTCGGTTTAGTCCACGACTTTATCTTTTCCACGATTGAGGTGAATTCTCGTCTCCTCTTGATCTATAATAGTAAACTAGCTCATTTTAATCATTTTATTAATATAAGCATCTCAATAGTCCTACTTAGGCAAAATTACCATTTTACCCCTAGATTTTGGCAAAATGACCATTTTGCCCCTAGGCTCGAAAATTAATTCTAATCACATTTTTATCATCAACAAGCCTAGGCAAACATTTAATGCTCTTAAAGCTATCATTAATAATCAATATTTCACATACTTACTACCAAGTTCATAACCTTTTCATTGATGTCCTATTTAGTGTCCTCATGCTAACACCCTTTTTAAAAGTTGTTCATCTAACAACTAAGACTCAAGTTCTTCCTTGAAAATGCAACAAACAACTAAAGTAGCTCTCATGGTAAAATTCTAAACCTTCCACAAAATTGCACAATAGTCCCCTCATTTGAAAGCTTAAGCTTTAGGGATCTCAAAAGTACAATTATTTTCAAGAAAAGCTCACTAGAACACTTACTTGAATGGATGAGAGTTTGCTGAAATTTTTGAAGGTTTCTACCCCTTATTTGCTGCAAATTTTCAGTGGAGGATGATAGGAGAAAAAGATGATAACTTTTCTCTCCTTATTCTATTATTAAAAGTCAAATTAGTCTACCTACTACTACTAACTTTGACACTAATTGAAAATTTTGTCTCCCATGCTCTCTTATGGCTGGCCAAGGCTCTTTAAAAGGCTAAATTTCATTTTAAATACCCCATTTAACAATCCATAGCCATTTGGTACTCTTAGCATATAGAATGGAACTTTCGCACTTTATGCGATTTACTCCTTTTTTTGTAAATTAAGCACGAAAACGTTAAAATTAAAATACCAAATTTTAATGCTCATAAGCTATCATGCTCTAACTCATAATATATCATGAAAATAATTTCTTCGATCTCGAAATAGTGATCCCGAGATCACTATTTTGACTAGCCCCTAAATTGAGCTGTTACAATTCTCCCCCTTAAGGATTTTCGTCCTCGAAAATCTTACTAGTGAAAAGATTGGGGTATTGATTTCTCATCGTTTCCTTGGACTCCCATGTAGCCTCTTCTATTCCATGCCTTTGGCATAGGACTTTCACTAGGGCTATGCTTTTATTTCTTAATTGCTTAATTTCACGGGTCAATATTTTGACTGGTTCTTCACTATAAGTCATGTCAGGGCGAATCTCTATTTCTGATGGAGTGATTATATGTGAAGGGTCTGATTTGTAGTGTCGCAACATTGACATGTGAAAAACATCATGTATCCTCTCTAATTCTGATGGCAACGCTAAGTGGTAAGCTACCAGCCCAACTCTCTCAGTAATCTTATAAGGTTCTTATAAAACGTGGACTTAATTTGCCTTTACGGCCAAATTTGAGAACTTTTCTCCATGGTGATACTTTCAAAAAGACTTTATCCCTAACTTGGTACTAGATCTCTTTCCTCTTTAAATCCGTATAGGATTTCTATCTGTCTGATGCAGTTTTTAAACATTCTTGTATCACTTTTACTTTTTCTTTAGCTTCTTTAACCAAATCAATCCTATGAATTTGGTTTTCCTTGAGTTCAGTCCAAAATAAAGGGGTTCTGCACTTACGCCTATATAGAGCCTCATAAGGCGCCATCTTTAAGCTTGACTGAAAGCTATTATTATAGGAAAATTCTACCAATGGAAGAAACTTTTCCCAGCTGCCTTGGAATTCCAAAATACGACATCTGAGCATGTCCTCGAGTACTTGAATTAACTTTTCTGACTGACCGTCAGTTTGAGGGTGAAAAGTTGTGCTAAAACTCAATTTTGTACCCAAAGCTTCTTGCAGCTTCTTCCAAAATCTGGATGTGAATCTCGGATCTCTATTTGATATGATCGATAAGGGAACTCCTTGAAGTCTTACTATTTTTGAAACATACAAGTTTGCCAACTTGTCTAGGGAGTAATCTACTCGTACAGGTATAAAGTGGGCTGACTTCGTGAGTCTTTCAACCACTACCCAAACAGCATCTTTCTTGTTCGGAGACAACGGTAAACCCGTTACGAAATCTATGGTGATACGATCCCATTTCCATTTGGGGACTAAGATAGGCTGAAGTAAATGGGAAGGCACTTGGTGTTCAGCCTTTACTTGCTGACAAATAAGACATCTTGAAACGAACTTTGAAATATCTTTTTTCATTTTCGGCCACCAATACTGTTGCTTCAAGTCACTATACATCTTTGTACTTCCCATATGTACAGACAAACATCCATTATGTGCTTCGTACAAAATTCTCTGAGTAAGCCCCTCTTTCCTCGGTACACAAACTCTATCTCTAAACATCAAGTATCCATCAGAATTAATCCAAAAGTCAGATTCAGCATTTGACTCGCATTGAGCTCTCTTGACTTGCAACTCACTATCTTCTTTCTGAGCCTCAAAGATCTCTTGAAGAAACATTGGTCTAGCTCTCGACTCAACTAAAAGAGAGCCATTGTCGGATATGGATATCCTTGAATTCAATGCTCTTAAAGTAAATAGAGACTTCTTGCTTAAAGCATCGGCGACTACATTCGCCTTTCCTGGATGGTAGTCGATGACCAACTCATAGTCTTTTATCAACTCTAACCATTTTCTTTGTCTTAAGTTCAACTCTTTCTGCGTCATCAAGTACTTCAGACTTTTGTGATCGGTAAAAATCTGACATTTTTTACCATATAAATGGTGTCTCCAAATCTTCAAAGCGAAGACTATGGCGACCAATTCTAGATCACGCGTCAGATAATTCTTCTCATGAGGCTTCAACTGTCTGGAGGCATAAGCAATCACCTTGCCTTCTTGCATGAGTACACAGCCCAATCCATTTAAGGATGCATCATTGTAGACTATAAATTCTTTCCCTAATTCGGGTTGTACTAAGACTGGAGCTTCTGTCAACACTGCTTTCAACTTCTCGAAACTTTGTTGGCATCAAACTGTCCACTCAAACTTCACATTTTTCTGCAACAGTTTAGTCATCGGGGTTGTGATCATGGAAAACCCCTTGACAAATTGTCTGTAGTAGCCGACTAGGCCTAGAAAACTTCTAATCTCAGTAATGTTCTTAGGCGGCTTTCAGTCCATTATGGCTGAGATTTTACTGGGATCAACTCGGACTCCATCCCTCGAGACAATATGTCCCAGGAATCCTACTTTATTGAGCCAAAATTCACTTTTACTGAATTTGGCATACAGCTGATTCTCTCGCAGGATCTGTAAAACTGTCTGTAGGTGTTCAGCATGCTCTTTCTCATCTTGGGAAAAAATTAGTATGTCGTCAATAAAAACGACTACAAACTTGTCGAAGTATGGTCTAAAGATGCGGTTCATTAAATCCATGAACACCGCAGGAGCATTGGTCAACCCAAAGGGCATGACTAAAAATTCATAATGCCCATACCTTGTTCGAAAAGCCGTCTTGGATACATCTGAGTCTTTCACTCTCAACTGGTAGTACCCTAATCTCAAGTCTATTTTGGAGAACACAGTCGCTCCTTTCAATTGATCGAACAGATCATCAATCCTAGGCAATAGATACTTATTCTTTACTGTTACTTTATTAAGCTGAAGGTAATCTATGCACAATCTCATGGTACCATCTTTCTTTTTAACAAATAAAATCGGGAACCCCATGGCGAACAACTTGATCTTGCAAAGCCCTTATCTGTCAACTTTTGCAACTGTAACTTTAACTCTTTCAACTCTGTTGGAGCCATTCTATAAGGAGTAATGGATATTGGTACAGTACCGGGAGCTAGTTCAATGCTGAACTCAATCTCTCTAAGTGGTGGTAGTTCAGGTAATTCTTCGGGAAATACATCCACGTATTCACATACTACCAGTACTGACTCAATTTTTAGCTTTGTCTCATTATCATTCAACATGAAGGCGAAATATGATTCATACCCTTTTCTTAAACATCTCCGTGCCATCATATGGAAAATTATCACTGGCGATTTATCTTGTTCATCTGATTCAACATGAAGAGCATCCCCATTCTCACATCTCATCTCAATGCATTTCTTCCCACAATTAACAATTACATTATGAGTAGTCAACCAGTCCATTCCAAGAATGAGGTCGAATTCATCAAATGGTAATAACATAAGATTTGCTTTAAAACAATGACCTCTAATCATCAATGGACAATCTTTACAAACTTTATTAACTAACACACTCTTGCCTAATGGATTAGACACCTTAATTACAAATTCGATGGTATCTATAGGCACGCTCAAACTGGATGCTAATTTCATGCAAATGTAAGAGTGCGTGGATCTCGGATCTATTAAAGTAATAACTTTAGTATTGTAAAGAGAAAAGGTACCCGTAATAACATCAGGAGAAGATGCCTCTTCGCGAGCGCGAATGGCATAAGTCCTTGCAGGCGCTCTACCCTTAGGTCTCACGGCCTGGTCTCTCGGGTTACCTCTTCCACTCGCCCCACTTCTCGGGTTTCTCTGCAGTCTCCCTCTGACCATACTCCCGGATTTTGGGTCTTGAGCTTTTCCTTCTTTCGTCATCTCGGGACAATTTTTTATATAGTGGTCTTGCGAACCACATCTAAAACATGCATTTTCATGTGCCCGACATTCTCCCAGATGGCGTCTGCCACACTATGGGCATTCAGATTTGTCAGATCTAAAATTTCTGACACTTATAACTGAAGTCGTCTATGCTTTGTTCCCTGAATACTGTTTACTTTTGTCCTTCTTGGAAAACTTGGTGGAAGTAGCCGATCGGGTAGGGTAATCTTTTAACTTCTTGTGTGAAGATTGGAATGACTTATTCCACGGTCTCTTTCTAGAGTCATGAGACTCCATTTCAGACTTCTTCTTCTCTTTTAGTAGCTCTTCGACTTTACAAGCTCTTTCCACTAACACGATAAATTCTTTTAATTCTAGGACAGCAACAACTAGTTTGATGTCCTCATTCTACCTATCTTCAAACCTTTTGCTCATAATAGCCTCTGTGGATATACATTCGCGAGCGTACTTGCTGAGTCGTACAAACTCATGCTTATAATCTGTCACCGACATCTTGCCTTGCTTCAGCTCTAAGAATTCCTTTCTCTTCTGGTCTACAAACCTCTGGCTGATATACTTTTCTTAAACTCTTCTTGAAGAATTCCCATGTGACCCTTTCTCTCAAGATAATCGACTCAAGGGTGTTCCACCGGTGGTAAGTAGAATCTCTTAAGAGAGATTACACACTTCATGCATTCTTCAGAGGTACATGACAACTCATTAAATACCCTGATGGTATTTTCTAACCAGAATTCAGCTCTTTCTGGATCATCCTCTTTTTTAGCCCGAAATTCTTCTGCACCATGCTTCCTGATCCTATCAATTGGGGGTTTACTTCCTCTTATCACCTCTACTACTTCAGGGGCCACTGGAGTAGCTTATGGAACAGGTGGGGGTGGAGGGGGTTGTGCGTTCGGGTTCGCCCGAATGAACTTTGTATACCATGTGTTCATCATGTGGAGGAAGGCTTCTCTAGCCTCTTCTCCTCCCCTTTGACTCACTGTAGTGGGTCTATTTTCATTTTCGCTCGGCACTGCCCCTTCAGCGAGAACCGACGCATTACTTTCTACATCATCCGCCACATTCCCTTTGGAATCCATTTCTATATGTATAAACATAATTTAAAATCATCAGGAGTCGTCACACTATCAATATAGAAACATTCTTACGTATGGCATGTATAGCTAGACTCATGCTCATGCTACGTTAGTCCTAAAACTGACTAAACCGTAGCTCTGATACCATTAAATGTAACACCCCGCACCTAAGACCGATATTGGATCTAGATACGAGACATTACTATGCTTGAACTCACTTGAAGATGTACTTACGAGCTATAAAATTTCATTCCAACTAAAAAATTTTACTTTCTTAGTCAACACATACATTACAAGGGCGTACGGGGCCTTAAACTCATGTTTGAAAACTTTTGAAACTAAATCAAATAATTCATTTTTGAAGCAGGGTTCACACACCCGTGTGACTTGGAACACACTCGTGTACCCTTAAACACGTCCATACCCTCAAACCGTGGGAAGCTACTGACTATTTTCACACAGCTTAGACACACCCGTGTCTTCTAATCGTGGGAGGCTACTGACTAATTTCACATGGCCATGACATGCCCGTGGGCTTAGATATTGTGCTAATCCTTGATATACTGACTAAATCAGCACAGTCTGGGCACACGCCCATGTCTAACCCGTGTGTATAACACGGCCTATACACACGGCCATGGAATTTATTAGTGGCCTATTCTGATTCATAATACTAAAGTGCAGGGTTAACACGGCCTTGACACATGGCCGTGTGTCCAACCGTGTGGGCATTTATAGGCTATTTACCAAGCCGTTAGCCACCATGAAATGAAGATCATATCCATACACAATTCAACGATGCAATAACAACCCAATATTATGAATAATACTACATGCTTTATTGATCTCAATAAACATAAATACTTAGTCAAATTTGGCCAATCACTTAGCCATATCCAAAAGAATAATAAACTTGATAACTTTTACAATGGCCCTTCTAAGAACATGTCCACAAAATGAATGTTTCCTATACATGCCATACTTGGTAAAGTAACTTGGTTATACCAAAATAAGAGTTGATAGTGTGCTACGAGCTTCAACTCCGATGATCCACAAATTAGCTTGGCAGGGCTACATAGAAAGAAACAATCAAATACATAAGCATTTAGCTTAGTAAGTTTGCATATAAAGCACATGTCAATAAGCTTGCTTAATAAAAGCCATTTAGCATAACAATTGTATCGTAATTTTAGCTCTAAAGCTTACTTACTCATACTTGGCTCTTACATGTCTCATGATGCTCACTATACTCATTTTTGTAAAGTAAACATGATACCAGTGTCACTTGATTACATTGATCAGTGTATTTAAACAATAATCATTATGATCTCTAATTCTTCATTCATAACATGAGTAATATTTAATTCATTTTGATGCTAGCTTTACTTTCTTAGCCCTCTTGTTACCTCATTATTAACCTTACTTGTTTGCCCAATGAACTTTTACGAATACCCGAGGATACTAGATCTCCTCCCACTTAACATGCCACCAAAGCCATATCTTAGGCATGGTCTTATATGGAATTTCTCATCTTAGTTTCAAGGCCATGTCTTGACATGGACTTACATGAAGTCTTGCCCTTGATAACTTACTCAATGCCAAGCTTGACTTGGGCTTATATGATATCTTGATCAATGCCAAGCTTGCCTTGGACTTACATGATATCTTAATCAATGCCAAGCTTGCCTTGGACTTACATGATATCTTTATCAATGCCAAGCTTGCCTTGGATTTACATGATATCTTGATCAATGCCAAGCTTACCTTGGACTTACATGATATCTTGATCAATGCCAAGCTTGCCTTGGACTTATATGATATCTTGTTCAATGCCAAGCTTGCCTTGGACTTACATGATATCTTGTTCAATGCCAAGCTTGCCTTGGACTTACATGTTATCTTATGTGGTATATCGGGTATCTTGGGGAATTCATATTCAATTGGGGCTTGCTCATGTTTAATCTCTTTGTTCACAAAAATGATAGGCATTACAAAATAGCAATGTATATTATACTAAGCAATTCAATGATAGTGGTCATAAAGCTTAGAAGTCATACAAACTTACCTCATTTTCAAAATGAGTTAGTTCTTCGGTTTAGTCCACGACTTTATCCTTTCCACGATTGAGGTGAATTCTCGTCTCCTCTTACTCTATAATAGCAGATTAGCTCATTTTAATCATTTTATTAATATAATCATCTTAATAGTCCTACTTAGGCAAAATTACCATTTTACCCGTAGATTTTGGCAAAATGACCGTTTTGCCCCTAGGCTCAGAAATTAATTCTAATCACATTTTTATCTTTAACAAGCCTAGGCAAACATTTAATGCTCTTAAAGCTATCATCAACAATCAATATTTCACATACTTACTACCAAGTTCATAACCTGTTCATTAAGGTCCTATTTAGTGTCCTCATGCTAACACCCCTTTTAAAAGTTGTTCATCTAACAACTAAGACTCAAGTTCTTCCTTGAAAATGCAACAAACAAATAAAGTAGCTCTCATGGTAAAACTCTAAAACTTCCACAAAATTGCACAATAGTCCCCTCATTTGAAAGCTTAAGATTTAGGGATCTCAAAAGTACAATTATTTTCAAGAAAAGCTCACTAGAACACTTACTTGAATGGATAGGAGTTTGCTAAAATTTTTGAAGGTTTCTACCCCTTATTTGCTACAAATTTTTGGTGGAGGATGATAGGAGAAAAAGATGATAACTTTTCTCTCCTTATTCTATTATTAAAAGTCAAATTAGTCCACCTACTACTACTAACTTTGACACTAATTAAAAATTTTGTCTCCCATGCTCTCTTATGGTCGGTCAAGCCTCTTTAAAAGGCTAAATTGCCTTTTAAATACCCCTATTTAACAATCTATAGCCATTTGGTACTCATAGCATATAGAATGGAACTTTGCACTTTATGCAATTTAGTCCTTTTTCATAAATTAAGCACAAAATGTTAAAATTAAAATGCCAAAATTTTAATGCTTATATGCTTTCATGCTCTAACTCATAATATATCATGAAAATAATTTCTTCCATCTCGAAATAGTGATCCTGAGATCACTATTCTGACTAGCCCCTAAATCGGGTTGTTACATCTCTGGCTCACATGGGCGTGTACCACTGCCACATGGCTGTGTGCCTCCTCCCCCACGTGCGTGTTGACCCCCATAAGGCCTAGGCTTTTCCACACGGCTAGAGCATGTAACGCCCTATTTTTGCTTAATTTTGGCTTTTGTAATTCTGGCATGAATGTATATCTGCTTCAATGGTAATGTGTTCTGGGTGTGTGTGAGAGGTCCCAAGTTCAAGTCTCAACTTGGTTAAATTTTGGTATTTTTATGAATAAAGCCCAAACTCTGGTTAGTAGGCTTATAAGTAAAAGTGTATAAGTAATTAACAGAATAGGCCTGCTGGTCTGGTGGCTAAGTAGAGTGTTGGTGTGAAGGAGGTCTTGGGTTTGAGTCAATGGGATGACAATGGCTTTAATTTTTTATCTTAGCCTTGGCTAGAGTTGTACCAAGATGGGAGACTGAGTGGTGGTTTATGAATTGAATTAGTGGGAGGAAAGTTAGGAGGGGATCGGATTTTTTGAGCAGTTGTGTTTTCCCAAAATCCCTCTCTGCCAAAAATTGAGTATTCTCCCATTCCATAGCCGATTCTTCCATCTCCCTTTTCCCTTTCCCTTTTTTTGTGTTTTCTTCTCTCGCTACTATATTTTAATTTTGATCCTCTCTGTAGTCACCTCGTTTTTGTGCAACACTCATTTTTGCCTTGATTCGATAAGATGAGTAGCGTAGTTTTACTTTGTTGTTGGCTTATTCTGATGTACATCATTAATGCTGGATAGGGGAAGATTCAGAGACTCATAGTCGCTGGTTGAACACTTAGGTTCGGGGAATTTCGATGGCTTGATTGAAGGTAAGGTTTGGGAGATTTTAGGTTTATCATCTCGATTTAGTTTCATTTTAAACACTAACTTGGATGTTGGAATATTGATTCTTAGGTTATGGAGTGCACAGTGATCGTCTTAAGTTCAATCGAGACCAGGTGTGTACCCAAAAATATAAAAATGAGGTTTCAATGAAAGCTAAAAACCTTTTTATCGACGCTACACGGGCATGTGGTCGTCCGTGTAGTAGGCCGTGTGTGAGACTGTTAGTCACCACACGGCCATGTGATCGAAGAGCCAGGCCGTGTGTGAGCGACACGGCCATGTGCGACAGAGTGGCTCGACCAATTGAGCCATGTGAGATTCTGGGACAGGCCGTGTGATCCAACAGACAAGGCCAATTAGGGCCATGTGGGCCACACAGGCAGGCCACATGGGCGTGTAAGCCCATATTTCTGAAATGTTCTGAAGGTTACACGGGTAGCCCAAGTCGACTGTGGACCTACCGTAAGGTCGGTAAGTAATACTTAGTCCCCTAACAGAATGATCTATCTGTCTGATTTTTGTATTAAGCATGTAACTGAACTGAATATATATGAGTTTAATTGCATAATAGCATGTCATAATTGTATGTTGCATTGCATCTGGGGTGGGTTGATTATGATTGAAGGAAGTATCTGAAAGGCTCTTAAGCCTGTTATCTGGCAGCTCAGCTGTAACTGATTATGTGTAGCATTCGGTACAACCTGGTGTGTTGGGCTGGGTGGGTTGATTTTATCCCCACATGGTGTGTAGGGTTGGACGGAGTTGATGTATAGAGGCTGGTCGGTAGGACTCTATTTTTTGCATATTCTGTCTGAAATAGGTTAAGGCCTTGAAATATTTCTGATTCTGTATCTAAGTGGGCCAGGGTCCACACTGTTTCTGTAATGGGATCAGACCCGAACTGTGAAAATATGTGTGCTATCTGATATTTCTGTATGTATATTTTCTGTGGGGACTACACACTGAGTTTGTGAAAACTCACCCTTTTTTGTTTAATCTGTTCAAGTAATCCCCAACAGTAGACAGATCGATGCAGCAGAGGACTCGGCGGTGACCACAGTTTTGGATTTTTATTTACGGTTTATTTTTAATAATGATTTGGTTATAATTGGGTAAATTTCATGTAATAAAGCCTTTACGGGTTTTCTCTTAAATTTGGGATTATTATTTTATGAACTACTAGTAGTAGGAAAAATGCTAGTTTTTAATGTAAACAAAGATTTTATCAAAATACGTAAGACCTTGCAAGTCATTTTAAAAGCTTTCGCAACGCATAATGTTTTGAAAATGGTCAATAAATGAATAAACTACGCATTTTTGACGGTAACCTAAAATATCAAAAAGGGCATTATGGTAACTACATTTTCTAAAGCAATATCATGCGACATTGCCAAATGCGGCCATAATGTCCAGGCCGGGTTTAGGATGTTACAAAGCACATGGTCGTGTGGTCATAAGTTACCTATTTTAGTTCTGTGTATGTTTTTTATCTGAAAATAAGTCTGGGTGTTCCGACCCTTGGCTAGGCTTTAGTGAGGGTAGTTAAGACTCTGATCTGGGCTTTAGCTTAAGTGTTATTTGTGACGGTTGTGTGAGATGTCTGATCTTGAACCTGGTTAGACGGGTGTGTGTGCATATCTGTTTCTGCCATGTCTGATCTTGAACCTGGTTAGATGGGTGTGTGTGCATATCTGTTTCTGCTTGATTTTCTATCGATGTGTTCATTGTTTCTGTGAGGTTGTAAGCATACATGCACTTGCATAAAGAAATTTTTGGGTTGGTTGTGAAAAGAATGAAGACTGATTCTGATCTATTTTGACAGTTTTACTGCAACTTAATCGTACAATGATTTACCGCACTATACTTCATTTACGTCAGCTTTGTTGCGTACTATTATCTAATCTAGCAATTTAAACTGCAACATATTTGTACAGTAGATTACCGCATTACACTATACTGCATATACGCCAGCCTTGCTGCATATTAATATCTGAGTGGCTTAGACTACATACAAGGTGTGTAGGGTTGGACGAGCCTTTCGAGGTCCTAGTGGTGTGTTTGGTTGGATGATCTTAAACAGCTCTTTTGGGGTGTGATCGTTAGACGGAGAGGTGTTTTGGCTGGATGGGTGGGTTTTTAATACTTGACTGCATTCATATGCATCTGTTTGGGTGTTCTGGGTGTAAGATTACTTAACTGTATTCTGTCTGACTGCATAACACTTGTGTTAAGTATTTTGTGTATGAGTCGTGTGCTTTGACTGTTACGTGTGTTGGGACATTAGTTTCGAGTTTGCTTTCTGTTTCTGCATATCTTTGTAAGTATGTTTTGTTATTGAACTGCCATTTGGAGTTCTCTTCGGTAAATATGTTATTAATCATTTTGAACTCACACTAAGCTCGTGTAGCTTAAGCCGTTAGTGTTTTCCTTTTTCAGGTACATTTTCAAATTCGGATGCTGCTCTCGGTAAGCGAAAGCCTCGGACAACCACATTTTAGAATTGACTTTAAAAGTATTTTCATAAATTTTAAAGTTATAAATAAATGGTTTGAATTGTAAGTTCTATTTTGAATATTGTGGTACGAAACAATGTGTTATATGCACGTAAGCGTTTTTTGGACTAAAATTTTTGTGACTTTAGGATTTTTACAATGGAGAGTTTTACGTAACTTAAATATCGTTTGTTTTCTAGCTGGTTAACCTAAAATTTTTCTTACGATCATTTCGATGATCAATGTAACCTTCGAGATTTAATCTAAACTTCTAGGCCGAGTTTTGGGGCATTACATTTAGTGGTATTAGAGCCAAGTTTGTAAAAATTGGCCTGTGTTTTTATGTAATCGTATGCGTGTATGTTCGTTTTAAAGAAATTTTTGGGAAACTATACCACATTGTTTTGAAATGACTTGTGATTGGAAAAAACTTTTTGCAAAAAAATGAGATGTCCGAGACTGCGAGGCCGGTTCGAGCTAAACTTAAGGAATTGTAAGATTAGTTCGATAAGCTTGGAATTGTAATATTTAGACATTTATGTGTGTGTACGATTTTGGAAATCGTATATTCTTAAACCTTAGGTACAATATCGATATGGATTCTAAAGGTAAGTGAGATCGTGAGGTGCCGTGTGCTTCTTTGGGACGTGTGTTTGTTCAGGAGTCGAAGGTCAATACAATTGTGCCAACTTCGGGTAGCGATTACTCGGAGTTTGGCACTGTGGCATTGACTCTGGTAGTGGGGAAGTGCTAGAGAAAGTGTTTGAGGCTAGGTTAGAGAGGACTAGATATATGCTTCAAGCTATGTGCGTGGATTATGAGAAGAAAAGGGAACGCAGTAACCCGAGGTTGGAGCCTCGATTTGCAAATTGTGTTAGAACACATTTGAGTGAAAATAACGGTTTTGTGGAGGGTACCGGTAGTGGTGTGAGTGCTCTATTTTGTGAGTACTATAAGAAGCGCCATCTAGGCAATTGTTGGAAAAAGCCGAGAGCATGTTTTCAATACGGGTCCACAGAATATCGGATCCGGGAGTATCCTCAACGACTTTGAGATAGGTATGGTTGTGAATGTTTTGATGTTTTGATTAGAGCATAGTAATTGTGTGTGATAGGATTTATATGTATCTACTTCATTGTTTAAGTGTTCGGGGTGTGTGTTTGAGGTCTTAAGTTTGGTATGGTACTGCTCGGGCTAGGGTGCACAGTGGGAGCGTAGTGGTGTAGCTTGTGTTATACCACTATTCTATTTGCTGGAAATTTCGGGGATGAAATTTGTTCAAAGAAGGGTGAGTTGTAACACTACAAATTTTAGGGTTCTAAGTTTTGAGTTTTGTGGTTAGGGTCAGTGAGAAGGTTGCGCAATTGTGTTTAGTTGCGCATTTAAGTGAAAGAATAGGCTTGCTGGTCTGGTGGTTGAGTGAGTGTTAGTGTACCTCTAGGTTTTGGGTCCGGGTTCGAGTTCTTTTGTGTGTGTGTGTGTTTTGGAGAAATATTTTTATTTTGTTTTGTTTTGTTTTGTTAAATAGTAGTTTTGTTTTAAGTTGAAATATATAACCATTTATATAGTTTTTATTTTCCTTTCTTGCTGGACGTTCTTTTCTTCCTCTTTCTGGGTTTTCTTTTCTTTTTGTTCTTGCTTGTTTTCTTTTTTTCTTTGAAAATGGTTTTGCTAGAGGATTTTGGAGAATTTCACTCCTTTATCGTTGAGTCAATGTCTGGACGTCTTTGGTCGCAAATATGGTGTGGGTTTTGAGACTTGTCAATTTTATTTGCGAATTGTAAGTTTGTGTTTGGTGGAATGCGACAATCTATGTGCCTATTGGAAATTGGTTGTTGATGTTCGATAATACTATTGAATGGCATGTAAATTTGTATATGTTGGTCTGTTTCTAAATTCCATCGATTGAGGGTCGATTTAGTGACCGAAAAACTCGATTTCCAAGTTGTTTGTGGGTCATTTCGTGACCACACGGGTGACCACACAGGCGTGTGCCACACACGGGTAGTCCACATGGCCGTGTGCATTTTGGAATTAGGGTTTTTTTGGAAAGTTTTAGTGCCACACGTCTGTGTAGCCAATTTAGGGATTTTACCCAAACTTTTTTCTTCTTTGTGCCGAAACCATGCAACCTTGAAAAGGCATTTTCATTTCTTTTTTTACTCTTTGCCGAATGCATACCGACATGAAGACTTTTTTCCTTGTTCATTTTTCATCCTTGAAAACCGAAACTTAAACACCATATCTTCTACTTCTTTTTTCTTCTTCTTTTCTTTTTGCAAAAAACTTTCAAACATCACTCCCCTTCCAATATTCTCACCATAGCCGAATATCATTGATCATCTCCTTATAGCCGAGTCTTCCATTCATACATATTTTCTTCTCAAATATATTTCTACTCACACTTTGATCAATAAGTAAGTGATCCATTTCAACATTTTTTTTATTTTTTTATTTTATTCTTTTCTTAGTGCCAACCTTTACCTTGGTGTGGGATGGCCATATTGATCGAGACCATCACCATACTTTCTCTTACTTAAATCACTTTTCTCTCGCCATAGAAATATAGTGGAAGGTCAAACTTGGAGTTTTTGAAGTCATCGCTTAATCGCTAGAATTCGTCCAAAATCTCTAAGGTAAGGATTCTTCAAGATTCTATAATCACTTTTATTCGTTAAGATAGTGTTGATTAATCGATATTATTATAGGACTCTATCGCCGATCTTTCATCTTGAGATCATACTTGATTCTTGTGGTGTCGACTTCACCCCTAAGATCAATCGTTTATAACAATGTAATATTAGTTTGGGCTAATATTTATTTTCAATGGAGGCAAACAAGATCGAATTAAAAAGGGTAGTGTTTGGTGATCGAAAAAGGAGCGAATTTACGATCCCTTCTAGATTCAAACGAATGGCTATTTCGGTGATTCGAGCCTTTCCATCGGGTTGTGGACCCTCATCCGGTGAGAAACAACTATTCGAGGTTGTTCGCATTTGTGAGGCATCAGCGATTTGGGATTATCCACCGGGTTGTGGACCGTCAACCGGGAAGAACCGGTAAATCATAGTTGTTCGCGATTCTGAGGGTAAAAATTTAGATCGTTTATCTTAGAGTAAATTTACTATGCCACGTTCATTGTCTAATCGAGAGTTGAAATATTTTTAGGTGGCGACGATCAGGAAAGTGTAGTGCTTACCGTAATCAGGTGTGTAATCTCACACCGTATTTCATGGGTTAGATAATTATATTGAGTTAATCGCTCGATTAAATCACATGTTAGCGAAATCGGGTAAAATGGCTTAATTATCACTATTTTGGTAAAAACTATGAAATCGGTATTACAACGGTGAAAATTACAAAATTACCCTCAATGGGCCAAACCAATAAATGTGATATTTGTTATATAGGCCAAAATGTGATATTTGTTATATGGGCCAGATTGTGATATGGGCCCAATTGTAACATTTGCTATTTGGGCCAAAATGAGATATTGGTTATATAGGCCCAATTGTGATATTTGATATATGGGCTAGATTGTGATATGGGCCAATTTGTGATAATTGTTATAATGGTCCAAATTGTTCGTAATAAATATTTGAATGAATTGTTGTAAATGAATATATATTATATACATGAATTGCATGGGATGGGATATTGATGAAGAGAAGTTCTGGTAGCTCTGCTACAAAATTCTGGTGGCTCTGCCACAAATCTGAAAAAATGGCAATGCCATGTGAACTCTGTGAATCTAGTGGCTTGTCCATAAATTGTTATAAACGGCTTAATGCTTATTTTGGTGTGTTGCCGGGGTGGGTGACTAAAGCTCCCCACAGGTGTGCTGGTTGGTACGGGTGGTGTGTAGCGGATGAAAATTAGGTTTGGTTTGGGAATTGCATATCACATGCATATTATATACATGTTATAATGTTATAATTGTTAATGGGCTTTGGCCCAATAAATGCTTAATTGGATTTTTGGCCTAGTGGACAATTGTAAGTGGGTTACACACTGAGTTCTAGTAACTCACCCCATTTTCCTTACCCCTTTCAGGTAATGATCATTGATGGAGACTTGGGCCGTGGATATCCTGGTGGAGGCCATACTTAAAAACGGTTAAATTTGGAAATTTGGATTTCTTTTAATACTTTTAATTATTTTGCTATTTTGAATTAAGGTTTGTAATAAGGCCTCTTGATAATTTTTTGATTTGGTTTTTGTTTGATGAAATTATAAACTGCTTTAAGTATTTCAAATTGGGATTATATTTTTTTTCTAAAAACTTAAATAAACGTTTTATTCCAAATGAGTATATAAAAAGGATTTCATAAAAATTTTCATAATTGTAACTCAAAATTATTCTTAAGTTTTTCATCAATTTCGTCTCAAAAATATCTTTAATTTCTTTTAAAATTTTTTCTAATCGTTAAATGATATTTTCAAATTTCGATTTATAAGATCTTACATCTCAAATTATCAATTTATTATTCAAATCTTTTACTCGATAAAGACTTCGTCAAAACTTTGAAATCGGTTTTACTTAAAAAGGAATCAAAGTATATTTATTTTGTGTGGCATGTCAAAATTGGCCTTAACGCATTGGCCGAGTTTGGGGTGTTATATTTTATGGTATCAGAGCCCGGTTCAAAACTCGGCTATGGTTTGAGTTCAAAAACATTTTCCAAATTTGTTTTGAATTGTAAAGTTAAAATGCATTATTTCAAAAAGAAGTATGGCACCACGGGTATACAGCACCAAGTTAAGTAAGTATGTTATTATATGATTATAAGTGTTATGATATGACTATAGGAACACTCTAGAACTTTCAGTTTTAGGTGTTGAAACTATAGAGATTGAGACTATAAGACGCGTTTACGAAAACGACTTTACTTCTTATACCTCATAAGATATTGTTTAATAAATATCGAAATAGTATACTGATTCATAAGACTTTTAATCAGATTAAATCAAACTACCAAATATGAGCGCTAGAGGACATGGACGCAGTAGACGTGGCCATTATAGAGGCCGAGGTGCTAGGGTTACGTCTGAAGCGTCGGGTCATATGCAGGAAATGGTCGCACCTGCGTCACTCGGGACTGAGACTGGATCACACGACCGTATGAGGGAGGACATTGCTTGTCTCAAGCAATATTGTGAGTCTTAGAAAGGGTTGCTGGGGCTAGAACTGGGCCAACAGCTCGTGGATCAATTTCGGAACGACTTAGATCAAATGGTGTCGAGGTTTTTAGGGGTGTCTCGGGTGTAGCCCCAAATGTAGCAAAATGTTGGCTCGAGGCAGTGGAACGGATCATGCATGATTTGGAGTGCACCACTGAGCAGAAACTGAGAGGTACTGTGTCCTTGTTGAGAGACGAGGCATATCAATGGTGGCTTACTGTTTGAGAGGTAGAGTTTAGCATTGAATTATTGCCAGGAACGGCTCCAGTGTCTATTGTTCTATATAGAATGGCACCGAAAGAATTGACGGAGCTTAAATCTCAAATTCAGGAGTTATTGGATCGGGGTTTCATAAGACCGAGTGTGTCACCATGGGGAGCACCGGTCTTGTTCGTTAAGAAGAATGATGGGTCGATGCGTATGTGCATCGATTATAGGTAGTTGAATAAGTTGACGATCAAGAACAGGTATCCATTGCCGAGAATCGATGACCTGTTCGACCAACTGCGAGGAGCTTCAATTTTCTCAAAAATAGATTTGAGATCGGGTTATCACCAACTTAAGGTCAAAGAGGTGGATATTTATAAGATAACATTTCAAACTCGTTATGGACGCTACGAGTTTTTGGTGATGCCGTTTGGGTTGACCAATGCACCAACTGCATTTATGGACATGATGAACTGGGTCTTCCAACCCTATTTAGACCGGTTTGTGGTGGTGTTCATAGATGACATCTTGGTATACTCGAAGAATGAAGAAGAGCATGATTCACATCTGCGGTTAGTATTACAAATATTACGGGAAAAGTAACTTTATGCCAAATTCAGTAAGTGTGAATTTTGGTTGAAGGAAGTGACTTTCTTGGGGCATGTTGTGTCGGCCGAAGGAATTAGAGTTGATCCCTGAAAAGTAGAGGCTGTGTTGGATTAGAAACCACCGAAGTCAGTGGCTGAAATTTAGAGTTTCTTAGGGTTGGCTGGTTATTATCGGCATTTTGTTGAGGGGTGTTCGTTGATTGCTGCACCCCTAACTGAACTGTTGCGCAAGGGAGTACCATTTGTGTGGTTAGATCGACAGCAAGAAAGTTTCGACAGATTGAAGAAGATTTTGACGAAAGTGCCAGTACTGATTCAACCTAAGGCTGGAAAAGAGTTTATTGTTTACTACGATGCGTCACACACGGGCTTGGGATGTGTGTTGATGCAAGGTGGAAAAGTGGTGGCATATGCATCTCGTCAGTTGAGACTGCACAAGGTGAATTATCCCACTCATGATCTGGAGTTGGCTGCGGTGGTGTTTGCTTTGAAGATTTGGAGACACTACCTTTACGGTGAGAAGTCAATCATTTATATAGACCATAAGAGTCGAAAGTATCTCCTTACACAAAAGAAGTTGAACTTAAGACAGCGGATGTGGATAGAGCTATTGAAGGATTATGACTTCTTAATCGAGTATCACCCCGGAAAGGCTAACGTGGTGGCAGACGCGTTGAGTCGTAAGGTGATATCAGATTTGAGAGCGATGTTTACTCATCTCAGCTTGTATGAAGATGGTAGTATACTAGCCGAACTTCAAGTGAAGCCTTTGTGGTTAGGCTAGATTAAAGGAAAATAGTTATCAGATGAAAAGTTGGGTTCCTTCCTTCAGCAAGTGGAAAGTGGTGTGAAAAGGGATTTCGGAAGGAATAATGATGGAGTGTTGTGTTTTCGCGAAAGAATTTGTATGCCCAAAGATTCGGAATTGAGATAAATGATCCTGCAAGAGGCACATAGTAGCCCTTATGTTATGCACCTCGGGGAAAATAAAATGTATCGAGACATCAGCGATTTGGGATTATCCACTGGGTTGTGGACAGTCAACCGGAAAGAACCGACAAATCATAGTTGTTCGTGATTCTGAGGGTAAAAACTTAGATCGTTTATCTTAGAGTAAATTTACTATGTCACGTTCATTGTCTAATCGAGAGTTGAAATATTTTTAGGTGACGACGATCAAGAAAGTGTAGTGCTTACCATAATCAGGTGTGTAATCTCACACCGTATTTCATGGGTTAGATAATTATATTGAGTTAATCGCTCAATTAAATCACATGTTAGCGAAATCGGGTAAAATGGCATAATTATCACTATTTTGGTAAAAATATGAAATCGGTATTAAAACAGTGAAAATTATGAAATTACCCTCAATGGGCCAAACCAATAAATGTGATATTTGTTATATGGGCCAAAATGTGATATTTGTTATATGGGCCAGATTGTGATATGGGCCCAATTGTGACATTTGCTATATGGGCCAAAATGAGATATTGGTTATATGGGCCCAATTGTGACATTTGATATATGGGCTAGATTGTGATATGGGCCAATTTGTGATAATTGTTATAATGGTCCAAATTGTTCGTAATAAATATTTGAATGAATTGTTGTAAATGAATATATATTATATACATGAATTGCATGGAATGGGATATTGACGAAGAGAAGTTCTGGTAGCTCTGCTACAAAATTCTGGTGGCTCTGCCACAAATCTGAAAAAATGGCAATGCCATGTAAATCTGTGAATCTGGTGGCTTGTCCACAAATTGTTATAAACGGCTTAATGACTATTTTGGTGTGTTGCCGGGGTGGGTGACTAAAGCTCCCCACAGGTGTGCTGGTTGATATGGGTGGTGTGTAGCGGATGGAAATTAGGTTTGGTTTGGGAATTGCATATCACATGCATATTACATACATGTTATTATGTTATAATTGTAAATGGGCTTTGGCCCAATAAATGCTTAATTGGATTTTTGGCCTAGTGGACAATGGTAAGTGGGTTACACATTGAGTTCTAGTAACTCACCCTGTTTTCCTTATCACTTTCAGGTAATGATCATTGATGGAGACTTGGGCCGTGGATATCTTGGTGGAGGCCATACTTAAAAACTGGTTAAATTTGGAAATTATGATTTCCTTTAATACTTTTAATTATTTTGCTATTTTGAATTAAGGTTTGTAATAAGGCCTCTTGATAATTTTTTTATTTTGTTTTTTTTTGAAATTATAAACTATTTTAAGTATTTCAAATTGGGATTATATATATATTTTAAAAAACTTAAATAAACGTTTTATTCCAAATGAGTATATAAAAGGATTTCATAAAATTTTCATAATTGTAACTTGAAAATTATTCTTAAGTTTTTCATCAATTCTTTTCGAAAAATATCTTTAATTTCTTTTAAAATTTTTCTCGAACTGTTAAACGATATTTTCAAATTTCGATTTATAAGATCTTACATCTCAAATTGTCAATTTATTATTCAAATCTTTTACTCGATAAAGACTTTGACAAAACTTTGAAACCAATTTTACTTAAAAAGGAATCAAAGTATATTTATTTTGTGTGGTATGTCAAAATTGGCCTTAACGCATTGGCTGGGTTTGGGGTGTTACAAGATTTATCTAGGTTTCATCCCCTTCAGGTATCTGAAGGGTTTAGCTCATAACTTTAAAATAAAACATCTCAAGAGAAAAGATAAAACAAAAAAAAAGAAATCCCTAAAACCCCCTGAAGGAATTGAAGGAGAGATCCACCGTCTTGAGTAGAATTCTGGCTTCTTGAGATGGATCAACTAGCTATCTTCGAGTAATTCCCTAAATTGACTGCTCTGGCTTTAGCTCTTTGGCCTAGCTCACCACTAACGCCCCTTTTCAGGTTACACTTAGGGTGTTTATATAGACTTTTAGAATGTTTTGCTTGGCCTCTAAGTGTCCCATTTCATGTATACTTCCTACACGGTGTTTGAATAAGCTTGGGAAAGTGTTTCTTTGGCTCTAAGTATCCAAATTCGAGTGAAATTGCTCTCTCCCGTAACAGGGGCACGGCCATGGTACACGCCCGTGCAAATCGTTTTCAGGCCGTGTCTCGATTTTTTGATTGGGGCACGGCCGTGTAAATCGTGGCATGGCCGTGTCTTAGTTAATTGTCGAGGCACGGCCGTGTGACATGAAGTCCAGGCCGTGTCGATTACCTTTTTGGCCCAAGTTGGCCCGTTTTAAGCCTCGTTTCTTGTTCTTTTCGTCCGTGGGTGCTTTCTTGAGTAAAAACATGAAAAGAAAGGATTAAGAGCACCTTTTTACATAAAACAAGGGCTAAATCATCCAAAAGCATACTAAATGTGGGCCTAAAATATGTTGCTTTTACGGTTTATCAAATACCCCCACACTTAAGCTTTTGCTTGTCCTCAAGCAAAATTCTCAACTTACAATTATAATGAACTTTCCATAATTCATAATTCCTATCAATAATGCCTCATCATAATTCATAGATAATTCATACATGGATAATTTAACTTAAAGACTCCTAAAGATTCAAACAATTCTAAGTCATATATTTGTAGCACGAAAAACATAGGTGTCTCCCCTCTTCTAAATATTTACCTTTGATTCAAAATCGACAAGGATTGACATACTCACTAAAGATTCACTCAAATCACTCAAAGTGTTTAAGGTTCACAATTAATCACCCAACAGTCAAACCTGAAAAGTTAATCCCATAGGCTTGCCTGAAAATCAAATCTCCACCACTTTAATATGAGATGATACACAAATCAAAAGGTCTTTAATAGGGTTGTAACGGGGCTTGGGTTAAAGGTATGGATAAAGGCTGAATTAGAAGGGTTAAAAATCGAGATTGACCTGACCAATTACCTAACAAGAACAATGAACTGGAAGATAAATGATTGCTTTGAAACTAGTAATACCACTATTGATAATACTTTTAATACGAGCTCTTCTTCAACAATTGGAATTTAAACACATAAGCTCCTTTAATCATATACTAATGCTTGAATATACTTTGGTTTTTTTTTTGAAAAAAACAAACTAAGTAAATACATAATACAGAAAGAACTTTATCAACTGAAATAAACTAATTCGGTAACTGATCAAATCAATTCTCGATAGAAGGGTAGTCAAAAAGAATGGTAATAACAAATACAAAGGGTTTTGGGTTAATATTAAGCGGGTAATTCAATAAGAAAGGGTCGTTAGGATCAAATGGGTTCATTAAGGGTTAATTTGTGAAGGTAGGCTTTTTAGTGGAGTGAATGGGTTAAAACTTAGGTGCCTTTATCATCTCAGTATCTCAAATCATTAATGTGGTCTCGATATGTATAATCGAGGCAAGTTCTAGAATAACAATTCAGTGTTGACATACTCATAATTAATAAAGTGAGCATGAAAAAGAATATATGCTCTATAAGGCTCAAATCTCACAAAAAATTATGGGTATTTGAAATCAATCCTGTAAATTTTGAACTTCAAGGTAATATTCAAATTCAGTTCAACAACCTATAAAATTTTTTATTCTTGAAAAATAGACTTATCATGCTTGATTCTCTAGTTTTCTTCAAGTATAAATCATCAATGCACAATTATCAATGACTTACTCAAAAATATATTAATAAAATCATAAATCATTAGAAATTTCACCCTAATTAGTAATATGAGAAAAATACTTAAAAACAAGATTAAATTCAAGATTTTTAGAATCATGCAAAAAGTTAGGCACTTAATTCCCCCCACACTTATGATGTACATTGCCCTCAATATACAAAGCTACATAATAACAATTAATATAAAATCAAAAGAGAGGGAGAGAGTGCCACTTCCTGAATTTCGGATGATTTTCAGGAGTTGGCAGTGTTCGTGATGGAAGATGACTTATGTAGTAGTGAATTACTCCTAGTGATTTCTTCGTGTATGTGGAGCATGTGATCGAAACTGCGAAGTCATCAGTTAGATATTTCGGGGGTGTAAGATAAATAAGTGTTAGGAATACTTCGAAGATTAGATAAGTAATGATAAAAGTTTGCAATGACGAAAAGTATCAAATTATGATAATAAAGGAAAAATAAAATAAAAATAGCACTAAAAATAAGACAATAAAATGTAGATAATTTAAAGGGACTCAAAGGTCCTCCTCATCGTCTGGATTTGGTGGTGGGGCTGGTGATGAGATATAGAGGTGCTGGCATATTTGGTGGAGGGTGGCCTCTATCCCATCAAAACGTCGAGTGTTGTCGACGAAATACTGCTCGAACTGGTCGAGGTGTGCAGAGATATTTGCCCATGATGTTGCTGCATGGGATGGTTGCTGTCTCGGAGCTGGTGGGACATCGTCAGTAATGTCCTCGGGCTCCCCTCATCTGTAGATGTTACTAAGCGGTATTGAGTGGGGTCGGTCCCTCGACGAAGTTTAATCATCCTCGTGTGTATCATCATCTGGATGCCTTGAGGCATCATCTGACCGATCAGTGTGAGGGATGATCTCTGTTCTTCAATGCTAGGTAGGCCGAAGTGTCACGCCAATCGTGTTATAAACAGGCCCATCGATAGAATTCCCCTCCTGTGCGCCTCTGTTTGATGCTGTATTGCACCGGTGATGAAGTATGTGAGGTCGAATACGTGCCCTTCTGACATGCTCTCCCGACAACTTGTAATGGTGTGCGAGAAGGCATGAATGTACCTTAAGGCTGGATTGAGTGCTATCACCTTAGAGCGACTAGGGTCATAGACGTTTGTGCTGGGGCCTAAGCTACTCCAGCAGTGGAGAGGGGTACAGTGAAGTTGTCATTCTAAGTCGTCGAGTGGGTTCTCTGCTATAAATTCTGGCATATAAAGTCTGAGTGCTGATCCGAATTGCGGTACGCTTAGTCGACGTACCGTGTCCCCTAGCCAGAATTGGATGGTCCCTGGATCATCGTGGTTGGTCATCACTATTTGCAAAGTGAACGTGGTGCAGAACTCGAGTGTGGGCTCTAAATACGTCGGCTCTGTGATAGAGAAGAATTGCTCCCACGGATCTATTGATATGAGAGCTCGAATGTCTGTTGTGAGTCTGACTTGTTCTAGTGCCTCCCAATCGATGCACCTACCGGTGCCGAGGGGTCTATCTCGTATTGTCTTGTAATGCTCTTCTTGAGCTGCTTGAGAAAATCGGAGAAATGGGTGTCGTAACTCAAAAGAAGCGCTAGCGGAAGATGAGATGGGTGCTTTTCATTTTTTCGAGGTCGGGGCTATTGATCTCTTTCCTCGGGATGACGACATTATGCCTGAAGTCAGTAATTAAATATAAAGCAAGTTCTTTTGATTAAGTCTCAACAATAATATAGCCAAAATATTCTATACTAAATCAAATAAAATTTGAAGAGTTAGAATCATCAGAAATTAGCAGAGATTATTTCAAACAAAGAAATGTCTTAGTTTTAAAATGAAATCCATTAATCAATAAATAACAACCAATCCATCATGCCTAAATATTAAGTATTCATGAGTTCTTGAGACAATTTCCTAAATATAATCATGCTTAATACTAATCTAAAAATAAAGCAGAGTAATATCAAATTTATCAATCTTTAAGTCAAGAAATTGAAGTAATGAAGGGAACCAGGGGTTGTGGTGGTGTAAATTGGTTGGGCACGGATGGAGCACGGTGGTGCTGAGGCAATTTCTACAGGTACACGGCTGTGGGAAGGGCGTGGTCTACTGCAGCACGGCGGTGGTGAGGGCGTGCGGATGGTTTTTTTGTGCGGTTTTCTTGAATAAAGGTGAAGGCTGAGAGGTTTTTAGGGGATTGAGGGCGTGGGTGTGGCCGGAATGGGGTAGAAGAAGGCTAAAAATTCTTTTTAGGGTTGAATTTGGGGGGATGAACGGTTTAAGTTTCTTAAATAGGGGTGGGAGCACAGGCTGTTGGCACGCCCGTGTGATTTTTAAATTGCCGTGCTTTTCACGATTTTCAAAAATAGGCGCGTTCAGGATTCTTGGCATGGCCGTGGGTCAATGGAAATGCCCGTGTGTGTTAAGTCAGTATCTCCACACGGCCATCCGACACGTGCTTGTTTCCCCGTGCTCAATAAGTCAATAACCTCGCACGGGTAGATGAAACGGCCGTGTCTCACCCGTGCTCAATAAGTCAGTAAACTCGCACGAGTGGTTGGCACAGGCATGGTATCTTATCACAGGCCATGTTGAAAAAATATTTTCTTCTTTGTTGTACACGGCTATTGGCCCGCCCGTGGTTTGTTCCCTGGCTTCCAAACGCCACGGGCATGCCCGTGTGCAAGGCCGTGTGGTCTTAATTCTGTAATTAATTAGATTTAATTAATATGAAGTTAGATACTGAACTATTAAAAATATAATGTTTAGGGAAGTTAGTGCTCGGGTTACCTCCCGAGAAGTGCTTGTTTAAAGTCTTAAGCTAGACTTTCCCTGTTTTTGGTTCTAAAAGGAGGTTCATAGAGCAGAAGCTCCTTTCTCATATCTCCAAAATCTGCACTATTATAATTTTGAGTCGGTAACCATTTACCTTGAATGTGCCCTTTGTGGGGTGAGTTACCTCGATTGTGTCATATGGGAAAGTCCTTTTGATCATGAATGGGCCTGACCATCTGGATTTCAGCTTCCCAGGGAATAATTTAAGCCTTGAGTTATACAGTAGGACCAAGGCTCCGACTTCGAATTGTTTCGACTTCTTTAGGCGAGAATCGTGGCGTCGCTTTGTTGCCTCTTTGTATAATTTTGCGTTCTCATAGGCCTCAGCTCTCCATTCATCTAGCTCGTTCATCTGCATCATTCTTTTTTTCCTGCAGTTCTGAGATCAAAATTTAAAAACTTTATGGCCCAAAAAACTTTGTGTTCTAACTCGAATGGTAGATGACAGCTTTTCCAGTATACTAGTTTGTATGGAGATGTCCCTAAAGGTGTTTTAAATGCTGTTCTATCAGCCCATAAAGTATCATTTACTTTTAATGTCCAATCTTTTCTATTTGATCCAACTGTCTTTTCTAGGATGCACTTAAGTTCTCGGTTTGCTACTTCGACTTGCCCATTGGTTTGAGGGTGATATGGGGTAGCTGTCTTGTGATGTACTACATATTTCTTTAGAACTTTTTCAAATTGAGTATTACAGAAATGAATACCCCTATCACTAATGATGGCTCTAGGTGTTCCAAATCGAGAAAACAATTTCTTGAGAAATTTAACTTCTACCCTAGCATCATTGGTAGGTAAGGCTTTTGCTTTTACCCATTTTGACATATCATCAACTGCTACTAGGATGTATTTATTTCCAAATGAGATTGGGAATGGTCCCATAAAATCAATACCCCATACATCAAATAATTCACATGATAACATATATGTTTGAGGCATTTCATCACGTTAAGAAATATTACCTATTTTTTGGCATTTATCACATGAGGTGACATACCTATTGGCATCTTTAAATAGAGTGGGCCAATAAAACCCGATTCGAGTATTTTGTGTGTCGTCTTAATGCCACCGTAGTGGCCTCCCGAGGTCTGAATGGCAATGTTCCGTGATTTTGCTTATACGCTTTTGTAACGATCTTGAATTACCGGATCTGCAAATATATGGAAAAGAAAAGGATCTTCCCAAAAATAATTTTTCACATCAGTAAAGATTTGTTTCTTTTGGTGATGTGTTAGTCTTTTTGGCAAGATGTTAGCTACTAAATAATTTTCAATATTTGCAAACCACGGTACCTCAGACTGTGTTATAGAAAAGAGTTGTTCTTCGGGGAATAAATCGTTTATCTCATTTTTATCGAGCTCTCTGATATGCAGATTCTCAAGTCTTGAGAGGTGATCTGCCGCGAGATTCTCAGCTCCCTTCTTATCTTGTATTTCCAAGTCAAATTCCTGTAAGAGTAAAATCCATCATATGAGTCTAGGTTTTGCATCAGGTTTGTTTAAGAGATAGCGAAGAGCTGAATGGTCGGTGTAAACGACAACTTTAGACAATATTAGATACTGTCTGAATTTGTTAAAAGTGAAAACTATAGCTAGCAATTCTTTCTCTGTGGTGGTATAATTTTCTTGTGCGAGTGTTAACGTTCTGCTAGCGTAGTAAATTGGCTGAACGTTCTTGTCTCTTCTTTGTCCCCAAACTGCTCCAACTGCAAAATCACTTGCATCACACATTAGTTCAAAGGGTAAGTTCCAATCAAGTGCAATTATAATCGGTGCATTTATTAATTTATCCTTAAGGATATTGAATGCATCTAAACATTTCTGATTGAAATTGAAAGGAACATCTTTTTCTAGTAATTTTGTCAAAGGCTTAGCTATTTTAGAAAAATCTTTAATAAATCTTCTATAGAACCCTGCATGTCCTAAAAAGCTTCTAATAGCCTTAACTGAACGAGGGGGAGGTCATTTTTCTATGGTTTCAACCTTTGCTTTATCTACCTCAATCCTTTTACTAGAAATCTTATGTCCTAGTACAATCCCTTCTCTGACCATAAAGCGACATTTTTCCCAATTCAAAACAAGGTTTGTTTCCTCACATCTCATTAGAACTCGTTTTAAATTTTTAAGGCAAATGTAACATCCCAAAAATGGGGTTATTTGGAATTTAATTATTTTTCTTATGTATGGACTGCTGAGATTTTATTTATTGAATAATAGAGCTTAATTTAAGGCTTTGAGTGTGCACGGTTTGGTAGAAAATCTCAGTTTGTAACTTTAAAAGTAGGGAGCCTTAGCAGGAGGGTGTTATAAGAATAAATAAGGAAACATTTGACATAAAATGAGCCTAGAATAAGTGGCAAAGGGAGGGCCACTTGGGAGCTACAATTGACGCCACTAAGGAACAAGGGAGAGCCATGGTTCGAGTCATGTAAATTCCCTTTTTGCTTTCATGTTTTGGACGGCATAGGAAGGAGAGTTTCTTCTCTTTTTAAACCCTTTTTATTATGAGATAATTAAGGATTTTGTTTAATATTAATTCCAAGGATAATAAGAGAATTGTTTGATTAAAAGGATTAATGGCTATTAAGAGATATTAGTTGATTTATTGGGATTAATTCAAATTATTTTGAATTTAATCAAGCAAGTGGTCTAGAGCAATTTAAGGAAGTAGGATGGATTTTGAACTCTTGGTTGAAGAGTTGGACGGCAAGGCTACTAGGGGGGGTGCCGAATGCTTATAAAAGCACCCATTTGGTCACCTTATTTTTCTTTTTTCCCAGTTTGCTTAGCCGAATTTTCAACACCCCTCTTCTTATATTTTTTCCTTTTTCATCCTCTCCAAACCTTGGCCGAAACCCTCTTTGCTTCTTCCATTGTCGAATCCCCCAACTTTTGATCCCTTTTCTTCTCCTTTTCCTTTGATGATCGAACCTACTCCCTGAACCATAGCCGAATTTCCCCTCTCTAAATTTCAAGTCTTGGCTGAATCTCAAGCATAGAGTTTCCCTCTATTGCTTCAATCGGGTTTTAAGGTAAGTAGATCAAATGTTTTCTTTATTGACCCCTAGTACTTGTCGACCTCTAGGGGGAAGGTAAGGACCTATTTCGGCACTTGATAAAAAGGTATTAACTCTCTTTAATGAAACCGATTATGTTTAGGTGTTTCGAGATCTTGAGGAAATCGGTTCAAATCTCCATCAACTAGATTTGGTAAGTTAACGGTAAGTCAAGTCTTTCTAAACCTTTCAGTGAATAATTGGAGAAAGCCGGAACTAATCTTGTTTGGTTGGCCGATTGCTAGGAACCCATAAAAGGATTCGGGTTGTTAGAAACCAAATCAAAGCAAGGTAAGATCTCGGATCTCAAATGATAATTCTATGGTATAAGTTGGGTTGGCCGAATAGGCCATGGTACTGACTCATGTTTTGGCCGAATCTAGGGACAATAGATCTAGGGTGGCCGATTTCTTCTTTTCGGGATTTATACTATCCAGTGGTGACAGGTGTGTACATACACACATATAATTTGTTAATATGCTGTTTGTTGTGAATGCTATCTTGATTTTTATGTAGCATTGATAATATACCATATCGGTATAGATGGTGATTCGTAAGCACTGCTATCTGAATTTGTTATTTGATGCTTTTGGTAAGCATGATGCATTGATACATGAGATTTAAGTATGTGATTGATGCGGGATTGATGAGTGGAGGCGGTATTATTGTGCCGACGGGCACCGAGAGTTTTGGTAACACACCGTGACTACGGTCACCGTGAGGTTTGGTACCTCCGAGGTTTGGCACCTCATAGCGACTTGTCCACGTGGTTAACACCACCGTGGGTTGGCCCCACTTGAGATATGGGATCGTCGCGCTGATTTGGTATCACACGATGGGCTGGCCCCATCAAATGATCTGTATACGGACACCGGTGTTTTGGTAACACATTGTCACTATATGTCACCAGTGGTTTGGCACCACCAGTGGTTTGGTACCACAACGGGGTAGACAGTGGCGTTTGGATGGCTAGGATGGGTACATAACATTATGCATGTTAATGGTTATGTGTTGTGTATGAAAATGTTTTAAAACGGGAAGGGTTACATATCGAGTCTTGGTGACTCACCTTCTCCATTATTTTTCGGTGATGCATAGATCGCGGATATGGAGCCGGAGGGACTCGAGGTGGCCATGCGGTGGACTTAAATTAAATGAACTTAAACTTAGTGGTTTTATTTTATTACTGGCTTGCTTTTATTTGGGTTGTAATAAGGCCTCCATAAACTTTATTTTTTATTATTACTCATATGTTGGATACTTGTTTAAAGCTACATTTTTAAAATTAAATTAAAATCACATGTTTTCCAAATTAACACTAAAATGTTTTATCGTGCCACCAGCACATCTGAAATTTGTATAATAACTTGCTTTAATTAAATTCCCAAATTTAATCTAAGTATGCTTTCAAAGAAGATAACCAAAAACGAGAAGTTTTCAACAAAATTTAAGTGGATTTCGAAAATGGGTTTCAAAAAGTTTTTCTTCGTAACGACCCATATTCGGTCCTAACGTTTGGGCCAGGTTTGGGCTGTTACAAATTGGTATCAGAGCCAGGTTCAAAGCTCGGCTGTGGGGGCCCAAGGCCCAAAAATGTTTTAGTAGGCCTTATTAATTGATTTTGGGTTTTAAAGCAGCATGGCCCGAGTCTCCGGCACCGATCCGCCCAGGTAAGTACATCTAAACCTCTGTGTGAATTATATTCTGTAGAAGGGTAGGAAGCATGGAACGTAGATAGACTTATAGGAACTTGAACCCTAGGATTAGATTACTCAAACACACAAACAGAACATAAGACTTAAAGAACGAAACCAACCTATGACTTAGTCACCGAGCTAGGGTGTGGTAACCCCAGACGCATGTCTAGGATTGGAACCTAAGAGCACGGTATTTAAGCGGTCCGAGTGACTCACCACCTCTTCGCAGTATCCTACCCAGTGCGTAGCTTGGGTTCACCCTAACTCGGAGGCTCAGTGGTGTGGTAACCTCTGTGCGCATGTCTAAAAGGTTCTTGGGAGCTTGGTATTTAAGCGATCCGCGTGACTCACCTCCTCTCCACACGAAACCCGCCTGGTGCGTAGCTTTGGTTCACCCTGACCAAGAGGACTCGGTTAAAGGCTAAACATAATGACTAAAACCCGAAAGGGAATTAGCCTTGATTTTCGAAAAAGGAATGAAACAACAAAACTTGGTTTTAAAACTTTTAAAATCACTCCTTCAAAAGTAAGAACAACTCTTTTTACAATGTTTTCCCCGAAAAGTTTGATTTGTGGAAAATTACGAAAATGCCCTTAGGGGTAAAATTACTAAAATACCCTTGGTTCATAAAACATCAACTCAATGATTTTGTCCAAAAATTTTAACTACTTCTCAAATATTCAACTCAGCTTTGGAAATCCTCAATGAAACACTTTGGTTTTGGAAAAATTACGAAAACGCCCTCAACTTATAAAATTACCAAAACGACCCTGAGTACAAAATTTTTGCAACATCACCGTTTTAAGAAAGGAAAATTCTCAAAAGGACCTCAGAGTTTTACAATTATTAAAACACCCTTGATTTACAAAAATTACAAAATTACCCCTGATGGACAAAATTACCAAAATACCCCTGGTTTTCGAAATAATGCCATAACTTCAAACCTTATCAATTTTTAATAGTACCCTCCAGTGTTGGGAATTGCAAAAACAACCTACTTTACTAAAGTTTTAAAATCTCTTTTATTATGAAAATACCCCTGTAGGAAAAAGACGAAAATACCCCTGGGTTAGAAATGGGCAGAAATGTCTGAAGAGCGAATAGGTATGGAGAGTATTAGGGAATGGATGCAAGAACTTCTTTGTGTGAACTAAGATAGAAGACTGAAACCTTGTTTGCACGGAAGAATCTCTAATTAAAATTCCTTCATAAAATTTCTTCGCGAGTAATGAAGTGGAACAAACGCTAATACATAAAATTTCTCTTAATCAGATTAAAAGCGTAGTAGATAGAATGAGTTCTAGAGGACGGGGACGCCGTGGATGCGGTAGGGGTAGGATGACGGTGTCTGAACCCGTCAGGTCGGGACAAGGTTCTGAAAACGATGTATCACCGCCACCACCACCTCCAGCTTTTGGAGTTAAGGAGCAGGATCAGACTGGGGTGAGGGCAGATCGTAGCTATGTTGCGAGTTCTCGAGTTGGTGGGTGGAGCTAGTGGAAATGGGAGCTCAAAACTCATTCCGAGTGAATTCGGTCTAACTGAGTGAAGTGTTCCGGTGTGTCGAGTGGCACCCAAAGGTGCAGAATCATGGCTAGAGTCAACTGAAAGGATCATGGATGATCTTGACTTGACTGAGGAAGAAAAATTGAAAGGGGCCGTGTCACTTCTAAAGGATGAAGCATATCGATTGTGGTGACGAGTTCGAGATGGCGCCACGAGATGATCCGACACGGGATTATTTCAAAACCACCTATCGGAAGAAGTATGTAGGCACCAGTTATACAGATGCTCGGAGGAAAGCCTTTCTAGGTTAGTGCAAGGAACTAAGTCGAGAGCGGAATATGAGGCGTAGTTTTTAAGACCGAGTAGGTATGCTAGAGGCATCGTGGCTAACGAACACGAGCTGCCGTGTCCGCTTTGAGGATGGACTCGAGATGATTTGAGATTCTTGATTGCCCATGACAAGTTCGTGAGTTTTCATCTCTTGTGGAAAAGGCTAAGGTAGCCGAGGGATCAAGGAGACTGTGAGACAAAACTATAATAGGAATAATCAAAAGAGAGGATTTGGGTCACCGGATCCAAATGGTAATGTCGAGAAAAAGGCTAGGCCAAGTGGGCCAAATCGGCGGCAAGGCCCATGATCGCTAATCGAGGCCGACTCGATGTAATCATTGGGAAGACCCATTGGGGAAGTTGTTCACCAAATGATAGAGGATGTTTTGAGTGTGGGTCTTTGGAGCATCGGTCGAGATTGTCCTCGAAAGCAAGCTCAAAATCGGTCGAGAGGCGTAACTGCACTCGGGATAGAAATGTGGGACCGCAGAGGGTCGTGGTAATGGCAGAGGAAGCAACGGTCCTAAGCGAGGTCGTGGAATTGAGGCGAGGTTCAGTAAACACAGAGGCTAGGCGACTGGCTTAGTCTATCTTGTGAGGCGTCATGAGGAGGGTGACGCACCGGATGTCATAACCGGTACGTTTCTAATTTTTGGTCTTCCTTATTATGCATTAATTGATGTGGGGTCTACACATTCGTACGTAGCCAGTAGTGTGGTAGAGACTTTGGACCTAAACTCAAAGCGCTTCTAGGGTGATGATGTGTAGTTAGTCCGTTAGGTCACTCAGTAGTGGTAGATAAACTTTATAGAGGCGCACCCTAGAACTCCAAGGGGTAGTATTTGTGGTCGATCCGATGGAACTACCATTTGGGAGTTCGATTTGATCCTGGAATGGATTAGTGGTTAAGTATCGGCGAATTTGGATTGTGGCTAAGCGCATGGTTCTTAAGACTACCGAGAATGATGAAGTGGTTATGATAGGTGATAGAAGGAATTACCTATCCAACGTGGTGTCGCCCTTGAAGATTGAGAAGATGGTCAAAAGGGTTGTAAGGCGTTTTTGGTTCAAATCGTGCTTTGGAAGCTAAGGAGTCGAGAGTTGGAAAGGTCTGAACGGTTGGGGAATTTCTTGATGTGTTCCTGGAAGAACTTCCGGTGCGCCTCGGATCGGGAAGTCGAATTCGGTATAGACTTGCTACCCGGAACGGCACCTGTGTCTATAGCACCTTACCGAATGGCGCCAAAGGAGTTGGTGGAGCTGAAGGCTCAAATTCAGGAGCTCTTGGATAAAGGGTTTATTCGACCTAGTATATCTCCGTGGGGAGTGCCTGTATTGTTTGTCAAGAAGAAGGACGGTTCTATGCGGATGTGCATCGACTACCGTCAGTTAAACAAGTTAACGATCAAAAACAAGTACCCATTGCCTCGGATCGATGACTTGTTTGACCAGTTGAAGGGGGCGTCGGTGTTTTCGAAGATAGACCTTAGGTCGGGTTACCATCAACTTAAGGTGAAGGAGGCCGATGTTCACAAGACGGCATTCCAAACTCGGTATGGGCATTACGAGTTCCTAGTGATGCCATTCGGGTTGACCAATGCCCCGGCGGCGTTCATGGATTTAATGAATAGAGTATTTCAACAGTACTTGGACCAATTTGTCGTAGTGTTCATAGACGACATATTGGTTTACTCTAAGACGGAGGAGGAGCACGACAAGCATTTACGGATAGTTCTGCAAGTGTTGAGGAAAAGCGATTATCGCCAAATTCGATGAAGTGCAAATTTTGGCTAAGGAGGTGGCTTTCTTAGGTCACGTAGTGTCGTGGAAGGATTAGAGTGGATCCCCGCAAGATTGAAGCGGTGTTGGAGTGGAAACCGCCTAAGTCGATTGGCGAGAGATACTGAAGTTTTCTCGGGTTTAGCGAGGTATTATCGGAGGTTTGTGGAAGGGTTCTCTTTGATCGCAGTGCCGATTGACTAAGTTGCTAAGGAAAGGTGTTCCATTTGTATGGTTAGAGAAGCGCAAGAAAGTTTTGATAAGCTAAGGAAGATTCTGACGGAAGCTCCGGTTTTAGTACAACCCGAGGCGTGGAAATTATTCACGATCTATTGTGATGCATCTCACACTGGTTTGGGGTGTGTGTTGATCTGAATGGGAAGGTAGTAGCCTATGCGTCCCGTCAGCTGAGACCGCATGAGGTTAACTACCCAACTCACGACCTGGAGTTAGCCGCAGTCGTCTTTGCCTTGAAAATATGGAGACATTATCTTTATGGGGAGAAGTCGGTAATTTACACGGACCACAAAAGTTTGAGGTATCTTCTGACTCAGAAAGATCTGAATCGAGATGTACGATGGATTGAGCTGTTGAAGGACTACGATTGTTCCATCGAATATCATCCGGTAAGGCTAACGTGGTGGTCGACGCGTTGAGCCGGAAGGTTGTGGCGGATTTAAGAGCAATGTTTGCTCAGTTGAGCCTATATGACGATGGAAGCCTTTTGGCGAGCTTCAAGTTAAGCCAACATGGATCGAGGAAATCAAGGACAAGCAGTTAGTGGATGAAGGGTTAAATGCTAAGAGAATGCAAGTTCGGGATGGTGGTTTAGAAGGGTATAGTTTGGTGGTGATGGTGTGTTATGTTTTCAAGGACGGCCCCAGATGCCAAAGGATATGGAGTTAAAGCGGAAAATTCTCCATGATGCACATAGCATCCCATACACTATGCATCCGGAGGAAGCAAGATGTATGGAGATCTACTAAAGCTTGATTCGTGGCGGGTTGAAGCGTGAGATAACGGAATTCGTAGGGAAGTGTTTGGCGTGTCGAAAGTTAAGGTGAACACCGATTACCATCGGGCTACTACAACCGGTAAAGATTCCTCAATGGAAATGGGAGAGGATCACTATGGATTTCGTCGGTGGTCTACCCCTACGCCCAAAGAAGAAAGATGCGCTTTGGGTAATCGTGAGACCGTCGACTAAATCACTCACTTCATACGGTGAGAATGGACTACTCACCCGAAGCTAGCAAAGTTGTATGTGGCGAGATAGTCGATTGCATGGTGTACCAGATCGCTTATCTCAGATAGGGACCCAAGGTTCACTTCGAGGTTTTGGAAGCGTTACATCAAGCGTTAGCACGCGATTAGATTTCAAAGACGACTTTCCATCCTCGGTCAGACGGCAATCCGAAAGGTCATACAGATCTTAGAAGATATCTTTGAGGGTTGTGTCTTGGAATTCGGGGTAGTTGGGAGGAATTTTACCTTTAGCCGAGTTCGCCTACAACAATAGCTACCAAGCGAGTATTCAGATGGCACCATACGAAGCACTGTATGGACGAAAATGTCGAACTCCGACGTGTTGGACGGAGTTGGGTGAACGACAAGTGTTGGGCCCAGAATTGGTAGCAGAGACTGAAGACAAAGTCAAGGTGATTCGGTCTCGTCTCAAGGAAGCATCAGATAGGCAGAAGTCTTATGCCGATCTCAAACGCAAGGAAATGGAGTATGCTGTGGGAGACAAGGTCTTTCTAAAGGTGTCGCCTTGGAAAAAGGTGTTAAGATTTGGACGAAAGGGAAGCTGAGCCCAAGATTCATTGGCCCATATCTGATATTAAGCGAATAGGACCGGTAGCTTATCACTCGAATCGCTAATCGAGTTAAGTCAAATTCATAATGTCTTCCATGTATCGATCCGAGGCGAGATCGGTCGGATCCATCACATGTGGTGCCTGTAAATCGAGGTTAACGCAGACTTATCTTTTGAGGAGGAACCAGTTCAGATCTTGGATAGGGATGTGAAGGTTCTGCGTAGGAAGTCAGTGCCCTTAGTGAAAGTACTATGGCGGAACCATGGTGCTGAGGAAGCTACGTGGGAACCTGAGGATGTGATACGGCGGCAATACCCTCATCTGTTTTAGTTAAGTAATTTCGGGATGAAATTTATTTTAAGGGGGGTAGAACTGTAACATCCCAAAAATGGGGTTATTTGGAATTTAATTATTTTTCTTATGTATGGACTGCTGAGATTTTATTTATTGAATAATAGAGCTTAATTTAAGGCTTTGAGTGTGCAGTTTGGTAGAAAATCTCGGTTTGTAACTTTAAAAGTAGGGAGCCTTAGCAGGAGGGTGTTATAAGAATAAATAAGGAAACATTTGACATAAAATGAGCCTAGAATAAGTGGCAAAGGAGGGCCACTTGGGAGCTACAATTAGCGCCACTAAGGAACAAGGAGAGCCATGGTTCGAGTCATGTAAATTCCTTTTGCTTTCATGTTTTGGACGGCATAGGAAGGAGAGTTTCTTCTCTTTTAAACCCTTTTATTATGAGATAATTAAGGATTTTGTTTAATATTAATTCCAAGGATAATAAGAGAATTGTTTGATTAAAAGGATTAATGGCTATTAAGAGATATTAGTTGATTTATTGGGATTAATTCAAATTATTTTGAATTTAATCAAGCAAGTGGTCTAGAGCAATTTAAGGAAGTAGGATGGATTTTGAACTCTTGGTTGAAGAGTTGGACAACAAGGCTACTAGGGGTCTTAGAATGCTTATAAAAGCACCCATTTGGTCACCTTATTTTTCTTTTTCCCGATTTGCTTAGCGAATTTTCAACACCCTCTTCTTATATTTTTTCCTTTTCATCCTCTCAAAACCTTGGCAAACCTCTTTGCTTCTTCCATTGCGAATCCCCAACTTTTGATCCTTTTCTTCTCCTTTTCCTTTGATAATCGAACCTACTCCACGAACCATAGCCAATTTCCTCTCTAAATTTCAAGTCTTGGCGAATCTCAAGCATAGAGTTTCCTCTATTGCTTCAATCGGGTTTTAAGGTAAGTAGATCAAATGTTTTCTTTATTGACCCCTAGTACTTGTCGACTTCTAGGGAAGGTAAGGACCTATTTCGCACTTGATAAAAAGGTATTAACTCTCTTTAATGAAACCGATTATGTTTAGGTGTTTGGGATCTTGAGAAATCGGTTCAAATCTCCATCAACTAGATTTGGTAAGTTAACAGTAAGTCAAGTCTTTCTAAACCTTTCGGTGAATAATTGGAGAAAGCGGAACTAATCTTGTTTGGTTGGCGATTGCTAGGAACCCATAAAAGGATTGGGTTATTAGAAACCAAATCAAAGCAAGGTAAGATCTCGGATCTCAAATGATAATTCTATGGTATAAGTTGGGTTGGTAGAATAGGCCATGGTATCTGACTCATGTTTTGGCCGAATCTAGGGACAATAGATCTAGGGTGGCCGATTTCTTCTTTTCGGGATTTAGACTATCCAGTGGTGATAGGTGTGTACATACACACATATAATTTGTTAATATGTTGTTTGTTGTGAATGCTATCTTGATTTTTATGTAGCATTGATAATATACCATATCGGTATAGATGGTGATTCTGTAAGTACACAATGTCTGAATTTGTTATTTGATGCTTTTGGTAAGCATGATGCATTGATACATGAGATTTAAGTATGTGATTGATGCGGGATTGATAAGTGGAGGGGGTATTTTTGTGCCGACAGCACCTGATGTTTTGGTAACACACCGTGACTACGGTCACGGAGGTTTGGTACCTCGGAGGTTTGGCACCTCATAGCGACTTGTCCCGTGGTTAACACCACCGTGGGTTGGCCCCACTTGAGATATGGGATCGCCCGCGGTGATTTGGTATCACACGATGGGTTGGCCCCATCAAATGGTGCGTGTCTCACGGACACGGTGTTTTAGTAACACATTGTGACTATATGTCACCAGTGGTTTGGCACCACCAAAGTGGTTTGGTACCACAAGGGTAGACAGTGGCGTTTGGATGGCTAGGATGGGTACATAACATTATGCATGTTAATGGTTATGTGTTGTGTATGAAAATGTTTTAAAACGGGGAAGGGTTACATACTGAGTCTTGGTGACTCACCTTCTCCATTATTTTTTCAGTGATGCATAGATCGCGGATATGGAGCCGAGGGACTCGAGGTGGCCATGCGGTGGACTTAAATTAAATGAACTTAAACTTAGTGGTTTTATTTTATTCTTGGCTTGCTTTTATTTGGGTTGTAATAAGGCCTCCATAAACTTTATTTTTATTATTACTCATATGTTGGATACTTGTTTAAAGCTACATTTTAAAATTAAATTAAAATCACATGTTTTCCAAATTAACACGAAAAATGTTTTATCGTGCCACCGGGCACATCTAAAATTTGTATAATAACTTGCTTTAATTAAATTCCCGAATTTAATCTAAGTATGCTTTCAGCAAGATAACCAAAAACGAAAAGTTTTCAACAAAATTTAAGTGGATTTCAAAAATGGGTTTCAAAAAGTTTTTCTTCGTAACGACCCATATTCGGTCCTAACGTTTGGGCCGGGTTTGGGCTGTTACAGTAAAGATGGAAAGAATTATCGAATACTGAGAAATCATCCATAAATACCTCCATGATGTCTTCCACGAGTTCGTCAAAGATTGCCAACATGCAACGCTAAAAAGTAGCAAGAGCATTACATAATCCAAAAGGCATTCTACGATAAGCAAACGTACCGTATGGACATGTAAATGTTGTTTTCTCTTGATCTTCAGGAGTAATGGGGATTTGGAAGTAGCCGGAGAGTCCATCCAAGAAACAGTAGTACATATGCCCGGATAATCTTTCTAACATTTGATCTATGAAGGGTAGAGAAAAGTGATCTTTTCTGGTGGCATCGTTGAGCTTTCTGTAGTCTATACAGACTCTCCAACTTGTAACTATTCTTGTGGGGATTAATTCATTCTTCTCATTGGGTACTACTGTCATACCTCCTTTCTTTGAGACTACTTGTACAGGACTTACCCAATTGTTGTCAGAAATAGGATAAATTATTCCTACATCTAGAAGTTTAATTACCCGGCTTTGACCACTTCTTTCATGTTGGGTTTTAACCGTCTCTTGGGTTGCACACATGGCTTGTATTTTTCTTCCATTAAAATTTTGTGGGTGCAGAATGAGGGGCTTATACCCTTGATGTCAGAAATTTTCCAAGCTATGGCTTTTTTATGTTCTCTTAGTACCTCTATCAACTCCTCTTTTTCTTTGGGTTCTACTTCTGAGGAGATGATTACCGGTAATGTAGAATTGTCACCCAGGAATGCATATTCTAAGTATTTTGGTAAATGTTTCAATTTCAGACTGGGTAGCTCATCGATGGAGGATTTTTGTTTTATTCTGTCATTGTTTTCAATGCTTTCTTCCTTTTTATTTGTCTGAATGACGATGTTTTCAATTTCATCTCATCGTCTTCATCTTCTTCCCCCTCTTCTTGAGTCAGGCACAGTTCCCTTGTGTCGTCATGTATGAATTCCTGTAATGAATTTTGGATGATATGATAAGTAGTATCAATAAAATAACAGGAATCATCTTACTCTTTAGAATATCGCATGGCATCATAAATTTGAAAAATAATTTCTTCACCGCCTATCCTTAGTGCAAGTTTACCATCACCTACATTGATAACAGCCCTAGCAGTGGCTAAAAAGGGGCGCCCTAGAATTAAAGGAACATTAATGTCTTCTTCTATGTCTAACACAACAAAATCAATAGGGAAAATAAATTTATCAATCTTCACCAAGACATCTTCGATAACTCCTCTAGGACATTTAATGGACCTATCTACTAACTGAATACTCATCCTAGTGAGTTTTGGTTCCCTAAGATCTAGTTGTTTGAACATTTTGTAAGGCATTAAATTAATACTGGTGCCTAGATCAGATAATGCTTTTTTAATGCTTAAACTACCAATTAAACAAGGAATAGTAAAACTCCCTGGATCTTTTAATTTGGTCGGTAACTTGTTTTGGAGGATGGCTGAGCATTCTTCATTAAGTTCCACTATCGATACTTCTTCAAGCTTTCTTTTATTCATCAGGAGTTCCTTTAAGAATTTTGCATACTTCGGCATCTGTGAAATAGCTTCTACAAAGGGTAAGTTAATATGTATTTGTTTAAAAAGTTCAAGAAACTTATCGTATTGGGCATCTAATCGTTCTTTTTTAAACTTTGCTGGATATGGGATTGGTGGTTTACTTTCTTTGCGTCTTTGGTTTATATCCTCAACTCCTCATCTCTTGCTTTGTTATCCTCTTGTGGGATTTGTTTCTTTGGTTCAACTAATTCCTTTCCACTTCTTAGTGTAGCTCGCTTTTACTGTTCTATTTCTTTAGAAAACATCTCTTGCGTATCTCACGGATCATCTTAGTAAGTAGTCCAATCGACCACCGAACTTCTCAAATGATTGATAAGTTTTTCAATTGATGCTTGTTGATCCTTAAGTGTTTTCTCATTATTTTGGAAACGATTTTCTGTGTCTGCCATGAATTTTGTCAGCATCTCTTCGAAGGTTGGCTTTTTCACTTGCGGATATGGCTAATTTTGGAAATTTAGAGGAGGTTGCTGTTTTTGATTTCCTTGATTTCCTTGGCCTCCCCATGAAAAATTTGGGTGGTTCCTCCAACCTGGAATGTAAGTGTTACTAAAAGGATTATTATTGGATCTAAAATTATTGCCTATATAGTTTGTCTGTTCGGTTTTTGCGTCCGGTTGGTAGGGCGGGTACTCAGGATTCGCCACAGTTCCACTTACATTGCACTGCATAACTGGGTGTACCTACGAGGAGCATAAACTGTCAAGCTTTTTATTCATCAACTCTACCTGATTTGACAACATGGTCACTGCGTCGAGGTTGTAAACTCTGGCTGGTTTTGTCGATTTTATCCTTGTAACTTGCCACTGATAGTTATTCAGTGACATCTTTGTAATAAACTCGTAGACGACTTCAGGAGTTTTATTATTTAAAGTTCCACTAGCGGCTGAATCAATTAATTACCGTGTTGAGGGATTTACACCGTTGTAAAAAGTTTGGACTTGAAGCCACAAAAGTAATCCGTAGTGTGGACATCTCCTCAGAAGATCTTTGTATCTTTCCCATGCATCGTATAACGTCTCTAAATCCATCTGCACAAAAGAAGAGATATCATTTTGTAATTTAGCCGTTTTGGCCGGTGGGAAGTATTTTAATAAAAAATTTTCGATCATTGGTTCCCATGTAGTGATTGACCCTCGTGGTAACGAGTTCAACCACTGTTTGGCTTTATTCCTTAATGAAAAGAGGAATAACCGAAGACGAATGGCATCATCAGAAACGCCATTTATTTTGAAAGTATCACAGAACTCTAAAAAATTTGCTATATGAGTGTTCGGGTCTTCGTCCTACAAACCATCAAATTGAACAAATTGTTGAATCATATGTATTGTGTTAGGTTTTAATTCAAAATTATTAGCGGCTATAGCAGGCCTAACAACACTAGATTCAGCTCTTGTTAAATGAGGTTTAGCATAATCATACATAGTGCACGGAGCATTGTTTTCTTCCACATCTCATGGTGGATTATTCTCGTCCATCCCTTCAGTAGGATTGGATCTGTCTTCTCGCTCTTCTTCCGTGTAATTTAGGGCTCGCCTAAATTCTCTGCGATTTTTCCGAGCGGTAGCTTCAATTTCACTATCGTATACTAGTGGTCCTGTCGTGTTCCTTCTAGTCATAAACTAGAGGTACCTGCTAGGAAAAAGGAAGAAATAAAATTAGCAAAAACAATAAAATAAAATAAATTGTGAAATAAATAAAATAAAATAAAATAATAATAAATAAATAATAATAATGGCTAAAGTAATATAAATAGAGCTTTCTTAACATTTTAGTTCCCCGGCAACGGCGCCAAAAACTTGATCGTGTGTCTATCGAGTTTTAAAATTTATAATGAATGTGATCGAACCTGGAGACTAACTCTGACAACGATTTAAGGCAAGTGTACCTATCGAACAGTAGTATAGCTTAGGCAAGACCGGATTGTCGAACCCAAAGGAACTAAAAGTACTAATACTAACTTTCTTTTTATTATTTAGCCTAAAATATGGAGTGATTGGTTGATTTAATCTAATTTAACGACTACTAAACTAAAGACTCAAAGACAAAAGAGAATGAATTTGGAAATAACTTAATGAAAAACTCAATTGATCACGACGATACCCTCAGGAAGAATCCACCTAAACGTCACTTGTTATCTAACACTGAACCATACGATTTATTCACTTAGTTTGATCCGTGAGACTCCCTAACGTATATTAACCCTCTCTCGAGGCGAATAACGTCTAACCCTAGGTTAATTAGTGGAACTCTCGTTCTCTTATAATAACCCCTTAGAATAGTAGTAAATCGATCTATGGATTCCCATATTAAGTTTCACCCTAATCCGAAAAAATCTCGTCACACTATCTCTAGGCGTGTGATCAACTCTGCTTAATTATGCTAGATCTACTCTTAGGCAGGGTCTATTCCTCCTCCACCTAAGCACATCAGAATTTGGATTAAGCATGCACAATTAAGAACAAACTAAGTATTTATCTTATAATTGAGAAAATGATAACAAGATTCATCTAGGTTTCATCCCTTGTGTATCTGAAGGGTTTAGTTCATAACTTTAAAATAAAACATCTCAAGAGAAAAGATAAAACAAAACATAAGAAATCCCTAAAACCCCCTGAAGGAATTGAAGGAGAGATCTGCTTGTCTTGAGTAGAATTTCAGCTTCTTGAGATGGATCAACTGGCTATCTTTGAGTAATTCCCTGAATTGACTGCTCTGGCTTTGGCTCTTTGGCCTAGCTCACCGCTAACGCCCCTATTCAGGTTACACTTAGGGTGTTTATATAGACTTTTAGAATGCTTTGCTTGGCCTCTAAGTGTCCCATTTCAAGTATACTTCCTACTTGGTGTTTGAATAAGCTTGGGAAAGTGTTTCTTTGGCTCTAAATATCCAAATTCGAGTGAAATTGCTCTCTCTCATAACAGGGGCACGGCCATGGTACACGCCCGTGTAAATCGTTTTCAGGCCGTGTCTCGATTCTGTCGATTGGCGCACGGTCGTGTAAATCGTGGCATGGCCGTGTCTTAGTTAAATTTCAAGGCACGGCCATGTGACATGAAGTCCAAGCCGTGTCGATTTCCTCTTTGGCCCAAATTGGCCCGTTTTAAGCTCGTATCTTGTTCTTTTCGTCCGCAGGTGCTTTCCTGAGTAAAAACATGAAAAGAAAGGATTAAGAGCACCTTTTTACATAAAACAAGGGCTAAATCATCCAAAAGCATACTAAACGTGGGCCTAAATTATGTTACTTTTACGGTTTATCAGGCAAAGACGGTGGATAGACTATCATCCAGGAAAAGCAAATGTGGTAGCTAATGCTTTCGAAAGCGGAAAAGTCGTAATTGAATTACGGGCAATGTTAGCTCGATTCGAAGATAATGAAGATGGAAGCTTGTTAGCTGAGTTAAGGGTTAAACCAATGATGTTAGATCAGATTAAAGCAGCTCAGATGGAAGATGAAAAATTATTAAAGAAAATAGAAATGGTTCAGAATGGTACAGTCGAGAGTTTTAGTACTGATGAGTATGATTGTTTAAGGTTTCAAAACTGAATTTGTGTTCCAGCTACTCCTAAATTAAAAAAGATGATTCTTCAAGAAGCACACGATGGCACTTTTGCATTGCATCCGGGTGGAACAAAAATGTATCATGATTTACGGGAGGTTTCTAATGACATGCAACAAAATAAAACATAATCAGTTAGTAACACAAAGTAAAACATAAAGCAAATAATCAAACGTATATCTGGGTGATTGCTAAGGTTTGGTATAGTTCTACATAAGGTAAGTCCTTAGGTTTTCTACATGCGATTTAGCTCTAAAGTTAAGGTACCTGAACCAGTAGATTCCTCGATCCTCACCCATTATAGGCTCATATGGACCAAGTTCAGTTCAGGGGAATACATTTCCCTATGGCTGCACGGAGATGAAAATCTCACGAAGACATAGGTACGGATGTATCCCGAAAGCGATTCACTATCCTGCATAGAGGTGAAAACCTCACGAAGGAGTAGCCCACTTAAAGGGTGTGACCACAACGATCATGCAATGCAATGCAGAAATATTTTATAAAAATAGAACCTCATGTAATAAAAAGGATCATAGTTTTTTTTAAGATCATATTTTTAAATTCGGACAGAAGGACATGAAATTATCGATTTTATGGCTTGACTCTCTTATTGCTCCCAGCGGAGTCGCCAAGCTGTCGGAACCATTTTTAAAGTTTTTATAAAAATGGGGATCGACTTTAAAAAACCAAAACAGGAGTCGCCACCAATCTCTTTTGACTTAGGTGTGATTGGATCACTTTATAAAACATTTTATGTTAAAACATTGATTTTGGCCCACGAAATACAAGAAAACGGGTTCGGGAGTCTATTACGTATGAGGAAGGGTTAGCACCCTCATAACGCCCAAAATTGGTACCTAATTGATAAAATCATGTCCTAATGTTGAAAATTTGAAAACTTTAAAATATGATCCTTTTATTTGAAAGAAAACCAAGACATACCTATCTCAAAGAAATAAAATGCTATACCCAATAAGTTAGGATGTAACATCTCAAGACTTCGAAGTTTGGCTCGCCTTTATTTGTAGAAAATTCTTACCTCAAAACACAAAACATCATATCCAGTAAGTTAGGATACAACATTTTGAATTCCCGAGCATAAGTTTTGATTTGAAGCTCATAAGTTAAAAAAAGGATACTTGATACCTTGAGTTCCACAAGAAAAATTAAAACCCAGTAAGTTAGAGTATAATTTTCTCGAAGTCCCCAAAATACCACGTACCCCTATATTAAAACTTTTAAATAAAATCGACATTTTTACAAAGCGTATTTTTATAAAAGAAAGTTCGAGTAAGATATTGCATTAATATGTTACAATATACATACCAAATTGCAATTTATCATAACTATAAATTATATTAACAACTACTACTAATGAATAATTAAAGAGAATAATATGAAATAATAAGTGACACAAATAATAGAATAATTATTTTAAAGCAAAACATAAGAATAATAACGAATAAAAAATAAATAGATATAAAATATAATGCGGTAAATAACAAAAAAAGGGCCATTAAATAAATGTAAAGTAAAATGACAACATAGAATGAGTTATAATGGATATTGTAAATTCGAAACATACAATTTTAAATAAAATGATGTGAAATAATAAAAATATGAATTATATAAAAAATGAATTGATATGCAAAATGATGTGGAGTAATCAAAATATTATACATATTCATAAAAATAAGTAAAATATATTCTTAAATAAATGAATAATATATAACTTTAAATAAAATTACATTTATAATATAATAATCTAATACATATATATTTCATATAAGCAATAAAAATAAATATATGTTATACAATATAAATAAATATTATATCAAAATAATATTTTAGAAGTAATATATGATATAATATAATACTATATAATATAGAAATTTAAAAAAATGTATAATATAATAACTAATACATAAATCATAAAATAATATGTAATAAAATAATATTAAATCAAATAAAATAATAAATAATAATAATTTAATATATATAAGGATAATACATATATATACTAATTTTATACTATTAATAAACTAATATACAAATAATAAAGAAAATAATATAGAATATTTAAAATGATAAAATAATTTAATACAATGTTAAAATAATTCAAAATAAAATAAAATAAAAGGTTTTAAAATAAACAAAGAAACATGGATTAAATAGCAATAAAAATAGATATAAAAGGACTAATCAAAACGCGCGTCACACTACAATGGTTTATTGGGCAATTATGCCTTCTTTCCAAAACGACGTCGTAATGATTTTGGCCTTTAAGCAGCCTGAGGACTCAATTGAAATAAAATATAAATTTAAGGGCTACTTTAATAAAAAATAAAAATTCAAATTGTACTGAATTAAAAATACTAAAATAGTGGAAGGATCAAAGAGGCAATTAGCCCTTTTAACAAAAACACGTGGATCCTCCCCGAATTTTTGGGTCAACGCGCGGATCCTCCCTGAACGACATTATTTTATGCTTATTAACTTAAGCAAAAACGGCATCGTTTTTTCTTGCTTATATAAGTTGAAATTCGGCCAAAAAAACATCATTTTGACCCCGTTTTTAAAAAAAAAATCAGAAATGCTCTCAAACTCCTTCCTCCTCTTGTCTGAGTTCCGAACATCGAACCTCCGTGCCACAGCCTCACGCGCCTCACGCGCCGCCGTAAACGCCGCCATACACGGTGGCCGGAAGTCAAAAATTCCCACTCTGCAACTTAGATCGAAAGGTAAAACCCTTCTACGTTGTATTTATTCAAGAATAAAACAAAATAAAGAAGAAAAAAATAAAAATATAGTTCGAAAATCACCTCTGTTTTCCAAAGATTCTTGCTTTTATTTCGTATATTTTTTTGAATTTTCGTCTGTATTTTTTTGTATCTGTATATGTGTTACAGATTCTTTTGGGGTTTTATAACCCAGAAAATAAAAAAGGAAATGCAAAAATTATGTCTCATTTGCCATTTTTGCTACTCTTTCTTTCCTTTTTGTAGGAGAGAGGCGAAGATCTCGGCAGTAACTAGGCGCGACTCGTGCTAACTACGGCGCAACCGGTGGCTTAGGCGCGAAGAAGGGGCGCTGTCAAGGCACTTGCGGCGCAGTGGAAACCTAGGGTTTCCTGTGTCCGAAAATTACTTGGGCCACTTCGCCGATTCTGTTATTGGGCCAAATTAGGTTTTTAGGTGGGTTTATTTCTATTTTGGGTGTAGTTGGGCTATGGGTATTGGGCTTGTTTTGGTGTTGTAATGAATTGGGCTGTTTGGGTTTGGGGTGTTATTCAAGCCTATAAATAGACTGTTTACTGAACATTGGGTTTTATTTTTAATTTTTATTGTTTTTCTTATTTTTATGGGCCTGGGCTAAATTGGGTTCTTACAGTATTTATGTTTTGTAATGTATCAATTCAATATTTTACTCAACTCATTTTTAATAAACAATGCATTTTGCTAAATTATTGCATTTTATTCAAAGGATTTTTTAAAAAAATGGGGTACGACGATACATAATATTTGAGAGTCTCGAGAAAAATTATACCCTAACTCACTGGGTTTCGATTTCTCTCGTTGAACTTAAGATATTAAGTATTTCTTTTTGAAATTGAAACCCATAAATTTTAAATAAAAAACTTATTCTCGGGAACACGAGATATTATATTTCTTTGAGATAAGCGAGCCTTGGCTTTCTTTCGAATAAAAGGATCGTATTTTTTTCAATTTTCCAATATTAAGACATGATTTTATCAATTAGGTACCAATTTTTGGGCGTTACGAAGGTGCTAACCCTTCCTCGTACGTAACCGACTCTCGAACCCGTTTTCTTGAATTTCGTAGGCCAAAATCAATGTTTTGATATAAAACATTTTATAAAGTGATCTGATCACACCTAAGCAAAAAGGTGGATCACACCTAAACGGGGATCGACTTTGAGAAACAAAAACGGGAGTCGTCACCAATCCCTTTGTAACATCCTAAATTTTTGGGCCTATGCGTTTAATGGCTGAATATGTGGAATGAGTTAATTTAAGTATTAGGGGCCCAAATTTTAAGTTTTAAGGAGCCCAAATCTTCTAATTTAAGTTAGTTAAATTTGGCATTCGGGATTAGGGAAGTGGACGGCACAAGGCTTTTTTTTTTTGGGGGAATTTTATTATATTTATTCTATGTTGGTAATAAGCAGATAAAGGGTATTATTTAGGATTTAGTCTTTAAGGATAATAAGCAGATAAAGACTATTTTGAGGAGATAATAGATTAAGATAAGGGAAAGGGATAGGAGCTATCATGTGTGGCGGTGTTGGTGAAAATCAATCTCTGCTAAAGGGAGGAATCGGTTTTCTATATAAAGAGAGGTGTGTGCGAAATTTTGGAAGCCTTTCTTTTATTTTCTTTTCTCATCTTCTTCCTCTCAAAAGTCGAAAACCATCATTTTCTTCACCCTTTCTTCCTCTCTAAAATTTCTGGTTGGTAGAATCTTTTAACCTCTATTGTTATTTTTCTTCTAATCCTAAAAGCCAAAATAACATCTCTATTATTCTATTCTTCTCCTTAATACTCATTGGCCAAATCTCTTAGCCATCTCTTCAATTCTTAAATCTTCTAAAATCAAAATTCTTAGATCTCACATCTTGAAGTTGCGAATTTTTTCAAGTAAAAATCTGCTTGTGCGAATCAAGAAAACAATAGGTATGTGTCGATTTTGAGTTTCCAATATTTCTCCACTTTTCAAAGTCCCTAGCCAAATGGCTATTTAGTGACTAATCAAGGGTTTTTCTTATTTTCGACATTTCGGGATCGAAGACCGGTCCAACGCTTAGATCTCTAAGTCAAAGATCAATAACACTCAAGTCGTGCTATTTTGGGATTTCAAGGTAAGGAGATTGGTTTATTTATAAATATATGAAATCAGGTAAAACACTAACCATGGCCGAATATAGGAGAGGCTCTATTTTCACATCTTTTCAACTTTTTGAGCAAAGTTGTAGATCGGGATAACAAGGATATCGACTAAGAATATTGGATTTCCCGATATCAGATGTGTAACACTTTTCCACCATCTAGATCTGTTTGATTAATATATGATTATAAGTCTTATATGTATTGATAAATGTCGAAATCTGGGCATAATAGAGAAACCCAAAGAGGGTAAAAGCAAATCATCGAGTTAGTGAATGTTACGATTAAGCGATACAAGTATATTGATTTTATGTAATTGCATGGGTTGGGTTTGATGAAAGGAGGAAGTTATATGTTGTAGCGGTTTTCACCGTGATCATTGTAGCGATTTTTACCGTGATCTGTTGTAGCGTTTTACCGTGATCTGTTGTAGCGGCTTTTGCCGTGATCATTGTAGTAGCTACGGCCATGATCGATGATGAGCAAGACATGGCGCCATCAAGGCGATGTAACGGTGTGGGTTGATTGTAGAAATCCCCAATGGTGTGAATGGTGGTAGGGGCGTATAGCGAGATGGAAACCTAGGATTTGGGTTGGGCTTGCATATTATTTTTATTATGTATATTAATTCTGATTATTTTAGTTGTATGGGGCTAAGGCCCAAATCTAATGGTGCATAAGGGTTGCACACTAAGTCTCACGACTCAACCAATTAATTAACATTTCAGGTAGCATTTAGTGCATCGGACCGGGCTGGAGAGGAGCGCAAGGTGGCCATGCAAAAGAACATTTGGATCCAGCAAAAAGACTCTAGTTATTATTTTATATTCTTATTTAATGGATTTTAAATCTCGTTGTAATAAGGCCATGGGCCACCAGTTTATATTTTGTTTTATTACGGGCTTTTATTACTTTTAGTTATTAAAATTTTTATTTTTAATTGAACTAAGGCATGTATTTAAGTTTTGGTTTTTAAGTCATAAAGGCATATTTCATTTAAAACTATAAATTATAAATTTTTCCTGAATAAAAGGTTAAACTTTTCCAAAATGTTTTTCTGAAAATGCGACATGTTTTACAAAATTTCCTTAGTGACATACCAGATCTGGTTGTAGTGTTTGGGCTGGGTTTGGGGTGTTACACCCTTTTTGCTTAGGTGTGATCGGATCACATTTCTCCTTTTGGCTTTCTACCAAACTCTTTTCTAGGGCCTCGTTTCGCATCTGCATCTCTTGGAACTTCCTTTCCCAATGGTCAGCTTTGGCCTTTTCATCTTGAATCTCTTGTTGCCATTGTTCTAAAGTCTTCCCCAATCCGTCATTTTTCATTAAGAGACGTAGCTTCTTATATTCTGTCATTAGACTATCCAGATCTTCCTCGACCCTTTTCTTCCCTTTTCTTAATTTTTCACCTCTGATTTCTAAACATCCACATCTAATCTCAGGTACATTTTTTCTTCTTCCAACCTCTCTATCCTCTTTCCGAGCTCTGAACTCATCCTTTCGAAATCTTGTTTTATAATCTCTAATTCTGATGGGACCACTTGCAAGTATTCCTCTCTTGATAAGGCGCCTTCTAGATTCAGCTGATGGATGTTATCATTAATCCTTCTAATCCTCCATCCACTTTATTCTGGGGTCATCATTGGGCCTGCGGATAATCTATTCATCCTACGAATCTGATTCCAAGCACTAGAAATATCCTTAACCTTCTTCTTATAGTTATCCCCTCTATATGAGAACTCACATTGTGCCAGTCCATATGTTGCTGGTACGAGCTTTCTTGATCCATATTGCCTTAGTACGAGCAAAGGAGCATACCCAACGGCTTCCCAAATTCCAAGTAAAGGAACCTTGTAACACCCCAAACCCGGCCCATGAGTCCTGACCGGATCTGATATGTCACAGAGTAAAATGATTTGAAACATTTTGAGTGTCTGGTGAAAACTTGTTAAAATATGGCTAAGGTATTAAAACAGTGTTTGATAAAACTCAGTTGGGATTATTTTTATAAACATGGTTGTGTTGATAAACCCTTTGAAAACGTTTGATCATGTAAAATTTTAAAATCGTCAAGGTTATAGTTGACTTGGTGTATCTTGTTACCCGATGGTAACATCTTTGAAAGCTCGTAAAAGTTACTTAATTTGAAAATGTTACTTTTAACCGATTTACTTAACATTTATAATTTCATTTTGTAATATAGTATAAGTAAATTAAAACAATTAATTAAACATCCAAATAATAATTAGTGGCCTTGTTACAACCCAAATTAAAAATGTAGAAAGTAAATAAACATGAACAGAATCAAATAAAATTCCAAAAACTATGGAACAAGCATGGCCACCTCGAGTCCTCTCCGGCTCCATCTCCGCGATCTACTCATCTGCAAAATAATTTGGGAAGGGGTGAGTCACCAAGACTCAGTGTGTAAATCCCCTACCCGATAATGCAACTCATACACAAATTATTAATTGACATTCAAACATGCAACCCATCTAACCATCCGTACTCCTTTAACTATCCCGTGTGGTCAAAACCCTTTGGTGGTCAAAACCATTGGTGACTAGAGTCACAAATCAAATGATGGGGCGAACCCATCGTGTGGTCAGAACCACTGATGACCATAGGTCACAAATATCATAATGTGGTCAAAACCACTGGTGGTACCAAACCACTGGGACTTAGTCACGATTTATCAACAGTGTGGTCAAAACCACTGGTGATCGAAGTCACAATTAAACTGATGGGGCCAACCCATCTTATGGTCAAAACCACTGGTGACAGTCCATAGAAATCATCCCCCTCCTCTCATCAATCCCACCATCATCATGCTTACATAACAAATGTCATAATCACATATATCATGCATTTATGTATAGCATAGCATCCAACAGCATATGATGGCATACAAAATCATATATCATAGATCACGTAATAGGGGACTTACCCGGAATCCATGCTTAAGCCCACAAGCAAATCACTACCATAATGATTAAAAGGCACAATATAACAATGTTAATTAATAAAGTGTGTAAAGAATTTTACACACCTATTACTACCGAAATTCTTAAATCCCGAAGATCCGATCTACGATGCTAGATCCCTTGACCCTATATTCGGCCAACAACAAGGTTAGTGACATAGGCCTATTCGGCCCTAACAACCTAATATCAAAGGTTCATTTGCGGCACTTACCTTAAGCGGATTTGGTTTCCAAACAAATCCCGAAAACGTCACTTGATTAAGACTCTGCCGAAATTCCTTAAACAACCCACAATAAAAATCGGTCACCACTTAAAATACATAACATGGCCTTTGGCCGAAACTATCAATTACTTACCTCAACGAATCGAAATCCCAAAATTGCTGCTTGTGCCTTGAATAATCGAGATCCTACACACCATATGTCGGATTTGACTTAGTACAGAAATTCATATTCAAAGCCCTTGGCCAAATATCATATAAGCTTTACCTTGAAGAAATCAAATCCTGATAAACTCCCTGAATTCGGCAATAACCTTCCCTACAAACGGTTTAAACACATTATTATGAATCATAGGCCATTCGGCCATAACCATAAACCTAAAAGAAGTTGTCGCCCCTTACCTTGATGACTATCTCGGTCTCTAACCACCACAAGTCGACACCACTTGGTGATGTTAGGGGTTTCGGCTACCTTTAAGGAAGAGAAAAGAACCGAATGCTAGAGTGAAACAGCACCTTCCTTAGGGGATTCGGCTCAAAAGAGAAAGGGTATGGAGTCGGCCTTAAAACAAAGAAAGGAGATGAAAGGAGGGACTTAGAGTGTTTCGACTTTATGATTTCAAGAAAGAAAAGAACAAAAAATAAAAGAGAAAGAGATGAGGGAGATAGGGAATTAGGCTAGGTACTTGAGAGAAAAGAAGATGACATTAAATGAATTTAGGAGGAAGACATTCGGCTATACCTATGCCCCAAAACCGATTGTGAATGGCCTTGATGAGTCCTTCATTCGGCCAACTCTCACATTTTGTGATAAATTTTATCACTTCATCAAATAAAATAGAAAAAAAAGATGTTTATCCCTATCCCTCCAAAGTCCCAATTTCCGTCCAACACCTCCCTCTCTATGGTGCCATTTTGCAAAAAAATAAAGAAAACCCCTATGTATTACCGTGACTCGAACTTGAGTCCTTCACCCCCTTGCTTGGGCGGCATTCACCAAGGCCCCAAGCCACTTTACCAAATTGACTTTCATGCCCAAACTCACCCACAAAAATCTTTTAAAGCCTTCTATCCTGGCCCCCTTCCTTTAACGCCAAAAAGCCCAAAAATAAAACACATCCCCCTTGTAACTCCCAAGATTAGAACCCAAGACCTGTCCAAATGTCACCTCTAAGCCCTTAAGTGGCGCATGAAAGCCACTTTGCCAATTAATTCTTTGTGTCATGCTTCTCTCGGAACTTTTCTTAACCACTATCTCACCTAGCTCCCTCCTTTTAAACATTTAAAAAGAAATTTCCAGTCCTAAGTCAGACCTAGCTCGGGGTTATTTCTAGACCCTAGAACATGCTTAGCATTCATAGTATTCATTTCTTCAAGCACACACATGGGAAAATAATTAAATTACAAACAACCCCTAATTTAGGATGTTACAAACCCAGTCAAAATTCCCACATCGATAAAGAATTTCATCAGGAATCATCCAAGGAGCTCTCGACTCGATGTCTTCCTCTTGAAGGTTTTGAATGAGTGCCATCCAATTTTCCTTAGATACATACCCTCTCCTTGGTGTAGCCACTATCTCTTTTAATGGAGAATAATTCTCAAAGAAAACACGATAAGAAACTTTCTCCACCTTCCAGAAATGACTGTGGAACCAAGCTAATGACAACTGCATGCATCCAATGAACCTACCCTCTCCTGCTCTCTGACATGCATTCAAAGATTTGAACGTCTAGGCTAAGATCGCAGGTACAAGTGTGACCCTTCTATCAAGTCGATCGAATAAATCAATGACTGCTTCATCTACATGTCTTAGAGCCTTAGGGAAAATCACCAAACCATAAATACACAAGGCAAAGACGTCAATCTTTTTCTTTAAATCTAGATGTACTAAGATTAGGTCTCTCAAATTTACCTAATGAATGCATTTACCCTCACCTTTCTTCTGAATTCTGGCTACAACCCACTGTTCACTCATCCCTATGATATTCATTAACTTCTTCACAAAAGTTGGGACACTAGCGGCCCTAGAATAAGCTTTGTTGACTTGGATCTTTGAACAGCGAAGCAAGGTTGTATATTCCTCCACCGTGGGCACTAAATTTACTTTCTCAAAAGTGAAACAACTATAGGCAAAGTTCCAAAACTGAGTCATAGCCCTGAACAAATGCTTGTCTACCTTGATGTTGAGCAAGTAGGGTAGATAGCCATAATTACGATAGAACAGCTGCTCAGCCTCATCATCCCACTGGGTCCATATTTCTTTCAACCCTTGGAACTCATTTTTCCTGATACTAATACGAGAGAAATCCCATAGTTCTGACACATACCCCTCAGCTAAGTTATTTCCTTTCTCTAATTGCGTCTGCTCTGACCACATGCGGACGGCTGCATTGTCTTCCACTTTATCAAGAAATTTATTCTCCATAACCAGCTTTCTAACTTAGAAACTGACCATGAATCGATACTTCTTTAAAATATGAAATGACATGCCCCAAAAATAAAGTACAACAAGTTAGTACCATGAAATAAAACATAAAGCAAATAAAATAAACAAACACCTATCTGGGTGACCACTAAGGTTTGGCATAGTTCTAATTAGGGTGAGTCCTTATGTTTTCTAGTGTGGTTTAGCTCTAAAGTTGAGGTACCTAAACCAGCAGATTCCTCGATCCTCACCCATTATAGGCTCATACGGACCAAGTTTAGTTCAGGGGAATACATTTCCCTATGGCCATGCGGAAGTGAAAACTTCACAAAGACATAGGTACAGATGTATCCCAGAAGCAATCCACTAACCCATGAGGAGGTGAAAACCTCACGAAGGTATAGTTTCTCACTCCCACTTAAAGTGCAACCACAACGGTCATGCAATGCAATGTGAGCAAGAAAATAACAATCACATGCAATGACACAAACAAATGAAACAAAATGATCAAATTTTCAAATTTTCAAATCGAATTTTCAAATTTCTGACAAAAGGCAGAAAATAATCAATTTTACGGCTTGACTCTCTTATTGGTCCCCGGTCACGATGCCAAGTTGTATGAAACCATTTTATTTTTAGAAAACGGGGATCGACTTTGAAAAACAAAAAGAGAGTCGCCACCAATCCATTTTTGCTTAGGTGTGATCGGATCACCTTATAAAACGTTTTATATCAAAACATTGATTTTGGCCTACGAAATTCAAGAAAATGGGTTCGGGATTCGGTTACGTACGAGGAAGGGTTAGCACCCTCGTAATGCCCAAAAATTGGTACCTAATTGATAAACTCATGTCTTAATATTGAAAATTTGAAAAAAAATACGATCCTTTTATTCGAAAGAAGGCCAAGACTCGCTTATCTCAAAGAAATATAATGCCACACCCAATAAGTTAAGATGCGATACTTCAAAACTTCAAAACTAAGCTTACCTTTATTTGTAGAAAATCCTGACCTCGAGTCACAAAACATCATATCCAATAAGTTAGGACATAATATCTCGAGTTTCCGAGAATAAGTTTTTTATTTAAAATTTATGGGTTTCAATTTCAAAAAGAAATACTTAATATCTTAAGTCCAACGAGAAAAATCGAAACCCAGTGAGTTAGGGTACAATTTTTCTCGAGACTCTCAAATATTATGTATCGTTGTACCCCATTTTTTAAAAAATCCTTTGAATAAAATACGATAATTTAGCAAAATGCATTTTTTATTAAAAATGATTTGAGTAAAATATTGCATTGATACATTACAAAACATAAATACCAAATAGCAATTCATCATAATTATAAGTCGTATTAACGATTAATACTAATATAGACAATTAAAGAAATAATAATATAAAATAACGAATGATATAAATAATAAAATAACTATACTAAAGCAAACATAAGAATAATAAATAAATAAAAGAGCATGGATAAACAAATAAAAGATATAAAGCAATAAATAACGAAAGATAAAAAAACTACTAAATAAATATGAAACTTTACAAGTAAGATCTAATATAAAAATAACACATCAATATAAAATGAATGACATATGCCAAATAATAAATAAATACTATAAATTAAAAACATATATAAAAAATGACATATCAAAATCTAAAATGGACATATATATGTACATAATAAAATAAATATTTATTTTAAACGATTAGTATATAAAAAAACCTTGAATATAAGTATAAGGGATGTAATATAACAATTTAATACATATAAAAATAATACATATTTAAAATAAACAATACATAAAAAAACTTTATATTATTAATAAATTAATTTAAGTAATATATACTATACAAATTTTAAAATTAAAAATAATACAAAATTTTTAATAAAAATAAAATAATTAAATATAATGTTAAAACAATTTAAAAATAAAATAAAATAGAAATAAAAAAGGAGTTATTTTTCAAAAACATCAAAGAAACATGGATTAAATAGAAATAAAAGTAAAATGTAAAAGGACTAGATTAAAACACGCGTCACACTGTAGGGACCCATTAGGCAATTATGCCTTATCTCCTAAACGAAGCCATTCCATATCCTGCTTTTAAATAGCCCGAGGACCAATTTGCAAGAAATTAAAAATTTTAGGGCTGAATTAAAAGTAATATAAAACTTAAATTGAACGAAATTAAAAATAATAACATTGCAGAAGGACCGAAGAGGCAAATTGCCTCTTTTATAAAACACGCGGATCCTCCCCGGGTATCGGGACAACGCGCGGATCGTGGCCTTTAACGACGTCGTTTTGGCCTTTAAAGGTGATCCCCAAAATGGCGTCGAATAGATGGCCTATATAAACTAAAATCAACCAAAAAAATTTCATTTTAAACACTCTTAAAAAAAAAAAACCCTGAGAGGCTCCTTCCCTCGGCTGAGGCGAATCGGCCGGGCTTCGGGTGTGAGCCGTCACACGCACCGCCGCAAGCGCCACTGCACACGCCACCGTACGCACCACCTCAGGCGACGGTCGAAAAGCCAAATTTCTCCGTTTTGAAGCCGAATCGAAGGTAGTCCTCTTTCTTATTATATTTTTTTAATAATATTTTGTACAAAAATTAGTTTAAAAAATGGATTGTTTCCCTTTGATTTTTTTTTTAAAAAAAAACTATTTTTGATGGTATATTGTATGCATGTAAAAAATGAAAATAACAACAAATAATACAAAAAAAAAAATTACCTCTGCTCTTTTATTTTTCTTGTCTTTTATTTTTCTTGTATTCTCTGTATATTCTCTGTATTTTTTCGTGTATTATGTTTTATAGATTTCGTTAGGGTTTTTATAGCCCAAGAAATAAATCGAAAAAATAAATATAAAATCCTATTTTGCTGCTACTGTCAATATTTTTTCCTTGTTTTACAGGTGAATGGCGAGAATCACGGTGGTGATAAGGCACGCTGATGGTGGCGCGATGTCCGTTGGTGATGGCTAGCACAGCAAGCAGTGGCGCGAGGAAGGAAACCCTAGGGTTCAGGGTTTCCAATTGTTGAAATAGTTTGGGCACTGGGCCAGACGCTGCTATTGGGCCATTGGGCCATTTGGGTCTTAGGTATTAGACTTAGTTGGGTCTGGGTGTAATGGGCTTTGGGTAATCTGTTTAATTTGGGCTGTAAGTGAACTGTAAAACTCTAGACATCTGGTTAATTTATTTTTTATTTTATTTTTATTTTTTATTTATTTGGGCCCGGGCACAAATAGGCTATTACAATGAATTTAAGTAAAAAGATGATAAATTACATAGGAAAAATCCTATATATTTTTCAGTTTACACACCCCCAAACTTAAATCATTGCTTATCTCGAGTAATGTTTATGCACAACAAAAAGGTCTTGCTAAGGCAAAATTGCTAACTGTGTAAGCAGCATTAATTTTTGTCCCATAGTCATGCATTAATAACTTCATTTTCATAGATTTTCTTTATTAACAAGTAATTCATATGTAAACATTTATAGAATTTTATACTAAGTTTCAAAATATGCCAACATAAATCATAGTTTGTATGTATGTCATAGCCATAGGTAACATTCTTCATTCAACATAATTTCTTATCAATCAAGCAAACAATCATAAGGCTTATTTATGATCTTCATATGTTGAACTTATTACTTCCTCTCCACTAATGTAAGTGACATAATCATCAAATCAATAGGTTTTTTTATAAGGTTGTAATGGGGCTCGGCTAATGGTAGAGATTTTTAAGAGATGAGACATTTCGGGTTCAAAATCTTAACCTTTAACTTTGTCTTGGATTTCTCGAAATACTGACTTTTTCTTTAAGTGAACCTTTGGAACATCCCCAAACTTATTTTGAACTCAAGCTCATACATTTTTCCTTTTTGGAGACTGAGCAACTTTTTTTCGCTCTTTCTTCGTCTCTTTTTTTTTTTTTTTTTTAAGCATGAGCATATACACCTTTTTGAAAATTTCCTCAAGTTTTGATTACCAAGACAACTTTAGTTAAGATGGGTGCACAAAATTAGGATAACTTAAAAAGATGGTAATGCGGCTTATAATGTAGGTTCATTTCAAAAAAAAAAAAGGCCTTTAAGCTCAAAATTATAGTTTGAAGTGTCTAATATCATAGGGTTGGCTTTAAAAGGCTCAAACGATCCAAAGAAATAGTACCTATATCATTTTAGATTTTTTGTCCCCTAGGATTTCGCCTTAAGAAAGTTACTAAGTCAATTATAAAGATATAAACCTTCATGCATGTCTAATATCAAGAGAAACTAAGTTTTCATGGAAAACATTACTAAGACTAAGATCATACAAGCATTCCATTCTTCATGATAACATACTTTCACTCAGATATAATCATCATTCATACTAGCATACAAACTGTCTCATTAACAAAAAATGTCTCTAAACATTCATTTATTAAAACATACCTATGAAAGAAATGATTGAAACATACTTGAAATTTTAAAAATTTGAGCAATTTATTTGCCTTACCCCCCTTTAAAAAGAAGTAATGTCCTCATAGCAAGAACAAAGTAATTAATGAAAACTAAACACCAGGTAGGGTTGTAAAGAAAGAGAGGTGACTCATTAAGATTGCTTAAATACCAAGTCTTTCCTAATAACCCAATCCTAGACATGTTCATTCCCATTACCACATCACTTAGTCTTTTTCTTTCTAAAGTCTTTTTCTTTCTAAAGAAGTGTTAAGTTTATTTATGCTTGTTATGTTTTATTATGTAGAAATTAAATCCTAATTACGAAAGAAATAAACTCCTAAGGACCTAAAAGTAATTAAATAAATAACAAGACAAGAATCTCCCCTTTTTTTCTGACTTATTCCCTTTGTCTTCTTTAGCTCTACTTGCATAGTCAGTATCTTTCGTCCATGGCTCAAAGATAGCATATTTTTCTTTCGAACGATGACCTCAGTAGCATCTTGCATAGTCAAACTAGCATAGAATTCCTGAACTAGTTCATCATCTGGAAGTGAACGATATCAAAGAATTGTTCCCATTTGAGAGCATTGATTTTCTTTCTAATCAGTATAGGAACAACCATCAAATCATTATTCTTCAAGTCAAAACATTTTTCCGACATCATAGTTTAATGCTTGAAGATTGAATCAAATCACTCTTTCACTTCTTCATCAATCAAAATCAGGTTTTCAGGAGTAGTTTTTGAAGATCTAGTTCTTTTACGAGACATGGTATATTTTCTTGATAATTTGACAAAGTTTCTACACAAGGGAGAAAAGAGAAATTGGCAAGGTGGGTAAGGACTTGCTACGACCAAAATCTTGCAACGGCAAGGATGGTGCGGCGACAATGACAGCGTGCGATAGCAATGGCGATGTGCGGCAGCAACGTTGGTGTTTTGGCAATCTTCTTACGAAGAAAATAGGTGATTTCAGAAAAAAAGGGAAGAGAAACTAGGGTTTCTTTTGAGATTTGTGGCTAGTGGTACAATAGGGAGATTTAGGGATTTTTAGGGTTAAGAAAATTACTTTGAGGGATATGGAAAATAGTAGAATGAAGAGGATTGTATATAGGGAAGAATTAGGGCAACATGTAGCAAAAATTTAGCTACATTAGGGTTACTTAGGCAGCAAGTAATGGGAGTGGCGGAAAAGTATGGATTTTTCCTTCCTTTTTGCTGTCTTGAGCCTCAAACTCAGATTGTATTTTCAAACTTACTCAAAAAAAAAAAACTGATTAGTATTTGGGCCAAATTTGACCTCCTTTATTAACATAAAAATTTAAAATTTAAACAAAAACAAATGAAAGTTAAAAATTTAAAATTTTAATTAGAAAATTTCTTCTTAATAAATTACATTAAATTAATTCCCAGGAAAGGTTGAAGGGGTCACAACGGTCCTGCTTAAGTTCCAATCTCCTTAGACAGAATTAATTAAATGTAATAAGTTAAGAAAATAATTTCTAATTATTTATTTATTTACAAAAAGAGTTCATGAAAAATCAAGGATCTGTTAATATGAACGAGGATTCAACTCGCTCAACTTTACCATCCCAGTAGTGTTTGAGACGTTGACCATTAACTTTAAATGCACCTCCATAATTGCCATATAGTTCAATAGCTCCATAAGGATAAACTCGGTAGATGGTATAGGGTCCTTTCCATCGGGATTTAAGCTTTCTAGGAAATAACTTCAACCTTGAATTAAACAACAAGACATTCTGACCTTTTTTAAACTCGCGAGGTTGTATATGACTATCATGTCATCTCTTTGATCTTTCTTTACACATTTTGAAATTCTCATAGGAAAACAACCTCATCTCTTCCAACTCATCAAGTTGTAACATCCTTCTCTCAGTAGCTTACTTAAGATCAAAGTTCAAATGCTTCAAAGCCCAGTGAGCTCTATTCTCCAACTCTAATGACAAATGACATGATTTTCTAAAACTAACCGATACGGAGTCATTCCTAATGGTGTCTTAAATGTTGTTCAATAGGCCCATAATGCATTATCGAGCCTTCGAGACCAATCTTTTTTGCTAGGGCGTACTACCTTTTCAAGGATACCTTTGATTTCAAGGTTCACTCTTTCAACTTGCCCATTAGACTGGGGGTCATAGGCAGTAGCAATCTTGTGCTCCACATCATATTTGTCAAGCAACCACTTAAGCCATTTGTTCACAAAGTGAGAACCTTCATCACTAATAATAGCTCTTGGTGTCCCAAATCGTGTAAACACATGCTTATGTAGGAATCGCATAACTACCTTATCATCATTTGCAGGGTATGCTTCAGCTTTAACCCACTTGGATACACAGTCCACAGCAACTAAGATGTATTTATTCCCATACGAAGAAGGAAACGGGCCTAAGAATTCAATGCCCCATACGTCGAATAATTCAATCTCCAAAATGTTTGTCAAGGGCATCCCATTCCTCCTTGATATATTTTCGGTCTTTTGGCATTTATCACAGCTCTTCACATAAGCATAAGCATCTTTGAATAGCGTAGGCCAAAAGAAACCTGCTTGCAAAATCTTTGCTATGGTACGTGAAACACTAAAGTGCCCCTACTTGGAGATGAATGGCAATGATACAAGATCTCAGCAATCTCACTTTCAACTACACATTTTCAAATTATATTATCTGCACACTGTTTAAACAAAAATGGATCCTCCCAAAAATAATACTGACTATCATGAAGGAAGTTTTTCCTTTCTTGGTATGTCATTTTTTGAGGAATTATTCCACATGCAAGATAATTGGCAAAATTAGCAAACCAAGGTGTTTCATGAATTCGACTTACCTCAAATAAGTGTTCATATGGAAAATTCTCGTTGACATGCACACATGATCGAGTTACCTCATCTTGCTCCAACCTTGATAGATGATCAGCTATTTGGTTTTCGACACCTTTTCTGTCTTGGATCTCAAGGTCAAATTCTTAGAGTAAAAGTATCCAACAAATTAGCCTCAGTTTTGCATCTTTCTTCATGAGCAAGTATTTAATGAGCTCGTGATCAGTAAATACTGTAACTTTGGTACCTAGATCAGAATTTTTCAAAAGCAAAAACTATAGAAAAGAGTTCCTTTTCAGTTACTGTATAATTGAGTTGGGCTCCCGTCAAAGTTCTACTTGTATAGTAAATAGGGTGAAACACTTTGTTTCTTTTTTGACCCATCACAGATCCAACGGTATAATCACTTGCATCGCACATCAACTCAAAAGGTGAGCTCTAATCAGGTGTAAAGATTATTGGGGCTGAGATTAACCATTTTATCAAATCTTCAAAAGCTTCCAAACATGCTTTGTTGAAATCAAACACTGTATCTTTCTCTAACAACAAACACAATGGTTTAGAAATTTTCGAGAAATCTTTGATAAACCTTCGGTAAAAACCGACATGGCCTAAGAAACTTCTGACTCTTTTCACATTAATTGGGACCAGTAATCTTTCAATTACGTCCACATTTTCTTTATCGACTTCAATTCCTCTCTTTGAGATTTTATGCTCTAAGACAATCCCTTTATTAACCATAAAATGGCATTTTTCCTAGTTAAGGACAAGATTCGTCTCTTCGCATCTCTTCAGTACCTTAGCCAAATTACTTAAACAAATATCATAAGTGTTACCAAAAAAATAAAAATCATCCATGAAAACCTCAACAAAATTTTCAACCATATTAGTGAATATTGCCATCATGCATCGTTGAAATGTTGCAGGTGCATTGTATAAACCAAAAGGCATTTGCCTAAAAGCAAATGTACCATATGGACAAGTAAAGGTTGTTTTATGGTGGTCCTCCGGAGCTACAACTATTTGGTTATATCTCAAATAGCCATCTAAAAAACAATAGAATTCATTACCTGCCAGTCGATCTAACATCTGATCCATAAAAGGCAACAGAAAATGGTCCTTCCGAGTGGCTTTTTTTTAATTTTCTGTAATCAATACAAATTCTCCACCAGTAACAGTTCTCGTTGGAATCAACTCGTTACGCTCATTTTCAACAATCGTTATTCCACCTTTCTTCGGCACACACTGTACCAGACTCACCCACGAACTATTTGAAATAGGATAGATGATTCCTGCATCTAACCATTTGATCACTTCCTTTCTCAAAACTTTTTTCATAATAGGATTGAGCCTCATTTGCCCATCAATTTGAGCTCTTTCACCTTCTTCTAAAATAATTTTATACATACAAAAAGAAGGGCTTATAACTCGAATATCAGCTATGGTCCAACCGGTTGTTTTCTTAAATTTTTTTAGAACAATAATTAGTTGCTCCTCTTGATCTTTCGCCAGTTTTGTTGAAATAATCACAGGAAAAGTGGATCAGTCACCTAAATAAACGTATTTTAAATGGCAAGGAAGTATATTTAGTTCGAGTTTAGGTGTTCTTCAATTGACAACTTGGGTTGCACAAATTCTCTAATTTGTAACTCCAAATTGAATAAAATTTCTCGAATTGGCTTCCATAAAGCCATGTTTTCTTCACCTTCTTCATCCTCCAAAAGGTCAAGATCTAAGGCTTTCTCCAATGGATCTTTTTCAAAATTGCTTTCCATAGAAACCAAGGTTTCTATCTCTTCCATAGCTGAACACTTTTCTACTGGATCGAGAAATTTCATCTCTTTAAGAATGTTAAAGGTTACCTGATCGTCTTGAACTCGCATGGTGAGTTCACCTTTCTGCACATCAATTAACGTTCTTCTCATGGCTAAGAAAGGTCTCCCAAGGATGATCGGCACTTCCTTATCTGCTTTAAAATCTAAGACAATGAAATCAGCAGGAAAAATAAATTTATCGACTCTTACCAAAGCATCTTCAATCTTTCCTTCGGGATATGCTAAAGATCGATCGGCTAGCTGAAGCGTCATAGTTGTAGGTCTTACTTCACCTATCCCTAGCATCTTGAAAATAGACTTAGGCATCAAGTTGATACTTGTTCCTAAATCACACAAAGTTTTAACGCAGTAAGATTCACCAATGTTACAGGGTATAGTAAAGCTTCCTAGGTCCTTTAATTTCGGTGGTAGTTTGTTCTGTAAGAAAGCACTGCACTCCTTTGTCAAGGCAACAGTCTCATAGTCACTCAGTCGTTTCTTCTTGGACAGTATATCCTTCATAACCTTCACATAATTTGGCATTTGTTCTAAAGCCTCCACCAACGGAATATTGATGTGTAACTGCTTCAGAACATCCAAAAATTTCTTGAATTGCACCTCCTATTGCTGCTTGTGTTGCTGCAATCTTTACAAATATGGAGGTGATGGAACTTTAGGTTGAATCGGATAACTATTTTGAGTAGGTAAATCTGTATCTAAAGAAGATGTTAAAGTATCTAAGTTCACTAAGTTAGGATTTACCTTGTCAGTCTTTGCAGATTATGAAGCTTTTGGTGTAGGAATTTTAACAGCTGGTTGATTCTTCTCAACGGGCTTATCTTCGACATCAATCAATCGGGGTTCCAGAATTTTACCATTTCGCAATGCCACTACCTTGATATGTTCTGTAACACCCCAAACCCGGCCCAAACGCTACGGCCGAATCTAGAATGCTACTAAGGAAAAAGTTTGAAAAGAATTTGTCATAAGGGTGAAAACATAAAAATTTTCTGTCATTTATAAAAACATTGTATATTTAAAATTCTAAGTAAAATTATGTTGTTACAAATTTCCGAATTAAAACTTTAATATAAGTTTTGATGATGTAAATCGCTTTCTAAAATAAAATATTCCAAATATCATCTCGATCGTCAATCCAACTCGAACACAATAAAAGTCCCCAAATACTTTAAATGGCCTTTATTACAATAAATATTTACTCAAAATATTGAAAATATAAAGTGCATAAAACAATGAAAAAACATCTTACCTTTGGCCACCTCGTATCCGCTCCATACATCCAAGAATCATGTATCACTGCATTGTTTTGTAAAAAAATTGGGTGAGTCAAACCGACTCGATGTGTAATTAGTCCTGATTTCCACACATAGGCTTAGCCCAAACCACACCAATCCACATATCAAATAATAATGCAAAATGCACCCAACCCACCTAGGGTCCATCCTCTACACACCCGTATCCACCACCACACACGGGGATTACTAAATCAACCTCCAACCTCTACACACCAATTTGGCAAGCAATGCCATCCACCAAGTGGTCAAGCCAACGGTCCACGTGAAATAAATCACAAGTATAATCCACAACGTGACCTCGATCAACGTCAATCCACGATGTAGCTCGTAGCTAACATCAAATCAAGATGAGGCACATAGCCATCACCAACCACGATATGGCACAAAGCCGATACCAACCACGATGAGGCACAGAGCGGATCATCAATCCACGTGAGGCTCATAGCCATCACTAAACCACGTACATAAATGTACACCCTGTCCTTCAATAATCATATCCCAATCCCTATGCATATGTCAATATCATGGCCAAATAATAGTAAAATTCCAATGAGCATACATCATATGCTTACGACAATCCCACACATATACCATGGTAAAATAATATCATAAAACTGACTTGGTTAACCAAATACCCACTATGGGTAGCCACCATCTCAGCCATTATTTTCGGCTATCATACACATCTTATACGAATATATATATACATAACAAAAAATCCAAACAACAGGAGATCAGTGCGATAACTACACACCTTTTTAACACGATCAACTAAATCACAAACCCAAAGCCTAAACAATTTGCACCTTGCGATTTGATGAATTCCCTCCTACACAACTATGCTAGATTCGGCTCTAACATAGAACTCATGAGAGTGGCCTTTGGCCGAACACTATACCCTTACCTTGAGTAATCAAACCCAAAAGAATCCTTTAATGCTTCTTCATGTTGGCTACAAAAGAAATCCCAAAACTTTCCTTCATGGTTTCGACGAAAGAGAATAGAAGAGATTAGAGTTTTGCTTTTCAACCGTCAGAAAAAGAAAGAGGAAAAGAAATCAGCCTAGAAGAGATTCTTACCAAAAAAGTAATGACCAAAACGCAAATGGTCACTAAACTCCAAGAAATCAATAAGAAGAACCTGAAGTGGAGAAATCGATTCAGATGAGAAAGATGATAGGCTTTTGGTCTAATGAATAAATCGGCAGGGGTAGAGATGCAATCGACTATGGCCACAAGATAGGGATTCACTTTTGAAAGAACTATGGAAAGAAGAAGTGAATGATGGAGTGGTTGGCTCTTAACAAAAGAATAGAGAGGAGAGTGTGAGGCTTAGAAGTTGCGGCAAAGGTGAAATAAAAGGGATGAGAGGTTGACCTAAACAAAATAAAGAGAGGAGAAAGATGATCAAAAGAGAAAGAGGTGCACAAGAGGTCACTTACTTGGTTTACGGTCTCAAAAGAAAAAGAACACAAAAGCTTTAGGAAAAGAAATCACACAAGGAAATGCCTAAACCTCCCTATGCAAAATCGGCTACAAAAGAAAAGGTGTTTTGGAAGTACAAAAAATGACCAAATGGAAAATACACCCAACCACTCATCCTTACCAAAATCAACAACAAAATCCAGTAACCCCTTGTCCATAATGTCGTCCACATTCATGGTCAAAATGGCCATGAAATAATTTCAAAACATCCACCTTGATACATGCCTTGTAATCCTCTACTTTCCCAAAGTTTAAGAAATTCTATCCCCAACATCAAGCAATTCTATCCACAAAGCCCTTGATTCATGCCTTATGTCCCCTTATCATACCAAATTTTCTTGATTCCATACCTTAAGTTAACACTTACCTTATTCCCTTATTCTACTATCCATAAAAGATAAAGCCCAACCTTACCTTAATTAATGTTTGAACAACACATGCCATACAAATGCAAAATAAAAGTCACCTTAAGTCTATCCATGGGATTCGAACCTAAGCCCCCCTCACACTGCTTGTGGCGTCACTTTCCAAGGCCCTAAATGGCACCTCCTTACCACTTTACCAACTGAATTCTTGTGATTAAATCCTCCAAAAAAATTTCTTAAGGCCTATCTTGACTAGTTCCCTTTTTAAGAATTAAAATTCTAATATTTTTCTAAGGCATTCTCTTACATTCTAAAATTCCCAAAACTCCCAAAACACACTCAAACCACACATAGGCACGCTACCACATACAATTAAGTTAAAAATGCCTAACCCCTAGATCTCGGATATTACATGTTCTTTACCCAAATTTCTTGGATTCTCAGTATCGCTCGACAAGGTTCCTTACGGTCTATTATGAAGCTTCGTAGCTAACTGACCCATTTGGTTTTCCAAATTTTTTAATGTTGCTGCTTGGCTATGGATCAAAGCGTCATTCTTTGCCATGTACGCTTTCAACAAGTTCTCCAAACTGTTTGATGCCTCATCTTGAGGTGGTTTTGGAGCTTGCTGATTAAACCCTTGAGATTGGTTGGGTCTATGCTACAATAAGTTGTTGCTCGGTCCATTTCCTTGGTTGCTCTAAGAAAAATTAGGATGATTACGCCATGAAGGATTGTAAAAGTTGGACTGGGTCCTTGTCCACTCCTATTTTGATGTTGGTTGCCCACATAATACACTATGAAACACCCCAAACCCGGCCCACAAGCCTCAACTAGATCTGGTGTGTTCCTTAAGAAAAACAGGTTCAAATTCGTTTGTTCTTTGGAAACTTTGAGTGATTTTGGGAGAAGAGTTGAGTTGGGTTCAAAGTGGAAACATAGCTAATTTTGAAATCAGGGATTTATTAAAATTTTGCTTTTATATTAAAAGACATGCCGATTTTTGTTTTAAAGTTTTTACCTTTACAATAAGAATCAAGCGAGTTTAAATGTCAAAACATTTAAAGATTTATTATTTTTTTATAAAATGGTTTTAACTTCGCTTTAACATTAATCATATCGTTATAAAAGAATTAAAGTGCATGCATAAAACAGTTCATACTAGGGCCTTATTACATCAAAAACAAACCCAAAATAAATTTAAAGTACTTAAATAAAATAAAATGTCCACATAATAAAATTAAATGCTTGAGCATGGCCACCACTAAGCTCCCGCCAACCGGTCCATCACTGATCATCACCTGAAAAATATTCCCACAACGGGGTGAGTCAAACAGACTCAATGTGTACATCCAACACTAAGTCCTAATGATTCAGGCATATCAAATCATACATATATATATATTACAATTTACATTTAATGATGCATTCCCGAACCCAAGCCTAGTTACCATCCGCTACACATCACCCATACCAACCTGCACACCGTGGGGACTACTAAGTCAACCCTCCATCCGCTACACACCATCGAAGGCGATCATTGCGATGACGTGCTCATCGCCTTATATATTGTGGTATGGCCACCAGATAATTATTTTGTGCCATGAGACACCACATTCGGATAATGTGACCAAGCCACCACATTCAGATATCGTGGTATAAACCACCAGATCACTTCCCCTTTTCAAATTCACCCACATGCCCCATGTTATACATATCATGTAATATAATGCCTTATTTCACATTCCTATCATATTCACATACATGGCACATTCCACATATTCATATCTTGTATTAACTTAAAGTTAAAGTTATGTACCTGAGTACTTTGTACCATGGCATGGTACCTTTGGCCACATTCACATTATTATAAACACATATATTAAAACATTGCCATACATCTATTAAGAGTTAGTGTGGGGTACACACCTGGTATACTTAGCAAATTTACTGAAGTCCCGAAAACCCGATCTAACGTCCTAGATCCTTAGCTCCTTGTTGTCGATTTGACTACTAGTCAAATCCCAAAACTTGTAGTGTTTCCTCCTTATAATCAGCTAATCACTAGATCCATTGATTTGGTTAGTTTTCGGCTTTAAACAAATAAGAATAGATCTGAAATACCACTATGGCCTTGGCCGAATACATATGTCCACTTACCTTGTGATTCAATTCCCGAAATTGATCCTTGCTTCCTTAATGATGTCGAGTTTCCTATAGACACATGTTAGATTAAATCTAACATTAAAACACAATAGAGTGGCCTATGGCCGAATCTTATATTCACCTACCTAGGATATTGAAATCCCAAAATAGTCACTTGGCGTAGATCTTGAGATTAGAATGATCTCCTCCTTGTAGTCGACAAATGCGAAATCCAAAAAGACCCTTCAAGGTTTCGCCAAAGAATTCTAAAGGGTTAGATTCCTATATTTCGCTAAAAGAGATTGAAAATCAAATAACAATCAAATAACAATTGATCTTACCTTTAATACTATAGTCGATGCACCCTTGTTTACACCCACAAGGATATTGGCTATGGGTAGATGATGGTGACTCAAGTTTGACTTTTAAAGAATCAAAAGAAGAAGAGAAGGGGTTGAGACTTGTTGCGATTTAGCTTAGATGCCAAGAGGAAGGTTCGCCAACCGGGAGGAGAAGAGAAGGATACTTAGGAGAATTGGCAATAGTAACCTTTGGGGAAAGATTTGGCTAAAACTAGTTAAAAGAAAAAGATGAAAACGATGAGATAGGTTTTTTGAAAAGAAAAAAAAGAATAGTTGCAGAGAGAATTCGACAGAGGCTTCAAAAAGAAAAGAATGCAGAATGGCCTCACTTTTCCCCCTTTTGCCGAAATTACTAAGCCTAGAGTCCCCTATTTGGCCATCACTATCATATCCCTTGTTTTCCTCTTTATCTCCTCATTTAAAATTTAATAAAAATAATCCCACATTTATCTCTTATCTTGGCTGAATTTTAGAGAGAATTAAACTCATCCCTTTAGTGCATTGGTGCCGTCCACTACTGCTCAATCTGCAGCAAAAATAAAAACTCTATTTGCTTTCCTTGTGACTTGAACCTTGGCCCATCTACACAGGCTTGTGGCGTCATTCCCAGAGGCCTTAAGTGGTGCCTCCAAGCCACTTTTCCAAGCCCAATTGTGTGTCATGTTTCACATCCAATTTCTCTTAAAGCCCTACCAAGCTTAGCTCCCTTTTTAAAACTTAAAATATGATATTTTCTAAATCATTCTCCTATATTCTAGGCTTCCCAAAATTCATAAAAACACATTCATACACACAAAGGCATGCTTTCACATTCAATTAAGCAATTATGCATAAGCCATAATCCAGGATATTACAGTTCTACCCCCTTAAAATAATTTCGTCCTCGAAATTACCTAGCTAAAATAAGTGAGGGTATTGTTGTCGCATTGCTTCTTCCGGCTCCCATGAAGCTTCCTCCGATCCATGATTGCGCCATAACACTTTGAATAGAGGCACTGTCTTCCTCCGTAGCACTTTCACATCTCGTTCCAAGACCTGAATCGGCTCTTCCTCGTAGGATAAATTTGGCCTTAGCGCCACCTCTTCAACCGGAACCACATGGGATGGATCCGATCGGTAACGACGTAGCATAGAAACATGAAATACGTCGTGCATCTGTTTCAATTCTGAAGGCAACTCCAACTGGTATGCCACTGGTCCAATTCGCTTCAATACTCGATAAAGTCCTATGAACCTTGGACTTAGCTTCCCTTTTCGACCAAATCTCATCACCTTCTTCCAAGGTGAAACTTTAAGAAACACTTGGTCTCCCACATCAAATTCTATTTCCTTCCATTTGAGATCTGCGTACGACTTCTGCCTATCAGATGCTTCCTTCAACCGTGCCCGAATTATCTCAACCTTCTCCTCAGATTCGGCCACAATCTCTGGACCCAAAACTTGACATTTTCCTAATTCCGTCCAACACGTAGGAGTTTGACACTTTCGACCATACAACGCTTCATACGGTGCCATCCGAATACTAGCCTGATAGCTGTTGTTGTAGGCAAACTCTGCTAAAGGCAAATATTCCTCCCAACTTCCTCTGAAACCCATCACACAGCCCCTCAACATATCCTCTAAGACTTGGATTACTCGTTCAGACTGGCCGTCCGACTGTGGATGAAAAGTCGTACTGAAATCCAATCTAGTACCCAAAGCTTGGTGTAGAGCTTTCCAAAATCGAGACGTGAACCTCGGATCCCTATCCGAGATAATCGACACTGGCACTCCGTGCAACCTTACAATCTCCGCTACATACAACCTTGCTAACTTTTGTAGGGAGTAGTCAACCCGCACTGGAATAAAATGCGCGGACTTTGTCAGTCGATCCACTATCACCCATACCGAGTCCTTCTTAGTAGGCGTAAGGGGAAGCCCACTAACGAAGTCCATGGTAATTCTCTCCCACTTCCACTGTGGAATTTGTATTGGCTGAAGCAATCCCAACGGAACTTGGTGTTCAGCCTTAACTTGCTGACACGTTAAGCATTTGCCAACATAGTCGGTAACTTCCCGCTTAAGACCTAGCCACCAAAATTGTTCCCTTAGATCTCTGTACATTTTACTACCTCCGGGATGCATAGCATAAGGGCTACTATGCGATTCCCGAAGAATTCTTTGCCTAAGTTTTTCATCATTCGGCATACAGACCTTACCCTTGAAGCACAATACTCCCTCGTCATTCATACCATAACCTTCCAACTCGCCATTCTGCACTTGTCAAAACTTAGCCCTTAGATCTTCATCCGCTAACTGACTTTCCTTCACCTCATTCAACCATGTCGGCTTAACTTGCAGCTCTGCCAGCAGACTTCTATCATCATACAAGCTCAGATGTGCAAACATCGCCCTCAGATCCGACACTACCTTCCGACTTAGGGCATTCGCCACTACATTTGCCTTGCCCAGGTGATACTCTATTGAACAATCATAGTCCTTCAATAGTTCCACCCACCTTCATTGTCTCGATTCACTCTTTCGAGTCGCCAGATACTTAAGGCTCTTGTGGTCTGTGTGGATTACCGACTTCTCTGCATAAAGATAGTGCCTCCACACCTTAAGGGCAAAGACCACTGCCGCCAATTCCAAATCATGCGTCGGGTAGTTAACCTCATGTGGCCTTAGTTGTCGAGACGCATAAGCAACTACCTTCCCATCTTGCATTAACACGCATCTCAATCCTGTATGAGAAGCGTCACAATACACTACGAAGTCCTTTCCTACCTCAGGCTGAATCAAAATTGAGCTTCAGTCAAAACCCTTTTAAGCTTCTCAAAGCTCTCCTGTTGCTTATCTGACCAAACGAAAGGTACTTCCTTTCTCAGCAACTTTGTCAAAGGTGCGGCAATCGATGAGAACCCTTCGACAAACCTTCTATAGTAGCCTGCCAATCCCAAGAAACTATGAATCTCAGCCACAGACTTAGGTGGTTTCCAATCCAACACCGCCTCAATCTTCCTAGGATCCACCCTTATTCCTTCTACAGACACCACATGTCCTAAGAACGCAACCTCCTTAAGCCAAAATTCACACTTGCTGAATTTGGCATAGAGCTTTTTTTCCCTCAACACTTGCAACACAATCCGTAGATGCTCATCATGCTCTTCTTCAGACTTGGAGTACACAAGAATGTCGTCGATGAACACAACAACGAACCTATCCAAATAGGGTTGGAAAACCCGGTTCATCATATCCATGAATGCGGCTGGGGCGTTCGTCAATCCAAATGGCATTACCACGAACTCAAAATGCCCATACCTTGTCCGAAAAGCCGTCTTATGGATATCTGCCTCCTTCACCTTAAGCTGATGATATCCCAACCGTAGATCTATCTTCAAAAATACTGCTGCCCCCTTCAGCTGATCGAACAGGTCATCGATCCTTGGCAAAGGGTACTTGTTCTTAATGGTCAGCTTGTTCAACTGATGATAATCTATGCACATACGCATAGTTTCGTCCTTCTTCTTCACAAACAAGATCGGTGTTCCCCATGGAGACACACTGGGTCGAATAAACCCACGATCAAGCAATTCTTGGATTTGAGCCTTGAGCTCAACCAACTCCTTAGGTGCCATTTCATGCAGGCGATTGACACGGGAGGCTGCATCGGTGTAGCAAGTCAATTCCAAACTCCACCTCCCTATCCGGGGGTATTCCAGGTAATTCCTCCAGAAAAACATCCACAAATTCCCCTACGGTCCTAACTCCTCTAACGCCCTCTTCCTTTGCCTCCAATGCACTAACAAAAGCCAAGAATGCCTTGCATCCTTTCCGAATCATCCTATCCGCCTTTAATGCCGAAACTACGTTAGACAAGTAATTCCTTTTTTCTCCTATCGTAACTATCACTTCATCCTCTGGGGTCCTTAACTCCATTCGTTTAGCTACACAATCCAACACAGCTCGATGCTCCACTAGCCAGTCCATGCCAAGTATGAGGTCGAATTCTCCGAAGGGTAGTTCCATTAAGTCAGCAGGGAAAACTTCTCCTTGAATCTCTAGAGGTACACTCTGAAAGATCTTATCCACCACTACAGTTTGGCCTAATGGGCTTACTACAGTCATCTCCCTATTAGAAAGTTCAGAGGCTATGCCTAGTGTTTCAACTACATTACATGCAACATAGGAATGGGTCGAGCCCATATCAATCAAAGCAAAATAAGGCTTGCCACAAATAAGGAACGTACCGGTTATGATGTCGGCGTGTCTCCATCCTCCCTCCGGTGAACCGCATAAACCAAACCCGACTGTCTAGCCTCAGTATTACTAACACCTCTGCCCGGTGCTCCACGTCCCCTTCTAGCACCGTTACCTCTACCATTCGGACCACGACCTCGCTGAGGCTGCTGTCCACCTCTACCAGCCTGATTAACATTCTGAGCTACTGGTCGATTCCCATCTGGTTTCATAGGACAGTCCTTAATCATATGGTCCTTGGACCCACACTTAAAGCATCCTCCTATCTTCTTCCAACACTCCTCTAAGTGCTTCTTCCCACACTGATCACAAGTACGATACTGCCCTCCTGTACCAACTTGCTGACCTCGCGGCCCATCAACTCTAGGCCTCTTCTAAACATTCCCAGACGATCCTGATGGCCCAAATCCTCTTTTCTACTTACTCCGGTCCGTGTTCTGCCTTACAGTGTCCTTAATTCCCTTGGCTACCTTAGCTTTCTCTACTAATGCAGAAAACTCCCGCTCCTGATGTGGAGCGATTAACAACCTCAGGTCATCCCTTAGTCCGTCCTCAAACCGGACACATCGCTCATGCTCCGTAGCCACTACTCCTCGAGCATACCGGCTCAACCTCAAAATTTAGCTTCATACTCCGCTACGGACTTGTTCCCTTAAACCAGCCCCAGAAAAGCCTTCCTCTGTGCATCAGTGTAACGCGTGCCGACATACTTCTTCTGATATGTCGCCTTAACATATTCCCAAGTAAGATCCTCAACTGTGGCACCATCCCGAATTGTGAGCCACCATTGATACGCTTCATCGCATAGTAGCGCCACCATTCCTTTCAGTTTCTCCTCAGGAGTCAGATCCAACTCATCCATAATTCGTTCTGTCGCCTCCAACCAATACTCAGCCGTACTGGGTGCCACACTAGATACTCCACAGAACACCTCAGCTCCGTTAGCTCGAAGTCGCTCGGGTACAGACTTTCGAGCTCTCATATTTCCACCTGCTCCAGCCACCATTTTAGAACTTCATGACTGACATGCGATATCGCATCACCCCATCGATCCTGTTGCTCAACACCAACAGCTGGTGGTGGCGGTGGTGGTACCTCATTATCGGACCCTTGACCCGATCTAACGAGTTCCAAAACATTCATTCTTCCTCAACCACGTCCTCGTACATTATGACCACGTCCCCTAGAGCTTATTTCTACGATCACGCTTTAATCTGATTTAAGAAATTTTATGCATTAGTATTTTGTTTCACTGATTATCCGCGAGCAATTTTATGAAAAAGAGCTTAGTAGTGGTTCTTTCGTTCATTCAGAGTTTTCGTTCAAGTTTTCTACCCTATTTCAGAGGAGTACATTCATTCAAACATTCATTCAGTATTACCTATCACACACATTCACTATTCGAACATTCTTGTCTATTCCTATCTCAGGGGTATTTTCCTCATTTGTCCTATAGGGGTATTTTGATAATAAGTCGGGGTCAAATTAAAAAAATCTCTAGAATCAAAGGTATTTCAAAATTTGTAAAACTTGGGGTTCTTTTTGAGAATTCATTTTCCAAATCGATGTTGTTGCAGAAATTTTGGAAATCGGGGGTCATTTTGGTAATTTTGTAAACAGGGGTAATTTCGTAAATTTCCAAATCAAGGTACCTTAGAATTTTGTAACGATAAAGTTTTTGGATATTTTTGCAAAATCAAAAATTGTTATTGAAATCATGGGTAGTATGGTAATTTTGGGAAATCAAGGGCATTTTAGTAATTTTACCACTAGGGGTATTTAGGTAATTTTAAAAATCAAAAATATTTTGGAAAATTCTCAAACTAAGTTTTGCCACAACTTAAAGGGGTAATTTGGTGATTTTATAATCAATTTTTTTATGAAAATACAGCTAATCCCTTTCGGGTTTTAGTTATTGAGTTTAGCCCGTGAATAAGTCCTCATGGCTAGGGTGAACCGTAGCTACGCACCAGGTAGGATTCCAGCGAAGAGGAGGTGAGTCACTAGGACTGCTTAAGTACCAGGCTCTTTCGGATCCAATCCTAGACATGCGCACAATGGTTCCCACACCCTAACTCGGCGACTTAGTCACAGGTTTGTTTAATTAGGTTTTAAAGTTTTATGTAATTGTTGGGGTAACTAGTCCTAGGGTTCAAGCACTTAATATACTAATCTACATTCCATTTATACCCGTCTACAAGTCATACTATAATTCACACAATAGATAGAGGTACTTACCTGGTGGACTTCGGGTCGGAGACTTGGGTGCCATGCTAGAAAACCTGCAAAACTTTCACAAAAATTCATTTGGGCCTAAATTTTAAAACATTGTGGGCTTTAAACCCAAGGCCGAGAGTTTAAAATCGGGCTCTGATACCAAGCTGAAACACCCCAAACCTGGCCCACGAGCCTCAACCAGATCTGGTGTGTTCCTTAAGAAAAATCGGTTCAAATTCGTTTGTTCTTTGGAAAATTTTAAGTGATTTTGGGAGAAGAGTTGAGTTGGGTTCAAAGTGGAAACATAGCTAATTTTGAAATCAGGGATTTATTAAAATTTTGCTTTTATATTAAAAAGACATGCCGATTTTTGTTTTAAAGTTTTTACCTTTACAATAAGAATCAACTGAGTTTAAGTGTCAAAACATTTAAAGATTTATCATTTTTTTTATAAAATGGTTTTAACTTCGCTTTAACATTAATCATATCGTTATAAAGGAATTAAAGTGCATGCATAAAATAGTTCATACTAGGGCCTTATTACATCAAAAACAAACCCAAAATAAGTTTAAAGTACTTAAATAAAATAAAATGTCCACATAATAAAATTCGTGCTGAGCATGGCCACCACTAAGCTCCTGCCGACCCGGTCCATCACTGATCATCACCTGAAAAATATTCCCACAACAGGGTGAGTCAAACAGACTCAATGTGTACATCCAACACTAAGCCCTAATGATTCAGGCATATCAAATCATACATATATATATATATATTACAATTTACATTTAATGATGCATTCCCGAACCCAAGCCTAGTTACCATCCGCTACACATCACCCATACCAACCTGCACACCGTGGGGACTACTAAGTCAACCCTCCATCCGCTACACACCATCGAAGGCAGTCGCTGCAGTCGACGTGCTCATCGCCCTTATATATTGTGGCATGGCCACCAGATAATTATTTTGTGTCATGAGACACCACATTCAGATAATGTGACCAAAGCCACCACATTCAGATATCGTGGTATAAACCACCAGATCACTTCCCCTTTTCAAATTCACCCACATGCCCCATGTTATACATATCATGTAATATAATGCCTTATTTCACATTCCTATCATATTCACATACATGGCACATTCCACATATTCATATCTTGTATTAACTTAAAGTTAAAGTTACGTACCTGAGTACTTTGTACCATAGCATGGTACCTTTGGCCACATTCACATTATTATAAACACATATATTAAAACATTGCCATACATCTATTAAGAGTTAGTGTGGGGTACACACCTGGTATACTTAGCAAATTTATTGAAGTCCCGAAAACCCGATCTAACGTCATAGATCCTTAGCTCCTTGTTACCGATTTGACTACTAGTCAAATCCTCGAAACTTGTAGTGTTTCCTCCTTATAATCAGCTAATCACTAGATCCATTGACTTGGTTAGTTTTTGGCTTTAAACAAATAAGAAATAGATCTGAAATACCACTATGGCCTTGGCCGAATACATATGTCCACTTACCTTGTGATTCAATTCCCGAAATTGATCCTTGCTTCCTTAATGATGTCGAGTTTCCTATAGACACATGTTAGATTAAATCTAACATTAAAACACAATAGAATAGCCTATGGCCGAATCTTATATTCACCTACCTAGGATATTGAAATCCCGAAAATAGTCACTTGGCGTAGATCTTGAGATTCAGAATGATCTCCTCCTTGTAGTCGATAAGCGCGAAATCCAAAAAGACCCTTCAAGGTTTCACCAAAGAATTTTAAAGGGTTAGATTCCTATATTTGGCTAAAGAGAGATTGAAAATCAAATAACAGCTTGATCTTACCTTTAATACTATAGTCGACGACACCCTTGTTTACACCCACAAGGATATTCAGCTATGGGTAGATGATGGTGACTCAAATTTCGGCTTTTGAAGAATCGAAAGAAGAAGAGAAGGGGGTTGAGACTTGTTTCTATTTAGCGTAGATGCCAAGAGGAAGGTTCGGCTAACTGGGAGGAGAAGAGAAGGGATACTTAGGAGAATTCGATAATAGTAACCTTTGGGGGGGAAAGATTTGGCTAAAACTAGTTAAAAAAAAAGATGAAAACGATGAGATAGGTTTTTGAAAAGAAAAGAGAATAGTTGCAGAGAGAATTGACAGAGGCTTCAAAAGAAAAGAATGCAGAATGGCCTCACTTTTCCCCCTTTTTCCAAAATTACTAAGCCTAGAGTCCCCTATTCGGCCATCACTATCATATCCCTTGTTTTCCTCTTTATCTCCTCATTTAAAATTTAATAAAAATAATCCCACATTTATCTCTTATCTTGGCTGAATTTTAGAGAGAATTAAACTCATCCCTTTAGTGCCTTGGTGCCGTCCCATCATCGCTCAATCTGCAGCAAAAATAAAAACTCTATTTGCTTTCCTTGTGACTCGAACCTTGGCCCATCTACACCTGCTTGTGGTGTCATTTCCAGAGGCCTTAAGTGGCGCCTCCAAGCCACTTTTCCAAGCCCAATTGTGTGTCATGTTTCACATCCAATTTCTCTTAAAGCTCTACCAAGCTTAGCTCCCTTTTTAAAACTTAAAATACGATATTTTCTAAATCATCCTCCTATATTCTAGGGTTCCCAAAATTCATAAAAACACATTCATACACACAAAGGTATGCTTTCACATTCAATTAAGCAATTATGCATAAGCCATAATCCAGGATATTACACACTGACTCGGGATTTGATGGACAATTCACAAAAGAATGACCTTCCCTACAGTACACACAGGAAACTATTTCAAACGGACTTGGTGGCTGAGCTGCAAAATTATTAGCACTATTAGCGGTAAACTGTTTTAACATAGAGGAAATAGACGATACCTGAGCTAATAACGAAATGAGGGCGTCAACTTCATGAACTCCAGCTACACGTCTTCTTGAAGCTATTTGATTTGTTGGCCATTGATAGTTATTACTCGCAATCCTCTCTATGATCTCATAAGCCTCATTATAAGACTTAGACAAAATTGCACCATTCACAGAAGCATCTACCATCAATCTTGTATGTGCATTGATACCATTATAGAATGTCTCCAACTGGATACAATGAGGAATCCCATGATGAGGACACTTACGAAGTAACTCCTTGAATCACTCCCAAGCCTCATACAAAGACTCGTCATCCAATTGTTGGAAAGTTGTAATCTCGTTCCTCAACTTAGCATTTTTGCTAGGCAAGAAATACTTAACCAAAAATCTCTCTGCTAATTCTTGCCATCTAGATATGGAACTTGGTGGCAATGAATTGAGCCATGCTCGTGCTCGATCTCGCAACGAGTACGAAAACAACTTCAGCCTCAGTGTGTCTTCAGTCATACCGGCTATCTTGAATGAATCACTCACCTCCATAAACAATCGAAGGTGGAAATGTGGATCTTTCGTGGGCATACCACTGAATTGGCCCACCGTTTGGAGCATTTGAAAAATCACTGGTTTCAATTCAAATTGGGTTGCCTCAATATCTGGCCTTCTAATTCTTGGATTTAACTCACTGAAAAGTGGCACAGAATATTGTTTGATGCATCGATCCCTATCATCAGCAATGAGGGTGGGATTTCGTACACTATCGATTTCACTACCTTGGTCTTGGTTCTGATTTCCAAGGTCCATCTCATCTTATCTTTGATCTATTCATTCACATCTTCTTTGTCTGAAAGTTCGCTCAATTTTAGGGTCTACAGGGAGTAAATCTATAATCCGATCTATGCTCATAAACACCTAAAAAGAAAATCACAAAATTAATAAGAATAAGGTAGTAATGTTAGAAAAAACCAAATTGGAAGTAAATAATTCCACACAAAAAAAAAAACTGTGGCAACAGTTAACAGTTCCCCGACAACGACACCAAAAACTTGTAATGCGTAGGTTTGTGCAAATGTACACAGTCGTTATCAAGTAATAAGTACGTATCGAGTTTCGTCTCCACGAGGATTGTATTTGTGCTAAGTCACTTAATTGTAAAATTATACTAGCAACTTCGCAAATAAAAACACTATATGGTTGAGAAGTGATTATTAAAATTAAATATATTAAACTAAATGCAATGATCCCTAATGCAAATTATCCTAAGTATGCAAAATATATGAATGAAATAGATTTTAGCAAAATTAAACACAATTTGCAACAATTATAACATAATTAAAATAGGACAGTTACTTTAATTAAACTCAATTTATTATCAACATGCTTAATAACATTCGAAAAACATTCTATGGCAACTCGATCTCTCATGAGCTTGGAAATCACATTAGGTCCTTTCGAAATCCTTATTTACTAAGGGTTTCTTAGCATTCGTGTGAGATAACAAGGACGTGTTAGGCTTGAAATAGTTTAATCACACAAATCTAAAAACTATGCAGATAACAAAGCTTGGTTAGAGTTGTTATGCAACCTGCAATTTAATCGGGTTAGGATCTAAATTGAGCATGCACATTTCATTTATATGTCCACTAGCCGTCGTCTGGTTAGGATCGCTTAGCTAATTCAGGTGCATTTCAATCATGTATGAATGAAATACAGACTTGATTTTAATTGAAAACATGATCGATTGAGGCACAAACATTATAAGCATGAATCAAATAAATATTATTTAATCAAAGCAATCATCCTAGCTTAAATAAAATTAAGCTAACATTGTTGTAAACAAGAACGAAGAACACATAGCAAACATTTTTAGATTAAATTAACGAAAAGAAAGATTAAACCCAAATCAAAGTGGTTGTCACCCAAGACTTTGATCGATGAGACTCCTTCACTCCTTCACTTTGCTCCTTTGTTGATGGCTCTCCAAGGTGGCCGATCAATGGCTCTTTAAGAGGTTTAATTACTAAAATATCTATGAAGAGATGATGCTAGGCGTGGGGAATGAAAAAAGTTTAAGAGAATTGAGAGAAAAGAGAGAATGATGAAGGATGAGGGATGAGGGATGAAAGAATGAAGGGGTCTTATTTATAGGTGAAGAGAGGTGGGTAGTTTGTTAAAAATAGCTGGGTTTAGTCTCTTCCAACTTCTTCCATGAGTGGCCGCCACAATAATAACTCAGGAGTGAGACTCGATCCAAAGTAAATCTTTGGGAAAATTTGTAACACCCCAAACCCGGTCAATACACCACGACCGAATCTAGTATGTCACTGAGGAAAATATTTTGAAAAAGAATCGAATAACAATTAAATCTTTGTGAAAAACTCTTTGAAATTCTATATTTGTAGAAATCAGATGTTTAATAAGTTAAAATTAAAAATTTACTTTGAAATTCCATAATAAAGCTTTTTTTACTAAGTGGATAAATCATAGGTTAGAAAACATTTGTTTCATTTTAAGAAAACTCGAATTAATACTTTGAAAACCATTTGCATTTTGAATGTAGAAACTTAATATTTGGAAATCATTAAAATTGTAGAAAACACATAATCTATATTTTACTATCAAACTATTTATATTACCCGATGGTAAGGTTTTAAAACCATTGCATTTTATTATTTTAGAAAACTTTGAGCTCCATTATTAAATTAATCAAATAATTTATAAGCCATATTTAAAACATATCCAAAGCATATAAATAATCCAAAACATAATTAAAGAGGCCTTATTACAAACCCAAAATAAAACAAAACCAAATTAAAATAAACTAAAGTACCCCAAATCATAGTTCATGTAAAATCAAATTTTATCACATGGCCTCCTCGAGTTCGGTAGGCTCCTCATCCGCGATCTCACGAATCACACGAAATGATAAGGGAGAAGGTGAGTCACCAAGACTCGATGCATAAATCCTTCCCGATTAATGCAACATATTACACAATTTATAATCAAGTAACATATATAACTATATAATGCACCCAACCTAGCCATCCTTAACTCCTTTTTACCCGTGTGGTACCAAACCTTTGGTGGTGCCAAACCCTTGGTGACCCAAAGTCACGATATCCAATAATGTGATACCAAATCTTTGGTGACCAAAGTCACGAATAATCAAGTTGTGGGGCCAACCCGTGTGATACCAAATCACTAGCGGCGATCCCATATCTCAAAAGTGGGGCCAACCCACGGTGGTGCTGAACCACGGGGACGAGGCGCTATGAGGTGCCAAACCTCCGGTGTCCCAAAGACACAAATGTGATACCAAATCACTAGAGGTGCCAAACCTCTCGGTGTCCAAAGACACGGATATCAAATCCTTCCCCTCCACTCATAATCCCAAACCAATATATATGTAGAGTATAAATCATGCCATCATACTTTAATATGATCATATTACACATAAAATCGTAAATCATGATATCAATCCACATATATTAACATCATATTGAAACGGACTTACGAATCCTCATTCATACCATCATGGTCTCATATCAAGATCTCATCGTTTTCCACTTTGATAAAATGATTAGTAAATTATTATTATATAAACATATACATAATCAAATTATAAAGTGTGTAAGGTACACACCTTTCACCAACGCAAATACTAACTTCCAACGATCCGATCTACCGCACTAGATCACCTTGTCCTACATTCGGCCAAACCACAACACTTTAATCAAGACCATTCGGCCAACATCATATCTTAATCCCAATAGTCTTAGGCTTTTCATCCTCAAAAAGAATAATGAATCATGAATCCTTACCACTTGACTTACCAACCCGATTGCTAGAGAAGTAAGGCTTAGATCGATTGCTTCCAAAATCCCAAAGAGCCTAAAAGAATGATCGATTCCTAATAATGGTTAGAACTTTGCAAACAAATGCCCAAGGATTCGGCCTTTGTCCAAGAAAACGATTTAGGAAAAAAAAAAGAAAGAAATAAAGAAGATATGGTCATGAATACTTACCTATCTTCCAAAATCGATTGAAGAAAATCAAAGAGAATCTACCCTTGATAATATTCGGCCAAATAACCCCAAAAGAGAGAAAGAAGATTCGACTATGGTGGAGTAAAAAGAAAAGAAAATGAAAGTGAAAAAATGAAATAGGAGAAGGATGATTCGGAAATGGAAGAAAGAAGAAAATAGAAAAAGAAAATAGAATGGAAATGGATGTTTCTAACTTTGAGCAAATGCAAAAGAAATGGAATTTGGGAAGGAGAAAATTCACCAAGAGGAAGTGAAAAGGAAATGTGGTTTTGAGCAATTGCCAAAAGAAAGAAAAGAAAGAGATGGGAGAAAAAGGTTGACCAAGCACCTAGTTTGCCTAAAAGAAAAGTGCACAAAAATGCAAAATATGGTTTCGGTTTCAAAAGGAAAAAAAATGAGAGAAAGAAAATAGTATTTGGTTCAAACACAAATGAGAGCTAAATCAAAAGCAAAATTTCACAAAATGCCTAAGGTATATTCGGCCAAAGAGGGAGTTTTTTTGAGAGGAAGAGAAAAATGCCAAAAGATGCACAAAATGCTTAAGTTGGCCAACTATTCCCCCCCAAACTTCCTATCAACATTCGGCCACCCCCTAGCCACACATGCCGTCCACATTCATGCACTAATGGCCTTGGAATAGTTTCCAAAACAACTTCTTTAAGCCAAGCCTTATGTCCCCCCATCCTTCCATAAACCTTAAGATTCCTTTCCCAAAGTTCAAGCTTGCCTAAACTATCATTTAACTTGCCAAAAATTTTAAAGTCCAACTTACCAAATGCATATCTTAGCGACACTTATAGCAAAGGTGCATAAAATAAAGTCTTTCAAATGCTATCCATGCTACTCGAACCACTTCCTCAAGCAACCATCCATGCACCTTAACCACCTTGCCACTAACTCCTCATATGCTAGAATTTAATACTTATATCATCTTAAGTGTCAAGTTCACCTTATCCACTTCACTAAATTTTAATACTCACAATTATTCTAGCTTCATTAATAAAAACAAGCCTACACCATACTATGCTAAACACAAAATTCATACCCAAGCCAACACAAATAATAAAATAATATTCTAATTTTTAGGATGTTACAATTCTACCCCTTAAAATAATTTAGTCCTCGAAATTACACGATCAAAAGAGTTGAGGTCTGCTACGCCTCATAACATCCTCCGGTTCCCACGTAGCTTCTTCTATGCCATGATTCCGCCATAAGACCTTCACTAAAGGAACTGACTTCTTACTAGGTGCAAGAGGTAATCCACTGACAAAGTCCATAGTGATCCTCTTCCACTTCCACTGTGGAATATTCACCTATTTGAAGTAACCAGAGACGATGGCGATACTCGACTTTAACTCTTGACACATCAAACATTTCCCACAAACTCGATTACCTCCCGCTTGGACACTGCCACCAAAATTGCTCTTTTAAATCCCGATACATCTTGCTACCTCCAGGATGCATAGTGTATAGGCTGCTATGTGCATCCCGAAGAATCCTTTGCCTCAACTCAACATCTTTAGGCATACAAGCTCTCCCTTGAAAACACAACACTCTATCACTGGACAAGCTATAATTCTCTAAACCACCATTCTGAACCTGCAATCTCTGATCATTCAAACTATCATCCTCTAACTGTTTCTTCTTGATTTGCTCTAACCAAGTTAGCTTGACTTGCAATTCTGCCAAAAGACTCCCATCGTCGTATAAACTAAGGCGAGCAAGCGTCGATCTTAAGTGCGATACAACCTTACGGCTCAACGCATACGCCACCACGTTAGCCTTGCGGATGATATTCAATCAAGCATCGTAGTCCTTCAATAGCTCAATCCATCTATCTACGCCTCAAGTTCAAATCCTTACGAGTCAAAAGATACCTAAGACTCTTGTGATCCGTCTAAACTATCGACTTCTCTCCGTACAAATAGTGTCTCCAAATCTTGAGCGAAAACCACGCAACTAATTCCAAGTCATCGTTGAATAATTAACTTCATGTGGTCTCAAGCTGCCGAGATGCACAAGCCACTACCTTTCCTTCCTACATCAAGACACATCCCAAACCGGTATGTGATGCATCACGATGGCAAGTGAATTCCTTGCACGCCTCGGGTTGAATCAAACCGAGCTTGATCGAATCTTCTTCAACTTGTCGAAACTTTCTTGCGCTTCTCGGTCCATACAAATGGAACTCCTTTCCTCAACAACTTGGTGATCGGTGCTGCTATCAAAGAAAATCCTCTACAAATATTCGGTAATACCCTTGGACCTAGAAAACTTGAATCTCGATATCGACTTAGGCGGCTTCCAATCCAACAACTGCTTTGATCTTTCGAGGATCCACTCTAATCCCCTCAGCTGATACAACGTGACCCAAGAAAGTCACCTCCCTAAGCCAGAACTCGCACTTACTAAATTTAATAAAAAGCTACTTTTCCCTCAAAATCTGCAACACTACTCGTAAATGTGCATCATGCTCCTCCTCGACTTAGAGTATACCAAAATATCGTCTATAAAAACTACGACAAACCGATCAAAAACTCGCTGAAATACGATTCATCATGTCCATGAATCTTTGTCGGTAGCGTTAGTCAACCCAAGCGGCATTACGAAACTCGTAGTGCCCATACCGAGTGCCAAATGCCGTCTTATGAATATCAGCCTCTTTCACCTTTAGCGATGATACCGGACCTTAAATCAATCTTGGAGAAAATCGCTGCCCCTTTAAGCTAATCAAACAAGTCATCTATCCTCGGCAAAGGATACTTGTTTTTGATCGTCGACTTATTCAATGGCGGTAGTCAATACACATCCGCATCGTACCATCCTTCTTCTTGACAAAAAGTACGGCGCTCCCAATGAAACACTTGGTCGAATGAAACCTCGATCCAACAACTCTTGAATCTGAGCCTTCAATTCCACCAATTCCTTCGGTGCCATCCTATACGGAGCTATAGACACTGGCGCCGTTTTAGGTAACAAATCTATACTGAATTCGACTTCACGATTCGGAGGCAGTCCCGGAAGTTTTTCTGGAAATACATCAGCATATTCCTTTACAGTTCGGACATTCCCCACAGTAGACTCCTTAGCTTCCAACGCACACACATGGACTACATATGCCTCACAGCCCTTCCTGACCATCTTCACAGCTTTCAATGCAGATACCACGTTGGATAGATAATCTCTTCTATTACCTATCATAACCACCTCTTCACCCTCAGCTGTCTTCAAAACCATGCGCTTAGCAGTGCAATCCAAACTTGCCTGGTACTTAAACAACTAGTCCATCCCAAGAATCAGATCGAACTCCCCAAACGGCAGTTCCATCAGATCAGCTACAAACATTACCCTTGGAGTTCTAGGGTACATCTCTATCTGACTTATTTACTTCTACAGAGTGACCTAGAGGGCTAAGTACTGTCATCCTCCTAGAAGTAGTCTCAGAATCTAAGTTCAAGGTCTCTACTATGCTACTAGCAACATACGAATGCGTCGAACCCACATCTATCAAAGCAGTATATGGAACACCAAAAATTAAGAACGTACCAGTTATTACGTCCGGTACGTCGCCCTCCTCTCGACGTCTCGCAGCATATACTAAACCAGGTTGTCTTGCCTCAGTGTTACTTGCACCTTTGCCCGATGCTCGCGGCCTCGGCGAACCATTACTTCCTCTACCATTACCACGACCTTTTTGTGGTGAAGGTCCCTCCTTTCAGGCGAGCACGATTTTGACCTCGGTGATTCTAGCTTGCTTACGTGGGCGATCTCTCACACGATGATCCAATGAGCCACACTCGAAACATCCTTTCCCTCCGGTCAACATTCGCCCCAATGATATTTTCCACATCGATTACATTGTCTTTGGTCCTTGATTAGCGTAAACAGCCTCCCGGATGATTCGCCCATTACGCCTAGCCTCTTCTACGAAATTACCGGTGACCGGATGATCCAAAACTTCTCTTATGTTTGTTCTGTCGTGATTACGCTTACTGATTCTTTTATTCCTCGAAATCTTAGTCTTTTCAACCAACGCAGCAAACTCTCGCTCTTGATGTGGAGCAATCAGCAACCTCACTCATCTCTCAAACCATCCTCGAGCCGGACACATCGTTCAGGTTCAAGCCATAATACCTCAAAGACATCTGGCTCAATCTTAAGAACTCAACCTCATATTCTGATACGGACTTACTCCCTTGGACCAAACTCAAAAATGCCTTACGCTGCGCATCAACGTAACTAGACCCAATAAATTTCTTCTGATATGCTACCTTGAAATAGTCCCAAGTAAGATCCTCCACCGCAAAGACCTTTATTTGCACCGTGAGCCACCACTGATATGACTCATCCCGAAGAAGTGACACTATCCCTTTCAGGTTTTCCTCGGCATTCAGATCTAGATCATCCATGATTCGCTCCGTCGCCTCTAACCAATATTCGGCCGTACTGGGAGCTACACCCGAAACACCTCGAAATACTTCAGCTCCGTTGGCTCGGAGTCGCTCAGTCTGATTTTCGAGCTCCCGCCTCCTCCTATTCCGACTACCCTCTCAAGAACTTCATGACATTGCTTGAGACAACTGCGTCATCCCCGTTTGCTCACGAAACTCAACTCCAACCGCTAGTGGTGGGGTGGTGGTACCTCATTCTCGGATCCTTGACCGACCTCACTAGCTCGAACCGACCATCCTACCCCTACTGGCGTCCACGCATAACACGACCCGACCTCGAGTGCTCATGTCTAATGTAACAATTTCAAACCCTACCAAGCGTTAGGACCGAATATGGGTCGTTCTGAGAAAACTTTTTGTAACCCATTTTAAAACCAATTTAAGATTTGTTGAAAACTTCTCATTTTAAGCTATCTTGTTGAAATCATACTTAGTCTAAATTTGAAAATTTAATTAAGTCAAGTTATTAAACAAACTTCAGATGTGCCCGATGGCACGATAAAACATTTTTCGTGTTAATTTAGAAAAGCGTGTGGTTTAAATTTATAGTAAAGAAAATGTCCAACCTATAAGAAAATAACTAAAATAAAGTATAATGAGGCCTTATTACATCCAAAATAAAACAACCCAATAACAAAATTTAAAATAACTAAAATTAAAGTCCATTTAATTTTAAATCCACCGCATGGCCTCCTCAAGTCCCTCCGGCTCCAAGTCCGCGATCTAAGCATCACCTGGAAAAAAAATAATGGAGAAGGTGAGCCACCAAGACTCAGTATGCAACCCTTCCCCCGTTTTAAAATATTTTCATACACAACACATAACAATTAATATGCGAATATTTAATTCCCGACCTAGCCATCCAAACGCCATCGCTCTACCCGTTGTGGTACCAAACCACTTGGTGGTGCCAAACCACCGTGACATATAGTCACAATGTGTTACCAAAACACGGTGTCCATAGACCTGAGATCATTTGATGGGGCCAACCCATCGTGTGATACCAAATCACTGGCAGACGATCCCATATCTCAAGTGGGGCCAACCCACGGTGGTGTTAACCACAGGGATAAGTCGCTATTGAGGTACCAAACCTCTGGTGACCGTAGTCACAGTGTGTTACCAAAACACTGGTGCCCGTCGGCACATTATCACTGCCCCCTCCACTCATCAACCCATATCACAACCATAACAGAGTTTATACATTTATCATATGTATTAAAATAAAACATGCTTCCCAAAAGCATCACAATAATCTCATATAAACAGAGACTTACCGAGGTTCTCGCTTGTACCATTTAAGGTACCAAATCCATATCTACATCAAGCAGATTTACAAGCAACAAATATTTATCACACATATTAACTGCTATAAGTGTGTATGTACACACCTGTCACCACGATTAACCTAAATCCCGAATGGAGGAGTCGACCACCTTAGATCTCTTTGTACCTACATTCGGCCAACCATGGGATTAGCCCTATGGCCTATTCGGCCAAATTAAATAATTTAAAGGGTTCTCCTTTTGAACCCGAATTCTTACCCTACGCTTTTGGATACTTAATCACAATACTGTTTCCCTAATCTGCTTCACCAATTACCACCGTTAGTAAACAAAACCAATAACCTTGACTTTTAAATACTTGCGAACTAAACCCATGAAAACCGATTCTTACCACTTGATTGGTCACGAATGGAACTTAGTTGACGACCTCCAAAATCCCGAACACCTAGATAGATTCGGTTTCAAAAGCAGATACTTAGCACCTTGTAAAATCGACAAAGATGGGAAAAAGGGAGCATAGGCATTGACCAACTCTACTTACCATACAATTGATTGAACACTTAGCGAAATCCCGATGTGCTTAAGCCACTATACCATTCGACCAAGTAAAATATAAAGAAAAGGGATTTGACACTTTGATAGAAATTAGATTCACTAGGGGTTTAAAACAAGGTGGACTTTTGGTGAAAAAGAAAGAAGAAAGGTAAATAGGGACTAGATGATTTGCTAGTAGGAAATAAAAGAAGAAGGATTTGAGGATGGGAATTGACAATGGAAGATGCAAAGAGAGTTTGACCAAGGTTTTGGAGAGGATGTAAAAGAAAAAATATAAGAAGAGAGGGTTTGGAGATTGACTAGCAAACTTGGAAAAAAAAAAACAAGTGATCAAGTGGGTGTTTTTATAAGCATTGGCACCCCCTCTAGTAGCCTTAGTCAACTCTTCTCCCAAGAGTCCAAAATCCATCAATCTTCCTTGAATCACTCCAAGCCACTTGTTTAATTAAATTCAAAATAATTTGAATTAATCCCAAGTAAATCAACTAATAAATCAACTAGTATCTCCTTTATCACCTTTTATTTTGTTTATCGAAATGAACTAATATCATCCTAATTATCCTTGGAAATTAATATTAAACAAAATCCTTAATTATCTCATAATATAAAGAGTTTAAAAAGAGAAGAAACTCTCCTTCCTATGCCGTCCAACATAATGCCAAAAAGAGGGATTTTTGTGACTCGAACCAAGGCTCTCCTTGCTCCCTTGGTGGCGTCACTTGCAACACTTAAGTGGCCTCCCTTTTGCCACTTTTCCAAGACTTGTTTTGTGACAAAAGCTCCTTTATTTATTCTTATAACCCCTAACCACTAAGGCTATCCACCTTTAAAGCGAATAATGTATTTATTTCTACCATTCCGAGCCAACTCAAGGCCTTTAATTAAACTCTATTATTCCATAAATAATATCTCAGCAGTTCATACACGAGAAAAATAATTAACTTCCAAATAGCCCCATTTTTGGGATGTTACATCTAAAATCTTGACTTAGGTGATTTAAAAGTTTTATGCATTAGTCATTATTCCACTATCTTTATAACACAATTTTATGAATAGTTTTAATTAGAGGTTGTTTCACGAGTACATCCAACCTATAGTTTTAGGTCTCTAGAGTAGTTCCTACTACTATACAATCATACCATCATCATCAAAATCAACAGCTGAAGTACATATCCGGGCGGATCGGTGCTGAAAACTCGGTGCCATGCTTTTCCAACCATATAAATTTAAACAAAAACATTTTAAAACTATACTTTAAATCATTTTGGGCCTCGGGCCCAAGTAAAACTTTTGAACTTAGCTCGATACCAATTTGTAACACCCCAAACCCGGTCAATACGCATACATTGAATCGGTATGTCCTTGAGGAAAATATTTTGAAAAAGAATCGAATAACAATTAAATCTTTGTGAAAAACTCTTGGAAATTCTATATTTGTAGAAATAAGATGTTTAATAAGTTAAAATTAAAATTTTACTTTGAAATTCCATAATAAAGCTTTTATTACTAAGTGGATAAATCATAGGTTAGAAAACATTTGTTTCATTTTAAGAAAACTCAATTAATACTTTGAAAACCATTTGCATTTTGAATGTAGAAACTTAATATTTGGAAATCATTAAAATTGTAGAAAACACTTAATCTATATTTTACTATCAAACTATTTATATTACCCGATGGTAAGGTTTTAAAACCATTGGGTTTTTATTATTTTAGAAAACTTTGAGCTCCATTATTAAATTAATCAAATAATTTATAAGCCATATTTAAAACATATCCAAAGCATATAAATAATCCAAAACATAATTAAAGAGGCCTTATTACAAACCCAAAATAAAACAAAAACCAAATTAAAATAAACTAAAGTACCCCAAATCGTAGTTCATGTAATATCAAATTTTATCGCATGGCCTCCTCGAGTTCATCCGGCTCCTCATCCGTGATCTCACGAATCACCTGAAATGATAAGGGAGAAGGTGAGTCACCAATACTCAGTGCATAAATCCTTCCCCCGATTAATTCAACATACTTACACAATTTATAATCAAGTAACATATATAACTATATAATGCACCCAACCTAGCCATCCTTAACTCCTTTTTTACCCCGTGTGGTACCAAACCACTGGTGGTGCCAAACCACTGGTGACCCAAAGTCACGATATCCAATAATGTGATACCAAATCACTGGTGACGATCCCATATCTCAAAAGTGGGGCCAACCCACGATGGTGCTAGACCACAGGGACGAGACGCTATGAGGTGCCAAACCTCTGGTGTCCCAAAGACACAAATGTGATACCAAATCACTGGAGGTGCCAAACCTCTAGTGTCCAAAGACACGGATATCAAATCCTTCCCCCTCCACTCATAATCCCAAACCAATATATATGTAGAGTATAAATCATGCCATCATACTTTGATATGATCATATTACACATAAAAATCGTAAATCATGGTATCAATCCACATATATTAACATCATATTGAAACGGACTTACCCGAATCCTCATTCATACCATCATGGTATCATATCAAGATCTCATCATTTTCCACTTTGATAAAATGATTAGTAAATTATTATTATATAAATATATACATAACCGAATTATAAAGTGTGTAAGGTACACACCTTTCACCAATGCAAATACTAACTTCCAACGATCCGATCTACCGCACTAGATCACCTTGTCCTACATTCAGCCAAACCACAACATTTTAATCAAGACCATTCGGCCAACATCATATCTTAATCCCAATAGTCTTAGGCTTTTCATCCTCAAAAAGAATAATGAATCATGAATCCTTACCACTTGACTTACCAACTTCAATTGCTAGAAAAGTAAGGCTTAGATCGATTGCTTCCAAAATCCCAAAGAGCCTAAAAGAATGATTGATTCCTAATAATGGTTAGAACTTTGCAAACAAATGCCCAAGGATTCGGCCTTTGTCCAAGAAAATGATTTAGAAAAAAAAAAGAACGAAATAAAGAAGATACGGTCATGAATACTTACCTATCTTCCAAAATCGATTGAAGAAAACCAAAGAGAATCTACCCTTGATAATATTCAGCCAAATAACCCCAAAGAGAGAAAGAAGATTAGGCTATGGTGGAGTAAAAAGAAAAGAAAATGAAAGTGAAAAAAATGAAATAGGAGAAGGATGATTCGGAAATGGAAGAAAGAAGAAAATAGAAAAAGAAAATAGAATGGAAATGGATGTTTCTAACTTTGAGCAAATGCAAAAGAAATGGAATTTGGGAAGGAGGAAAATTCGGCCAAGAGGAAGTGAAAAGGAAATGTGGTTTTGAGCAATTGCCAAAAGAAAGAAAAGAAAGAGATGGGAGAAAAAAGGTTTGGCCAAGCACCTAGTTTGCCTAAAAGAAAAATGCACAAAAATGCAAAATATGGTTTCGGTTTCAAAAGGAAAAAAAATGAGAGAAAGAAAATAGTATTTGGTTCAAATACAAATGAGAGCTAAATCAAAAGCAAAATTTCACAAAATGCCTATGGTACATTCGGCCAAAGAGGGAGTTTTTTTGAGAGGAAGAGAAAAATGTCAAAAGATGCACAAAATGCTTAAGTTGGCCAACTATTCCCCCCCAAACTTCCTATCAACATTCGGCCACCCCCCTAGCCACACATGCCGTCCACATTCATGCACTAATGGCCTTGGAATAGTTTCCAAAACAACTTCCTTAAGCCAAGCCTTATGTCCTCCCATCCTTCCATAAACCTTAAGATTCCTTTCCCAAAGTTCAAGCTTGCCTAAACTATCATTCAACTTGCCAAAAATTTTAAAGTCCAACTTACCAAATGCATATCTTGGCCAGCACTTATAGCAAAGGTGCATAAAAATAAAGTCTTTCAAATGTTATCCATGCTACTCGAACCACTTCCCTCAAGCAACCATCCATGCACCTTAGCCACCTTGCCACTAACTCCTCATATGCTAGAATTTAATACTTATATCATCTTAAGTGTCAAGTTCACCTTATCCACTTCACTAAATTTTTATTACTCACAATTATTCTAGCTTCATTAATAAAAACAAGCCTACACCATACTATGCTAAACACAAAATTTATACCCAAGCCAACACAAATAATAAAATAATATTCTAATTTTTAGGATGTTACAAAATCTCTAATTTCTTCAACAATGAAAGGACCTTGTGTAATTAAACCAAAAAGTGGTTTAAATGGACAGCCATGTGTAGCCAAATTTGGGTTGACTTGGTCTTCAATTTGGACGGTTTTGTAATCCAACAAAGCTATCAGGCCTGTCCAAAATAAATCAATAAGTTAAAGGACCAAGGAATAAAATTTATCTAATTTAAATAATTAATTACAACCCAAATTATTAATTAAATATTTAAAATGATTTATTAAATGTAATTTTATATTTTATTATTTAATTTCATCATGCATGGCCCATTTTATGTCTTAAAAATATAATATGTTCAAATAAGTATAAAATAAGCCATTTATGCATGAAAACTATATAATAAAGCATAAAATCACATTTTAATAATTTCTATGTCCTAATTTCATATTTTCACATATTTCATTAATTTATTAAACAATTACTTAGTTTTAACAACGAATTTAAGTAAAAGGTGATAAATTCCATAGGAAAAATCCTATATTTTTAGGTTTACAATATATTATATATATAACAAAACCCATGCATATATATTATATATATACACATACCTTTTAGTACATTAGCTCACCTTTAATATTATGCTCACTCACTCACACACACAAAATAATTAAATGCACAATTCACACACACTTATCACATCAAGTACATGGTTTACAACTACGGCTTGCCTATTTTATTCCTATAACTATATGCACATTTTAAATTCATGCATTTGGCTTATTAAAATCGCACAGGATGCATACCCTACACTCAAACAAAATTGCAATGGTTTGCACCAGGAGAAATCAAGGTTCGCATATTAATTAAGCAAGGGTTCACATATGTTACCTTAGCCTGTGTACTGGAGTTTAAATGAGTATATCAAACCACTCACCTTAGCCAATACCTCTTGCACAACAATGTCAAACAAGTTTTTCTTTTCCTTTCGCATTGCTCGTGAAACCTCCCGATGAATCTGAAACTTTGCATACACATTAAATACAATATAAAATCATTATTAACATCCTTAAACTAAAAAAAAACAGCAAAATCACCACTCTAAGCTCACTTTTCTCATACCGAAAATTTAACTAGTTTTGCCAAAATAGGTGTTTAACCACTCAAATCTCTTTTCTAAGCTTGAATTACGATTCTAGTATTCCTAAATATCATCTAAATTCACTTTTAAACCTTTAATTCTACCTAATCTCATGTATTTAAAGTTTCTGGAAAAATCAAGCTTGTATGAACACACAAAAGGGGGGAATTCAAAATTCATTAAAATTCATTACCTATCTATCAAATTGAGTTCAAATAAATTCTATTTAGTTAAAAATGGATTAGAAATCAATCAAAAACAATAGGTTTACTCATTATTTAGGATTTCAACATTGTTGAACCAAAATTTAATTAAAAAGCTTTAAATCTTAAAATCTCTCAACACACTCAGTTCAATTCCGAATTAGACAAAAAAAACAACCTTAATCTAATCATAATAAGTCAAGAAATTATCTTAATTTGAAGAAAACAACATGTTGATCTAATTCAAAGTTGAACATGAGAAGAATAATGACAAATTTGATGAGGATTTAATAATTTTTCTTTAAAATTGGAAGGTGTTGAGGTGTTTGGATAGCTAGGAAATCACCAAGGACGAGTTAATTTTGAGAGAAAAAAATCATATTTAAATTTGAAAAAAAAAATTGAATGTGAAACTAAATGGGAGGGAATGAGTCGTGGGGGATTTTTAAAGAGGAAGAAGATGAACGTTTTTTTTTTTTGAATTAAGGGGAATTTGCCTTTTAAAAACTCTCAGTTTTCTCTTGTTTTTCAAATCAATCCTTAATTTAATTAAAACACATTTTTTTCTCAATAATTTTCAAACTTGATTTTTTTTAAAAATCGTTTCAAGTTATTTAACAATCGACCACCTAATCCAAATTTTCACCACCCAATCTTAGACTCAATAATTATTTTAATATTTTACTATTTCCATTATTATTTAATTAATCATTTTATCCTATTTTAATTTCTATGATATTAAACCCAATTTTCTCTCGAACCCACAATCTAATACCCAATTCTAATAACTCGGTTTTTGGGATGTGACATAACAAAAAAATTTTGTTTAAAACTACTTCTTGTTTAGATTTATTAGAATTCTAGTATACTTAAGAGTTTTATTTAGATTTATTTAGCTAGCCTATATAAAGGCCTTCACATTGTACATAATGGAATCAATTCATTATTATTCAACAAACTTCTCTTTTGAGTTAATAAATTCTCTTTGAGTTTTTCTTTTTCAAAAATTTCTCTTGAGTTTTCTTTTAGAAGAGTTGTAACAATCTTTTCAGATTGTGGGTATCATATTCAAAGTTTTTCTTGCCAAGTTTTCTTTTTTGGAGGAAAACTTAGAGCCGCTTGAAAGGGGTTGTGGATTCTTCTTGTTTCTAAGGCTCATTAAAACTTCTACATGCCACATCCCATCGTTTTCATCTATCTTCTTTATTATTCTAATATTTGATTTCATTATTCTATTTTCATTATTCTATTCTATTCATCTCAATTATTTATTTTTAATTATTTTCTTTTTTTATCTGACTTGGATTCATTTGCGTTTTAGGTTGTATCAAAATCTAAGTTTCTTTCAAACGTCTAGAGCCCCAAGTCAAATCCGCGAATTGGAAAAACTTTACGATCCTCCTCCATTTTCCACCACTCTTCCTTATCATTTGGTATCAGATTCTTGGGTGTGTTAGGTGTTTTTTGTGTTCTTATAAAGCGATTTCCGAAGAAATGACCTCAAAAGCAGTTTTACCAGAAAGATTTCAGGAAAAAAGTATTTTTCAATTGGTAAACATTTTTCAACAATCTAAAATTTTACATATTGATTCTTGGCACTCTATTAAAATATTAAAAAAATATTTCCAACAAAAAAATGATCGAAAAAGTAAAAAGAAAAAAGAAAAAAAATATTATATGGGTTGAATTTTGTGCTAGATCTTTCTAGATCATATCTACATTATTTGATGAGGCTCCAGTTTAAATTTTGTGATTTTTGGAAATCATAAACACCTCGAACAAATTTTGTCAAGTTGCTTTGCAAATTTTAGGGTTTCAGGGATTTTCATTGACTCTTAGCATTAGGTTTTCATTTGTTTTTTTTCTTTTTATTGTTCATTTACGCATTCTAGCACATTCCTTCCTCCGTGCAACACAATTCTTTGGTGTCTAGCCGATTTTGGACTCTTAGTGTTACTAGGTTTGTTTTGCTAGTTTGATTCTAATACATTTTGATTAGTTGATATAAACACTTTTAAAAGACTCACGAGATTAATTCTTACCTTGTTGAGATTTTGATTTTTATTTTTGAGTGCATAAAGGTAAGGTTTGCTTAATTTTTCTTTTCTTAAGTGTTGTGTTCTTTTCAGGCTTTCATAATGATTCGCGATACTATGATCGGAAAGTTGGAAAAGGATCAAGAAGTTCAATGTGCTCAAGATAAAAAAACAAGACACTATTCTAGACACGATCAACAAAAATTTGGAATGTCTAAATACGTAAATTAAGCATCGAAATCGTAATTGGGGAGATAAGGTTGACTAGCCTCATCTTTGTGTAAATAATGCTCAATGTGTTCCTCGTGAAAATGATAAAACTTTGGTTAATAATGACCGTGGGTAGCATTCTTTAGCTAAATCAAAGTTTACAATTCCACAATTTCATGGAAAGAATGATCAAGAGACTTATTGTGATGGGAAAGGTGGCCATAAATAGTTTGTTAATTCAATGCTAGATGCCCAAACGAAAGGAGGAATACGATTGAGCTATCACCTTTTGTGCAATGTTATTGGTGTAGTTCAAATGATCATAAGGGTTTCTAATGTCCAATTAAATATCCAAATAGAGAGAATATGATTGAGCTATCACCTTTTATACAGTGTTATTGGTGTAGTTCAAAAGATCATAAGGGTTTCAGTGTCTAATTAAATATCCAACTAGAGAACAAAGTAAGTATGGATTTGTACCTTTTGTTGATTCTTACTTTAGTGGAAAAGAGATTTGTGATGGCAAACTTTGTGAACCGAAAAAAGATGATAGTGAGAATTTTTTCCTCGAATCCATGGAGTTAGATGAGATAGAAACGTCATGTTCTCCTACTGAGATGTATTGTATTGGATTAAATATTCATAATGCTTGTGAGGGAGATATGGGAAGTGAGGAAGAATCATGTGAAAAGACCAAGAGAAAAGAGACTTTGAGTGATAAAAGTCTACTTGATAGCCCAAATTTAGTAAGTGAAAAATCCCAAATGAGGTAAAATTGGAGAGTTCTAAAGTGAAAAAAGAATATCAAAAGCAAGAAAATATCCATACAAAAATGAGGAATGATTATGTTTTAACTAATCCTAACTCAAATTTGTTTAGTGGTGTTTCTTTATTACAGGACTTCAAGGATCTATTGAATGACTTCCAATTATATTATTCTACCATCAACAGACGATTTTACTTATGGGAGAGAGGTAAGTTGAACCTTAATAATTCTTTACAAATGCTAGAAGGTAAGAAAAGTAATGATACATCGAAATTGAAATATGTAGGCATATCTTGAATGTTTTTGATAAGTATGCTACTGATTTTATTTTTCCTTACGATAAGTTTTCTCATTAGTCAAGTTTCAATAAACAATGGTCTGAAAGTTCAATTGACTTTATGGGTTTATCTAGGTATGTAAAGCTTACTTTTGTTGCATTCGACAGGTTTATTAAAGAACCTTATGCATTTTATCTTGCAACAAAATTTTCTACCTTAGACTTTAAATATGAATTTTTACATAATAATATTAAACTTCTTGATTTTTATGATTATGTGAAATTCTTGAATCATCGTTGAAAGTTCTTATGGATGACCATGCATATTCAAAGAAATTTACAAGTTATCTTTTACTTGAACACTCATGTGCCTAATATTTCTTTGTTTAATGTTGATGGTTCTTTTTTGAAGGAGAGGTGCTTGATCCATGCTGATTTGAGGAATCAAAATCATATATTTGATCCTAGAGATAGTCTGGCTGCACAGGAAAGCTTAGGTAAATATTTGCTTGCTTTTATTATTAATTCCAACCCTTTTTCCTTTTCTATAGCTAAAGATTAGATAATGAATCTTATTAAGCAATGGGGGATTGATACGAGTCTCAAGGCCCAATTTTAGGCCCATGGATGTGATGGGCTTGCACTACCTCAAGGCCCAACAACAAGGTCAAAGTTCAAGCAAATCAAACCAAGATTCGATTAAAGCCAGTATGTGAGGATGAATTTTTTTCGAGGAGATGAGGAATCATACATACATGGAATGGTTAAAATGTATTAAATTCAATTCAACCAAGCTGTTAATTTTCAAGCTCAAAAGATTAGTCAACTTGCAACAAATATTTTTATAGGATCCAGACATTTATTGTAACACCCCAAACCCGGCCTAGACGTTATGGCCGAATCTGGCGGTATCACATTGAAGTGCTTTTTGAAAACGTAGTTTCTTTGGAAAATCCATTCTATTAAAACTCGTTTATGATCTTAACGGAGAATTTTAAGGTATCTTGTTCCTTTAAAACTCAAGTTGCTTTTAGTAGAAAACATGGTGTTTCGAAAAATAATTATCTTTTGAAAAACCGCGTCCTACTACTACTCAGATATGAATTGAAATAAATAAAATCCCCAAATTAAAAGTTAAAATTTAAAGAGGCCTTATTACAAAATAAATACCCAAATTAAATTTATTGGAAATAAAACTCAAATATAAAAATAGCTGTAACATCCTGATTTAGTGGGCCTGTGCATTTTGTGTGTTGATGGTTAAGTATTAAATTGAGGGTTAGGGTTCCAGATTGGGCTTAGGAATGGGCTGAGACCTCGGTTAAAATATTCTGTTTAGTCACCATAGGGTTTGAAGGTAGGTATCTGTGTTTTAAATATCAAGTTGGGCTTTGTGGCCCAAAGTAAGGTGGCGCCATAAAGGAGCTAAGGGTGGCGTCACTAGTGGATGGAGAGGGCCCAAGTTTTGGGTGCTTGGAGCCCAAGTTGTTGGGCCAAATTCGGCACTTAAAAGGGAGCAAGGGGGGACGGCACCAAGGCTATCAAATAGGGAGTTAGATGAATTAAATAATTTGAATAATTGAGAGATAATAGGCTGATAAAAGGAGGAAGAAGTGGCACTAGCTAGGTCTCTCCTGGAGGGGTGGATAAGATTGAGATAGAGAAGAAAGATAAGAGCTATCTTTAGAAGGTTAGTGTTAGCTGAAATTATGAAGAGTTGGAAAGGATAGGGGCATTCGGTATTGGCTTTATGAGGGTGTGCCGAAATTTTAAAGGCCATCTTAAGCATTTGTTTTCTTTCTTTTCTCATCTTCACTCTTTAAAAGTCGGAATCACCACTTCCCTCTCCCTTTTCTTTTTCTTTGAAACCTCCTTCTAGCCGAATCTTTTGATTTTCATTATTATTCATCTTCCATTCACTAAAAGCCAAAGCTACACCCTCATTCCCTTCCATAGCTGAAATCTCCAAAAGTTTAGCCTCTTTTCCCGTCGAATCACCATAGCCTCTCTGTGGTATCTGCTTGTGCCGTATCTCGAAGAAAACTGAAGGTAAGGAGATAGGGTTTTTGTGTGGACTTATGTTCCCTAATTGGTCGAAGGGTCACTTCTCTTTAATCCATACTTCATTAGCCGAATCTCATTGGTTATGGTGTAGGGGTTCAACCAACGATTTGGCCAAGTTCATTAACTCCGGGATTCAACCAATTTAGTGAGTTTTTACCTGGCAGAATAGTGGTCCGATAGTCACGATTCAGGCTAGGGAGAGCGTCGACCTCGGTAGTGTAGCGTTAAGCGTAATCAGGTGTGTAACATTCTCACACCATTTGGATTGCCTGTTAGTATATGTTTATAAATCTGTTATATTCTATTAAATGCTGAAAAATCGGCATGGCTGTTGAAAACCCGATAAGGGTAAAGGCAAATCACCAGGTTAGTGGTCTTTGTCATTCTAAAGTGAATGGTTCTGTTGATTTGATATGATAAACATGTATGCCGATTTCTGTGATTGCACGGGGTTGGGTGATTGATGAAAGGGGAAATGTTTTGTTGTAGTGGCTTTTGCCATGATCTGTTGTATTGGCTATTGCCATGATCTGATGATGAGCAGCTAATTGCAGCATGAGTGCCATCGATGGTGTGTAGCGGTGTGGGTTGATTGTAGAAATCCCCAGTGCTATGATTGGCAGGTAAGGGTGGTGTGTAGCGGATGGAAACCTAGGATTTGGTTTGGGCTTTGTATAATTCCTGATATATTATATTTTGTTATATGTTCTGTGGGGCTAAGGCCCAGTCTGATGGTGCACGAGGGTTGCACATTGAGTCTTGTGACTCACCCTATTATTTAACATTTTTTTTCCAAGTAGCACTTAGTGCACGGACCGGGCTAGAGGGGAGTGCAAGGTGGCCATGCAAGAGTCCGAATTGTTATAGCAAAGACGCCATTTACTTAAATTTCCCTTCAAAATGTTAAATTATTTTGGGTTTTTTATTTTAATGTAATAAGGCCATGGGCCACTAGCTTTATATTTTTTTCGGTTTTATTTTGGGCTTTTATTATTATACATTTAGATTTTACGTTTTAATTAAACTAATTTGGGTTTTTTATTTTAATGTAATAAGGCCATGGGCCACTAGCTTTATATTTTTTTCGGTTTTATTTTGGGCTTTTATTATTATACATTTAGATTTTACGTTTTAATTAAACTAAGGCATGTACTAAATTTTGGTTTTTAATTCATAAAGGCATCATATAAAATTTATATCTTTTATAAATTATCAAATCATTAAGTTTTCTGAAATACATGTTTAAACTCGACAAATGTTTTCCAAAAATGTGACATGTCTTACTAAATCTTCTTAGTGACATGCCAGATCCGGTCGTGGTGTTTGGGCCGGGTTTGGGGTGTTACAAATTGGTATCAGAGCCAGGTTCAAAACTCGACTTTGGGGTTTTTGGGCTTAAAATGTTTTCTATAGATTGGTTTTCAGAAACATGTAATACAGGATTGTTCTTCGGCATGGCATCTGCGTCTCCGGCCCAAGTCTACCAGGTGAGTATTCTGAACCATTGTGTGTTATGTATGTGGGCTTAATGGGCTTTATGGGGCCATAGGTTAGTAAGATAGAAATTATTGGACCCTAGGCCTAGCTCACACCAAACAATAAACTCCATAGAACTTAATCTAATTAAACATGTCCGTGAGCAGTCCTTTGGGTTAGGTGTGGTAATGAGCATACACATGTCTAGGATTAGATCCAGGGAGAGCTTGGTACTTAAGCAGTCCAAGTGACTCACCTCCTCTTCGTTGGAATCCTACCTGGTGCGTAGTGTTTGTTCACCTTAGCCATGAGGACTTGTTGACGGGCCAAAATTTATAATTAAAACCCGAAAGGGACCAGCCACCCTATTTTGCAAAATCACTAAAATACCCTTAATTTACAAAATTACCGAAATACCCCCGATTTACAAAATTATCAAAATACCCCCAATTGTAAAATTTTAAAATACCCCCTATTCTATAAAACCACTAAGATACCCTATTTTGAAAATTAGAAAAATACCCCTGTAGGATAAATTATGAAAAAGCCCTGGGTAGTAAAAGGACAAAAATGCCCCTAGGTGATGGACGTAAGTTTGTGAATGCCCTCTATATGCTAATTGTGAATGTATGTGATTTTATGAATTAGGGTAGTAGACTTGAGACTGAACCTTCAAATATAATTCTGAATTCGAAAGAACCACTATCAAACTACTTTTTCATAAAATTGTTCGTGGATAATCAGTGGAAAGAGTTAATAATTCATAAAATTTTCTTAAATCAGATAAAGGCTATATTAGAACGATGAGTACAAGGGGTCGAGGACGTCCACCGAGTGGTCGTGGTGGGGGCAGAATGACCATGTCCGAACCAATAGGGTCTGGCCATGGGTCAGGAAATTAAATGTCGGATCTACCAACTGTAGAGGGAGAATTTCAGGACCAAACGGGTGGAGATGATGCAGTGTCTCAGGCGATACTGCGGGTCCTTGAAAGAGTGGCTGGAGTAGGCACGGGTTCAAGAGCTCGGAAGTCTTTGTTTGAACGACTCCAAGCCAACGGAGTAGAGATGTTTAGAGGAGTTTCTGGTGTAGCCCCTAACATAGCTGAGTATTGGTTAGAGGCAACTGAGCGCATAATGGGTGACCTTGACTTCACTGTGGGGGAGAAGTTGAAGGGGGTCGTTTCTCTTTTTCAAGAAGAGGCCTATCAGTAGTGGCTCACGGTGAAGGGGGTACTCCCGCAGATCGTATTGATTGGGACTTCTTTAAGGAGTTGTTTCAAAGAAAGTACATTGGGGCCAACTATGTGGATGCGCAGAGGAAGGCATTCTTGAACTTGGTACAAGGAAGTAAGTATGTGTCAGAATATGAAGCTGAATTTCTGCGGTTGAGCCGTTATGCTCGAGGGATTGTAGCAATTAACTATGAGCATTGCGTGCAGTTCGAGGATGGACTAAGGGATGAATTGAGGGTATTAATGGCACCACAGCGAGAAAGGGACTTTGCAGTTCTAGTCGAGAAAGCTAAAATATCTGAGAAGGTGAAGCGGACTGAGAAGCAGAATAAGAATAAGGATTGGAATTGGAATAAGAGGAATTTTGGGCCGATGGGATCATCTGGGAATTTTTAGAAAAGGCCTAGGTCTGATGGGCCAGCTTGTGCTCCGACGGGTCAGAATCGATCATGTCTTTCGTGTGGGAAGGTGCATTATGGGGAGTGTAGAAGGAGGATCGGTGGATGCTTTAGGTGTGGATCCATTGAGCATATGATTAAGGATTGTCCATAGGTGGAGTAAGCACCTTACCCGGACAAGGTTCGATCGAGTTAGAGAGGTGGTCACCAAGATCGAGGGGTGGTTGGCGCCGAGGAGGAAATGGATTCGGTCGGGGTCGTGGAGCACACGGTAGAGTCTTGGAAATATAGACACAAAGGCGCCTGTGTCTAGTCTATGCAAAGACGTCGACGGGAGGATGGTGACGCATCGAACGTCATAACCGATACGTTTCTTATTGCTAATAGCCCATACCTTACTTTGATTGATATTGGGTCAACCCACTCCTATATTTCATGTTCGGTATCTGAGACCCTAAGTTTAGACTTTAAAACAACTACTAGGAAGATGACTGTGGTTAGCCCTCTAAGACAATCTAGGGTAGTGGACAAACTATTTAGAGACGTACCTTTAGAGACTCAAGGAGTAGTGTTCCCAGCAGACTTAATGGAATTACCATTTGGAGAGTTTGACCTTATTTTGGGAATAGATTGGTTGACTAAACACTGTGCTAAGTTGGATTGTGAGACTAAGCGCATGATGTTGAGTACCCCGAAAGGCGGGGAGGTGGTTGTGTTAGGAGAAAGAATGAATTATTTATCCAACGTGGTATTTGCTTTGAAAGCTATTAAGATGATTCGGAAGGGATGTAATGTGTTTCTAGCCCTTATCAGTGCTTTGGATGCTAAGGAGGTGACTATCGATGAGGTTCGAACAGTCAAAGATTTTACAGATGTCTTTCCTGAGGAATTGCCAAGATTACCCCCGGATCGCAAAGTGGAGTTTAGAATAGAGCTACTTCCCGGTACAGCTCCAATGTCTATTACTCCGTACAGAATAGTGCCGAAGGAGCTTGTGGAACTCAAAGCCCAGATCTAGGAACTGTTGGACTATGGATTTATCCAACCGAGTGTGTCTTCGTGAGGAGCCCGGTCTGTTTGTGAAGAAGAAGGACAGATCCATGCGTATGTGTGTGGACTACCGTCAATTGAATAAGTTGACGGTTAAGAACAAGTACCCACTACCAAGAATCGACGACCTGTTCGATCAGCTCAAAGGAGCTTCGGTCTTTTCTAAGGTTGACTTAAGGTCGGGATATCACCAGTTAAGGGTAAAGGAAGGAGACATTCATAAGACGACGTTTCGGACTCGGTACGGTCATTATGATTTTTAGTGATGCCGTTCGGGTTGACGAACGCGCTAGAGGCATTTATGGATATGATGAACTGGGTATTTTAACCTTATCTTGATCGGTTCGTCATGGTGTTTATCGACGGTATCCTGGTTTACTCCAAGTCCGAGGAGGAGCATGATGCACATCTTCGTGTGGTGTTGCAAATTCTGAGAGAGAAGCGCTTTATGCAAAGTTCGATGAAGTCACGAGTTCGGTGAAGGAAGTGACTTTCTTAGGGCATGTAGTTTTCGCAGAGGGAATTAGGGTAGACCCTCGAAAGATAGAAGCCGTATTGGATTAGAAATCGCTGAAGTCTATGGCAAAAGTTCAAAGTTTCTTGGGATTGGTCGGGTACTACAGAAGGTTTGTTGAAGGGTTCTCATTGATAGTGGCACCTTTAACTAAGTTGTTGAGGAAGGGAGTATCGTTTGTATGGACCGACAAATAGCAGGAGAGCTTTGAGAAGCTGAAGAGAATCTTGACGAAAGTGCCAGTGTTAATTCAGCCCGAGGCGGAAAAAAATTTACCGTCTACTATTATGCGTCACACACGGGTTTAGGATGTGTGTTGATGCAAGATGGAAAAGTTGTTACATATGTATCTCGACATTTGAGACCATATGAATTGAACTACCCTACGCACGATTTAGAATTGGCAGCGGTAGTGTTTGCTCTGAAGATCTGGAGGCACTACCTGTATGGGGAGAAGTCAATTATTTACACGGACCATAAGAGCCTGAAGTATCTCCTTACCAAGAAGGAGTTGAATCTGAGACAACGTAGGTGGATTGAGCTCTTGAAGGACTATGATTGCTCTATCAAATATCATCCGGGTAAGGCTAATGTGGTGGCAGATGCGCTGAGTAGAAAGGCGATAGTGGATTTGAAGGCGATGTTCGCTCATATTAGTCTGTATGAGGATGGCAGTTTGGTAGTGAAACTCCAAGTAAGACCTATGTGGACAAATCAGATCAAAGAGAAGCAGCTTCTAGACGATGTCTTGGGTGCTCGACTTCGGCAAGTGCAAAGTGGTGAAGGAGAGGACTATAGTTTGAATGGCGATGGGGTTCTGTGTTTCCGTAAGAGAGTTTGTATGCCAAAGGATGTGGAGTTAAGGCAGATGATTCTTCAGGAGGCACATAGTAGCCTATACGCTTTGCATCTTGGAGGGGTTAAGATGTACCGAGATTTACGAGAACAATTCTGGTGGCCAGATCTAAAGCGAGAAGTAACAGAATTCGTGGGTAAATGTTTAACGTGTCAGCAGGTGAAAGCGGAACACCAGTTGCCTTAGGGGTTTTTACAGCCGGTAAAGATTCCGCAGTGGAAATGGGAGAGAATCACGATAGATTTTGTTGGTGGGTTACCCCTTACGCCCACTAAGAATGATTCAATTTGGGTGATTGTGGATCGACTAACGAAGTCTGCTCACTTCAATCCGGTTCGTGTCGACTTTTCTCTACAAAGGTTGGCTAAGCTGTATGTGGCTGAGGTTGTGAGACTGCATGGTGTACCTGTGTCGATCATATCAGGCAGAGACCCTAGGTTCACGTCACGATTCTGGAAGGCTCTTCATCAGCGATGGGAACAAGGCTAGACTTCAAGCTTTTTTTCATCCTGGTGATGGTGGTCACCGAGAGGTAATTAGATCTTGGAGGATATGTTAAGGGGTTGCATCATCGATTTTAGGGGAAGCTGGGAGGAGTATTTGCCTTTGGTAGAATTCACGTACAATAATAGCTATCAATCTAGTATTCGGATGGCACCTTATGAAGCGTTATATGGAAGGAGATGTCATACCCCAACTTGTTGGACAGAGTTGGGTGAGCGTCAGGTGTTGGGCCTAGAACTAGTGCCAAAAACAGAAGAGAAAATTAGGTTAATTCGGGCTCGATTGAAGGAAGCGTCTGATCGGCAAAAGTCATATGCGGATCTTAAATAGAAGAGGATGGAATTTGCAGTAGGAGATCAAGTCTTCTTAAAAGTATCACCGTGGAAGAAGGTAATGAGGTTTGGTCGAAAGGGTAAGCTAAGTCCCGGTTTATTGGGCCTTATCGGGTAATAGAACGCGTGGGTCCAGTGGCTTATCGATTGGAGTTGCCTTCAGAGTTGGAGCAGATACATGATGTGTTCCATGTCTTGATGCTAAGACGTTATCGTTCTGATCCATCGCATGTTGTGCCGGTAGAAGAGATTGAAGTAAGGCCAGATTTGTCTTTTGAGGAGAAACCAGTGCAAATATTGGATCGAGACGTAAAAGTGTTGAGAAGAAAGTCCGTCCCTTTGGTCAAGGTTTTGTGGCGAAACCACGGTGCGGAGGAAGCGACATAGGAACCAGAGGATGTTATGCGACAGCAGTATCCCCATCTCTTCTGATCAGGTAAATTTCGAGGCCAAAATTTCTTTAAGGGGGTAGAACTATAACATCCTAATTTAGTGGGCCTGTGCATTTTGTGTGTTGATGGTTAAGTATTAAATTGAGGTTAGGGGTCCAGTTGGGCTCGGGAATAAATTTGAGACCTCGGTTAAAATATTCTGTTTAGTCACCATAGGGTTTGAAGGTAGGTATCTATGTTTTAAATATCAAGTTGGGCTTTGTGGCCCAAAGTAAGGTGGCGCCATAAAGGAGCTAAGGGTGGCGTCACTAGTGGATGGAGAGGGCCCAAGTTTTGGATGCTTGGAGCCCAAGTTGTTGGGCCAAATTCGGCACTTAAAAGGGAGCAAGGGGGGATGACACCAAGGCTATCAAATAAGGAGTTAAATGAATTAAATAATTTGAATAATTGAGAGATAATGAGCTAATAAAAGGAGGAAGAAGTGGTACTAGCTAGGTCTCTCCTGGAGAGGAGGATAAGATTAAGATAGAGAAGAAAGATAGGAGCTATCTTTAGAAGGTTAATGTTAGCCGAAATTGTAAAGAGTTGGAAAGGAGAGGGGCATTCGGTTTTGGCTTTAAGAGGGTGTGCCGAAATTCTAAAGGCTATCTTAAGCATTTGTTTTATTTCTTTTCTCAACTTCACTCTTCAAAAGCCGAAATCACCACTTCCCTCTCCCTTTTCTTTTTTTTTGAAACCTCTTGCTAGTCGAATCCTTTGATCTTCATTATTATTCATCTTCCATTCACTAAAAGCCGAAGCTACACCCTCATTCCCTTCCATAGCCAAAATCTCTAAAAGTTTAGCCTCTTTTCCCGAAGTCTCACCATAGCCGAATCAACATCCCAAGGGTGGTAAGTTCTCTGACGATTTCCTCTCTGCTATCTCTTTTCTTTCTCATCCTTATTTTAAACCGAATCACTTCCTTTATGTCTTGATGGATGGTTTTTTTTCTTCTCACTCTTCATTCTAAGAAGCCAAATCCTCTCTGTGGTATCTGCTTGTGCCATATCTCGAAGAAAACTAAAGGTAAGGAGATAGGGTTTTTGTGTGGACTTATGTTCCTGATTGGTCGAAGGGTCACTTCTCTTTAATCCATACTTCATTAGCCGAATCTCATAGGTTGTGGTGTAGGGGTTCAACCAATGACTTGGCCAAGTTCATTAAATCCAGGATTCAACCGATATAGTAAGTTTTTTCTAGGTAGAATAGTGGTCCGATAGTCACGATTCGGGCTAGGGAGAGCGTCGACCTCGGTAGTGTAGCGTTGAGTGTAATCAGGTGTGTAACATTCTCACACCATTTGGATTGCCTGTTAGTATATGCTTATAAATCTGTTATATTCTATTAAATGTCGAAATACCGGCATGGTTGTTGAAAACCCGAGGAGGGTAAAGACGAATCACCAGGTTAGTGATCTCTGTCATTCTAAAGTGAATGGTTCTATTGATTTGATATGATAAACATGTATGCCGATTTCTGTGATTGCACGGGGTTGGGTGATTGATGAAAGGGGATGTGTTCTGTTGTAGTGGCTTTTGTGATGATCTGTTATAGTGGCTATTGCCATGATCTGATGATGAGCAGCTAACTGTAGCATGACTGCCATCGATGGTGTGTAACGGTGTGGGTTGATTGTAGAAATCCCCAATGGTGTGATTGGCAGGTAAGGGTGGTGTGTAACGGATGAAAACCTAGGATTTGGTTTGGGCTTTGCATAATTCCTGATATATTATATTTTATTATCTGTTCTGTGGGGCTAAGGTCCAGTCTGATGGTGCACGAGGGTTGCACACTGAGTCTTGTGACTCACCCTATTATTTAACATTTTTTAAGAGCACTTAGTGCATCGGACCGAGCTGGAGGGGAGTGCAAGGTGTCCATGTAAGAGTCCGAATTGTTACAGCAAAGACGCCATTTACTTAAATTTCCCTCAAAATGTTAAATTATTTTGGGTTTTATATTTTATTGTAATAAGGCCATAGGCCACTAGCTTTATATTTTTTCGATTTTATTTTGGGCTTTTATTATTATACATTTAGATTTTACGTTTTAATTAAACTAAGGCATGTACTAAATTTCGGTTTTTAATTCATAAAGGCATCATATAAAATTTATATCTTTTATAAATTATCAAATCATTAAGTTTTTTGGAATACATGTTTAAACTCGACAAATGTTTTCCAAAAATGCGACATGTCTTACTAAATCTTCTTAGTGACATGCCAGATCCGGTCGTGGTGTTTGGGCCGGGTTTGGGGTGTTACAATTGCGGTTGTGTGGCCACCTCCGAATCCCTCACAGCACCGATCCGCCTAAGACTAGGGCTTACCTATACAGATAAACAGAGGGGTGAGTTTGCAAAAACTCAATGTGTAACCCATATAAGCACAATGGCCAATCGGGCCGTAGGTAAGTACAGTCTGGGCCAAAGCCCACATCAATAACAGTTCAGATCAGTTGAGCCTTAGTCCATAACAGTATCAGTATTAGTGTGGGCCTTAGCCCATTTCAGTGACAGTAACAGTTTAGGCATGCAATCAGAAATCCTACCCAACCAGCCTCTACACTCCACTCCGTCCAGCCCAACACTCCATGTGGGAATCAAATCAACCCACCCATCCCTACACATGCAGCAGGGCTATCAGTACAGTACACTTTTTCCAATCATAATAATCCCATGCCATGCAACATATCACACATGGATGCAACATATATATCATGGCATGCTCATATACAGTCATACATAACATAAGGCATACAGTCAATTAATATCATAAGGGCATAACAGTCGTTTTACCATAGGGGCGTAACAGTCATTTTATACTATAGGCGTATAACAATCATTTTATTAGTTTGGGGTCTAGGTATACTTACCGACCCATCAATAGGTTCACAGTCTTCTCAGGCAGTGAACATGGGCCCAATGCCCATTATGCGGGCCCATATGGGCCCACATGCCCGTGTGGCCCACATAGCCCAAAATTGGTCTCGGTCATGAAAATTATACAGTATGGTCCAATATTCTCCACACGTTCGTGTGGTTTACCCGTGTGGGGCCCACAAGCCCGTTGGCCACACGGCCCATTTCGGCTTAACTTGGCCTAAACGGCCTAAGACTACGAAATCGCTCATGGTGGCCTCAATAGTCTAATGCCCACGTTTTATGCGTTTGATTTACCACACGAGCGAGCGCACGCTCGTGTAGCATCAATTTTTATATTTCTCCGGCTTTTACCGGTTTACAATTTGGGCAGTGTTTACACACCTGGTTTCTATTCGTTGAGGAAACCGTCCACACCTTTGGAACCTACACTTGAACAAACAATAACAATTAAACACTTAAAGCCCTACTCAATCGATAACACACGAGTTGACCAAACGTTAACTAATAACAACGTTACCTTCAATCGAGTAAAGAGGGAGGTTTCGCCCACATAAATGCCAATTAACGATCTTCCACCCATCGAATAACTCCTAGGCACCAACCGAAATCAGATAAGCATTGATTCATCAGGAAACAAGATAACAATTTACTATCTTCACTTACCAATAAAGTGAGAAGAGTACCCACTACGAAATGTAAGAACTTATCGGCCAATAGAGAATGATAACCAGAACAACAGAGAAGGGAAAATAGTCAACTGCACGGGAAGAAATGAATCACTAAAAAGAAATGAAAGGGGAAGGATGAGAAAGAGGGAAAAGATTTAGCCAAGGGAAAAGGAAAAGTTTGCTCACCTTTTTCAGAAGAGTAGTATTTTGGGAAGTCGAGAGGGAGAAAATAGGAACACTAATATGACAGGAGCAGCAAGAACAGAATCGACATAATGAGGGTAAAAAGAGAAGAGATTTGGCAAGGAAGAAACAACAGCAAGCGTCAAAAATATTTTGGGAAAAGAAACGAAGAAGAGGCAAGGAGAGGAAGAAGGTATATTCGGCCAAAACGGTTGTCAAAAAAAAAAAGTGAACAGAAGAATACCCAAAGACCCCTACCACAGTCGGCCTTCAAGCAAAAAGAGAAATATAATGCAAAATCGAAATATGGAGCATACCAAATGAGAAGTACCATTCTGGCCGAAATTCTTGAGTGCCAGAGTCTATTTTTGGCATAACTCTCCCTCTCCCATCACCTCCCTTGATTTTCTCCTAAAATCTCTCATCAAATCTCTCCACCTGGTCACACTTCCCCTCAACCACTCAATTTGAATTCTCCTCAACCACTTGTTGTTTCGGTCAAACTCAACACCTCCACGCAAGACAAAGACAAAACAAATACTCCACTGCTCCCACCAAGATTCAAACACCAGTCCTCTGGCATAGGTAACACGCCACTTACCCCTAGACCAGCAGACTCTTTATGTCATGCTTTACCCACAATAATTTAAAAGCCTACTAACTATAGGCAAGGGTTTTATTCCTTAAAAGTAAAATTTTTGCACAAGCCCAGGCTTGAACCCAAGACTTCTCAAACACTCCCAAACACACCCAAATCACTCAACCACTGAAGCAACAGGTATTTGTGTTACAAATAGGCAAAAATAAATACTTACATTTTTGGGGCGTTACATTTATGGATTAAGATGCCTTCATAGTGTTCGAAGATCTATCTCTTAGCTTTGAAACGTACTTTGAATCACTCGATTTCGAGTTTAGGAACTCAAGTTATGACTGTTTTAGTGAAGACTGCACGAGTAGAATTTCTAGAAGGGATAATAATGGGAATTACGAGTTTCGGGCTTTTAATTCGAGTTTAAATTATATTAGGTTCAGGTTTTAGGCTTAATTTTTATTTTGCATGAGCCCAATATTTTATTTATCATCTCTTATTATTTTATTTTTTTTTATTATTTTTTTATAATTATTAAGTATTTTAAGTTATTTAGGAGTTTTATGTCAATAAAAAGTTTAGTTTAAAACTGTTTCTTGTTTAGGTTAATTAGAGTTTTAGTATACTTAAGAGTTTTATTCAAATTTATTTAGCTAGCCTATATAAAGGCCTTTACATTGTACACAATGGAATCAATTCATTATTATTCAACAAACTTTTTTTGAGTTAATAAATTCTCTTTGAGTTTTTCTTTTAAGAATTTTTTTGAATTTTTTAGAAGAGTTTTAACAATCTTATCATATTGTGGGGATCATCTTCCAACTTTTTCTTGCTAAGTTTTCTTTTTTGGAGGGGATATTAGAGCCTCTTGAAGAGGGTTGTGAATTCTTCTTGTTTTTAAGACTATTTAGGACTTCTACACACCACGTTCTATTTTTTCCATCTATCTTCTTTATTTTTTTTTTGTTATTGTTCTAATATTTGATTTATTGTTCTATTTTATTTATCGTAGTTATATATTTCAATTATTTTTCTTCAACTTTTTTTGTCTGGCTTGGATTCGATTGCGTTTCAGGTTGTGACAAAATTTAAATTTCTTTCTGAACATCTAGAGCCTTGAGTCAAATCCGTAACTTGGACAAACCCTACAATCCTCTTCCGCAATCATCCACCTCATTTCTTTATCATAATATATATTAAAAAGTACATTTATATTCAAATATCACATTTAAATTAAATTAAAATTTAACTAATATTAAAAAAAACTATAGTTTGTAACTTTAATTAAATTAAATAAGTAGTTTTCTGATACATAATATTCAATAAACCTAATTAAAATAAATAATAAATGTTAATATTGTTTTAACATTGTTCAATCAAAATTTAATATTTACATAACCTTATCTAAAATTATACATTTATAAAAAAACAAATTATTATTATAAAACATTTTATAGTACATAAAAGAACAACATAGGTATATGTTAATGTTTATTTAAAATTTAATTATCAAAGTTTATTAATTTAAAATTAACATTATACTTTTATAAAATATTTTAAGAAATTTAAATAATATATTTTTAATTTATACTACAGTTAATTTTGCATCACATTGTATAAGAAACTAACTTATGATTATTTGAGTGTTTCAAATTTAACATAGCTAAAGACCTCAATAACAAATATGAATGAATTTCAAATTAATGCCACAAATAATCGTGCGCATAACAAAAAGTGGTGGCGATAAAAGTCCGCTATTTTTTGTAAATCTATACTTTTTGAAACAATTTATTTGAAGAGAGAATAAGTGTCAAATATAACTAAGTGATGCATAAATAGAGAGAGACGAAATTTAAAATCTCACATTTTCAAGGTAAGTTTTAGGGTTTCAATTTTTTACCTTATTTGATTCAATGGTCTGTTCGGAACTTTAGGGCAAGAGAGAGCTTGTATCATGCATTGGAAGAGGATAAGAGGGATCAAATATAAGGCAAAGAAAGACGAGGCATGTTTGGGAAGAGAGATGAGTGTGGGTTGCGGAGTTTTTTTCTAAAAGGAAATTTTAAAAGTGTTTTTTTTTTATTTATGATTTTAGTATAAACGTTGGGTAATTATTACTTGGTATATGTATTTTATTAAACTAAGTATTTTATATAAAATACAAAGTAAATTTTTATTTTATATATTTTGATTTTGTTATGTTTCTGAAAATATTTATGTATTTATATATTGATTTGATTTTTTAAAATTATGACTAAATTAACATAATATATAAAAATTAAGGTTAAATTTATTATTATACCAATTTTTAAACTGTCACCTTACCATTCATTTTAGGAGATTTTACTTTGATTTTAATGATAATAAAATAATTAATATCTAATTTTAATAAATAAATTTGCATCAATAATAATTCATTTTATCAATTTAAATAAAAATAATAAAAAATTATTGATTGAGTCTTAATTCGATGATTACGTAACATTATTTCTAATACAAAAAGGCGTGAGTTTAGAGTACATATGGTTAGAACTTATAATTTGATATTTTGTTAAAAATAGAAAAATTAGTCAAATATTTAATTTAAGAAAAATAATTAATTAAGTAATTGGTAATTTATTTTATTAATATTTTAATCAATTAAGGAATTTTACTTGAATGTTAATAGTAATATCTTTTATTAATACTTTATTTTAATTAAGAAAACAATATTTAAGTAATTTATTTTAATAATTTTCAAAAGCGAAAAGTCATTGACTATTTGTAGTTTTAGAGTTATAAATAGAGATATAGATAAATGTCCTTTAAAAGCATAGGGTGAAAGATGAGAAGTCCCTGTCACCATTATAGCCCATGTCTGCCTGCTTTTGGCTCAACAGTACTGATTCCCAAACAACACCTAAATGATAGTGTGACCATCCATCCCTATTCACTCATATTTCCAACACTTTCAAATCAATTTCCCAACTTTATTTCCATGATTTTCTACCTTGGTTTTCCTTTCATTCCTATTCTATTTTAATAAATTACATTAGTAATCACCTAATTATTAGTATTTTTTATTATTTAATTATAAAAATTATAAAATCTTCATTTAACTATTTAATTTTATCTTTTCAATCTCCAGTTAATTAATGATGGCAGTTTTAAAATTGGCATAATAATAATTTTAACCTCAATATTTATAAATGTGTCAATTTAGTTTTGATTGTAAAAAAATAACCCTAAGCATTTACACACTGTATTAGACTTTTTATGTTTCCATTTTATATATTTTCAATTAAATTTAGTTATAAATTTGTTTTTAAACTTTTTAAGTGAAATAGTCAAAAAGAAAAGTAAAATTGTAAAAACAAAAACACCAAAATACACAATATGTAAATATTGAGGTTAAATTTTTTAAAATCAAAACTAAATTGACACAATATATAATTGTTGAGAGTTCAAATTATTACTATACCAATTTTAAAAGCTGGCTGATGGTGGCCACTGGTGACAAAATAAAAACAATAAAATTAAATAGTTGAGTGATCATTTTAACTTTTCATAGTTGAGTGATAAAAAAAAATATAGTTAAGCGACTATTTTGTAACTTTCATGGTTGGGTGTTAAAAGAAATTTACTAATAGTTGAATGACTGCTAGTGTAATTTACCCTTGTTTCTTTTTGCTCATCTCATGGGTTTCTTTCGTCAATTTGTAAGGATTTTAAGTTATGCAGTGTTACTCCATTAGGGAAACTGAAAGTATCAGAACCCTGTTACCATAATCTATTATTATTTTCCTTAGAATCTGTATAATACAACATTTTCTTTTTTTGAGTAAATGTAATACAACATTTTCGTCTACTTGTTACTTTGTCTCAATGCTTTCTTTTTGTGTATGTATATGAAAAAAAAAAGGAAAGAGTAACTATCATAAAGCATTGATCTTTACATGCTTAGAAAACAAACAGATTTTAATAAATGAATATCTATTAGGTTTTTTTAGAAATGTCGGGAGGGTGTGATGAATGAGTGGAACCCATTTCTCTGCTGCCATGTTTGCGTTGGGAATCCTGATGATGCTGCTCCTGCATTTGCAATCAATTGGTGAGGACCCTGTTGAGCACTCCTTGACAGTGATACATCACTCCCAATTTGGACTCCATTGCCGCTGTTGCTTGCTATATGAATCTAAGATTTTACACAATTTCAGGGAAAAAAAGTGGGTTAGTTAGCTGAAGTTTCCCGGCTCAGCCTAGCTATAACCTGTCAATACTTGCATTCAAGTCCGGCTAGTTACTAGTTAGCTGGACTTTCTTGTTATATAAAGCAATTACTGATATATGGTTATAAACACAAACCTGATAAATTGATGGATTGACAATGCGGGGAGGAAGAATGTGAGACATATGATTCTCCCCAGGACCAGGTCTTCTCAATTGCCCATATCTTTGCATTTCATTGGACTTAATTGAGAGTGGAGATTGTATAAGCTTATCCGATCTTCGATGAGGATCATCACCTCTACAAGCTTGTTCTTCCTGCTGAATTTCCTGGTACACAATCAACAAAATAATATAAAACCCCACTACCTATGGAACACTTGTATGTAGATGATTCAGAAATGAAAGTGAAAAAGAGTACCTCAGGCTTAAATCCCTGATATCGCCAATCAGTTTGAGGTGGACCAGATTCTGGATTGTTTTGCTTTGAAACTGAATTCCCCAAGCTCAAATCAAGATTGTGACCTCCACCAGCATTGCCTGAAGTTTCTAAACAACAAGAAATTATGAAAACTCATTTTCATGGATCGAATAAAGATTGGAAAAGAGATCTCAACAAAGGGTAAGCCGTACTGACCTCCACCATTGTTAAGCTCATTGCCGTAAATGCTGGGATCAAAGTTGGTGACAGCGTCTCTGCCATTGCACTTAATTGCAGCCTTGTCGTAAGCCCTGCAAAGAGGGGGTCCCCAACCATTAAAAATCCAGCCGACTAGCATCAAATTTAAAAATGGAAACTAAAATAAGGACAGGCACTGACCTTGCTGCTTCAATCTCGGTGTCAAACAAGCCTAAATAAACGTATCTGTAAAAGAAAATTCAACTACTTTGAGTATACGGTAGGGATAATGGAGTAGATGATGAGAATAATAAGATATAAAGGGAAATAAAGAAAGGGTTACTTTTTGCCTAGAAATTGGCCGAGTCGAGCTTCCCATCTTCCACACTTGTGCAAGGTAACTCCTCTGTATTTGGAGCTTCCTCTAGGAAAGCCAGTGCTTTGTCGGCGAAGTACATGCACAAATTCTTCCTTCGTTAGATTTCTCATCTGTTTCAAGTCTTCCTCGTAATCTTCTACACTGAAATTTATGTCTGCTTCTACTCCCCGGAACTTTATAGCTGCTCTATCATATGCTCTGAAATATTTTACAAATGATTTTTTATCATTTTGCAGTGGACTTCTTTTTTAAAAATAAATAAATAAAGGGTTCAGTCTAAGCTCACCGTGCAGCTGCATGTGATGCATTGAATCCACCTATAAAATCACATCCGGCAGAAAAATAAGAACACAAGATTTGTATGAAAAACAATACTAGTTAAAAAAAAAAAAAAAAGACAGTCATACATACCTAAGTAAACTTGTTTTCCACAATCCCTGTGACAAAACAAATAAACAACCTTAAGGTTGTGATTGGTTCGAAATGAAGGCTTTTTGTTGCAGTAATAAAAATATCAGGAACTAACCAAATATGAGACTCCCATCGGCCGGTTCTTCTATAATAAGTAACACCTCTATATTGAGAGCTTCTAGACCTCGGTCCTCGCCGGCTTTTCTTCATCGGACCTGACGATTCAACGGATTTTCCGCCACAAAGATAGGGCTCTGATTGACGGAACTTTATACCCACCCAGTGAGCCCGAGGGAACCCAGGTCCAGTTCCGGTCCCCATTTCCGGGTCTTCATCGAGAGGGAACAACTGCCGGGTTACCGGAGTCGGGTCACTACTCTCCATGGATTCTTCTTCATCATAAGGCACTGAGAACCCAAAAATCTTGCTACCTTTCTTCTTTAAAGCTGTTTTAACTCCCTCCCTATCTTCTTCTTCTTCTGATCCATCCTCGATCACCACAGCTGACGAACATGAATTCGACATGGATCCGAACCGTTTACAGTTACCTGCATCTCCATATTTGGAAGTTCTCTGCGTTGAGCACCCCTCGTATTCTTCTTCTCTTGCCTCATATGGACAGTCATTAAGATCCCACATTTTTTTCTCTTTACAAATTCTCAGTTTATGATCTCAGTCAAAACTACATACAAACCAAGAGCCAAAACTTAAACAATCATGATCACCATATTCTCTTAAGAATCAAAAAGCTAAAAAGAGAGAACTAAAACTCTTCCTTTCTCTCAGTATATGAAGCAGAATAAATAAATGAAGGATTGGGTTACGAGTTAAAAGAGTTAGCTTAAAGCTGGTAAAGTTAGGAACGGGAGGAGTTTGAGGAAAAATGTGAAGACCCCAATGCATCAAACCGAAGCCTGAGGTTTGTTTAAGTTAAGCTTCAACCAAAGCGATCTTCTTTCTTATTGGCAGATTTTTATATCAATAATGGTGAATGAAATGAAGTCCCATCTGTTTCTAGTTAAAGTTTTACCTTCTCTTTCCTTCTCTCCTTCCTTGCATCTTGATCGTTTTGCTTTTAAGGTCATTCATTTCCAATTTCTTACAAAAGAAAAAAATGTTTTAGAAAATAAAATAAAATAGAATTTTTTATTACAATTCTTCCTATTTTTATTTTTAAAAATTTAATATCTTTACCTTTTAAGTTTAAAAATTATATTAAATTTTTATTAAATTCGTTGATATGATATTTTGACTCTTTAAAATGTTGATATGATAGCTATTAGAGGTGTGCATAGGCAAGGCCGGGCAGGAGTTGGTGAGGTCCAACTAAAAATTTAGCCGTTCATTGGGTTCATTGGCCCGGACTAAAAAATGGGCCTAAAATTTTGCCAAGCCCGGCCCATATAAAAATACTAAAACCCGGCCCGGCCCGACTAACCCGTATTAATTTTTATATTATTTTATATAATTTTTAAATATATATAATACATCAAAAATATTAAAAAAATTAAAATAAATATTTTCAACAAATTGAGAAATAAATTTTAAAAATATGTAGACTTAAATAACACTAAAATATATGCAACTTAACAAGTAAATTCCTCTAAAATAATAACAAAATTAACAAATACTTTTAAAATAATAACAAAATTAACAATAAAATAAGTTTTATATAATATCTAAACAATAACAACAAAATAATAGAAACATAATAGTAAAATGGTAGCAAAATAAAGAGAAAAACAATAAGAAAATAATATTTTAAATTTTTTTTTGCCTTTAATGAATTCGGGGCGGTAAGCCGCATGGGCTCGCCAAGAAATTCTTACCGAGGTCGGCCCATTTTTAAATGGGCCTCATTTTCATCCAAGCCTATTTTTCGGACCTATATTTTTACCCGAACCTCCCATTTTTCTAGGCGGGCCTTGGTAGGGCCAGTATTCAAACCATGCTCACTCTAATAGCTATCTAATAAAATGTAATATTATAATAAACTTAAATTTAATAATTTTTTAAGATATTAGCATTTGAATTTATATTTTTAAATTTGTAAAGTACATAAATTCCTTGAAATAAAGTAAGAGGCTAAATTCCATGATGGTAGATTTTAAGATTTAGTTTTGGGGCTTAATAAAATTTGTAAAGACTTTAGAAGTTTAATGAAAATTTTAAAAAATTGGGGTCTAATTGAAATTTTTGTGAGAATAATGAGAATTTAAAAAAATTAAAAGAAATTAATTAAAATTTTCAAAAAAATAAAAATATAATGAGTGAGAATTTTAAAAATTGAAGGACCTAATTAAAATTTTTGAAAAATTAAAAAAAATCAAAATTTTCTAAAATTTTGGGAGCCTAGGCTTCCCAAACCCCAAAGGATCCGTCTCTCAAATTCCAAATATACAAAAAAAAAAAAAAAAAAAAAGTAGGAACTTTATATATATTTTAACCTTTTCTTTTTAATATTTGGACATAATGAAAATGTATTTTCCTATTTTTCCGAAATACAATATCAGCATAAATATTTATTGTATTTCAATAATATTTTTATGAAAAATAATATTATGCTACTATTAAATATAAAATAATATTGTGTAGTATTAAATTTTGATTGTAACCTCCTCAACTTGGTCTAAATGTTAAGGCCAAATTCGAAAGATTATATTGGCCACCAAAATAGTCTAATAAAACTATTGGAGTTTTAAAAAAAATTTGTTTAAAACATTTATTTTAATTTCTAAAAAAAACTTTGCGTGCTTCCAAAAGGTACAATTTAATTTCAAAAATCGATTGATTTTATGATTGTTTTGCAAAAGTTGAATTCTCTCTCTCTCTCTCTCTAAATATATATATATATATATATATATATATATATATATATATATGTATGTATGTATGTATGTATATCTTTCTAGCCTATTTTACATAGTCATGTAGTAGAAAAGTGATATTTAACATAGATTTAATGAAAACCAAATTTTATGCATAATTAATTCAAAATTCATATTTCAACATTCTAATATCAAATAATATGTCATGCATGCTAAATAAACCTAAAATTTAAGTCTCATGCCATTGTTCAAATAAATCAATACAGTTCCAAATAATAGAATTTATAAAATCTAAATACTTTTTAATAAAAATATTAATATGAGCCGAGACCTTCGGAATGCCGAGTTTGCATTTTAACCTTATGGTTTATCTGTAAAGATGAGAATAAAAGAGGGATGAGCTTAAGCAGCTCAGTGTGAGTTCAATGGCAATAAAATTAGTGCAAATAGTAGGTAAAGCATACAAAATAACAATTATCAGAACAACTACACACATATAGCGATTCAGAGTATCAGTTCTTTATATCAAGACATCAATATAATATTTCAAATTTCACAATCATGCATGTACATGCTTATGAATGGCGATGTAGTTTTAATTTATCAGAGAATATCCTACCTAATTCTGCTACACACCACAGTATGAGTTCCCCAGAACTCATCCATCCTTACACACCGTGTTGTGGATGAACTACTAGTCGTTGCAAATGAACTTCTAGTAATAAAAATTATGGATGAACCACCAGAATTTTTAGGTTAAAAAAAATTTACAGACAAGTTGTCAGTACGTTGTGGATGAACCACTAGTTGTTGTTGTAACGCCCCAAAAATCCTTTATAGTTATTTTCGTGTGTTTGTGACAAATCTGTATCTGCTTCGGTGGTTAAGTGTTCTAGGAGTGTGTGAGAAGTCTTGGGTTCAAGCCTTGGCTTAGGCAAAATTTTTGTTTTCTTTAAATAAAGCTCTATCTATAGACAGTAGGCTTTTAAGTAAATGTTGGTAAAATATGTCAGAATGAGCCTATTGGTTTGGTGGTTAAGTGGAGTGTAAATAAGCGGGAGGTCTGAAGTTCAAGTCTTTACGCAAACAAGGGAATTATTTTGCTGCTTGTGCCGTGTGAGAGTTTGAGATGGACTAGAAATCTGAGTAGTGCATTTAGGGGGGAGTTTGATAGAGAGAATTAAGGGATTTTGGAGGTTATCAAAAAATCTGATGGAGTTGTATTATATTTTTCAAAATTTTCTTTCCCCAAAGTTTTTGGATGCCAATTCCCTCCTCTCCTCATCTACTGAAATTTTTATTTTCTCCCCCTTTCTCGTTTATCCAATTTTGCCTCTATCTATGTATCTTTTGACTTCGTACGTTCTGGTAAGTGGAGTTTTGCTCTCTTTAACTTATGTTCTTCCAACTCTGATTTGGGGGTTTTGACGTTTGGCAGCAGCATCTTGCGTGGATTAAGGTCTCCTCGTGCTATTGCATAATCAACTGTTTCGAGGTGTTGGGGTAAGTTTTTATCACTTAAGGGATGCATTTCTCATTTCGGATTCGGTTTTGGTTCGATTAATTAAGTGATAAACTGAGTGAAATTAGTAAATTATAAGTTCTGGAGTGTTCGAGGGTCGTTTTAGCATCAATCGAAACCAGGTGTGTACCTGAAAACATAGAAAATGAGAATCAGCAAAGAAAAATGATTCTGTTGACGCCACACGGCAGCGTGGTAGGTCGTGTGTAAGGTTGTGAGCCGCAACACGACCGTGTGATCGATGAGCCTGGCCGTGCGCACGTGACACGACCGTGTGATGGCCAGGCCAGGTTGTGTATGACACACGGGCTTGACCTATTGGGTCATGTGGGCCACACGAGCGTGTGAAATTCTAGGCCAGGCCGTGTGGTCCATACGACCAAGGCCAATTTGGGCAGGCCACATGGGCATGTGAGCCCATTTTTCTGAAATGATTTGTAAGGTTACACGGGTCGCTCAAGTTGACTGTGGACTAACTGTAAAGTTGGTAAGCATTACTTAGACCCCTAATTACGTGATCCGATTATGTGATAAATGTGTTAAGCATGTTGCACTTAGCATGTATACTGATTTGAATGTGTGATCTGATAATTGCATTATAGCATGTCATCGATTGTATGCTGCATTACATTAGGGTGGGTTGATGATATTGGAGGAAGTATCTGAAAGGCTATTAAGCCTGTTATCTGGCAGTTCAGCTACAAATATCTGATTACGTGTCGCATTTCGGTACAACATGGTTTGTAGGGATGGGTGGATTGATTTTATCCTCACATGGTGTGTAGGGTTGGACCGAGATGGTGTACAGAGGCTGGTGAGTAGGATTCTGATATTCTATTCTGTTCTATTCTATATATTCAATATCTGAGTGGGAAAAGGTCCACACAATTTTGTAATGGGTTCAGACTCGAACTGTAAATATATGACTGATTTATGATATTATGCTATGTGCATATTTTCTGTGGGGATTACACACTGATTTTGCGAAAACTCATCCTTTTTCTGTTTAATCTGTTTAGGTAATCTCCAACATTAAACAGATCGGTGCGGCAGAGGACTCGGTGGTAACTATGGTTCTGGACTTTCACGGTTTTTATCCCGATTTACGATTATTGGTTTATTTTGATGTAACTCACGGACTTTTGAGACTTTCTTAAATGTGGTTTTTTATTTATTATTTTTATGGATTCATAACTGCTAGACGTAGGAAGGCTTGGTTTTCAAAAGCTAAAGTATTTTTTAAACCCTCGATCCCTTAGACAATTCTCGAAAACAAAGGGGTTTCTCTAAAATGGACTGATTTACTTAATTAACTCAGTTTTTCATAGCAATGAATTATGTTTTAAACAATCGACTAGATGAGTAAGCGATTTCTGGAATCGATAAGAGTAATAAGAATGAACATGGTTTTATCATAACAAAATAGTTTTCAAAATTCCCTTCCATGTGACATCGCCATAGTCAGCTATAACGTCTAGGTCGGGTTTGGGGTGTTACAATTGTAGATGAACTATTAATTTTTCCTTCATTCATATCGTCTCACCCCATGCAATGCAATATGACATGCTTATAACAGATCAGTACAGTAATAGTAGACATGCTTAACATTTATTCGGTTCATTAGTGATAGTAGGCATGCTGAAAATTCAATCAGTAATGTAATGGTAGAATTAATGACGCAGTTTATTAGAAATTCAGTAACAGTAGGCATGTATCATTCACATATCATGCATATAATAAAAATAATTTAGTCAATCTGGCCCTAATGGAACGGTAGTTTTGGGACCACGAATCTGAGCCCGAGAAATATTTAAATATTATATTTAGTGTTTATTATATATGAATTTATGTGTGAAAGTTTCAGAGAAAAATTTTATCGTTTAAGTATTGAATTTGATAAAAGGATTTAATCGCGTAAAAGGTAAAAGTGGCATACTAAAGTGTAATGTGCTAATTTGAGCATGGCTTTTAATAGGAAGTATTGAAAGGGTAAATAACCCATTTTAAGAGTTAGTGGCTGGTCATGGACAAGTTTTTCCTTAAGATATAATATTTTGTTATTATATTATAAAGGTTAGTTAGGTAATTTAATAATAAATTAATATAAGTTAAAGTAAAACAAACAAAAGGCCAATTTTTCTTTCATCTTTGTTCATGGCCGAATGTAGATAAGAAAAGGGGTGAAGAAACTTTGAAAATTTTGGCAACTATTGGGTTCAATTAGGTGAGAATTTTAGCTCGGTTTTTGTTGATTTTTACGTTTCTGAGATCGTTGCTTAGTGTACTAGCTGACCCATGTTGAAATTTTTGAATTCAAGCATGTGTGATATTCGGCCATTGAGATTTTCTTGTGGTTTTTGATGTTTGATGTTTTAAATTAAAGATATGCTTAAGATGAAAATATTTGGTGTTGGAAATTTTGGTGATTTTGAGTAATTAGGGCTAATTTGTAAAAGTAAATTTTAGAGGGCTTATTTGCAAAATAAATGAAAGGAATGGACTTATAATGCTCTTGTGAATATTCGCCCTTGTATGGTTTTTGTTAATTTTGTGTATTTTGTGTTTTAGGTAAAAAGGATTAAATTGTAAAAATTTGAAATAGTAGGGGTAAAATGCTAAATTGCCTATTTATGTGCTTAGGGACTAAATTGAGATGAAATGTACTTGAATGAGCTAAATTTTAATGTGTTTTAGATCAAGATCAAAGAAAAACGGATTTAGATCGGGGAAAGACGAAGGTTCTCGAATAGCCGATTTGCACGGTCTATCGACAATCGAGGTAAGTCCTTAAGCGAACATATGTTAAAAGTTTATTTATAAATCTAATGTATGATGAAATTGGTATAATTATAGTATTAAGTCATGAATTGGCCGAATGTGATGATAATAAAATTGGATTGGTTGAAATTTTATTTAATGTGAAATGAAAGATTAACTATAATTACATTCGGGCTTTAATGCCTAAAGGTGCTTCGTGTCGTGCGGTGATTTATTTCGGCTTTAATGCCTCAGCGGGCTTTAATGCTCAGCGGTGCTTCGGTGATTTATTTGGGCTTTAATGCCTAGCGTGCTTCGTCAAGGTGATTTATTTCGAGCTTTAATGCCTAGCAGGCTTCGTGCAGGTGTTTAAATCTCGGACCTTTGGTCTAGCAGGTTTTATACCAGTGATTTTTAATACGAGCTTATGCTTATGAATGAAATGGTCTAGTTATGATGGTATTTGAATAAGCCAAGGTTTATTACTATAGTATGAGTGTTCGACCAAAAGTTATGTATCGAATCAAGTTTATGATATATGTGATGCTTATTGAATAAGCAAGTTGATAGAAATGTGTTCATATATTCGGTACTTAAGATACGTGATTAGAAAAGACATTGAGTTGATATGTTTACTTGCTTACTTGAGATTATTATATTGATATGAGAAATTATATCTATATAGGTTCGGCCATGAGCTATACATATAGATAATTGTACACATTCAATTATGTGCCCTCATCTTAAATGTACACGGAAGATATTATTCGGTTGTAAGTGGAAATATATATATCTTTGATTAGCAATCTGGGTACTATTGATAAGTCTCACATTTTAAGTGTACGTTGAATAATATTTCACTAGGTATGAACATTGATAATCGGCCATGATAGTACATATGTGTTATGTTAGTTCATAAATGTTAATAATGTTATTCTATTCAATTTAATTGAATACCTAGTTGAGTTGTAAAATTGCTTAAGGCTTACTAAGCTAAGTTAGCTTACTCGTATGTTTTCACTTTGTTTTATAGATTGTGATCAAGCTAAAGGCTCGAGGGTTCATCGTTGAAGTCATCCACACTATCAACTTATTTTGGTACTCTTAGAAGTTGAATTTTAAACACAAGGCATGTATAGGCTAGCTTGTTATTTTGAAGGATACTATGTTAATGTTTATAGCCATGCAAAATGGCTTGTCTTTTATTAATTAACTTAAGGTTATGCAAATCTTGAATATGGTAAAAGTGCAAGTTTGCTTGAATAATAATTATGGATGTGTTTTAAATCATGTTAAGCAAAACGTTGAAATATGTATGTTTGATATGTGATCACCTATATGAGTTTTTGATAGACCTTTTGAGTGTAAATAGGTGTGGTAGTTTAGTAAGTTTGGATTAAGACTCGGTGTATATTATTTGGATGTGTAATTTGGAAGCATGAGTTAGCCTTGTAAACTTTGTACTCGATAATAGGGGATATTAATGAACATGTACTTGAATGGCAAATCCAGTTATGAAAGTCATAGGTATATGAGTATCAAATGTGTTTTATGTGAATTAGTAATGAGATAGCCAAATGAGGGAAATATGGTCTTGATAGCATTCGGTCATATGCTTGAATATTGTATAATTTCAAATTAATAATATGCGTATGTATGTGATGATAGATAGATTAAATTTTGAGTCTATTATGCCATGCATTACATTTACTAAATTATGTTTTAGAAGTTGATCTTATTATGCATATCTAGACAAATGACATTGCATATGGAAAATTTGTATATGCTTGAATGGTATGCAAATTAGGTACGGTTGGTGCATGCAAAAGTAATGAATAAGTTGTATAAACATCTGTGGCTCAATTATGCGCATGTTAACAAATTTTAGGTGTGCATTGGATCGATTGAGTATTGGTTTTATTTGATTTTGGTATGAGAGATGTAATGTGATCGCCTATATGTTTATTTAAATGCCATGACTATTACATAGTTAAAACTGATTATGCTGTATATGACTTAAGTGATTGATTAAAAGTTGTGATATAACTAGTAATTCCCCGTAACCCTAATCCGACGACGGATACGGGTTAGAGGTGTTACATTTGAAAATAAGCGTAGATCCGGAGATTCCCGAATAGGTCAACCTTTGGAGGAACTCCGTCTTGCGTTCCCCTTTTTGTCCCGTGGACATTCGTAGTGGGGCATCTTTTTCGTTCATTCCTCCTTAGCTCAGATCATAAATTTCAAAATATACATATTACTAGGGATTCAATTGAGAGAAATAAAAATCTAAAAACAATTCGAGGACTATAAATGGACTAAACTGCACAATTCATAAAATTTTGGGTAAAACTATAAAATAAGGGTCATACGACCGTGTGAGAGGCTAAAGGACAAGTGGAAAGAGTACACGACCGTGTGGCCAAGAAGTGTAACAGGCTGTGGCCGTGTGAAAAATGATAAAGTAACCCTACAAGAGAAACACAGCCATGTGGAAGGTTCTTAGTCGTGTGAAAAACGAAGGTGCCCTAACATAATAGTAGCACATAACCGTGTGGTCCACCCGTTTGGTCCACATGCTCGTGTGGCCCTAAACCTACATATAGTTTGCCCTAATTTACTTGATAAAGAACACACATCTTTCACCAAGGGTCCAATCGATGTTCCTCACGCTTGATTTTGGTTCGATTCACCTAAATTCGATCCTTCAAACAACATTTACACATGAATTAATGGTTGGTATCAAGATTTGGCAATATTAACAAAAGATTTGGCAAGATTTTAAGTAAATCGATTAAATCAAACCTAAAGATTAACGTTGTACATTAATATTACAGAAATACGAGATCTAATCATTGGAACAAGATGTACTTACCGTTTCTTGGCAATGATTGGGATGCTATTGATAATAATTAAAAAACTGATATAAAAAATGATTGAACAGGGAGAAAATTTTGATTCGGGAAAGCAAAAATAGTTATCAACAATTAGGATGAAAATATGATTTAAAGAAAAGGAAAAGAAAAGAAAAATAAAAGAAATAGAGGATGAAAAGGAATTTATAAAATTTGAAAAGAGACAAACCTAATCCAAATGAGAAAAGAATGGTTAAATAGCTTAAGGTTTAAAACCCTAGGGGCAATAAGGGTAATTTATCCAAAGCTACCGACATTAAAAGAAAAAGAAATGGGAATGAGTGTAACACCCCACACCCAAGACCAATACTGGGTCTGGATACGAGACATTACTATGCTTGAAGTCACTTAAACATGTACTTACGAGCTATAAAATTTCGTTCCAACTTAAAAAAAATTTCACTTTCTTAGTCAACACATACATTATAAGGGCCTATGAGGCCTTAAACTCATGTCTGAAAACTTTCAGAACTAAATCAAATAATTCATTTTTGAAGCAGGGTTCACATGGCTGTGTGACTTGGAACATGCCCGTGTACCCTTAAGCACACCCATGCCCTCAACCCGTAGGAAGCTACTGACTATTTTCGCACGGCTTAGACACACCCGTGTCTTCCAACCGTAGAAGGCTACTGACTAATTTCACATGGCCATGACATGCTCGTGGGCTTAGACCGTATGCTAAATCTTGATATACTGGCTAAATCAGCACGGTCTGCGCACACGCCCATGTCTAACCCATGTGTATAACATGGCCTATACACACGGTTGTGGAATTTACCCATGTCCCATTCTGATTAATAATACTAAGGTGTAGGGTTAACACGGCCTTGACACACGCCCGTGTGTCCAACCGTGTGGGCACTTATAGGCTATTTACCAAGCCGCTAGCCACCCTGAAATGAAGATCATATCCATACACAATTCAACGATGCAATAACAACCCAATTTTATGAATAATACTACATGCTTCATTGATCTCAATAAACAGAAATACTTAGTCAAATTTGGGCAATCACTAGCCATATACAAAAGAATAATAAACTTGATAGCCTTTACAAAGGCCCTTCTAAAAACATGTCCACAAAATGAATGTTTCCTATACATGCCATACTTAGTAAAGTAACTTGGCTATACCAAAATAAGAGTTGATAGTGTGCTACAAGCTCCGACTCTGATGATCCACAAATTAGCTTGGCGGGACTACATAGAAAGAAACAATCAAATACGTAAGCATTTAGCTTAGTAAGTTTGCATGTAAAACACATGTCAATAAGGTTGCTTAATAAAAACCATTTAGCATAACAATAGTATCGTAATTTCAGCTCTAAAGCTTACTTACTCATACTTGGTTCTTACATATCTCATGATGCTCACTGTACTCATTTTTGTATAGTAAACATGATATCTGAGTCACTTGATCACATTGATCAGCGTACTTAAACAATAATCATTATGATCTCTAATTTTTCATTCATAACATGAGTTTTATTTAATTCATTTTGATGCTAGCTTTGCTTTCTTAGTCCTCTTGTTACCTCATTATTAATCTTACTTATTTGCCTGATGAACTTCTACGAATACCGAGGATACTAGATCTCTTCCCACTTAACATGCCACCAAAGCCATATCTTAGGCATGGTCTTACATGGAATTTCTCATCTTGGTTTCAAGGCCATGTCTTGACATGGACTTACATGAAGTCTTGCCCTTGATAACTTACTCAATGCCAAGCTTGTCTTGGACTTATATGATATCTTGATCAATTCCAAGCTTGCCTTGGACTTACATGATATCTTGATCAATGTCAAGCTTGCCTTGGACTTACATGATATCTTGATCAATGCCAAGCTTGCCTTGGACTTACATGATATCTTGTGTGGTATATCGGGTATCCTGAGGAATTCATATTCAATCGGGGCTTGCTCATGTTTAATCTCTTTGTTCACAAAAATGATAGGCATTACAAAATAGCAATGTATATTATACTAAGCAATTCAATGATAGTAATCATAAAGCTTAGAAATCATACAAACTTACCTCAATATACAAAATGTAGGGAGATGTGCAATTTAGTCCTCAACCTTGTTCTTGCCTCGATTTCGATCGGGGCTTCATTTTTCTTGATCTATAATCATGAAATTCATTCATTTAGATTTCCTATGATCATAATACATCAATTTCTACACTTGGGCAAAAATAACCATTTTGCCCTTGTACATTGGCAAAATTATGATTTTGCCCCTAGGCTCGTAATTTATTTTTCAACACATTTTCTCATTAAACAAGCCTAGCTAAACATTTATTTCTCTTACAACTACTCAAAATTCCAACTATTTCATGCATTTATGACACAATCTCACTCTTTGCATTTAAGTCCTAATTAGGTGTTTTCATGCAAACATCTTTCACAAAAGTTGTTTCTCATCTCCCTAACTTTCATTTTCTCCCATAAAAATGCAGCAAATAACAATGATTGCTCTCATGGTAAAAACTCTAAGCTTTACACAATATTGCACAATAGTCCCCTCATTTGAAAGCTTAAGCTTTAGGGGTTTCAAAAGTACAACTATTACTAAGAAAATCATCAAAATCACTTACTAAAATTGGAGGAGAGCTTGCTGAAAATTTTTGAGCTTTCAACCCTCAATGTGCTTGCAAAAAAAATCGGTGGAGAAAGATGAAGAGAAAGATGATATTTTTCTCTTTCTTTATTCTAATATTAAACTAGTCAAATTAACCACCAACTCCTACTAACTTTGACTTAATTTTGTCCATCTTTGTCTCCCACATAGCCCATGACCGGCCAAGCAATTAAAAGGGATAAATTGCCCTTTAAAATACCTCAATTTAACAATCTATGGCTATTTGGTACCCCTACCTTAAAAATAGAACTTTTGCATCTCATGCGATTTAGTCATTTTTCTCAATTGGTCATGCTATTAGTAAAATTAAGGCACCAAAATTTCTATATAATCATATAGTGACACCACAACACATAAAATAGTACTAAAATGATTCTCCTCAACCTCAGATTAGTGCTCTCGAGACCACTGTTCTGACTAGCCCCAAATTCAGGCTGTTACAATGAGGGGGCTCGAACTTAGGCTATCTAGGGAAGAAAGCTATCACTCAATTATTAGGCCTAAAGCCTATTTATTGTTTATTCATTTCGTTTAACCCTATATATTTTGGGTGTGACTTGACCTTAGGTTGTCGAAAATAAAATGGGAGGAAAGGAGCTCAAACTTGGGTCTCTAGGAAGAACTTTCTATCACTTAACCATTAAGCCTTAATTCAATTATTGTCTAACCATTTCAATTAACCCCATATATTTCAGAGCGTGATAACTCTCCATTCCTTTAAGAAATTTCGTCCTCTTTAGTGCCATGGTTCCATTACAGAACCTTAACTAGTGGCATCCATTTTCTTTTTAGAATATTTATCTCACGATCTAGAATTTGTACGGTTTTTTCCTTAAAAGACAAATTTGGTCTCACCTTAATCTCTTCGATTGGAACAATATAGGAAGGGTCGGATCGGTATCATCTCAAGATGGAGACGTGGAATACATCATGAATATGGTCCAATTTATGAGGTAATTCTAATTGGTATGCCACTGGGTTGACTCTTTTAAGAATTTTGTAAGATTCGACGAACTTAGGACTTAAATTGCCTTTTCGTCTGAACCTCAACACTTTCTGCCATGGAGTCACTTTCAGAAAACTTAATCTTCGACATTATACTCAATGTCCTTTCTCCATAGGTCCGCATACAACTTTTGCCTATCCGAAGTCATTTTTAGTTTATCCTGGATTAATCTAATTTTTCCTCAGACTCTTGTACTACTTCGGGACCAAAACTTTCTTTTCACCTAATTTTTTCCAACACAGTGGTGTTCGGCACTTACGATCGTAAAAAACTTAATAAGGTTTCATCTGTATACTCGACTGAAAGATGTTATTATAGGAAAACTCAAAAAGAGGCAAGTGTTCCTCCCAACTACCTCGGAAGTCGATAATACAAGCCTTTAACATATCTTTTGATATCTTAATAATCCGTTCAGATTGCCCATCAGTCTGCGGATGGAAAGTAGTACTAAAACAAATGAGTACCCAGTGCCTCATATAGTTTCTTCTAAAATTGAGATGTAAAATGAGGATCTCGATCGAAAATAATTGATACTGGTACTCCATGCAATCTTACAATCTCTAAGATATATAACTTAGCCAGCTTTTGTAGAGAATAATCTATACGGAGAAGTAAGAAATGAGTTGACTTAGTTAATCGGTCTACTACCACCCAAATTGAATCTTTCTTAGTAGGTGTTAAGGGTAATCCACTAACAAAGTCCATTGTTACTGGCTTCCACTTCCACTGAGGTATTTCAATTAATTGTAACAAACCAAAAGGCTGGTGTTCAACTTTTACTTGTTGACACATTAGGCACTTAGCTACGAAATCTGTCACTTCTCATTTCACTCCAGGCCACCAGTACAGTTCTATTAAATCTCAATACATCTTATTCCCTCGGGATGCATAACATAAGGGCTATTATATGTTTCTCGAAGTATAAATTGTTTTAGCTCCTTATCGCTTGACACACAATACCTCCCTCGAAAGCATAGAATATCATTGGCATTAAACCCAAAATCCTCAATTTTTCCATCCTCCACTTACTTTATCCATGGCAATAAGGACCCATCTAATGGTTATTTATCCTTAATCGTACTAACCAAGGTGGGTTTCACTTGCAGTTCTGCTACTAATCCTCCATCATCTACTTGACTTAACCTAACAAACATCACTCTTGGATCAATCATATGTTTTCTACTTAGAGCATTCACAACTACATTGGCTTTTTTGAGGTGGTATTCAATCACACAGTCATAGTCTTTTAACAAGTCTATCCACCTCTGTTGCCTCAAGTTCAAATCTTTTTAGGTGAGAAGATACTTGAGACTCTTATGATCAGTATAGATATAAAATTTCTCACCACACAGGTAGTGCCTCCAAATTTGAGTGCGAATACCACAACTGCCAACTCCAAATCATGAGTCGAATAGTTGCATTCATGTTGTTTACAGCAAAGTCTAAAGGGTTCATCGAGACTTTAAACAAAATCTTTGAAAGGAAAAACCAATGGCTATGGCATTTACTGAAAGGAACTAAAGGACGGTGATTACCTAATGGGGTTCTTTGCGTGTCTCGGGACAATCATGGGCAAACCTTACAAAACATGAGTTTAAGAAAATCCATATTGCAAAAACACGATAGATAAGGAATACCTTTGCGGTGCAATATGAATGGAATGCCCTTGTGGCACAATATGGAAGGAATGCATTTGTGGCGAAATATGAAAGGAATGTTTTTATGGCACATTCTTAAGAATCGCCTTAGTGGCAAACCATGAATAGATAACCTGTGGAAAATTTTGACATGAAAGCCTTTATGGCGGATTATAAAGAACGACCTCGGATGGGCAGCTCTGGTGGCATGTTTTAGAAAGACTCTTAGTAATGAACTTTGATGGACGTCCTTGTGGTGGGTTCTGTGCTAAGTAATCGGCGTGCTCTATGTTGCCCTTAAATGTAAACAGTGAAGCCAAAAGTACGAATTGTACATATGGACTATATGGTAAGGTAGGCCACAAAGGTTAAGGCTCTGTCAGAAATAGTGAATTGAAGAGACATGTGAAGTAATGAGCTAGTAATGAGATGGATTCTGAATAAAGACATGACATTTGTATATTCGAAGGAAGTACCTGTTACTTGTGTATGTTCTCCTCATTGATTCATGATGAGGTGATGGCTTAGAGATTTAGATAGTGTAAGAAAAGTATTAAAGACAATGAAAAGAAGGAAATAGTCTTAGAGTAAGGCATGACAATGGATGAGTATAAAAGAATAAAATTTGAGAAATATTCGCTAGAGACAAAGTTAAAGGTTAAGAACGATGAGATTGTCATACTAAAATATTGATTGCTATATACGAATATGACCCAGGTGAAAGATGTTACCCTCACTAAGTTCTTATAAACTTATATGTGATCGGCTCAAAACTAACTAATATTTCGACAAAGGTAAGCGCACCTACCGAACAGTAGTATAGTTGTGGTGAGTTCGAATATCGTATCCTCAAGGATTAAAATTACTAGTAATAACTATCTTTTTATTATCTAGCCTAATAATTAAGGGGTTTTGTTTTCAATCTAAAATTAACTAACTAATTGACTAATTAAATGACTATGAACGCAATAGAGAGTGAAGAGAATAATTGAATGAATAAAGACAATACCCAAGGAAGAATCCACCTAAATTTCACTTATTATTCTGGCTCTGAATTAAATGATTTATTCAGTTGACTTGATTTGTAGAAATCCCTAAATTATGTTAATATCTCTTTCAAGACTAAGAACAACTGACTCTAGGTTGATTAATTGAAATCTCTTTCTAATTAAAACCCCTATCGTCGCATTACCTCGATCATGGATTCCCTTATTAGATTTGACTCTAATCCGATAGATTTATGTCGTCCTATTTCTAGGATTGCAATCAACTCCACTTAATTATGTTGGATCTTCTCTTAAACAAGTACTTTTGCTCCACTGAATAAGCACATTAAACTTGAATTAATATTCTTGAAAATATCAACACAAGGATTAAGAACACATAATTAAGAATAAGATCAAGTATTTATCACGTAATTCAGATTTATTAAATAATAAGATTCATCTAGGTTTCATCCTCCCTAGGTATTTAGAGAGTTTAGTTCATAACGTAAAAGGAAAACATCATAGAATTAAGAAAACAACAAGACATAAGAACCCAAAAACGTCTAAAGAACTTGATGGAGATATTCAATCTTGGAGTGAATTCGCCTTCTAGATGATTTCGACGGCTTCCTTCGAGTAATTTCTACAATCTACTCTGTGTGTCCTTTTAGGTCTCCCTCTGATGTGTATTTATAGACTTTAGAAGGCTCAGAAAACCTAAAAATTGGCTTTTTCGCGTGAAAACAAAGCAGGGTACGATAGGGACACGGGTGTGAGGAGGCCCAGGCTGTGTGGGAATTTGCATCATTCTTGATCGACACGGGCTGGCACACGGGCGTGTGTCCAACCTATGTGGTTCACAGAGGCATGTGTTCAACCCGTGTGGTGCGGGCTTTGGCTGTGTAGATCTTTAAGATGGCTCGTTTTGTCCTGTTTTGGCCCGTTTTTCATTCCTCTCGCTCCCCTATGCTCTCCTAAGTATAGAAACATGAATTTAAAAGATTAGAAGCATCGAATTCACCAAATTCTATAAATAAATATCCAAAAACACACCAACCGTGGGATTAAAATGTGTTACTTTTATGGTTTATCAAATATCCCCACACTTAAGCGTTTGCTTGTCCTCAAGAAAAATCCTCAACTCACAATTAAAATTAAACTTCATCAATTCATAATTATCATCAGTATTCTTATCATAATTCACAGGTAATTCGTACATTGATAATTTAACTAAAAGAATCTTAAAGATTCAAACAATTCAAGGCCCAAATTTTATAGCACGAAAACATAGGTGTTTCGCCTTATCTAAATAATTGCCTTTGATTCAAAATCGACAAGAATTGGCATCCTCACTAAAGGTTCACTCAAATCACTCAGAGTGTTTAAGGTTCAAATTAAGCACTCAAAAGTCAAACATGAAAAGTTATTACCATAGGCTTGCATGAAAATCAAATCTCCACCACTATAAAATGAGATGATATACAAATCAAAAGGTCTTAAAAAGGGTTGTAACGGGGCTTGGGTTAAAGGTGTGGATAAAGGCTGAATTAGAGGGTTAGAATTGAGATTGAATTGACAATTTACCCAACTAGAAAAATAAACTAATACTGAATAATTACATCAATTAAAAACTTATCACTAATAACACGAACTTCTTCTCAAAATTTGAAATTAACCGTTTAAGCTCAGATAACATAGAACTAATATTGAATATATTTTTATTTTTTTATGTACAAAAATAAGAAAGAATTTAACAACTAAAATAAAGAACATAGTTAGGCAACTGCTCAACTCAAATCTCAAAAAAAGGGACTAATACAATAGGAAAAATTCTCAATGAATAAAAAATAATGGGTTTTGGGTTAATATTAAGAGTGAGTCAAGAAATGGTTTATTAGGCTCAAATGGGTTTACTAGGGGTTAATTATGAGGGTAGGCTTTTTGGGATAAGTGGGTTAAAACTTAGGCGCCTTTATCATCTCAGTATATCAAATCAAAAGTGTGGTCTCGTTTTGCATAATTGAAGCAAGTTCTAGAATAACAAATCAATATTGACACACTCATAACCAACAATAAAGTGAGCAAGAAAAATATATGCTCTAAAAGGCTCAAAATCTCACAAAAATTATGGTTTTTGATGTCAACCTTGCAAATTTCAAACTTCAAAGTAATATTTAAATTTAGTTAGACAACCTAATAAATTTTTAATTCTAAAAATAGACTTATCATGCTTGATTCTCTAATGTCTTAAAGTTTAAACCATCAATGCACAATTACCTATGACTTAATCCAAAACATATCAATAAAAATCATAAGTTAATAGAAATTTTATTCTAATAGTAATATGAGAAAATTTATTTAAGAACAAGACATAATTAGGGATTTCTAATAATGATATAATTAACCTCCCCACACTTAAGATGTATATTGTCCTCAATGTACAAAGATAGATAATAGAAACGTAAGTAGAAAATCATAAGAGAGGGAAAAGGTGAAACTTCCTGAATTATGGATGAACTCCTTAGAAATAAGCAAGATGAACTAGGTAGAGGTGAAGGTGGGAGAATACTCCAATAGTTTGTTCGTTCCTTAGTATCACCTTGAACCTTTTGAAATTGCGGAGTCATCAGTAAAGTTGTAGGGAGTTTTAGTAATGGACTTCGTTATGGGTACTCGATAATAAATAGCCAGAGATAAAAAGAAATCAAAATATACTAATATAAATCAAAGACAAGAAAGATAAAGAGAAAGTGTTTAAAAATTAAAATCAAAGAAATCAAAGACAAGAAAGATAAAGAGAAAGAGTTTAAAAATTAAAATAAAAGAAAAATAAAAAATAAATGGACTCAAAGGTCATCATCAACAGATGGTTCGCGAGGTAGGGTGGTGGTGATATGTGGAAGTGCTGACAAATCTGTTCTAGAGTTTCCTCGAGGCCGTCGAATTGTCAAGTCAATGAAGCAGCTGCATGAATTGGACTATAAGGAGGTGGTGGCATATCTGCTGTAAGGTGGTTGCGCATGGGGAGACTGCACCGGGACCCTTCCACTTTTTCGAAGCAGGGACAATGGCCTTGGTCTTGCCTCGAGTGTTAGTTATTATGTACGTAAGAAACAATAGCAAATTAGAAAATTCAGTAAAATATTACTAATACATATTCCTATATGCGCTAATACTTAATTATGCAAGAATTAGCAGATTAGTAGTTTAAATTGATAGCCTACGAACGAAGCAATTAAAAATAATAGACTAAACAATTAGGGACATTAATGCATAAAAAGACAATGAAAAGCCTAATATAATTAATGAATAATCAAGCCACATTAAATAATAATCAATAATTAATTAATAATTAAAAATAATCATAATAAAAGAGGGGAAAAAAGAACCGATCGGAGGGAGGAGCGGTCGGTGACGGGCAGACAACGTGTTGGGTGGAGAGGAAGGTGGTTTCAGGGGTTGGTATGTGCGCAAGGAAGGGGTGAGGTGAAGAAAAGGGTAATAGAGGCGGTGGTCTGGGTTTGGTTGCTGTGGTGCAAAGAGGGAATTGGGTTTCAGGTTGAGGGAGAAAGGAAGAGGGAAGGGGGTTTTGGGAAGGAGAAGGAAGAATGAGGGAAAAAGAAGGGGGTCGTCAGTGGCCGGTGGCTGGATTTCCAGCGGAGGTTGGGGCGGCTAGGGTTTGGGGGGTTTGGAAAGGAGAAGGAAGAAGAAAGAAGAAATTGAGTTTTAAATAGGTGACACGGTCGTGTGGTGGGTCACACGACCGTGTCACATGCCCGTGTGGCTTGAATTCCAGCTCATGTTCACCGCGAAATCTAAAAATTTAGTATTCACAAGGCCTTGGACACACCTGTGTGTCCAAGATGTGTGGTCCTCATGGGTGTGTCGCACGACCGTGTGCTAGGTTCTTCACTTCTCCCACGCCCGTGTAGAAGTCCACACGCCCGTGTGATCGCTCACACGGCCATGTGTGCTGGCCGTGGAGTCTCTGACTTGTTTTAAATTTTGAATTTTGAAAAATTGAGCTCCAATTTTCACACGGCCTAGGATATGCCCGTGTGGGATTTTGACACGCCCGTTGATATTACACACGGCCGTGTGTCGTGTCCATGGAGCCATTTTCGATTTCTTTGAATTTTAAAAACTAAGTCCCTACATCTATATGGCCAGGGACACGCCCGTGTGTCTAGGCTGTATGGGACAAAAACATGCATTATGAACATGAACGACGTAAAAATAAACTAATTAGTAAGGTTAGTGCTCGGGTTGCCTCTCGATAAGCACTTATTTAGAGTCTAAGCTCAACTCACCTTACATTTGCATAATCATGGTGGTTCGAGGAGTTGAAACTCCTCATTCCTACTATCAATTTTGTTAAAATAAGATTTTAGACGAGTACTATTTAGCTTGAAAGTGCCAAATTTTGAATGAGTTACCTCGACTGTACCGTATGGGAAAATATTAAGTACTGTGAATGGGGTTGTTCCATTAGGTTCAGAAGTGGCAATACGAGGATCTATATTATCTATTAGAACTCGGTCTCCAAGCTTAATTTGACTCGTTTTATTTTTAGGCTCGTCATGGCTCTTCTTTGGTTCATCGTGTACTTTCTATTTCTCCTTAAACTGTGTTCACCATTCATCTAATTCCTCGATCTGGAGCCTTCGTTTCGTATGAACAGTTCTGTTCTCAATATGAGAGCTAGACCATGGCTCTGTCATCTTTTTTTCGAGGGATTTCCTGCAAAAAAGATTGAACATTAAGTTTACTTACATTAACAGGACTTGAATCATCTTAATCACTAGATATTTTGAAAAAATCACGTGCTTGGAGTTTAATCATGTCATTACCTACACGAAGTATTAATTCCCCTGTACCAACATCAATAATGGTCCTAGTAGTTGCTAAAAAGGGTCGTCCTAAGATTAAAGGAACGTCACTATCCTCATCTATGTCTAAAACAATGACGTCTACTAGGAAAATGAATTTATCAATTTTGATTAGCTCATCTTCAATTATACCCCTAGGAAATCTAATGTTTTTATCAGCCAATTGAATGCTCATCCTAGTTTGTTTGGGTTTCCCAAGACCTAGCTGTTTAAACATTTTATAAGGCATAACATTGATACTTGCCCCTAAATCAGCTAAAGCATTATTAACGGATAAACCACCAACTAAGCAATGAATCATAAAACTCCCTGGATCTTTTAATTTGCGGGGTAGTTTATTCTGTAAAATTGCTGAGCAAACTGCATTTAGCTCCACATGCGACGCATCGTCTAACTTTCGTTTGTTTTCCAAAAGCTCTTTTAAAAATTTTATTGAATTGGGCATCTGCGAAAGAGCTTCAATAAACGGTAAGTTAATATGTAATTTCTTTAAATGTTTTAGAAATTTACTGAATTGTTCATCTGTGCGGTCTTTCTTTGTCGCATTGGGGTATGGCACACGAGGTTTGTACTCTGTACTTACCAGTTTTGGTTTATTATGGCTTACCTCAGCCTTACCTTTATCTACCACGTTTTCTTACCTCGGGTTTGATTCATCTAACTTGTAACAGTCCAGTTTAGACCCTAGTCAAAATAGTGGTTTTGGGACCACAAATCTGAGTCAGTAAAATATTTAAATATTTTTTTATGCCCTCGATGTGTGATTAAGTATGTGTTAAAGTTTCGTAAGTTAATTTGATCATTTTGTGCTTAATTTGATAAAAGGATTAAATTGCATTAAATGCAAAAGTTGTATGCTATTTGTCAAAGCACTTAGATGTTGTGGCTTTTGAATGTTGTGGCCTTATGAGGCAATTAAACTACTTTTAAGATAGTGGATATTAGTTGGAAAAGTATGCCCTTAATGTTTATATGTTATTAAATGTTTATTAAAAGGCCAAATGGGTAATTTGATAAATCAAAGTTTATTAATCAAAATCAAACGACCAAATTCCATAATCTTTTTATTTCATCACCAAAAATAGGAATAGAGAAGAAGGATTTGAGTTCTTTTATATTCGGCTAGCTTTTGATCCAAATTAAGGTATGTTTTGACTATGGTTTTTGATGATTTTTATGTTTTTAAGATTGTTGCTTAATCTCCTATCAAACCCATGTTGTAATTTGAAGAATTTATGATGTTTGTGAGATGAGCCCTTGATGAACTCATGCGATTTGTAATGCTTTATAGTGAAATATGAAAGATATGTATATGATTATCATAGTTTGTCTTTGGAGTTTTGTTGAATTTGAGTATATTGGACTCAATTGAGAAAAATGATTATTTGAGGGATTAAATTATGAATTTGATGAAATGTTTGAACTTGTATGAGATACATGGGTATTCAGATAAGCATGGGTATATAGTGATTTTGAATATTTGATGTTTTGTGAATTAGGGACTAAATTGTCCAAATGTGTAAATGTGAGGGCTAATTTACAAATTACCCTAAATGTATGTTTTTGGATTGAATTGAATAAGTTGATGAATGAATGGATTAAATTTGAATATGTATAGATCAAGAACCGAAGAAAACGGACTTAGATCGCGAGAAAGCGAAGGTAGTAGAATAACCGAGTTCGAATGAATATCTGAATTGAGGTAAGTCAATATACAAATAAATGTATTTGTATTGAATTATGTATGTTCGTATGACTATTGATAATGATGAATGTATACGAGAGGATGTAAACAAGAATTCCAAGATAGAATCGACATGTAACAATGTCCGAGAAGTCCTGTTTGAACCTAGGAATAGATAGGGTAGTCTATGTCATGACATAGGTGTCTGTTATGTGATATCATGTAAGACCATGTTTGGGATGTTGGCATTGATTTGAGATTTCGTGTAAGACCACATCTAGGACGTTGGCATCGATATGAGATTCGTGTAAGACCCTGTCTGGGACAGTGGCATCGATATTTGATTACGTGTAAGACCATGTCCAGGACATTGGCATCATATTGATTTGTGTAAGACCCTGTCTGGGATAGTGGCATCGATATCTGATTACACGTAAGACCACGTCTGGGACGTTGGCATTGTATGACTATTTCGGGCACTCTGCATATCCTATTAGATTCTGAACAGTTCAATGGGCAAATCTGAGATACGAACGACTATGTGATTGGTATTTTCGTTTCAGGTACGCTTGTTCTGTACACTAAGTGTGTATGAAAGGTAAGTATCTACATGAACTTACTAAGATGGATATGTGAAATGAAATGATAGAATGATATGTGAAGAGATGCTTAAAAGAGTTATGTGTGTATGTGACTTTTGAGTTGAAGAATGTGGTAAGATATGACTAAGCAAATGAGCCAAAGAATTACATGTGATAAATTTGTTATGAGAACCATTAATGTCATTGTATCAATATGGTTATATGCATTTTATGCTAAGTTTATTTGTATATGGCTTACTAAGCTTTTGAAAGCTTACTTTGTGTGTGTTTGCTCTGTTTTATGGATCATCAAAGCTACTAAAGTCTCGGGGACCGTCGAGGATCATCATCACACTACTCAAACTCATTTTGGTACTTTTGAAATGTGTATATAGCTAGATATGGCATGTATACATTAGTCACTTTGAGTTATGCTTGGGATGTATAAATAGCCATGTGATGTGGCTAGGTAAATGTTGGCATTATGTTTGAGTAAATATGATACATGATGTATGTTTGGTATGGCTTGATATCTAATGGAATTGCTAAGGCTATGGTAAGCATATGAATGCATTATGAGAATGTATGTTTGAGAAAAGAAATGGTTATATGAAAGGTAAATGTGGATGAATCATGTTTGAAAATGAATTTATGTTGGTTGTTTGACATGTTTTTGGATGATAAGTGTGTATAAAATGAAATGGCAATTTGCTTGTAGGGATGAACCCTAGAGTAGGTGGCATTTTGACCTTGCAAGTGGTCTGTTTTACCTATATGGCCGTGGCACACGGGCGTGCCTAGTGACCGTGGGTATAAGTCAGTAGCTAGCCTAAGTGTACATGGCCATGGCATAAGGGCGTGCCTAGTAGCCGTGTGAGTAAGTCAATAGCTAGCCTAATGTTACACAGCCAAGACCCACAGGCGTGTCTGGTAGCCATGTGGAATAGTCAGTATTCATACTATGATTTGGCACGGCCAGGACACATTAGTGTGTCTAGTAGCCGTGGGAGGCACACGCCTGCCCACACGGGCGTGTGACCTCTGTAACTTAGAAAATTTTTAAATTTTTGAGAAATTTTATATGTGTTTGGTTTTGTCCCGACCCTATTTTAAAGCATGATTAAGGTCTTATTGACCTATAAAAGGGACACTTGTTTTGTGATTGATGAATGGTTGTATGAAATGTTTGTGAAAGTTTTCAATCTATCCGACAATGCCTTTAACCCTAATTCGGTGAAGGATACGGGTTAGGGGTGTTACATAACCCTTCACTATTGTGAGCAGTAATGGCATGAAGTTGCTCATTTGGGTTAGTTTTAGTGTTGCTTGGCAAGCTACCTTGTGGTTGTTCTAAGATCAACTTGGAAAGCTGACCTATTTGGTTCTCGAGCCCTTGAATCGACACTTGCTGATTTTTGAGTGCTGTTTTAGTGTTTTGAAAATGAGTTTCTAACACCGAGATGAATTTTGTTAGCATCTCCTCAAGGTTCGGCTTCTTTTCCTATGGGCAGGGTTGTTGTTGAAAGCCTAGAGAGGGTTGATGTCTCTGATTTCCTTGACCACCCCATGAGAAGTTTGGGTGGTTCCTCCAACGTGGATTGTAAGTGTTACTATAGGGATTATTCTGTGGTCTAGAATTATTACCCATATAATTTATCTGTTCGCTTTCTATACCAGGGTTGTAGGATGGATATTCTGTATTGTTCGTCCCTCCTCTATTTGTATCGCATTGCATCACTGAATGTACCTGTGAAGAACCATACAAACCATAAATCTTTTTATTTAAAAGTTTTACCTGATTTGATAGCATGGTGACTGCGTCGAGGTTGAAAACACTGGCGGCTTTTGTCAGCTTTGTTCTTAAGACTTGCCACTGATAGTTATACAGTGACATCTCCTCTATAAACTTATAAGCCGCTTCAGGGGGTTTGTTATTTAGGGTTCCACCGGCAGCTGCATCAATCAATTGCCTAGTTGAGGGTTCACACCATTGTAAAATGTTTGAACTTGTAGCCATAATGGTAACCCATGATGAGGGCATCTTCTCAGTAGATCCTTGTATCTCTCCCATGCATCGTAAAGTGTTTCTAAATCCATCTACACAAAAGAAGAGATATCATTCCTCAACTTAGCCTTTTTAGTAGGCGAAAATATTTAAGTAAAAATTTTTCAGTCATTTGTTCCCATGTAGTGATTGATCCTCGTGGTAATGAGTTCAACCACTGTTTAGCTTTATTTCTCAACGAGAAGGAAAACAACCAAAGGTGAATGGCATCATCAGAAATGCCATTAATTTTAGAAGTATCGCAAAACTCTAAAAAGTTGGCTAAATGAGTATTTGGGTCATCATCCTACAAACCATCAAACTGAACAAACTGTTGAATCATATGAATAGTGTTAGGTTTCAGTTCAAAATTATTTGCAGCAATAGCAGGTCTAACAATACTCGATTCAGCCCTAGTTAAATTAGGCTTAGCATAGTCTTACATAGTACGAGGAGCAGGATTTTCGGCAACCATCGGAGGAAGCGTATTATTATCAATCATCTCCTCGGTAGTATTAGTTGTAAACTTTGCCTTATCTCCCTACGATTTCTGCGAACGGTACTTTCTATCTCATTGTCAAAAAGCAAGGGTCCTGACGGGTTTCTTCTAGTCATAAACTAAAAATACCTGCCAGAAGAAAATAAAAGAGAAGTTAGTAAATAACAATAAAAATAATTTGCAAATAAAAAATAAGAATGACTAAAGTAATAAAAATTAAGTGTTCCTAATATTCTATTCCCTGGCAACGGCGCCAAAAACTTGATGGGCTTGAAACTAACTAATATTTCGACAAAGGCAAGTGCACCTATCGAATAATAGTATAGTTGTGGTAAGTCCGGAATATCATATCCTCAAGGACTAAAATTAGTAGTAAAAACTATCTTTTTATTATCTAGCCTAATAATTAAGGGATTTTGTTTTCAATCTAAAATTCTAACTAATTGACTAATTAAATGACTATGAATGCGACAGAGAGTGAAGAGAATAATCGAATGAATAAAGACAATACCCAAGGAAGAATCCACTTAGACTTCACTTATTATTCTGGCCTGAATTAAATGATTTATTCACTTGACTTGATTCGTAAAAATTCCTAAATTATGATAATATCTCTTTCAAGACTAAGAACAACTGACTCTAGGTTGATTAATTGAAATCTCTTTCTAATTAAAACCCCTATCGTTGCATTAACTCGATCTATGGATTCCCTTATTAGATTTGACTCTAATCCGGTAGACTTATGTCGTCCTATTTCTAGGATTGCAATCAACTCCGCTTAATTATGTTGGATCTTCTCTTAAACAGGGACTTTTGCTCCACTGAATAAGCACATTGAACTTGAATTAATATTCCTGAAAACATCAGCACAAGGATTAAGAACACATAATTAAGAACAAGATCAAGTATTTATCACGTAATTCAGATTTATAAAATAATAAGATTCATCTAGGTTTCATCCTCCCTAGGTATTTAGGGAGTGTAGTTCATAACGTAAAAGGAAAACATCATAGAATTAAGAAAACAACAAGACATAAGAACCCAAAAACTTCTAAAAAACTTGATGGACATCTTCAATCTTGGAGTGAATCCGCCTTCTAGATGATTCGACGGCTTCCTTTGAGTAATTTTGCAATCTTGTAACATCTTGGAAATGGGCCTAGAAGGATTGGGCCCAATGGGCCTTGGGGGTAGTAGCGTTTAAAATTTTTGAGAATAAGAGAATGGTACTAAGGCAAGTTGGACCTATTAGGTGAGTGATTTTGGAAGGTTAGAGGGCTTTTATGAAGTCCAGGGTTAAAGTTAGGCCATAGGAAAAATTTTGGTTTTAGGTGAAAAAAACCCTGTGAGTTGGTAGGTAGGCTTTAAGAATAAAATGTGGGGAAAAATGACAAGTGGAGTGTGTGGTGTAGTGGTAAAGTGACGCCACATAAGAGGCAAGGGGGTGACGCCACAAGAAAGGAAGGAGGTCCAAGGTTCAAGTCTTGGTGTTTGCATTTTGGTTTTCTTTTTAAATGGATTTTTGAATTTGGCCATAGGACTTATATTTAGTTGCGCATGGTTTTAAAAACAAGGAGCTAGTTGGTAAAGTGGCTAGCGGCGTGGATTGTGCTACAAGGGAGCCTGGGTTTGAATCTCATGACATGCAAGATAGTATTTATTTTGCTAAGATGGGGCGGCAAGAGTTTGAGTTGGATTTAAACTCTGTTAGCGGAAGGATCCCACATCGGAAAGATATAAAGAAGGAAGGTGAGAAGCTAGCTATATAAAGAGCACATTCTAGGAAGAGAGAAAAGATACCTTGGTGGTAGTTGGGCATAGGAGCTTTGGGAGCTTGTTTAGCGACCGACTTGAATTCCTATCGGTGTGCAACTCTCTCTACTCTAGTTGTAGAGCGGCAAATGTAGAAGTCTTACCCAGCAATAGTAGCCACATGGGCGTGCGAGCGCACATGTGGGGGCTTCGACGCAATAGTTGAGGCCATCAGTAGTGTTCTTGTGGGTTGAGGTTGTTGGGCCACGTGGTAGAAGTGGGCTAATGAATGGGTAGAGGCCCAATTGAATAAAATGTATGATGGTGTAGTATATAGTGAACTAGACTAGGTGAATTTTATATACGTGGCTAGATTTGTGCTAGGTGGGCCACACAAGCACGTGGGCCTGAATGGGCCAAAATCGAGTTTAGGCCCAATAGTCCGGTAAAAATCAGAAATGGTAGCCGAGTTGCTCGGGGCAACTTTGGGCCTTTAAAAAGGCCATTGTAGGTGCAAAATTATGAAAATACCCTTGGTAGGTAAATTACAAAAATACCCTTGGTAGGTAAATTACGAAGATACCTTTGGTAGGTAAATTACGAAAATACTCTTGGTAGGTAAATTACGAAAATACCCTTGATAGGTAAATTACGAAGATACCCTTGGTAGGTAAATTATGAAAATACCCTTGGTAGGTAAATTATGAAAATACCCTTAGTAGGTAAATTACGAAGATACCTTTGGTAGGTAAATTACAAAAATACCCTTGGTAGGTAAATTATGAAAATACCCTTGGTAGGTAAATTACGGAAATACCCTCAATGGGTAAAATGATAGATATGCCCCTAGAGGGCAAAAATAATGAAAACGCCCCTACATGTTATATGATTATTCTTGTATGTGATTTATGATTGTTATCGTATGATTATTATTGTATGTTGCATTCATGTGTTATTATGTTGCATGGGGATGGGATTATTCGAAAGGGGAAATGCAGATAGGATCGCATGGTCGCTTGACGACTGTGGATCCATCGAAAGCTTTTAGCCACCGAAAGCGACTATCTTTGTCAGATCGATAAGTTAGTCTTCAGAAGGTGCTACATAAGGAGTGTAGGGATGGGTGGTAGATTAAATCCCCAGAGTGCGGGTTGGACAGAGACAGAGTGTAGGGTTGGTATGGGCATTAATGCATTGCATATGTGGTTTTATTTGAGATGGGCTCAGGCCCAGATAAATATGATTTGTGACATTTATGGGTTAAGGCCCAACTGAGGCTTTTATGGGCTAAGACCCAATTGCCACCAATTCTTGAAATGGGCTTCGGCTCAAACTGTTGTGATTTATGTTCTTATTGATAAGGGTTATGCACACTGAGTTTTTGTAAACTCACACCCTCTTTTTAATATTTTTTTTCTCAAGTAATCCTCAGTAAGCGGTTCGACGTGCTAGAGGACTCGAAGGTGGCCACATTACGAGCATTTTTGGACTCTAGTATTTTACTTATTTTTAACTTGGGTTAATATTTTATAATAAGGCCTCTCTTAAATTCTGGTTTTAGCTTTGGATTTTTAGTTTATTATGTTTTAAATCTGCTAAACTTTGTATCACGATTTTCCAAAACAATATCTGCTTTCAAAATACTACGCTTTCGCGAATAGGTCGTAAACATCACATTTTCATAAGTCTGTCATTTTAATTAAGTTTCCGCAACAAACAAAGTTTTTTTAGGTAATAACTTTTTAATAAATGTCGATTAATAATAAACAAACGCAAACTGGGACTTTAGTTTTTAATGTCAAGAAAGGTTTTCAAATGGAACCATGGTTTCTCGAAAAGTACCCCAATGTGACATGCTAGGTTCGGGCCTAACTTTTAGGCCGGGTTTGGGGTGTTACTAATCTACTCTACGTGTGCTTTTAGGTCTCCTTCTAATGTGTATTTATAGACTTTAGAAGGCTCAGAAACCCTGAAAATTGGCTTTTTTCGCGTGAAAACAAAGTAGGGTATGATAAGGATACGGGCGTGTGCTCAGTCCGTGTGAAGAGGCCCAGGTCGTGTGGGAATTTGTATGGCTTTCGATTGACATGGGCTGGCACATGGCGTGTGTCCAGCCCATGTGGTTCACACGGCATGTTTCAACCCGTGTGGTGCAGGCTTTGGCTGTGTAGATCCTTAAGATGGCCCTTTTTGGCCGGTTTTAGCATGTTTTCCATTCTTTTCGCTCTCCTATGCTCTTCTAAGTATAGAAACACGAATTTAAAGGATTAGGAGCATCGAATTCACCAAATTTTATAAATAAATATCCAAAAACACTCCAAGCGTGGGATTAAAATGTGTTACTTTTATGGTTTATCAATATGTGTGTGTTATGTTGTAAGAATGATGTTGTGGGTCTATGCCCAAGAAGCGACGTATCGGGTTATTATGCATACAGAGTGAGCTTGGTGGTGAGTCTAAAGATTAAAATACTCCCAAGAAATGCACAGTTAGGATATTTGTAATAATTTAGGGTTTTAATTTGAATATCATTGTAATTTAATTACCTTGTGTTGTATTTGTATTTACTTATGTATTTTAGTTTGAAATTTGTAATTAAGTAAGTTGTCATTATCTATTAACCGAATTAGTAAATCAAGCTTGTGTCTGTATTTGTGTGGTAATACCTAAGATTTGGAACCGATCAATCGGATCGGATTGAGGGTGTTACCAATGGCTAGAGGCTTACTCGAAATTAAGGCTAAAAGCTTAAAGAAAACAATAATGGCATCCTCCCATTTGCTTTCATGTTTGGATGGTTGGAGAAGATGATATTTCATCTCTCCTTCCACTAATTTACATATATATATAAATTAAATTTTAATTAGTTTAATTAATTATACTTTAATCTTAATTAACCCCACAATCATCTTTACCATCCACTAGAACATGATTATTAATGGTTTATTAACTATTTTGGCCCTTTAGATAATTGCAATTTAAGTCCCCAAGCTATTTACCAATTAAAATTCCATAGCGATTAAATTTTACAATTTAGTTCCTAAGCCTTAATTAAACACAATTTTGACTAAATTAACTATTCAAATTTCAATATAACAATATGCTATACACGTAAATATTAATATTATGATTTATGGGCTCAGTTTATGGAAACGAGATCTCGAAACCATAATTTTCGACATGATTGAATTTTGGGTCGTTACAAAATTGTTAAGCAATTAATTATTATATTTCAATCTTTTTTACTCCCTACTTCTCAGGAATCTCAAGTAGTCTCTTCACTTGATGGTGCCACTACGGCAAAACTTGAGGAGAGATCATCTTCATACACATATAATATTAAGCTTTTCCTAAAAAGCATCAAGATTTCCAATACCATCTCAAAAAAAAAAAAAAGTTCAAAAGGCTTCTATTCCGATCTCTTATTAACCACCTCAAAATCGATAAGGTTAAGAAAGCTTTTATTTTGATTTCGTATGTAACCACCTCAAAATCGACATTGTCTGATATAGTTGGCCGATCTCTTCGACAATTACATGGTAAAGCTATGGGCAATGAATATGAGTAGGGCTAAAGGTGAGCAAAATTCGATTCGACTCGAAAAAAACGAAAAAAATTTTGAATTTCGAGTTAAACGAGTCAAGTTATTAGAGTCAACTCGAATTTTTTTCGAATTTTGAGTTCGAATCAAGTTTAATTTTTGAATTTGAATAAACCAAATACCAAACTATAATATTTTACATTTTTATCTCAAACCCCCAAACCTTTTTACTTTTCCCCAAATACTTTTACTTCCTCCCACTTTTCCCCCAAAACTTCCATCCCACTCTCATCTACCGCAAACCCATTGCCCCCTCAATTTTTTAAATATTTTCCCCCCATTTACTTCCCCCCAAAATTTTACTCTTCTAACCCTCAAAGCTTTTTATTTTCTCCCTAAATTTTAACTTTTCTCCTTTACCCCAAATAAAAATCATCTAAAAATCCTAAACTTAAATAGTAATAATTATATATATACAATTTATATTATTAAATTAAATTTTACATATTTCACATTTTATCTTTAGGATAACTTTTATTAAAAATTAATTTTTATATTTAATATATTTTCTAGTTTCAAAATACATAGTGACAAAATTAGAAGATAATTAAAGCAACTAAGCAAGCAAAGAAGCTAACCCATATATATAAAAGATTAATAAATAAATTATGAGGAGATGAAAAATTTGATTACGGTGGGTGACAGTGGTTACAAGGATCCAAAGTTATTTTTTAATTTAACTCGAATAAATATATTCGATTCTATTCGATTCAATACGATTTGAATTCTATCTCACTGGACTTGATTCGAGAAAATTTCAAATCAAGTTAGGATGATAAAATATAATTTGTCAACTCGATTAACTCGAATTTTTTTTCATTCGATTCAATCAAATGCTCACCCCTAATAGGGGTAGTGGGATAAGTTAGTATTTATAATTGATTCATAAGCCTAAATGAGGCTAGAAACAATCACAAGAACTCTTCACAATTTTAAATTTATCACTTTTGGTTTATCTTGTATGTTTGAAATCTTATCTCTCATCTAAAGAATTCATAAAAAAATTGAATTTATAACTTTTTTATTTATCTTGTATATTTTAATATTATTTATTTTGAAATTGATTAAAATTTTTATTTTAATATTTTATGTTTTAAAGGATAAATATAATTTTTATATTTAAAATTAATTAATTATAAAAATATATTTATTTTAGCAATAAAATTAATCCTTGGATTAATCAATTATCATATAATATAAATAAAAAATTTTATAATTTTTATATGGGTGAAATTTTTATATAACTAATATAACGTAGGTTCGCATCTTAGAGATAACAATGTTGGGAGGGGGCAGCCATGAACCCCAAATATAAACCGTAAAACGGACATGTATAATATAAAAAATACAACTTTTAAAAAAATTATTATTCACTTTTAAAAATTTTAATTTAGAATATTAATTTAAATGAAATGAAATTATTTATATTATAGTTGTATATTAATTTATTTTAGTTTTATATGGGTCAATTTTGAAGTGGAATTTTTACGTTTCATCACTTTTTAAATAATTAATGAAAATTATTATGGATATTTTATTATTGAGTGAATGTCCATCAAGATCAAGATAAATTTGATATACTTCTTATGTCTATAAATATAAACTTTAGAAGTATTATAAACATCCCATTGATCAATAAAATTCATATATTGTCTTTTGCTCTCCGTATTTCTTTATTTCTTACTCTCTTTTATCTTTATTTCATAACAAAAACATATTTCTATCTAATTTTAAATTTATAAAATAATTTTAAAAGTGATATCTTCATAATTCATTTCAAAATTTAATTTTATATTCAAAACATTTCATATCTAAATGTAAACATAATTGGAATTTAAATTCGTAATATTAATGTTATTTTAAAATATGTAAAATTGATCCTTGGATTAATATCATTACGTTCTTTTAATAATTTGAATATTAGTTTAGTTTTGAATAATTAAATGTATTTATTTTATGATATAAAATAATTTAATATGATATAAATTAATATTATGAAAGAATAAGTTGAATAAAAAGATATAACATTGTTTTTAATTATAGAAATTAAATAGATAATGAAAAATTAAATAAATTATTTAAAATTATAAAAATGAGAGATGTACCACTTGTCACAATATGGGCTTGTGTACATTGTTATATTATATATACTACTTTTCTTACCCATGCATTGCACGAGTTGATTGTATGTATTAATAAAATATATTGTAATTGTAATCTCCCCAACCCATCTTAGACGCTGAACCTGAATTTAGAAGATTACATTGACCACCAAAATGACCCAGTAAACTAATAGAGTTTGTAAAACAGTTAATTCAAATCATTTGTTCATTTTAGAAGAAAACTTATCCTATTTTTTGAAAAACTCACGAGTTTAAACAAAACCAATTAAGTTTAACATTTACCTTGTAACTGTGACTTAGTGTTCAAAATTTATCTATAATCTAGCATTTATTTAGTAACAGTCACGAGTTTAAACAAAACCAATTAGTTAATCTTTCTATTTATTTAGTATTCCAAATTTATCTATAATCTAGCAGCGGAAAAGTGAAATCTTTTCATATTTTTACTAAAAAAACAAAATTCATATTTCAATATCCTATATTCAAATTAAATGTCATGCGTGCAATATAAACCCAAAACCTAAGTCTCGTGCCACAGTTTGAAAATAAAATAATATAGTCTCTGAATAACAAAAAACATCAAATAATAAATCTAAAATACTTTATGAAAAATAAATCCGAGTCGTATCTCTTCGGATGTTGTGTTCGCGTCCTAACCTAGTGGGTTATCTGTAAAGATGGAAATAAAATGGGAGTGAGCTATGAAGTTCAGAGTGAGTTCCATCACAAGAAAACCAGTGCATAATAATAAACCAAATATACATAATAACAATTTTCAGTACAATAGCATTCTTATAGTATATTGTTGATAGTAAATTGCATGAAAATTAGTTTTAATGGTGGTCCTGTGTTCTGTAAGCAATTATTACTGCTAGTTCGATAAGAATGGTTGAGTTTGGAACCTTGAACTACAGTAGGTGAGTATCAGGTAAGTCTCTATGTAACAACCCAATTTCTGTGAAATTGAAATAGTGGTCTCGAGATCACAAATCCGAGTTGAAAAATAAAATTTTACCGATTATGTGCTTAATTACGAGAAGGACCAAATCGCATAAAATGCAAAAGGTGGATTCTAGTAGCTAGAAGGATCAACTAGCTATGGAATTCAAAACTTAAGGTCCTTATATGGTAATTAGACCATTAAGAAAAGTATGTAGATTTTTCTTGGTGACTCATTCATGGAAATATAGAAAAAAGGGTAAGGGCTAATTTGGAAAGTAAAAATTTTAATTAATTAAAAAGATGAAAAGAAAATGAAAATCATATTTTATCATCTTCTTTCCCAAAATAAACATGGAAACCCTAGGAGAGGGAGAGGAGACTTTCATGGCCAAATTGGGTAAGTTTTCTTGTCCTGTTTTTAGTAATTTTGATATTTTTGGAGTCGGGATAGCTTAATCTCTCCATTTGGGGGATAAATTTGAAAAGTTATCAAAGTATGAAAATGGGTCATGGATGCATATGCTGAAAACTAGAAATTTATGCTAGAAAATGAAAGATTATTGATAGATAAACAACTTTTACAAAGTGAATTTTTGATGAAAACATGATTTAGGGACTAAATTGTAAACTTGTGAAATTGAAGGAAAAACTCTAAAACTTTATAAATACATGTGCTGTAAAATTTGTAATGGGGCTTTGATTAGGCTTGGAATAGGGATTAATTTGTACAAGTTTCATTTTTCGAGCCTAGGGACAAAAATGTAATTTATGGAAAAGTTAGGGGTAAATTAGTAATTTTTGCCTAGGATGAAAATTTAATCCACATGAATGAAAAATATGATAAAGTGATGTTAAATCTACTCGTATAGATACAAGTAGACCAAATTCGGAGTTAGAACGAAGAATGAGGAAAATGTCAGATTAGTAGATTTTAGGTATACGAACCTTTGTCAAGGTAAGTTCGTGTAACTAAATTGTATATGTTTTTATGCTTGATTCAAATATTGTATTTGTGAATTTTATCAATGTCATAAATATGTGAAATGATCGCCTACTCGATATAGCCCGATAAATGAAAATGCCCAATAAAATGGTAAATGAATAAAATGTTACTTGTATGCTTGGCATGAATGTGGAATGTGTTTTACTCGAATTACATAAATGTTACGGAGGTATGAAATAATCAAATGCACGATAATGATTGAAAAGTGTTTAAATCCCGATTGAATAAATGGAAAATCGATGGATATGTTATTTCCTGAAACGAAAGAGGTCCTGCATTTGTTGCGGATAGGATTTAGCTCGAATGAGTAATCCTTCGACCTCAATTCTGATAGGATTTAGCCCGGATGGGTAATCCTAATATGAGTCCTCTCGAGCATATATTATGAATTGGAATTAGCCCTGACGGGTAATCCAGATCAAGCTCCTTAGAGCATATGTCATAAAAAAAATTTAGCCTGGACTGGTAATCCTGTTGTATACATGTATGGCTTGAGAGTGTACTCTATGTGATAGTACCTTATGGGTACCATTGAATATGAATTGACAATCTGATTTATACACCTCGAGTGTATTGCTGTGTAACCATCTATATTTCAGATAAATTCAATAGGAAGAAATCTTGATGTGAGAAGATATGTGTAAGAAATGTGTTATTATACGTATCCGTTTGAAATACAAGAAAAGGATGATTCATGACAAATGATATATGAAAACATGAGATGATGTTATTTGTGCATGGACTTTATTTGATGAATATATGTGCATTCTTGATTATAGACCCGTACACCTTGAAGGTACTACTACTCGTGTGACCTTAATACTTGAATAAAATGAGTAAAATCCTGCTATGAAATGATCTGAACTCGAAAAGAATTACTAGGAAGTTATACTTATATTAATAAGAGATGTTTATACATGTTAAATGAATACATGTTGTGGAAAGCATATGTACATGGGAACTTGACTGTTGTTGAGCCTATACATGTCTTCATGTTACTATGGAATATATGACTAACAAGGGAAATGAGGATGTGTGTAGGGCTTGAGATCAAAGTGGTTGAATTTGTCTTACTTAATTACCTCAAATAGGATGTATAGTAAGTTAAGTACCATGTTATACGAACTTACTAAGCATTTTATGCTTACTCCATTTCATTTTCCCCTATTTTAGAGTAAATTGGAAGCTCGTTGGATTGGAAGCTCCGCGGAGATCCCTCACACTATCCATCGACCCATGACGATACAATATGGTAAAACAATTATGGTTGTAATGGCATGTATAGGATATGTTGGCCCTATTGGCATGTAAATGTAAATGATGCTTGTAATCTAGCCATTGGAATGGCTAGTAATGGTTGTTTTGAAGTACTTGTAATGTTATGCTATGGTAACCATATGTATATGTTAAGTAGTTGATCAAACCATGTTTAACACATGGATTGAACCAAGGTAAGATAGTAAACATGTATGCATGCAATGGTATGCCATGTTGAATGATGGAAATTGCTTAATTTGAATACTTGAAATGGTTGGAATGTGTTTGGTATGTTGTAGTGCAGGAAAGTGGTAAATTTGGGTGACAAATAAGGCTAGGAAATGACTTTATTTTGTCCACACGGGCAGACACACGGGTGTGTGTCTAGACCGTGTGTGACACACGACCTGCCCCATAGGTGCATAGCCAGGCCGTGTGTCTTCCACACCTTAAATTGAGAAAACAGGATGCTCAAAATTGAGCACACGGGCAGAGACACGGGTGTGTGTCTTAGCCGTGTGGGTGACACGGCCTTGAACACGGGCATGTGAAACCTGCACCTAATTCGAATTGAATTAAATAACCATATGGCCTAGCCCACGGACGTGTGGCATTGCCGTGTGGCGCAAGTCAGAGAGCACCCTAAATCGGATATGGCCTGTAGCACGGGCGTGTCCCTTGGACCACACGGGTGTATGAGCCCTGAACCTTGGAAAATGTAACACCCCTAACCCGTATCCGTGGTTGAATTAGGGTTACGAGGCATTACCAAACAAAATGCAACTCAAAACATACATTAAATGCATTTCATGCTTCGTAAATCAGTCACATTAATACACGCGTATATTTAACTTAATATTCGATATCACATTGCTTATAACCAGATTATATTCGGCAATAGCAACTTCACTAATTAGTCAAGTATAAAATTTTAATTATCAAAGTCATAAACACATTCTACCTAGTCATTTTGAACCATTCAAAGAAATTGCATAAATCGAATCATAGTATGTAACACCTTTAACCCGTATCCGTCGCCGAAATAGGGTTACAAGGCATTAACATGCAAAAAAAAGTCATATCAATTATTTACTGTTTATATGGTCATATCCGAATGCATTATGAGTAATGCATTTTCATAATATGCTAAAACAATAATGTACATATCTGAAATCCATTAAGCTAATTTCACACATAAGCATTTGTCAACAAATACAAAGGTTACTATTCATTTGGTCATTCAAGTTACATTGACCCAATATGCACATGTTCATAATTACTGTACTAAACAACTTATCAATTACCAAAACTAAACATACAGATATGTTTTTGCATAAACTTTGTTTAACTTAATTCAAAATAGGCCAATTACAAACATGTAACATCCTGAATTTATGGGCTTGTGCATTTTGTGTAGTGTATGCTTAAAAATAGTAATTTAAGGATTTGAGGTGCAAATGGGGCTCAGGTTTGGGCTAAGGCTTTGATTAAATATTTTGTTTAGACACTCTAGGGGCTTAAATTGAAGTTTTAGTAGTTTAATTGGCATATTGGGCTTGTGGCCCAAAGGGAAATGGTGCTACTAGGAGGAAGAGGAGTTGGCGTCACTTGGGCATGAGGAAGGCCCAAATTGTGGTTGCTTAAAGCCCAAGTTTTAGGGCTAAAATTCGGCACTTAAAAGAGTAAAGGGGGGACGACACAAGGCTAATTTTTAGATTTTTTAATGATTAAAATATGAGGATAATAAGTAGATAAAGGGGGAAGAAGTTGGTGATAGTTAAGGCTATTTCTGAGGAGATAACAGATTAAGATAAGGAAAAAAAGATAGGAGCTATCATATGTTGCAGTGTTGGCCGAAAATCAATCTCTGCTAAGGGAGGAATCGATTTTCTATATGCAGAGGGGGTGCTGAAATTTGTTGTTAAAGCTCTCATCTTTTCTCTTTTCTCTGCCAAAATTTCTACTCTACTCTCCCTCTATTTTCTTTTCTTCAGTTGGCCGAAACCTCTGACAGATCCCTTTCTCATATTTTTATGACACTCTATCCGAATCTTCAAGTCTCTCTTTGCTCTCCTTTCAGTTTTCTTTTTAGCCGAAACCATATCAGTTCATCCTTCTGGGATTTTCATAAAAAGCTGAAATCACTAAGATCTCACCTTCTGAAGTTGCTGAATTTTCTTCAGTGGAGTTTGCTTGTGCCGAATCTTGAAGGAGACGATAGGTAAGTGTCGATTTTGAGATTCCAATATTTTTCTGGCTTTTAGAAACCTTAACCGAATGGCCATTTGGAAACTAATCCCAGGTTCTTTTTCTTTTGCGGAACATCGAGATTTAAAAGAGATCTCAATCGTCAAGGTTTTCACCGGTAGCGCTCAAACCATCCTACTTTCTAGATCTAACCAGTTTAGGTGAGGAGAATTGTTTATTTTAAATTCATAAAATCGGGTAGAACAATAACTATGGCCAAATATAGGAGGGGCCCTATTTTTACATCTTTCCAGCTTTTTGAGCAAAGTTGTAGATCGATTTAGCAAGGGTATCGACAATAATCAGGTGTGTAACCTTTCACACTATTAGATCGAGTGCTAATATATATATATATATATAAATATGTATAAATCTGCTAAACTCTATTAAATGCGAAACCCCAGCATTATGATTGAAAACCCGAGGAGGGTAAAGGCTAATCATCAGGTTAGTGATTTCTGTCCTTCTTTAGTAATATGCTCTGTATGTCGATTTCTCTGTATGCTTGGGGTTGGGTAATTGATGAAAAGGGGAAGTACTCTGTTTCTGGTGGCTTATGCCATTTCAGCCTGGTGACTCTGTCACAACTCTGTTTCTGGTGGCTTATGCCATTTCAGCCTGGTGACTATGTCACAACTTGATGATGAGCAGCTAACTGCAGCATGACTGCCATCGATGGTGTGTAGCGGTGTGGGTTGATTGTAGAAATCCCCAATAGTGTGATTGGCAGGTAAGGGTGGCGTGTAGCGGATGGAAACCTAGGATTGGGTTGGGTTTTATGTATGTTATTTGCTGTATTATGTTTTATATGTTGATCTGTGGGATAAGGCCCAATCTAATGGTGCACGTGGTTTGCACACTGAGTTTCGTGACTCACCCTGTTATTTTAACAATTTCAGGTAACACCTAGTGCAACGGACCGAGCTGGAGAGGAAAGCAAGGTGGCCATGCAAAAGAACATTTGGATTCGGCAAAAAGACTCTAATCTATTATTTTATATTTTTATTTAATGGGTTTTAAATCTCGTTGTAATAAGGCCATGGGCCACTAGACTATTATACTCTGTTTTGGGTTTTATTTTGGGCTTTCATTACTGCCAGGCACTTAAACTTTAATTAAATTAAGGCATATATTAAGATTTTGTTTTTTAATTCATAAAACAACAAAAGCAATTTATAACTTAGTTAAACTTATCACGTTATTAAGTTCTTCCGAACAAAAGATTGAATACAAGGTAAAAAATATTTCCCAAAAATTTTGACATCTTTTACAGAATCTTTTTAGTGACATGCCAGATCCGGCTATAGTGTTTGGGCCGGATTTGGGGTGTTAGCTCTGGGGTTTTTTTTGGGCTCAAAACGTTTTCTAGAAACAGGTTTTCGAAGTATGCATGTTTTATAAATGTTACAGGATGGGTTTTTCGGCATGGCACCTGCATCTCCGGCCCAAGTCCGCCAGGTAAGTATTCTAAACCATTGTATGATATTTATATGTGGGCTTGATGGGCTTATGGGACGTAGATTATTTTAGTTAGAATCTAATGGACCTGAGGCTTAACTTAAACTACTTCTTAAATCTCATAAGACTTAAACTCACTACACAAACCCGTGAACGAGTCGCAAGACTAGGGTGTGGCAACAGACATACGCATGTCTAGGATTGGGTCCGGAAGAGCCTGGTACTTAAGCACTCCTAGTGACTCACCTCCTCTTCGCTGGAACCTTACCTGGTGTGTAGTGACTGTTCACCTTAGCTGAGATAGGGTGCGGCAATGGGCATACACATGTCTAGGAGTGGATTCAGGGAGAGCTTGGTATTTAAGCAGTCCTAGCGACTCACCTCCTCTTCATTGAATCTTACAGTGCGTAGTGACCGTTCACCCTAACCATGAGGACTTGTTGACAGGCTAAACCCTATAATTAAAACCCGGAAGGGACCGGCCACCTTGTTTTTACAAAATTGCTAAAATACTCTTATTTTGGAAAAAAAATGTCAAGATTTGCAAATATACCCCGATTTACAAAATCAACGAAATTTTTCCTTAGAAAAAAAAACTCACACAACATAACAACAACCAAAAACACCTGAACACTACTATATATTTTTTAAAAAATCAAATTCTCCAAGATACTCTCTTAGTTTTGTAAAATTTTGAAAACACCCTTGATTTGTAAAAATTACCAAACTACCTCTGATGTGTAAAATGACCAAAATACCCCTAAATTTCATAATGATCGAAATACCCCTAGATTTTAAAATTACTGAAATACCCCCAGATTTTAAAATGATCGAAATACCCCCTGGATGTTAAAATTATCGAAATACTCTCGGATTTCCAAATTTTTGAAATACCCTTGATCGTAAAATTACCAAAATATCCTTATTTCACGAAATCACCAAGGAACCCTATTTTGAAAAATTACAAAAATACCCATGTAGGATAAATTATGAAAATACCCCTAGGTAGTGAAACAACGAAAACACCTTTATTTGATGAATGTAAGTGCATGGATGTTTTTTGTATGTTGATTGAATGTATGTGTTTCCTAAAATTAGGGGATACGAACATGAGACTGAATTGTGAATGCGAATTCGAAAGAACTACTCCTAAAACTACTATTCATAAGATTGTTCGTGGTTAATCTGTAGAACGAATTAATGATTCATAAAACTCTTAATCAGATAAACGTCGATCGAAAGAATAAGTACAAGAGGTAGAGGACGTCCATCGCGTGGACATGGTAGGGGTAGGATGACCATGTCAGAGCTAGTAGGGTCTGGCCACGGGTCAGGAAACGAGATGCCAGAACTGCCAGCTGTGGAGGGAGAATTTTAGGACCAAACGGGTGGAGACGATGTAGTGTCTCAGGCAATGTTGCAGATTCTAGAGAGAGTGGCTGGAGTAGGCACGGGTTCAGGAGCTCAGAAGTCTGTGTCTGAACGACTCTGAGCCAATAGGGCAGAAGTGTTTAGGGGAGTTTTTGGCGTAGCCCCTAACACAGCTGAGTATTGGATGGAAGCAACTGAGCGCATAATGGATGACTTAGATTTCACGGTGGAGGAGAAGTTGAAAGGGGTTGTGTCTCTTCTACGAGACGAGGCTTATCAGTGGTGGCTCACGGTGAAGGAGGGTACTGCCGCAGATCGAATTGACTGGGACTTCTTTAAGGAGTCATTCTAGGGAAAGTATGTTGGGGCCAGCTATGTGGATGTACAGTGGAAGGCATTCCTAAATTTGGTACAGGGAAGTAAATCTGTGGCTGAATATGAGGCGGAGTTTTTGCGCTTGAGCCGCTACGCTTGAGGAATAGTAGTAATCGAATATGAACGTTGTGTTCGGTTTGAGGATGGATTGCAAAATGAGTTAAGGGTTTTAATATCACCGTAGAGAGAGAGAGAGATTTTACTGTTCTGGTGGAGAAGGTTAAGATAGCTGAGGAGGTAAAACGGACGAAAAGATAGGAAAGAGATAAGGAATGGGGAAGGAATAAGAGAAATTTTAGGCCGACAGGAGCATTTGGGAATTCACAGAAAAGGCCTAGGTTTGATAGGCCAGCTCGTGCTTCGACACCTGCTGGGGGAATCAAAATCGATTATGTAATTGGTGCGGGAAAGCACATTCTAGAAAGTGTAGAAAAAGAACCGGTGGATGTTTCAGGTGTGGATTCATGGAACATATAATTAAGGACTGTCCACAGAAGGAACAGGTGCAGCCAGTTGGACAAGGTTCTGATCAAGCTAGAAGAGGTGGTCAGCCAGTACCGAGGGGTCATGGCCCAGGTAGAGGAGGAAATGGGGTTGGTCGCGGTCGTGGAGCACCTGGTAGAGGTGCAGGTAATGTAGATGTGAGGCAACCGGGTCTAGTTTATGTAGTTCGTCGACAGGAGGATGGTGACGCACCGAATGTCATAACTGGTACGTTCCTTATTGATGATAACCCTTTTCTTGCCTTGATTGATATTGGGTCAACCCACTCCTATGTTGCATGTTCGATATCTAAGAACCTAAGTCTAGAATCTGAAACAACTACTAGGATGATGACTGTGGTTAGTCCCCTAGGACAATTTAGGGTAGTGGACAATCTATTTAAGGATGTACCGTTAGAGACTCAAGGGGTAATGTTTCCGGCAGACTTAATGGAATTGCCATTTGAAGAGTTTGATCTTATCCTAGGAATGGATTGGTTGACTAAGCATCGTGCTAAGTTGGATTGTGAGACCAAGCGTGTGATGTTGAGTACCCCGGAAGGTAGGGAGGTGGTTGTATTAGAGAAAAGAAGGAACTATTTGTCCAACGTAGTATCGGCATTGAGGGCTATTAAGATGATTCAAAAAGGATGCAACGCATTACTAGCTTTTATTAGTGCCTTGGATGCTAAGGAGGTGACTGTCGAGGAGGTTCGAATAGTCAAGGATTTTGTGGATGTCTTCCCGGAGGAGTTACCAGGGTTACCTGTAGATCGCAAAGTGGAGTTTGAAATAGAGCTATTTCCAGGAATAGCTCCAGTGTCCATTACTTCATATCGAATGGCACCAAAGGAGTTAGTGGAGCTCAAAGCCCAGATCCAAGAACTGTTGGATCGTGGATTTATCCGACCAAGTGTGTCTCCATAGAGAGCGTCGTCCTCTTTGTGAAAAAGAAGGACAGATCCATGCATATGTGCGTGGACTATCGTCAACTGAATAAGTTGACAATTAAGAACAAGTACCCTTTGCCAAGAATCGACGACCTGTTTGATCAGCTTAAAGGAGCTTCGGTCTTTTCAAAGATTGATCTAAGTTCGGGGTACCATCAGTTAAAGGTGAAGGAAGAGGACATTCATAAGACGACATTTCGAACACGCTATGGTCATTATGAGTTCTTGGTAATGCCATTCGGTTTGACGAATGCGCCAGCAGCATTTATGGATATGATGAACCGGGTGTTTCAAACATACCTAGATCGGTTCGTAGTGGTGTTCATCGACGATATTTTGGTTTACTCCAAGTATGAGGAGGAGCATGATGCACATCTTTGTGTGGTGTTGCAAGTTCTAAGGGAGGAGCAGCTGTACGCCAAGTTCAGTAAGTGTGAGTTTTGGCTGAAGGAAGTGACTTTCTTAGGGCATGTAGTTTCCGCAGAGGGAATGAGGGTAGACCCTCGGAAGATAGAAGTTGTACTAGGTTGGAAACCGCTAAAGTCCGTGGCGAAAATTTGAAGTTTCCTGGGATTGGCGGGGTATTACAGAAGGTTTGTTGAGGGGTTCACTTCAATAGTGGCACCTTTAACTAAGTTGTTAAGGAAGGGAGTATTGTTTGTATGGACTGGCAAACAACAGGAGAGTTTTGATAAGTGAAGAGAATCTTGTGAAGCGCGGTGTTAATCGGCCGAGGCGGAAAGGAATTTACCGCTCATTGTGATGCGTCACACATGTGTTTGGGGTGTGTGTTGATACAAGAGGGAAAAGTTGTTGCATATGCGTCTCGACAGTTGCGACCGCATGAATTGAACTACCCTACGCATGATTTAGAATTGGCGGTGGTAGTTTTTGCTCTGAAGATTTAGAGGCATTATCTGTATGAGGAGAAGTCAGTTATTTACACTGACCATAAGAGCCTGAAGTATATCCTTACCCAGAAGAAGTTGAATCTGAGGCAACGTAGGTGGATTGAACTCTTGAAGGACTATGACTGTTCGATCGAGTATCATCCGGGTAAGGCTAACGTGGTGGCAGACACGTTGAGTAGGAAGGCGATAGTGAATTTGAGGGCAATGTTCGCTCATCTTAGTCTGTATGAGGATGGCAGTTTGGTAGCTGAACTTCAAGTAAGACCTATGTGGACAAATCAAATCAAGGAGAAGCAGCTTCTGGATGATGTCTTGAGTACTCGAATTCGACAAGTGCTGAATAGTGAAGGAGAGGATTATAGTTTGAATGGTGATGGAGTTTTGTGTTTCCGTGGTAAGATTTGTATGCCAAAAGATGGGGAGTTAAGGCAGATGATTCTTCAGGAGTCACATAGTAGCCCTTACGCCATGCATCCTAGAAGGGTTAAGATGTATCGGGACTTGCGATAACAATTTTAGTGGCTAGGTCTGAAGCGAGAGATAACGAAATTGGTGGGAAAGTGCTTGACGTTCCAACAGGTGAAAGTGGAACACCAGTTACCTTCGGGGTTGTTGCAGTCGGTCAAGATTCTGCAGTGGAAATAGGAGAGAATCACGATGGATTTGTTAGTGGGTTACCCTTTATGCCCACTAAGAAGGACTCGATTTGGGTGATTGTGGATCAGTTGATAAACTCTACCCATTTCATACTAGTTCAGGTCGACTATTCTCTACCAAGGTTGGCTAAGTTGTACGTGGATGAGGTCGTAAGATTACATGGTGTACCGGTGTCGATAATATCCGATAGGGACCCTAGATTCACGTCACGATTCTGGAAGGCTCTTCATCAGGCAATGGGAACAATGTTAGACTTTAGTACCGCTTTTCACCCACAGACTGATGGTCAGTCTGAGAAGGTAATTCAGATCTTGGAGGATATGCTAAGGGGTTGCATCATCGATTTTAGGGGTAGTTGGGAGGAGTATTTACCTTTGGCAGAATTTACAAACAATAATAGTTATCAAGATAGTATTCAAATGGCACCGTACAAAGCGTTATATGGAAGGAGATGTCGTACCCCTACTTGTTGGACGGAGTTGGGTAAACGTCAGGTGTTGGGTCCAGAACTAGTTTCGGAAACGGAGGAGAAAGTTAAGTTAATATGGGCTCGATTGAAGGAAGCGTCTGATCGGCAAAAGTCTTATGCGGATCTAAAGTGAAAGGAGATGGAATTTACAGTAGGAGACCAAGTCTTTTTGAAGGTATCCCCATGGAAGAAGGTAATGAGGTTTGGATGGAAGGGTAAGCTAAGTCCTCGGTTTATTGGGCCTTATCGGGTATTAGAACGCGTGGGGCCAGTGGCTTATCGTTTGGAGTTACCTTTAGAGTTGGAGCAGATACATGACGTGTTTCATGTCTCGATGCTAAGATGTTATCGTTCTAACCCATCGCATGTGGTGTCGGTGGAAAAGATTGAAGTAAGGCTAGATTTATCTTTTAAGGAGGAACCAGTGCAAATCTTGGATTGAGACGTAAAGGTGTTGAGAAGGAAGTCCATCCCTTTGGTCAAAGTTTTTTGGCAAAATCACGGTGCAGAAGAGGCGACGTGGGAGCCAGAGGATGTTATACGATAGCAGTATCCCCATCTCTTTTGATCAGGTAAATTTTGAGGCCGAAATTTATTTTAAGGGGGGTAGAATTATAACATCCTGAATCTATGGGCTTGTGCACTTTGTATAGTGTATGCTTAAAAATAGTAATTTAAGGATTTGAGGTGCAAATGGGGCTCAGGTTTGGGCTAAGGCTTTGATTAAATATTTTGTTTAGACACTCTAGGGGCTTAAATTGAAGTTTTAGTAGTTTAATTGGCATATTGGGCTTGTGGCCTAGAGGGAAATGGTGCCACTAGGAGGAAAAGGAGTTGGCGTCACTTGGGCATGAGGAAGGCCCAAATTGTGGTTGCTTGAAGCCCAAGTTTTAGGGCTAAAATTTGGCACTTAAAAGAGTAAAGGGGGGACAGCACAAGGCTAATTTTTAGAGTTTTTAATGATTAAAATATAAGGATAATAAGCAGATAAAGGGGGAAGGAGTTGGTGATAGTTAATGCTATTTTTGAGGAGATAACAGATTAAGATAAGGAAAAAAAGATAGGAGCTATCATATGTTGCGGTGTTGGTAAAATCAATCTCTACTAAGGGAGGAATCGGTTTTTATATGCGAGAGGGGTGCCAAAATTTGTCGTGAAAGCTCTCATCTTTTTCTTTTTTCTTTTCTCGCCAAAATTTCTACTCTACTCTCCTCTCTTTTCTTTTCTTGATTGGCGAAACCTCGAGCAGATCCCTTTTCATCTTTTTCGACACTCTAGCCAAATCTTCAAGTCTCTCTTTGCTCTCCTTCACTTTTCTTTTTAGCAAACCATATCGTTCATCCTTCTAGGATTTTCATAAAAAGCCGAAATCACTAAGATCTCACCTTCTGAAGTTGCCGAATTTTCTTCAGTGGAGTTTGCTTGTGCCGAATCTTGAAGGAGACAATAGGTAAGTGTTGATTTTGAGATTCCAATATTTCTATGGCTTTTAGAAACCTTAGCCGAATGGCCATTTGGAAACTAATCCCGGGTTTTTTTTCTTTTGTGGCACATTAGGATTTAAAAGAGATCTCAATCGTCAAGGTTTTCACCGGTAGCGTTCAAACCATCCTACTTCCGGGATCTAATCAGTTTAGGTGAGGAGAATTGTTTATTTTAAATTTATAAAATTGGGTAGAACACTAACCATGGCCGAATATAGGAGGGGCCCTATTTTCACATCCTTCCGGCTTTTTGAGCAAAGTTGTAGATCGGTTTAGCAAGGGTATCGACAATAATCAGGTGTGTAACCTTTCACACTATTAGATTGAGTGCTAATATATATATATATATATATAAATATGTATAAATCTGCTAAACTCTGTTAAATGTCAAACCCCGACATTATGATTGAAAACCCGAAGAGGGTAAAGGCTAATCATCAGTTAGCAATTTCTGTCTTTCTTCAGTAATATGCTCTGTATGTCGATTTCTCTGTATGCGTGGGGTTGGGTAATTGATGAAAAAGGGAAGTACTCTATTTCTGGTGGCTTATGCCATTTCAGCCTGGTGACTCTGTCACAACTCTGTTTCTGGTGGCTTTTGCCATTTCAGCCTGGTGACTATGTCACAACTTGACGATGTGTAACACCCCAAACCCGGCCCATGAGTCCTGACCAGATCTGGTATGTCACTGGGTAAAATATTTTGGGCCAATTTGAAAGTTTGGAGAAAGTTTGATAAAATTTGGTTAAGGTATTAAAACGGGTTTGAAAACTCGGTTGGGCCTTTTATAAATACTGATTGGGCTTTATAAACCCTTTTGAAAACATTTGATCATGTACATTTTAAAAAATCATCAAGTTGTAGTTGACTAAGTTTATTTTTGTTACCCAGATGGTAACATCTTTGAAAACTCGTAAAAGGTATTAAGTTGGAAAAGGTTACTTTTACCGGTTTACTTTAACATTTGTAAATTTCATTTGTAATACCTTATAAGTAAAATAAAAGTAAAATAAACATCCAAAATAATAATAGCGGCCTTATTACATCCCAAATTAAAATACTTAGGAAATAAAATAATTAACTTAACGAAAATAAATTTAACTCCAACAAGAAGCATGGCCGCCTCGAGTCCTCTCGGCTCCATCTCCGCGATCTACTCATCGCAAAATGTTAAGGAAAGGGTGAGTCACCAAGACTCGGTGTGTAAATCCTCTACCCGGTATAGCACTCATACACAAGATATTAATTAACATGCAAATATGCAACCCAACCTAGCCATCCATACTCCTCAACTACCCCGTGTGGTCAAAACCACTGATGACTTAGAGTCACAATTTAAATGATGGGTCCAACCCATCGTGTGGTCGAAACCACTGATGACCATAGGTCACAATATATCAAATATGGTCAAAACCACTGGTGGTACCAAACCACTGGGACTTAGTCGCAAATAATCATTCCTTGTGGTCAAAACCACTGATGACCATAGGTTACAAATAATCGATGGGCCAACCCATCTTGTGGTCAAAACCACCGACGACGATCCATAATTCATTCCCTCCTCTCATCAATCCCACCATCACATGCTTTTACATCATTTATCACATATCATGTCATAGCATTTAATTACCATGTGATGGCATGCATACATATATCAAAATTACAAGTTGGGGACTTACCTAAAATCCATGATTATGCCACAAGCTAATCACAACCAAAAGATTTAAAGCAAACAATAACATCATGTTAATTAATAAAGTGTGTAGAGAAATCTTACACACCTATTTCTACCGGAACTCCTAGATCCCGAAAAGCCGATCTATAACGTTAGATCTCTTAACCTATAATTAGCCATTAACATAATTAGGGACATTAGGCCTATTCGGCCAAACCAAGTAGTATCAAAGGGGCTTACCTTAAATGGATTTGATTTCCTAACAAATCCCAAAGCCTTAATTAGTCCCAAAATCCATGGCACATGTTAGTTTCGGCATTTAACAAAAACTTTTTAATTGAAAAGCCCTTGGCCGAATGTGCTTACCAACTCACCTTGGAAAATAAATCCCGAAAGCTTCCCTACATTTGGTTTTAATCAAGTTAATACGAATCATGGGCCATAATTTTAATTTCAAAAGAGAGGATTACCCCTTACCACACTTATTGAAAATTGGCGGCACCTTGTTGGAGATATGATATTCGCCTAATACACAATTGGAAGGCTGGAAATTTTTGTGAAGGAGGAGGTATATTCAGCTAAGAGAAACAATAGTCTTTGGAATTTTTCCGAACAAATTTGGCTAAGAGTTTAAGGAGATTTTGGCAAAGACAATGAAGAGAGGAAAAGAGAAAGAGTTTGTTGGAAATTTTCTTTTAAAGAGGGGTATATTCGGCTAGAAGGAAGCAAGAAGAAGAGAATTTTGAAGAATTTTGACAAGAGAGGCTAGGGAAAATTTGGCAAAGAAGAACTTGGAGAAAAGAAAAGAAGATTTTGAAAAATTTTGGCCTCTTCCTCTAGGTGTTTAACTGAAAATTGATGACCTCAAGGAGTCCCATTCTGGCCATTTCCTCTCTTTTAGGTGATAATTCTAGCTCTTAATTATCAAAATAGAGCGTAATTATCCTATATCTTTATCTCAAATCTCCTTCAACAATTTAATAGTAATTAAAACACTATTAGTCCCCCTCCACCGATTATGCAAAAGAAATAAGCCTTATCACTATCAAAATTAGAGTCCAAATCCATGCCATTTCTTCCCTCCAACGCCAGCTATAGGAGAAAAAAAAACAAGGTGCGAGGGTCGGGGTTGAACCAATGACTGGTGAAGGCACAAGAATGACCCCCTCTTTTAAGCGCCCCTTGCCATCTCTTCTAACCCGACTTTCATGTCAAATTACTTCTCTATTTAATTATAAGCCTTCTTCTTGGCCCTTTTGCCTTTAACGCAGAAAGCCCAAAAATAACACTCCTTGCGTCCCTTGCGTTTGAACTCGAGACCTTCGTGCCAACACCCTTAAGTGGCGCCCCAAGCCACTCCGCCCACCTGCCTTTCATGTCATTAAGCCCCCTGATTTAATTATAAGGCCTTCCTAGGCCTAACGCCCAAAAAGCCCACAAGAAAAAAACATTTCCCCCTTGTTCCTGTCGAGGCTCGAACCTCCCCCCAGCAACTCTCTTAGGCGCACCACGCCACTTATACCAAGCCCATTCTTTGTGTCATGTTCCTCCTAAATTTTATTTAAGCCCTAACTTCTCTTAGCTCCTTTCTTTTAAGTACCTTAAAAAGAGTTTTTTTAATTCCAACTTCGACCTAATTCGGGGTTGTTTCTAGACCCTAAATCATGCCAAATAAAATCATATTTATTTATTTCTTGAAGCCCACATGGAATTTATTTAAATTAAAAATAACCCCTAATTCGCTGTGGGAGATGTTCGAACTATAAGAGATTATGCCGATGTGTTTCCAGAGGAACTTTCAGGTCTACCTCCGGACCGTGAGGTTGAATTTGGAATAGACCTATTACCCGGAACCGCGCCAGTTTCAATAGCTCCGTATCGGATGGCGCCGAAGGAATTGGTGGAGTTGAAGGCGTAAATCCAGGAGTTGTTGGATAAAGGATTCATCCGACCAAGTGTATCACCGTGGGGAGCTCTAGTACTGTTTGTCAAGAAGAAGGATGGGACAATGAGGATGTGTATCGACTATCGACAGTTGAACAAGTTGACTATAAAGAACCGGTATCCTTTGCCCTGGATTGACGATCTGTTCGATCAACTCAATGGTGCATCGGTGTTTTCTAAGATCGACCTTAGGTCAGGGTACCATGAACTTAAGGTGAAGGAGGCTGATGTTCATAAGACGGCATTCCGTACTCGGTATGGTCACTACGAGTTTCTGGTAATGCCCTTTGGTTTGACGAATGCACCAACAACGTTTATGGACATGATGAACCGGGTTTTCCAACCCTTTCTGGATCGGTTCATCGTGATCTTCATAGACGACATCTTGGTGTACTCAAAATCTGAGAAGGAGCATGACGAACATCTTCAGATGGTTTTACAAATTCTGAGGGAGAAGCAATTGTGTGCTAAGTTCAGTAAATGTGAGTTCTGGCTCAAGGAGGTGACTTTTCTAGGACATGTTGTTTCGGCCGAGAGGATTAGGGTGGATCCCCATAAGGTTGAGGCGGTGTTGGAATGGAAGCCACCAAAGTCTGTTACGAAAATTCAAAGTTTTCTAGGGTTGGCAGGATATTACCGGAGATTTGTGGAAAACTTCTCTTAATCATGACACCATTGACTAAGGCTGGCGGGAAGGAGTTCCATTTGTGTAATGAGAAGCGCAAGGGAGTTTTGATAAGTCAAGAGGATCTTGATGAAGCATCGATTTTAATTCACCGAGGCGGAAGGAGTTCATCGTGATCGTGATGTATCGCATCTGGGACTAGGGTGTGTCTTGATGCAAGAAGGAAAGGTGGTCGCTTATGTGTCATGGCAGTTGAGGCCTCACGAAGCCAATTATTCGACACACGATCTGGAATTGGCTGCTGTGGTCTTCGCCTTGAAAATTTGGAGGCACTACCTGTACGGGGAGAAGTCGGTAGTGTACACAGATCACAAGAGCTTGAAGTACCTCCTGACCCAGAAGGATTTGAATCTGAGGCAACGGAGGTGGATTGAGTTATTAAAGAACTATGATTGCTCGATCGAATACCATCCGGGGAAGGCTAATGTAGTAGCTGATGCATTGAGCCGGAAGGTGGTAACAGATTTGCGAGCAATGTTTGCTCACTTAAGTCTATATGACGACGGGAGCCTTTTGGCAGAATTGCAAGTGAAACCATCTTGGATTGATGAGGTCAAGGAGAGGCAATTGACCGATGAAGCTTTGAGTACTCGGAGGTTACAGATCAGAATGGCAAGGCCGAAGGTTTCAGCTTGAGCAGTGATGGAGTGTTGTACTTTCAGGGGAGAATGTGCATGCCTAAGGATGATGAGTTGAGGCAGCGAATTCTTAAGGAAGCTCATAGCAGTGCGTACGCTATGCACCCGGGAAGCAGTAAGATGTATCGAGATTTGAAGGAGTAGTTTTGGTGGCCGGGTCTTAAGCGTGAAGTGACCGAGTTAGTGGGCAAGTGTTTGACATGCCAGCAGATTAAGGCTGAGCATCAATTGCCATCGGGGCTATTACGGTGGTAAAGATTCCACAGTGGAAGTGGGAAGATATTACTATGGATTTTGTGAGTGGGCTTCCCCTTACGCCCAGTAAGAAGGATGCAGTATGGGTGGTAGTAGACCGGTTGACTAAGTCGGCTCATTTCATACCGGTAAGGGTTGACTACTCACTTCAGAAGCTAGCTAATCTGTATATCGCTGAGATAGTGCGGTTACATGGAATACTGGTGTCCATTATCTCAGATCGGGATCCTTGGTTCACATCGAGATTTTGGAAGGCCTTACATCAGGAGTTAGGCACCAAGTTGAATTTCAGCACGGCTTTCCATCCACAGTCTGATGGACTATCTGAGAGGGTAATCTAAGTGTTGGAAGACATGTTAAGGAAGCATTTCAGAAGAAATATGTTGGAACCAGGTATACGGATGAGCAAAGGAGAGCATTTCTCAATGGTTCAAGGAACAAATCCGTTGTAACATGAGGTGAATTCGAGGTTGAGTAGGTATGCTCGAGGAGTAGTGGCAACTGATCATGAGCGTTGTGTTTGTTTTGAGGATGGACTAAGGGATGATCTGAGATTGCTGATAGCGCCGCATCAGGAGCGGGAATTTTCTGCGTTAGTGGAAAAAGCTAAAGTGGCTGAAGGAATTAAGGATTACGCAAGGCGAACACCGTCGAATAGGCGAGAAAGAGGTTTTGGATCATCCGGATCATCTCGGGAATAAGAGGCCTAGAGTTGATGGGCCACGAGGTCGACAAGTTGGTTCGGAAGGTGGTATCGACCTTGTGATGTGTGTGGAAAGAAGCACTTAGGAGAGTGCTGGAAGAAGACAGGAGGATGTTTTAGGTGTGGGTCCAAGGATCATGTGATCAAGCATTGTCCTAAGAACCTAGATGAAAGTCGACCAGCAACTTAGAACGTTAATCAGGTAGGTAGAGGTGGACAGCAACCTCAGCAAGGTCGTGGACCGAACCATAGAGGAAATGGTTCGGGCCGAGGACATGGAGCACCAAGTAGAGATGATCAAGGTGAAGACGCGAGGCAACCAAGGTTGGTTTATGCAGTTGGCCGTCGCGAGGAGGAAGATGTGCTAGATATGACAACGGGTACGTTCCTTATTTCTGGAATACCCTTAATTGCTTTGCTTGTTATAGGGTTAGCTTATTCTTGTATTGCTAGTGAAGTGACTGAAACCTTAGATGTGGACCTAGAGAATGTGCCTAGAAAATATGATTGTTCTTTAAAATCGAGTCTTGTGAGAATAAGCGTAGTGGGGTGAGTTAGACCATACGATTGTTCGTTAGTAAGTAATTTCGAGGACGAAATTATTTTAAGGGGGTAGAACTGTAACATCCTGGAAAGGGCCTATGCATTTTCGGTTTAATTGTACGAAGTGACATGTTTTATGTACTAGGAATAAATTTCAAACATTTGTGGAAACTCGAAAATGAATGGAAATGATTTGGAAATGAACATTTTTGGAAACCTGAAAATGTATAGAAATGTTAAGTTTAAAAATGGAAAGTGAACATTTTTAGGAAATGTAAGGAAATGTCAAGTTTACAGAGCCGAATGAAAATTTTTGGAAACTTAGAAATGACTTAGAAATGTCGAGTTTTAATGTTTAAAAGAGGAAACTAAGGCAAGGTGGCCTTAAAAGAAAAAGTTTGTGAAATTTGACACACAATCGGGCTTGGAAAAGTGGCCTGAAGATGTCACTTAGGGCCTCTGGAAATGGCGCCACATGCAAGGTGTTGGGCCTGGGTTTGAGTCACTTGGGAAGCAAATAAAAGGAGTTTTATTTTTGCTTCCAGAAGTAGAGGAGTGGACGGCAAGGCTTCTAGAAAAAGGGAGTTTTATTCCCTTTAAATTTTGGCAAGTAATGGGATAAATAAGGGATTTAAATTGGATTATTTTTTTTGAAGAGATAATAGATGGATAAATATGGATTTATTTCTTTTATTTTGATAGATAAGGAAGAGATAAAAGAAGATTATTATTAGTATTATTTTTATTAAGAGATAAGAGATAATAAAGGATATTTCTTTAATTATTTTAAATTAAAGAGATAAAGCTATCAAATAAAGAAGAGTGGTGTCCAAGTGAGGGATTACGGTAGTAGTTCAGCTATAAAAGGGGAAAATAGGGCTACTCATCAATTTGTTCTTCCTTCTCTCTCTCTGCTGAAAATTCCTAAGACATTCCCTCTCTCGCCAAAATTTTCCTAGCCAATTCTCTCTTTTCTCTGCTATTTTGTTTAAACCAAAACCCTAGTAAAGCAAGCCAATCTCTTCATCTTTCTTTTCTTCCTATTTCTCCTTACCAATCCATTCAAAAGTCGAATCTTGGAAAGGCTTCAAGCATAGGTGTCTTTGTCGATTTCTTCAAAGGTAAGAGCAAGTTTGGTCTCCATTCTTTTCTTTTAGATTAGCCGAGAGATAATCTAACCCCATACATATTTTGGTTGCCAAATATGGAAGGATCTTTCGGGATTATCATAGTAGTCAACTAAAAGGAGGAGTATTCGGGATTTCTAAGATTAAGGGAAACAAGGAACAGTTTCGGGATTTGTTGGTGATCCAACCGGCAACAAGGTAAGAATACTAATCCTACTAGGATTTGGAATTTTGGGCGAATGGCTTTTATTAAGGTAAAAAGTGATTAATCAATTGTAGAAACTTGAGATCTAAAGCGTGAGATCGGATCTCGGGATCTCAAGGAATCATTAGCGAATCGGTGTGTACCCTACACTATTTCATAATACGCTTTATGGTCGTGTTAAATAATATATGTGATATTAAGAATATGAAAGTGGCTAAGGTACCATGATATGGTACTAAGTACTCAGCACGTTTCCTACTTCTACTAGGAATATGAAAAATGTTATTAAGTAACATGAGAATATGATAAGAATGTGAACTTGGGCATGTAATTGCATAATATGTTAGGGGCATATGGGTTTGTTTGAAAGGGAAGTGAAAAGTGGTGACCTAAGACCACGATGAATCGAAAGTGGTGACCTAAGACCACAGTAATCTGAACTTGGTGACCTAAGACCACGAATACGATGACCTAAGACCGCAATTTGGAGTGTAGTGGAAGGAGGGTCGACTTAGTAGTCCCCACGGTGTGAATGGCAGGTACGGGGGTGTGTAGCGGATGGACAATTAGGATTGGGTTTGGGAATGCATCATAACTTGTATTTTATGTTTTGAATGTGTAACTATTGTATGCCCGATTCTATTATGATTTAGTGTCGTGTACACATTGAGTCATTTGACTCACCCTGTTGTGGGACCATGTTCCGGTGATGAGCAAAGTGATGGACCGAGATGGCGAGACTTGTGGTGGCCATGCTCAACATGAAGTTTATATTTTATGGACTCTTGAATTTATTTTAGCACTTTGAAATATTTTGGAAACTATTTGATGTAATAAGGCCATAAGGCCATGATGAACGATTTTTTTTATTATTTCTACTTGTTGTTTTATTGTGTTACAAATTTTGATTAGGTTAAAGACTAAGTATTTTAATTTAAAATATACTCGATATGTTTATTACTTAAAATTAAAAAAAAAGGGTTGTCTAATGTAAAAATCCAGTTTGTTTTCAACACAAGCCCAACCCAAACAATATTTTTTTTTTAAAATCACACAAGTTTTTCTCTAAGTAACAAAAGAATTTGAAAATCGGTTTACTTGAGGAACATACCAAATCTGGTCAAAACTCGTGGGCCGGGTTTAGGGTGTTTCATGATGAGCAGCTAACTGCAGCATGACTGCCATCGATGGTGTGTAGCGGTATGGGTTGATTGTAGAAATCCCCAATGGTGTGATCGGCAGGTAAGGGTGGCGTGTAGCAGATGGAAACCTAGGATTGGGTTGGGTTTTATGTATGTTATCTGCTATATTATGTTTTATATTTTGATCTGTGGGCTAAGGCCCAATCTAATGGTGCACGAGGTTTGCACACTGAATTTCGCGACTCACCTTGTTATTTTAACAATTTCAGGTAGCACCTAGTGCAACGGACCGGGCTAGAGAGGAGAGCAAGGTGGCCATGCAAAAGAACATTTGGATTCAGCAAAAAGGCTCTAATATATTATTTTATATTTTTATTTAATGGGTTTTAAATCTCGTTGAAATAAGGCCATGGGCCACTAGACTATTATACTCTGTTTTGGGTTTTATTTTGGGCTTTCATTACTGCCAGGCACTTAAACTTTAATTAAACTAAGGCATATATTAAGATTTTGGTTTTTAATTCATAAAACAACAAAAGCAATTTATAACTTAGTTAAACTTATCACGTTATTAAGTTCTTCCGAACAAAAAATTGAATACAAGGTAAAAAAATATTTCCCGAAAATTTCGACATCTTTTACAGAATCTTTTTAGTGACATGCCAGATCCAGTTATAGTGTTTGGGCGAGTTTGGGGTGTTACAAAACATCCAAACAAGATATAGATCAATTCATTTATAAGATCAAAATCGAATCAACAAGACCAAGTAAACTTTCATAATTCAAAACACATAAATATAAAACTTTATACACATGTACATACTAGACTTAACTACTAATTCGGGGCATAAAAATTGAAATTGTCCATCTGCGTCATGTTAACTAAATTGACTATAACTCGAGTTAAGAAACTTGAAATTTAGATCCATAAATTTTCCTTGAAACTAGACTCATATATCTTCCAGAATTTTTCATGTGGCCAATTAGTACAGTTTAATCATTAAAGTTTCCCCTATTTCACTGTTTGATGGTTCTGACCTATCTTTACAAAAACTTAGTTATCTCATTATACAGAATTTAAATAATGTTCTCGTTTATTCAAATAAACAATAGACTCATTAAGGATTCTAATTGTAACAACCCCAAACCCGGCCCACGAGCCTTGACCGGATCTGGTTATGTCACTGCGGAATGGCGGTTGAAAATCTTTGTCTTTAGCATAAAACTTGAAAATTTTTGTTTATTTTAGGAAGTAATTCCATTAAAATTAATTAATACTATAAGCCCGATATAAAATATGTGAATTAAAACTTTATTATAATTTATTATAAATCATTTGAAGGAAATATATCTAAGTATAATATAAACCCTAATTAAAAGATAATAAAATGATCCCAACAATAAATTAAGAGGCCTTTTATTACAACCAATATTTAAACCAAAACTTAATATAAATAAGCTTTAAAATATTTAAACTCTTCCTTACGCATGGGCCACCATGTGTCCTCTCCGATCTCGGTCCAATCTCAAGAGTCACACGAAATGTTAGGAAAATAATTGGGTGAGTCACACGGACTCGATGTGTAATTAAAACCATCGAAATCCACCCACATGCTAGCCACATAACATCCCAATTATCAAATGCAACATGTAAATATAATCATTTAGACATTACCATAATGCAGGCTTGGCCCACAATCGAATCATATTCAAGCACGGGCCAGGCCCTTTTCTTATTAATTCAGCGATTCTTGGGCTTGGCCCATTTCCACGTATGTTCTTAAAACATACCTATTCATATTCCATATTGGGCTTGGCCCATTTCCATATCATTTCATAACGGGGCGATGCAACATGAAACCCAACCCAATCCTAAGGTCCAACCGCTACACACCCCCTTATCCGACCTACACACACAGGGGACTATCGAGTCACCTCTCCTTTTTCCTCCAAAAGGCAACCAATGCCATCCACGATGTAGCGTATAGCTAACATCAAACCACGATGGAGCACACGGCAATCCATCAAGCCACGATATGGCATAAAGCCGATATCAATCAAGGTAACCACGCGAACTAAATCGCAAAGATCCACAACGCGACCTCGGTCGGCGCCAATCCACGATGTAGCACAAAGTGACATCAACCACGTACTCAAGTACACGTACCTTCTTTCAAAAACCCACCCATGCACATGTAACATAATATAATGACATAATGAATAAAGCATGTTCATGATATTAAGCATACATTCATATTCATAGACATACTCACATACACGTATTAATAACCACATCTCATGATTTGATACTAACTGTTTATCGACATACCCTTTAAGGTATCCGGTTCACATAGTCCGCACTTATTAACACATATTTAACACATACACCTATCGCATACATATCACATACCCGAAATCGATGGGTTAATCACACACCTTATAACACGAAGCTCTAAACCCTCGATCTGACGCTATCACTTAGCGAGACTACGTTATCGCCTATCGTTTTTACATTGCCGCCCACACCCGGTGGCCAATCTCGTCTGCAATGAAACCGATCTCTTCTGAACGGGATGGGAGTTTTCCTTTCTCCTCTTGGCCTTTTCGCATCCATCGACGGCACTTAATCGAGAACACTTTGTTAATTATCAATATCGCAACTTAAACCAAATATCTAAAACTTAACCTACTTACGGAAAAGTCTTGAAATCCGGAAGTTCCTTAATCAACGCTAAAACTCTTAAAGGGTCACACCAGAATCGGTTATCAAATATATATATCCAATATGGCCTTGTGGCGAATATCACAAGTCACTTACCCTTTTAGTTGAATCTCAAACACCAATGGAATTACCGAAAATCATTACAAGACTATTAGTATAAACATACCAAAATCCATGGAAAAGGCCCTTTGGTAGAATAGCACCTAACCCTTACCTTGAGTAACCGAATCAACGACCCTAAATGCTCCCTTGCGTTGGCACCTCGTGCTTTGCAGAGATTCAAGGAAGTTTGCCTCGATCACGAACAAAATAGACTCAATGGTGAACAAGGTTTGGCTTTAAGCTTTGGTGAAATAAAGAGAGAAATAGAAAGGCTCAAGGTTTGGCCTAGTCAAGAAAAGTAAGAAATAAGGTTGGAAGAATGGAAGTAATAGGAAGAGAATAGTGGAAGAAATTTGGCACAAGAGAGAGTGGGACGAGAGAATGCACTTTCGGTTTGGAGATTAAAGAGGAAAAAGAATTTCAAAAGGGTGCTCTCCTATATAAAGCATTCGACACCCCCACTCCCTAGAAGACTCCAACGCCGACCAAGCACTCCAAGGCCCCCCATTCTACCATGACTTCCACCAAACCCAAAATTCTTTCCTAAATTCACTCAATACCATCCAATTCAAAATAATAAAATAATCTAATAGCAACCATTATCACCTATTTTCTAATTCTAAAATAATTCTACACTTATCTAAAATAATAAAATAACAAACCCTTATCACTCCTCCAACTTAAAATACAAAATAAAAATAAAACTCATCCTTATCTTCCACCGAATTTGCAAACTGACCAAGCCTACCTATTGAAGACTCCTTGTGTGCGTCCACTTTGCCCAATGCTGCAAAATAAAAGAAGACCACCTGCGCCCATAGGTCTCGAACACGGGACACTGGGGTAACCATCATCAAGCGGCGCCCAGGCCATTCGCCACTTTGATTTTATGCTATAAGGCCCCAACATTTATTCTTAACCCTTCCTAGCCCAAAGCCCATAACCGCATAAAATAAAATCACGCCCAAAATCTTTGCTCCAGCGCTCAAACCGCGACCTCCTTCCCCTCCAGCGCCTAAGTAGCGCCTAAGAGCCACTCTGCCAATTGGACTTTCATGTCCATCAACTTGGACATTTATTTATAAGCATACCTGGCCGAGTCCCCTAATTAGCGCAAAGATAAAACAAAATTGCTGCCTTAGCAGCTCGAACCTTTGACCCCTTAGGCGTCACCTTCCCAAGCCCCAAGCAACGCCTTCATGCCACTTTGCCAACTCCTTTCTTGTGTCCTAAATTCCACCAATTTATTTTAAAGCCTACTTGCCCTAATTCCCCTTTTTACACTAAAAATCTAAAATTTTCTAAAGTCTTCCCCTTTCATCCAACCATTTCTAAAACCTCTAAAACACCTCCAAACACACCCAAAAACCTACCAACACCTGAATTATACTTAAATTACCTAGCCCCTAAACCAGGGTGTTACAATTCTACCCTCCTTAAAATAATTTCGTCCTCGAAATTACTTTACTAACGAACGTCCGTACAACCTATCTTACCACCTTACGCTTATGCTGCGCACTCTGATCTTACTAAGACTATCATACCTTCCCAACACAGTTTCTAAGTTCGCACTCAAAATTCAAAACACCTCTCTTAGCAACACAGAAAAGGCTAATTCACAAGCAAGCAAAGCAATCAAAGCATGTACCAAAGCAAAGGAGCTTACCCGCTATCACATCCTTGGTTGACTCGATTTGGAACCATTCCTTCCATGGCTTGAACCACGACCCTCGTCGCCGAGGCGATTCTTAACCAAATCGCCTTGACCCACGAAAACATTTCTTATTATTTCCCAACATTCTCTGAATGAATTCTCCCACACTTAGCACAGAATGATTCCCATCCATTGGTACAAGTGCACTTACGGGGTTCTCGGTCCTTGGTCTTTTTCAGGCATTACCAAGCGATCTTGATGGTCCAACATTTCTCTTATTCTCGTTCCTATTCTTCTCGGTTTTCTCTTATAGTCTTCTTAACCTCTTGATGATCAGAGCTTTCTCCACTAAAATGGCAAAGTCTCTTTCTCATGGGCGATCAACTCTCACAACTCATCTCGTAGCCCATCTTGAATCGAACACTCCTTTCGTAGTCGGTAGCCACGATTCCTTTGGCGTCTTGACTCGATCGCTAAACTCGACTTCATATTCCGCTCCGACTTATTCCTTGCACTAGATTTAGAAACGCTTTCCTTTGCGAGTCTAAATAATCGGCTCTACATACTTCCCTTGAACTTGGCCTTAAAGAAATCCCAATCCGGTCGATCTGCGGTACACCTTGTTTGACGGTGAGCCACCAGCGATAAGCCGTCGCGAAGCAACGCAAGCAGCGCCCTTGACTTCTCCTCATTGGTGCGGTCAAATCGTCCATGATTCCTTCGACCGCTTCTAGCCAATACTCCGCTTACGTTAGGAGCTACTCCCGACACTCCTCTAAAGATCTCACTCTGATTCGATCTAAGCCTTTCCGATACCGACTTCGAGTTCCATTTCCTCTACTAACTCCGCTACTCGCTCTAGCACTCGCAACATGGCCCGCGATCTGCGTCATCTTCTCTGTCGATCTTGCCCTCTACGTCCCTTCGTTGGCGGCACTTCATTTTTCGACCCATGGCGGACCCTATCGGTTCGATCTTCGCCATTCTACCTCTCTGCGTCCCTAGAGCTCATCTCTATCGTCTTGATTTATCTAATTAAGAAGTTTTATGCATTAGTAATTGTTCCACTATTTAACATGAGCATATTTTATGAATGGAAGATTTTAAAAGTAGTTCTTTCGTTCACACAAGGGTTCAGATTCAAATTTACTACCCTAATTCGAGAATCACCTTCGTTCCTCGCTAGGGACACATTCATTCATCATCAAAACACATTCATTCCTCGTAGAGGCACATTCGATGGTATCTACCACCCACATTCACTATTCGGACCTTTCGCCTGTTTCTACCCTGTGGGTATTTCCGTCATTTTCCTCTGAGGACATTTAGTAATAAACCGTGGAAATTTTAAGACTTAATAAACCGTAACATTTGAAATTTCCACATCGAGAGGGCATTTCGAAAATTTGTCAAATTAGAATCTGAGTAATTTTAGAAATCGTGGTATTTTAGTAATTTTGTCAACCAGGTAATTTTGTAAATTTCAAGAGTCGGGTGTTATTTTGAAATACAAAATTGGGTACTTTTGCAAAGTGAGAGAATTTTATTAAAATTGGGATTAACTCAGCAATTTTGAAAGTTAGGCATTTTAGTAATTTTCAACACGAGGGTATTTTAGTAAATTTTCCCAAATCGGGTATATTGATATTTTGAAAACTAGAGATTTTAATATTTTGCCAAGTAAAATCATTTTAACAAAAGTTGAGGGTATGTGGTAATTTTATAATCTGAGGGCATTTTGTAATTTTACTGCTAGAGGCATTTTGGTAATTTTGGGTAAATCGAGAAAAACACTCTTTTTTTTTTTTTTTCAAAACCAGATTTAGGGTTTACAAACCAAAAGGGTAAATTTGAAAATTTTAAAACCAAGAATTTTAAAACAAAGAAGGCTAATCCCTTCGGGTTTTAATAATTGGTTCGACTTGTGAACAAGTCCTCTTGGTTAAGGTGAACAGTAGCTACTGCACTGGTAGGATTCAAGTGGAGAGGAGGTGAGTCACTGGATTGCTTAAATACCAAACTCCCATTGAATACCACTCCTAGACATGCATACTGAGTTGCCACACCTTAACACGGCGACTTACTTTACAGTGGTCATTTAGTAACCTTAAGTCTTATGCACATGTTTGAGTAGACTAGTCTTAGGTTCAACTGATCCTAATTCACTAATCTACGAGCCCAACAAAGCCCTAGCAGTTCATATAACAAATTACTTCACAAGTCCGAACTACTTACGGTGGACTCGGCCGAGATGCAGGTGCCATGCCGAAAAACACGAAATAAAAGCCCATATTTTGAAAAGCCCATTTGAAAATGTTTTTGGGCCCAAAACCCTCAAAGCCGAGTTTTGAACCGGGCTCTGATACCAATCTGTAACAACCCCAAACCCGGCCCACGAGCCTTGACCGGATCTGGTTATGTCACTGCGGAATGGCGGTTGAAAATCTTTGTCTTTAGCATAAAACTTGAAAATTTTTGTTTATTTTCGGAAAGTAATTCCATTAAAAATTAATTAATACTATAAGCTAGATATAAAATATGTGAATTAAAACTTTATTATAATTTATTATAAATCATTTGAAGGAAATATATCTAAGTATAATATAAACCCTAATTAAAAGATAATAAAATGATCCCAACAATAAATTAAGAGGCCTTTTATTACAACCAATATTTAAACCAAAACTTAATATAAATAAGCTTTAAAATATTTAAACTCTTCCTTCTGCATGGGCCACCATGTGTCCTCTCCGATCCGGTCCAATCTCAAGAGTCACCTAAAATGTTAGGAAAATAATTGGGTGAGTCACACGGACTCAGTGTGTAATTAAAAACCATCGAAATCCACCCACATGCTAGCCACATAACATCCCAATTATCAAATGCAACATGTAAATATAATCATTTAGACATTACCATAATCTGGGCTTGGCCCACAATCGAATCATATTCAAGCACCGGGCTAGGCCCTTTTCTCATTAATTCACTGATTACTGGGCTTGGCCCATTTCCACGTATGTTCTTAAAACATACCTATTCATATTCCATATTGGGCTTGGCCCATTTCCATATCATTTCATAACAGGACGATGCAACATGAAACCCAACCCAATCCTAAGGTCCAACCGCTACACACCCCCTTATCCAGCCTACCACACACCAGGGGACTATCGAGTCACCCTCTCCTTTTTCCTCCAAAAAGGCAACCAATGCCATCCACGATGTAGCGTAAGCTAACATCAAACCACGATGGAGCACACAGCAATCCATCAAGCCACGATATGGCATAAAGCCGATATCAATCAAGGTAACCATGCGAACTAAATCGCAAAGATCCACAACGCGACCTCAGTCAGCGCCAATCCACGATGTAGCACAAAGTCGACATCAACCACGTACTCAAGTACACCGTACCTTCTTTCAAAAACCCACCCATGCACATGTAACATAATATAATGACATAATGAATAAAGCATGTTCATGATATTAAGCATACATTCATATTCATAGACATACTCACATACACGTATTAATAACCACATCTCAACATTTGATACTAACTGTTTATCGACATACCCTTTAAGGGTATCAGGTTCACATAGTCCTTTGCACTTATTAACACATATTTAACACATACACCTATCGCATACATATCACATACCCGAAATCGATGGGTTAATCACACACCTTATAACACGAAGCTCTAAACCCTCGATCCCGACGCTATCACTTAGCGAGACTACTCGTTATCGCCTATCATTTTCATTTGCACGCCCACACCGGTGGCCAATCTCGTCTGTGTAAACCGATCTCTTCTTGAACTTCGGGATGGGAGTTTTCCTTTCTCCTCTTGGCACTCGCATCCATCGATCGTGACTTAATCGAACACTTTGTTAATTATCAATATCGCAACTTAAACCAAATATCTAAAACTTAACCTACTTACGGAAAAGTCTTGAAATCCGGAAGTTCCTTAATCAACGCCAAAACTCTTAAAGGGTCACTGACCGAATCGGTTATCAAATATATATATCAATATGGCCTTGTGGCGAATATCACAAATCACTTACCCCTTTTAGTTGAATCCAAAACACCAATGGAATTGCCAAAATCTGTTACAAGACTATTAGTATAAACATACCAAAATCCATGGAAAAGGCCCCTTTGGCCGAATAGCACCTAACCCTTACCTTGAGTAACCGAATCTGAACAGCCCCTAAATGCTCCCTTGCGTTGGCACCTACGTGCTTTGCAGAGATTCAAGGGAAGTTTGCCTCGATCACGAACAAAATAGACTCAATGGTGAACAAGGTTTGGCTTTAAGCTTTGGTGAAATAAAAGAGAGAAATAGAAAGGCTCAAGGTTTCGGCCTAGTCAAGAAAAGTAAGAAATAAGGTTGGAAGAATGGAAGTAATAGGAAGAGAATAGTGGAAGAAATTTGGCACAAGAGAGAGTGGGACGAGAGAATGCACTTTCGGTTTTGGAGATTAAAAGAGGAAAAAGAATTTCAAAAGGGTGCTCTCCCTATATAAAGCATTCGGCACCCCCCACTCCCCTAGAAGACTCCAACGCCGACCAAGCACTCCAAGGCCCCCATTCTACCATGACTTCCACCAAACCCAAAATTCTTTCCTAAATTCACTCAATACCATCCAATTCAAAATAATAAAATAATCTAATAGCAACCATTATCACCTATTTTCTAATTCTAAAATAATTCTACACTTATCTAAAATAATAAAATAACAAACCCTTATCACTCCTCCAACTTAAAATACAAAATAAAAATAAAACTCATCCTTATCTTCCACCGAATTTGCAAAGACACCCGACCTACCTATTGAAGACTCCTTGTGCCGTCCACTTTGCCCTTGTTCTTTGCAAAATAAAAGAAGACCACCACGCCCATAGGTCTCGAACACGGGACACAGGGGTAACCATCATCAAGCGGCGCCCAGGCCATTCGGCCACTTTGATTTTATGCTTTAAGGCCCCAACATTTATTCTTAACCCTTCCTAGCCCAAATTTATAACCGCATAAAATAAAATCACGCCCAAAATCTTTGCTCGGTAGCGCCAAACCGCGACCTCCTTCCCCTCCAGCGCCTAAGTAGCGCCTAAGAGCCACTCTGCCAATTGGACTTTCATGTCCATCAACTTGGACATTTATTTATAAGCATACCTGGCCGAGTCCCCTAATTAGCGCAAAGATAAAACAAAATTGCTGCCTTAGCAGCTCAAACCTTTGACCCCTTAGGCGTCACCTTCCCAAGCCCCAAGCAACGCCTTCATGCCACTTTGCCAACTCCTTTCTTGTGTCCTAAATTCCACCAATTTATTTTAAAGCCTACTTGCCCTAATTCCCCTTTTTACACTAAAAATCTAAAATTTTCTAAAGTCTTCCCCTTTCATCTAACCATTTCTAAAACCTCTAAAACACCTCCAAACACACCCAAAAACCTACCAACACCTGAATTATACTTAAATTACCTAGCCCCTAAACCAGGGTGTTACACTAATCCTATAAACTATGCTCCATGATCATTTTTTGTACAATTTTTAATAATTTTTCCAAGACAGAACAGGGGATCACGAAGTCATTCAGAAGCAGTCTCACTAAAATTTAAATATCTCATAATATAAAATTTCTTTTCCTACTATGTTTCTTTCCTATAAAAATAGACACAATAAGCTTTAATTCTATATCTTATTCACTTTCTCATTCCATTTCTCCTATTTTTGGTGAGTTTTCAAAATCACGTCACTGCTGTTAACCAAAAATTGTTTCATTGCAAAATATGGTTAACTAGTTTATAACATCTTTACTCCATTTCATTTAAACTCTATACATTAACCATAATTATATATACTAAAACCAAATCAACCAAAACCACAACAAAACATAATCATCAATCCAAAATATAAATTCCAAAATTAACAAGATGGACAAGCCATTTTGCATGGCTTATATTTACAACATCAAAACATCATCCAAGTATTAGGCTAGCCTATACATGCCTTAAATTCAAAATCCCAAATTTTAAAGTACCAAAATAAGTTGATAGTGTGGATGACTTCGTTGACGATCCCCCGAGCTCGTACCTTGTAACCAAAATCTATAAAACAGAATAACAAAACACACAGAGAAAGCTAACTTAGCTTAGTAAGTCTTAAGCAAATATAACTACTCAATTAAATATTCAAATCTCTTTAAACCAATTATTTTATGACATTAATATAATAACATAGCACAACTGGACTATCATGGCCGAATACTACTATCCTTATATAGCATTACATTTATCACTTATCAAATCCAAAACATCACTATCTTGCTTTAAAAATACAAACTTACCATTTGCATATAGTTTAATATGTTTCCATATACAACCAATTAGTAAGTACCATGTACAATTTAATCACATATAATCAAATGTATATGTATATATATATACATCCATTAAACATCACATGTATACTAGTATATAATAACGATACAATATCATTTACTCACATATGTAGAAAACCGAATATACAAGAGCATCTTTTAGTCAACTTACTTGCTCAATAAACACCACATATAAACATGTCAATCTATAAACACATACCTTATGGCCGAATGTAATCTACATCATTTAACTAAGCTTTAACTTGCTCAATTTTCACATTAACTTGATCATTTCATAAGCATAAGCTTGTAATATAAATCACCGGTATAAAACCTACTAGGCATAAACCTGAATCACACACCGACACTAAGCCTACTAGACCCGAGGTCTGATATTAAATCACCGGCAATAAGCCTGCTAGGCATAAGCCCGATTAAGTTCACCAGCCCAAGGCTTGATAGGCTCAAAGCCTGAATCATGATACTTTTAATCTGTCTCATACAATTCGTTCCATATATCGATTCACTTATACACATTTAAAACTCATTGTACGAACATTCAAATAACATATATCAATCGAATAATTTAAACAAGTCAAATCTTATACTTACCACATTCGGCTATTCAATAATATAGCTACAAAATTTCCAAAAATCAGCATATACTAGGTTACGTACATAATTTTCGATGTTTTATTGCTTAAAGACTTACCTCGGATATCGATTTTACGATGAAAACCTATTATTCAACTATTTTCGCTTTTCCCATCCAAACTGTTTTCTTTGGTTCTTGATCTAAGCATGTTCAAATTAAGCTCATTCAAATATATTTACATTCAATTTAATCCAAAAACACATAAGTGTTCAAATTACCATTTTGCCCATAATATTTCACACTTTTTACAATTTAGTCCTATTTGCACAAAACACAAAATACACAAAATTTGAATGAAGACCTTAAGGGCCGAATATCCATAGTACTCATACAAGTCCATCCATTTTGTTTATTTCACATTTTAATCCCTCTAAATTTTATTTTTTCAATTTAGGCCAACATACTCAATTTCATCAAAAATTCAAAGACAAAGCTTGTTAATATAACACACATTTATCATAATTCATCCTCAAACATCATAAACAGCAATCTATCATCAATGACTCAACTCAAAATATTCATCAAACTCAAAAATTAAAGCATGGGTCTTGTACATTTCATAGCAACGATCTCAAAAACGTAGAAATTATCAAAAACAAAACAAATTACATACCTCAATTAAGCAAAACCAAGGCCGAATGTAACTTGTTCTTCTTTCTTTCTTTTTCTTTTAGTTTCAGCAATAACAATAAAATGAACATGCATGTTTCTTTATCTTATGTTTTATTATAATAAGTTAATAATAATAATAATAATAATAATAATAATAATAATAATAATAGTAACTTTTATAATATAAAATTCATATATTAAAGTCATTTAAACAAAAACATGCCGTCCACTAAGTATAGAAAGGACTAATTACAATGAAAATCCTCCATATTAATAAGACATCAACAATTAAGCACTTTAACAACTAACCATCAAATTTTCATATTACACGATTAAGTCCTTTTATTAAATCGGACACCTAAACGATAAAATTAAGTCACGAAAATTTAACACAAGAAAATTCACACATAATAAATAAGGAAAAATAGTTTTTAAAATCTTTTTCAGACTCGAATTTGTGGTCCCGAAACCACTATTCTGATTAGGGTCAAAGTCGGGCTGTTACAACTCTCCCCCTTAAGAATTTTCGTCCCCGAAAATCTTACCGATGAATAGGTTTGGATATCGCTCTTGTATTGTATCCTCTGACTCCCAAGTTGCTTCTTCTACTCGTGTTTTTGCCATAGTACTTTAACTAACAGAATTTTCTTATTTCTCAATTCTTTTATCTCACGAGCCAGAATACAAATCGATTCCTCTTCGTATGTCATATCAGATTGAATCTCAACTTTTGTCGGGCAAATCATATGTGAAGGATCATATCGATATCTAAGAAGCGTTGAAACATGAAAGACATTATGAATCTTTTCCAACTCAGGTGGTAACTGCAATCTATAAGCAGCCATCCCGATACGCTCTGTGATTTCATATGGTCCAATGAATCTCGGACCCAATTTGCCTTTACGATCGAATCTAAGTACTTTCTTCCACTGTGAAACTTTCAAAAATACTCAATCTTCTATGTGAAATTCAATGTCCTTACGTTTCAAATCTGTGTGTAACTTTTGACGATCTGATGCAGCTTTCAAACTATCACAGATCACTGCCACTTTCTGTTCAGTTTCTTTGATCAAGTCAACCCCGTGTATCTTGCTTTTACTGAGCTCAGTCTAATACAATGGTGTACGACATTTACGACCGTACAAAGCTTCGTAGGGTGCCATTTTGATACTAGATTGAAAACTATTATTATAAGCAAATTCAATCAGAGGTAAGTATCGTTCCCACGTACCTTCAAACTCGAGGATGCAACATCTCAACATATCCTTAAGTCTCTAAATAATTCGTTCAGACTGACCATTTGTTTGCGGATGAAAATCTATGCTAATGCAACATCCTAAATTTTTGGGCCTATGCATTTAATGGGTGAATATGTGGAATGAGTTAATCTAAGTGTTAGGGGCCCAAATTTTAAGTTTTAAGGAGCCCAAATCTTCTAATTTAAGTTAGTTAAATTTGGCATTAGGGATTAGGGAAGTGGACGACACAAGGCTATTTTTTTGGGAATTTTATAATATTTATTCTATGTGGATAATAAGCAGATAAAGGCTATTATTTAGGAATTTAGTCTTTAAGGATAATAAGCATATAAAGACTATTTTTAAGGAGATATAGATTAAGATAAAGGAAAAGGGATAGGAGCTATCATGTGTGGCAGTGTTGGCTGAAAATCAATCTCTAGTAAAGGGAGGAATCGATTTTCTATATAAAGAGGGGGTGTGCCAAAATTTTAGAAGCCTTTCTTTTATTTTCTTTTCTCATCTTCTTCCTCTCAAAAGCCGAAAACCACCATTTTCTTCACCCTTTCTTCCTCTCTAAAATTTCCTGGTTGGTCGAATCTTTTAACCTCTATTGTTATTTTCTTCTAATCCCTAAAAGCCAAAATCACATCTCTATTTTTCTATTCTTCTCCTTAATATTCATTGGCCAAATATCTCTTAGCCATCTCTTCAATTCTTAAATCTTCTAAAACCAAAATTCTTAGATCTCACCTCAAGTTGTCGAATCTTCTTCAATAAAGTCTTGCCAGCCGAATCAAGAAAACAATAGGTATGTGTCGATTTTAAGTTTCCAATATTTCTCCGGCTTTTCAAAGTCCCTAGCCGAATGGCTATTTAGTGACTAATCAAGGGTTTTTCTTATTTTCGGCATTTCGGGATCTGAAGAGGAGTCCAACGCTTAGATCTCTAAGTCAAAGATCAGTAACACTCAAGTCGTGTTATTTTTGGGATTTCAAGGTAATGAGATTGGTTTATTTATAAATATATGAAATCGTGTAGAACACTAACTATGGCCGAATATAGGAGAGGGCCTATTTTCACATCTTTTCGGCTTTCTGAGCAAAGTTGTAGATCGAGATAACAAGGATATCGACTAAGAATATTGGATTTCGCGATATCAGGTGTGTAACACTTTCCCACCATCTAGATATGTTTGATTAATATATGATTATAAGTTTTATATGTTTTGATAAATGCCGAAATCAGGGCATAATAGAGGAAACCCAAATAGGGCAAAACCAAATCATCAGGTTAGTGAATGTTCTGATTAAACGATATAAGTATATTGATTTTATGTGATTGCATGGGTTGGGTTTGATGAAAGGAGGAAGTTATATGTTGTAGCGGTTTTCACCGTGATCATTGTAGTGGTTTTTATCTTGATCTGTTGTAGCGATTTTTACCGTGATCTCGTTGTAGCGATTTTACCATGATCATTGTAGTGGCTACGGCCATGATCGATGATGAGCGGCATGACCGCCATCAAGCGTGTAGTGGTGTGGGTTGATTGTAGAAATCCCAATGGTGTGAATGGTTGGTGCAGGCGTGTAGCGGATGGAAACCTAGGATTTGGGTTGGGCTTGCATATTATTTTTATTATGTATATTAATTACGATTATTTTAGTTTTATGGGGCTAAGGCCCAAATCTAATGGCGCATGAGGGTTGCATAATCGAGTCTCGCGACTCAACCAATTAATTAACATTTGGTAGCATTTAGTGCATCGGACCGGGTGGGAGGAGCGCAAGGTGGCCATGCAAAAGAACATTTGGATCCAGAAAAAAGACTCTAGTTATTATTTTATATTCTTATTTAATGAATTTTAAATCTCGTTGTAATAAGGCCATGGGCCACCAGTTTATATTTTATTTTATTACGGGCTTTTATTACTTTTAGTTATTTAAATTTTTATTTTAATTGAACTAAGGCATGTATTTAAATTTGGGTTTTAATTCATAAAGGCATATTTTATTTAAAACTATAAATTATAAATTTTTCCGAATAAAAGGTTAAACTTTACCAAAATGTTTTTCTGAAAATGCGGCATGTTTTACAAAATTTCCTTAGTGACATACCAGATCCAGTTGTAGTGTTTGGGCTGAGTTTGGGGTATTACAAATTGGTATCGAGCCTGTTCAAAACTTCGGCTTTGGGGTTTTGGGCTCAAAATGTTTTCTAAAGGTGGGCTTTTGAAACTTGCATGTTATTTTTTGAAATGATAATGAGTTTGTTAGCTCGGCATGGCACATCGTCTCCTACCCATGTCCGCCAAGTAAGTATTCTAAACCCACTTTGTGATATATATGCATGTGGGCTTGATGGGCTTTAAGGACGATATTATTTTAATTAGAACTTGATGGACTTTATGCTTAGCTTAAACAACTTCTTAAATTCCATAAGACTTAATTTATCCAAACAAATTCGTGAACTAGTTCCGAAGTTAGGGTGTGGCAACAGCATCGCATGTCTAGGATTGGATTGTGGAGAGCTTGGTATTTAAGCGGTCCTAGTGACTCACCTCCTCTTCGCTATAATCCTACACAGTGCGTGAGTGACTGCTCACCCTAACCATGAGGACTTGTTGATAGGCCAAAACTTATAATTAAAACCCGAAAGGGACCAAACCACCTGCTTTGTAAGGTCCTAAAGTAAACCCTAGTTTTGAAATCACCAAATTACCCTTGATTGGCAAAATTACTGAAATATCCTCAGATTTCAAAATTACTGAAATACCCAGATTTTAAAATTACCGAAATATCCCTGAATTTCAAAATTATCGAAATACCCTCAAATTTCAAAATTATCGAAATACCCCAGATTTATAAATTATCGAAATACCCTAAATTTGCAAAATTATCGAAATGCCCCCGAATTTGCAAAATTATCAAAATACCCCTGAGTTGGAAAATTACCAAAATACACTTATTTTGCCAAATCACCCAGAACCTTATTTTAGAAAATTATGAAAATACCCCTATAGGTTAAAATTACGAAAATACCCCTGGGTAGTGAAATGACAAAAATACCATTATACATTGAATGTAGCTTCATGAACGTTGTTTGTTTGATGAATGTTGAATGTATGTGGTTTCTAGGAGGTAAGTCTGAAACTGAAACTATAGATAGGCTCTAATTCGAAAGAATCACTCTTAAAACTATTCTTCATAAGATTGTTCATGGATAATCAGTGGAAAGAAGTAATAACTTATAAAATTTTTAATCAGATAAACGCAAATCGGAAGAATGAGTACAAGAGGTCGTGGACATCCACCGCGTGGTCGTGGTAGGGGTAGGATGACCGTGTCCGAAGCAAAGCAGGTCTCGCCACGGTCAGAAATGAGATCTTTGGGTCGCCAAATTGTGGAGGGAGAATTTCAGGACCAAACGGGTGGAGATGAGTGTAACACCCCCTACCCGTATTCGTTGTCAGAATAGGGTACAAGGCATTACCAGAGTTTACGATTTTTTTTCAATATATAGCCCCTTTATAAATATCTAACCTTCCCTGCAAATTTTAAACCGAGACCAATCCACATCAACCAATCCAATTCAACATATTTTCAAAATAGATTCATGCATATTTATAAGATAACATCAACACATACCAAGTTAATGTTTGCTAGCCATACCAATGGTGACCTTACATTCATCTTATATTAACATTACTTTATTAGCTTATACATGCCATTGATTTCCAAAATAAAGTTTCTTTATATACCAAATCTTGAGGCTGATAGTGTGATGTATCTCCTACCGAATTCGACCTCCGAGCTCTTAACGCTACAAAACAGGGAAAAGAAAACAGGGTAAGCACTTTGTGCTTAGTAAATCCATGTAACAAGAATTATACTTACCTAATATTTTCAATACAATGCAATAAACATTCATATATCCATTCAATGCATTATTGCCCTAACATACACAAACTCAACATTCAAGTTAATCTAATAATTTCCATATACCAATAATATATACCATGATTGATGAGCTCATCAATACCATGATTTTCGTTTCTTTGTTATATTTCCATATTTATCCCGTTGAATCACTCAGAATTTCGATGGATTTTCAGAAGTACACTTTTAGTGTACAATCCAGGTCCATCAATTCATGTTCATGTGCGCACATTTTCATTTCAGAGAGCACACTCCACGACAATGGATTACCGATCAAAGCTAAATCTCATAATGTAAACTTATAGAGTATTGTCTGGATTACCACCTAGGCTAAATCCCGCAACAGCAATTACTCTAATGAGCTTGGATCCAATTACCACCAAAGCTAAATTGAGACCTAATTTGGATTAACCGTCTGGCTAAATCCATTTTCCACATATTCTTTGGAGGGCTATATCAGATAGGATCACCCGTCCTGCTAGATTCTTTTTACCGTCAATTCCTTTTCGAGATCCATCGAATTTTCCTTTCATTCAACCGGATTTCTTTCTTTTATCAAATATATCAATGTTTCATCAATCTTCATACAATGAACATTCAAATTATATTCACATCAATAACATACATTTCAAGCATTTAAGAAGATAATCCAAGTTACATGAACTTACCTCGATACTAGTTCGTATATAAAAATCTACTAATTCTGGACTTTTTCCTTTCCTCTATCTAACTTTGTATTTGTGTTTTCCGGATCTATCAACTTCCAAGCTTCAAACTTTTAATTTTCCCTTTCTTCTTTCTTTTCTTTCCTTCCTTCTTTCCTTCTCTATTTCATTTGCCTATTCTGTTTCTATTTCTCTTCTTTTTTTTTATATTTCTTTTTACCTATTTATATAATAATATAATATAATATAATATATTAAATAATAAATATTCTTAATTTATTAAGTAATCATATATATATTTTAATTATAAAATCTTTGATATTTTTATGTGTATGTCACTCAACTATAAAGAATGCCATAATTTCCTTTTTAGTCCCTTTAGCTTTTCTTTAATCTATAATTAAACTTTTACTTTTATTTCAATTTAGTCCTTTTCATTTAATTATCTACCCAAACGTTAAAATTTTCTAACTAAATTTCAATACCACATTACTAACATTTTATAAATAGTTATAAAAATATTTCCTATCATATAAATATTCATGCAAACATATTAAAATAAATTTCTCTTTAAATCGGATTTATGGTTGCGAAACCATTATTCCGATAACCTTCGATTTAGGCCATTACAACTCTCCTCCCTTTTAAGGATTTTTGTCCTCGAAAATCTTACCGGTAAAGAGGTTCGAATATTGTTTCCTCATTGTCTCCTTCGGTTCCCATGTCGCTTCCTCAATCCCATGCTTTTGCCATAATACTTTCACTAAAATTATCTTTTTATTTCTAAGCTCCTTTGTTTCCCGTGCCAATATCTTGACCGGTTCTTCACTGTAAGTCATATCCGGTTGAAGCTCCACTTCTGTCGGAGAAATAACATGTGAAAGATCTGACCGTTATCGTCGTAGTATAGACACATGAAAAACATTATGAATTTTATCAAGTTCGTGGTAATGCCAATCGATAAGTTTAATCGATCCAATTCTTTCTATAATTTCATATGGCCCGATAAATCTTGGACTTAATTTACCCTTTCGATCGAATCGGAGAACTTTCTTCCAAAGAGACACTTTCAGAAATACCTTATCACTGACTTGAAATTCAATCTCTTTTCGCTTAAGATATGATTTTGACGATTAGATCGCTTTCAAACTATTCCGAATGACCTTTACTTTTTCTTCGCTTCTGGATCAAATCAACCCCATGTATCTTCTTTTCACTAAGCTCATCCAATATAACCGTGTTCTACACTTTCTACCATACAAAGCTTCATAGGAGCCATTTTAATATCGGATCGATAATCGTTATTGTAAGCAAATTCAATTAAAGGTAAATATCTCTAATTACCTTCAAACTCTAGTATACAACATCGAGCATATCTTCCAATACCTAAATTACACGCTCAGATTGGCCATCTGTCTGAGGATGAAATGCAGTACTGAAGTACAACTGAGTACCCAAAGATTCGTGCAAGTTATCCCAGAAATGAAACGTAAATCGGAGATCTCTATCCGATATAATGGAGACAGGCACTCCATGTAACCTGACAATCTCATATATGTACAGTTCAGCCAATTTATCTAAATAATAATCCACACGTACCTGAATAAAGAGCGCTGACTTTGTCAGTCGGTCAACAATCACCCAAATAGCATCCTTTTTCCTCAGAGAAAATGGTAACCTTGATACAAAATCCATAGTGATTCTTTCCCATTTCCATCTCGGTATAGTAATTGGCTGAAGTAACCCCGAAGGTACCTGATGTTCTACTTTGACCTGTTGACATATCAGGCATTTTGATACAAACTCAGAAATATCACGTTTCATACCTAGCCACCAGTACATCTTCTTCAAATCATTATACATTTTATTACTTCCCGGATGTACAGACATAGTACCACTGTGAGCTTCGTGTAAAATTTTCTGTATGAACTCTGAATTCTTGGGTACTAAATAATAAACAACCATCAATTCCAACATGAATTTTAGAACCAGTACCTGACTCACACTGTGCTCGTTTAACTTATAACTTTTCATCATTCTTCTGAGCTTCACATATTTGCTGTAGAAATATTGGTTTAACTCTCAATTCAGCTATGATTGTACCATTATTAGCCAGTGACAACCGGGTATTCATAGCTCGTAAAGCAAACAGAGATTTCTGACTCAAAGCATCAGCTACAACATTAGCCTTACCCGGATGGTAATCAATAATCAAATCATAATCCTTTATCAATTCAAGCCACCTACGCTGTCTTAAATTCAAATCTTTTTGTGTCATCAAATATTTCAAGCTTTTATGATCAGTATAAATATGACATTTCTCACCGTACAAGTAATGCTGCCATATCTTCAATGCAAATACAATAGCAGCTAACTCAAGATCATGTACCGGGTAATTTATTTCATGTGGTTTAAGTTGTCTTGAAGCATAGGCCATTACTTTACCTTCTTGCATCAAGACACAATCTAAACCATTTAATGAGGCATCACTGTAAATAACAAATTCCTTACCCGGTTTAGGCTGCATTAATTCTGGTGCTTTCGTTAGTAGATCTTTCAATCGGTTGAAACTCACGACATTCATCACCCACTCGAACTTTACATCTTTCTACAATAATCGAGTCATCGGAGAAGCTATCATAGAAAATCCCTGTACAAATCTTCTATAATAACCAGCTAAACCCAAGAAACTTCTAACTTCATATACATTCTTCGGTGGATTCCAATTGACAATAGTTGAGATTTTACTTGGATCTACCCTAATACCTTCAGCGAATACAATATGTCCAAGAAAACCCACTTCTCGAAGCCAAAATTCACATTTACTAAATTTAGCATATAACTGCTTCTCTCGCAGAATTTGCAACACAATTCTTAAATGTTCTGCATGTTCTTCTTCATCTCGAGAATAAACCAAAATATCATCAATGAATACTACCACAAATCTGTCTAAGTATGGTCTGAATATCCGATTCATCAGATCCATAAATACTGCAGGTGCATTAGTCAGCCCAAACGGCATAAAAAGAAACTCATAATGCCCATACCTGGTTCTGAAAGTTGTCTTCGGTACATCTGACTCTTTTACACGAATCGGTAATAACTCGACGGAGATCAATCTTGAGAATATTGTGGCACCTTTGAGTGATCAAATAAATCATCAATCCGGGGCAACGGGTACTTATTCTTTATAGTTACCTTATTGAGTTACCGACAGTCAATACACAATCTCAAAGACTCATTTTTTTTCACAAAATAGAATCGGAGCACCCCAAGGTGAATGTCTTGGTCAGACAAAACCCCTGTCAACAAGTCCTTGCAACTGTGTCTTTAATTCCTTTAATTCTGTAGGAGCCATCCGATACGAAGCTATGGAAATCAGAGTAGTTCTCGGAATCAAATCTATAGAGAATTCCACTTCTCTTTCTGGTGGAAACCCTGGTAATTCCTCTGGAAACACATCAGAAAATTCACATACCACTGGCACTGCCTGTATCTTTGATTCAGATACCTTGGTGTCGAGTACATAAGCAAGAAAAGCATCGTACCCATTTTTAACATACCCGAGCAAGAATAATCAAATCACATCGATAATCCTCCGTTCGATCAAATTTAACCCTTCTTCAATCGTTTACATTTCAACTTCGATTGTACCTATTCTCGAACATATTTACTCAACCGACAAATTCTCTTTCATACTCGATACCAATCTATTGCCCTGCTTCAATTTCAAGAAATTTTTTTTTTTTTGATCAAGAAATCTCGATCGATGCATTTCTTTTGAACTCGATCCGAAGAATTTCCATGTAATTTCTTCTCTCGGGACAATCAAGCATTAATATTTCACCAATGATAAGTCGTGTCTTTTAACAATGAGACAAAGACATTTTACATTCTTCTAGTGTATAGGATAAATCCTCCAAAACCCGAATAGTATTTCTAACCAAAATTTAGCCTGCTCGGATCATCATCAATTCTTTGCTTGAAATTCTTGACCTCATATTTTCAAATTTTATCAACCGAGCTTTTCCTTTCTCGATGATTCAAGACTGTGACTTGTGGAATCTCGAGAACCGTGGAGGAATAGGAGGGAGATTGATTTTGTTGCACTCTGTGGTTAGTTCTTATGTATTGAGTAAACCATTCATTCATCATTTGAAAGAAGGCTATTTTGCCTCCTCCCCTTGACCCTCTATACCAGGCCTTCTACTGCTGGTTTCTTCTCTTTGTACTAAAGCTAGAGCATAACTCCCAGCTTCTTCAGATTGAGCTCGGCCAAATGACATTACTATAAGGAAAACACAATTTAAATGGTCAGGAGATATCACACTATCAAAAATAATTTAATGGCATGTATAGCTAATTCGTATTTGTTATGTCGGTCCTAGAACCGGCTAAATCGTAGCTCTGATACCAACAAATGTAACACCCCCTACCCGTATTCGTTGTCAGAATAGGGTACAAGGCATTACCAGAGTTTACGATTTTTTTTCAATATATAGCCCCTTTATAAATATCTAACCTTCCCTGCAAATTTTAAACCGAGACCAATCCACATCAACCAATCCAATTCAACATATTTTCAAAATAGATTCATTCATATTTATAAGATAACATCAACACATACCAAGCCAATGTTTGCTAGCCATACCAATGGCTGACCTTACATTCATCTTATATTAACATTACTTTATTAGCTTATACATGCCATTGATTTCCAAAATAAAGTTTCTTTATATACCCAAATCTTGAGGTCGATAGTGTGATGTATCTCCTAGAATCGACCTCGAGCTCTTAACACTACAAAATAGGAAGCAGAAGTGGTAAGCACTTTGTGCTTAGTAAATCCATGTAACAAGAATTTATACTTACCTAACATTTTCAATACAATGCAATAAACATTCATATATCCATTCAATGCATTATTTCCCTAACATACACAAACTCAACATTCAAGTTAATCTAATAATTTCCATATACCAATAATATATACCATGATTGATGAGCTCATCAATACCATGATTTCCGTTTCTTTGTTATATTTCCATATTTATCCCGTTGAATCACTCGAAATTTCGATGGATTTTCAGAAGTACACTTTTAGTGTACAATCCAGGTCCGTCAAATCATGTTCATGTGCGCACATTTTCATTTCGAGAGCACACTCCATAAACCTCATCTTTACAAATGGATTACGGTCCAAGCTAAATCCTCAGTAATGTAAACTCATAGAGTATTTTCGGGATTACCATTCAAAGCTAAATCCTGCAACTACAATTACTCTAATGAGCTTGGATCCGAATTACAGTCCGAGCTAAATTTAGACCCTAATTCGGATTACCCATCCTGCTAAATCCATTTTCCACATATTCTTCGGAGGGCTATATCAGATAGGATCACTCGTCTGGTTAGATCCTTTTACCGTCAATTCCTTTTCGAGAGATCCATCGAATTTTCCTTTCATTCAACCGGATTTCTTTCTTTTATCAAATATATCAATGTTTCATCAATCTTCATACAATGAACATTCAAATTATATTCACATCAATAACATACATTTCAAGCATTTAAGAAGATAATTCAAGTTACATGAACTTACCTCGATACTAGTTCGTATATAAAAATCTACTAATCCGAGACTTTTTCCTTTCCTCTATCTAACTTCGTATTTGTGTTTTCCGGATCTATCAACTTCCAAGCTTCAAACTTTTAATTTTCCTTTCTTCTTTCTTTTCTTTCCTTCCTTCTTTCCTTCTCTGTTTCATTTGCCTATTCATTTCTATTTCTCTTCTTTTTTTATATTTCTTTTACCTATTTATATAATAATATAATATAATATAATATATTAAATAATAAATATTCTTAATTTATTAAGTAATCATATATATATATATATATATATTAATTATAAAATCTTTGATATTTTTATGTGTATGCCTACTCAACTATAAAGAATGGCATAATTTCCTTTTTAGTCCCTTTAGCTTTTCTTTAATCTATAATTAAACTTTTACTTCTATTTCAATTTAGTCCTTTTCATTTAATTATCTACCCAAACGTTAAAATTTTCAAACGAAATTTCAATACCACATTACTAACATTTTATAAATATTTATAAAATATTTCCTATCATATAAATATTCATGCAAACATATTAAAATAAATTTCTCTTTAAATCAGATTTATGGTTGCGAAACCATTATTCCGATAATCTTCAATTTAGGCCATTACAATGAGGCAGTGTCTCAGGCGATGCTGCGGGTCCTTGAAAGAGTGGCTGGAGTAGGCACGGGTTCAAGAGCTCGGAAGTTTGTGTCTAAACGACTCCGAGCCAATGGAGCAGGGATGTTTAGGGGAGTTTCTGGCGTAACCCCTAACATAGCTGAGTATTGGTTAGAGGCAACTGAGCGCATAATGGATGACCTTGACTTCATGGTAGAGGAGAAGTTGAAGGGGGTTGTGTCTCTTCTTCAAACGAGGCCTATCAGTGGTGGCTCACGATGAAGGAGGGTACTTCCACAGACCGCATTGTTTGGGACTTCTTTAAGGAGTCATTTTAGGGAAAGTATGTTGGGGCCAGCTATATGGATGCACAAAGGAAGACATTCTGAATTTGGTGCAGGGAAGTAAGTCTGTGGCTGAATATGAAGTAGAGTTTCTGCACTTGAGCCGCTACGCTAGTAGCGACTAAATATGAACGTTGTGTGCGGTTCGAGGATGGACTGAAGAATGAGTTAAGGGTATTAATAGCACCGCAACGAGAGAGGGACTTTACTGTGTTGGTTGAGAAAGTTAAGATAGCCGAGGAGGTGAAGCAGACTGAAAGACAAGAGAGAGATAGGAATCGAGATAGAGATAGGAATAAGAGGAATGTTGGATCGTTAGAGTCAATGGAGCATTTTCAGAAAAGGCCTAGGTCTGATGGGCCAGCTCATGCTCTGACAGGTCAGAATCGTTCATGTTCCTCGTGTGGGAAGATACACTATGGGGAGTGCAGATGGAGAACCGATGGATGCTTTAGGTGTGGATCCACAGAGCATATGATCAAGGACTATCCATTGGTGGATCAGGCACAGCCAGCTGGACGAGGTTCTGATTAGGATAGGAGAGGTGGTTAGTAGCCTCAGAGAGGTCGTGGCCCAGCCAGGGGAGGTGATGGTTATGGTCGCGGTCGTGAAGCACAAGGTAGAGGTGCAGGTTATTCTGAGGCGGGCAGTTAACTTTGGTCTATGCAGCACATCGCCAAGGGGACGAAGACGCTTCAGATGCGAATAATGGTGCGTGCCCTACCATAATATACTAAGTGTTTATTTTGGCTTTAGAATTAGAGTGCGCAGCAAAAGCATAGTGGTGAGACTTATGTAGTATGATTTCTAGTTAGTTGGAAATTTCGAGGACGAAATTTCTTTAAGGAGGGTAGAACTGTAACATCCTAAATTTTTGGGCCCATGCATTTAATGGGTAAATATGTGGAATGAGTTAATTTAAGTGTTAAGGGCCCAAATTTTAAGTTTTAAGGAGCCCAAATCTTCTAATTTAAGTTAGTTAAATTTGTCATTAGGGATTAGAGAAGTGGACGGCACAAGGTTATTTTTTTGGGAATTTTATTATATTTATTCTATGTGGATAATAAGCGAGATAAAGGCTATTATTTAGGATTTAGTCTTTAAGGATAATAAGCAGATAAAGACTATTTTTGAGGAGATAATAGATTAAGATAAGGAAAAGGATAGGAGCTATCATGTGTGGCAATGTTGGCTAAAAATCAATCTCGCTAAAGGGAGGAATCAATTTTCTATATAAAGAGGGTGTGCCAAATTTTGGAAGCCTTTCTTTTATTTTCTTTTCTCATCTTCTTCCTCTCAAAAGCGAAAACCACCATTTTCTTCACCCTTTCTTCCTCTCTAAAATTTCCTAGTTGATCGAATCTTTTAACCTATATTGTTATTTTCTTCTAATCCCTAAAAGTCAAATCACATCTCTATTATTCTATTCTTCTCCTTAATATTCATTGGCCAAATTCTCTTAGCCATCTCTTCAATTCTTAAATCTTCTAAAATTGAAATTTTAGATCTCACCTCTGAAGTTGCGAATTTTCTTGAAAAAATGCTTGTCTTGAATCTAAAGAAAACAATAGGTATGTGTCGATTTTGAGTTTCCAATATTTCTCGGCTTTTCAAAGTCCCTAGCTGAATGGCTATTTAATGACTAATCAAGGGTTTTTCTTATTTTCGGCATTTCAGGATCTGAAGAGGAGTGCAACGCTTAGATCTCTAAGTCAAAGATCAGTAACACTCTAGCCGTGTTATTTTGAGATTTCAAGGTAAGGAGATTGGTTTATTTATAAATATATGAAATTGGTTAGAACACTAACTATGGCCGAATATAGGAGAGGCCCTATTTTTACATCTTTTGGCTTTTGAGCAAAGTTGTAGATCGGGATAACAAGGATATCGACTAAGAATATTGGATTTCGTGATATCAGGTGTATAACACTTTCCCTCCATCTAGATTTGTTTGATTAATATATGATTATAAGTTTTATATGTTTTGATAAATGCCGAAATCCGGGCATAATAGAGGAAACCCAAAGAGGGTAAAAACAAATCATCAGGTTAGTGAATGTTCTGATTAAACGATATAAGTATATTGATTTTATGTGATTGCATGGGTTGGGTTTGATGAAAGGAGAAGGTTATATGTTGTAGCGGTTTTCACTGTGATCTATTGTAGCAGTTTTTACCGTGATTTGTTGTAGCGATTTTTACCGTGATCTATTATAGCTGCTTTTGCCGTGATCTGTTGTAGTTGCTTTTGCCGTGATCTGATGATGAGCAGCACGACTGCATCAAGGTGTGTAGCGGTATGGGTTGATTGTAGAAATCCCCAATGGTGTGAATGGCTGGTACGGGGGAGTGTAGCGGATGGAAACCTAGGATTTGGGTTGGACTTACATATTATTTTTATTATGTATATTAATTCTGATTATTTTAGTTGTATGGGGCTAAGGCCCAAATCTAATGGCGCATGAGGGTTGCACACTGAGTCTCGCGACTCAACCAATTAATTAACATTTCAGGTCGCATTTAGTGCATCGGACTGGGCTAGAAAGGAGCGCAAGGTGGCCATGCAAAAAAACATTTGGATCCAGCAAAAAGACTCTAGTTATTATTTTATATTCTTATTTAATAGATTTTAAATCTCATTGTAATAAGGCCATGGGCCACCAGTTTATATTTTGTTTTATTACGGGCTTTTATTACTTTTAGTTATTTGAATTTTTTATTTTTAATTGAACTAAGGCATGTATTTAAATTTGGGTTTTTAATTCATAAAGGCATATTTTATGTAAAACTATAAATTATAAATTTTTCCCGAATAAAAGGTTAAACTTTACCAAAATGTTTTTCTGAAAATGCGACATATTTTACAAAATTTCCTTAGTGACATACCAGATCCGGTTGTAGTGTTTGGGCCGGGTTTGGGGTGTTACAGAAACAATAGAAATAGGCACACCATGTAATCTCACAATTTGAGATGCATACAACTCAGAAAGCTTATCGAGCGAATAATCCATACAAACTGGAACAAAGTGAGATGATTTGGTCAATCTATCCACAATAACCTAAATTACATCTTTCTTGCTTGGTGTCATAGGTAAACCGGATACAAAATCCATAGTGACTTTGTCCCATTTCCATTCTGGTATCTTGATCGGCTGAAACAACCCAGAAAGTACCTGATGTTCGGCCTTTACTTGTTGACAAACTAAGCACTTCGAGACAAATTTCGATATGTCTCGTTTCATACCAGGCCACCAATAGTACTGTTTCAAATCGTTATACATTTTTGTGCCACCCGGATGAACTGATAATTGGCTGCTATATGCTTCATTCAATATCATTTGAATCAACTCTGAATTTATTAGAACACATATTCGATCTTTGAATTTCAAACAGTCATTCTCATCAATTTGAAACTCTGATTCAATAATACTTCCACCCTGAGCTCGTTTTACCATCAAATCTTTATCAACTTTCTAGGCATCACTAATTTGTTGAACAAATAGCTGTCTAGCTTTTAATTCGGTTACAATCGAACCATCATCAAACACAACCATATGCGCATTCATTGCACGTAAAGCAAATAATGACTTTCGACTTAATGCATCTGCAATAACATTAGCTTTTCCCGAATGATAGTCAATCACTAGCTCATAATCTTTCAGTAGTTCTAACCACGGGCCTTGTCTCAAATTCAAATATTTTTGGGTCATCAAATACTTCAGACTTTTGTGATCTGAATAAACATGACATTTCTCACCGAACAGATAATGACGCCATATCTTTAACGCAAACACAATGGCTGGTAGCTCCAAATCATTTGTCGGATAGTTTCTTTCGTGTGGCTTCCAATAAAGTATAGCCGATACTTTATTCGAATCAACCCGAATACCTGATGCTGAAACAACATGGCCCAGAAAACTGACTTTACGTAACCAGAACTCACACTTACTAAACTTTGCATACAACTATTTATTGTCGAAACCATTTTTATTTTGGGTTATCGGGTTTGAAATAAAATGGGGATTGACTTTTAGAAATAGGGAGTCGCCACTAATCCTTTTTGTTCAGGTGTGATCAGGTCACCTGTAAAAATATTTTGGTCTGCGAAATTTGAGAAGGTGGGTTTGGGAGTCGGTTACGTGCAAGGAAGGGTTAGCACCCTTGCAACGCCTAAAGTTGGTACCAAATTGATTAACTCTATCCTAATGTTGAAAACTTGAAAATATTTAGGGTAAAAATTTTAAAAAAAATCGTTAAATTGGAATTGAATCTCAAGATTAGCTCCTTTCAAAGGAATAAAAGTATCATACCCAGCACGTTAGGATATAACACATTTATACTCTGACACCAAGATCGTCTTTGATCTTCAAAACATATAAAAAGGGTATTTGGTTATTTATTTGAACGAAAAATCGACACCCAAAGACGTTAGGATGTAATTTTTCACTTCTAAACACACAAATATTGCCTTGTTTTCATTAAATCGAATTGGATCTCAAGATTAACTCGTTTCAAAGGAATAAAAGTATCATACCCAGCACATTAGGATATAATACATTTATACTCTGACACCGAGATCATCTTTGATCCTCAAGATATTTAATTAAAAAGGGTATTTGGCTATCTGGTTGAATAGGAAATTAACACCCAGTACGTTAGGGCATCATTTTGCCACTCCCAAACATACAAACACTGCCTTATCTTTGAAAACTTTTAATGTAAACGATTTTAAAATTGACTTAAGATGCTTTTATTAAATCATGAGAAAAGAAATATAATATCAAACATGAAAGAATAATATGAATACAACATTTATACAAATGGAGAATAATAATATGAACATACAATTCAATATATACAAAGTCAATAATCTCATCACCCTTTTTGGAAATATCAACATTATTAAGAAATAACGAAAGCTAAAAATATAACTAATTGAAAACAAATTATACTAAAATATAGCATATTTAAAATAATATTCAAAATAATATACATCAATTTAAGTAATATATACATAAATAAATAAATAAAACTTGATATAAAATAATACAAATATACATATAAAATAATGATGATATATAAAAGTGTATAGAATAGATAAATATATAATCTAGAATAGGGTCTTTGAAAGAAATAAATTATATATAATAGATATATATAAAATAATATAAAATTAATAATATATATAATTAAGGAATATAACATATATAAATAGAAATAAATAATATCTAAAATGATTTAAAATTTGTAATATTAAATATTAATTAAAAAGACTAGTTAAATAAATCAATAAACAAATAATTAGCTAAATAATTAAAGGATGTATTAAAAATTAGAACAAAATTACGGGGTTAAAAAGCAACAAATTAAAACTAAAATAGAAAAGGATTAAAATACAATGCGCGTAAATTAATAAGGACCAAATTAGTAAATATTCCAGTTAGTCAAAACTCGCGTTTAAAGAAGGGACTAAAATAAAAACTGAACAAAAGTTGAAGGTGAAATTAAAATAAATTAAAACTTGATTAAAAAAGGAAATAGAATGAGGGAGGACTAAAAGGGAAATTAGCCCATCAAAGGGAAAACGCACGAATCTTCAAAGGCATCAGGTCAGGTCGAATCGGGTCAGCCCATACGACGTCGTTTAAAGGCTATTGCCATAAGCCTAAACGGCACCGTTTTGTTAACAGATTTAAAAACCAATTTAAACAGTTTAGGTCCCATCTGCCCCTTTTGAAAGTAAAACCCAAAATCCTTTTCTCGTTTTTAGTTCCAGCCGCAGAGGAGAAAAGGAAGATCCACCACTTCACGCCATGATAATCGGCGATCAGTAGCCGATTCGAAACCACCTAACGGTTCTCCTTCAAACTCGGCCCGACCCTAGCCTCGACGACCTCTTTTATTTCAATTTCGAAGAAACAAAAGCCCGTCGATTCGACTTTCGCAGGTAAGTTCTCCCCTTTTTTTTAATTTTGAGTATATCAAAAAAAAGAAAAAGATACAAAAATGTATTCTCAGAAAAAAAGAAATAATCGAGAAGATGAAATAAAAAAGCAACCTTTTTTGAATGTCTGCTATTGATTTTTAATTGTATTGTTGTATTATGTGCGCGTGTAAAATCGTAACCCCGTTACAATATTTCTTCCAGCTTTTTATAGCCGAATATCGAAAATAAAAAAATTGGAAAATAAAAATACAACATTTTTTCTTTTTGTTTTTCTTGGTGTTGTCATTGTGTTTTATTGTGCTGTGTAGGTACGAAGGTACGGAGGCCAACCTAGTACACGAACGTGGTGAGGGAGGCGCGTGGTGGCGTGCTTGGTAATGCGAGTGGAGACACGCGCACGGCGCTGCTAGGTTTTCGTGGATAGGATTTCTGAAATCCCATCCTGTTTGGGCCATTTGGGCCAGTGGGGTTAATTTGTAAATTCAATTGGGCTGAAACTGGATTGTTTTTTATTTTGTTTTTGTATTTTTGGTTTAGTATTTTCGGGTTTTAATATTGTATTGGACATGAACTATAATTATTGGTTTATTTTTTGGTTTTTTGTTTGGTTAATGGGCCGGGCAAATTGGGCCTGCTACATTTATCTCGCAAAGTTTGTAGCACAAGTCTCAGATGCTCGGCATACTCAGTTTCATCTTTGGAGTAGATCAGAATATCATCTATAAACACTACAACAAACCGATCCATATACTGTCTAAAAATTCGATTCATCAGATCCATAAAAACAACAGGTGCGTTAGTAAGTCTGAAAGGCATAACCAAAAAATCATAGTGTTCGTACCTCGTCCGGAAAGCATACTTTGGCACATTAGAATCTCTAACTCGCAACTGATAATAACCCGACCTCAAATCTATCTTTGAAAACACTGAAGCCCCTTTCAGCTGATCAAACAAGTCGTCAATCTATGGCAACGGGTATCTATTCTTTATGGTCACCTTATTTAGCTGCCAGTAATCAATACACATTCGCATAGTTCCGTCTTTCTTTTTCACAAATAGAACTGGCGCACCCCAAGGAGAGAAACTCGGTCGTACAAAACTCTATCTGTCAACTCTTGCAACTGTGCTTTCAACTCTATAAAACCAACTAGGCATAAACCTGAATCACACACCGGCACTAAGCCTGCTAGACCCGAGGTCTAATATTCAATCACCAGCAATAAGCCTGCTAAGCATAAGCCCGATTAAGTTCACCAGCCCAAGGCTTGCTAGGCTCAAAGTGTGAATCATGATACTTTTAATCATCTCACACAATTGCTCCATATATCGATTCACTTATACATATTTGAACTCATTGTACGAACATTCAAATAACATATATCAATCTAATAATTTAAACAAGTCAAATCTTATACTTACCACATTCGGCTATTCAATAATATAGCTACAAAATTTCCAAAAATCAGCATATACTAGGTGACGTACATAATTTTCGATGTTTTGTTGCTTAAAGACTTACCTCGGATATCGACGGACGATGAAAACCGACTATTCAACTATTTTCTCTTTTCCCCGATCCAAATCCATTTTCTTTGGTTCTTGATCTAAACATATTCAAATTAAGCTCATTCAAATATATTTACATTCAATTAATCCAAAAACACATAAATGGTCAAATTACCATTTTGCCCCTTATATTTCACACTTTTTACAATTTAGTCCTATTTGCACAAAACACACAAAATTTGAATGAACACCTTAAGGGCCGAATATCCATAGTACTCATACAAGTCCATCCATTTCATTTATTTCACATTTTAATCCCTCTAAATTTTATTTTTGCAGTTTAGTCCAACATGCTCAATTTCATCAAAAATTCAAAGACAAAACTTGTTAATCTAACACACATTTATCATAATTCATCCTCAAACAACATAAACAAAAAGCTATCATCAATGACTCAACTCAAAATATTCATCAAACTCAAAAATTAAAGCATGGGTCTTGTACATTTCATGGCAACGATCTCAAAAACGTAGAAATTATCAAAAACCGAACAAATTACTTACCTCAATCAAGCAAAACCCAGGCCGAATGTAACTTGTTCTTTCTTTCTTTTTCTTTTAGTTTCAGCAATAACAATAAAATGAACATGCATGTTTCGTTATTTTATGCTTTATTATAATAAGTTAATATAATAATAATAATAATAATAATAATAATAATAATAATAATAATAATAATAACAACTTTTATAATATAAAATTCATATATTAAAGTCATTTAAACAAAAACATGCCGTCCACTAAGTATAGAAAGGACTAATTACAATGCAAACCCTCCATATTAATAAGACATCAACAATTAAGCACTTTAACAACTAACCATCAAATTTTCATGTTACGCGATTAAGTCATTTTATTAAATCGGACACCTAAACGATAAAATTAAGTCACGAAAATTTAACACAAGCAAATTCACACATAATAAATAAGGAAAATAGTTTTTAAAATATTTTTCAGACTCAAATTTGTGGTCCCGAAACCACTATTTCGATTAGGGTCAAAGTCGGGATGTTACATAGTATACTCAACTTGCAATTTCATTAACCAAACCAACCTACATTTACTTAATCATTCATCTCATGAACTATTCAGCTAACATATTGATTAATTTGAGTTATCCACACGACATATTAAACACATAAATATTTATATACATATTACACATAGACAAGCCTCATTTCAAAACCGAATATACTTCATCTCTTATCACAAATTTATGCGCATATGACCATATCAATTGAATCATTCAATTAAAAACTATATGTGCACAATACAAATCAACTCATCCTCTATTCGACTAATCCAATAAACTTATAAAAGCTTAATTCAAACATGCATTACTCATTTAACTATCATTATCCGAATTTTGTATAAACCTTATTTATTAACTTTAAATTCATTTAAAAGACATTCATATATCAATTAAAAGACCAAAACATAAATATTATTCTATTACAAATCTGCACATGTGAATAAACCATTTAAGCCATATCCAAATATCCATACAACTCGTATCATTTTACAAATACCAAGCCAAATGTTAAGACCATTTGCATGAGCAATTCAAACGTTTATTTAGTATTTCACATTCCTAACTTATTTTGTAACAAATCGGCAATCAAAAGTAACCTCATAAATTGTACAAGAATTAACCATTAAATCATAAGACAAAATATGCCATTTCCAAATCAAACCATATCGATTCACATAATAAAATCATACATATTACTTCACAGTTTCCAAACTAATATCCATACACCAATTTATTTCAAAAAGCACACTTCCAAAACCCGTTTAGATCATGACCGAATATATACATGTTCTTCTATAACTTATAACCGAACTTAACTATCATTTCATCTTTAATATACTTAGCATTTTACCTATTTATTCAACCCACATTTCAAGACCTTAACACCAAGCATACACCGATTATATCACATACATATGAAATGCATATTACTTTCAATACAAGCTTAATCCATGACTAATTTCAAACAATCATTAGCAAAGGATACCAAACAAATCACGCATAAATATACCATGAACAGAATTATATAACTCAAGTATTAAATATATCCACTATATCGAAAGCATAAAAACTAAGGTTAACCAAAAGAAATAAGCTATTTTCGCATGGCTCATATTTACATATCCCAAAATCAAACATTATAACTAGACTATACATGCCATAGGTTCAATTTCAAACTTAATAAAATACCGAAAACAGTCGATAGTGTGATAGACTTCTCTGACGACCCCTGAGCTCGTAACCAACTTCCAAAATCTATAAAACAAAGAGCAAACATACACAAGAAGCTTTTACAGCTTAGTAAGTCATAAGCAAATGAAAGATTTAATCTTATACACAATTTAATCCAGATAAACAGTAATAAGCCATCATAATTTCATACATATTTCCAACTTATAAATTTCATATATCAAAACATATATAACTTGTATAAACTTTCCTTTGGCCGAATACTCATTTGAACATTATTATTTTTAACCTTTACTTTATACAATACATTTACAACATAAGGCCAAATATATATATATATATATATATATATATCCACATATACTATCACATAATTCACATTAACAAATAACATTATATCATTAATTCAAACATTCAACTTACCTTATTTTCATATCTTAGTATGAGTACATACCTGAGCCTTTCTAAATCGATTTTACACTCAATCTTAACTTATCATTGCCCATTGAACCATTCGAAATTAAGAAGGATACTCGGATAGTCGAACATATCGTACAATACCAACGTCCCATATGTGGTCTTACATGTAATCACATATCAATGCCACTGTCCCAAATAGGGTCTTACACGTAAGTCACAAGTCGATGCTAATATCCTAGACGTGGTCTTACACGATAACACATAACGGAATCCTATGTCATGACATATGTATCCTAGCTATTCCTAAAGTTCATACGAGACTTTTGGACATCGTAACTCAATCGAATCAAACTCGTAAACAAAGCTCCCAAGCTCAATGACATTCGGCCAACACACATATATATATATATATATATATATATATTTATCAAGAATTCAATTCATCTTATAAAATTTACATATATTCAAAATTAACAACATTTAAATGCTTATAAATTTACCTAGGGATATCGACAGACGAAAATAAACGACTATTCGATTATTTTTGTTTTTCCTTGATCCAAATTCGTTTTCTTTGGTTCTTGATCTAAAAATATTCAAATTAAACTTATTTAAACACCATTTTATTCAATTTAGTCTAAAAACACATAAATGGGAAAATTACCATTTTGCCCCTAACATTTTACACTTATCACAATTTAGTCCCTATTGCATAAAACACAAAATATGCAAAATTTCATAGTCCCATGCCTAGACCAAATCTACCCCATGATCATACAAGTCCATATAATTTATTTATTTCACATTTTAGTCCCTCAATTTATTATTTTTACAATTTAGCCCTAATTACTCAAAATCATCAAAATTTCTAATACAAAACATTTTAATCTATCACATATCTTTAATATTTTATCATCAAACAACAAAAATCACAAGATATCATCAACGACAAGACACAAAATCATCATCAAATTCAAAAATTAAGACATGGGCTTTGTAGTACTCGAAGTAACGATTATAAAAACGTAGAAATTGTCAAAAACCAAACAAATTACCTAGTTATTCTTTCTTTTTCTTTTACCTTTGTATATTCGGCCAAATAATAAGATGATTGCATGTTGTTTTTCTATTTTATGTTTTATTATATTACATTAATTTGCTAAATTACCATACTAACCTTTAATATTTAATATGAAAACATTATATCATAAGCCTAATACCGTCCATCACTTTTTTTCATGGTATAATTGCGACATAAACATCCCCATTAGAAGAACAAATCAATTTAGCACTTTAACAATTAGTTAGCAACTTTTACCATTTACGCGACTAAGTCCTTTTCTTAAATCAGACACTCAAACGATAAAATTAATTTACGAAAATTTCACAGATATATATTCACACAGCATAAACACAAATAATAATATTTAAATATTTTTTGACTCGAATTTTGGTCTCAAAATCACTGTTTCGATTAGGGTCGAAACCGGACTGTTACAGAAAATTTTTGAAATGTCATGAAAAATTCTTAGATTTTTCTATCAAGTCCCGACACGATTCTAATGCTCGTATTGGGCCTCAAGGGTCCATTTAAGGGACATTACAAATGATCTCGAATAATGAATAGTGATTGACAAGACATGTTTGTAAATGTTTTGAAAGTTCTAGTAATACTCCGTAACCTTGTTCCGGGGATGGATACGGGTTAGGGGTGTTACACTCTACCCTTACTCTCTCTCTCTCTCTCCCTTAAGTAAACTTTTCAAGTAAAAGAATATATATATATATATATAGAAGATGATGATATCTATAACAATTGGTAAATGTATGAGTATAGTAAAGAAGAGATAAGTGCTATGATGATATGTAATAAGTTCTATTGAAGAGGAATGTTGATTGATAAATATGCAAGTAAAGTTTGAGATATGAAAAGTATGAGCCAGTCTGGAAAGCAAATAAATTTGGGTAAGTAAATATTGAGAAATGTCCCTTTGTGAAACCTCTGGTAGTGTAGTTATATTGCTAACCACATTGGCAAATCACAATATGAAAACAAGTGTAAAACCATGAGGTTGAAACCCATGGCATCTTGATATGATTTGGAAACATTCATAGTGTAGTCTCTAGTAAGATGAAGACTGAACTAGCAGATCACAAAATACGAATGTGTGTAAAATCACGTGGTTAAGACCTATGGCAAGATATGTTTGTGTAAATATTCACGGTGTAGCTTTCGATGGTGTGTAAATTGACTGACAGATCGCGATACATGAACTTATGTATAAGTCTATGAGGGAGAACCCATGGCACCTTCTGTGAAAGTCCGTCGGGACAGTAAACATTTGATTTTGTATGATGCTCTAGTGGTGTATTCTGTCGGCCCTTGCGATTTACTCTGATAAATTTGTCTAGTAAAATGTACTCTGATGCAATGCAATGCAATCATAAACAAAACAAAACAGGTTAGCACAGAAGAAATAAACAAAATAGAGTACCTAAATGGGTGTCCACTAGGGTTCGGCACGGCTCTACTTAAGGTGGGCTCTTAAGGTTCATTACATGTGGTTTGGTTTTAAAGAGAGGTACCCGAACTAGCAGATTCCTCGATCCTCGCCCATTATAGGCTCATATAGACTGAGTTCAGTTCAGGGGGATACATTTCCCTATGGCCATGCGGAGATGAAAATCTCACGAAGATATAGGTACGGATGTATCCCGAAGTAGTCCACTAGCCCATGCGGAGGTGAAAACCTCACGAAGGCATAGCTTTTCACTCCCACTTAAAAGGAGTAAAATTGATCGATCTATGCGATGCAACATGCGAAGATAAATCAACAAGCTTAACACAATATGATAAAGACCATAAAAAATGATGGATACAAAAACATGAATTCAAATTAGATTTTCAAATTTCAACAAAAGATAAAAATTAATCAATTTATGGCCTGACTCTCTTATTGACGTCCCCAATGGAGTTGCCAAGCTGTCAAAACCATTTTTGGAAAACGAGAATCGACTAGGGTTTTGAAAATGAAAATAAAATGAGAGTCGCCACCGATCTTTATTTGGTGTGATCGGATCACCTTTGTTTTAATAAAACACTTTGATTTACTAAAACAGTGTTTTTGGTCTACAAAATTAGAGAAAACAGGTTTGGAAGTCAATTACGTGCGAGAAAGGGTTAGCACCCTCGTCACGCCCAAAACTGGTGCTAAATCGATTAATTAGTGTCTTAATGCCGAAAGTTGAAAACCGAAAGATGAATTTAAACATACGATCATTTTTTATTAATGTTGATTTTAAAACACTTGAATGAGTTAGGATAACCATTAAAGACCATCTCATCTAGAGGCGATAAAATGCCATATCCAGTAAGTTAGGACACGGCACCCCGAATTCTTAAGAATAAGCTCGTCTTTTATTTAAAAACACATGTGTTTTAATTTTAAAGAATACCCGGTTAGTTAGATTAAACGAGGAGAACCAAACCCAGTAAGTTAGGGCATAGTCTCTCGAGTTTCTAAATACGGACTATTGTCATTTTTAGAAATTCTTATCTCGAGGAAATGAGATGTCACACCCAATAAGTTAGGGCACAACACTTTGTACTTTCAAGAATAAGTTTTTTATTTTAAACTCGTATTTTGTTTTAAAAGGATATTCCGTTATTTAGGCTAAACGAGAAAAGTCAAAACCCAGTAAATTAGGGCACGATTTTCTTGAATTTCCAAAACGCGAAATATTACCTTATTTTGAAAACCCCTTTTTTTGGATGAAATTAATAAAATGTTTAAAAATGATATACGGGGGTTATACTCGATGGATAATGGTAATGTGACATAAAATTGGCATAATGATAACATAATACACATAATACATAACATTGGTATCGTTGATCTAAAATATTAATATGCATGTACAATAATAATGATAATGGAAGAATAATATAAATAATAATAACGATGATGATAATAACAACGATATGGAAATACAAATAAGCAAATTATAATACATACAAGAATGATAATCACATAGCTTACACTATTTAAATACTAATATTAATAGTCAAAGGGCAATGAATTAAACAATTTTAAAAGAAGTAACACATAAAACAATTTAAAATAATTAACAAAACGATTTTAAGTCAAGAATTCATAAAAAAAGTAAGTAATATATGAAATGATTTTAAAATGGTGTCAAAATTAAAATAAACAATGTGTAGTTTAATAAAATAATATACAAAAACTCAAAATAAATAATAATAATAATAATAATACAAATTCAAGAAAATAAATATATAAACCTTTTAAACAGGTTAGAAACTAAATTGAAATCAGAATAAAATAGTGAGGACCAAAATTGTAATAAATTAAAGTGGAAGAGGGAGATGGACCAGATTAAAACATAATAGGAATAATAGGGTAAGATTTTAAAAAAACAAAGAGCGCGAAAAAGGGACTTGATCGACTAGGGCCGCAACAAGGGGGACCAAGCGCGTAATTATCCATTTTAAGGGATTTGCGCAGGTTCTCTTGTAGCAAATGGCGCCATTTCATCTGCTATAAAAACCTTCCTTTATTACTTTTTTTTGCCATTCGATTTCCTTTTAAAAAAAAGTAGAGAACGCCCCCTCCTCCCCCATTTCTTTCTTCTTCTGCTAGGGTTCTTCCATCCGCCGTCACACCACCGCGCCACCACCGTATCGGTGGCCGGCGATGCCTAAGATCGCCCCCTTTTAACCCTCTTTCGAAGTCCTTTTAAAGATCAAGCCCCTCAATGCACAAAAATCCAAGAGAAGAAGGACCCTCCTTTTCGCCCATTGGGTTCTGCTTCGATGCTGGAGAAGGGATTCAGACATTGCGCCCCGAGGTTTAGGTATGGTCTCCTCGCTCTTTTATTTTTGAGTTTGTTTTTGAAAGTTTTAAAACAATAAAAAAAATAAAGATAAAAAAAAGTAAATAAATAATAGAAAAATAAAAATCGGAATCAACCTTTGAATTTTTTTTGGCTTTGATTTCTGATTGTTTGTAAAAGTTCGTAAAAATAAGAGACCAGATACAATGGTTTTGCTTTGGGTTTTATAATCGAATAAGCAACTTTCTACTCCTATTTTTTGACATTTCTGTTTTATTTTATGCTTGTTGGTCTCTGTTGCGTGTTCTTCTTGCTTTGTAGGTGTCAGACGCGCGTGGAGGAGCAGGTGGAGGTGTGATAGGTGGTGGCAAAGATGGCGTGTGGGGCACGAATAGGCCAAAAGGCGTAGGGGTGGTGGCTGCTAAAAATTTTGTTTGTATTGGGCTAGGGTTAGCTTTTTAGGTCTTTGGATTTTGTGAATTTAGGTTAGGTTTAATTATTTATTTTGGTTTTTTTTTTTTGTTTTTAGTTTCTGATTGGTAGTGGGCCAGGCAAAAATTGCCCATTACACACTGTATGCATAACAACCCACTTTGGCTACTCTGACCTACTCCTGGCGTCGTCCCTGTTGACATATTCTTTTACCACAATACTTGTAACAAGAACAAATCTTGTAAGTTCAAGAAAACTTAGTGAGATTTATAAAAAAAAAAAAATACCTTGGCTAATACTTCATCTTATTTGAAGAACATCTGTGCGCCAACTACCCTTCTGAACCAATGACTTCCATTTTCGGTGGATACTGTTATAGTTTTGGCATACATTTACACACCAACTTTTATACTCTTAACTTACCAATTTACCATTCAAAAGACTATATCTTCAAACCCACTTTATATAGATCCACTCTTCACACATACATTCATTCCATAACACTTGTTCACAGATTCAAATTGCTAACGGATATTCACTCAAATTTGAAGACCATCAATTTACTAATCAAGTCATACTCTGATTCGATATCATACAAACTCTCATTGATAATGTACTATACAGATCATCTTGATGAATTCTATACAACCTTATTATAGAACCTCAAATAACTTAGAAAATATGATGACTCGGTTTCGTTAAGATTCCAAAAGAATGTGATACTGTTCAAATATGGTGTATACCAAATACTCAAATTTCAGCACTATACAAAATAGATGAATTCAAATAAAAAAATTTATCGTGCCTCTCAACTGCGAATACACCCATATTCAATATTATCATGACGAATACCTTTCTTAGCATACATATACACACTTCTCTATAAGAACTTCCTTAACAACTTATCCAATTACTTTACGCATCTAATTCCATCAATTAAACTCAGACATATAATAACCTTATCTTAACAATATTTATTACAGAACAATTAGGATTTACCCAGACATACCATAAGGGCGGATAAGTACATTTTACCAAAAAATTTATTAGAGAATGCTACAAGGGTCGACAGAATAAATTAGAATAGCGTCATACAGAATCATATGTTTATTGTTTCAGCAGACTTTCAAAGAAGATGCCATGGGTTCTCCCTCATGGACTTAGACATAAGTTCATGTATCGTGATCTGACCATTCAATTTACACACCATCGAAGGCTATACCATGAACATTCATACAAACATATCTTGCCATGGGTCTTAACCACATGGTCTTACACACATTCATGTTTCATGATTTATTAGTCCAGTCTTTATCTCACTGGAGGCTACACCATGAATGTTTCTAAATCATATCAAGATGCCATGGGTCTGAACCTCATGGTCTTTTATATCGTGATCTGCTAATGTGGTTAGCAATATAAGTGCCCTACCAGAGGTTTCACAAAGGAACATTTCTCATCATTTACTTATCCAAATTTATTTGCATTCCAGACTAACTCATATTTTTCATATCTCAAACTTTACTTGCATACTTATCAATCAACATTCCTCTTCAACAAAACTTATTAAATATCATCATATCATTTATCTCTCATTTATTATACTCGTACACTTAACAATTATTATAGATATCATCATATTCTATATATATATATATATATATATTCTTTTACTTGAAAAGTTTACATAAGAGAGAAAGGGTCAGTGTAGGGACTCACCTGATAGTCACCTACTATAGTTCAAGGTTCTAGACTCAACCACCCTTCTCGAACCAGCAACAACAACTACTTACAGAACATAGGACCACCATTAAAACTCATTTTTATACAATTTACTATAATCACAAACTCTGATAACCCCCATGAAAAGCCTTATACTTGCCACTTACTGTTCATATACCACATTCAGACTCACTCTTTCAAAACATCTAACATGCAGAGCTGTAATACTTACCCAGATATGGAATGATTACTAATTAAACCAAGAATTCTTAACTTCTAGCTTAATGAGGAAAAGATATCATTGGATTTAAGAAAATAATATGACATATAAATATGACATATCCTACTTAGTGGAACTTAACAAGTGCCACACATTTCAGAATTTGCACTCTTAATGGTCTGCAATTTTTCAAGAGAAATATAAATGAGAACCCCGCATTATAAATATCAGACTAGTCTATCCAGTTGGTTCTTAACTAGGTTAACACTATGTTTTCCTTTAGATAACAGAATATCCTGAAATAAAATCTTCACTTGCTTACATGACAGTTACAATATGTCTACACCTATGTGTCAAAAGAAACATATGGGTGGATTACACTTCGCCAAACAGATTACTTTGCCACTACGCCAAAATCTTAGGTTCACCAGACTTGGGGTGTGATAAATTGTGGTCATGTAACAATTGTAAAATTAATCTATAGGAGGGACACGACGTGTAGAAGGTTCTTGGCTGTGTGAGATTTGAACTAGGCTAGGGTTTGCAAGGCACATGGACGTGTGGGGGGTCATGTGGTCCACCTGTGTGGTCCACACGCCCTGTGTCCTTAATCTTAGACATGGTTTGCCCCGATTCACTTGGTAAAGGACACACTCCTTTTACTAAGAGCTCGATCAACGTTCCTTACGATCAAATCTAATCTAATGCACCTAAAACATGTCCTTCAAATGACATTTATACACGAGTTAATGAATGATTTCAAGATTCCTCAAGATTATCGAAAGATTCGTCAAGAACCGAAAAGATTGAGTAATTGAATTGAAAGATTAACGTATAATGCTAATGTGGAATTTACGAGTTCTACTAATTGAAACAAATGTACCTACCAAACTTGGATGAAAAGAAATGGATGTTATCAATGGCGAAATCAACAACCAGTAGGAAAAACGATTTGAATGGAGATTGATTTTGATTTGAAAAGAAAATATAATCTCAGCAATGGGAAGAAAATATGATGCAAAAAAGAGGATGGAAAAGAAAAAGGAGAAGACAGAGAGAAAAGAAGGTGAAATTCTATTCTAGATGGAAAAGAAAACAAAATCCAAGTGTAATTAGGAAAATAGGGGCTAAATACCTAGGATTTTCAAACCCTAGGGCGGCATGGTAATTTACCCTTGTTGTCGAAAAGTATAATAGATTTTTAGGGATGGAGTGACTTAAACTCGGGTCAATGGAGAGGAGACTAACACTTAACCATTGGGTTGTTTCCCATTTCTTGTTAAGTTTTGTCCCCAACAATATATATTTTAGTGTGGCTATCCCGACCATTACCGACGCATTATCCTCATAATACTAGATGATTTGGGTTTATGTCAATTAAAAATGAAAATAAAAAAGTATTAAATTAAAAGTCTCGAACAAGAATTTCTTGGATCTTCAAAAGGAAGACTTTGTAAATTTCCATATGAGTAATCATATGTATTATGAATAATTCAAATACGTATTCGTTGGTTAAGATATTTCTACATATATATATATATATATATATATATATATATATATATCACAAGACTTGTGATAAGATAACAAAATTTTGCTATGCTAGGATATGCTTGTAAAACGACAAAGAATAGGATGAATGAGAAACATAAGGAACTTTGAACCACTAACAAAAAGGGTAGGATAAAATAAATAGACAACAAACAGGCTTATCCTAGTTTGCTGAAAATAAAAGAGAAAGAAATAAGAGGAATGAGTTTCAAACCTAAGACTTCTAATTAAGACAACTATCACTTAATCATTCAGCCTAAGGCTCATTTCTTGTCTATACAATTAACTTCTTATATTTTGGGGCGTGACAATAATATTTAAAAAATGTTTACCACTAAATTTTAAAAGTACATCTTTATGTGCAAAACTGTCACTACATTTTAGGTGGAATTGAAAATTGTCACTATATTTCACTTTAATTTATATTTATCGTTGTATTTATAAATTAAAGATAAATTTACCTTGCACTTTAGCTTTATCTAAAGTTTGCCACTTTACATTTATTTGATTGAATTCTATCTCTAAAATATGATTTTGATTAAAATCTTCTACTCAATTTTAATTTAAAATAATTTAATAAAATTATTTTTTTTGTATTTTATCTTAATATTTAACATCAATAAGTAAAACAATATAATGTCAAAATTAATAAAAAAGCTATTTTATAAAAATAAATTTTCTTTATATATATATATATATTATTTTTCAAGTATTTGTTTCATTAATTTAAAATAATTTTTTATTTTTTATATTTTATAAATTAACTTATTGTTAACCATTGAAAAAATATTTGAAATAAAATTTATTATTAAAATTTGTTTTCAAAATTTCAAAATTAATATTAAGTGATAATATTTAATTAAAAATGAAAGTTGGTGGCTTAAATTAATATTTAAAGTTTAGTGGTAAATTTCAATAACATAAAATTTGAGTGCCAAATTTACTCATATTTTCAAGGAAAAACAATGGAAAATATCAATAAAAAATAAAATATAGTTGTAAATTTTAATATTTATCTTTAGGTGAATTTGTACTTTAATCCCTTTTAAAAAACAATATTTGAATTTTTTAGAATAGTAAAGTAAAAAAATTGTAAAATATTTTAATAGTATTTTAAAACATAATAATGGTACTGGTTGTTTTAAAATTTTTACCAAACATAATTTTTAATATTTTTAGATAGTTTGGTAAAATATTAATTGTATTTTAATTTTTAAATAGTAAGGTAATTTAAAATAGTTTTAGTGAAATATATATTTAATATAATTAGTTATCATTAATTTTAATTTAATTTAAATAAATAAATGAAATTGATAAATTTTATGTACATTATTGATTAATAAATAGAAAGCCTTTCATTAACATTATCAGTATTATATAATATTTAATTTTATATTTTAATATTATACTACTAATTTATATAATATCACATACCTGTATATGTATAGTATTCATTAATTTTTATTATATATACACATATTACCTGCACTATTTATTTATTCACGTTGTATAGATTTTTTTTTGGGTTGTATTTTAATTATTTTTCTTGTATTTGTATCACTTGAGAGTATTTTTGTATTATTTAAATTATTTATTTTAGGAATCTGTTAGAAATATTTAAAGGGTTTGATAAATTATATAATTATTGTAGGTTTTGATTTCTTATTTTATTTTATTACATTTGAATATATTTCTAAAATTTTTGCATAAATATCCAATACAATCATTTTTAAAATAATTATAAAATAAATTTATTTATAATTAATGGTTGATATCCCAAGGAAAGTGAGGTGTAAAATCAAGTTATATTAATTTTAAGATTATCTTCCATTAATTTAAAATAGATTATAATTTTAAAATATTATTTTTATTAATTTAAAAAAATGGATATATAGATACATTGTGTTGCCATATTTTGATAGGATAAATATGTTATATGTCAAAAATTAGGTTGCTATGTCAAATGGGACTTTAGGATCTTGTAATATATATATATATATATGATATTTTTTGACTTTTTACATAAAATATTTTTAGTAAAAATAGTAATAATTATTAAATATTATTTGAGTAAAAATACTTAAAATAGTAATTATTTAAAAGATGTTTATGATTATTGTAAGGCCCAATTTTTTTAAAAAAAGAAATACGGCCCAATAAAACAAAAACAAAGGCCCAAATTTCCACTAGGCCCAATATCCTAGGGTTTACTTGTGGTTTCGTAAACCCTAACAGACGATAACGCCAAGACGACGTTTCATAAAGACTTCTCATGCGCGCATCGATGCGCCACCAGACACCTGAGCCACCACGCCACGTCCGTATCCAAAGCTAGCACGTCTCGCAAAGGGAAAACAATTTAAACAATAAGGCTATAAAGCCATAACAAATCAGTAAACAGGGGATCTAGGGTTTTAGGAGAGAAAAAAAAGGAAAAACAAACTTGTAAATGTATATTCAGAGAATCAAAAAGAAACCAAAGGTTTCGTTTTTTTTCCTTTTCGGTCTTTATTGTTATTTTTATTTATTTATTTTTTCTCTTTTCCTTCTTGAATCGTTTTGGGTTTTCTTTAACAACAAAAGTATAAAGGTTTTATAAAAAAAAAAAAAAAACTACTTACCTTTTGATTCCTACCACCGTGAATGATGTGGCTTTGACCATGAAGGCGGTGGCCGAAATCGCCAGACTCACGGAAATCGCCTAAGGCCCCTCTCTGCTTTTCTTTTTTTCAGAGAGAGAGAATGAGGAATTTCAAAAAAAATGGGGCTTTATAGGGTTTATAAACGACGCTGTTTTGAAAGGGGTCGAGGCCAAACGACGCTGCTTTGGTCCTTCCGACCATGACCCGACCCGCACAGGGGCTAGGATCCGCGTGTTTTCTTTGGAGGGGCTAATTGCGCGTTTAGCCCCTCCGCTTTTTCTGGTTTTAAAATCAATTGTTTTTTATTTACTATTCTGCCCCAGAAATTCGCTCTGGATTTCAATTAGGTCCTCCCTTAAGCGCAGCGTTTTACGGATGGGGGTTTATTGCCTTTCTGGTCCCCCTTAGTTGCGCGCGCATTACAATTTGCTCCCTACCACTATTTATTTTTAAAATTGACCCCAAATGTTTGGTTTTTATCCCAATTTAGTCCTTTTTTTGGCTATTTGGTTATTTTATCATCAAATTAATTTTTCTTTATCATCAATATATATATATATATCATTATTTTACTTTAATATTTTTTTTATATTCTGATTTTATTCACTAAAACATTGTTATCAAATATTTTTTACTATTTTATTAATAACTCTTATTTTCTTATTTCCTTTTGTTATTATTACTATTAGTATTATTATTATTATGGTATATATATTCTTGTTCGCTTTAATTCTTTTAATTATATATTATTATTAATATTATTAAGTTGTATCCGTTATTATTATTACTATATTTACTGTTATTTACAATATGTTTGCTATTATTTTATTATCATATTAATTATGTGTATATATAGGTCTCTATTATTTTTATTTTGTTATTATGGTTATTATTATGTTTCTTTATCGGTATTAATATTACTATTTTTATTATTTTTGTTAGCTTTATCATTTTTTATTTATTACTTTTTTGTAATTTACTATTTATATTCATATGTTTTGTTCTTGTCATCCCATGTCAACCAATGGTTTTTGAATTACATCCTAACGTTTTTATTTTTATTTTTCTTTTCCTTTTCCAAAATGCATAAAAATGGGCTTTTACGAAGGTAACATTTCGTATTTAGAAGTCCGAGAAATCGTGCCCAATCGTCTCGGGTTTCGATTTTCGTTCATCTAGATCATTGAATATCCTTTAAAGATTTTGATCGTGTTTCATAAAGGTAATTTTGTGTGTTTGGAAGTTCGGGAAATCGTGCCCAATCGTGCTGGGCTTCGACTTTTCGTTCGTCCAGATCGCTAGATGTCCTTTAAAGATCTTGATCATATTTCTGCAAATAAGGGCAATATTTCATGATTGGAAATCCAAGGAATCGTACCCAATCGTGCTGGGTTTCGGTTTTTAGTTTAGCCAAGTAGTGAAATAACCCTTTTTCAAATCGCACTTCCGTATTTTGGAAATCATAAAATGATCTTGGGATCGAGAGTTCGAAGCATCGTGTCCTATCGTGCTGGACATGATATTTCAGCTTTTCGGAACAAGAGAGTTTTAATATCCAATACGAAGTCATTCAAATATTATTTTTCCATTCTTTAAGATATTTTCCAATTTTCGATATTAAGGACATCAATCAATCAATACGGTACCAATTTTTGGGCGTTATGAGGGTGCTAACCCTTCCTCGTATGTAACAAGAACTCCAGAGCCCATTTTCTCAAAATTGTGAGACCGAATGTTTTATAAGTGGCCCAATCACACTTCAAAAAAGATTGGTGGCGACTCTGTTTTCTTTTAAAGTCGGCCCGTTTTCCAAACAAAAATGGTTCCGGACTTGGCGACTCACAGGGACGTTAAGAGAGTCGTAGTAAAATTGGTTGATTAGTGTCCTTTTATCAAAGAATTTGTTGTTGTTCAGATTGCATGAGTGCGTGTCGCGTCATATGTCCGCTTTGGTTTGTGAGACATGGAATATTTTGGCATTCATATTGCATGACCGTGTGGTCACACCCTTAAGTGGGAGCGAGAAACTATGCCTTCGTGAGGTTTTCACCTCCGCATGGGCTAGGGGACCGCTTCCGGGATACATCCGTACTTATGGTTCCGTGAGGTCTTCACCTCCGCATGGCCATAGGGAAATGTATTCCCCTGAACCGAACTCGATCTATATGAGCCTATAATGGGTGAGGATTGAGGAATCTGCGGGTTCAGGTACCCTGTTCTTTCTTTAGAACTGAACCACATATAGTGAACCTAGGAGCCCACCCTAGGTGGAGCCATGCTAAACCTTAGTGGATACCTATGTAGTGGTTAGACATTTTTGTTTACTTGCTTTGGTTACTTTTGTCTGACACTAACTTATTTTATTTTGGTCATATTTGCATGTCATTCCATACTTAAAAGGTGTCGATTCCTGTTTTAATTACTAAGTTAGAATACTTGTTATGGGGGACGGATTCCTTGATAAAGTAGAGGATAATGCTTGCCGCATGATATGGTCGAGAAGACACGACTTGAGAAGGGGATAGCCTAAATCAAGGCTACACATCGTAATTATTGGACTTCACTCAGATTAGCGTGACACAAAATGAGCTACAAGAACTAAGAGATATATGGGCTGGTTGGGATGAAGCAACTAGGCAAACTCGTTCTACACTAATTATGGTGATCTACCTTACTTACTCGACATCGAGTAGACAAGCACTTGTTTTGCTATGACTCAATATTGGAATCCGCTTATATTTGCTTTTACGTTTGGGGAAGTAGACTTGGTACCTACCGTGGAGGAATATACAGCTTTACTTCGCAGTCAAAGGGCTCAGGTCGACAAAATTTACTTCAGGGCCGCTAATGCACCCTCTTTTGTAAAGAAGCTGATGAGCATCCTTTGGGATGAGCGAACGATGGGTCATGGCACGAATTAACAGAAGGAGAAGGGAAATGCATTCCTTGGGTAAGCTTGAGGGACTGATGACGGCACACCCGGATATGAAGAGAAAAGTCGACATTTTGCCTTAAGTATCTATGGTTTGGTGATTTTCCCAAAGCTTTGAGGCACGTGAAGACGAGGCGATTATTGATTTGTTCGACCTGCCTTGACAAAGGGGTTACGCCGGTACCAATGATTCTCGCCAAACTTTTAGATCTTTGAACTCGTGTCGAGAGCGGTGAGGGAAGATTCATGGGATGTGCACAACTGTTGCTGGGGTGGTTCCATGGCCATTTCTGGAAGGTAGATAGAAATCCTTGTCGGGTCTTTTTTGCGAATTATTCCCCATTAAAGGAGTTGGCCGCCGCGCCTAGGAGGGATGACATATCAGAAGAGAATTGGATCGCGCTTCTTGAATCTTGTGAAAAAGATGTAGAATGGAAAGCTCCTTGGTTTGCTCGATGAAATCCTCTACGGTGTGGGAGTTATGATTGGGTTCCTCTGTTAGGGATCTGGGGAGCTGTTGGGTATGCCCCTTTGCTCGTGCTAAGGCAATACCAATCGAGACAGTTTATACCGGTAACGCATGGGTTAGCTCAGTTCAAATTCTCGTATAGTGGGAATAATTATAAGAAAAGAGTTCGAGAAGTTTCTGATGCGTGGAAGCAGATTCACCGAATGAAAAGAGTTGCGATAAATCCAATGGTAACCCTCGAATATAACACATGGCGGGGTAGGAGAGTGAACGACAATATCCCGAGCCGACACTGAGATGTCGCTTCGATCGATAGAAGAATACCTGCAAGTAGTCCCTTCTGAGTTGGAGATCATAAAGCAAGACTTTGAAAGTAAAAATTCAGAGTTAGGGAAAAGGATAGAACAACTGGAAGGGGAGAAAATGGACCTGATGTTAGATGTTGATATCCGTAAATCGAGGTCGAGAAGCTGAGAAAAGGAAAAAGGAAGGCCGAAGAAGATTTGGATAGCTCAAGACGATTACAAGAAGTTGCATCTATCAATGAGGATCGACTTGGTGGGTAAAACCTCGAGCAATGGCGTCAAGAGCTTCAGGAGGAGAAGACCAAGGTTGACCAAGGAAGAAGAGATTTGAGGGTTCAAGCACAAAAGGATGCCACGAAAAAAGACGGTGAGGGGAGAACCAAAGCGAAAATAAGATGCTAAGGGCTCGAGTAGCGAAATTGGAGAAGGCATTGAGTCAAAGTCACAACTCTACTGGCGGTTGGAATCAAGCTGAGCCGATTGAAGAATTGAAGGAAAGGTGGTGCAACTCGAAACAATCACGCAAAGCAAAGTGAGCTCGGATCCAACTGTTAGAGGCGAGATAACCAATGAGGAAAGAACAACTTCAACAATCTCGTAATCAGTCGAGAAAGAGACTACCTTATGGGTAAGTCGTGGTTCGAGCATTTAGAAGTGGCCGATCATCTACGAACCCTAGGAGTTCAGGCTGATGTGTTAAGTATATTTTATGAGTCAAAGTCAGATCAGGGTCGAGAGCTAGCCTCACTTCTTGAGAAGGTTAAAACTTTGGGCATAAGGGCTAGGTCGTATATGTGACTCTGTTTTATGTAAAGGATTTTGTCTTTTTCAATGAGTATTCTAAGAGAAATTGAATCAGAATCGACTCTTTTTATTTTTGCATTCATGCATTTGCATTACATTTCATGCATTGGCACTGCATCACTACATTTGCATTAAATATTATAAGACAACCTTATTAACTAAAGGTCATACTATAGTTATCCTGGAACACCGCTATCACACTCGAAAAAAGACGAGGGCAATGGATCAAAGGATAGAAAAGTTAGAACAGATGCAAAAGGAGATGCAAGACCAAGCTGCAGCTCGGATGCAAGAACAAGTAGCCAAGATCCAGCGGGATATGAGGGATCAAATCTGGAATCCCAAAGAAGCATGATGAGCCAACTAACAGCTTGTTGACCTGGGGCTCGAAATGGAAAAAGGCCTATGGTCGATCATCGAGAGGATAATGAAGATTTTGTTTGCCCTCCCGCTGGCCCGAAACAAGTTCTCAGTGCAACCGCCAAGAGTGTCGGTCAATATCAAGCCTCAAAGACTAATCCGGTGCTCAAGCACTGTAAATTTCCTGCTGGCTCGAGCTCCAACCCCGAGGTCAATCTGTAAAACCAATGGTCCTGACTTGATGAGGCGCGAAGGGGAGAAAGTAAGAGCAGAACTTCCAAAGGAGTTCGAGGATCGATGCAAGTGGTGGAAGAGAAGTTTGAGCATTGGAAAGTGCCGACCACCAATGCGAAGTGGATGCTAAGAAGTGAGTCTAGTCCCGATTTGGTACTCCTCCAAAGTTCAAGATGCGGAGTTCAAAAGTACAATGGGACTAGCCGCCACGAGGCCCATATTACGATGTTACGTCGGAGAATGACAGGGTATGTCAACAATGACCAGTTGTTGATCCATTGCTTTCAGGATAGTCTGATTGGGGCTGCTGCAAAATGGTACAACCAGTTGAGTTGTACCCAAATCAAATCATGGAGAGATTTAGCGCAGGCTTTTATCAAGCATTACGGCCATGTGACTGATATAGCCCCTGACAGGATCACATTACAAAACATGGAGAAAAAGCCAAGTGAAAGCTTGGAGAAACGCCCAAAGATGGAGGGAGGTCGCCATTGTGTCCGACCACCATTGCTAGAAAAGGAAATGACCATGCTCTTCATCAATACCACAAGGCACCATTCATTAACCACATGTTGGGAAGCACGACTAAGAGTTTCGCAGACATGGTGATGTCAGGCGAGATGATAGAGAACGCAATCAGGTGTGGGAAGATAGAGGCCGGAGAGAGCACAAGAAGAGCAGCTACCAAGAAAAGAGAAGTCAAGTGGAAATATAAGCTCGGGTTATCCTAAACCGTTACTATCACCCAACCGAAAGTTGTGGCTGCGGCCAAGAAAGCTGAAACCAAGACAAGAGCCCAACACGAGACAAAGGGTCGAGATTCCAATTCACTCCTATACCTGGGTGACGATAAGGAGTTATATAAGACTTTATTCGATGCGCATGTCGTGTCCCCATTTTACTTGAAGCCATTGAACCGCCATATCCTAAGTGGTATGACACAAATGCTCAGCAGAGTACCATGCGGATGTAGTAGGTCACTCGACAGAGAATTGCACTTCATTCAAGAGACTAGTCGAGCGACTTATCAAGGCGGGGTCGAGACTTCAAAGACCCACTGTGGAGGAATCCGTTACCAGTCATGCCGATAATGGGGTAAAGCGATAGTTGAAAGCAGGGAAGGAGATTCAAGCAGGGAGATTGCCGAGGTCGAACCCGTTGAGAAGGGTTTGGAAAGAGATGCGGAAGGTGGGACTAGTTACGCAAGAGAATGTGAGCAGTCTTTCGATACAAGGAACTACCTGTGAGTTCCATGACAAGGAGATCATGAAATCCAAAGAATGTAATCAATTTAGAGCCCTAGTACAAGGGCTAATGGATAATAAAGAACTAGAGTTCTTTGACTTGGTAGAAAGAGAGGAGGTTTGTTCCACAGAGGAAGGGTCAGCAGAAAGGATCCTTAAAGTCAACCACCCACGTGTGATTATCACGCGGCGAGAAGGGTCGACGAGGTCGGGTGAAGGTGGCACCGAGGGTCATAATCGGAAAACACATGAAATCTGCTCCTAAGAATGCACCAAAGATCGTAATTCAGAAACCCGAGACTTTTCCTTATAAAGATGACAAGAGGGTACCTTGGAATTACGATTGTACTATGACAGTTTTTGAGAAAGGGAATTGCCGCATGCCCCACCCGTAAGTCGAGTCCTCTATGGCGAGAAGGGGAGACGAGAAGACAGGACCATCGTTAATAAACCGAGAATGAGAGGATGAGTAGGAGAGTTCTTGAAGTTCTGAAGCACGCCGAGTATAGTGTGGTGGAACAGTTACACAAACAGTAAACGCACATCCAGTATTGACCTTATTGCTAAACTCAGAAAGACACCGTAGTGCATTAATGAAAGCATTGAACCAGATTTATGTTACTGATGACATTTCGGTAAATAAGCTGGACCGTCTTATAAATAACATGAGCGCAGATAATTTTATCTCGTTCTTGATGATGAAATACCGTCAAAGCGGGATCTACCAAGGCCTTGCACATCACTACCCGATGCAAAGGGTATACATTGCCAGGTATTAATTGACAATGGCTCAAGATCGAATGTTTTGCCCATCTACACCGGACAAAGTTACGTAAATGACTCTCACATGAAAACGTGACAAAATATAGTGAGAGCATTTGATGGCACCGAGAGAGAGGTAATGGGGAGGATTGAGATACCCCTCCTAATTGGGCCAAATACGTACGAGGTAGATTTCCTTGTGATGAGCATCAAGCCCTCTTATAATTGCTTATTGGGGAGGCCGTGGATCCACTCAGCGGGAGCTGTACCATCGTCATTACACCAGAAGCTGAAATTAGTAACAGAGGGCCGGTTGATAACTATAAATGCAGAGGAAGATATCATCGCGTCCGTTACTAGTGATGCACCGTATATAGAGAATGATGCGGAGGCCATAGAGTGCTCCTTCAGGTCGTTAGAATTTGTAAACGCGACTTTTATAAATGAGGGAAGCAAGATCCCGGTGCCCAAACTCTCTGAAGCAACGAAGATGGGCCTACAGTTAACAATGGGGAAAGGAGCAATGCCTGGGAGGGGACTTGGAAAATATCTCCAAGGTCGGTCAGTGCAAGGTTGGTTGAAAAGCAGATCGCTTTGGTCTAGGGTATAGACCGGATATACGAACGAGAGGAAAGAGGAGTTAGAGAGGAAGCGTGAAAGGACGTAGGGCACGATTGAATGGTTTGAGATTGAGTGGGGTTCAATGACCTTTCCCCATATATCTAATTCATTCGTGTCAGGAGGGATTATTCATTCAGGACAGGAGGTCATGAATGAGGAAACAGCTGAAGACATGGTGCGAAGATTGAACATCAACGCCGTGTCTGAAGAAAGTTCGAGGAGAAGAAACTTGGCGGGTATTCGCCCTTACGAGCCGGGAAGTGTTCTGGACAACTGGACTGCGGAAGAAATTCCTGTAGTTTTTAGGAATAAAACAGAGTAATGTTCAAAACACACTTATTGTTTCAAGCCTAGGAACAATAAGAATTTTTTGTGAAATAGGCATGTTCACGCATCATTATTTTCAATAAGAAGTGCATTTTTCTTTCCATTTAGTGCAATAATTCTTTTACTCCGCTCCACTCCATTCATAATCATAACGCATAAATAAGTCGATCCTTAAATTCATTTTCATTGAATATTCTTTTATACCTACCATAGGTCCCCGGATATCGACGTCATGAGTGACCTTGCTATGAACTCGTAATTCCCTTATGAGCAAGACACGTGCCAGTAGGGACCTCGGGACTTTGCAGATGACTTAAGATTATGATTTATCTCCGGTTTGTTAAGGATGGTAGAGCGGGAGGAGAAGCCGATTCTACCTCACGAAGAGACAATTGAAAGTGTACTTCAGAGGATGGGAAAGAAGTGAAAATCGGTACTGATAACCCATGAAACAAGGCGGGACCTCATTAGACTTCGCTAGAGTTCAAAGATGTCTTCGCGTGGTCATATCAAGACATGCCGGGGTTGAGGTCGATATTGCGGTACATCGTATCCCCATAAAAAGAGAATGCAAGCGGTCCAATGAAGCTTGAAGGATGAGACCCGATGTCACAAAGAAAGATAAGGAAGAAGTCAAGAAGCAATTTGATGTTGGGTTCTTACGAGTAGTAAATTACCGAATGGGTAGCCAACGTGGTTCCTGTCCCAAAAAGGATGGAAAAGTCCGGATGTGTGTCGATTCTGAGGGACCTAAATAAGGCCGACCGAAGACAACTTCCACGCCTCACATTGACACTTTGGTGGATAACACGCGGGATTTTCATTTTCTCCTTCATGGACGGTTTCTGGATACAATCAAATAAAGATGCATCCTCAAGACATGGTGAAGACTACCTTCATAACCTTATGGGGACTTTTGTTACCAAGTGATGCCATTTGGGTTAAAGAATGCGGAGCAACATACCAAAGGGCTATGGTAACCTGTTTCATGACATGATGCATAAGGAGATCGAGGTCTACGCCGGCGACATGATCGCAAAATCTCGAGCGGAAGGGAGCATGTGCAAGTATTGAGGAAGTGTTCTCGAGATTGAGGAAATTTCACCAAGCTCAATCCACCAAATGTACCTTGAGGCTCGATCGGGAAGCTATTGGGTTTCGTGGTCGTAAAAGGATTGAAATAGATCCGCATAAAGTCAAGGTCAGTACAAAATTGCCTCCGCCCAAGACTTTCGTAAGGAAGTCCGAGGTTTTCTAGGAGATTGAATTACATCGCTCGGTTTATTTCAACCCGACCGAGAAATGTGATCCAATATTCGTCTTCTTAAGCACAATCCGTATTTGGGATGATGAATGCGAGAGGCGTTTGACAAGATTAAACAATATCATCCAACACCCGGTGTTAATGCCTCCCGATCTGATAGACCCTTGATTTTGTATCCGATGTTGTTCGATAACTCAATGGGATGTGCTAGGCCAACACGATGAGACAGGAGGAAAGAAAGGGCGATATATTACCTCAAGAAGAAATTCACCGAGTGTGAAATGAGATACTCGCCAATTGAGAAATTGTGTTGTGCATTGGTCTGGACAACTCGGAGATTGAGGCGGTACATGTTGTACCACACGACTTGGTTAATCTCGAAATTGAACCCTCTGAAGTACATGATGGAGTCGATGGCCCTGAATGGAAGAATGGCCCGATGGCAAATTTTGCTCTCGGAGTTCGACATTGTCTATGTGAACCAAAAAGCGGTGAAGGGGAGTGTAATAGCAGATTTCTTGGCCAGCAGGGCACTAGATGATTATGAGCCCCTTAATTTCGATTTTCCTAATGAAGATCTGATGTTTGTAGCTACAATTGAAGAAGATACCTCAGAAGATCGTCCTTGGAAGATGAACTTTGACGGAGCATCAAATGCTGTTGGTAATGGAATTGGGGCAGTCCTGGTATCCCCAAATGGAGAACACTATCCATTCACTTGCAAGTTGGACTTCGATTGCACAAACAACATGGCAGAATATGAAGCGTGCATCATGGGGATCCGAGCAGCCATAGACCACAAAGTTAAGGTGCTAGAGGTATACGGAGATTCTGCTCTTGTCATATATCAGCTCAAGGGAGAATGGGAAACAAGAGATCCCAAACTGATCAGCTATCGAAAGTTAGTCCTGGAATTAATTGAGGAGTTTGATGATATTACATTCTTCTACCTCCCGCGGGATGAAAACCAGATGGCTGATGCTTTGGCCACTCTAGCTTCAATGATCAAAGTGAATGAGCAGGAGGATATGAAGCCTATCCAAATGAGTATTTGCGGGGCTCCGACTCATTGTTTCAATATTGACGAAGAGGAAGAGAGAGATGATCATCCTTGGTACTATGATATTCTGCAATATGTGAAAAACCGCGAATATCCCGATCAAGCGACTGAAAATGATAAGAAGACATTGAGAAGACTTGCCAACGACTATATCCTAGATGGAGAGATCCTGTATAAAAAGAGGAGGGATCAAGTGTTGCTCAGATGTGTGGATGCTGTTGAAGCTAGGAAAATCCTGGAAGAAGTCCATGATGGGTCATGGAACACATGCCAATGGGTTTACGATGGCCGAGCAAATCATGAGATTCGGGTATTCTTGGTCCACGATGGAAGGGAGGCGCATTCGTTATGCCAAGAAGTGCCATAAGTGTCGTGTTTATGGAAACAAGATCCATGTGCCTCCTTCACCTCTTCATGTTATGACTTCTCCATGGCCTTTCTCAATGTGGGGCATGGATGTTATTAGGCGATCTCACCGAAAGCTTCTAATGGACATCACTTCATCTTCGTGGTCATTGATTACTTCACCAAATGGGTAGAGGCGACTTCATATGCTAATATCACGAAGACGGCAGTTAGCAAGTTTTGAAGAAGGAGATCATATGTCGCTACGGTATGCCGAAAGGATCGTGGTTCGGACAACGCGCTAAACTTAAACAATAAAGCGATAGCGTAAGTCCGCAATCGGTTCAACATTAAGCACCATAACTCGTCGCCATATCGTCAGAAGATGAATGGAGCGATTGAGGCGCTAATAAAAATATCAAGAGAATTGTGGGGAAAATGGTTGAGACCTACAAGGATCGGCATGAAAAGTTACCGCTGCCCTCTATGCCTATCGAACATCGGTTAGAACTTCTACCGGCAACTCCTTCTCGTTGGTTTATGGGATGGAAGTAGTTTTGCCTATTGAAGTTGAGATCCCTTCGCTCCGGTTTTGTCGAGTGAAGTTAGACGAAGCGAATGGGTTCAATCTCGATATGATCAATGAATCTAATTGAGGAAAAGAGGCTAAAAGCTATTCGCCATGGTCGGTTGTACGTAAACGGATGATGCGAGCTTATAATAAGAAAGTCCGCCTGTAGTATTCCATGAGGGAGACTTGGTGTTGAAACAGATTCTCCCTATGCAAAAAGACTTGTGGGAAAGTGGATGCCCAATTGGGAGGACCCTACGTTGTAAAGAAGGCCTTTTCTGGAGGAGCTTTGATACTAGCCGAGATGGACGGCAAAAGTCTGCCAAATCCAATTAACGCAGACTCAGCCAAGAAGTACTTCGCTTGAAGGTGGACCAAGACGAGAATGCACAAAGGGCATCTTGAAAAAAAAAAAACGGAGAGGCCAAAGCGAAAACCGCAAAAGGCGCTTTGAGACCAAAGGGGCTTTGAGTTGAAAACCCAAAAAGGGCGGCTCAAAGTAGGATCAACTCGTGAGGGGGCACACGGTAATTTCGCTATACTTGCATTAACAATGAGGAGATATGTTACGTCTTGGGGCATCTACAAAGTACCATGGATCTTCTAGACACGTGTTGAGCTCAGAATGGTCTTCAAGAAGTACATACAGAAAAGCTCAGACTGTGATATCTGGGGCATCAATACCATTCTTACTCGTATTTGTACCTTAATAGAATTTGTTTTCCTTGTGCAACTTATTCTTCACGGGTTTCTATCCCGAATAAATTTCGCTTTTATTCATTTCTACAGCCTTGTCTCAAGCATTTTTCTTTGAAATAATGATTATTGAACCAATAATACTTTCACAAAAAAAAGTTTTATGCACTACTCGAAAGTTTCTAAAAATACAAGAATCAAACAGACAATTGTTTAGAACTAACCAAGCTTAAAAGGGCTCGTAGACTTGAGATAAGGGTTTAAGCGGTGACGACATCTTCGATTAGTTGTTAAAAGTATCAATGAATGTAAAAGACGTATCTGCTAGGGTCACCTTAATAAACAGCAAGTTTATAATGTATTTCAAATGTTAAAAATGGATCATTCTCATGACATTTTGCATCCATTCATAACATTCATGATATATATGGTTAGGAGCATCTTTCATGACATCCTAATCATTTGACATACGATAGATCCCATGAAATCACTTTCTGTGTAGGTTCCCTGAGAACAATGTAGCAAAGTTGATGGGAGTTACAGAAGATACAAGTCTTATCTCCACCGGCGGAGTGGAGCAGACTAAAGATAATAGATCCTATCTCCACCGAAAGAGAGTGGAGCGGATTGAAGACCATAGATCTTATCTCTACTTGAAGGGAGTAGAGCAGATCGAAGAAGCCTTATCTTCACCGAAAGGAGTGAGGAAGAAGCTAAAGATAGTAGATCCTATCTCCACCGAAAGGTGAGTGGAGCGGATTGAAGACCATAGATCTTATCTCTCTGGCGAGGGAGTAGAGCAGATCGAAGATTCAATTTTATCTTCACCGAAAGGGAGTGAAGAAGCTAAAGATAGTAGATCCTATCTCCACCGAAAGTGGAGGAGCGGATTGAAGACCATAGATCTTATCTCATCGAGCAAGAGTAGAGCAGATCGAAGATTCCACCTTTATCTTCACCGAAAAGGAGGAAGGCTAAAGATAGTAGATCCTATCTCCACCGAAAGGAGTGGAGCGGATTGAAGACCATGATCTTATCTCTACCGAAAGGTGAGTAGAGCAGATCGAAGATTCCAATTTTATCTTCACCGAAAGGGAGAGGAAGAAAGCTAAAGATAGTAGATCCTATCTCCACCGAAAGGAGGAGGGAGCGGATTGAAGACCACAGATCTTATCTCACCGAAAGGTGAGTAGAGCAGATCGAAGATTCCAAACTTTATCTTCACCGAAAGGTGAGGAAGCAAAGCTAAAGATAGTAGATCCTATCTCCACCGAAAGGAGAGGAGCGGATTGAAGACCATAGATCTTATCTCTATTGAAAGAGAGTAGAGCAGATCGAAGAAGCCTTATCTCCACCGATCGAGTGGAGCAAAGCTAAAGATAGTAGATCCTATCTCCACCGAAAGGAGTGGAGCGGATTGAAGATTCCAGCCTTATCTTCACCGAAAGGTGAGGCGAGGCTAAAAAGTAGTAGATCCTATCTCCACCGAAAGGAGAGGGAGCAGATTGAAGATTCCAACCTTATCTTCACTGAGAAGGAGTGAAGCAGGCTAAAGATAGTAGATCCTATCTCCACTGAGCAGGGGTGGAGCGGATTGAAGACCATAGATCTTATCTCTACTGAGCAGGAGTAGAGCAGATCGAAGATTCCAGCCTTATCTTCACTGAGCAGGAGTGAAGCAGGCTAAAAATAGTAGATCCTATCTCCACTGAGCAGGAGTGGAGCGGATTGAAGACAACAGATCTTATCTCTACTGAGCAGGAGTGGAGCAGATCGAAAGATACAGATCTTATCTCTACTGAGCAGGAGTAGAGCAGATCGAAGAAGCCTTATCTCCACTGATCAAGAGTGGAGCGGGCTAAAGATAGCAGATCAAAACAAAACTTCCACATCTCTGGAACGCAGGGGTGGAATAAAGCTACCTGGAAAAAGGAAGCATCAAGAAGTCAAGATCGAGCAAGAAGGGCAAAATTGGTCCTTTTAAGGTCTTTGCTCTATTCTCGTTGCACGACAATGAGCAAAGAGGGGCAGCTGTAAGGCCCAATTTTTTAAAAAAAAGAAATACGGGCCCAATAAAACAAAAAACAAAGGCCCAAATTTCCACTAGGCCCAATATCCTAGGGTTTACTTGTGGTTTCAAACCCTAACAGACGATAACGCCAAGACGACGTTCACAAGACTTCTGCGCAAGATCGCATGCGCCACCAGACACTGAGCCACCACGCCACGTCCAGATCCAATAGCTAGCACGTCTCGCAAAGGGAAAACAATTGTAAACAATAAGGCTATAAAGCCATAACAAATCAGAATGCAGGGGATCTAGGGTTTTCGAGAGAAAAAAAAGGAAAAACAAACTTGTAAATGTAGCATTCAGAGAATCAAAAAAAGAAACCAAAGGTTTCGTTTTTTTTTCCTTTTCGGTCTTTATTGTTATTTTTATTTATTTATTTTTTTCTCTTTTTCCTTCTTCGGAATCGTTTTTGGGTTTTCTTTAACAACAAAAGTATAAAGGTTTTATAAAAAAAAAAAAAAAAACTACTTACCTTTTCAGATTCCTACCACCGTGGATCGGTGGCTTCATGACGCTGAAGGCGGTGGCCGGAATCGCCCAGACTCACGGAATCGCCTAAGGCCCTCTCTGCTTTTCTTTTTTTCGAGAGGAGAGAATGAGGAATTTCAAAAAAAAAAATGGGGCTTTTATAGGGTTTATAAACGACGCCGTTTTGGAAAGGGGGGTCAGAGGCCAAAACGACGTCGTTTTGGTCCTCTGACCCGCGACCCGACCCGCACAGGGGCTAGGATCCGCGTGTTTTCTTTGGAGGGGCTAATTGCGCGTTTAGCCCCTCCGCTTTTTCTGGTTTTAAAATCAATTGTTTTTTATTTACTATTACTTTGTAAATTGCTCTGGATTTCAAATAGGTCCTCCTTAAGCAAAGGCTTTACGGATGGGGTTTATTGCCTTCTGGTCCCCTTAGTTGCGCTTGTAGCATTACAATTTGCTCCTACCACTATTTATTTTTAAAATTGACCCCAAATGTTTGGTTTTATCCCAATTTAGTCCTTTTTGGCTATTTGGTTATTTTATCATCAAATTAATTTTCTTTATCATCAATATATATATATATATATCATTATTTTACTTTAATATTTTTTTATATTCTGATTTTATTCACTAAAACATTGTTATCAAATATTTTTACTATTTTATTAATAACTCTTATTTTCTTATTTCCTTTTTGTTATTATTACTATTAGTATTATTATTATTATTATGGTATATATATTCTTGTTCGCTTTAATTCTTTTAATTATATATTATTATTAATATTATTAAGTTGTATCCGTTATTATTATTACTATATTTATTGTTATTTACAATATGTTTGCTATTATTTTATTATCATATTAATTATGTGTATATATAGGTCTCTATTATTTTTATTTTTGTTATTATGGTTATTATTATGTTTCTTTATCGGTATTAATATTACTATTTTTATTATTTTGTTAGCTTTATCATTTTTTATTTATTACTTTTTTGTAATTTACTATTTATATTCATATGTTTTTGTTCTTGTCATCCCATGTCAACCAATGGTTTTGAATTACATCCTAACGCTTTTTATTTTTATTTTTCTTTTCCTTTTCCAAAATGCATAAAATGGGCTTTTACGAAGGTAACATTTCAGATTTAGAAGTCCGAGAAATCGTGCTCAATCGCTTTGGTTTCGATTTTTCGCTCATCTAGATCATTGAATATCCTTTAAAGATTTTGATCGTGTTTCATAAAGGTAATTTGTGTGTTTGGAAGTTCGAAATCGTGCTCAATCGCGGTCGGGCTTCGACTTTTCGTTAAATCGAGATCGCTAGATGTCCTTTAAAGATCTTGATCATATTTTCGCAAATAAGGGCAATATTTCATGATTGGAAATCCAAGGAATCGTATCCAATCGTCTTTGGGTTTCGGTTTTAGTTTAGCCAAGTAGTGAAATAACCCTTTTCAAATCGCACTTCCGTATTTTGAAATCATAAAATGATCTCGGGATCGAGTTCAAGCATCGTGTCCTATCGTCTTTGGACATGATATTTCAAATTTTTCGAACAAGAGAGTTTTAATATCCAATACGAAGTCATTCAAATATTATTTTTCCATTCTTTAAGATATTTTCCAATTTTCGATATTAAGGACATCAATCAATCAATACGGTACCAATTTTTGGGCGCTATGAGGGTGCTAACCCTTCCTCGTATGTGAACTGACTCGAGCCCGCTTTTCTCAAAAATTCAGAGACCGAATGTTTTATAAGTGGCCCAATCACACTTCAAAAAAGATTGGTGGCGACTCGCTTTTTCTTTTTAAAGTCGTTTGCTTTTCCAAACAAAAAATGGTTAAAACAATTATGTTATTAATTTTGATTATTAATATTTCAATAGTAGTTTAACAATAATATTTAAGTTATAACATAATATAATACCATATATATTATAGGCATAATGTCAAATTTAGCCCTCAACGCTTATATTTTTTTGTCAAGTTGGTCATTTTTCTTTTTTAGTTAAATTTGGCCCTCAACCTTTTAAAAAAAAGTCGAATTTGACCATCAATCTTTAAAAAAGAGTTAAATTGTTGTTTTTTTAATGGAAATACTAACTAAAATGTTAATTTTTAAACATGGTAGCTCAAATGAGAATCCACTTGTACTTCATGCTAAATTTTTTGAATTTTTATGAAACTTTTAATTTTTTTAATTTTATATTTTTTAAATTATTTGTTGGCATGGCATATAAGATAAATAGTGCAATGTCAGCATGAAAGTACATGTGAACTATCATACAGGTTGCCACACTAACATTGTTGAAGAAATTAATGTTTTAGTAAACATTCCTGTTAAAAAAAGAAGAAGCAATTTGACTCTTTTTTGAAAAGTTCAGGACCAAATTTAACTAAAAAAAGAATAAAGGTCAAATTGACAAAAAAAATATAAATGTTGAGGGCTAAATTTAACATTATGCCTATTATTATATATTTCAAGTTTCTTAAGTTTTTAACGTGTACATATTATAAAAGTTTGACACGTAGCAAGGAAAGAAAGTAAGCATTTGTGGAGAGAAAATTTGTAACATAAACCCCTCTAGCTTTTTTTTATATATTTTCAAAGGTGTTCTACAAGTTATATTAGCATAAAAAGTCATTCAATTGCTTTTATTCAATAATTTGACTTACAAATTTACACAATAAACCACTATAAACTAAATAAACTATTAAAACTAAAACATATATTTGAAAATACAAATAATATTATAATAATAATTTTGTCACGCCCCGAAATATAGGGGATTATTTGTAATAAATAGACAAGAAATGAGATATAGATTGAATGGTTAAGTGTTACTCCCCTATCCTAGAAGTTTAAGGTTTGAGCTTCTCTCCTTCCATTTATTTTCCTTTAATTTTTAACAACCTAGGATAAAAGCCACTCCAGAATATATACGGTTGGGAATAGAGATTAAGTAAGAAATATGCTTTAGGCTTAATGGTTAAGAGTTAGCTTCCTTTCACCAATGACCTAAGTTTGAGCTTGTGTAACGCCCCAAAATTCTTATTTTTTCTTTTGTGAAGATGTGACACAAATGTGTATCTGCTTTAGTGATTAAGTGTTTTGTGAGTGTCTGAGAGGTCTTAAGTTCAAGCCTTAGCTTTGGTAATTTTTGTTATTTTTGGAATAAAGCTCTATCTCTGTTCAGTGGGATTATATTTAATTTTTTGTAAAACTATATTAGAATGAGCCTACTGGTTCGAGTGGTAAGGGAGTTTGTGTGTTGTGTAGAGGTCCTATGTTCGATTCCTTGCGCAAGCATTGGAATTCATTTTTGTTCGATTTTGTGCAAGTGTTTCAGTGCAGTTGGAATTCTGAATAGTGGGATAGTGGAGAGATAATTAAGAGATTTGAGAGGTTAGCAATTTTTACTTTTTTTTTTTATTTTAATCTTTTTCAAAAAAAAATTGGTTTTCTTTCTCAATTTCGACGTTCTGCAAAATTCTCTCTTCTCCTCTGCCGTTTTCCTCTTTCTTTTCAAAGAGTAATATCTTTCTCTGTTCGTTACTCGTTTTGACAAAATCTTGATTCATTGACGCGGTATTTTCGATTGTGCACTTTCTGTTTGGTAAGTGGTGGTGAGTTTTGTTGAGGAGGGAGTTTCTGTTAATCTTTTTAGCTTTGTCGAATGTCCTGTTAACACGGTACTACTTTTTGACAGCAACAAATCAGGGAAGTAGGGGCTCTCCTCGTTCAGAATTGTAATCGAATCGTCGAAGGATTAGAGTAAGTGTTGGATTTCGGTATTGGTTTTGTAATTACGATTCAGTGGTGAATTAAGTCTGTTTCTAAACGTTGGATTGTTGATATTTAGGTTTCTAGAGGGTCGAGAGTGGTTTCGCATCGAAACGATACCAGGTGTGTATTCGAAACGTAGAAAAATGAGATCAGCGAAAGCCAAAATTACAAACTGTTGATGCCACACAGGCGTGTAGTCGCCCGTGTGGTAAGCCGTGTGATCGACGAATGCCGGGCAGTGTGCAAGACACGACCGTGTGATGGTTAGAGTGTGGCCCTGTGAGCCACATGGGCTAGACCAAATTAGGCGTGTGGGCCCACACGGGTGTGTGATAACTGGGCCAGGCCGTGTGGGCCCACACGGGCATGTGGGCCCAAATTTTTGAAATTTTTCATAGGGTCGCATGGGTTGTCCTAATCGACTGTGGGCCTACTGTGGAGTCGGTGTAACACCCCAAACCTGGCTTGGTCGTTATGGCCGAATCTGGCAATGTCACATGGTAGTGTGTTAGAAAATTGTATCTTTGCTTAAAACATCGTTTTGTTTAGAAATCCTCATTATCTTTTATTAATTCTAAAATCATGATTCCAATTCAGTCGTTAGTTTTCAAAACATTATACGTTGCAGAAGCTTTTAAATAGTTTGTGTCTTTGTGGGTGTTTTGCTAAAACCCATGCATTTCTTTTAAAACTCGTGTTTTACCTACTTCTAAGATATAAACAGAAAACAGTATAAAATTCAAATTTTAGGTAAAAATCCATAGAGGCCATTATTAAAAAAATACCCCAACATAAAACTTAAAACCGTGAATAAGTATCCATTAGCAAAAAGGAGTCGTGTGGCCACCGCTGAGTCCTCCGCTGCACTGATCCACCTATGACTGGGGATTACCTATACAGATTAAACAGAATGGGTGAGTTTACGTAAATTCAGTGTGTAATCCCAATGCAAAACAAACAGACAGTGACAGATAATCTCAGTTCAGGCTTAAGCCTTTTTCAATTTTAGTATAAGTATCAATTTGGGCCTTAGCCCATTACAGTACAGTAACAGTAACAGTAATAGATATGCAATCAGGAAATCCTACCCAACCAGCCTCTACAATCCATCTCCGTCCAACCATACAATCCATATGGGGATATAATCGACCCACCCATCCCTACACTTCAAGTAGTATCGGTTGCGGCATTAAACAGTAGTTTGTAGTTGAGCTGCCAGTAAGCTAGGCTCGAAGCCTTTCAGTACACTTCCTTCAATCAATATCAATCCCCAACCCAATGCAATGCATCATACATTTATGTCATGCCCAATCATGGTGTATCTCATTTATACAGTATAGTACAAACAGTATGTTCAATATACAATCATTCAGTTAGGAGTCTAGGTAATCTTACCGACCCTATAGTAGGTTCACAGTCGACTCAGGTGACTCGTGCAATCCGTGCAACCTTAGCAATAAATCAGTGAAAATGGGCTCACACGCCCATGTTGTCTGCCTGTGTGGGTCCACACGCCCATGTGGCCCATACGGCCCAAATTGGCCTTGGCCATGTGGATCACACGGTCCGCCCAGAATCCCACACACCCATGTGGTTCACTCGTCTGGGCCCACATGCCCGTATGGCCCACATAGCCCAATTGGTCGAGTCTGTGTCTTGCACACAGCCTTGCTCGGCCGTCACAAGGCCGTGTCACCTGCACATGGCCTGATTCGTCTATCACACGGCCGTGTTGTGGCTTCCAGCCTTGCACATGGCCTACCACACGGGCTGGCATCGACAGAAAGCTTTTTTAGCTTTTCGTCAAAACGTATTTTCAGTGTTTCGTGTACACACCTGGTTTGATTTCGATTTCGAAACACTACCTAAGCTAGAAAACCTATCAGAGAAGCATTAAAAATCGATTTAGCAGACTAATTAATGAGTTTTCAAAAATAAATTATCAACAGTAACTTGACTCACCGCCAACAAAGACTTCCCCTCAACACCGTTTAAACAAGAAATATAGATTTCACTGATCGGAGCCTCCTCCTACGCTATTAACCGTAGAAGAGAAACATTACTGCTCAATCGTTAAGAAATTCATGGCAGAAGAGAAAGGGACTTATTGAAACTGCGCAGGACCAATTCTCAATGCAAAAAGAAATGATGATTTATGGAAAAACGAACAGGAAAAAGGGAGAGGGGCGATTCAAAGGGAATTTCGGCAGTGTGTAAACATGAACTGGAAATGTCAGAATTTTCTTTAAGAGGGGGAAGAAAACTGAAAATTTCAAAAAATAAAACTAAAATATTTTTGATAATTCCCAAATCTTTAATTCTCTCCATCAAACTCCCCACTAAATCCACTACTCAGATTTCTAGTCTATCTCAAACTCTCACATGGCACAAGTAGTAAAATATATCCCTTGTTTGCGTAGTGACTCGAGCTCTGACCTCCAGCTTGTTTACACTCCACTTAACCACCAGACCAGTAGACTCATTCTGACATACTTTACCAACATTTAATTAAAAGCCTACTATCTAAAGATAGAGTTTTATTCAAAGAGAAACAAAATTTTCCCAAGCCAAGGCTTGAACCCAAGACTTCCCAGACACTCCCAGAGCACATAACCACTGAAGCAGATGCACAGTTGTGTTACAAACACACAAAAATAAATATAAGAAATTTTTGGGGTGTTACAGTCGATAAAGGCTTACTAAACCCTAAAACTATGTGTTCTATTTGACTGATGTACTGTTATGAGCATGCCTATGTTGTTTATCTGTTATCTGTTTCTGAAAGCATGTTAAGCATGATTTATTCTGTATGCATGTTCTGTTACTGTGACTGGGGTGGGATAATGTATATTGGAGGAAGTGTTCTGAAAGGCAGATTATGCCTAATATCTGGCAGCATAGCTGCATTATATCTTATATATACCGCATCGGTACAGCATGGTGTGTAAGACTGGGTGGGTGTTTTAAACCCCACATGGTGTGTAGGGATGGTCAGAGATGGTGTGTAGAGGATGGGGGTAGGATATTTGATTTTTGATTCTGATATACATATCTATATACATATATATCTAAAATGGGTTTAGGCTGAATTTGCATATGTATTTGTAATGGGCTTAGGCCCGAATCTGTATTTGACTGATTCTATTTTCTGTGTGCATGCTTAATTCTGTGGGGATTACACACTAAGTTTATGTAAGCTAATTCCTTTCTGTTAAACTGTACTGGTAATCCACAAACTTAAGCGGATTAGTGCAACGAAGGACTCAACGGTGACCATTCTTCATAAACTGTTATTTTGCTTTATGGTTTAAATTAAAGTTTGGCTTTTAACTTGAGAGTTTGTATTTTCTAGGACTGTATGGACTGTTTTAAACTATTTGGCTTTGGATTTACTTACTTTTTCTACTATGACAGCTTTTATCTAAAACATGATTTCTAAAATATTGAACGTTTGTTTTCCTAAACGATTTTATAAGCTTCCGCTAAAAATACGTTTTATCTCTAAATGACCAAATAAAAGAGAGCTTTGAAATTAATAAGAGTGATAAAGGCTAATGAATCGAAAAGTTTTGAATTTAATGACAATGCTTTTCCAACCTATTTCATGTGACACTTTTAGATTCGGCCATAGCGTCTAGGTCGGGTTTGGGGTGTTACATCCAGTGGTATCAGAGCCAAGTTACAACTCAGCTGTGAATTTTGGGTTCCAAAATTTGGTTTTAAAGAATTGGTTTTCAAAAAGATTTTATCTACTCTAATTTAGTATGTGGTTCACCAAATCTCCAGCGTCGATTCTGTAAGTTTCCTAAAATTTAGATAGATTATTCTGAAATACTTTATATAGTTTCTTTGAAAACATGATTAGCAAGTACTATCTAAAACTGTAGTGAAACATTTAGAGACTAAAACATCTGAAATACTCTGAACTTCTAAAACTTTCTGCATAAAATATCTATTAATAAATATTGAACTGATGCACAAAAATCTTAATGTATATAAACTTGATTAGACAATGAGCACATGAGGTATCCATGGACATAGTAACCGTGGTCGAGGTAGAAGCCGTAGGGGGCTCAAGCTGAGTCCTCATTTCTAGGTAGCATGTCGTAGCTGGACACTAGTGAGACACCTGTGTCACCTGCTACTGAGATTGGGTATGGGTCTCAGAGTCGTTTGGCTGGGGACGACGCACTGTCCCAAGCTATGCTGAGGATATTAGAGAGGGTCACTAGGCCCACTACTGGATTTAGGGGCCGCGGGTTGGTAACTAAACGACTCCGGTCTAATGGAGCTGAGTTATTTAAGGGTGTCACAAGAGTTGCCCTAATGTGGCTGAGTACTAGTTAGAGGTCGCATAGAGGATTATGGATGATCTGAACTGTACCCCCGAGCAGAAACTGAAGGGTGCAGTCTCCTTGCTTCGCGATAAGGCTTACTAGTGGTGGTTGACTGTTAATGAGGGCACTCAGCCTGACCGTTTAACTTAGGAGTTCTTTAAGACTACATTTCAGAGCAAGTATATGAGAGCTAGCTATGTTGATACCCGGAGACGTGAGTTCCTAAATCTCACGTAAAGTTGCTGAACTGTGGCCGAGTATGAGGCTAAACTTCTGAGGCTGAGCCGTTATGCTCGAGGTATAGTGACATCGGAGTATGAGAGGTGTATTCGCTTTGAGGATGGACTGAGGGATAACCTGAGGGTTCTAATTACTCCATAGAGGGAGCGAGAGTTTGTTGTTCTAGTGGAAAAAGCTAAGATTGCTGAGGATGTTAAGCGCGCGAGGCGTAAGAACAGGGACCGTGAGAGAGGTAAGAACAAGAGAGATTTAGAGCCCTCGAGTTCTGTGCAGAGGCCTAAGAAAAAGGTTAGATTTGATGGGCCAATTATAGTGGGTGCCCCTGTTTCTTCTATTGCTCCAATAGGTTGCAATCGTGTAGTGATTGTGGTGGACGCCATCCGGATGAGTGTTGAAGGAGGATTGGGTCCTGTTTGAGATATGGGTCCCTTGAGCACCGCATTCGAGAATGTCCACTAAGGGGTGATCAGGTGCAAGCTCCGGCATTAGGTCCTGCGTAGCCATAGAGAGTAGTTCAGCAGCCACCTAGGGGTTGTGGTCAGGCCAGGGGTGGTAATGTTATGGGCCGAGGGAAAAGAGCACCGGGCAGAGGTGCTGGACAGACTGAGGTGAGGCAGCCTGCTCAGTTTATGCTATACGTCACCGAGAGGACAGAGATGCTCCTAACGTCATCACCGATACATTCCTTATTTTTGATGTACCATACCTTGCTCTAATAGATATAGGATATACTCATTCCTATATAGCCTGTTCTATTTCTGAAAATCTAGGGTTATCGGTTAAGAGTACTACTAGTGAGGTTACTGTGATAAGTCCGTTGGAGCTGTTACACCCCAAACTTGGCCTAGATGTTATGGTTGAATCTGGAAATGTCACATGATAGTGCTTTAGAAAACGTAATTACAATAATATCCTTTTTCGATATTTTATGTTACCCTAAAAAATGCGTCGTTTATTCATTTATTGACCATTTTCAAAACACTATACGTTGCGGAAGCTTTTTAAAAGTAATTTGAGAATTCTTGTGTTTTTGGTGAAATATTTTTTTTACTTTAAAAACTCAAGTCTTGTCATATTGTAGCAGTTTATAAATAAAAATCCCAAATTTTAAGTAAAGCTTCGAATGGCCTTATTACATAAAATTTACCCAATTAGAACCAAATCATAATTAAAAATAAACCGTAAATAAGTGTCCAAAATTGTGGTCACCGCCGAATCCTCCATTACACCGATCCGTCTACTGTTGGGGATTACCTGAACAGATTAAACAGAAAAGGGTGAGTTTTTACAATCTCAGTGTGTAATCCCCACAGAAAACATACTCACAGAATATCAAATAACAGACATATATTCACAGTTCGGGTCTGAGCCCATTACAAAAGCGGTGTGGACCTTATCCCACTCAGATACAGATTCAGACATATTTTAGGCCTTAGCCCATTTTAGCAGAATATGTAGAAAACAGAGTTCTACCCACCAGCCTCTACACACTAACTCCGTCCAACCCTACACACCATGTGGGGATAAAATCAACCCACCCAGCCCTACACACCATGTTGTACCGAATGCGGCACATAATAAAAAATTTGCAGTTGAGCTGCCAAATAATAGGCTTAAAAGCCTTTCAGATACTTCCTCCCAATATCATCAATCTCACCCCGATACAGTGCAACATAAATAAAATATCATGCTAATATGCATATAGTAGTTCATACATTCAAAACAGCATACATGCTTAGTACAGAAATCAAACAGTCAGATCATTTATTTAGGAGTCTAAGAATTATTTACCGCCCTACGGTAGGTCCACAGTCGACTTGGGCGACACATGCAACATTATAAAGTTTTCAGAAAAATAGGCTCACATGCCTATGGGCCTACCTGTGTGGGCCCACACACCCAAGTGGCCCACACAGTCTAATTGGTCGAGCCCGTATGTTGCACACAGCTTTACCCAGCCATCATACGATCGTGTTAATCACGTATGGCCTGGCTCATCGATCACACGGCCGTGTGGTGACTTACAGTCTTACACACGGCCTACCATACGGGGAACCACACACCGTGTGGCTTCGACTGGGAGGTTTTTGGTTTTCGCTGAACCCTCATTTTTTGCGTTTTTGGGTACATAGCTGGTTAGTTTCACTCTTAACACAACCTCAAGACCACCAACACCTATAATTGATCAGTAATTCACTCAATTATTCACTTAATTGACGAATTAAAACCAACCCAAACTAATTACTCAATTAATGAGTGATTAGGACTTACTCCTACAGCTTCAAAATTAGTTTGCCTACGTAGTAGTTCAAGAAGAGTCTCGATTCCAAAGGTGCAAAGCTACCAAACATCAGCATAAAAACCCCAATCAACTTAGAATCTTAATTTACAATCACAAAAGACCACTTACAGTAATTACTCCAAGAACGCCACAGTTTGAAAAGAAAACACAGTTACCGTTCAAAATGAAGCAAAAGACGAGTAAAGAGAAAGGAGAATTTTGATTGGTGAAAGGGAAGAAAAATTTGACAGCAATGTGAGGATTTGGGGAAAGAAAATGACAGCAAAAATTTGAGAAAAAAGTGAAAAGTCAAATTTTGAAAGAGCAATCAGATTGGCAAAATTCTGATAACTTTCCCCTAAAAGTCTCCTAAAAATCTCACCACAATCCCACAACTCAGAATCTTAGTAAAACACAAACTCTAGCCATCCATAATAGCAAAAATATTAACCCTTGCCAACATAGAGGATCGAACTCCAGACCTCCAACAACCTCTACACTCCACTTAACCGCTAGACCAACATGCCCATTCTATTAATTACTTACACACTTATACTTATAAGTCTACTAACTAGAGATAGGCTTTATTCATAAAAATACCAAAATTTACCCAAGTAGAGGCTTGAACTTGGGACCTCCCATACACACCTAGAACACATAACCACTGAAGCAGATACTCATTCATGCCAAAATTACAAAAGCTGAAATTCAGCAAAAATTGGGGCATTACAAGGGCAGTCTGTTTAGCTTAGTAAACTATATAAGGATGTCCCGTTAAAGGTGCAAAGGGAGATCTGGCTAATTTGATGAAGCTTTCATTTAGAGAGTTCGACCTCATTCTAGGTATGGACTAGTTGGTGGAGCACCGAGTCAGTTTGGATTGTGCATCTAAAAGGGTCATTCTAAGGACCAAGGATGATGGGAGATGGTTATGATTGGTGAACGTAGAAACTATCTGTCGCATGTGATATCTACCCTAGTAGCTGATAAACTGGTACGGAAAGGATGTGAGGCGTATTTAGCCTATGTAAGTGTTTTGAATTCTGAAAACTTTTCTGTTGGGAGCATCAGAACAGTAAAGGACTTTTCAGACGTCTTTCTTGAGGAGTTACCGGGATTATCACCGAATGAGAAAATGAAATTTGGGATTGAGCTTCTTCTGGATACAGCTCTAGTGTCTATCGCTCCCTTCAGTATGACACCAAAAGAGCTTACGGAGCTTAAGGCTCAACTGCAAAAGTTATTGGACCATGGTTTCATTCGTCATAGTGTGTCTCCGTGAGGAGCACCAGTTCTGTTCGTTAAGAAGAAAGATGGGACCATGAGGATGTGTGTAGATTATCGGAAGCTGAACAAGCTGACCATTAAGAATAAGTATCCACTTCCAAGGATTGATGACTTATTCGATCAGTTCTAAGGGTTTCTGTGTTCTCTAATATCAATCTTCGTTCAGGGTATCATCATTTGAGGGTTAAGAAGGCTGATGTTCATAAAACCATATTTAGGACTCGATATGGGCTCTACAAGTTCCTAATTATGCCTTTTGGGTTGACGAATGTACCGACCGTCATTTATGAATCTGATGAATTGAGTATTTCAGTCCTATCTGGATCAGTTACATTCTGGTATACTCTAAGAATTAAGATGAGCATGATAAGCATCTTATAGTAGTGCTTCAGATTTTGCATGATAAGTAACTTTACGCTAAGCTAAGCAAGTGTGAGTTCTGGCTTCGTGAAGTAACTTTTCCAGGGCATGTGGTTTCTGCTAAGGGGATTTGTGTTGACCCTCTAAAGATTGAGGCTTTGTTGGATTGGAAACAGCCTAAGAATATGTCTGAAATCTGTAGTTTTCTAGGTTTGGCAGGATATTATCGTCGATTTATCGAGGGGTTTTCTTTGATTGCAGCTCCATTGACTAAGCTTCTACGTAAGGGTGTGTCGTTTGTTTGGACTGATGCACAACAAGAGAGCTTTGAGAAGGTCAAGTCTGTTCTGACTCAAGCTCTTATTCTGATACAGCCTAAATCTGAGAAGGAGTTTGTGGTATACAGTGATGCATTGCATGTCAGTTTGGGATGTGTTCTGATGCAGGACTATAAGGTTGTGGCTTATGTGTCCCATCAGCTTAAGACACACGAGGGGAACTATCCGACGCATGATCTTCAGTTGGCTGTTATGGTCTTTGTCACTGAAAATTTAGAGGCATTATCTGTATGGTGTGGGGTGTATCATCTACACCGATCACAAGAGTCTTAAGTACCCCCTTACTCAGAAGGAGTTGAACCTTAAATAGCGTCGATGGATCGAGCTACTCAAGGATTATGAATGCACGATAGAGTATCATTCTGGTAAGGCCAATGTGGTGGCCGATGCTCTAAGTTGTAGGGCGATGTCTGATTTGAGGGCAATGTTTGTACGCCTTAGTCTGTTCGATGATAGGAGTTTGTTGGCTGAGTTACAGGTTAAGCCGACTTGGATTGAGTGGATTCGAGATAAACAACTAGTGGATAAGACTCTGAGTGTACGATTCTGTCAGGTGGAGAGTGGTACTACTTTCGATTTTAGGTAAATAGTGATGGTGTGTTGTGTTTCCAAGGACAGATTTGTGTGTCGAATGGTTCTGATCTTAGCCCTTATGCTATGCATCCTGGCGATAATAAAATGTATCATGACCTTCGTGAGTTATATTGGTGGCCGGGTTTGAAGCGTGAGGTTACTGACTTTGTGGCTCGATGTCTGATGTACCAACAAGTTAAGGCTGAGCACCAGTTGCATTCAGGTTTATTGCAGCCAGCCAAGATTCCCTTATAGAAATGGGAACGAGTGACTATAGATTTCATTAGTGGGTTGCCCCTGACACCCACTAAAATGGATTCTATTTAGGTCATCGTGGATTGATTGACCAAGTCTGCTCACTTTCTTCCGATTCAAACTGACTACTCTCTGCAGAAGCTAGCGAAGCTCTACATATTTGATATTGTAAAACTACATGAGGTTCCAGTGTCAATTATTTCTGATGGGGATCCTCGCTTTACTTCTCAATTCTGGAAGAAATTGCATGAGGCTCTGTGTTCTAGGTTGCACTTCAGTAGGCGTTCCATCCTTAGACCAATGGTCAATCCGAGAGGGTGATTTAGATATTGGAGGATATGCTTCGAAGTTGCATGATTGATTTCTGAGGTAGTTGGGTGGATTATCTATCGTTAGCCGAGTTTGTTTATAATAATAGATTCAAGTCTAGTATCAAGATGGCACCTTATGAGACTCTGTATGGTCATAAGTGTCGTACCCTTTGTGTTGGACTGAGTTGGGTGAACGTCAGGTTTTGGGTCCTAAATTAGTTTCTAAAACTGAAGATAAGGTTCGCCTGATTCGAGATCATTTGAAAGTAGCTTCTAATGCATGTAAATCTTATGCAGATCTCAAGAGACGGAGATTGAGTACTCGAGGGGATTTTGTGTGTCTTCTTAAGGTTTGAGGTTTGAAAGGGCAAGTCGAGCCCTAGGTTTATTAGACGTGCATCAATTCAAACGTGTGGGGCCAGTTGCCTATCAGTTGGAGTTATCCCTTGAATTGGACCGTATTCATGATGTGTTTCACGTCTCGATGTTAAGGCGGTACCATTCTGGCCCATCCCATGTCATCTCGGTTGAGGAGATCGAGGTTAGGCCAGACTTGACCTTTGAGGAGGAGCTGGTTTAGATCCTAGATCAAGATGTTAAGGTTTTGAGGAGAAAGTCCATTCGTTAGTGAAGGTTCTATGCTGGAATCATAGCACTAAGGGGGCACATGGGAGCCTGAGAACTCGATGCGTCAGCAGTATCCTCATCTATTCTGATCAAGTAAATTTTGAGGTCGAAATTTCTTTTATGGGGTAGAGTTGTAACGTCCCAAAATTCTTTTTTTTTTGTGAAGATATGACACAAATGTGTATCTGCTTTAGTGGTTAAGTGTTCTGGGAGTGTCTGAGAGGTCCTAAGTTCAATACTTAACTTTGGCATTTTTTGTTATTTTTGGAATAAAGCCCTATCTTTGTTCATTAGGCTTATATTTAATTGTTTGTAAAACCATATCAGAATAAGCTTGCTGGTTCGAGTGCTAAGGGAGTCTGTGTTGTGTGGAGGTCCTATGTTCGATTCCTTGCACAAGCATGGGAATTCATTTTTGTTCGGTTCTGCGCAAGTGTTTCAGTGCAGTTGAAATTCTGAATAATGGGATAGTGGAAAGATAATTAAGGGGTATGGGAAGTTATCATTTTTTGTTTTTGTTAATCTTTTTTGAAAAAAATTTAGTTTTCTTTCTCAATTCCGATGTTCTACAAAATTCTCTCTTCTCCTCTACCGTTTTCCTTTTTCCTTTCTAAGAGTAATATCTTTATCTGTTCGTTACTTGTTTTGACAAAATCATGCTTCATTGACGCGTTATTTCGATTGTGCGCTTTCTGTTTGGTAAGTGGTGGTGAGTTTTACTGAGGATGGAGTTTTTTTTAATCCTTTTAGCTTTGTCGAATGCTCTGTTAATGTTGTACTAGTGTTTTGACAGCAACAAATCAGGGAAGTAGGGGCTCTCCTCGTTTAGAATTGTAATTGAATCGTCAAAGGATTAGAGTAAGTGTTGGATTTCGGTATTGGTTTAGTAATTACGATTTAGTAGTGAATTAAGTCTGTTTCTAAGTGTTGGATTGTTGATATTTAGGTTTCTGGAGGCTCGAGAATGGTTTTGCATCGAAACGATACTAGGTGTGTACCCAAAAAAAAAAAAAAAAAAGATTCAGCGAAAGCCAAAATTGTAAACTGTCGATGCCACACGGTTGTGGGGTCACCTATGTGGTAGGCCGTTTGTGCCAGCACGGCCGTGTGATCGATGAAGGCCAGGCCGTATTCAAGATACGATGGTGTGATGGCTGGAGTGTGGCCGTGTGAGCCACACGGGCTAGACCAAATTGGACGTGTGGGCCCATACGAGCGTGTGATAATTGGGCCAGGCCGTGTGATCCACACGGGCTAGGCTAATCTAGGCATGTGGGCCCATAAGGCAAGTCACACAGGCATGTGGGCCTAAATTTTTGAAATTTTCCGTAGGGTTGCACAGGTCTTCCTAATCGACTGTGGGCCTACTGTGGGGTCGGTAAAGGCTTACTAAACCCTAAAACTATGTGTTTTGTTTGACTGATGTACTGTTATAAGCATGCCTATGTTGTTTATCTATTATCTATTTCTGAAAGCATGTTAAGCATGATTTATTTGTTAATTTTGTATACATGCTCTGTTACTGTGACTGGGGGGCATAATGTATATTGGAGGAAGTGTTCTGAAAGGCAGATTATGCCTAATATTTGGCAGCACAGTTGCATTATATCTAATATGTGTCGCATCGGTACAGCGTGGTGTGTAGGACTGGGTGGGTGTTTTAAACCCCACATGGTGTGTTGGGATGGTCAGAGATGGTGTGTAGAGGATGGGGGTAGGATATCTGATTTCTAATTCTGATTTGCATATCTGCATATATATATATCTGAAATGGGTTTTGGCCCGAATTTGCATTTGTATCTGTAGTGGGCTTAGGCCCGAATCTGTATTTGACTGATTCTGTTTTCTATTGCATGCTTAATTTTGTGGGAGGATGGCACACTAAGTTCACGTAAACTCATTCTTTTCTGTTTAATTTATACAGGTAATCCACAGAGTTAGGCGGATCGATGTAACGGAGGACTCAACGGTGACCACTCACCATAAACTGTTATTTTGCTTTATGGTTTAAATTAAAGTTTGGCTTTTAACTTGAGAGTTTGTATTTTTTGGGACTATATAGACTATTTTAAACTGTTTGGTTTTGGATTTACTTACTTTTTCCACTATGAAGGTTTTTTTATCTAAAAACATGATTTCTAAAAATATCAAACGTTTGTTTTCCTAAACAATTTTATAAGCTTCGGCTAAAAACACGTTTTATCTCTAAATGACCAAATGAAAGAGAGCTTTAAAATTAATAAGTGCGATAAAAGCTAATGAACCGGAAAGTTTTGAACTTAACAACAACGCTTTTCCAACCCATTTCATGTGACACCGTTGAATTCGGCCATAATGTCTAGGCTGGGTTTGGGGTGTTACAGCTTGTCCATTCCTTTCCATTTCCATTTTTTCGGCTAGCTTTGGAAAAATTTACCTTCTCGACCCTAAGGTTTCAAACCCTAACTATTTAACTATCCTTTTCCCATTGGAATTAAATTTGCCACTTTCCAAATCCAAGTAAAAATTCTCTTCATCTTTCTATTTCTTCCCTCTTTCTTTTCTTTTCCTTTCTTTACATCATATTTTCATTCCATTGTTTTTAATTATTTTGTTTTCCCAAATCAAATCAATCTCCATTCAGCCAATCATTTTATCGGTTTTGTAATTGTCGTCCATAGCATCCCTATTTTTGCTGAGAATTTATAAGTACATCTCATTTTTATTTTTAGATCTCGAATTTTCGTAATATTTCTATCTGACACTAATCTTACATTTGGAAAATAAAATCTTTTGTTAATCTTGTCAAACCTTGAAATCAACCATTAATTCGTGTGAATTTTTCATTTGAAGGACTAGAATTAGGTGAATCAAATCAGAATCGAGTGTGAGGAACATCGGTCAAACTCCTAGTGAAAGGTGTGCATTCTTTCTCAAGTGAATCAGTGGTGATCGTGTGTAGGATTAAGGCCACACAGTCTCCCATACGGGTAGGTGGACCACACAAGTGGACCATACAACCATGTGCCTCTAAAAACCCTAGGCTAGTTCGTGACCACACGGCCATAGCTCACCCACATGGCCGTCTCTCCTGTATGGTAATTTTTTTACATTTTCCACACGACCACAGTCTTTACACGTCTTGGCCACACTGTCGAGTGACCCATGTTTTATAGTTTTGCCCAAGATTTTTTGAATTGTTCAGTATTGTCCTTGTATAGTCCTCTAATTGTTTTTATAAATTTTATTCACTCAATTGAGTCTATGATATTATGAACATGCTAGAATCTATGAATAGATGACTGAATTGCTACTATTATAATGTATGAAATGTTACATGTCTATTGTCACTATATTTCTGATAAACAGTTACTGTTATTTCTACCACTGTATTATTGAATTCATATTCAGCACGCCTACTATTATTGTTGATCCGAAACCATATTAAGCATGTCTAATGCCATTGTTGAACTGAAAACATGTTAACCGTGTCTACTTTTTCTGTATTGTACTATTACTAGCATGCCATATTGCATTGCATAGGATGAGACGATTGTACGAAGGAAGTACTGACAGTTTAATAATCTGCAAACACCGGTGGTTCATCCACAACCTACTGGCAGTTTATCTGCAAACATTGGTGGTACATTCATATCTTACTAGTAATCTATCTGTAATTTGTTTTTTTAAAAAAAATTGAATGTGCTATGGTTGGAAGACTTCTGGTCATCCACAAATTGGAGTGTTATGGTTGGAAGAGTTCTGAAGAACTCTTACTGAGGAGTGTAGCGGAGTATGAGTAGGAACTTTCCTGTTATTTATGCATTGCATTGCCATTCATAAGCATGCTCGAATGAATTGTCGAATTCTACTATGCTGCATGATTGCAAATGTTATGAGAACTGTTGTTTTGTATGCTTTGACTATTGTTCTACACTAGTTCGCTTGAGATCGGACTCATACTAAGCTTTTTGGCCTCACTCCCCTTTAATGTCCATCCTTACAGATAACCCACCAGGTTAGGATGCAGACTCGACACCCAGAAGGTCTCAGCTCAAATCATTTTTTTAAAGAATATTTTAGATTTATTATTTGAAAATTTCTGTTATTCAGAAACTGTATTGTTTTATTTTTTAATTGTGGCATGGGACTTAGATTTTGGGATTTATATAGCATGCATGACATTTATTTTGATTATAAGATGTAGGAATATGGGTTTTAATTAATTATGCATGAAATATGGTTTTATTAAACCTATGTTCGATATTACTTTTTATTGCATGACTTAATAAATGAGGTTTGATAAATATATATATATATATATATATATATTTATAATTCTAGAATTCAACTTTTGCAAAACAATCAATAAGATCAACCAATTTTTGAAACTAAATTGTAACCTTTTTGAAACACACTAAGTTATCTATTAAAATAAGCAAATGTTTTAAAGAGACTGTTTTGTAACCTCCGATTTTAGTGGGCCATTTCAGTGGCCAAATAATCTTTCAAATTCGGTTTTAAAGTCTAGGCCAGGTGTGGGAGGGTTACATATTTAATAATCATAATATTTAAATTTAATTAACAATCTCCATTCACTAATTAATTTCTATTATGATATTTATATTTTAAAATAATTTCAAAATATTGTTTATTTAAATTTAATGTAATAACAATTATCATGATTTTAAATTAAACTTATATATATTATTATATTTTAATTTCATAACTATAATATTAAATTATGAAAAGTTTTAAGAAATAATTACATGTAATTTTGGTAATACATACAATTAACTCATACATTGCACCGATAAAAAAAAATAGTTATATTTTATTTTAAAGCTCTTAAAATTATTCTAATAATTATTAAATATTAATTGTATTAATATTTTTATATTAAAATATTATAAAGCATTTATAACTAAATATTTTTAAATTATATTTTTTATTATCAAGATAGTAAAATAATACTTAGAATACTATTTAAAATTTAAAATATCGGTAATGTCAAAATTTATTATTAAAACAATAATACTTTATGGCTTTTTTAATCGAATATATTAGTTTGAAAACATATTTAGGCTTAAGGGTATAAAAGTTTTAATTTTTTTCAAAAAAATAATTAAGTCCGTGCTTTTTTTTTTTTTGCACTCATTTAGATACTTTAACTTTCAAAATGCATCAAAAGGGCCCTCAAACTTTTTCAAAAAAAGCAATTAAGTCCCTACTCTTTTTTTTTTTTTACACTCAATTGGACACTTGAACTATCAAAATACATAAAAAAAGGCCCTTTGATCATTAACTTTAACAATTAACCGTTAAAGTTAATTGCCCCTAATTTTTTCAGTTAAAGCCATCCCGTGCCACAACCATGGCATGGCATGTAACAAAAAAATAATTATTAAATTTTAATAAAACTATATAATATATTAAAAATTAGAAAAAAATTATAAGAATCGTAGAAAATTATAAAAAAGTTGTAAAATTTTATAAAAATCATAAAAAATATAAAATACATCAGCAAGACCTTTTAACTATTAACTTTAACCATTAAAGTTAACGCCCCCCAATTTTTTTCAGTTAAAGCTATTACATGTTGAAACACCCCACACCCGGCCCACGAGTTTTGACCGGATCTGGTATGTTCCCCGGTGTAAACCGTTTCAAATTCTTTTGTTACTTAGGAAAAACTTGTGTGTTTTGAAAGAAAGATTGTTTTGGGTTGGGCTTGAGTTGAAAACAAGTTTAATTCATTATTAAAATCCTTTACTTTAGGTGACAAAATGTTTGGGCTTTGTATGAAAATAGATTTACTTAATCTTTAATTGATAAAAATTCGTAAGCTTAACAATAAAAACAGAATAAAATATTCCTACTAAGGCCTTATTACATCAAATAATTCCCAAAATTTAAATTCAAAATACTTAAAATAAAATAAAAGTCCAAGTCGTAAATTTATTTTTGTGCATGGCCATCCCTAAGATTACGCCGAACCCGGTCCATTACTGTTCGTCACCTGAAAATAGTCCCACAGCGAGATGAGTCAAATAGACTCAATGTGTAACCAACACTAAGAATTAACATTTCAGGCATGCATTATCATATCACATACATGTTCATATAACGGTAAAAATAATGATGCAACCCAAACCCAAACCAAGTTAGCCATCCGCTACACTCCACCCGCACAATCCTACACACACCGTGGGGACTACTAAGTCAACCCTCCATCGCTACATAACATCAAAGGCGATCGCTGCAATGACGTGCTCATCGCCCATATAAAATTCATGGCATAGCCACTCAGATAATTGTGTCATGAGACACCACATTGAGATAATGTAACCGGGTTACCACATTCGGATAATGTGACCAAGTCACCACATTCGGATAATGTGACCAAGTCACCACATTCGGATAGTGAGACCAAGTCATCACATTCACTTCCCTTTCTCAAATAACCCGAATGCCCCATATTATTCATATCATGCATATCATACTTAAATTCACATTCATGTCACTTTTCACATGTTAAGTATAACATATTTCGTAATCCTAGTAGGAGTAGGAAAACGTGCACAGTATTTTGTACCATAACATGGTACTTTAGCCACATTCTTACACTTTCATATTAACACATATATCAAGTTTAAGCCATAAATCTATTAAGATTAGTGTGGGGTACACACGGTACCTTAGCCATATTCTTACACTTTCATATTAACACATTTAATTTAAAACATAGCCATGAACATATTAAAACTTAGAGTAGGGTACACACCTGATTCGCTTAACAATTTCACTTGAAATCCCGAAATCCGATCTACTACCTTAGATTTTTAATGCCTACCTTAGATTTTTAATGCCTACATTCGGCCATCATGGTAATATTTAGCAAAGGCCTATTCGGCCATAAAACCAAATCTAGTAGGATTTGTGTACTTACCTTAATGCCGATTGAATAAAAATCAAACTCGAAACTTGTATTCTTCCCCTTTGAAATCGGCTACTCACTAGATCCCTTGAATCGATTAGTTTTCACTTAAAACACATAATAATGGATCTACTACAAAAATAGGGTCTTGGCAGAATATTCATAGTCACTTACCTTAAGGATCTTAAATCACGAAATTCAACGAATAACCGAGGAACACGCTGACCTATGGTGTACCTTCGGGAAAAGAACTTCTCCTTCCATGATTCGGCCAAGATTAATAATCGAAATTAGTCCCTAAATTTCGATAAGTCTAAAATATAAAAGAATGGAAACTAAACTTGGATCTTACCCTTATTTGAAGGAATCGATTGCACCTTCACTACAACCTTTAGAGATTCGGCTATGGCTAAATGATGCTCTCACAACTTTTGGCTTTTGGAGGAATTAGAAAGAAAAGAGAAGGAAGAATAAAACTGTAGGAATTTCAACAGAGAGAGGAGAATCTGCTTAAGAAATTCGGCAAAGGAAGAGTGAATGAATGAATGAATGGCCTTCTTTCCCTTTTATAGCCGAAATTACTAGGCTAGAGTCCCCTACTTGGCCACCACTCTTCCTATGTGATAATTATCACTTTATCAAAAGAATTAATCCAACAATTATCTCCTAATTAGCCGAAATTCTAAAGGAAATAAAACTCCTCTTTTAAGAGCCCACATGCCGTCCACCTCTCTGCTCTTTGTAGCAAAATAAAACTTCTTTTATTTGCTTCCTAAGTGAATCCACAGCCCAAATACACTTGCATGTGGCGCCATTTCAGAGGCCCTAAGTGGCATCTTGTGCCACTTTTCCAAGCCTGTTTGTGTGCCAAATTTCACATACTTTTTCTCTTAAGGCCACCTTGCCTTAATTTCCTCTTTTAAACTTTAAAACTCGACATTTCTAAGTCATTTCTAAGTTTCCAAAAATTTTCATTTGGCTCTTTAAACTTCTTTAAACTTGACATTTCTACATTTCCTAGTTTCCATAAATGTTCACTTTCCTCTTTTGAATCATTTCTAAATCATTTTCCTAGTTTCCATAAATGTTCACTTTCCTATTTTTAACTTAGCATTTCAAAATGTTCACTTTCCTCTTTTAACTTAACATTTTCAAGTTTCCAAAATGTTCACTTTCCTCTTTTGAAACTTGACATTTCTAAATCATTTCTTACATTTCAGTGACATTTCCTACATTTCCTTACATTTCCTACATTTCCTTACATTTCCTACATTTCCTTACATTTCCATACATTTCCTTTCATTTCCATACATTTCCATACATTTCCTTATATTTCCATACATTTCCATACATTTCCATACATTTCCATACATTTCCTTACATTTCCATACATTTCCTTACATTTCCATACATTTCATGCATTTCCTTACATTTCCAAGGTTCTAAAATGCACACCACATATCCTGATAAAGATGCTATTTCATAAAATTAAGCAAAATGCACACAATGGGATTGAACCTCTTCCTCAAAGTACTTCACTTGATGCCATAACCCTTGCACCTTAAGTGGCGTCCCTTGCCACTTTTCCACATCACTTCTTGTTTTTAACTTAAAACCAATAATTGTCCAAAGCTTTCTCTTCCATCCTAGGATTTTAAAAACCCTTAATTCACTTCCAAACACTGCCAAAACCTACTACTCATGAATTATGCACAAACGCATAACCCCTAATCTAGGATGTTACACATGTCGTAACACAATTTGACATGTGGCGAAAAATGATAAAAAATAAAAACCAATAAAAGTTATAGAAAAATTATAAAATGGTTCTTTTGTTACGATAATTTTTATAATTTTTTTACTAATTTTATATTTCTTTGCATTTTTTAAAATATTCTTACGACTTTATAAAAAAATATAATTTTTCTATATTTTTTATATTTTATATATATTTTTAAATTTTAATAAAATTTAAATATATTTTTATATTTTATTAAAATTTAATAATTTTAGAACTTTTAGTGATTTTTATTTTATCATTTTTCACATGTCACACCGTGGTTGATGCATTTTGACAGTTCAAGTACCCAATTGAGTACCCCAAAAAAAAAGCAGGGGCTTAATTGTTTAATAAAAGCACCTCACATGCCGACTTCCCATTTCCATAATTTTCAGTTTCATGCTTGCTCCATCTTATAAAAAGATGGCATATTGTCATAAATAATCCTTGAAAGTTCATCAAAATTTTAATATAGTCCATTATATTATATTATTTTTTATATATTATGTATTTTAAATCGAGTCCACAGAACCTTAAAAATAGTTTGGAAATAAACAGTGACTAATCTAAAAAGAAAGAAAATTGTGGAAATAATTTGGAAATAGGGGTCACAAGGCCGTGTGACAGAGCCCAGGCCATGTGACTCAGGTCACATTGCCTGTGTGGCCAAATCGTGTACAGTTCGAAGTTAGGGGCACACAATCATATCTCCAGGCCATGTAACAACATGCTGCTGTGTGGAAAAACCTGCTGTAATATCCTGATTTTGTGGGTCTGTGCATTTGGTACGTTGCATGGGTAAGTTAGTGGGTTAAAGGCTTTGAGGTGTGTATTGGGCTCGGGTTTGAGTTTTAAAACCTGGGTTAGGTGGCTGATAAATAGTGTTAGTAGTAATTAAATTAAAATTATTATGTTTAGTGGCCAGTTGGGCTAGTGGCCCGAAAATTGGAGGTGCTTTAAATGGGCATAGGGGTGTCGTCACAAGGGGGAAGAGTTTGGGCCTTGTGTGGCCACTTGGGGCCCAAGTGGATGGGTCAAATTTTGGCACTGAGAAGGGAAGGAGGTGGACGGCACATTTGCTTTAATTTGGGAGATTTATTTCTTTTTAATTAAGTGATAAAAGATGATAAAGGAAATGAGAGAGTTGGTTTGAAGGGGGTCTCTTCTATAGGTGAGATAAAGATTGGATTATCATGCAGGATAAGGGCTATCAGGAGGGGGAGAGTTGGCCGAAAATCCAACTGTGTGTGGGTGTTTGTGTATTGCTGAATTTAGTAGCTAGTTATCATCTTTTTCATTTTATTTTTCTTTCTTTTCTCACCTATACTCTGAGCAAGCCGAAAATTCTCTTCACCTTTGTGCCTCTGCCCTTTTGTTAAAATCGAAACTCCCTAGCATTCTTCTCCTCTTCAACGTATCCCCAAAGGCTGAATCCCCTTTTGCTCATATTCCTTCCTCCATAGCTGAATCATCAAGGTGGTTTCTTTGTTTCCCAAAGGTGCATCATAAGCCGAATACTCCACTGTAATCTGGTGAGTTTCGGGATTTCTCTTCTCTGCGATTTCTTTATTTCTATCAAGTTCTAATCCAAATCACTTGTTCTAAGGCTTGTCGATTTCCCCTCTCTGTCCATAGAAGCTGAATCCTACCTTGCTATAGTCAGAAGTGTCGTTTGTGGAAAGCCGAAGGCAGGTGGTTGATGGTAGGTTTGGCCGAATGGCCTTTCTTGTTCAATTGTGGTTGGCGAATGGGTTATGGTACTCATTTGATTGCATTTAAGGGTTTGGTTTAATAAATGGGTGTTGGCCGAATGTAGGTTGGTGGTGACGTTTTCATAAAGACTTTCGGGATCTGAAAGCTAGGTAAGGGTTTCGTTTAAACACTATGTTTATTTATTAGATCTCATCGGTTTGATTGGTTTAGTGACCAAGGGTTATTATGGACTCGAAATAGTAGTCAAGCGATAGGAGGGATTGGATCTGTAAACCAAATGCCAAAATACAAAAAGCGATCTGTGTCAGGAGTGCGCGATTGGCCATCCGGGTGTGGGCCAACATTGGAGTTAGATCGTATGCCAATCGTGGTAGTTTCGAGTGACAGTAGCGTAGAAGCAATAAAAGCGTTAGTACGAAAACCAGGTGTGTAACTCTTACACACTTTCTATGCTAAATATGTTATATGTTGTGTGTTGTTAAAAGCCAGAGTGACGGTAATGGTTACTAAAGTACCCCTGTGGGTAAAAGCGAGGATGCCGGGTAAGTTGTTATTATTTCTCACGGTAATTGTGATCTATGAAAGCATGTTATTTTGTATACGTAATTTTGTATGTTAAGCATGATCATACTGATATTGTTGGCATAAATATGTGTTATAGGTGATGAGAGGAGGGGAAGTATGATCTATCGACCGTCACCAAGTGATTTGGTATCATCTGATTGGGTTGGCCCCATATATTATAAAAATTGTGACTAAGTCTCGGTGGTTTGGCACCACCGGTGGTTTGGTACCACATAGTTATTTTCGTAACCCGGTTACGGTGGTTTCGTACCACATATAATATCCTTGTAACTCCGGTTACCAGTGGTTTGGCACCACCAGTGGTTTGGTACCACAAAGGGTAGATTTGGGAGACATGGATGGATACCTAGGTTGATGGGTTGCATGACATGCATATTTGTATTTGAATCTGTGTAAAGGTATATTTTCTTTTGGGAGGGGGGCTTACACACTAAGTCTAGGCAACTCACCCCTTCCATTATATTTTGCAGATCAGGCTTAGATCGTGGATATGGAGCCGGAATGGACTCAAGGTGGCCATGCACAGCATTTGGTTCATTACAAAGTTTTCTATTTGAACTTAGTTATTTCACTTGATTTTGATTTTCAGTTATGTAATAAGGCCGCTGAAGTTTATTTTTGGGATGTTTTTATTTAATTGGTTCTTTAACTTTTGTTATGCATACTTAAACGTTATGAATTGGCTATTTTCAAAATCTAACAAAAAGGAAAAACTCATTTTCCAAAGTGGTCACCGACTAAGTTATAAATGCGAAAGAAACAATAAGGCAATCAAGTGTTTCTAAAACCAAGTATCAACATGTTTTCCACATTGCAAAATACAACGATGTATCTTAAAATAAATTTACAACAACTTTCTCTTTAAACAAATCAAATTAGTTTTCAACCGTTTTATTCCCATGGCACGTCAGATCTGGTTGTAGTGTTTTGACCGGGTTTGAGGTGTTACACCTACACCTAAAAATGAATATGGCATACAGCCGTGTGGTAGACCGTGTCCTAGGCCGTGTTGTAACAGCCCATTTTTCAGTGAAATCAGAACAGTGGTTTTGGGACCACATATCTGACCCAAAATATAATTTATTTTTATTTTACTATATGGTTAGTAATATGATAGACGTGACATGTGAAAATTTTGACAAGAAAATTTTATCAATTTAGTGCCTAATTACGAGAAGGACTAAATCGCATAAAATGTAAAAATTGAATTCTAGTAGCTATAAGGATCAAATACCTATGGAATTCAAAACTAGAGGTCCTTATATAGTAATTAGACCATTAAAAAATGTAGATTTTTCATAGTGACTCATCCATGGAATTATAGAAAAAGGTCAAGGATTAAACTAGAAATAGTAAAAACTTAATTCATTAAAAGATGATAAAAGAAAATATCATCTTATTATTGTCATCGTCAACCTAAAATTTTATGGAAACCCTAGGAGAGAGAGGGGAAACTTTCAAGGCTTAATTGGGTAAGTTCCCTTGTCTCGTTTTTAATTATTTTAGTATTTTTAAAACCGGGATAGCTTAATCTCTCTATTTGAGGGATTAATTTCAAAATTTATCAAGGTATGAAAATGGGTCATGGATGTATTATGCTGAAAATTAGATATTTATGGTAGAAAATGAAATATTATTGATAGATAAACAACTTTTACAAAGTGATTTTTGATGAAAACTTGAGTTAGGGATTAAAATGTAAATTTGTGAAATTGAAAGAAAAATTCTAAAATTTTATGTATACATGTGCTGTAAATTTTGTAATGGGACTTTGGTTAGGCTTGAAATAGGGGGTAATTTGCACAATTTTTATTTTTCGGGCCTAGGGATAAAATCAAAATTTATGGAAAAGTTAGGGAAAATGGTAATTTTGCCTAGGACGTAAATTGAGTCCATTTAAATATGAAATGTATTAAGTTGATAGCTAAATTCATTTATATAGATCCGGAAAACACAAACTTGAGGCTAGATCGAGGGAAAGAAAAGATTTTGGATTAGTACATATTTACGCAAACAAGTGTCGAGGTAAGTTCGTGTAACTTAATTGGACATGTAATTATGTTAATTGAATGTTGTGTTTGTATGTAATGTGATTTATGTTAATGTGCTTTACTTGTATGCTATGATGGAAAATTTGCTACATGCTTGAAATGGTGATAAAGGGTTAGTCCCAATTGAATGTTGAATTCCGATGATTATATGCGCTTTCCCAAAACTAATAAGGTCCTGCATTTGTTGCATACGGGATTTAGCTCGGACGAGTAATCCCATTGACCTTGTTATATAAAGAATTTAGCCCGGTCGGGTAATCTTAATATAATACCTCTTAAATATGAATTAAGATCAGGGTTTAGCCTAGACTGGTAATTCTAATAAAGCTCCTCCAAGCTTACGTTATATAAAGGATTTAGCCTAGACTGGTAATCCTGTTATATGATATGTGGCTCGAGAGTGTGTTCCTTGGTCAAGTGCCCTAAGGGGTACTCTTGAATTAGAAATTGACGGATTATGGAACAGTACACTTCGAGTGTACTACTTGAGCATCCATCGGAATTCAATTATTCAATGGGCACGAATATCTTGAATTGGCATGGAAATCTTGAGATGTATTGATAATGACGTGAAAGAACATTGCGTGATGAGCTCATCTATTTTTACTTGACATGTTTGTAAGTGTTGTGACTAACATGGTTGATTGAAGGCATGTGTTTAGGAAATTTTGCTAATGGATTGAAAACATGATGTTGTGTGCTTAAATTTAATAACAGGATTGGTAAGTTTAGTTTTGTTATACGAACTTACTAAGCATGTAATGCTTACTCCGTTTATTTTTCCCTTGTTTTATAGTGCTCGGAAGCTCGTGAAGGTTGGAAGATCATTGGAGCATCGTCACACTATCAACTAGCATTTTGGGTATATTTTGTGAAATCATTTTGGGTATAATGGCATGTATAGGACAACTTGGCTAATAGTGGCTTAAAATGTTATTTTTTAACCTAGCCGTTGAAATGGTTAGTATTGGTTCATTTTGGTATGACTAAGTAGATTTTTATGATATACATATACACACATGTGTTATGTTAAAAATATGTGATCAATGTTGGGAATGCCCAAGTTAAACTAATGTAAGGTTGTGATCATGTATGCCTGTAGTGATATACCTTGTGAATCATAGAAATTGCCCAATTTGAATGCTTGAATTGGTTGGTTTTAGATGTGTGTTTCAAGTGCAGTTCTTGGGTGAAATTTTAGGTAAGAAAGGAAGCTAGAAATGGCTTCATTTTATCCACACGGACAGACACACGGGCGTGTGTCTAGACCGTGTGTGACACACGGCCTGGTAACTCGGGAATGTAGTTAGGCCATGTGTCCCTTGCACTTTAATTTTGAGAAATAGAATGCTTAGAATTGGGCACACAGGCAGAGACACGGGCGTGTGTCTTAGCTGTGTGTGCCACATGGCCTAGAACACGGACGTGTGTCTTGGCCGTGTGAAACCTGCACCTAATTCGAATTAAATTAATTAACCACACGACCTAGCACACGGGCGTGTGGCATGGCCGTGTGGCACAAGTCAGAGAGCACCCTAAATTGAACACGGCCTATAGCACGGGCGTGTTCCAGGGTCACACGGCGTGTCCCTTGGACCACACGGGCGTGTGAGTTCTACACCTTAGAAAAATTTTGTAATTTTGTGAAAAATTCTTAGAGGTTCCGATTAAGTCCCGATTCGATTATAATGCTCGTATTGTGCCTCAAGGGCCCGATCAAGGGACGTTATGGATGATCTCGATAAATTAATATTAAATTTACGTAGTTTAATAGAAAAATATTCTAAATGTTCTAGTAATGCTCCGAAACCCAATTCCAGTGACGAGTTTGGGTTAGGGGTGTTGCATTTAGTGGTATCAAAGCTACGATTTAGCCTATTCTTGGATTTGACGTAGTAAACCCGAGATTAGCTATACATGCCATTATATAAATTGTGATAGTGTAATGACTCCTGATCATTTTAAATGTGTTTTTCATATACTAATGTCATCCAACCGAGCTAAAGCTGAATCCGAGGAAGCTGAGAGCAATGCTTCAGCTTTTGTTCAAAGAGTTGCGTCTGCGTCTGGTAGTGAAAGGTCCGTGTCTGAGGGCCGAAGTGAGGAGGCAAAACAAACCTTCTTTCAAATGATGAATGAATGGTTTACCCAGTATTTGAGAACAAACCCTGCTGTACAGTGACCTCCCCCACCTGCTTCCCAACCAATTCTTGAGGTACCACAGGGTGTCAAACCTATTAGAATTGGTAAGCCTCCAATAGATAAAATTTGCAAGCATGGGACGGAAAAAATTAGAGCTACGACAGAGGATGATCCGGAAAGGTCTGAGTTTTGTCTAGAAAATACCATCAGGGTTTTTGATGAACTATCCTGTACACCTACTGAATGTCTAAAATGTGCAGTATCTCTACTGAAAGAAATAACTTATCATTGGTGGAATACCAAATTTCAGTAGTACCGAGAGAGAATGTCACATGGGAATTTTTCCAAGCTGAATTTCAGGAAGAAGCATGTGAATCAGAGATTTATGGATAAGAAAAAGAAAAAGTTTCTAGAGCTCAAACAAAGAAACATGACTGTATCCGAATATGGATGGGAATTTGTTCGATTGAGCAAGTATGCTAAAGAATGGGTTTTAACCGAGGCTGAAATATGTAAACGCTTTGAAGAGGGCTTAAATGAAGATATCAAGTTATTGATTGGAATTATTAAAATAAGGGAATTTACGGTGCTAGCCGGTCGAGCCCACAAGGCTGAGGAACTGAGTAAGGAAAAGAAACAAGCCGAAGAGAGGTTCGGGTTTTAGGAAAAAGAACTATGAGTAAGTCACAATCATTTGCTTCTAAGAAATTAAAGAGGTGTTATGATCGTGTTACTACCTCTACGGCGTATTCTAGAAGAGAGCGAGGCTCTCAACATTCTAACTCAATGTCTTCATCTCTATCTGTGACCTGTGTGGGTAGTGTTGGTAATCCCAAATCAAAATGTAAACATTGTAACAAATTTCATCATGAGGAATGCCAGTCTAGAAGTGGAACTTGTTTCGGATGTGGTTCACTTGACCATTTTCTCAAGGATTGTCCCGAAAGAGTTGAATAAGAAATAGAACCAGCTCTAAAATCGAGTAATCCTATTACGAGAGGCAAACCACCCCGTCACCCCGATAATGTTAGTGGTTGTCGAGGTACTACTAAGGATACGATAGTTAGATCTGAAGCACGAGCACTTGCAAGGACATATGCTATTGGTGCTAGAAAAGATGCCTCTGCACCAGATGTCATCACTGGTGCATTTTCGCTACTTGATACGGATATTATGTATTGATTGATCCTAGTTCCACACATTCATATATATGCACGAACTTAGTGACTGTTACACCTACAGTGTTTATGGATCTAATGAACAGGATTTTTAGTCCGTATTTGGATAGGTTTGTGGTGGTATTTATATATGATATTTTGGTTTACTCTCGAGATGAAAATGAACATGTTGAGCATTTGAGAATAGTGTTGCAAACCCTGAGAGAGAAACAATTGTATGCCAAATTCAGTAAATGTGAATTTTGGCTACGGGAAGTTAGTTTTCTTGGGCATATAGTATCCACTGAAGGTGTCAGAGTAGACCCGAATAAAATTTCAATCATTGTTAATTGGAACCCACCAAAGAATGTGTCTGAAGTCCGAAGTTTTCTGGGACTAGCTGGTTACTATCGAATATTTGTAAAAGTTTTTCAATGAAAGCTTATCTGATGACTCGTTTACTATAAGAAGATGTAAAGTTCGAGTGGACTAATAAATGTTAGTAGAGCTTTGATAGATTAAAAGCTTTATTGACAGAAGCTCTAGTGTTAGTTCAGCTAGAATCGGGTAAAAATTTTATAGTTTATAGTGATGCGTCATTACCTGGGTTAGGCTGTGTTTTGATGCAAGATGGTAAAGTAGTAGCTTATGCCTCACGATAGCTAAAGTCACATAAAAAGAACTACCCGACACATGACATTGAATTGGCAGCCATAGTGTTTGCACTAAAAATCTGGTGGCATTACTTATTTGGTGAAAAATGTCACATATTCACTGGTCATAAAAGTCTAAAATATTTGATATCAAAGAAAGATTTTAATTTTAGACACCGCAGAGATTTGAATTTGAGACACCGCAAATGGCTTGAGTTATTGAAAGATTATGATCTTGTTATTGACTACCATCCGGAAAAGGCCAATGTAGTGGTAGATGCTTTGAGCAAAAATCCTTGTATGCTTTACAAGTAATGAATGCTTGATGTCATTGTCTGATGATGGTTCAGTCCTAGCTGAGTTAAAAGCTAGACCAATATTTTTACAGCAAATTTTTGAAGTCGAGAATAATGATAGCAAGATGCAAGAAAGACGCGTACAAAGTGAATCGACTCCTGACATAGAATTTCAGATCGGGACTGATGATTGTTTGTTATTCAGAGGCAGAGTATTTGTACCAAAAAGTTCAGAACTGATACAGAAGATTTTGAATGAAGCTCATAATGGTAACATGTTTATGCATCCTAGTAGTAATAAAATGTATAATGATATGAAAAAGATATACTGATGGCTAGGAATGAAACAAGATATTTCTAAGTTTGTATCTAAATCTTTGATATGTCAGCAAGTAAAAGCTAAACATCAGTTTCCTTCTGGACTATTATAGCCAATTACGATACCGAAATGGAAATGGGAAAGAATTACTATGGACTTTGTATTGGGATTACCCCTGTCTCTAAAGAAAAAAGATGTCATTTGGGTAATTGTTGATCGGTTGACAAAGTCTGCACACTTTATTCCAGTACGTATGGATTATTCCTTGGATAGATTGGCTGAGTTATATGTTTCTGATATTGTTAGATTGCATGGAGTGCCTATCTCCATCAATTTAGATAGAGATCATCGGTTTACATCTCGATTCTAGAGCAAGTTGCAAGAAGCTTTGGGTACTCAATTACACTTTAGCACTGCATTTCATCCCCAAATAGATGGTCAATCTAAACAGGTAATACAGATCTTGGAAGATATGCTTCGGTGTTATGTACTTAAGTTTGAAGGTAACTGAGAAAGGTATTTACCTTTGATTGAATTTGCTTATAATAACAGTTATCAGTATAGAACTAAAATGGCACCGTATGAAGCCTTGCATGGTCGTAAATGTAGGACTCCATTATACTGGATAGAACTCAGTGAGAAAAAAGTTATACGGAGTTGACTTGGTCTGAGAGACCGAGGAAAAAGTGAAGGTAATTCGAGATAGCTTGAAAGCAGCCTCGGATCGACAAAAGTATTATACTAATTTTAAAAGAAAAGAGATAGAATTTCAGGTTAGTGACAAAGTATTCTTGAAAGTGTTGCCTTGGAAGAAAGTACTCGATTTGGTCGTAAAGGGAAATTAAGTCCATGGTTCATTGGACCATATGAGATTACAGAAAGAATTGGACTAGTTGCATATCGGTTAGCTTAACCACTAGAGCTTAACCACTAGTTGCATATCGTAAAGTGTTACCTTCACATGTTATCTCTCCGATAGAGGTAGAGATTCAGCCTGATATGACATATGGTGAGAAACCAATCAAAATCTTAGCTCGAGAAACAAAAGAGTTAAGAAATAAAAAGGTAGCTTTGGTAAAAGTTCTTTGGCAACGACACGGTACAGAAGAGGCTACCTGGGAGCTGGAGGAAACTATGAGGAAGGAATACCCGAATATTTTTGCTAGTAAGATTTTCGAGGACGAAAACCCCTAAAAGAGGAAAAGTTGTAACAGCCCATTTTTCAGTGAAATCGGAATAGTGGTTTCGGGACGACAGATCCGACCCAAAATATAATTTATTTTTAATTTTATTATATGGTCCATAATATGATAGACGTGACATGTGAAAATTTTGACATGCAAAATTTTATCGATTCAGTGTCTAATTATGAGAAGGACTAAATCGTATAAAATGTGAAAGTTAAATTCTAGTAGCTATAAAGATCAAATAGCTATGGAATTCAAAATAAGAGGTCCTTATATGGTAATTAGACCATTAAGAAAAGTATGTAGATTTTTCATCGTGACTCATCCATGGAATTATAGAAAAAGGTCAAGGACTACATTGGAAATAGTAAAATTTAATTAATTAAAAGATGATAAAATAAAATATCATCTTATTATTGTCATATTCAACCTCAAATTTTATGGAAACCCTAAGAGAGAGGGGAAACTTTCGAGGCTTAATTGGGTAAGTTCTCTTGTCTCGTTTTTAATAATTTTAGTATTTTTAAACCCGGGATAGCTTAATCTCTCTATTTGAGGGATTAATTTGAAAAGTTATCAAGGTATGAAAATGGGTCATGGATGTATTATGTTGGAAATTAGAAATTTATGGTAGAAAATGAAAGATTATTGATAGATAAACAACTTTTACAAAGTGATTTTTGATGAAAACTTGAGTTAGGGATTAAAATGTAAATTTGTGAAATTGAAAGAAAAATTCTAAAATTTTATGTATACATGTGCTGTAAATTTTGTAATGGGGCTTTGGTTAGGCTTGGAATAGGGAGTAATTTGCACAAGTTTTATTTTTCGGGCCTAAGGAAAAATCAGAATTTATAGAAAAGTTAGGGGAAAATGGTAATTTTGCCTAGGACGTAAATTGAGTCCATTTAAATATGAAATGTATGAAATTGATAGTTAAATTCATTTATATAGATCCGGAAAACACAAACTCGAGGCTAGATCGAGGAAAAGAAAAGATTTCGAATTAGTAGATATTTACCTGAAAAAGTGTCGAGGTAAGTTCGTGTAACTTAATCGGACATGTAATTATGTTAATTGAATGTTGTGTTTGTATGTAATGTGATTTATGTTAATGTGCTTTACTTGTATACTATAATGGAAAATTTGCTACATGCTTGAAATGGTGATAAAGGGTTAGTCCCGATTGAATGTTGAATTCCGATGATTATATGCGCTTTCCTGAAACTAATAAGGTCCAGCATTTGTTGCAGACGGGATTTAGCTCGGACGAGTAATCCCATTGACCTTATTGTATAAAGGATTTAGCCCAGACGGATAATCCTAATATAATACCTCTTGAATATGCATTAAGATTAGGGTTTAGCCTGGACTGGTAATCCTAATAAAGCTTCTCCAAGCTTACGTTATATAAAAGATTTAACTTGGACTGGTAATCTTGTTATACAATATATGGCTCGAGAGTGTGTTCCTTGGTCAAGTGCCCTAAGGGGTAGTCTTGAATTAGAAATTGACGGATTATGGAACCGTACACTTTGAGTGTACTACTTGAGCATCCATCAAAATTCAATGATTCAATGGTCACGAATATCTTGAATTGGCATGAAAATCTTGAGATGTATTGATAATGACTTGAAAGAACATTGCATGATGAGCTCGTCTATTTTTACTTGACATGTTTGTAAGTGTTGTGACTAACATGTTTGATTGAAGGCATGTGTTTAGGAAATTTTGCTAATGGATTGAAAACATGATGTTGTGTGCTTAAATTTAATAATAGGATTGGTAAGTTTAGTTTCCATTATACGAACTTACTAAGCATGTAATGCTTATTTTGTTTATTTTTCCCCTATTTTATAGTGCTCGAAAGCTTGTGAAGGTTGGAAGATCATTGGAGCATCGTCACACTATCAACTAGCATTTTGGGTATATTTTGTGAAATCATTTTGGGTATAATGGCATGTATAGGACATCTTGGCCAATAGTGGCTTAAAATGTTATTTTGTAACCTAGCCATTGGAATGGCTAGTATTGGTTCATTTTGGTATGACTAAGTATATTTTTATGATATACATATATACACACACACGTGTTATGTTAAAAATATGTGATCAATGTTGGGAATGCCCAAGTTAAACTATGGTAAGGTTGTGATCATGTATGCTTGTAGTGATATGCCTTGTGAATCATAGAAATTGCCCAATTTGAATGCTTGAATTGGTTGGTGTTGGATGTGTGTTTCAAGTGTTGGTCTTCGGTGAAATTTTGGGTAAGAAATGAAGCTAGAAATGGCTTCATTTTGTCCATACTGATCAGACACACGGGTGCGTGTCTAGACCGTGTGAGACACACGGCTTGGTAACACAGGCATGTAGTTAGGCCGTGTGTACCCTGCACCTTAATTTTGAGAAATAGAATGCTCAGAATTGGGCACACGGGCGTGTGTCTTGGCCTTGTGAAACCTTCACCTAATTCGAATTAAATTAATTAACCACACAGCCTAGCACATGGGCGTGTGGCGTGGTTGTGTGGTGCAAGTCCGAGAGCTCCCTAAATCGAACATGGCCTGTAGCACGGGCGTGTTCTAGGGTCACACGGGTGTGTCCCTTGGACCACACGAGGTGTGAGTCTTGCACCTTAGAAAAATTTTGGTAATTTTGTGAAAAATTCTTAGAGGTTCCGATTAAGTCCCAATTCGATTCTAAAGCTTTATTGGGGGGCCCGATCAAGGGACGTTATGGATTATCTCGGTAAATGAATAGTAAATTATTTAATAGAAAAATATTCTGAATTTTTTGGCAATGTTTTGAAACCCTATTTTGGTGACGGCTACGGCGTTAGGGGTGTTACACGTATGCAACCAAAATGACTTCAAAAATAAGTAATTTCAAACATCATTTCTTAGGTACACCCAACCATTTCCACCTATTCAAAACACATCCAAACATGTTAAAAACATACTAAAAACATTCAACCTAATATTTGTTCACAATTCATGTAAATATACATAATATTATTTCAGTCGTTTAGATCATAGATTCTAGCATTATTTATATTAACAGGGGCTTAATTGAATAAATCAAACACTGAAAATAATTTGAAAGCCAATTAGGGACTAATCTGATCAAATTATAAAATTCTGGGCAAAAATGTAAAAACTAAAAAATAAAGGCACATGGCCATGTGGCCAAGCCATGTGTAAGGGTTACATAGCTTGTAACAGACTGAGGCTGTGTGGTTTACAAACTACACTAGGTTTCTAGGGCAAATAGCCGTATGGTCCACACGTCCGTTCGCAAACTGTGCGGAAGAGCCGTGCGCATATGAGAAATGAACTGTCCTAGGGTTTGAAAGGGGACATGATCGTGTGGTTCACCCTATGGCAGCCCGTGTGGCCCTATCCTAGGCACGTTTTTTCCCTGATTCACTTGTAAATGAACACACACCTAACTTAAAGGTATCAAGCAATGACCCTTACATCCAAAACTAATCCGATATAGCTACAACAAGTCATTCAGACGACATTTATGCGAGAATTAGAGATTGTTTTCAAGATTCTTAAGATTTTCTGGAAAACTCCTAAAATATTCTCATTCGAGTTGAAAGATTAACAAGAACGATGTTATTCCTAAATTTATGGGTTCTACTAATTGGAAATGAGAAGACTTACCGATCTTTAATGAGATTTCGAAGGTTATTGATGATAAATTCAACAATCTGTGAAAAAATAAGTTTAACGGAGCTTGATTTTGTTTCGAGGTAAACAAAGATATAATTTTCAATAGCAAAATAATGTGAGAAAAGAAAAGATGGAGATATATAGAGACTAGAGGGATAAATTCTAATTGGAATGAAAGATGTAAATCAAAATCCTAAGGTAATTAGGAAAGGGGACTAAATAGGTAGGATTTCAAACTTTCAAGGGGTTGTAGGGTAATTTACCTTTTTTGTCAAAAATAAAATGGGAATGGGGTTGGCATGATTTGAACCTAAAAAGTGGAAGAGGAGAGCGCAAGGCTTTACCACTTGGGTTGTTGCCTATTCTTAGGAATTTTCTACCTCATTTAATATACTAGCTTGATTATGTTTCCTTAGTTTTGAAAAAATAGAAAAAAAATGGGAGAGATGGGGCTTGAACTTTGGTCCTCTAGGCAATTTACTAAGCTCTTAACCATCAAGGCTAAGGCTCATTTCTTAGTTATTCATTCCATTTAAAACCCTATATTTTGGGGCATTAGAGCTCTAGTAGCAAGAATTACTACAATTAGACTCTTAATATCACTTAGCTCAATGAATAATTTGGTTGTTCACCAAATGGATGTTAAAATTGTATTTTTAATTGATGAATTGGAAGAGGAATTGCACATGGAACAAATAGAAGGATTTGTTATTCTAGGACATGAGCATAAGGTATGTAAGTTTGTTAAATTTCTATATGGATTTAAACATGGACCAAAGAAATGGCACCAAAAGTTTGACAAGGTTGTTCTAGCTAATGGCTATAAAATAAATGAATCGATAAGTGCATATATAGCAAATTTGAAAATGGAAAATGTGTCATAATTTGCTTATATGTAGATGACATGCTCATATTTGGCAAGAATTTGGAACAAATAGAAAACACAAAGAAATTATTTTCAAACAACTTTGCTATGAAGGATATGGGTGTAGCAGATGTTATTCTTGGGATTAAAATAACCTAAGAGGAAAGCAGTATATCTTTATCAGAATCACATTATATTGAAAAAGTTCTTAAAAAGTTTGATCTTTTCAATTTTCTATCAGCGTTTACACTCATGGATCCTCAAATAAAATTAGTATCTAATGCTGGTAGGAAAATTGATCAATTGAAATATGCAAGTCTAATTGGTTGTCTTATGTACATAATGACTTGTCCAAGACCAGATATTGCATATGTTGTTGGGAAATTGAGTAGGTACATAAGTAATTCAAGTAGTTTGCATTGACAACCTTTGAATACAATACTTAGGTACTTAAAGAAAACTATTAACTATGGGTTGTTTTATAATGGATATCCTTCAGTTTTAGAAGGGTGTTCGAATGCTAGTTGGATTACAAGTTTGGAAGATCATGCATCTATTAGTGGATGGATCTTCATTCTTGGGGTTCTAAGAAAAAAACATGTATTATTGATTCCACCATGACAGTCAAATTTATTGCATTAGTCATTACATCTAAAGAAGCAGAATGGTTAAGAAATTTCCTTTATGATGTACCTCTATGGCCTAACCAATTTCAGCTATTTCTATCTATTGTGATAGTGAGGCTACTCTAGCAAAGGCATATAGCCAAGTATATAATAGAAAGTCTAAATGCATTGGATTATGACATAGTTATGTCCAACAATTAATCTCTGATGGAGTGATCACTATTGATTATGTGAGGTCAAGTGAAAATTTGGCGGATCCTTTGACAAAAAGTTTTGCTAGAGATGTAGTCAACAATAACTTAAAAGGGATGGGACTCAAGCCCATTAATTAGAGTCAACCATGATGGAAACTCGACTCAACACTTGATATAATGTCAGACTTCATAGTATGTGACTACTAGCACTATAAAAAAATTCATCCTAAGATTAAAGTGTTAAGTACCCGTAATGATAAGGGAAGGCTGAGTAATGTACTCTTAATGGACCCATAACATAAATATGTTAGAGTTTTATAATTATAGGAACATTCTTGATGGGATCTACCTATGTGAGTGTGAAGTGTGGTCGCTTCTAGGAGCTTAAGGGTTTAAGCTCTAACAACACTCATAAAAAGAGGGCACAGACACAAGGCCATAATAGTGTCCATGTATACTATGCATTGACCGATGTTGAAATCATTGTGTGAGATGTGTTCAGTTAATCAAATGGAATAATTGTTTCAAAGCTTAGTCTACCATGCATGCAATTTTGGTTAACTTTAACATGTTTTCACTAAGTGAAGGTTCAATCATAAGATACCTTCATTTATGCAAATTGTTTTCCAAGAATATCAAAATCTAAAATATTTTGAAAATGGGGGAGGGTTGTCAGAACATTTTCAAATATTTATAGTGTTCCAATAACTATAAATGAAAGGGTGTAATTAATCAAAAGTTAAATCTTTTGGTTTTTGGTCAAGAATTATATCACTTGAGTTTTGACAAAGAAATATAACTATTCAAATAATATTACTTGAATAGTTATAATATTAGATGAACAATTATGTGTCTTTTTAAAGATATTATTATTAAAAAAAGACACCTTTTGAAAGATGTCTCTATGAAGAGACATGAAAATTTCTATAAATAGGAATGAAATTTCATTTGGAAATCATACCAACAAGTTCGAAATTTCTATCTTTCCTCCATCTTCTAATATTATTAGATTGTTCTATAAAGAATTACTGAAGTATTTCTTTATAGAATTTGATTTTCTTGTTATACATTGCTCAGTGCAAAACGCAAATAGTCATCAAGTTTCATTATATCCTCTAGGTTCATTTGCTTGAAACTCATTTGCACACCGAGTATAGGTAAGGGCGAATAGAACCTTAAAGATAGTGACTTGATACGCGCCTTGGAGCCTTATTCAAATTCTTCATTCTCTATTCAAGATCCTTTAGTTCTCACCAAAGATTTATAATAACAATTAGAAAATAATAAACAAAAGTTCCAATCTTTTACAAGAATTGATGGGTGCAACACCCTTCAACTGCTTAAGGAAACAATTGCGTCATAAAAATACGAATTCATTACTTCAATGACATTTTTTTTTTTTTGTTGCAAATGAGGCTCTTGTGCTATAAAATTGAATTTGTAATTAAGTTTGATTTTTAAAATAATTTAATTAAAGTTAAATTGAGTGAGGAAAGAGATTATATACGGATATGTGCATATTTATATTTTATCTCTTTAAAAATTGTATGATATGATTTAATTTTATTGATGTCTAAAACTAAACTTTTAGGATCATCCTAATACAAATTATTAATTTTGTTTAATCATGTGATATACAAATTGGTTGTGTATCTTTCTTAAATTACATTTATCTACTGTTTTTTTCCTCATACAATGCACATGCTTAACGTATGCATAAAATTATTTGAAATATGATAATATTTTGAATTTAAAATAGGATATTCTATATTATTAAAAACTTCAATTAGAATTTTAAAATATTAAATTTTATGAAAATATGCTTATTTAAAATTATTATACAACTTATGTTTAAAAACATTTATAAAATATTATAAATTTAATTAAAATAAAAATATTTATTTCTAAAAGCCTTTTATTTTTATTATGGTTTATTTCATGTATAAAGGATTAGCAAAACTGGTAAGTTAAAATTAATTATGGTTTATTTTACTATAAAATAATATAACAAATTTGATTAATTTAATAAACTTGAAATCATATTTAAAACAAACTATTATCCTCTAACTCATGCATTTTTCTTTTTTTGGAAAATAAGCAACTAAACAAAATATACAACTGTGTTCTTGGCCATTTCAACCCACTCATACGATCATAAACAAACAAAATTAATCATCACAATTTGCAAACAGAAGCTGAAAAATAAATAAAAGAAAAGGCGTAGAATTTATAATGGGAATCAACTGGGTAAACGATTAAAATAATCATTTTTATTTGTCTCATATTATATTTTAGTTATTTATATTTAAAATGTTATATTTTAGTCATTTACGTTATCGTGTTGTAATATTTTAGTTCTTGAGCCGTTAAAGGTATAATGGTATGCTTGACGTGGCACATTAAATAATTATTTTAAACGAAAATTTTAGGTTAAATTCTATAGTTTGTCATTATTTTTTTATTTTGAGCAATTTAATTTTTTATTTTTTGTTTTTTTAACTTTACTTTTTTTCTTTTTTTTTTTCCATTCTCTTTTGTTTCTCCCTCTGTTTTCCTCCCTTCTTCATTTCTTTTAATGTAGTTTTTTTTATGTTTTCCATTCGTTAAAACTAGTCCATAAGCTCGCCTCACTCCAAAAAAAATAAATTATTTTAAAAAATAAAAGTATAAGGACTAGTTTTAACAAATGAAAAACATCAAAAAAAAAAAACTACATTAAAAGAAATGGAGAAGGAGGAAAATAGAGGGAGAAGCAAAAAGAATGAAAAAAAAGTTAAAAACATAAAAGAAAAAAATTAAATTGGTCAAAGTGAAAAAATATGGGGACTAATTGTATAAACTAACCTAAATTTTTTGTTTAAATGATGATTTAACTTGTCATGTCAGCTTATCATTATACCGTTAAGGACAATTAATAGCTCAGTGATTAAAATATTATAACACAATAATGTAAGTGACTAAAACGTAACATTATAAATATAAGTAATTATTTTAGTAATTTACCCTAACATTATTTTTTGTTGGGTGCAAAAGCCTGTCCCAAATCCATCAAATTAACTTTAAACCCTTAACTAGAACTTGTCTCTTGAGCTTCTTTGCATCCATCTCTTTAAACATGATATGCATTAAAACAAAGAAAATTTAACTACAAATATTATTAGATAAATTTTTAAAATTCTCTTTCTCGAAAAAGACATATTTGAAAGAATAATAAATATATTGAAATAAGAATGTAATATTTATTTTGGTTTAGGATTTGATTTCTTCAAGGAGAATTTAACTTCCATTAGAGCTTGAGAAATTTAAAAATATTATTGCGTTAAAGAATTGCATATAAACAAAATTTATACTAAAACGGTGGTAATGAAATATAAGTATATAGAGAATACGATGTTAAGGACTCTAATTCTTTAATGGGAAATTTATGATATTTATAAAGATAAGTAAACCTAGATTAATATAGCTTATTTGCATTGCTACCCTAAATTTAGTTTGGTTGAAGTAGAATATAGTTTTCTTTAGGGATAAACATCAAAACTATATATGAACTTTGATTCAATGTGTAAACCATATATGAACTTTGATTTGAGCGATTCTATACATAAAATTTAGTTTGATTCAACTTTACAAATCACTAATAACATTATCGAACTAACACCATTTTACATTGATATATTACATATACAAACAATTATATTAATTAAATATAAAAATAATTATGCGTATTCATTTTTTAAATATGTACAATTGAATCAAAATTAAAGTTTCAAATATACATATGCACCATGATTCAAGTTTTATGTGTATAACTACATAAAATAAAAATTCATGTATCAAATTATACATTAGACCAAAGTTCATGTATAAAATTAATATTTATCAATTTTCTCTTTACTTGCATGTTTGGAAAATCTTAATTAGATTCCGTAATTATTGGATTTATTAATTTTATTCCTGTTGGGGATCGACCCGATTAAGCAACGAATAAGTAAAAATAGCGGAAGAAATTGAGAAATTGAACACACAAATTTAACGTGGAAAAACCCTTCCAAAGAGGATAAAACATCACTGGCAAAGATAATTTTACTATAATGGCAAAAGAACGAAGAGTACAAAATATGGAGATAAAAACTAAACTCCAAAAACTCGAAAACAAATAACCTTCAAAACGTAAACACAATATTCTCTAAAATTGTTATGAGTTTTAATCTCTAATGGGTGTATTTTCTAAGGTTGTAAAAAAGCCTATTTATAGGCTAAATTCATAGGTCAAATAATAAAAAAAAATAATCTAAACTAATCAAAATTTGATTGAAACAAATAAATAGAGTTTAACTGGAAGATTATTTCTCAAATTTTATTGAAATAAGAGTCATACTTAACAAATCTCCACCTAGACTCATATTTCCACAACGTCATCTTTGCCAATGCCCGCCACAGGCCTATCTTGAACTATGCAGGGAATTAACTGAGTCGAATTTGTGCTTAGAAACTAAAAGACTTCTAGCCTTCAACTTGTACCCGCAAAATCAAAATTAACTCGGATCTAATTTTCACAAACATAGTGCCTTAACTTTTCAAAACCTACATCCAAAAGAAACCCCTCTTCAACGAAACGGTCATACATTTTTTCCTCTTATGACCAAGTTGCCTCCACTCCAAACGAGTTGATTTCAACTCTGTAACGAATGAGGGATGTCCGATTTCACTAGTCACTATAGAACCTTTCATAATATAAAGAATACCGGTCCTTTTACCTTTTAACAAAACAAGAGTTCCACAAGATACCTTAATGTCACTCGACTCGATGTTGATTCTACATCCTTCCGAGTCTAAAATACTCAAGGAGATGAGATTCTTTCTTAAATCAGGTACATACCTGACATTTGAGAGTGTCCTAACCATCCTATCATGCATCCTAATTTTAACAGTACCAATACTAATTACCTTACTAGATGAATCATTTTCCATGCGCACAACTCCACCTTCAACCGAACTGTATGTAGAGAACCATTCTCTATTAGGACACATGTGGAAAGAACATCCCAAATCTAGGATCCACTCAAACGTAAGCTCGGAGCTTTCGCTCGTGACACTGACAAGAAATCATCACCACTTTCGTTGGCCAAATTAGCACAAGCTACATCTTCCTCGTTACTCTCAGCATTCCTTTTATTTCGCAATTTATAACAATCTGCTTTGACGTGACCTAACTTCTTACAATAGCGACACCCTTTGTCTCACTTCTTTGACGCTACCAAAATGGAAGCTTACCTATCTACCTTGCTATCTAAACCAAGTTCATTATCAATTTTGTCTTTACTCAACAAATGACCCTTCAAATCTTCATTTTAGAGTTTGTCTCAGCCATAAATTAGGATCTTCCTGAAAGACTTGTATGAAAGGGTAAAGAACACAATAATAGCATAGCCTAATCTTCATCATCAATCTGAACCTCAACATTCTTTAAATCATTTAAAAGAGTAATAAATTGATTGATGTGATCTCTAAGAAGCTCACATTCATTGATGCAAAACGTAAATAGACATTGTTTCAACACTAAACGGTTAGCTAGAGACTTAGTCACATAAAAAGTTTCTAACCTTTTCCACAAGTCGGATGAGGTCTTCTCCATCAATACCTCCTACAAAACCGTATTCGCGAGGTACAATTGGTTTGCAGATAAGGCCTTTTCATCAAGCTCTTCCCATTCTATTTGATTTAGATTCTCAGGCTTTTTCTTGATAATAACATATTTTAGGCCGGTTTGAACTAGAATTGCCATCATCCTAACTTGCCACAGATTAAAATTGGTGACACCATCGAACTTCTCAATTTGAAAACTTGTTGCTGCCATCTTTAAACGGGCTGATCTACAAAAATTGAACTAGCTCTGATACCACTTGTTAAGGATTGACCTGATTAAGCAACCAACAAGTAAAAATAGCGAAAGAAATTGAGAAATTGAACACATAAATTTAACTTGGAAAAACCTCTCCAAAAAGGATAAAAAACCACGGGCAAAGATAATTTTACTATAATGACAAAAGAACGAAGAGTATAAAAGATGGAGATAAAAACTAAATCCCGAAAATAAAAACCCTCAAAATGTAAACATAAAATTCTCTAAAAGTGTTATGAGTTCTAATCTCTAATGGGTGTATTTTTTAAGGTTGTAAAAGAGCCTATTTATAGGCTAAATTCATAGGTCAAATAATAATAAAATAATCCAGACTAATCAGAGTTTGATTGAAATAAATAAACAGAGTTTAACTGGAAGATTATTTCTCAAATTTGACTGGAATAGGAGTCATACTTAACAATTCCAGTCAAAAGACCATATTTTAATTTGTATTTGGTTTGGTATTTCCGTAATTATTGGAGGTAATAATTTTATTACTATCAAGAGATCATATTTAATTTGATTTGTAAGTGATTTGGTATTGTAAAAATAATTTATGCATTAGTTCCATATTAAATTCTTACACGGCAACCAATTGAGTTTTAACTCAGTTGATATTGACATTTTGCTAACGCAAGAAGACGTGGGTTTGAGCATACTCAAGCGCGTTTATACTCCTATTTAAGGGTTGGGATGTGTTATGCATAATTCTAGACACTGTATCAACTTAAAAACTTTCAAATATTTTCACAATTAAATTAGATATTCCAAAAAAATGTAACAACCCGTTTTTTAGTGGTGTCGAAAACAGTGGTTTCAAGGCCACCAAATCCGATGAGTAAGTTTGTAAATATTATTATTTAATATTTACCAGTAAAACATGGTTTTAAAAAGGTTTTAGTGATTTTTTTATATAAACAATTTATTAAGTTCAAGTGGTAAGACCTTAAGGTCAAGTGATTTTAGAAAATGAGGTATCGGGACTTCGTTTCTATAAACCAAGTTGTAAATATTTTTTATAAATATTTACAGAGTTTCCTTAAGGTGGTAATAAAGTTTCATTGAAAAATTTTAACGTTTCGATGTTAATTAATTAAAAAGGACTAAATTGTAAAAGATGTAAAATTTGATCACATTTGATTTGAGTGATTAAATCGTTAATTGAATAAAGGAAAAGGGACTTAAATGGTAATTAAACCATGGTCAAAGTTTCCAAGAGGTGGTTTTCTGATTGAATCCACTAGCTTTTGGATTAATTGTTCTTTTAGTCCTAATTAGTTTAGGATTAAATTGTAAATAAGTTTATTTAGTTAGAATTTAATTTAATTGAAGGACCAATTGTGAAATTAAACCTTCATTTGATGGTAATTATGCCATATATTTATGTGATAGACAATTATGGTCATGGAATTGGTGTTTTATTTGTTTATTAACCATGGTTAAAATGGTAATTTGATAAATTAAATTAAAGTAAAGTAAAAACAAAAGGTTAATTTGATATCATCTTTTTGGTTTCTTCTTCAACAATCAAAAATGCCATGGATGTTGAGATGAAGCTTTCGGCCATGTTTCATTTGATGCATGTAAGTCTATTTTATCCCCGTTTTTAATCATTTTTATGATTTTGAGATCGTTGCAACTAGTTCCAGCTAGCCCATACCTTCGATTTTGAAACTATTAAAGATTTTGAATGTTTCATTGATGAACCTTGTGATTTTAGGTGTTAAATTATGAATTTGAAATATTAGTTGTTATTTAAAAGTATTTTTATTAAGTGATTTTTGATGAATTTTTTGATTAGGGGCTAAATTGTTAAAATAGTAAAAAATTCAAGATTAAATGTGAAATTATTGCATAAATGAGCTGTTTTTGATATGCCACTAGTATTTAGCTAGGCTAAATTTTGGGTAAAAATGGTTAATTTGCATGTTTTGGGCTCAGGGACTAAATTAAATAAAAGTACAACTTTAAGGGCAATTTTGTAAAAATGTCAAAAATGACCAAATTGCATGAAATGAATTTATTTTTATTTTCTAAATTAATATATTGAATGTAATTATTAACTTAGATCAAGATTGGGTGGAAAATCAATAAAAATACAAAATTACCAAAATGCCCTTAAACTTTGGTATTTTTACAATTTAGCCAAGTAAGTTCGTATGAACTGTATTTTGTATAATTTTGATTAAATTGAATGTTAATATATGATTTTATTGAAAATGAATCAATATATATATGTTATTATACAAGTTATCATGTTGTGAGACGACATAAATTCAACGACGTACGATAATTAATGAGCCCCGTTTGAACCTTAGGAATATATAAGATACAAATAACATGTCATTAGGGTTACAGTGTTTTGGTTGCTGGTCCTGAACGTCCTACTGGTGGCTGAGTTTCAAGCATGTGTTGCGATTACTTGACATCTTGTATGAGCAGCACCGTGTAGCTACGTTCTGACCGACAGCTTGTGTGAGCAAACCCAGGTTACCATGTTTCGGGTACTGGTCTTGAATGTCCTACCGATGGTTGAGGTTCGGCATTAGTTGTGGATACTTGATAGCTTATGTGAGCAGCATCATGTAGCTTACATTCTGACCGACAGCTCGTGTGAGCTACGACTATATGTTTAGCACACTTTGTGTGAGCTTTCCTGCATATCCGGTATTATTCTAAGTGGTTCAATGGGTATGAAAAAGTATGAACTGGTAAGGATTCCGATTGATTTCACTACGAAAATTATAGAAAGGTATGATGTAACAATGATTCAAGTAAGAACATTCATGATTATGAAAAGTATGATTTAAGTGATGCTAAGTTTATGTCTTATGTGTTATGCAAATGAAGTGGTAAAGAAAAATATATGAATAAAGACATGAAACTATATGAATATCCTTGATATGTTGATACATGGAAATTATGAAAGTTGAGATAGGTGACAATTTCTAATGGTTCATGTCGAGATCAATGGCTATATATGTTTTTTTTTTTTTTTTTGCATATGATTTATACCATGTATGCTAACATGTTTAGTGTGGATACTTAGACTTATGCCAAGCTTGTGGATATGATTGATGTTTATGATTATGCTTGTACTATGCATATGAAACGGTAAGAAAAGGGAATGATACGGTAAGTAAGTAATTGGGATGTATTATGATGTTATAAAAAGGTTTAATGAGATAAATGATGTATTCATATGATAGTAAATTGCTTATACTTTGAGGGAATCTATCGATGTCATGAATAAATACACTGAATTGAGAATTAATAATGTTGTTGAGGCTTATGAAAAGCATTGGGAATGGAAAGGAAAGTAAGTAAATTGAAAGGTGTAAAATTTTATAGAAAGGTTGATAGTTATACATTATGTTCCATAAAATCCTTTCATGTTATGAATTATAAATATATGTGACATAAATGAATTTACTCACTTACGAGTTGGTAAATATGGTTTGGTAAATCTTGAGGCATTGGTAGAGGTTTAGATTTAACCTATAATGTTCATCATTGAAATGTAATATTATGCTTATAGTTTATACGAGCTTACTAAGCATTCATTGCTTATATGGTTTTCTTTCCTTTACTTTTCAGATTATCGGAAGCTATTGGTAGATTTTGATGTCTTGGTTAAGGTTATAATGGCATGTATAGGTGGACTATGTCTAATGTTTAATTGATGAGTTTGGTATATATATGTTATTTTGGTTGATGATTATGGCATGAAATTTTGCCTTGGATTTGAGGTACTTAAGGTACTATTGATAGCTTGTTGGTTGTGGTTAATATGGTCAAATTGGTGTATGTTTTGAAATGGCCAAAATTGGTATGGTTGTTATGTATCAATTATTTTGGCATGAAAACAGGTTAAGTGATAAGTGGCTAAATATGCACATGTATAGGTGGTTTGGTTGATGCTTTAGCCATTATGTTTTGGCTTGTAGATTTGGTATTTTGAATGGTTGATATGTTGATATATGTATGTGATCTTATGATGGAAGTTATGTTGGTATGAAAAATGTAGTTGTCATAAATGAATACTGATGCTAATTGTTAAATGGTAAATTTGGTACATTTGAATGTGAATTTGATATGTGAACCAAATGGTAAGTTTTGGCTAAACTATGCATATGGTTATACATGTTTAATTGTTTTGATTGAGGTATCTTTTGGGCATATTAGTTGTATGAACATATACTTTATTTGGATAGCTTGTTGTTGCATGGTTTGGTACACTTTGGGATGCTTGATTATATGTGGAAAATTGGTTGTAGGTGTATGCATGATTGGGTGAGAAAATTGGCTTGGAAATGGCATATTTTTCGTCCACACGGCCAGAGACACAGGCATGTGTCGCAGCCGTGTATGTGAAATGGTCGTGTGTCCCCTATAGGTTTTTAAAGGTTGCATTTCGAGATTTACACGGAGGGCACACGGGCATGTGGCTTGGCCGTGTGACCCAAGTCAGAGAGTTACACGGCTGGAACACGAGTGTGTCCTTATTTCGAATGCCAACATGGCCTGAGACACGGACGTGTGTCTCAACCGTGTGAGTCACACGGCCGTGTGACCCCAACAGTTTGAAAATTATCATCTTTTCCCGAAAAATTCTAAATGTTTTCGATTTAGTCTCAATTTGTTTCTAAATGTGTTTTTAATGGCTCAAGGGCTCGTATAAGGGACAATATGTATGTTATTGATGGAATTTGCTATGATTGATGTTGTGAAGTAAATGATTTATATTTTTAATAGTTTTGAAATGTAAACTCTGGTAATGCTCCATAATCCTATTTCGACAATGGATATGGATTAGGGGTGTTACCAAAATCCTACCTTGAAGGCTCAAAAGCAAAAGCAAAACAGCTTGGAAAGCACTTTTACAAATTAATTTCCAAATTATATGGTCACCCATTTAATTTGTATTCAAATTTATTGATTTTTATTTATACAAATTTTATTGACTACTACAATTTTAGTTTTTTAATGTTAAATTTTTACCATAATTGAGATACAAGCATTCCATTCTTTTTAATCATTATCAATCCAAAAGGAAAGATTATGTGTGCATTAGGAATGGTATAACAAAGTTAAACTTACCCTTAAAGTGGATACTCATTTTTTTAAGAAATTATATGTCCAGTGAGTGGGTTAAATTAGTCAAATATGTCGGAAAAAATATTAATTGATAAAATAGGTCAAAATTTTAAAATTTAAGGAAATAAGTCATTTTTGGAGAGAGTGTGTGAAAGCGTGTCCAACTGGACAAGATTTTCTGATGACATGTCAGGGAAATCCCGACCAGCTGGATGTATTTTCTAATAATTACAAAGAAAGCGCGTCCAGCTGGGTGTGCTTTTCCTGACATGTCAGTAAGAAAACTCATCCAACTGGGCACGTTTTCACACTAATTGTGTAGAAAGCGTGCCCAGCTGGACGTGCTTTCATACTCTCTCCAAAAATAACTTATTTCTTTAAAAATTTTTTTTAAAAAAAAAAAAGACCTATTTAGTTAATTAACTTATTTTTTTGACATATTCAGCTAATTTAACCCTGTCAATGCAAATATACATGTGGCAACAATTCTTTTGCCATTTGTCGTAAAAAGAACTAAGTCAAGTTACTCAATTTTCTTTATTTGTTTAAAACCTAATTATAGAATATATATATATATATATATATTAGATTTCTTAAATTTTCTTAAAATTTGTATTGTTTCATTAATAATATGATTAAAAAATTAAAAACATAATTTTAATTTAAAAACCATGATAATTGATATAAGACCATTAAATTTATGTGACAATTTATATTAAAAAGGTAAAGGGTTTATGTTGCAATTTTTCCTTCACAGATATTTTTTTGTATTAACGGATTAAAACTGTAAGATCTTTGTAATATAAAATAAAATTTACATAACTTGTAATGCACAGGTCAAATGTACGATATATAATATAATATAATATATTGTTTTCAAGTTACAATAATATTAAATTATTGTATACTTTGAAGAATTGTTTTAAACAGAAAATGATTTTCACAAAAAATATAAATATATAATATTTTGGATTTCATATTTTAAGAAATTTAATCCAAGTCCAACGTTAAAAACAATCCTTGAGAACATATAATTTAAAAACACAATGTAATAGACAAACATGAACAATTATGAAAAATTGTTAGAGAATCTTTATGAGTTCATTTTACCTGGATTAAATATTATGATAATGTCTAACTGTACAAATGATACCTTAAGGTAAGTCAAATTAATGTTAAGCCATATTTCAAAAATATCATGTGAAAACTCAGCTTTATTATAGTTAGTTTCGTGAACTTAGTTTTTTTTTTTTCTATCCAAAAAATATATATCATGTGACAACAGTGATTTTAATTCTTCTTTTTACAACATAAACATATTTAGCAAAATTTTGCAACCATAAGATAAAGATTTAATAATTTAATTAAAAAGAATATTAGTATAGACTTCAAATATGGGATTGTTTGAAAATCAAAAGATGTTTTTTTTTAATATTTTAAATTTATAAGTACTTTGCATTTATAATGTAATTACCAAAAATATTGGATTAATTCCTAAATTTTAAAATTCCAATTAATTATTGTATTGCATTTATTACAATTAGTTAGAATTATAATTAAACTTTTGACTTTTAAGGTATTTTATATATTAAAAAGTGGGGGAATTAGGCAAATATGTCAATTTCAAATGAAAATTAGGATTTTAGGTCGGTTTTCCCTAAATTTAGGAAAATAGGTCGTTTTTAGAGAGTTTCTGTCCCAGCTAAACACGTCCCTTACAGCGCGTTTCTTAAAACTGTGATCGAACCCTAACCCTAAACTCGAAATCCCAAGATAAATTTTCAGAAGCCCTGGAATCCCGGGATAAAATTCACACATCCCATCCAATCTTTTCCGTGGAAGATAATAATGTTATATTTAAAAGCTTTTCAGAAAAACGCTTCTCGTTAAAAGCTATTTTTTTACTTGTCATGTCTAATCTTTTCCAACATTTTGCAATTATGTTTCATATTTTTTACTTGTCCTATAAAATGAAGTCATTCTGTGTAGATGTTTCCATAGTTAAATTTCAAGCAAATTGTTTTCATGAGGAGATTTGCATAAGGAGGCCATTGTTGATGTTAAAATTTTGAAGTTTAAAAATCAACCCAACAAAGTAAAATAGTTCAAGTAAGTGTCATTGTTTTAATTTGGATAATTAGTACTTATTTTTCTGTATAATGTTTCATATTAAACATGTGAAACTGGTTTTTTGGGTGAAGATGAGTAGATGAATTAGAGCTGTTATTTATTACAACAATCAAATTTGTGACACAGAGTTTGGGGTCGTTTTGTATTATCCCAATATGCAGAATTGGATTTCAACCAAAGCATAAAGTTGAACGAGCTTTGGTCAAGAATTAGAAGGAAAGTGTTGACTTCAAGTCGGAGGAGAATTTCAAGCATGAAATATAGATATTTAACGTCACTCAACCCTATTAGATATGATATATTTGAGGTCAATGGTGACATGGATGTCGAGACAATGCTTGATAGGCATTGCTCTAATGGAACTACTATACTAGAGTTATATGCTCACTTTGTCAATGTCGAGGAAAGTGGTCCGAGTTTAACAATAGTTCTAGGTTACAAGAAGCAAAAATTCTAACCACACGATTGGGCGATGGTTTTACAACATTATTACAAAGCTCCTATTAAGAAATGCCAGAATCATCAATGGGGAGACATTCCTCAATTTTAGCCCTCGATTTCAACTTTGGCGTGTAGTCGGGGTTAGTTGGTAACCCAAACTTGGAGACTCTAACACGACATTCTATGAGTTTTTTTTTATTTCAACTTCCGAATACAATGTTCTATGTTGGAAACACTTATACGGGTATACCATCAAGATACATTGCTGGACAATCCGCAAGTAATATTGTTTTTAATGTAGAATTTACAAGAATGAATGATGTACTCCCTACAACTTTCACTGGCGAAGGGACATCTAACCCTGGACATGCAACTAGGGTTTGTAACAAAGAGGAAGCTGAGAACAAAGAAATATGACTACTTCCGATGCTACAGAAGAAACAATATGGCTTTGAAAGTTCTTTACAAATCTTGAATTCGTTCTTAGTATAAAAAAACTATCACACTATATTGTGACAACAATACAACTGAAACACCCCACACCCGGCCCACGAGCCTGAACCGGATCTGGTATGTTCCTAAAGTAAACCGATTTCAAAGATTTTCGTTACTTAGAGAAAATTTGTAAAATATTTAGAAAAATGTTGTTGTGGATTGGGCTTAGATTGGAAACCCATTTAATTAATCTTGTAAATCCAATTTTTATTAAGGTGACAAAATAATTTTTAGGGTTTATAAAAAAATATCGCTTTAACTTTAGTCATAAGTAGTTAAGTAACATAATAGTTTAAAGTAAAGCGAATAAGGAAAATCCTTTGGGCCTTATGGCCTTATTACATCAAGTAAAACCCAAATATAAAAATTAAAGGTACTAAAAGAAATAGAGTCCAAATTACATAAAATCTTCAAATGAAGCATGGCCACCTCAAGGTCTACCGTCCCGGCCAAATCCTTTGTTCATCACCGAAAATATTTCCCTAGCACGGGTGAGTCAACAGACTCAATGTGCACACAGTACTAACATTCAACAAATCAGGCATACATAAGAAAAGATGAGAGAAAAGCCTCTAACTCTCCTTCTTCAACCGAAATTACTAGGCCAAGAGTCCTTGACTTGGCCACCACCCTTCCTTGTGATAATATTATCTCTTTTATTAAAGAATAAAAGTGTTTAATCCATCATTTATCTCCTCAATTAAAATCCTTTATTTATCACTTAATTTATCAAGTTTTAGCGAAATAAAACTCCTCCTTTCTAGAAAATAGGTGGCGTCCACCATCTTACTTATGGAAGCAAAATAAACCTTCATTATTTGCTTCCCAAGTGACTCAAACTCAGGCCCATTTCCTTGCACATGTCGCCATTTCCATAGGCCCTAAGTGACACCTTCAGCCACTTTTCCAAGCTTTGTTTGTGTGTCAAATTTCACCAACTTTTTCTTTTAAGGCCCTCTTGCCCTTATTTCCTATTTTGAACTTTAAAATTTGACATTCCTGCATCATTTCTAAGTTTCCTAAAATTTTCGATCGGCTCTGTAACTTGCCATTTTTCTTACAAGTTCAAGTTTCCAAAATGTTCAGGTTTCCATTTTCATGCATTTCCAGGTTTCCAAAAATATCAAAAATTTATTCTTAGTGCTTAAACTTGTCATTTCATACAATTAAACTGAAAATGCATAGGCCCTTTTCAGGATGTTACAGTTCTACCCCTTAAACAAAATTTCGTCCCCAAAATTTCCTAACTAAAATAGTTGAGGGTATTGCTGTCGCATGATCTCTTCTGGCTCCCACGAAGCTTCTTCCGATCCATGATTGCGCCATAACACTTTGACTAGAGGCACTGTCTTCCTTCGTAGTACTTTTACATCACATTCCAAGATCCGAATCGGTTCTTCCTCATAGGATAAATCTGGCCTTTGCTCCACTTCTTCAACAGGTACCACATGAGATGGATCCGATCGGTAGTGACGTAGCATGGATACATGAAATACGTCGTGCATCTGCTGCAACTCTGGTGGCAACTCTAATTGGTATGCCACTGGCCTAACTCGCTTCAGTACTCGATAGGGCCCTATAAATCTTGGGCTTAGCTTCCCTTTTCGACCGAACCTCATTACCTTCTTCCAAGGTGAGACTTTCAGGAATACTTGGTCTCTCACTTTAAACTCTATTTCCTTCCGCTTAAGGTCTGTGTACGACTTTTGCCTATCAGAGGCTTCCTTCAACCGTGCCCTAATTAGCTCAACCATCTCTTCAGTTTTTGCCACCAATTCTGGACCCAAAACTCGGCGTTCTCCTAACTCGGTCCAACAAGTAGGTGTTCTACACTTCCTTCCATACAATGCTTCGTATGGTGCCATCTAAATGCTTCTTGATAGCTGTTGTTGTAGGCGAACTCAGCTAAAGGCAAGTAATCTTCCCAACTTCCTCGAAAATCCATTACACAGCCTCTCAACATATCCTCCAACACTTGTATAACCCGTTCAGACTGCCGGTCTGATTGTGGATGAAAAGCCGTAGTGAAGTCTAGCTTAGTGCCTAAAGCTTGATGAAGTGCCTTCCAAAATCGAGATGTAAACCTTGGGTCTCTATCAGAGATGATCGACATTAGTACTCTATGTAACCTCACAATCTCTGCCACATATAACTTAGCTAACTTCTGAAGAGAATAGTCCATTCTTACTGGGATAAAGTGTGCGGACTTGGTCAAACGGTCCACTATCACCCATACCGAGTCCTTCTTAGTAGGCGTAAGGGGAAGCCCACTAACGAAGTCCATGGTAATTCTCTCCCACTTCCATTGGGGAATCTCGATTGGTTGAAGCAATCCCGATGGAACTTGGTGTTCAGCCTTAACTTACTGACACGTCAAACATTTCCCCACAAATTTAGTCACCTCTCGCTTGGATCGGACCACCAAAAGCTGTTCCTTAGATCTCTAAATGACTTGATGCCCCGGGATGCATAGCATAAGGGCTACCATGTGCTTCCCAAAGAATCCTTTGTCTCAACTCCTTATCCCTCGGCATACGAGACCTTTCCTTGTAGCACAATACTCCTTCATCATTGACACCATAGTCCTTTAATCCCCTTCTTGTACTTGCGCAACTTAGTACTTAAGTCCTTATCGATAGCCGTCCCTCTTTCACCTCCTTCACCATGTGGGCTTGACTTGTAACTCGCTTAGCAAGCTTCCGTCATCATCTGAGACTTAAATGAGCGAACAAAGCCCGTAGATCCGACACCACCTTCCTACTCGGGGCATCGGCTACCACATTCGCCTTGCGGATGATATTCTATCAAACAATTGTAATCCTTCAACAATTCCACCCACCTTCGTTGCCTCAAGTTCAACTCCTTCGAGTCAACAAAACTTAAGGCTCTTGTGGTGCGTGTAGATAATCGACCTTTCTCCATAAAGGTAGTGCCTCCAAACCTTAAGGGCGAAAACCACATTGCTAGCTCTAAATCATGGGTTGGGTAGTTAACCTCATGAGGCCTTAGCTGCTGTGACGCATAAGCGACTACTTTGCCATCTTGCATTAGCACACAGCCTAACCCCGTATGCAAAGCGTCACAGTACACCACAAAATCTTTTCCTGCCTCCAGCTGAATTAACACTGGAGCTTCAGTCAACACCCTTTTAAGCTTTTCAAAGCTCTCCGCCGCTAATTAGTCCATTCGAAGGTACTTCCTTCCTTAGCAACTTTGTTAAAAGCGCGGCTATTGGCGAGAATCCTTCCACAAACCTTACGTAATAGCTGCCAAGCCTAAGAAACTTGATTTCAGCCACGAACCTAGGTGGTTTCCAATCCAACACTGCTTCGATCTTCCTAGGATCCACTCTTATTCCTTCTACGGATACCACATGTCCTAGGAATGCCACCTCATTAAGCCAAAATTCGCACTTACGAAGGCTAGGAATGCATTGCAACCTTTCTTAACTATCTTCTCAGCCTTTAGTGCCGAAACTATGTTAGACAAGTAGTTTCTCATTTCTCCGATCATTACTACCACTTCATCCTCCGGGGTTCTTAGTTCCATACGTTTAGCCACACAATCCAACACGGCTCGGTGTTCTACTAGCCAATCCATTCCGAGTATAAGCTCAAACTCTCTGAAGTGTAACTCCATCAAGTGCGCTAGAAAGTTCACTCCCTGAATCTCTAGGGTACATTCAGAAAGATCTTGTCTACCACTACTGATTTGGCCTAATGGGCTTACTACGATCATCTCTCATCAGAAAGTTCGAGTCTAGGCCTAGTGTTTCCACTACACTACATGCAACATAGGAATGGGTCGAGCCCACATCAATCAAAGTAAAATAGGGTTTGTCAAAAATAAAGAACGTACTGGTTATTACATCCGGTGCGTCTCCATCTTCCCTCCGGTGAACCGTATAAACCAAACCCGGTTGCCTTGCATCGACATTAGTAGTACCTCAGCCCTGTGTTCCACGGCCTCTGCCAGCACCACTACCTCGGTTCCCCAAACCACGACCCCGTTGAGGCTGCTGTCTGCCTCTACTAGTCAGCTAGCATTACGAGCTGCGGTCGACTCTCATCTGGTTGCTTGGGACAATCCTTAAGCATATGGTCCTTGGACCCACACTTGAAACATCCTCCCGTCTTTCTCCAACACTCTCCCATGTGCTTCTTTCCACAATGCTCACAAGGCGTCATTGCCACCTGTATCACTGTTGATTTCATGGCCCGTCAACCCTAGGCCTCTTGTGACCCTTTCCAGGTGGCCCAAATCCTCTCTTGGCCTTATTCCTATCCACGGTCTGCTTAGTAGCGTCCTTAATCCCCTCGGCCACCTTGGCCTTTTCCACCAAAGTCGAGAATTCCGTTCCTGATGCGGTGTTATCAATAATCTTAGATCGTCCCTCGGTCAGTCCTCAAAGCGGACACGGCGTTCATGCTCGATTGCCACTACCCCTCGAGCATAGCGGCTCAACCTCGTGAATTCGCCTCATATTCTCATGACGGACTTACTCCATTGTACCAACCCTAGAAAAGCCTTCCTTTGTTCATCAGATACCGGTTCCCACATACTTCTTCTAAAATGCCTCTAACATACTCCCGGTCAAATTTTCAACCGTGGTACCATCCCAACAGTTAACCACCATCGACACGCTTCATCGCGTAACAACGCCACCATCCCTTTTAACTTTTCCTCTAGAGTCAGATCGAGCTCATCCATGATACGCTCCGTTGCTTCCAACCAGATTTCGGTTGTCTTGGGTGCCACTCTAGATACTCATCGAAACATTTCACTCCATTAGCTCGGAGCCATTTAGGCACAGACTTACGATTTCCTGAATTTCCTCCTGCACCTGCCACCAATTCCAAAACTCGCAGCACAGCCTGCGACACAGCATCTTCCCCCGTCTGAGCCTGCTGCTCAACATTAACAGTTGGGGGTGGTGGTGGCGGTGGCATTTCATTGTCGGACCCTTGACCCGATCTAACGGGTTCCAACACGGTCATCCTTCCTCTACCTCGACCACGACGACCACGTCCTCTAGAGCTCATTTTCTAGCGTCGAGATCTGATTAAGAAATTTTATGGATTAGTCATTGTTCCACTTATTTACCAGCGAAGGAGTTTTATGAAAAGGGATTTAAGAGTGGTTCTTTCGTATTCATACAAACACACAGTCTTTTCCATTCATTCATCTATTCATCAAACAAGTATGAACTTTCGTTCATTCAAAGAAACGTTATAGTTTTTGTTGTTGTTGTTTTCCACTACCCAGGGGTATTTTCGTAATTTTATCCTATAGGGGCATTTTCGTGATTTTTTAGAAGAAAAATGTTCCTTAGTGTTTTTGTCAAAAATTAATTTGAAAATTTCAAAGTCTCGGGGTAATTTGGAAAAATTTTGAAATCCAGGGGTATTTTGGTAATTTTTAACCTCAGGGGTATTTTGGTAATTTTTCACAAATCAAGGTAAATTTGTAAATTTAATAAATTAGGGGTATTTTGAAAGTTGTAAAACTTTGAGGGTTCTTTTCAAAAATTGTTCCTTCAAAAATGGGGATGTTGCAAAAAATTTTAGAAATCAAGGTCATTTTGATAATTTTGTAAGTCAGGGGCAATTTTGTAATTTTTCCAAAATCAAGGTATTTTGATATTTTACAAATTAGGGTTTTTGAATGTTTATAAAATAATGAAATTTTGGTAAAGCTATTGAGTAGTTTAACATTTTATAAACCAAGGGTGTTTTAGTAATTTCACCCCTAAGGGCATTTTTGTAATTTTTGCAAATCAGGAGTTTTTCAGAAAATGTTGTAAAAATAATTTTCTCAGATTTAAAAGAAAGTTTTAAAAGTTTGAAAAAACTAGGGTTTGTTGTTTTGTTCTCTCTTTTTTTTAAAACATGGCTAGTTCCCTTTCGGGTTTTAGTCATTATGTTTAGCCTATGACCGAGCCCTCTTGGTCAGGGTGAACCAAAGCTACGCACTAGGAAGGATTCGTGTGGAGAGGAGGTGAGTCACGCAGACTGCTTAAATACCAAGCTCCCACCGAAACCATTCCTAGACATGCGCACAGAGGTTGCCACACCACTGAGCCCTCTGAGTTAGGGTGAACCGAAGCTACGCACCAGGTAGGATTCCTGCGAAGAGGAGGTGAGTCACTAGGACTGCTTAAATACCAAGCTCTTCCGGATCCAATCCTAGACATGCGTACAGGGGTTACCACACCACTAGCTCAGTGACTTAGCCATAGGTTTGTTCAGTGCATTAAGTCTTATGTGGTTTTGTGTTTGAGTAGTCTAATCCTAGAGTTCAAGTTCCTATCATTCTATTCTACGTTCCATGCCTTTTCTACCCTTAAACAGTTCACGTAATCACACATATAGTTAGGGTACTTACCGGTGGATCATGGTCTGGAGACTTAGGTGCCATGCCGAAAACTTGCTTATTTTTCAAAGATAATCATTTGGCTCGCTTTGAAAACATTTTGGGCCTTAGCCCATAGGCCGAGAGTTTAAAACCTGGCTCTGATACCAAATTGAAACACCCCACACCCGGCCCATGAGCCTAAATCGGATCTGGTATGTTCCTAAAGTAAACCGGTTTCAAAGATTTTCGTTACTTAGAGAAAATTTGTAAAATATTTAGAAAAATATTGTTGTGGATTGGGCTTAGATTGGAAACCCATTTAATTAATCTTGTAAATCCAATTTTTATTAAGGTGACAAAATAATTTTTAGGGTTTATAAAAAAATATCGCTTTAACTTTAGTCATAAGTAGTTCGTAACATAATAGTTTAAAGTAAAGCAGAATAAGGAAAATCCACTGGGCCTTATGGCCTTATTACATCAAGTAAAACCCAAATATAAAAATTAAAGGTACTAAAAGAAATAGAGTCCAAATTACATAAAATCTTCAAATGAAGCATGGCCACCTCAAGGTCTACCGTCCTACCAAATCCTTGTTCATCACCTGAAAATATTTTCCACAACGGGGTGAGTCAACAGACTCAATGTGCACACAGTACTAACATTCAACAAATCAGGCATACATAAGAAAAGATGAGAGTAAAGCCTCTAACTCTCCTTCTTCAACAGAAATTACTAGGCCAAGAGTCATTGACTTGGCCACCACCCTTCCTTGCGATAATATTATCTCTTTTATTAAAGAATAAAAGTGTTTAATCCATCATTTATCTCCTCAATTAAAATCCTTTATTTATCACTTAATTTATCAAGTTTTAATGAAATAAAACTCCTCCTTTCTAGAAAATAGGTGCCATCCACCCTCTTACTTATGGAAGCAAAAATAAACCTTCATTATTTGCTTCCCAGTGACTCGAACTCAGGCCCATTTCCCTTGCACATGGCGCCATTTCCATAGGCCCTAAGTGACACCTTCAGGCCACTTTTCCAAGCCTGTTTGTGTGTCAAATTTCACCAACTTTTTCTTTTAAGGCCCTCTTGCCCTTATTTCCTATTTTGAACTTTAAAATTTGACATTCCTGCATCATTTCTAAGTTTCCTAAAATTTTCGATCGGCTCTGTAACTTGCCATTTTTCTTACAAGTTCAAGTTTCCAAAATGTTCAGGTTTCCAAAATGTTCAAGTTTCCAAAATGTTCAAGTTTCCAAAATGTTCAGGTTTCCATTTTCATGCATTTCCAGGTTTCCAAAAATATCAAAAATTTATTCTTAGTGCTTAAACTTGTCATTTCATACAATTAAACTGAAAATGCATAGGCCCTTTTCAGGATGTTACAACAACAATAGCTAATACCAAGAAACCAGAAACCACAAGAGGAAAAAACATATTGATCGAAACTATCATATCATAAGGGAGGTAATTGCAAACAAAATCGTAGATGTAGTCAAGGTCATATCCGATGATAACCTTACGAACCCGTTTACCAAGACTCTATTAGCTAAGAGTTTTGAGAAACACGTGAAGAGCATGTGAATATGGAACATGTCTCATCTACTTCACTAGGGAAAATGAGAGACTATTGGATCTGGTGCACTAAGTGTAGTTGTAACACCCTGAACCAGGCCTAAAAGTTTAGACCGAATCTCAGATTTACATTGATCACCGAAGTGATCGTAGGTAATTTTTTTTCAAAACAAGACATCATCTCAATCAAAACATTTAATCGTTTAAATTTAGCCCATAAGTAGTTACAGATAAGTTTATTATAAATAGGGATTAAATGAACAAATAAAAATTAAGACGGAACTTGTAATAGCTCGATTTAGGACCTAGTCGGGATAGTGGTGCGAGGCCACGAACCCGATGTGAAATTATGAGTTTTCCAGGTTTATGCCATGTTTGCATGCTAGTATGAAAGTTTTGTTAAGCAATTTTATTAAGTTGAGGTCAATTGGTCCAAAAAGGACTAAATTGCAAAAGTTGTAAAATATGAGTTTCTAGAAGCTTTTTGTATGAAATAGCTTTAGAATAATAATTATGAGCCCTCAAATAGCAATTTACCCAAAATTTTATTTTTGGACAAAAATTGGCCTTGAGATGGTGTTATAGAAATTTTTAGGGATAAGGGCATTTTGGTCATTTAGGAATTAAATGATTTAAATAGGAAAAAGATGAGAAAAATCTACTCATCTTCTTCCCCTATTGCTGAAAATTTGAAGGAAGCCATAGCTAGGGTTCTTTAATTTTTCAATCTTGCTAGTAAGTGCTCCTAAGCTCGGTTTTTGATATTCTTCGTATTTTCAAAGTTCTCGTATTATGAATTAGCCATTTTTAGCTATTAAATGAGCTAAGATGCATGTCCAAAAATTCTACCCTTGAATGACATGCTTGTTAAATGATTTTTTATGGAAGTTTAAGAGAGTTTGATGTTAGATAAACATTTTTTCCTTAATGAATTTCATGAAAAATTGGTAGTCGGACCATTTTGTAACAGTTATAAAATTGGTCATACCTACTAGAAATAGTGAGAATTGATGATTGTTATAGTAGAGAAAATGATTCAGCTAAGCATGAATTTTAAGAAAGTTGCATGAAAATCATATTACGAGCCTAGGGGCAAAAGTACAAATATTAGAAAGTATAGGGGCAAAAAGTAATTTTGCCAAAGTATGAGTTATGAGTCAATTTAGTCAATATGGTTTTTAAATGATCTATTTATGATTATAGATCAAGAAAAATGGAGCCCGGATCAAAATCGAGGCAAGAACAAAGTCGAGGACTAAATTGCACATCTACATACATTTTGTATATTGAGGTAAGTTTGTATGATTTTTAAGCTTTATGATTATTATCATTAAATTGCTTAATATGATGTACAATAATCGTATGAAATGATCATGTTATGTTCAATCAAGAAATCATAATGATAAGTACAAGCAAGTCCCGATTGAAGATGAATTTCCCAAGATACTCGATCTACCACACAAAAAATCATGTAAGTCCAAGGCAAGCTTAGCATTGATCAACTTAGTAAGTAAGTTATCATGTAAGTCCAAGGCAAGCTTGGCATTGATCAAGTTAGTAAGCAAGTTATCATGTAAGTCCAAGGCAAGCTTGGCATTGATCAAGATATCATGTAAGTCCAAGGCAAGCTTGGCATTGATCAAGTTAGTAAGCAAGATATCATGGAAGTCTAAGACAAGCTTGGCATTGATCAAGTTAGTAAGCAAGTTATCATGTATGTCCAAGGCAAGCTTGGCATTGACCAAGTTAGCAAGCAAGTTATCATGTAAGTCCAAGGACTCAAGCTTGGCATTGAGTATGATATCAAGAGCAAGACTTCACATAAGTCCATGTCAAGACATGGCCTTGAAACCAAGATGAGATAACCCATGTAAGACCATGTCTAGGATATGGCTTTGGCATCATATTATGTGGGAAGAGATTTAGTATCCTCGGTTATTCACAGAAATTCATCGGGCAAATGAGTAAGCTAAAAGAAGATAGCAAGTAAGCTAAGAAAGTAAAGTTAGTATCAAGATGAAGTTAGATGAAGTTGAGCAATGAGAAAGTAGATATCATGATTGTTGTTATTATAGTATACTAATCAATGTGATCAAGTGATACAGGTATCATGGTTACCTTACAAGTATGATAATAGTAAGTGTCATGAGACATGTAAGAATCTATATGAGTAAGTAAGCTCTTTAGCTAAAATTCATAATACCATTGTTTATGTGAAATGGTTTATATTAAGCAATGATGATGCTATGAGTTGTTACATGCAAACTTACTAAGCTATATGCTTACGTTATGATTCTTTCTTTCTACACAGTCCCGCCAAGCTAATTTGTGGATCATTAAAGTCGGAGCTCGCAACACACTATCAACTCTTATTTTGGTATAGCCAAGTTACTTTACTAAATATGGCATGTATAGGAAACATTCATTTTGTGGACATGTTTTAAGAAAAGCCTTTGTAAAGGCTATCAAGTTTATTATTCTTTTGTATATGGCTAAGTGATTGGCCAAATTTGACTAAGCATGTATGTTTATTGAGATCAATGAAGCATGTAGTATTATTCATAAAATTGGGTTGTTATTGCATCGTTGAATTGTGTATGGATATGATCTTTATTTCAGGGTGGCTAACGGCTTGGTAAATAGCCTGTAAATGCCCACACGGTTGGACACACGGGCGTGTGTCAAGACCGTGTTAACCCTACACCTTAGTATTATTAATCATAATAGGCCACGAGCAAATCCTACGGCCGTGTGTGTATGCCGTGTAAGATACACGATTTGGACATGGGCGTGTTCCCAGACCGTGTTGATTTAGTCAGTATATCAAGGATTAGTACACGGTCTAAGCCCATGGGCGTGTCATGGCCATGTGGAAATAGTCAGTAGCTCCCTACGGTTTGAGGGCATGGGCGTGCTTAAAGGTACACAGGCGTGTTCCCAAGTTACACGGGCGTGTGAACCCTGCTTCAAAAATGAGTTATTTAATTTTAATTCTAAAATTTTTCTGACATGAGTTAAAGGCCTCGTAGGCCCTTGTTATATGTGTTGACTAAGAAAGTGAGGTTTTTAAGTTGGAACAAAATTTTATAGCCCGTAAGTACATGTTTCAATAAGTTCAATCATAGTAATGTCTCGTATCTAGACCCAGTATCAGTCTTGGGTGCGAGGTGTTACATTTAGTGGTATCAGAGCTACGGTTTAGTCGGTTCTAGGACTAACGTAGCACGAGCATAAGTCAAGCTATACATGCCATACGTAAGAATGTTTTTATAATGATAGTGTGACGACTCCTGACGACTTAAATTATGTTTATACATATAATAAATGGATCCCGAATGAGCTAAGGCGGATGATGTAGAAAGTAACGCACCAGCTCCCGTGAAGGGACGGTACCGCATGAGAATGAGAATAGACCCACTACGGTGAGTCAAGAAGGAGGAGGAGAAGAGGCTAGAGAAACCTTCCTCTATATGATGGATGCCTGGTACACGGAGTTCGTTCGAGCGAACCCGAATGCACAACCCCCTCCACCCCCGCCTATTCCACAACCTACTCCAGTAGCCCCTCAGTTAGTAGAGGTGGTAAGAGGAGGTAAACCTCCAATTGATAGGATCAGGAAGCATGGGCAGAAGAATTTCGAGCTAGAAAAGATGATGATCCAGAAAGAGCTAAGTTCTAGTTAGAAAATACCATCAGAGTATTTAACGAACTGTCCTGCACTCCTGAGGAATGCATGAAGTGTGTAGTCTCTCTCTCAAAAGATTCTGCTTACCAATGGTGGAACACCCTTGTGTCGGTGGTACCAAGGGAAAGGATTTCATGGGAATTCTTCCAAGAAGAGTTTAAGAAAAGGTATATCAGCCAGAGGTTTGTAGACCAGAAGAGGAAAGAATTTCTAGAGCTGAAGCAAGGCAAGATGTCAGTAACCGATTATGAGAGAGAGTTTGTACGACTCAGCAAGTACGCTAGTAAATGTGTGTCCACTGAGGCCATTATGAGTAAAAGGTTTAAAGATGGTTTAAATGAGGACATTAAGATGGTTGTTGCTGTCCTCTAATTAAAAGAATTTGTTGTGCTAGTGGAAAGGGCTTGCAAAGCCGAAGAACTAGTAAAAGAGAAGAAGAAATTTGAAATGGAGTCTCGCAATTCTAGAAAGAGATAGTGGAACAAGTCGTTCCAATCATCATCCAAGAAGTCAAGAGATTTTCCAGCTCGATCAGCTACTTCCACTGGATTTTCAAGAAAGGATAAGAGTAAGCAATATTTGGAAAATAAAGCACAGATGACTTCAATTGCAAGTGTTGGGAATTTTAGACCTGATAGACCAGAATGTCCACAATGTGGCAGACGCCATTTGGGAGAATGCCGAGCACATGAAAATGCATGTTTTAGATGTGGTTCCCAAGACCATTTCATAAAGGATTTTCCAGAGATGACTAAAGAAGAGAGAACTCAGAACCCGATATCCGGGAGTATGGTCAGAGGGAGACCGCAGAGGAAACCGGGAAGAAAGGCAAGTGGAAGAGGTAACCCCAGAGAGCAGACCGCGAGACCCGAGGGTAGAGCGCCTACAAGGACTTATGTCATTTACACTCGCGAAGAGGCATCTTCCCCTGATGTTATTACGGGTACCTTTTCTCTTTACAATACCAAAATTATTGCTTTAATAGACCCCGGATCCATACACTCTTACAATTGCAAGAAATTAGTACCCGGTTTGGGTGTACCTATAGATACCACAGAATTTGTGATTAAAGTGTCTAGTCCTTTAGGCAAGAGTATGTTAGTTGATAAAGTTTGTAAAGATTGTCTATTAATGATTAGAGGTCATTACTTTAAAGCAAATCTTATGTTGTTACCTTTTGATGAATTCGACCTCATTCTTGGTATGGACTGGTTGACTACTCATAATGTAATTGTAAATTATGGCAAGAAATACATTGAGATGAGGTGTGAGAATGGGGATACTCTTCATGTAGAATCAGATGAGTAAGGTAGAAACGTCGGTAATAATTTCTCATATTATGGCGCAGAGATATCTAAGAAAATTGTATGAGGCATTTTTAGCCTTTGTATTGAATGATAAAGAGATAGAGTTAAAGATTGAATCAGTGCCGATAGTATGTGAGTATGTGGATGTTTTTCCTGAGGAATTACCATGATTACCACCAGTTAGAGAAGTTGAGTTCAGCATTGAGCTAACTCCCGATACTGTACCAATATCCATTACTCCTTATAAAATGGCTCCAACAGAGTTGAAAGAGTTGAAGTTACAGTTACAAGAGTTGACAGAAAAAGGCTTTGCAAGATCAAGTTGTTCACCATGGGGCCTCCAGTTTTGTTTGTAAAAAAGAAAGATGGCACCATGAGATTATACATTGATTACCGTCAGCTTAATAAAGTGACAGTGAAGAACAAGTTCCCATTACCTAGGATCAACGATTTGTTTGATCAATTGAAAGGAGTGGCTGTGTTCTCCAAAATAGACTTAAGATCAGGGTACTACCAGCTTAGAGTGAAGGATTCAGACGTATCCAAGATTGCCTTTTGAACAAGATATGGGCATTATGAATTTTTAGTCATGCCTTTTGGGTTGACCAATGCTCCTACGGTATTCATGGATTTAATGAATCGCATTTTCAGACCATACCTTGACAAGTTTGTAGTCATTTTTATTGATGACATACTGATTTATTCCCGAGACGAGGATGAACATGTTGATCATCTACGGATAGTTTTACAGACTCTTCGAGAAAATTAGTTGTATGCCAAATTCAGTAAAAGTGAATTTTGGCTCAAGGAAGTGAGATCCCTGGGACATATTGTCTCGAGAGATAGAGTCCGAGTAGATCCAAGTAAGATCTCGACTATAATAGGTGAAACCATCGAAGAACATCACCGAGATTAGAAGTTTTCGGGCCTAATGGCTACTATAGACGATTTATCAAAGGGTTTTTATGATTGCAACCCCGAGGACTAAATTGCTACTGAAGAACGTGAAGTTTGAGTGGTCGGAAAGATGCAAACAAATTTTTGAGAAGTTGAAAGCAATCTTGATGAAGCTCAGCTTTAGTACAACTCGAGGCAGGGAAAGAATTCATAATTTATAGCGATGCATCCTTAAATGGATTAGTCTGTGTACTCATGCAAGAAGGCAAGGTAATTGCTTATGCCTCAAGACAGTTAAAACCTCATGAGAAGAATTATCTGACGCATGACCTAGAATTGGCCACCATAGTCTTCATTGAAGATTTGGAGACACCATTTATATGGTGAACGATGTCGGATTTTTACCGATCACAAAAGTTTGAAATACTTGATGACTCAGAAAGAGTTGAACTTAAGACAACGAAGATGGTTAGAGTTTATAAAAGACTATGAGTTGGTCATTGATTACCATCCTGGAAAGGCGAACGTGGTCGTCGATGCTTTAAACAGAAAATCCCTATTTGCCTTGAGAGCATTGAATTCAAAAATATCTTTATCCGATGATGGTTCTATTTTAGCTGAGTTGAGAGCTAGACAAATGTTCCTTTAAGAGATCTTTGAAGCTAAGAAATAAGATAGTAAGTTGCAAGTCAAGAGAGCTCAATACGAGTCAGATGCTGAATCGACTTTCGGATTAACTCTGATGGATACTTGATGCTCAGAGATAGAGTTTGTGTTTCGAGAAAAGAGGAGCTTATTCAGAAAGTTTTGCACGAGGCACATAACGGATGTTTATCTGTACATCCGGGTAGCACCAAGATGTATAATGATCTAAAGCAATAGTATTGGTGGCCGAAAATGAAGAAAGACATTTCAAAATTTGTTATCAAGTGCATGATTTGTCAGCAAGTAAAAGCTGAACATCAAGTACCTTCGGGTTTACTTCAACCTATCTTGATTCTCGAGTGGAAATGGGACCGTATCACTATGGATTTCGTAACGGGTTTACCGTTGTCTCCGAGCAAGAAAGATGCTATTTGGGTAGTAGTTGATAGACTCATGAAGTCAGCCCACTTTATACCTGTACGAGTGGATTACTCCTTAGACAAGTTGGCAAACTTGTATGTTTCAGAAATAGTAAGACTTCATGGAGTTCCCTTATCGATCATATCGGATAGAGATCCGAGATTCACATCCAGATTCTAGAAGAAGCTACAAGAAGCTTTGGGTACAAAATTGAGTTTTAGCACCGCTTTTCACCCTCAGACTGACGGTCAGTCAGAAAGGTTAATTCAAGTGCTCGAGGACATGCTCAGATGTTGTGTTTTGGAATTCCAAGGCAGTTGGGAAAAGTTTCTCCCATTGGTAGAATTCGCCTAAAATAATAGCTTTCAGTCGAGCTTAAAAATGGTACCTTATGAGGCCCTATATGGGCGTAAGTGCAGAACTCCCTTCTTTTAGACTGAACTCAAGGAAAACCAAATTCACGGGGTTGATTTGGTTAAAGAAGCTGGAGAGAAAGTGAAAGTAATTCGAGAATGTTTAAAAGTCGCCTCAAGCATGTAAATCCTATTCGATTTAAAGAAAAGAGATCGAGTACCAAGTTGGGGATAAATTATTTATGAAAGTATCACCATGGAGAAAAGTTCTCAGATTTGGCCGTAAAGGCAAGTTAAGCCCACATTTCATTGGACCTTACGAGGTTACGGAGAGAATTGGGCCGGTAGCTTACCGTTTGGCTTTGCCATTAGAATTAGAGAAGATACATGATGTGTTTCATGTGTCAATGTTACGACGCTATAGATCAGACCCTTCGCATGTAATTACCCCTTCGAAAATAGAGATTCGTCCCGACATGACTTATGGTGAAGAACCAGTCAAGATTTTGGCTCGGAAAGTTAAGCAACTAAGAAATAAGAGTATTGCCTTAGTAAAGGTATTGTGGAAAAGGCACGGAATTGAAGAAGCTACATGGGAATCAGAAGAGAGTATGAGAAATCAGTATCCAAACCTTTTAATTTAGGTAAGATTTTCGAGGGAACGAGGTGAAAATCTAGGTTTATGCCTTGCATGCTAGTAGAATTTTGTTAAGCAATTTAGGACCTAGTCGGGATAGTGGTGTAAAATATGAGGCCATGAACTTTAGAATAATAAATAGAGGTGAAATTATTTGGACAAAATTGGCCTTGAGATGGTGTTATTGAAATTTTTAGTGATAAGGGCATTTTGGTCATTTAGGAATTAAATGATTTAAATAGGAAAAGATGAGAAAATCTACTCATCTTCTTCCCTATTGCTAGAAAATTTGAAGGAAGCCATAGCTAGGGTTCTTCAATTTTCAAGCTTGCTAGTAAGTGCTCCTAAGCTCGGTTTTGATATTCTTCGTATTTTCAAAGTTCTCATATTATGAATTAGCCATTTTTAGTTATTAAATGAGCTAAGATGCATGTCCAAAAATTCTACCCTTGAATGACATGCTTGTTAAATGATTTTTTATGGAAGTTTAAGAGAGTTTGATGTTTGATAAACATTTTTTCCTTAATGAATTTCATGAAAAATAGTAGTCGGACCATTTTGTAACAGTTATAAAATTGGTCATACCTACTAGAAATAGTGAGAATTGATGATTGTTATAGTAGAGAAAATGATTCAGCTAAGCATGAAGTTTAAGAAAGTTGCATGAAAATCATATTACGAGCCTAGGGGCAAAAGTACAAATATTAGAAAGTATAAGGGTAAAATAGTAATTTTGCCAAAGTATGAGTTATGAGTCAATTTAGTCAATATGGTTTTTAAATGATCTATTTATGATTATAGATCATGAAAAATGAAGCCCGGATCGAAACCGAGGCAAGAACAAAGTCGAGGACTAAATTGCACATCTACATACATTTTGTATATTGAGGTAAGTATGTATGATTTTTAAGCTTTATGATTATTATCATTAAATTGCTTAATATGATCTACAATAATCGTATGAAATGATCATGTTATGTTCAATCAAGAAATCATGATGATAAATACAAGCAAGTCCCGATTGAAGATGAATTTCCCAGGATACTCGATCTACCACACAAGATATCATGTAAGTCCAAGGCAAGCTTGGCATTGATCAACTTAGTAAGCAAGTTATCATGTAAGTCTAAGGCACTTGGCATTGATCAAGTTAGTAAGCAAGATATCATGTAAGTCCAAGACAAGCTTGGCATTTATCAAGTTAGTAAGCAAGTTATCATGTAAGTGCAAGGCAAGCTTGGCATTGATCAAGTTAGCAAGCAAGTTATCATGTAAGTCCAAGGACTCAAGCTTGGCATTGAGTATGATATCAAGAGCAAGACTTCACATAAGTCCATGGTAAGACATGGCCTTGAAACCAAGATGAGATAACCCATGTAAGACCATGTCTAGGATATGGCATTGGCATCATATTATGTGGGAAGAGATTTAGTATCCTCGGTTATTCACAGAAATTCATCGGGCAAATGAGTAAGCTAAAAGAAGATAACAAGTAAGCTAAGAAAGTAAAGTTAGTATCAAGATGAAGTTAGATGAAGTTGAGCATTATTCATGTTGTGAATGAGAAAGTAGATATCATGATTGTTGTTATTATAGTATACTAATCAATGTGATCAAGTGATACAGGTATCATGGTTACCTTACAAGTATGATAATAGTAAGTGTCATGAGACATGTAAGAATCTATATGAGTAAGTAAGCTCTTTAGCTGAAATTCATAATACCATTGTTTATGTGAAATGGTTTACATTAAGCAATGATGATACTATGAGTTGTTACATGCAAACTTATTAAGCTATATGCTTACGTTATGATTCTTTCTTTCTATGCAATCCCGCCAAGCTAATTCGTGGATCATTAAAGTCGGAGCTCGCAACACACTATCAACTCTTATTTTGGTATAGCCAAGTTACTTTACTAAATATGGCATGTATAGGAAACATTCATTTTGTGGACATGTTTTAAGAAGAGCCTTTGTAAAGGCTATCAAGTTTATTATTCTTTTGTATATGGCTAAGTGATTGGCCAAATTTGACTAAGCATGCATGTTTATTGAGATCAATAAAGCATGTAGTATTATTCATAGAATTGGGTTGTTATTGCATCGTTGAATTGTATATGGATATGATCTTTATTTCAGGGTGGCTAACGGCTTGGTAAATAGCCTGTAAATGCCCACACGATTGGACACACAGGCGTGTGTCAAGACCGTGTTAACCCTGCACCTTAGTATTATTAATCATAATAGGCCACGGGCAAATCCCATGGCCGTGTGTGTATGTCGTGTAAGACACACGGTTTGGACATAGGCGTGTTCCCAGACCGTGTTGATTTAGTTAGTATATCAAGGATTAGTACACGGTCTAAGCCCATGGGCATGTCATGGCCATGTGGAAATAGTCAGTAGCTCCCCACGGTTTGAGGGCATGGGCATGCTTAAGGGTACACGGGCGTGTTCCCAAGTTACACGGGCGTGTGAACCCTGCTTCAAAAATGAGTTATTTGATTTTTATTCCGAAAGTTTTCTGACATGAGTTAAAGGCCTCGTAGGCCCTTGTTATATGTGTTGACTAAGAAAGTGAAGTTTTTAAGTTGGAATGAAATTTTATAGCCCGTAAGTACATGTTTCAGTAAGTTCAAGCATAGTAATGTCTCGTATCCACACCCAGTATCGGTTTTGGGTGCGAGGTGTTACAGAACTTGTACCACAATTTTATAAAAACCTTACAGTTCAAAATCTGAATGACAAAATAGAAACTGAAAATATAGCTTATTCTGAATTTTTCCCCAAGACTGTCCGAGACCTCCGCGCACCAATTCCAGCGTCAAAATTCTAGAAAGGTACCTGGAAGAGAAACACTAAGAGGGAGTGAGCTACTCGAGCTCAGTGTGAGATTGAAACAAAACATGAGACAGAAGAAATATGAATTTTAAATCAGTAGCGCAGCAGATCCGAAAATACTCATAGAGTCAGGAAACATTCTTGGGACTAATGTCCCAACAGAACACAACAATCAGAGCACACCAAGTACACCAAAACTCAACACAAGTGCTGTGCAGACAAATAGAATACTGACAAGCAATATTACAGTCAAAACTCATAGACAGATGCGGATGAAATGTAGTCAAGTGATAGAACCCACCCATCCAACTAACACACCTCTCCGTCCCCGATCACACCCCCATAAGAGCTGTTTAAGCTCAACCAACCGAATCACACCATGTAGGACCTCGTAGATCTATCCAACCCTACACACCAAATATGTGGACCAAGCCACTCAAATATTAATACGTAGCAGAGCTGGCGTATGTGTTGTATAGTGCAATGTGGTAATTCGCTGTACAGTCCTCTTGCAGTTATACCGCTAGATCAAAATATAGTATCCAGCAAAGCTGACGCACATGTAGTACAGTGCGATAAATTATCGTACAAATATGTTGCAATAAAACTATCACATCAGAATAGAATTTGACTCCCTTCACTTCACAATCCAACCTAAAACGCTATGCAAGTGTATGTATGTATGTATACATTAACACAGAAAACAAAGAGCACATCCACAGACAGTCAGATAGAAACAAATATGTACACACACCTAGCTAACTGGGTTCAGAGTCAGACATCTCACACAAAAATTAAAGATATCACATAGGCCGTAACCCAAATCAAAGTCTTAATTACCCTTTCTAAGGCTTAGCCAAGGGTTGAAACACACAGACCTACAAACAAGTCATAAATCAACATAATACAAAAATTTGGCAAGGTAGGACCACATGGCCATGTGCCATGGCCGTGTGGGGGTCTACACGCCTATGTGGAGGCCACACACACCCGTGTGAAGGCCCTACACGCCCGTGTGGAGAGGCACACGCCCGTGTGGAGGGGGCACACGCCCGTGTGAATAGCGCGTGTAACTCACGGTCCAAAAGTGCTAAAAATTAAGAACAGATGAGACACGGCCATGTGAGGATCTCAGTAACGCCCCAAAAATCTTTAATATTTATTTTCGTATGTTTGTGACACAATTGTATGTCTACTTCAGTGGTTAAGTGTTTTGGGAAATGTCTGAGAGGTCCCAAGTTCAAGTATTAACTTGGGGAAATTTTTGTTTTTAAATGAATAAACCCCTATCCCTAATCAGTAGGCTTATAAATAAATGTTGGTAAAACATGTCAGAATGGGCCTGCTGGTCTGATGGATAAGTGGAGTGTCATTATGCTAGAGGTATTGGGTTAGTGCTATAGCAAGAGTATTATTTCTGCTAAGTGGTGCCGTGTAGTGTTTGAACTCAACTGAAATGCCAAAGTGGTAGGTGTGTAGTAGGAAGTGTGGAGAGAAAATTAAGGGATTTTGATAGTGGGAGTGATTGCACAGTTTTAGGATAAATTTGAGGGATTGAGGGATCAATTTTTTTTCCCAAATTTCCTCAAAGTTTCTAACGTTTTGCTCTCTCCCTCCCTTGCTTCATCTTTTTTTTTACATGCTTTTCCGTTCTTTATCTCTACCCACTGCAGAAACTCTACCTTTCCTTATCCTCTTTTCTCACTTTTCTTCTTTGGTTTCCCTTATTTCTCCCCTTTTGCTCCTGAGTGCATTTCATTCTTCTCTTTTGTGCAAACGTTATCCACTCGTACGATAAGTGGTAAGTTGTTGACATTGTTTTGATTGATTAATTTTTGGTAAAGTAACTACGGGGTTCTAGCATCAACATATCGTGTGGATTGAGGCTTCCTTCGTACTATTTCTTAGCAAGTCGATTAGAAACCTTGTAGTAAGTGTTCATTACTTTTTAGAGGAGTCCGTTGGTTTCGAGATTTGTTGTTTTATTGTAAAGAAAGATTGATTGTGGTGTTGGATTAGTCAATTGTAGGTATTGAAGTGCTCAGGAGGGCTTAGGTATCGAAAAAACTACAGATGTGTAAACACAACTCTACAAACAGAAAATCGGCAAAAAGCCGAAAAGTGAGACTGTCGACACCACACGGGCGTGTGGCCGCTCGTGTGGTAGGCCGTCTGATCAGAAACGGGCATGTGATTGACAAGGCAGGCCATGTGCGATTCATGGGCCTGGCCAAATTGGGCTGTGTAGGCCCCACAAAAGTGTGGGCCCCACACAGGCATGTGAGATTATTGGGCAGGCCGTGTGATCCACACGGCTAAGGCCATTTTGGGCCTTATGGGCCAGACGAGTGTGTAGGCCCATATGGGCAAATTACATGGGCTTGTGGGCCCATTTTCACTGTTTTGACTGCTAAGGTTGCACGGGTCGCCCGAGTCAACTATGGACCTACTATAGGGTCGGTAAGATTACTTGGATGCCTAATTGACTGAATAACTGTTATATCCATGTACTTTATATATATATATATGTATGATCATATTGTGATCATCTTTGTTAAAAGCATCTTGAATACATATATGATACCATGATTTGGCATGACATAATTGTATGATGCATTGCATGGGGATGGGTTTATATGGATCGGAGGAAATGTACTGAAAGGCTTCGAGCCTAACTTACTGGCAGCTCAGCTGCAAACTACTGTCTAGTGCCGCAATGAGTACTACTTGGAGTGTAGGGATGAGAGCAGGGGCAAAGCCAGGGGCAGCATGGGCCTCGGCCCCCCTAAAATGTAAAATTACTATTTAGGCCCTTAAATTTTTTTAAAAATTTTAAATTAGTAAGGTAAAATTGTACTTTGGCCCCCTAAAATTATAAATATTCGATTTAATCCTTTATAAATTATAAAGATATAAACTATAAAAAATTAAAATTTCATCCGACCCCCCTAAAAAATTGTTCTGGCTTTACCCCTAGATGAGTGGGTTGATTATATCCCCACATGGAGTGTAGGGTTGGACGGAGATGGAGTGTAGAGGCTGGCTAGGTAGGACTTGTATACTGCATATTGTGGTACTGTACTGATTACTGATACTGTAATGGGCCAAGGCCCAATTGCATGACTACCTCTGTACTGAGATGGGCTAAAGCCCAAACTGATACTGTCACTGATTCTGAATAGAGCCTAGGCCCAGACTGTGATTGCCTTCTGTTTGTCTATTTGTGCTATCTGGGATTACACACTGAGTTTTCGTAAACTCACCCTTCTATTTTAACTGTACAGGTAATCCCCAATCATAGGCAGATCGGTGTGGCGGAGGACTCAACGGTGGCCACATGACCCATTTCGTTCTATTTTAGTACTTAATTATAATTTTAGTTTTATTTTGGGGTATTTTACTGTAATAATGGCCTTTTTGGATTTTCATGGTTAATTTGGGATTTCTATTATTTTGATTTACAACTGCTAATAGTAGGGTTAATCGAGTTTTCAAAATGAATCAAATGTTTTAACAAAATACACTCAAACGCAAACTGATTTAAAAAGTTTCCGCGATAAGTGACATTTTGAAAATTAATATCGTTTTGAAAGAGAATACTTTTGTGATAATGAACTACGTTTTGAAAATGAACGATGCATCCTAGAATTAACATAAGTTTTTGTAATGAGGCTAATTCGAAAAGATGTTTTTACGACAACTCATTTATTTCCAAAACACTACCATGTGACATCGCCAAGATTCGGTCATAATGTCTAGGTCAGGTTTGGGATGTTACAATCTCACACGCCCATGTGAGACACATGCCTGTGCGACTAGGCCGTGTGGTACCAAAAATCATCAAAAACCTTAAATTCCCAAACACACACGCCCGTGTACCCAGGGACACGACCATGTGAAAATCGACTAATTTCCCCAAATCTACCACATGGTCGTGCGGCACCTAATCTTGCCCAAAAACCCTAATTCCTAATTCCACACGGCCATGTGAACAGGCACACGCCCATGTGGCCACCTATATGGTTACGAAACTACTCTAAAATAACTTAGAAAACATGAATTCTGACATCAAATGATCCTTAACCTCTAACAATGCAGAAACACACCTAACCAGTCAAATTTTTATGCAAAACGACAACAATTGACACTTCAAATGATAACTTCAGAAACCCACAAACCATGTCGAAACTTACAGAACCAAATCAGAATTTCGTCAATAATCAAAAAGGAAAATTTTTCGAACCCACACCTGTTTTGTGATCTACAACGCTCCGACACAGCTTTGATTACGAGAAAACGACTCTCCAAAATTCCCCAACAAACCAATCTCAAGAGAAAATAATGGAAAACCAAGGAAAAAGAACCCAAGAAAGGAAGAACCAAATAAAAATGTCCAGTAGCAATATAATAAGTAAAAAAATAGTAATAAATAAAATAATATAAAATTAAACAAAATAAGTAGCTATTAATAACTTAAAACAAGAATAAATAAAATGTTTATCCAAAATGCCCACACAAGGACTTGACCTTAGAACCTCAAGGTATTCTAACACTCACACAACCACCAGACCAGCATACTCGTTCTGACACCTAAACGCACAGTAAAACACATTAGCGTAACCTTCTCACTGATCATAACCACAAAACCTCAAATCTTTTAGTCCCAAAATTCAGGGTGTTACAATAGTATATTCATTTGTAAACTTGTAATTTTTTTCAAATAGATTGGCTTATAAAATAATTCATTGACTATATTAATATATTTTGTATAATGTCCTCATGTGGTTTTTCCATGCAAACAAAAATAAAAGAAAATATTGATTCATTGGTTTGCTAAAGTTTAAACTAATATTAAGCGGTATTACGTAGTCAAATCATAATATGAAAATACAACTTGTACTAGTAGAAAAATCTAAACATGTCCTTAGTCTAATCGAAAATAAGCAAACCGATTTAAAGACTAATATGTCGTCTATCAAGTCCAATTTGGGAGATTTCTTGTCTTGGGCATTAGAGTAAATGACTCCTGGAAGATAAAGACTTAGATGTGATTAACTAGAATGATAGTACATCGGACTAGACCCAAGGAGAATAGATCCTTAATTCATTTATAGATTTATTCACTTCTGACATTCACAGTATGACATACCATAATCCTAAGTGAATGACGGACTATGCATGCATGACTTGTATACTTTGATGTAAGTAAAAGCCTGAGTTCAAATAGATAAGGAATAAGAAGTTGGTGCGTTGGGTATACGACTTTCGCAATATGCAACGTCATTCATAATAATGGAATTCATAGCCCAAGATATGGTTAAATGATATTCTCTCATTTACATTACATGATAGATGATAAGTAAACATAGCCATGGGTGATTCGTCTTTGTAATGAATGACTTGATTACTATTTGATAGTAATTGACTTTTCATGATGATGATGTAATGGTCACTATGAGATAAAATAGGATCATATTGGGAGAACAATTTTATTCCAAAGAGATTAAGGATATCCTATGAAGGTAACACACTTATGACAAGGTCATTGGACGAGTATTAATCGAGTTTCTTTTGTAATGGTATGTCATTAGGGAGAGCTCAGTCATGATACTATAGTGGAATGACTTCGTGACTAAACGAGATTATAATTAATTAGAGAAAAGCTAAAACTTAATTATAAATCATTTGAGCCCTAACTACATATGCCAAATTGGTCCCTCCACTAGCTCATTGAAACTGGAAATGAATTGCATGTTGAATCAAATGAACAGAAATGGTTAGAAAAGGTAAAGTTAGATAAATGGGAAACATTCGAAAATAAATGTAGTTTTCTCTAAATAGAAATAAACTGAAAAATTATCTATGGTTTTTTGAATTATTAATTAATTAATTAATTAATTGAATTTCAAAAATGAAATTAAATTAATTGGTCATAGTGGATCATTGAATGTAGAAATATTGAATATATTTTCTCATAGATTTTTTCTGATAAAGCTACAATGATTTTAACATAATTGGAGTTAGATTGAGAAAATTATTTAATTGGTAAATTAATGTATAATGTTTATTTTGGAAAATAAAAAAAAAACATTTATTGGGTTGGATTGAATTATAAAGTACTGGTTAAATGTCCAAGAAGTACTTATAATTGGACCCAATACAGGGAGACCCAAAAGCCCATTATGCTAAATACATGGGATTACAAACCCTAGTATATTTAATTGTTGAAAAAATCCAGGTTTGAAAATGGTTTTCTTGTACAACAAAAATTAAAATTTTGAAAACCGACCCAGTTTGTGATATTTATAGCAATAAACCTTAACTGAATCCGTACTTGTGTTTCGAATTAAAAGATGTTCATTATTCCCAGATTTCAACCAAATGATCTTCTCTGCTATTCTCGTACCACGAACTGCTTCGAATGTGAGCTCAAACCAATTGAATCGAAACACAGAACTAGAAAAAGTTCTCTCCTTTTAGGGTGAAAATGAAAATTCTCTCTTTTTAATAGAAAGCGATAAAATTGTTATTTCAAAAAAATATATGTAATAGTTGATAATAAATTCTCTCTATTTTTCGGTAGAATAACAGTCTTTCAAAATTGTGTTAATAGCTATACTAGTGTCATCTATTTATAAGAAGAGAAGGTAGAACCCCTGTTGAGTTGGATTAGTTTATTTCAAATAGAAAAACAACATCCTACTTAGAATAAGATTAGGGTGGACGGCACACCCTAGTATTCCTACTAGGGTTGTCACCCCTTCATGTCCATAAGGGGTTTTTGGGCTTCTCTCACATCAGCTCCAATTACGAGTACTTCCTAGGCCTTTTTGACCCAGTACTTTGTAATGTGATCAATACGATTTCAATTTTTCTATTTCCTAAAATAAACTTTAATATTTATATATAAAAAAATTTTCTCATCCCTATTTTACCCATTGTAAAATTTTAACGATTTTATCTCTGGTCTAATTTTGATGATTTTAACCCTGGTAAAATTTTGAGAAAATATGTTCAATATTCAAAACTCAACATGTTTATTATGATTGAATGGTTTATTTTCATTTTCGGACTTCAAAATAGTTCAAAAACATAAACTCATTCTTTCGATAATTTTTTAAGTAATTCATATAGGATTGAAAATGGATCATTTTCATTTCCATTTTCATTTTTGGAAACTACATTAATTTCCAAATAATCCCATTTCTCTATTTTGGAGAAAACCATAATCATTCTTGAATGTTTCTCTTTTCTATTTTCCTATTCATTTCGCTCATTTCTATTCAAACACGCAATTCATTTCTGGTTTCAACGAGCTAACAAAGTGGCTGATTGGACATATGTAATTGGGGATCAAATGATTTATAATTAAGTTTCAGCTTTTCGCCTATTAATTATAGACTCATTTAGTCACAAAGTCATTCCATTATAGTATCATGACTGAGCTCTCCCTAATGACATACCATTACGAAAGCAACAACTTAGTGCTCGTCCAATGACCTTGTCGTGAGTGTATTACCCTCATAAGGTATCCTTGATCTCTTTGGGATAATATCCATTCTCCAAATATGATATTATTTTATCTCATGGTAACCATTACATCTTCTTTCATGAAAAGTCAATCACTATCAAATAGTGATCAAGTCATCCATCACAAAGACGGACGACTCGTGGCAACATTTACTTTTCATCAACCATGTAGTGCTAATGAGAGGATATCATTTACCTATGTTTTGGGTTATGAATTTCACTATTGTGAATGATGCTACATACTATAGAAGTCGTACACCCAACGCACTAGCTTTTGGTTCCATATCTATTTAAACTTAAGCTTTTACTTACATCAAAGTGTACAAGTTACACAAACATAGTTCACCATAAACGGATTTAGGTATGTCACACTATGAACATCACACTATGAACGTCACAAGTGAATAAATCCATAAACGAATTCAGGATCTATTTTGCTTGGGTCATGTTTGATGTACTGTCGATCCAGTCAGCCACATCTATGTCTCTATCTTCTAGGTGTCATCCGTTCTGATGCCCAAGACAAGGCATCTCTCCAATTGGACTTGATAGACGACATATTAGTCTTTTAATAGTTTTTCTCATTTCTGATTAGACTAAGGACATGTTTAGGTTCGTCTACTAATGCAAGTTGTCTTTCCATACTACGATCCGACCACGTAATACCGCTTAGTATTAGTTAAACATTTAGACAATCAATAAGCAACATTTGTTTCTATTTTGTTTTGCGTGCAAAAATCATTTGAGGAAAATAATACAATTTTTTTTAATATAATTTATGAATAATTCTACTAACCAATCTGTTCAAAAAAATTAGAAGTATACTTAGACAATAATACTACACTTAGGGCACCAAGTCCAACATTAACTAGGGTTTCCACCCTCTAATAACTCCAAAATATATAGAATTTTATAGCATCTTTTGACTAATAATTCATGCAAATTCCAAGCTTTTTTATCATATTTTTGTAATTTTATTACAGAATATATAAGTTGGATAAAATTAAAGAAAAATCTCTACTTTTAATTATTTATGTGCTAAACTTACACAATTTTGTTAGTGCATTTGAAGAAAAGAGAAGTCTTGAAAGTCATCTTTGGAGCTCAAATGTTGAAGCATCCCTAGAGCACAAGCTATATAGAGGAGGGCTGATTAATAATTTGTAACAGCCCAGTTTTAGATAAATCGGAACAATGATTTCGGAACCAAAAATTTGATGTCAAAAAATTAGTATAATATTATTTTCAGTATTTAAAGCATGTTATTTGATATGTGTGAAAATTTCGTGAGCTAATTTTATCGATTGGTTGGTAAATTTGATAAAAATGACTAAATCACGAAAAGTGTAAAATGCATGTTCTATTACTTTAAGGTGTCAAATAGCTTTGGTTTTTAAATATGGTGGCCTTAAATGGTAATTAAACCATTTGAAATGTGAGTGGACAATTTTGGACAACCATTAAATGATTTTTAAGTTATATTACTTAGGTTAAATTAGTAATTAATAAATAATGGTGAATAAAACAAAATAAAGCCAAAATTGCTTCATCTTTTGCCATTGCCAAATTTGTTGGAGAAAAAGAAGTCATTTTAGGGTTCTTGATTCGGCTACACTATTTTACTTATTAATGTACATTTTTGTCCCCTTTTTATGATTTCTATGTTTTTGTAATCGTTGCAGCTCAATCTAGCTAGCCCGTACCTTTAATTTTGAAATTGTTAAAGATTTTGAGAGTTTCCATTGTTGAATCTATGTGTTCTTTGATGTTTAATGTTGAATTATGAAAGCTTGATGGTAGTTTTACATGTTTTGTTAAGTGATTTTTTTATGAAAATGCATAATAGGGATTAAATTATGAAATGTGCAAATTGTGTGGTTGAAATGTGAAATAAATGAAAGTTTTGGACTGCTAGGGACCTATATATAATTCGTCCAAGCATGAGTTTTGTTGAATTGTGTGAATTTTGTATATTTGTGAAATAGGGACTAAATTGATTAAATGTAAAAGTTTAGGGGCTAATGTGTAAAAATGCACAAATGTGTATTTTTGGATTAATTTAATGAGTGGATGAATAAATAAGTTACTTTTGAATTCATATAGATCAAGAAAGAAAGAATTCGGATTCAGATCAAGGGAAAAGCAAGGTTATTGAGTAGTCGACCCGATCCGTCAATGCCAAATACGAGGTAAGTTCGTATGTGATGATTACATAATAAATGTATGCTAAAATGATTTAATATTGCATAAATTGTTCAAAAGGAATTATGGATAATGTATGAATTGTGAAAACGACTTTACGGATGCATTCGATGATAGAAACGAAAAGTGTAAAAGCCCGGTTGAACCTTAAGAATAGTTTTGGATACTATTGACATGTTAGTAAGTGATAAGTTTAGTTGGCTTTGGGCCATGATATTATCACCTCGGGTGCATATTTTACCAATTTGACTTCGGGCCATGCATATCGGATGATTTGGCTTTGCGCTATGATAATAGTTCTTCGGATAAGTTACCTTGATTTGGCTACGGGCAATGGTATAGGTACTTATCTTACGAGACTACTGATTATCTAATTTCTATTCGAATAGTTCAATAGGTAAACGAATGATGTGGTTGAAAAATAGGTTAGTACGAGGCAATACAGGTACGTACAGAACCTATTCGAGTATTAAATAGTGAAAGTTCGATGAGTTTGTATTTGATCATGTTTTGAGACATGAGAAAGGTTTGTAGTTAATGTGTATATGGTTTTGTCATGTGTAATTGGTTGATTTGCATTTACTCGAAGAATTAAGTTATTGACATACGAGCTTACTAAGCTATGAAGCTAACTTCGTGTTATTTTTCTATATTTTATAGTAAATCAAGGCTAGCGTCGGATCGGGAGTCATCGGGAACACCGTCGCACTATCAAACATCTAAATTGGTACTTTTAAATAATACATTTATGGTATATGGAATGTATAGTCTAGATGCGGTATTTTGGTTGTGATTATAGCCATGAGATTTAGCTTGTAAATGATGTTAGTATTTATGTGTGTTTGGCTATTAGAAATGGCTTGTAAATGTATATGTTTTAGTTTGTATATATATATAGCCATGAGTGATGGCTTATTTTGGTTTGTTTTGGCATGGTTGTAACCAAGACATTATGAAAGTTATAACGGTTATGTGAATTATGGTAAATGGACCATATTATTTGATATTGTTTTGGCATGTATCTAGCTAAGTAAACGGTAGTGATTTGAGAATTGGAATAGATGAAATTATAATGGTATGAATTCTGCATTTGGTTGATGATTTTGGCTCCCTAATTGTATGATGAAATGGTACCATTTTGTCTTGTGTAGGTACATTGAAGTTGGGGTGGCAAATTGGCCTTGCAAATGGCTTATTTTTGTCCACACGGGTAGAGAAACGGGTGTGTGTCTCAGCCATGTATGACACACGGTCATGTTACACGGCCGTGTGTCCCCTAGTGTTGAAATTGAATTGAAGTCAGTATGCTCCACACGGTCTCACACAAGTGTGTATGACTGGCCATGTGGTACAAGTCAGTATACCGCCTAATTGGAACACGGCCTAGCACATGGGCGTGTGACTTGGCCGTGTTGCATAAGTCAATATACCCAAGTCAGTATGTATGCCCTGTTTCCACACAGCCTGAGACACGGGCATGTCTGGAGCCATGTGAGGCACACGGTCTGTTCACATAGGCATGTGACCCCTGTATGGTTGAAATTTTTCTATGTTTTCAAAAATTTTCATATGTTATCGGTTTAGTCCCAAACCACTTCTAAAGAATGTTTAAGGCCTCGTAGGCCTTTATAAGGGACAATGTAATTGTGCTTAATGATTTATGAAAATGAATGCTTTATGTTTGATAAATGTATGCTAAATGTTGTGAATTGATCAGTAATAACTCGTAACCCTACTCTGGCAACGGATATGGGTTAAGGGTGTTACATTTTATTGGTATCAAACCTATGGTTTAGTCGATTCTAAGACTAACGTAGCGTGTGTGAGAGTCTAGTTATACATGTCATATATACTCTGCAATAGTGTGATGATTCCTAATAGCTTAAATTGTGTTTTCGTATAATAATGAATCCCGAATGAGTTGTAGCTAATGATGTAGAGAGTAATGCGCCACTCTCGCTCAAGGGGCAGCGCCATATGATTCTAGGCCTATAACGAGTAGCCACAAGAGAGAAGCTAAATAAGCCTTTTTCTAAATAATGAACGAGTGGTTCATGGAGTTCGTTTGAACGAATCTGGCTGCTCAACAACCTCCACCCCCACCTATTCCTGAACAAATCCTGTTGTTCCTTAAGTTATAGATCCAATATGGTTGAACAAGCCGCTAGTAGATAAGATTCATAAATATGAAATTTGAAGAGTTTAGACATCTGCGATGATGATGTTGGGAGGCGAGTTACGCTCAAAAATACTATTCGAGTATTCGATGAATTATCTTGTACTCTTGATGAATGTATTAAATGTGTTGTATCTTTGCTGAGAGATACCGCGTATCAATGGTGGAACACATTGATATCTGTGGTTTCGAAAGAACAAGTTACTTGGGAGTTCTTTCAATCTAAATTCCAAAAGAAATACATCAATCAAAGATTTCTCGATCAAAAGCACAAAGAGTTTCTAGAATTAAGACAAGACCGAATGACTGTAACCGAGCATGAAAGAGAATTTGTACGGTTGAGTAAGTATGAAAGGGAGTATGTTTCTACCAAAGAGATTATTTGTAAACGGTTCGTTGACGGATTAAACAAAGATATAAAACTACTAGTTGGAATTCTAGAGTTGAAAGAATTTGTCGTTCTGGTTGAAAAGGCTTGTAAAGTCGAGGATCTTAGCAAAGAAAAGAGAAAAGCAGATTCAAAAGTTAGAGACTCGAGAAAAATTTTGATAAGTAAGCCGTATCATTCTTCATCAAAGAAATCAAGAGATTCGTACGCTCGCCCAAAAGCTTCAAATGAATATTCGAACAGAAATCATGGGCAACAATACCCAGGTTTTAAAGCTCAAGCTACATTGGTATCGAGTGTTGGCAGTGTGAGAGACAACAAACCCGAGTGTCAGGTGTGTGGGAGACAACATTTTGGAGAATCCTGGAATAAAAGTAATAAAGCTTGTTACAAATATGGTTTGTTAGATCACTTTATCCGAGATTGCCTTGAGCTGGATGAGAAAGATAAAGTTCAGAATGTGAGACCAAATAACACGTCGAATAGAGGTAGGCCACCTAGAATTACCGGAAATGTAAGTGGTAGTAGAGGGGCGACAAAGGATTCAACTGTGAGATCCGAGGCTAGAGTACGTGCTAAAGGCTACGCTATTCACCTTCTCAAAGAAGCGTCATCTCCAGATGTTATCACCGGTACTTTCACTCTCTATGGTACTAATGTGATTGCATTGATAGATCCAGGATCAACTCATTCTTATATATGTATGAATTTAGTATCTAGTAAGACTTTGCCTGTAGAGTCTACTAAATTTTTATTAGAGTATCAACCCCTTAGGCAAATGTGTTTTGGTTGACAAAGTCTGCAAGAATTGTCCGTTAATGAATCAAGATTTCTATTTTTCGGCTAATCTGATGTTGTTTCCATTCGATAAATTTGATGTGATTTTGGGTATGGATTGGCTAACGATGCATGATGCTATAGTGAATTGTAGACGAAAGACAATTGAACTGAAATGTCAGAATAATAAGACTATTAGAATTGAATCTGATGATCTGAATAGTTTGCCAGCTGTGATCTCATCTATGTTTAGAGATTTGTGAGAAAGGGGTGTGAAGCTTCTCTTGCTTATGTACTTGATACGAAAGTGACAGGAACAAAGATTGAATTAGTACTAGTTGTGTGCGAGTATCTAGATGTATTTCTCGAAGTGTTATCGGGTTTACCACCTATCAGAGAGGTTGAGTTTGGTATTGAATTAGTACCGGGAACAACGCCAATATCGATAGCTCCATACAAAATGGCTCTGATAGAGTTAAAGGAATTGAATGCTCAGTTGCAAGAGTTGACAGATAGAGGTTTTGCTAGACCGAGTTTCTCTCCCTGGGGTGCATCGGTGTTATTTGTGAAAAAGAAAGATGGCACGATGAGAATGTGTATAGACTATCAACAGCTCAACAAATTGACGATCAAGAATAAATACCCTTTTCCACGAATAGATGATTGGTTTGATCAGTTAAAAGGGGCAACAATGTTTTCAAAAATTGATTTGAGATCTGGTTATTACTAGTTGCGAGTTAAAGACTCAGATGTGCCAAAAACTGCATTTAGAACAAGGTATGGACACTACGAATTTCTTGTCATGCCTTTCGGACTAACAAATGCACCTAATATTTTTATGGACTTGATGAACCAGATTTTAGGCCGTACTTAGACCAATTCGTAGTTGTGTTTGTTGATGATATTTTGATTTACTCTCATGATGAATCTGAGCATGCCGAGCATTTGAGAATCGTGTTACAAACTTTGAGAGATAAACAGTTGTTTGCAAAGTTCAGCAAATGTGAGTTTTAGCTACGAGAGGTTGGTTTTCTGGGACATATAGTTTCAACAGCGGGTATCCGAGTTGACCCGAGCAAAATTTCTGCGATTATAGATTAGAAGCCTCCGAGAAATGTATCCGAAGTTGATAACATGATTATTTTACAAGATTTCTTGTATTTAATTGATTGTATTTTGAAATTAATCCTCGCTAATTTGCATTTTTATGATTTAATTCTTGTTAGGGGCATAATTGATCGGAAACATGCTGAAAAGGGCTAAATTGAAATAAAATCATGGAAATTGGGCTAAATTAAAAAGATGGAGGAAGCCAAGGACTCATCAAGCAATTTGACTTTGTAAAAAGCCAAGAATAGAAAATCCTATTTTTAGTTTATTTTATTTTATTTTTAATTTTATTTAAGATTTTATATTTAATTAGTTAAGCCTATTTTAGTAAATTCATTAGTATAAATAGGGGATGTTTGTATTGGGATAATCATCAATCAATCAATTCTTTTTTTTCCTATTCCTATTTGGAGTTGTTTTTCTCTCTTTTCCTATTGCAAATTAGAATAGGATTTCTTTTATTTTCTTTCAAGCCAACGTCCATATTCTGCCAATCCCAATCCATTTTTTGTTTCTTTTCCAAAATTGGTTTAATTACCTTCCAAGTCCCCCTTCCTTCCTAAAATTCCATCATCCTTTACAAAACCCAAACATCTTCCACAACCTTCAAGCATGAGTAAAATCATGCCACACTAAACCCCTTTTAGCCTTAAGCCGGCATTAACCCCGTCAAAAACTAGTGAGTTATGAACCCAAGCTATTCAACTCTCGATTTTCGATACTTATTATTTCTCCGGATAAAGAGTATGACTTCGTCAGCTCATAAAGTCAAGTCGTACTAAGTCAAAAAGGCGTCGTTTGAGTTAGCACGACTAGACGTCTGATTGGAATTCGAGAGGATCGATTGTCTAATTGGTCTTCCGTGAACAAATTGGCGTGCCAAGTGGGGATTGTTGTTTGGTTCCGTCAAGGGAAATAGTAATCGAATTTAAATGTCCCAACGTTTGAGGGCATTGGTTCGAGCTAGGCTCTTCTAGAATGCAAAACTGTCGGAGTTCTAAACCACGAATGTTTTGTAGGTTGTTCAATCGGTAAGGGTTAGTTATAGGACGTTCCATAGCTAATTTACACAAGGAAGAATTGGTTCCCGAGGCGTCCTTGGTAGCTATAACTAGCTTATCGAAAAAGACGAGTTCATCTAAGTTCGAGGATCGGGTCAAAGACAGAAAAAATCATGCTTGAGGCTGAGCTAAGTTTTATCGATTTCTGTTCATACTATTTCAATTTATTTTCTTATTTAAACTGTTGCTTTTGACGCTTTTATTTTCTGTGTCTGTTTCAAGTTTAACATTTTACTCCCCCCCAACGTTGCGGGCACGACAATTGCCCAACCACTAACCTGGTCAAGAGATAGATGATTTTTCAGTAAAACCAGTCTCTGTGGGATCGACCCTACTCCCTATACTGCTTAATTTTGCAACTAGGTGTAGGTTTATATTGGTGGAATCGGCAGCCATCAGAAGTCTGTAGTTTTCTGGGACTGGTCGGCTATTATAGACGATTTGTGAAAGGATTCTCGATGATTGCGACTCCGATGACACGATTGCTTCAAAAGATCTTAAATTTGAGTGGTCAAAAAGTGTCAGCAGAGCTTCGAGTAGTTGAAAGCAGTATTGACAGAGGCGCCAGTGTTAGTTCAGCCTGAGTTGGGTAAAGAATTCGTAGTTTTTAGTGATGCATCGTTAAATGGCCTAGGTTGTGTTTTGATGCAGGAAGGCAAAGTTGTAGCTTATGCCTCGAGACAGTTGAAGCCACATGAAAAGAATTATCCGATGCACGATCTAGAGTTAGCCGCGATAGTGTTCTCATTGAAAATTTGGCGTCATTACTTGTTTGGTGAGAAATGCCATATTTATACTGACCACAAAAGCTTGAAATATTTGATGACTCAAAAATATTTGAATTTGCGACAGTGGAGATGACTAGAATTGCTAAAAGACTATGAATTAGTGATTGATTATCATCCGAGGAAAGTGAACGTAGTTACTGATGCTTTGAGCCAAAAGTCCTTATTTGCTTTACGTGCTTTGAACATAGAATTAGCTTTGTCTGACAACAGTTCGATAGTAGCCGAGTTGAAAGCGAGACCGTTATTTCTACAGCAGATTTGTGAGGCTCAAAAATTTGATAATGAATTGCAAGCAAAAGGAGCTCAATGTGAGTCGACTTCTAATTCAAAGTTTCGAATAGGGCCTGATGATTGTTTGATGTTTCGTGAGAGAATATGTGTACCAAGATATTCTAAGCTCATTCAGAATATTCTAAACAAAGCACACCATAGCTGTTTATCAGTACATCAGGGAAGCACGAAAATGTATAACGATTTGAAACAGCTTTATTGTTGCACAATATGAAACGAGATATCTCAAAATTTGTTTCGAAATGTTTGATTTGTCAGCAAGTCAAAGCTGAGCATCAAGTGCCGTCAGGTTTATTACAGCCTATTATGATTCCTAAGTGGAAGTGGGATAAAATAACAATTGATTTTGTATCGGGTTTGCCCTTATCTCTGAAAAAGAAAGATGTGATCTGGGTTGTTGTTGTTGACAAATTGACGAAATCATCTCATTTCATTCCGTACGTACAGATTTCTCACTTGATAAATTAGCTGAGTTGTATATTTCAGAAATTGTGAGATTTCATGGTGTTCCCCTATCTATTGTTTCGGATAGAGATCCAAGATTTACTTCGCGATTTTAGAAGAAATTGCAAGAAGCTTTGGATTCAAAGTTGCATTTTAGCACTGCGTTTCACCCTCAAATGGATGGTCAATCTGAACAAGTTATTCAGATACTTGAGGATATGTTGCGTTGTTGCATTCTTGAGTTTGAAGGTAGCTGGGAGAAATATCTACCACTGATTGAATTTACTTACAATAATAGCTTCCAATCGAGTATAAAGATGGCACCGTACGAAGCTCTATACGGTCTTAAATGTAGAACTCTGTTGTACTGGACTGAGCTTAACAAAAATAAGATTCATGGGGTTGATCTGATCAGAGAGATTGAAGAAAAAGTGAAAGTAATTCGCGATAGTTTAAAAGTAGCTTTGGATCGACAGAAATCATATGCAGACGTCAAACGGAAAGATATTGAGTTCCAGATCGGGGATAAAGTGTTTTTCAAAATGTTTCCGTGGAAAAGGATATTGCAGTTTGGTCGAAAAGAGAAATTGAGTTCGCGACTCATCGGATCGTATGAGATTACTGAGCAAGTTGGGCCAGTGGCATATCGACTATCTTTACCATCTGAGTTAGAGAAAATTCATAATGTGTTTCATTTGTAGATGCTTCAACGATACCAATCCGACCCTTCACATGCAATTTCTCCGACTAAGGTTCAAATTCAGTCTAATATGTCATATACTGAAGAACCGATTCAAATTTTAGTTAGTGAGATCAAAGAGCTGAGAAATAAGAGAATCGCATTAGTGAAAGTATTATGGCATCGACACGGGGTTGAAGAAGCCACATGGGAACTCAAGGATGCTATGAGAAAATAATACCCGAACCTATTCACTGGTAACATTTTCGGGGACGAAAATCCCTAAAGAGGGGAGAGTTATAACAGCCCAGTTTTAGGTAAATCAGAAAAATGGTTTTGGAACCACAAATTCGATGTTATAAAATTATTTTAATATTATTTTCATATTTACAGCATGTTATTTGATATGTGTGAAAATATCATGAGCTAATTTTATTGATTGCTTGGTCAATTTGATAAAAATGACTAAATCGCGTAAAGTGTAAAATGCATGCTCTATTAGTTTAAGGTGTCAAATAGCTTTGGTTTTTAAATATGGTGGCCTTAAATGGTAATTAAACCATTTGAAAAGTGAGTGGACAATTTTGGACAACCATTAAATTATTTTTAAGCTATATTATTAAGGTTAAATTACTAATTAATAAATAATTGTGAATAAAACAAAACAAAGCCAAAATTGCTTCATCTCTTTCCATTGCCAAATTTTTTGAATAAAAAGAAGCCATTTTAGGGTTCTTGATTCGGCCATGCTATTTTGCTCATTAAGGTACGGTTTTTGTCTCGTTTTTTTATGATTTCTATGTTTTTGTAATCGTTGCAGCTCAATCTAACTAGCCCATACCTTTAATTTCAAAAATGTTAAAGATTTTGAGAGTTGCCATTGTTGAATCTATGTGTTCTTTGATGTTTAATGTTGAAATATGAAAGCTTGATGATAGTTTTACATATTTTGTTAAGTGATTTTTTGATGAAAATGCATAATAGGGATTAAATTATGAAATGTGCAAATTGTGTGGTTGAAATGTGAAATAAATGAAAGCTTTGAACTTCTAGGGACCTATATATAATTCGGCCAAGCATGGGTTTTGTTGAATTGTGTGAATTTTGTGTATTTGTGAAATAGAGACTAAATTGATTAAATGCGAAAGTTTAGGGGCTAATGTGTAAAAATGCTCAAATGTGTATTTTTGGATTAATTGAATGAGTTGATGAATAAATAATTTAACTTTGAATTCATATAGATCAAGAAAGAAAGAATTTGGATTTAGATCAGGGAAAAGGAAGGTTATCGAGTAGTTGACCCGATCTATCAATTCCGAATACTAGGTAAGTTCGTATGTGATGATTACATTATAAATGTTTGTTAAAATGCTTTAATATTGCATAAATTTTTAAAAAGGGATTATGGATAATGCATGAATTGTGAAAATGACTTTACAGATGCATTCGATGATAGAAACGAAAAGCGTGAAAGCCCGATTGAACTTTAAGAAAAGTTTTGGATACTATTGACATGTCAGTAAGTGATAATTGAGTTGGCTTCAGGCTATGATATTAGCACTTCGGGTGCGTATTTTACCGATTTGGCTTCAGGTAATGCATATCGGATGATTTCGCTTCGAGCCAATATAATAGTTCTTCGGATAAGTTACCTTGATTTGGCTACGGGCAATGGTATAGGTACTTATCGTACAAGACTCCTGAGTATCCAATTTCTATTCTAAGTGGTTCAACGAGTAAACGAATGATGTGGTTGAGAAAGAGGCTAGTACAAGGCGATACAAGTACGTGCAGAACCTATTTGAGTATTAAATAGTGAAAATTCGATGAGTTTGTATTTGATCATGTTTTGAGACATGAGAAAGGTTTGTAGTTAATGTGTATATGGTTTTGTCATGTATAATTGGTTGATTTGCATTTATTCGATGAATTAAGTTATTCACATACGAGCTTACAAAGCTATGAAGCTTACTTCGTGTTATTTTTCTATATTTTATAGTGAGTCAAGGCTAGCTCGGATCTGGGAGTCGTCGAGAACATCGTCGCACTATCAAACATCTAAGTTGGTACTTTTGAATAATACATTTATGGTATATGACATGTATAGGCTAGATGTGGTATTTTGGTTGTGATCATAGCCATGAGATTTGGCTTGTAAATGATGTTAATATTGATGTGTGTTTGGCTATTAGAAATGGCTTGTAAATGTATATGTTTTGGTTTGTATATATATAGCCATGAGTGATGGCTAATTTTGGTTTGTTTTGGCATGGTTGTAACCAAGACATTATGGAAGTTATAATGGTTATGTGAATTATGGTAAATGAACCATATTATTTTATATTGTTTTGGCATGTATTTGGCTAAGTAAATGGTAGTGATTTGAGAATTGGAATAGATGAAATTATAATGGTATGAATTGTGATTTTGGTTGATGATTTTGGCTGCCTAATTGTATGATCAAATGGTACCATTTTTTCTTGTGTAGGTACATTGAAGTTGAGGTGGCAATTTGGCCTTGCAAATGGCCTATTTTTGTCCACACGGGCGTGTGTCTCAGCTGTGTGTGACACACGGTCATGTGACACGACAGTGTGTCCCCTAGTGTTGAAATTGAATTGAAGTCAGTATGCTCCACACGGTCTCACACACACACTGTGACGGGCCGTGTGTACAAGTCAGTATACCCCTAATTGGCACACGGCCTAGCATACGGGTGCGTGACTTGGTCGTGTTGCATAAGTCAATATACCTTACAGGTTTGGCATGGCCTGGCACACGGGCGTGTGTGGCCACTTCAAATGGCACACGGGCTAGACACACAAATGTGTGGTTGGCCGTGTGACCCAAGTCAATATGTATTCCCTATTTCTACACGGCCTAAGACACAGGCGTGTCTGGAGGCATGTGAGGCACATGGTCTCTTCACACGAGCGTGTGGCCCTTGTATGGTTGAAATTTTTCTAAGTTTACAAAAATTTTCATATGTTATCGGTTTAGTCTCGAACGACTTCTAAAGCATGTTTAAGGCCTCATAGGCCCTTATGAGGGACAATGTAATTGTGTTGAATGATTTATGAGAATAAATGTTTTATGTTTGATAAATGTATGTTAAATGTTGTGAATTAATTGATAATACCTCGTAACCCTACTCTGGTGACGGATACGGGTTAGGAGTGTTACATAATTAGCTTTAGATGCCCCGATTAAAGGATTAATGGATCATAGGACATGCTTGACCCAACTCAAAAATTGGGGAGAATGATTAGATAGTCTGCTAAAGAGAAAAAAGCTTAAATTGCCCATTAATGAAGAGAGGCCCAACCGTCCATCAAGGAGCCAAAATCAGCCATCCGAGGCTGATTAAAATATTTAGAAACCAACCACAAAACTTCCTCATATTATCGTTCAAACCCCCACCTCTTTTCAAGCTTCCTCTCCCATGCACCAAGCTACATATAACAAAGCCATCAACACCTTTCCCTTAAAGAAAGGTCCGGCCATAGGGGAGATATTTTCAAGGCTTCAATTTCCTAAAAATAGACACTCCCCTCATGTATAAATAGGCCCTAGCTGATCACTCATTTCATCACTCACTCACTCATCATCTCTTCTCATCTCTTCCACTCTTCCACTCCCCTTTTGAAAGAAAAGCATAGAAAGTTGAGAGAATCAATTCCAAACGCGTGTTGGGCATCAAAAATTTTGGAATTCTTAAGGATATTTTTGAAAGATGAACAAAGCAAAAAGAAAGAAGAAAGGGAACACGAGAAGAAAAACACTAGATTTGTTTTCTTGTTCTTATTCTTTTTCTTTTTACTTTTATTTTATTTTGCATTGATGAACATGCTTGTCAATTTTTTTTTTGTTTCCAACTTAATCATAACGAATTTAATTTATTGTTGTTAGATTGATTATGTTCTTAACTTATATTTGTTAAAATGTTGTTAGTGATGTTATGTGTCTTGGTAGTTCATTTAGTCAAATAAAACCATGACATGTTATTTGTGCATTATGAATGTGTGGGTGCAACTGAATTAATTATGTAATCAGACCCAGATTGTAATTAATTAACACACTATCTGATTGGTGATGATTGATCCTATTTATGAATAATTAGGGCAATTCAGTAATAATATCAAAAGAATTTTTTTACCTTGCATAATTGAGAATTAATGTGACTAAATTGTTTCAGCATAGAGATATTTTGTTACTTCACTTAATATGAATGACTACTTATGAAAATTACTAAGTTGATTTAATATAGACTTACGCTAGAAAAATAATAATTTAATAAGTATGATTTCATGGGTTAATGAATAGTCAAGTTGTCATGGATTTTTCGTAACATCATTACTTGGTTTTAGTAATTCATATTTAAAGAAGATAATTAATCTAACACATTTATGTTATTAAGATTAGTTTTATAAATTGTTCTTTTTCTATGCTTTCCTTTCATTTAGTAATTTTTAGTTAAACAAAGTAGTTAGCCTAAATCACCCTTAATTATTTTTCACTACCAATTTGCTAAGGCTTATTCCACAGTATTTGCCTATACAGTCCTTGTGGAGACGATACTCGATACTTACCATTTTATTACTTGTTGACAACTATGTACACTTGCACATTTTCACGAACCACCCTCCCCCCAATCCTAGTTAGATTAGGATTTTGTTTTTCTATTGAAATAAACTTCTAATTCTACAAGGGTTTCACTTCTTCTCTCTATAAATAGATGACATCGGTAAGGCTAAACATACAACTTTGAGATATTATTACTCTACCTGAAAATAGTGAGAACTTATTTTCTAAGTATAAATTTTATTTTTCGGAATAACAATTTTGTCGGTTTCTCTTAAAGAGAGAATTTTACTTTCTCATTGAATGTAAAGTAAATAATTTTTGATTTTTGTTTGATTTGAATTTGTTTGAGCCCACACTCGAAGCAATTCATCGTACGAAAACAGCAGAGATGATTATTTGATTGAAAGCCGAAAACAATAAGGATCCATCTAATTGAAAACACTAGTGCAATTTCCATTAAAGGTTTATTTCTATAAATATCACAAATCGGCTCAATTTTCAAATTTTTAATTTTTCATTGTGTAGGAAAATCATTTTCGAACTGGATTTTTTCCAACACGTCCAACATCGATTCCATGAAATGTTGGAGAACTTGCGGGCTATAACAAAAGTGGTGCGGAATACCTCAATGGGATACCGAAGGAACAGTGGACTCAACCATATGATGGAGGTCTACAATACGAGCACATGACAATGAACCTAGCGGAATGCATAAATTCCATATTGAAGGGGACGCGACATTTTTCGATAGTCGGTTGTCAAAGAAACATATTTTCGATTATTAGCCTTGTTTCCAAAATGAGTGAAAAAATATGTTGGACAGATAAAGGGTGGTCACATTTGGTGCGAGAAAATGATGAAAGATATTACAGAAAATGCACAAAGAGCGAACTCTATGTCTACAGTGTGTCACTCATGCCCAAATGAAATGTTTCAGGTTACGGAGTTACATAGACTCGATGAGGGTATTATCGAGGGATGGTATCGTGTATACCTGAGACACAGGGCCTAAGACTATGGAAGATTTCGAACGCTTTATTTTCCATGTGCTCATGCAATTGTTGCATGAGCCTCGACACATTTGGATTGCATGAGCTATGTTGATGAAATGTACAAACTAGAATGGATATATAAAGTATGGAAATTTAAATTCCCACTGGTCCCAAATGAAATATTTTGCCGCCTATTTTGAACGCTCCATTCAAGTTCCTACCGGATATTATGTTACGTTGCAAGCCAAAAGGTCAACGAAATCTAGTCGGATACACAACAATATGAATATTCGGGAGAAGATAGATCAACTGTAATTATGCAATTATTGTAAGAACCTTGGGTATAGGTAGACAACATGTCTACACTTGGGGGAGACATTGAGGAGAGGATCGAATAAAAAAATTTTATAAACATACAAAAAACAAACAATTTTTTTTATTTTTTCATTTTTGGGTAAATTGTAAATAATTATATGATTGATGTAAAATACAATAAAATACAATATAATACAAACAATATTTTCATTTTTAGGTAAATTGTAACTTAATATATTATTGATGTAAAAATACAAGAAAATATATTACAAACAATATTTTCATTTTTTTTTGTAAATTATAAATAAGTATATTATTGATGTAAAAAATAAACAAACATTTATTTTATAAAATGTGAATAAGTAAATTATAAATGAAAAAAAATAATACAAATTAAATGATGATTTTCAGCTCATCTATCGTTGACAACAAGTGATTAATCCCCTTACATGGAGTGCTCTTAAAAAGGTGAATAATATGATAGATTTTAATCTAACATGCAAATGACTCAATTTAAAAATTTTAAAATAATTAATAAAATATTTTTCCTTTATTTCTCTAACCTCTAAATTGAGTAGTAATTAAGTTATAATTATGTAAGTCAACTACTAAATATATTGTTCAAACATATAATAGATACAGTTGGTTCTATCATATACAAATCCACTTCAAATTAACATACATCTCAATGCTTTAAATATATCATTTAAAAGTCGATTCTTAAAGTTTTGAAATAATTCATAAAATCTTTTTCCTTTGTAGATCAAGTTTATATATAAATTAATAGGTTATTTTAAATACATCATTAGAATTAATTAATAGGTTATTTTAATTTTTCGGCATGTAAATCCTAATTAACTCATGAGTCATGAAAACAGTGCCTTTAAAATACCATCTAAACTCTAAAGAGTAAATAATTATTAAAACTAAAAATTAAGTTAAAATGCATAAATGAAAAACCAATATAAAAATAAAAAAAAATCATCATCGTGTCAAGCAGTAACCCTTTGGGAATTCTATTAGGTCAAACCTCTCTAAATCGGGTATCTATTAACATAAAGAAGTAATGCAAATAAGTTGATGATAATTAAATTAGCTTGAAAATTAATTAAAAGAAAAATAATACCAAATCAATTAAAAATATTAAAAAAGATTAAAATATGTTTATCATATGAAATATTTGAAATTTAAATTCAATCAAATAGAAATAATTAAATGTATGACACATGAAGAATCTATAAAACTGTACACATCTACAATAGTAGACCATTCACATTGAATATTGGCATTAATATATAAATATAGTATATTAATCGTGTCTTAATTATATTGAAAAGTGTCAACTTTATGCATTATTTCTTTATGTTTCATGTCCAAAACTATATTATGTCCTCTGTTCTTCCCATTCTCTCTATTGAATTGTACTGGTTAGAGACCCATTGCTCCATATTCTAAAACCTAACTCTCAGTTTTGCCTTTTCTTGTGGGGGACTTTGATTTGTGTTTTATTTGTCATCGGATTTCAGGGGTTCCCCTTTTTCTAATTATAGTTAGTACAAATTTAAGCCTGATTTTTTTTTTTTCAAAGTAGGATGGTATGTTGGGGAATATAATAATGTTTTGAATGACCAAGAATGATAAATGTTAGCATCAAATATATTATCTAGATATAACTTTTCGTTACAACTTGACTTATATTTGAAAGATAATGTAACTTGCCTTAATTGGTTGATATCTTTTCATTAAAAAAAAAAATTGAATTTTATAAAAGCACATCATTCTTAATAGCACTCTATCGTTAAGAAAATAAAGTCAAGTGTGGATCTTTTGAAGACTCTCAATGCGATCGATTTTCTTTATTCGAAAAAATTTGTTCTTTTTAAAAGATTATTTCGAGAAAATCTCAGCTAATTCTATTTCATATTGAAGATTTTATCAAGTTGAATTCAAGAAGATATAGATTCTCATTGATTGTAGTTTTGTAAGTCATTATATGCTTATTTAAAAGAAAATTTGGTATAGTTTTAGGTATGAGATTGAGAGCACTTATCTTATTTGCATGAGAAATTTATTTTAATGCGTAATTGTTGTAAACAAATTGTTCTCATTATTCAATTTACAACAAAACTTTCAAAGAAAAGATCTCGGGAAAGAAAGTGATATAGTTTATGCATAGGAGTGGGTTGCAAATTAGTGTGTGGGTTGGACTTAAATCAAGTCTTTTACAAGTAGATTATAATAAATTACTTTTTTGTATAAAATTTTCAAACTAAACTTTTATACCTATCTTAAATTAATAAGTCTAATTGCAACCAACTTTCAGTAAAATTTATATTTAACAAACAAAAGAATATATACAATCAAATTGGGTTGGACATTTAGATGTGAATTAGGGTTTGTGTTTTTTTTTTTAACAAACAATGGTAGCATACATTGGTAACAACCATCAACTCAAGAAAGGGGTTTTTATATATATATATATATATATAAAATTGTATGTACTGTAATTATAAGCGATAAGATAATGATATGGGACCATATTGAAATGTTCTTATTTGTGTATATTTAGTTGTAAGGACTTCATTAAATGCTATGATGAGAAGCAAGCTTAAAAATGAAGCTCGTCCATAAGTTCAAAGTTTAGCTCACTACACCAAAACATACTTTTAGCGGCATTTTTAGTGGCGCTTTAAATAAAAACGCCGCAAATATTATACATTAGCGGCGTTTGAAAGGAAACGCCGCAAAAAAAAAGATCAATAGTGGCGTTTTGATAATAAACGTCACTAAAATGAGATATGGCGTTTATTTGTAAAACGCCGCTAAAATCGAACATTAGCGGCGCTTTTGGGAAACGCCGCTAAAAGTCTGAACATTAGCGGCGCTTTTGGGAAAACGCCGCTAAAAGTTCGAGCATTAGCGAGCTTTTGGAAAACGCCGCTAAAATCGAGCATTAGCGACGCTTTCGAAAACACCGCTAAAAGTTCGAGCATTAGCGGTGCTTTTGGGAAAACGCCGCAAATAATGTTAAAGTTTTATTGGGTATATATGATTGATATTAAGGGTTTCATGGGTTAAGGGTTAGGGTTCTTACATAATTGTAAAATAGATATATTAATTTTAATATATTAAATTAATTATCATTATAGTTTAAGGTTTATGATTTAGCATATATAATTTACTGTGTAAGGTTTAGGAGTTACTATTTTAAATGTTTAGGGATTATGGTATGTAGTTTGTGGTTTAAATTAAGTTTAGGGTTTCATGGGTTAATGGTTAAGAGTTCAAGGGTTAGGGGTTTATGTTGTGTGATTTAGGGTTTATGAGATATATAGGATAAAGGTTTAGGGTTTAGAGTAATTAGTCTCTGTTAATTTATATATTAAATAATTTCTTACATAATTGTAAAATAGGTATATTAATTTTATTATATCAAATTAATTAGCATTATAGTTTAGGGTTTATGGTTTAGCATAAACAATTTAAGGTGTAAGGTTAATTAAGTGTTACTATTTTAAATGTTTAGGGATTATGGTGTATAGTTTGTGGTTTAAAGTTTAGGGTTTTATGTGTTTAAGGGTTAATGGTTAAGGGTTAATGGTTAAGGGTTAAGGGTTAGGGGTTAAGGGTTAGGGGTTAGGGGATGATAGTTTAGCAATTATGATATAGGGTTTAAGATTTAAGATTTAGGGTTTGAGGTTTAGGGTTTATAGTTTTAGAGTTTAGGGTTTAAGGTCTATAGATTAGAATTTAAGGTTTAAAGTCTAGAATTCTAGGGTTTAGGGTCTCAGGGTTTTAGGATTTAGGATTTAAGACATAGGACCTCAATTTGAAACCAAAATTATTTAAAGTTTTTAAACTTTTATACTTCATATTTTGGAATTTTTGTTTTGTTGCACTCTTCCATCCTCTCGCTTATTATTTAACTAGATTATTTAAAGTTAATATTTGTAGATTCTATCAATTTAATCGTAATTTTAAAATTCAACAAAATTAACCCCTTAACTTTACACATTAATTACATTAATTTGATATTTATTATTAAAAGCGTAAAAAATAAAAAACCTAAAAAATTAGAAAAATATATGTATGTATATTTGAATGTTTAATTTTATAAAATATATACAAAACTATAAAATATTTATAAATAAATTAAAAAATAATAATAAGTTAGAAATAGTGGCGTTTTATTAAAACGCAGGTAATATATGGGAAACTTGGAAGCACGCCGTTTGAAGCTTATGTTCATGGCGTTCATCAAACGCAAGAAAATGATGTGTTTTATTTGTTTATAGTGGCATTTTTTAAAAACGCATAAAAGCTTGTGTTTTACTGGCGTTTTATGTTAAAACGCGAATATATTACATGTTTACAAAAGCAGCCATTATTCTGCTTAGTTTGTTAAGGCATTTACATAAACGACTTCATTTTACTATTTGATTTTAGTGGCATTTATAAGTAAAACGCCGCAAAATGTTGTGTTGTACTGGCGTTTTAAGTAAAAACGCCTCAAATATATTAACTGCTTGCAAAAGCGGCGTCGTTATTCGCTTAGATTTTAGAGGCGTTTACCAAAATGACTTCGTTTTGTTATTTGATTTTAGTGGCGTTTATAGAAAACGCGCAGCAGGCTTCAGTTTCTTGGCTTTTATTTTAAAACGCCGCTATTATAGTAATCGTTTACAAAACGACGCCGTTATTCTCTTCGAGTTTTATAGGCATTTACAAAACGACTTCGTTTTGTCATTTATTTTAGTGGTGTTTTATATAAAAACGCCGAATGGGATTCGATTTTATTGCAAAACATTGTCGTTTTGTTCCATCTATTATAACCCTAAACAAAAGGCCAAAGAATGAAAATTCCCCATCAAAATCTCTCCCCAAATCCTTTCCCTAATCCCTAAAAAATTTCCCCAAATTTTCAGAAACAACGAACCCATAATCCCTTTCCACTATCTAACCCCGATTTTTTTCCCCAGAATCAAACTCAGAATTTCCCAAGTTTTTCACCATCGTTCCCAATCTGTTTCCCTCCCCACACTCAAATTCCTTAATCCCAAATTTTCCCCATCGTTCCCAATCTATTTCCCTCCCCGAACTCAATTTCCCTAATCCCAAATTTCCCCTATCGTCTCCCAATTAGTCTCCCTTCGCAAACTCAAAATTATTAATCCCAAATTTCCCAGTAAGAAGCCTAATTTGGTTTTTTTTTTCGCGGTTTCATGGTTATTCTCGCCGAATAGGAGTTTCAGTATTTTCTCCCTTTATCGGCACAAGTTTCTTAAAGGTAACACTTTTTTTTAATTTGTAAACAGATAGTTTTTTGATTTAGGGTTTTTTTTTTATTTATATTATTCTATTTTTTCTTTTGTTTACCTTCTTAATCTTTTTTCGATAGGTTTGACGGCTGGAAAGAATTTGAGAATTCGACAATAATCGAAATCAAACCCCAGGTATTTGAATATCATTATTTACAGTCTAAAACATGTATTGATTCTATGGTTTATCAAAATCACTTCGGCATGCAGATATCATTAGATGTTCTTCTGGTCTGTATTTATTCTTAGTTGACAGGCCATGAAGTGAAGAAATCTATTTATTCCTAGTTGCAGATATAATTAGATGTTCATTTTATTTGATATTACATCTTTGGCATACATTTCTTCTTATTAAGTTTGAAAGCCGGTAAACCTAGGTTACTTTTAGGCATAACTTAGTTGTATGTATATAACTTAGTTGAAATTTGATATTATTAAGTTATTAAAATTATTAATCTGATTTGTATATAACTTAGTTGAAATTTGTATATAACTTAGTTGTATGTATATAACCTAGGTTATTAAGTGTAAATGTAAAGTTGTGCTACATGGAAACCGGTTCTAATCGATTTAGTTGTATCCCAATGAGAACATTGATAGAAGTGCATAACTTCCTATCATCAATACTAAGACCTATAGTGCCCTTGAAAGATCATAGATTTAATTCTCCCCTAAAAGTTGTTAAGAATCTTGCTAATATAATGTTTTTTAATATAATAAATTTTGTTATTTGTTAATTTCATCACTCTTTTATGTTATTATATATATATATATATATATCTTTTTGGATCTGCTTTTGCTAGCCACCGAGTGAGGTATTGTTAGAACTTATTAGGTATGATTTGATTGTCAAGTCGATTGGACCATCGATCGTTAGAAGTTTGGTCTGCATGATCTTGTTGTGTGTTGGAATTTTGAATGACAATTTTTTATTTTTTACCACTACATACAACCAAATTCTTGTATGCATGTGCGGTGAATTCATTAATTCTAAAAGATAAGTGGCTTCTTGATTTAGTTATAATTGGTTCTGCATTATCACCGAAAAGTAAGTTCTTTCATATCTTAGTTTTACTTTCCACTTGTTAATCTTAGGCTTGGTTTTGTGTTAAAATAATGACCTTTTGTTTGTAAACGCCTTTTAGAAATTTTTACACTTACGTACTAGTAAATGCTTTAACATGTATAAAACCTTGTCGCTTTTAGTTCGACATAAATTATTACATATGAATAAAGTACTAATTGCTAACAACAATCTAAAAATCAATCAAACACATAAGAACAACACGTAACTATATACATAGCACTTTGAAAAACACCAAATGCATGAAATGGTACATAAGCAAGAAATGAAGCAAATATAGAAGAAATTTAGCTAAAGTTTAAAGAAAATGCAAGGCAAAAATAAAATGCCCAATAGGATTAGGTCACATTACCTCTTAAGATTCATTGTTTAGTTCCCGGTTTAGTTGGGAACTTGTTTTCCTTTATATCTTGGCATTTTCCTTTTATATCTTGGCCTTTTCCTTTTATATCGAGTCTTTGGTTTTATGTTTAGTGGTATGGTAAAAAATTTATATATTTTGGTACTCAAAATCAACTCTAAAATTGAATTGATAATTAAAAAGTTAATTAATATTGTTTAATTAATTTTTTAAAAAATATTATATTTGTTTAATAATTTTTGTTATTTTTCTATAATTGTTTTATATTATTAATATTTTTAAAAATTAAGTACTTTTAATTTTAAAATTTATTATAATTTTAAATTTTTAATAAGATATATATATTTTGTATTTTTCATATTTTCATTTTAAAACCTCAAATCTCAAACCTTAAATCTCAAACCTCAAATCTCAAAACTCAAACCTCAAACCCTAAACCCTAAATCCCAAACTTTAAATCTTAAACCTCAAACCTCAAACCCCAAATCTTAAACCTCAAACCCTAAACCCCAAACCCCAAACCTTAAACCCTAAACATTAAAACCTTAAACCCTAAACACTAAACCCTAAAACCCTTAATCTTAAACCTTAAACTTTAAACCCTTAAGCCATAAACATTAAACTCTAAAATACTAAATTCTAAACACTAAACCCTAAACGATCAGCTTTCATAACTAACATAATTTTAAGTTAAGATCAAATTTCATAACTTACATAATACTTGAATAGAAAAAATAAGATTCAAAGTATATAGGTTAGAAACCTGACGGGTTGCCTTATATCTCACAGTCAGATATAATGGATCCTCCCTAGGTGTAACAATGCCACGTATGATGAATCTAAACGAAATACCAAATTAAATATTGAAATAAAATAACATTTATTAAATACATAATTAGCTAATAACATTTATTAACAATGCCCTAAACCCTAAATCCTAAACTTTAAAACCTTAAAACCCTAAAACCATAAACCTTAAAACCCTAAATCATAAACACTAATCCTTAAACCTTAAAACCCTAAATACTAAACCTTAAACTTTAAAACCCTAAACCTTAAATACTAAATCCTAAACCTTAAACCCTAAACCCCTAACCCTTAATCCTAAACCCTTAACCCCTAACCCATACCCCTAACCCTTAAAACCTTAACCCCTAAACCTTAACCTTAAACCTATAACCCTTAAACCCTAAACCCTTAAACCCTTGAATCTTAAACCCTTAACCCTTAACCCTTAACCCCTAAACCTAAACCCTAACCTATAACCCTTAACCCCTAATTTTAAGTTAATATCAAACTTCATAACTTACATAATACTTGTATAGATAAAAGAAAAAGATTCAAAGTATATAAGTTGAAACTGACGGGTTGCCTTATATCTCATCATTAGATATAATGGATCCTCCCTAGGTGTAACAATGCCACGATGATGGATCTAAACGAAATACCAAATTAAATATCAAATAATATAACATTTATTAAACCTTAAACCTTAAACCCTAAACTTTAAAACCTTAAACCCTAACCCCTAAACTATAAACCTTAAACCCTTAAACCTTTGAATCTTAAACCCCTAACCCTAAACCCAAACCTTTAAACCTTAAACCTTAAACCCTAAACCTTAAACCCTAACCCCTAACCCTTAACCCCTAACCTATAACCCTTAACCCTTAATTTTAAGTTAATATCAAACTTCATAACTTACATAATACTTGTATAATTTTAAGAAAAAGATTCAAAGTATATATTTGAAACTGACGGGTTGCCTTATATCTCATCATTAGATATAAAGGATCCTCCCTAGGTGTAACAATGCCACGTATGATGGATCTAAACGAAATACCAAATTAAATATCGAAATAATATAACATGCATTAAACCCTTAAACCCCTAAACTCTAAACCTTAAACCCTAATACATAAACCTTAAAACCCTAAACCCTAACACCTAAGCCATAAACCCTAAACTCTTAAACTTTTAAACCTTAAACCCCTAACCCCTAAACCTAAACCCTTAAACCCAAACCCTTAAACCCTAAACCTTAAACCCTAAACCTTAAACCTTAAACCCTAACCCTAACCCCTAACCCTTAACACCTAACATATAACCCTTAACCCCTAATTTTAAGTTAATATCAAACTTCATAACTTACATAATACTTGTATAATTTTAAGAAAAAGATTCAAAGTATATAGGTAGAAACTGACGGGTTGCCTTATATCTCATCATAGATATAAAGGATCCTCCTAGGTGTAACAATGCCACGTATGATGGATCTAAACAAAATACCAAATTAAATATCGAAATAATATAACATGTATTAAACCCCTAAACCCTTAAACTCTAAACCTTAAACCTTAATACATAAACTTTAAAACCCTAAACCCTAACCCTTAAGCCATAAACCCTAAACCCTTAAACCTTTGAATCTTAAACCCTTAACCCCTAAACCCAAACCCTTAAACCCAAACCCTTAAACCCTAAACCCTAAACCTTAAACCCTAAACCTAAATCTTAAACCCTAAACCCTAAACCCTAACCCTTAACACCTAACCTATAACCCTTAACCCCTAATTTTAAGTTAATATCAAACTTCATAACTTACATAATACTTGTATAATTTTAAGAAAAAGATTCAAAGTATATAGGTTGGAAACCTGACGGGTTGCCTTATATCTCACTGTTAGATATAAAGGATCCTCCCTAGGTGTAACAATGCCACGTATGATGGATCTAAACAAAATACCAAATTAAATATCGAAATAATATAACATGTATTAAACCCTTAAACCTTAAACCCTAAATCATAATCCTTAAACCTTAAAACCCTAAACTTTAACCCTTAAGCCATAAACCCTAAACCCTTAAACCTTTAAATCTTAAACCCCTAACCCTAACATCCGATGGATTTAACCCTTACAAACGATCCTCAGAGTGTGAGGCTTGGGCTAGCATCCGATGGATTTAACCCTTACAAACTGATGAGCACAACGTATAGTACTTGGCCGGTGGTGCTTGTTCCCTACAATTTGCCTCCATGGGTTTGTATGAAACAATCTTCTTTTATCCTGCCTATGATTATACCGGAGAGAAAAGGCCGGGAATGATATTGACGTCTATTTGCGACCACTTGTTGACTAGTTAAAACAACTATGGGCTGGTGTTCGGATATTCGATACAATGAGAAAAGAGAACTTTAATTTACGTGCGGCATTAATGTGGACTATTAACGACTTTCCGCTTATGCTAATTTATCCGTTGGAGTACCAAGGACGTTATGCTTGTCCGTGTTGTGCTACGCAGTACATGTTCACAATGGTTATATAATGGGAAGAAGTTTTCTTACATGGGGCATCGTCGGTGGTTACCGAAAATCATACATTTAGATTTCGAGTGCTCGGTTTGATGGTATCAAGAGTTCGAGATCATCTCCTTCGCAGAACCGGTGGATCCGAAATATTGTTAATCTTGAAAGATATGAATTTCATTTATGGAAGATGAATCAACCGCAAACCGGCATAGAAGTAGAAGATCTAGGATGAATCGATGATGAATCGATGAAGAGGATGATCCTAATGAGTCGGACTTGTGGAAAAAAAAATATTTTTTTGAGTTGCCTTATTGGGAGCATCGATTTTATGCCATAACCTTGATGTCATGCACATAGAGAAAAATGTCTCGAGAACATCATTGGGACTATTTTGAATGTCGATAGAAAATCAAAGATAATCTTGAGTCGACTTGATTTAGTCCACATGGGAATTCAGCGTGAGCTTCATCCCCAAGCACTTCCGAATATGAAATATCGGTTGCCGCCTGCTATTTTTTCAATGTCAAAGATGGAGAAAGAAGTGTTCAGACGGTGTTGAAGGATATAAAGGTTCGGATGCGTATGCATCAAATATATCGCGATGTGTGAGCCTTAAGGATCGAAGATTATATGGCTTAAAATCGCATGACTATCACATATTGATGCAAGACTTACTGCTAGTTGCTATGCGGTGTTGTATGTCGAAAAAGGTGACGGCTCCTGTAATTGAACTGTCAAATATAATGAAAGGCATTTGTGGTAAAGTTTTGAATGTTCAAGAACTTGAGAGACTACAAGATCGAGTCGCATTAACTTTATGCAATCTGGAGAAGATATTCCCGCCTTCCTTCTTCACTATCATGGTACACTTGTTAATTCATCTCCCGCGTGAAGCACTTCTTGGTGGACCCGTTTTCTATCGATGGATGTATCCCATTGAAAGGTCTTACTTTATTTGCAAAATATTCCTTCATTCAGCTAAATGCCTTTATTTCCAACTTTTAATAATGTTGTATATCGTGTTTAGGTTCCTTTCCAAATTGAAGTTATCTCGCCGCAATAAGCGTTATCCGGAAGGATCAATTGCCGAGGATACTTGGCGGAGGAATGTATGACTTTCTGCTCGAGGTATTTGGAAGATGTTGAAACAAGAATGAATGTACCAAGTAGAAATGTTGGGCTCAAAATCATAATTTGGTGAAACTTATTTATTTCAAAGTTTTGGAGAACCGATCGCAGAGTCAAAATTACAGAATTAGACGATAGATCGTGGGTCCAAGCACATCAATACGTTCTTTTTCATCACGATTCAATGGAACCATTTCGGAAGTACGTTCTACAATTTGATAAATACTCAATTATGATTTGTTTGTCTTCTAACAAAGTAAAACCTTTTTTACCGTAGTGAGTACAAACAAATATTGAGAGCTCGTTCACGATCTCGAAGATTAAATTGACGAGAAATTAATAAGTTGTTCGCAGAATCATTCCATGAATGGTTAAGCCAAATGGTATGCAATTTAAATTTTCATTGACAAGTAATAATATTTTCTCATAACATTCATAATTACTCGATTTACTTTCGACTCAATAGGTTTGGAGTCGGAATGAAGTAAATGACGACGTTAAATGCCTTTCACAAGGTCCAAACAGAATAGTTAAAAGATATAGTGGCTTCCTCATCAACGGATACAGATTTTATACAAGGTATCGCGAGAGATTGAGGAGAACCCAAAATAGCGGAATTGTTGTTAATTCTTCGATTACAAGTTATGCTAGTGCTAGGGACAGTAATCCGGTCGAGGGGAATTTGGAATATTACGGACTTATTACTGACATCATTGAGTTGGATTATTACGGCAAATGCAAAATTGTCCTATTTCGAGGTGATTGGGCTGATGTGAATAAGGCTCATGGAATTAAAAATGATCAATATGGCTTTACAATGGTGAATTTCTCTCGATTAATTCACACCGAGAACAACCGATGGACGAGCCGTATGTGTTTTCTTCTCAAGTTAAACAAGTTTTTACTCGGAAGATCCAACGATGAGGGTTGGTACGTTGTACTTCAAACACCCCAAGAGACTTCTTCGACACTAGCAAAGGAAGTAGAGATGACATAGTCGAAAGATCGAAACTTTGCCTTTTCCGAACAAGACTTAATCGAAAATATCCCTAGTACTAGTCAACAATTTCAATGGGTTCGTCAGGATGTGGACGAAGATATTTACTGAAATATGATGTAGTAAGATTTAATGATTTATTATTTATATGTAATATTATAATTTTCATGTTGATCATGTTATATAATTTAACTATTTTAAATGTCCTATTATTGTTGTTATTTGTTACTAAAATTTTGAACTATTTTATGTGTATTACGGGAAAAATGCCTAGAAGACGATTATTTAGATTTAAATATTGTCCATGAAACTCCAAATCCGTAAGAAGCTAATAGTAGTGAACAAAACAGCTTGTTGGATCTTCTACTCTACGGACATAGATGACGAGCCTTGAGAATTTGAAAGTAATGTTAAGTTTATTTTACATGCATGTTGAATTTTATTATTGATTCATTTTCAATTTTAATATAATAATATATCATTTTTCATTTGAAGGTGGTGGGATGCGCAGAGGTCGGGGACGACGTTACTTAAAGATTTATACGACTTAGAGCCTACCGATCGTGTTAAAGTAAGGAGAAACAATGATGGCCATCTATTGGATCAAGCTCGATTGTTAGGAGGCTATTTGGGCATTTTAGCACGAAATCCCAATATGTTGCCCATTAACTACGAATCATGGCATCACATGCCCGATGCCAACAAAATCGAGCTCTTGAAAATATTAAGGTAATAAAACGTGAATGTAATTTATAATACTTTAATTTAATTTTCATTTATATTAACTTTTATACTTTTTTCTTGAGTTAGATTTAATTTAGAGGTCTCGATGACTATGTTAAGAAGATATTGGGTAAAAATGGAGAGACAATAAAAGCACGCTCAAAAAACAATATTTTAAGAAAGACATAAGCCTCGACCAAAAATTAAGAAATGTTCCACCGGAATGTTGAGGTACCAATGGGAAGATCAAGTTAGATTTTGGAATTCAAAAAAGAGAGGTATTACGACTTCTAAAATCGTATAAATTATTTGGTTTATAGTATTTACTATATATATAATTCAAATTGCATTATATAAGACCGTGAGCGAGTTGGAATAAGCGACAAGATGTAAATGTAAATTCACTTATTAGCGCAGTTCTAGAAGTTTTGCTTGTGTAGTGATAACGAGGTATTATAATTTATTAATTTCATCAAATATTAATTACTTTATACTATTAAATTATGCTAAAATGTAGGAAACTTGACTAGTCAAAAGTTGGACGCGTTCAGTTTTTTTTGACATTACGCATAGAAAGAAGGATAGATCTCCGATGACATCCAAGTCGCAAAAATTTTGGTATATTTACTTAATAAAATTTTATTTTTATAAATATTTCTACCGCTTAATTATAATAGTTTAATTCATCGCTTATAGTTTTAAATTTATAATGTTATATTATGTTGCATTCTTTCTTATTTATATATTTCATTTCTAACTCTTTCATTGATTTATTAGGATAAACTAAAGGAGAAGAAGGCCGAGTATGAAGCGGTGCTTGACCGATAGTTCTGTTAATCTTGAGGAGATTGATAATGTAATTATTACGAGATGTTTTGGGTCCCGAAAGGTACGATCGCTTCGATCGATAGTTCGCTAATCTTTAGTATATTTTAATAGAATTATCACCGATGTTTTTGGTCTTGAAAGGTATGGTCGGGTTTGATTTAAAGGATCCGTGTTACCCCGACCCAATATTTTGATCCGCCTCCAGTGATACATGCCTTCCGGGTCAATCTCGTCTTTGAAGTTCAAAGGCTACAAAACCAGATAGCTCGGATGCAAGAGAGCACAGTTGAGCAGAGGCAAGAAATTGTCGATGTTCAAAGAAAATATGAAGAACTCCAAGAGCAGCTTTAGAGCGGATACGAAGCGGCACAAGCAAGGAGGCAAAGAAGAAGAAGAGAGAGGCAACGGCAAATGCGAGGGAGGCAGAGGCAAGATCGATGCTAGCAGAGCGTAAGAAAATACAAAGAGCTCCAAGACCAACTTCAAAGATATGATGCAGATGTTTCAAAGCAATGCATGAAACCGCCATCTTAGACATTTAGTTTCTCGTTGTAAGAAGTTTTGACATTATTACATTTAACATTTAACATTTAACATTATTATTACAATATTTTCATTATCATTTATTTAATTTATTAAATTTCAAGTATCATTTAGAATTAATGTATTCGTGTGATTTTTATGCTAAATTTGTTGTTTTATGTTGAAATTATATATCGTTATTGGTTGGTTTTAGTGCGGGAGGGTATAATATTTAAAAATTATACTTTTGAAATCAGACAAATTAGCGGCGTTTGTACAAAAGCTACCGCTAAATGTCAAGAAATTTTTATGTTTTAGGTAAAAGTGCCGCTAATCGTTAAGAAATTTTAGCGTTTTTAGAAAAGCCGCTAAAGGCCCCGACTTTTAGCGGCATTTTTAAAAGCGCCGCTAAAGCCCCGACTTTTAGCGGCGTTTTTGGGAAAGCACCGCTAAAGGCCCAGACTTTTAGCGGCGTTTTTGGGAAAGCGCCGCTAAAGACCAGACTTTTAGCGGCGTTTTTAAAAGCGCCGCTAAAGACCTGACTTCTGGCGTTTTTAAAAAGCGCCCTAAAGGCCATGGTCTTTAGCGCCACTTTTATCACAAACGCTAAAAGTCGTTGTCTTTAGCGTTTTTGCTCATAAACGCCACAAAAATTTCCTGCAGTTGTATTAGCGGTCTTTTTTGTAGCGCTTAGAAAAAGCCATAAATACTTTTTGTGGCGCTTATAAACGCTAAATGCCCAAAAAAACGCCGCTAAAAGTCTGTTTTGCTGTAGTGGTTCTTTTATATATTAAAATCGTACTATTTTCATTTATTTTATTAGTTAAATGGTATTCAGTAGGTTTGAACTCAAATATCCATACTAAAGTAGCATTTTTACTAAAAACAGAAAAAACTCATCAACTTTTTTTAAGAGATAGATCATTACAAAATTGGAGTTTGCTTTCCCACACATTATTTTGGGTAAGCTACATAAATGATAAGGTTAAAATTATGTTTTAATTTCTTTAACTATTAAAAATTACATTATGATCATTTATGTTATCGAGTTGTTACATTTTGGTCACTTATCCATTAACTTATATTACTTCCTTAACGAACGATGATGTGATATGCTAATTTAAAGGTTAATAACTAAATTAGTCCCTAAACTAGAGTTAAGTTTTCTAGTTTGGTACTTTTACAAAAAAAAATAGCAATAATCCAAAAAAAATTCTAAACTTTTTGAAAATTCATAATTTATTTTCTAACCCTTGACACACCATCATTTCATTAAGGGGGTAATTAACGAAGGAACAAAAAAAATGTAACAACTTGATAACGCGAGTGATCATAATGTAATTTTTTTATAGCTGGGTGACAAAAACGTAATTGTAATTTTAATTTTAATTTATTGACCATTTGTGTAATTTACCCTATTATTATTTTATATTTCTTTCTAGACGTCGACTGATTTTGTACGAAAATGGACTTCTAATTCAACTTAAAATTATCATTTGGCCAACAAATAGTTTTAATTATCTAGACAGCTTATGTCTGAATTCATAATTAGGTAAAGGCAACGTTAGAGTTTTGGACATAAGTCTAATTTTTAGTATGATGTCAAGCACTTCTCTTTGTTGTTTATCCAAATTGGGTGGACGTAATATCAAAGAAAATTTGCATTAATTCGTACTCGCATTTGATTAGGGACTAAAACAAAATAATATATGGTTGGTTGTAAATCATTATTCTTTCAGAAAGGAAATCATAATAATATTAGTGGCAAATTGAACGTCTCTTCGAAATCTCCATAATGTATAAGATTCTTCTTCTTTTTCAATGGAAATCCCAATCAACTACTTAATTTAGGTCTAATATTTCTTTTTGGTGAAATAATGATTTATGATGGTAATGGGGTGATATTTTTGCATTCTCTAACCTTCGCTCCAAATTTGATCATTTCATACCGATTCGAACTGTTAAAAAATTTACCTAAACCCAACCCAAATTATAATAGAAGACACAACTCCAATCTGAATTTAATTTATTTTTTATTTTTTTTATTTTGAAACATATAAAATTATTTAGACTTAAAACTTAATATATTTATATATTTATTTATTAAAAGTAAAAACTTAATTTATATGTATATTAGGGGCATTTTTGTTAATATTTTTGGGTGGGTGAGGTGAATTTATCTCAAACTTGACTTCAACCTGACTTGACCACCCAACTTGCCCTAAACCCGAGTTTTTTAAAAAAAATGACCCTAAAAGAACGGATCAAATCAAAACCCATCAAATTCGGATTTCTTCCCTGTACAGCACCTTTTTTACTACGCCTAACCATAGAACCTTAACAAATTAATAACCCATTTATTGTGTAAACATAAAGTTACTTTAAAACTGGAATTTTCAAATTAAAATCATAAATGAAATAAGATTTTGCTATTGCAAACATTAATTTGTTTTGAATAATTAAAAAAGAACCCGTATGGTTTGTAGAAAATTTGGGGTGTCCAGTTTTTGAGCTTGAGTTTTAAAAAAAAAAACTATTTGTTTACATAAAATTGGGTTAAAATGATATGAAATCAGAAATTGGATCATTTTGCCTAAATTCATGGTGTGAAATTAAAATGATTGTACGGACAGAAATAAAAAATCTTAGATTTATGTTCATTAAATGTGTCATATTTGTATGGAACTTGATGTTTACTAATTGGAGTCATGTTTCGTATATACACAAGATCTTAGTCATACGAAGTAATCTGTTGTGCTGCCCTAAAGGAGATAAGCCATAAATATACGAGAGAAAAAAGAAGATATGGGGCCGTCGCCTTTGTCCTCTGGCTTAATTAACATCATTATTCCGCCACCTTTTAAATACCTAACCGTCCCTCTAATGGCAGAAATTAATGGCAATGTTCATTACTTACTTACCAGATGATTTAATATAAATAAATAAAAAAGATACAACTTACAAATTCGGTTACATGATTAGGGTTGGATACATGTCTTTTTTAGTGACGACATTTATACAAACCTCTAAATAAAAGTTGTCGCTAAAAACCTGTTTTTGTTGTAGCGGCTTGTTTTAGAAAGATTCCCAGAATGGCAATTCGTGGTGATTGAGATAGTTTCTTTATAAAAGAACAACGTCGCCAAATGTCTGAACCATTCATCACCTTGTCTTGTCTCCTTTCTACAAAAAAGAAGAAAAGGACTCAACAAGAGGGATAGGGATTTATTAGTGTTACCCATACACTCCAGATCTTACTTGCGTATACTTGTAGAATTCGTCTCTAGTAACCTCATTTATTCCGTGGGTAAAGCTAGCATTAATGGAAGGATGCATTTCAATAATTGGGGCTATTTCCTTTGATACAATCTTTTATTTTGCTTACCATTATTCAAATTAACCTTGAAATCTGGTTTTTATATTTTCTGTATTTAGAATTTAAATTACATATCTTAAAATCAGAAAATCCCAATCCAACCTATCTGGCCCTTAGATGTAGGACAAAAAATAAATTAATAAAATGAAGTGGGCACAATGCTATAAAGCAATTTGGCCGAAGAAGTTATCACAGCCGGCGCCCTTGCCCCAATTCTCTACACATTTTTTTTTAATGAGTCCAGGTTGTTTACTTTTTCAATATTTTAGAATTTAGTCCTTGTTTTTTTATTTCCAAAATTTATGACATATTTTAATTATATTTTGTTCTAAAGATCAGAGTTTTAATAAATATTAATTAAAGATTTCAACACAAATTCTTTGCATGTGATTCAATAAATAAAAAACACAAAAATTGAATTATGAAAATTTGGAATCAAGCTTTAGCGACAAACTTAATTTTAGGATAAAATTACCAAAGACAACAGAATTTGCAGTGGGCACAAATTAGGTTAACTTGGCAATCGATAGTCGATAAAATAATATTTGGCCCTACCCCTACCGTTACCACGTTCATTACTACTCCTAAAACCTATCTTTATTTGATTTATAGGATAAAATTTTTATGTTAATTCCGTAATAGGCCTTTTAAGATGGTTACAGAATTTGAGATTTTATATTATAGGTATAGTGATTTATTTCATCCTTTAATTTTGTAAAAAAATAATTATTTTAGTTTTTTATTTTTTTATTTTTTAGTATTTAAATTTGTGTCTTTTGTTAAATTATCTCAAAATTAATGGAAAAGTTAACGTTTTTTAACTTTACGGATGTTGCATATATGTGGATTTCCATAGGATAACACTTTAACATTTAATTAATTTTTAAAAGTATAAAAATGAATAAAGAAATTGTTTAAATATTTGTAAAAATTAATTAAATGCTAACATGCCATCCACATGATAGTCATATCAGCAAAATTAACAAAGGGTAACTTTTCCATTTATTTTAAGGTGATTTGACAAAAAATATAAATTTTAAAATTAAAAGAGACAAAAAAAATTTAAATAAAAGATTAAAATAATTTTTTAATAAAATTGGAGGGTCAAAAAAATTATTATTACCTATAATATATAGAAAAGAAAAAAAGGCTACACCATAAATTGGCCTGGTCAAACTTGGGTAGCCATGCCCATAAGGATGGTTCAAATTGGGCTTATTTTAGTACCAGACTAGCCTATAAAATTAAATGGAGCCGTTAGCCCCACCCTATTTAAATTTCAGCCGAATTGGTTTTAATTATAAATTATTGTTCAAGCTTTACATTAATTCCTTAATATTTAACTTAGATATAGGACTGCAATCAAATTAATTGAAGTGATAGGTCACGAATTCACTAATTGAACTTGAATAAATTCGTTGATAAGGCAGAAGGATTGAACGGATAAAAATAAATAAATTAGGATTAAATCGTAGATATGACTAAGTGATTTGTAAAGAAAAGTAAAGAAAATTGAATTTTTAAATATTTGAAAATATAAAATGAATTAAATAAAAGAAAACATAATTCGAAATAATAAAGAATAAAGCAATAGGTTGAAAATTCCAAGTTCAAGTGTGATATTTTATTATTTAATGATAGGCTGGTCAAAGAAATAGAAGAACCTACTAATCTTTTCTTACTTGGTAAATTTGAACAATTCAATAATTAATTATTGTCAGTCAAACAATTTTAATAATTTATAAGACTTAATTCATCAACAACCTTATAAATTAGGACCCGCTTTTAATTAACCAATTCAACGGTTTAAATGAGATCACTCATTTCTAATACATGGAAGTAAGTAAGTCAGTTATATTACAAAACTATCACAAAAATACTAATACACAATGTAATAATTTCCTCATATATTTCTTCTTAGGAACTTGTTACGAAGCTTGGAACTTGGCTATCCAAGTTCAGTTTGTGGGAGTTGTGGAGCCATCATGTGGTATGAAGAAAAAATGGACAAAAGCAAGAATAGCAGAGATCCAAAATTCTCATCAGCTGTATGAATGGAAAAGCTCAATTGCCATTGTTGCAAGAAGCACCTGATTTTCTAAAATGTTTATTGCAACATAATGGTGATCCACGATCATCATAATTCAGAGACAACATACATGCATACAGCTCTATTTTTTCATCACTTCTACTGGATATGTTATAGACAACAAAATAAACAATAACAACGGTCCTTACTTTTTCAGAATCAGTGGTCAAAAGCACCATAGGATTGGATCTTTGCTGCCCACAATTGGAGTGCAACCTAAATTTGCACGAAACAAACAATAAGGTCAACAATAGGATTGGTAGAATGGGTCTCCTTATATCAATATTCTTTGGCCCTAGGAAGTATTAAACTCATCAGCACTAGGAATAAGGACCAACTGTGTCTGAATTTGCAGCTTTAATTGTTGGCAACACCGGTGAAGCAGCAACAGTGTGAGATGTTATAGTTCAAGATCGAAGATTTGGTTTGCGTTGTATCAGCGAATCGCATCCAAGCTTCATGGTAATGCAATATCCTTTACTGTTTCCTTAAGGCGAGGATGGGTCTGACACAGAGAGATTGCATAAGGGAGCTAAATCAAGTACTTTTGCTAGGAAGAAATTTGCTCAACATCAATACCATGATTTCCGCCTTCAACATAGACATCATGAAGGCCACACTGTACTACACTTTTTGTCGTTTGACACAACAATATATTTGTGACCGTTTCACAAGTATAAAAGCTGAAAGGTTTGACTGGCTTTTGAGGAATCAAACAAAGTTGTGTGCAAATATTCTTCAAGGGTTACAAGATGTTGTTAGAGGAGATAATACATTATCATTATCCGTAGGAAACTGAATAAACTTACCATCATCAGTAACTGGTAGTCCACGATATATGATATAAAACTATCAGGATTCTATGGCTATCTGTAGATGGGCTGGCTCTTCTGATTTGTTTCATACCTTCACATGTAATCCGAAGTGTCCCAAGATTAAAGAGTTCTTTAAGTTAATACCTGGACAGAGGTCGGAGGATAGACCAATTATTATTAGTAGAGTTTTTAAGATTAAACTAGATCAGGGAAACATTTTAAACATGCTTGAGCAAGTAAGAAAACTTTAGAAAATTATTTTTAATTAAATCAAATTCTATATGTCCTTTTAGCATCTCACTAATATTAAACATATGCAAATTACAGTAGTTTATACCATTGAATTCCAAAAAGGAGGATTGCCTCATTCCCATATTGCTCTATTCCTTGATCCTAATGATAAATCATTGAAGTGTCTTTAGTAGATCGAATAATTTTAGCAGAATTGCATGATGAGGGATGTGATCCTATAGCCTTTAAAATAGTTGTTCAATGCATGATACACAATCCATGTGAAAATGCTAACATTATATCTTCATACATGATTGAAGGAAGATGTTCTAAACATTTCCCAAAGAGAAACAACCAAAGAATTTCCCATTTACTAGAGAAGGGATGATTGTAACACCCCTTACCCTAGAAACTCAAGTATGAATGTTATATTTAGCACTAAACATTCTTTTCTATATCAAATACTTATAATTTGGACCTTTATCAAGGTCGCACTACCCTTTTTAGAATTTAACTAGACTAACAATAAAGCTTAATTCCATTTCAAACTCATCTCTAGTCTCTTTTAGCTCAACTAAAAATTTTCAGTTTTAGGTCTATATGTCTCAAGACAATGTCACGTTACTATAGAACTTTAGCTTCGAAGTTCTCATGTCTTGAGACAAATGAGTGTATCTCTTGAGATATGGCCCTGATACTGTAGCTTTTTAGCTTCGAAGTTCTTGTGTCTTGAGACATATTTCATATGTCTTGAGACCTAGGACATGGGATCTAAAAAATTGTTTCAAATACTTCCGAATTATATCAAAATTGTCCACAATCAAGCCAACACAGTAAAAAGAACCTATATACTATATAATACATTAATTGTATTTTCTATTCAAAGCACCATTAACTCGAATATTAAAACAACTAAACACTTGCTACTTACTTCATTATTAAACCTATGTACATGCCATCATCTAAAACCAAAAGATTAATTTCATACTCTCTTTCAAACATTGGTGATTTGATGAGATGTGTTGATGTCGCTATTTCACACGAGCACTTCAATCCGAACTTTCACCTACATGTTAAGCAACAACGGGTTAAGCTATTGTAGCTTAAGTAAGTACTCATGAATTCTAATCTTACCATAACTTAGTTTACTCTACAATCATAATACTATTATATTTCAATGAATTTATCATATTAATAAAAAAATTATTCAATATTCATAAAATTCACTAATACTTTGATTCACTACTTGTCATTTCACGATATAACAAGAACTTTTTATTAGAACTTACTTACCACGATTTTTAGCCCATGCTAGACACGTTTGAACTAGATGGATACATGCAAGGGTGATGTCAGAAATTTTTTTTAGGGGGCAAAATTAAATTGTAATTTTTAAAAGGTTAAATAAAAAATTTTTCATTTTTAGGAGAGCCAAAGTGTAATTTTACTTTTACTAATTTAAAATTTTAAAAATTTTAAAGGGCCAACATGAAAAATTTTCTATTTTAGGGGGCCCCAGCCCCCTAGATTCGCCTTTGGATAGACGGAATATATCACGATACATGAAGTACATAAGTGTTAAGAATACAGGCATCGAAATGCAATATTAGAACATAACAGAGTAGCACCAAAGTGCATGTCATGATTTACCATAATTAATCACGAGTGCTTTATTTCATGATTATCATTACATGGTGTCAACTATATATTTATGTGTAAATTTTAAATTATATATATTTATATAATTTAAAAAAATAATCTATCTTGAATTTTAAAATTATATAATCTAGTAAGTTTTATTTTTAAAAATTAAATAGAAAAATTCACTTGAAAATTATATTATTTAAAAATAATATTTTTTTCAGATAACCATAGATATCCTCATCCATTTACGGTTTGAGTCTAATAGTGAAACTCAAGTAAAACACTTTCAAGAATAATGACTCGATGGTTGGGGTAAAAGTTCAGTATCATTTCTTCCAATCATATGTTGGTGAAAATAATAATATATTTCTATTACTAAAATGCATAAAATTAAGTTTTTAAAACAAAAACAAAAATTATAAATTTATGTTTGAGTTTGAATTCAAATTTTAATTGATAATTTTAATTTAATTATTTAAAGTAGTTTAGAGATGATGATTAATATTCATCTTTTAAAATGATTAGAAATAAGATGAATTTTATATTGTTGATGCATGTATTTCATTGAATTAATATTTACCTTTCTAATAAAATAATTAGATTCTTTTGACATTATTTTTGCAAATTACTTATATTATTCTTTTAACAATTTTTTGAGCATATAAATAAAATATGTTGTGTTATGTAGTTTTCAATCTCCACTTACGAAGCAATCAACCAAAGGACTTTCTCCAACTATAATCTAAAAGTTCCATATGTAACTAAACATATAAAATAAATTATATTTATAACTGTTAAAAAATAAATTTATGATTTATAACTTCAACTAAACTTATATTACATATTTAAATAAATAAAATTAAGTCATTGCACAGGTAATAAATTAGGGATGCAATCGAGTCAAGTCAAGTTTGAATATTATCAAGCTCGACTTTTACTCGATATTTAAAGCTCAACATTCAATTCAAACTCAATTAAATACTTACTTTTAAAATATAATTGAATTATTCAAACTCAAATTCAAATTCAATTACCCTATTTATCAATTTTTATATTCAAATTTAAATATTTTATTAAAAAGAAAATAGTATAGTGAAGTATCTCCAAGTGAGAAATTTTTTAAGCTCTTTTGTGGTAGTGGATTCTTATTGCGACAAAACTAAGTAGATGACAAAGGACACAAAAAACAAAAGCATGACAGTTTTCTCGTCTTTCCATGTACCAAAATCAAATTTAAGTTCTTACTAATAATTCATCGATTCTATGTCCATCTTATAGAGAAAGGTGAAGAAACAAAAAGAAGTTCCTCAACGCCATGGCCACCGATTTCAAATCCATCCCAATCATCGGTAAATTATATATTATCCCATGATTTTTCCGAAATTATCTATCCAATATATATATCTGATTAATTTTGCATGCCCTTCTTCCTATTAATACAATTTTTCCTTTCAGAAACTATTGGGTTTTGATTCGAATTCAAGTTCTAATTTTGATTGAAATTTGAACCTCCATCTTAAATCTTGAGTCTGGGTTTCAAGCAAAAGAAAGAGGGGTTTGATTAATTTAAACTAAAAAGCATAAGGAAAATGGTCAATGAAGCAGTGTAATTTGTTTATTGAATTAAAGGATTTTGATTAAGTTTGTATCTCTGAAAATCTGAAGATTGTTAAGTTGTGATTATTTTTGGGATTTTAGCCGTCCTTTTTCTTATTTATAAATTGTGATATAGATGTTGCTCCTTTGTTGGCCAAATGCGATGATCCAAAACTGGTTCAAGACCCTGGTGTACGTGAAGTTGTTAAGCAATTGGATCAGGCTTGCCGTGAGGCTGGGTTCTTCTATGCGGTAAAATTTTCACTTCTAGTTCTTATTCTATTTCTATGTTCTTCTAAACTCTAAGGTAAATTTACACCTATGATACTGAAACTTTGTTGTAAGTGTTAGATATAAGCACTTATCCGGCACGGATATATTCAATTTTGTCTAAGTTTTTAGATATATTGGAGGATCTTGGAGGGTCATATCTTAATGCTCATATCTGAATATGCATTGGATATGAATGTTAGATACGGGTGCTTAAAGAAACATAAAATATTGAACCAGAATAGGTTTATATTAGTATTTTGCTAATAGTCAAAGAATCTTAGAGCCTAAAATCTGATTCTCATTTGAAAATTTTCCTATGATATTTTTCATAGCTGAAAGATGGAGTTTGATTTTTATGCATATAAACTGAAATTTTTCTTTATATCTTGTTTATAGCCTAACTTGTCGCCCGGTTTTCTTTTTTTGGTACACTTTCGGATTCATTAGAAGGGTCATGGTATCCCTGAGACCATGGTTAAAGAGGTTAGAAATATCACACACAAATTCTTCGATCTTCCTTATGAAGAAAAAATCAAGATCAAGATGACACCAGCTGCTGGATACAGGTTTGTTTGGTGAAGTAGAACCTGTATGTGAATATTAGTGGTTTACTGGTTTAAGATCAATGATTAGTGTATATGGATATGGATATCGTTGACTGGGTAAGGTGACATTCAAATGCAGGGGATACCAGAGAATCGGAGAAAACATAACCAAAGGCGTGCCTGATATGCATGAAGCTATTGATGTGGGTGTTACTAACAGCTACTTTATGTTCTACCATTTCATTTACATTGCATTGCTATTGCAAAGTGCCAGTGGGACTTTTTAATGTCTTTTCTTCACTCTGAAGTTGTTATAATCGAATATACCAGGACTTTTGACATAAGTTCTCTGCTGATGCCATATTGCTAGTTCCAGTTAATCATTGATAAAGGATTCTCTCCACTACCTTTCCGCTACTTTATATACAAGGGTGATTAAATGCACTTTCAACTGAACTCTAAGGTTTATATTTGTGCAAATCATATTTTCTTTTTTGATTATTTTTTCTTTATCATTATGTCCTATTTTAATTCTTTAAAGTTTCAGTCATAGATTTAGTTGAAAATGCATTATTCACTCTTGGGTAGTGTAGTGGAAACTTCCAATGCTTGGAGAGGTTCTTTGCATGAACCATCTCCGTGCAGCCCTGAAAAAGAGGTGTTTCCGATGTTAGATTATCCTTTTAATTATCTCAATTATATCGTTTTTTCCTTATTGTTGGGATTAACTTTAACAATTCCATTGTAGGAAAGTATTCTAATAAGTAGCACATATTGTTTGCTTTTGTATATATATAATTCCAGTTTGTATGTTTTTCTGGATTACAGTGCTATAAAGAACTAAAACAAGGGATGTATGGAGCTCTTGGAAAACCCATGGAAGGATGCAATCAATGGTACATTATAAGAATTAGTGGTTTCTCAACTGTATCCATTTTACAATATTTTCTTATGCAGTATGGCCGTAAAAGAGATTGATCAACTTTGGAAGGGCCCTAGTGCAATGTTAGAAATTAAAAAAAAATTCATCCAAGGACCTGAAATTTTCCAGGTGTACACAAAATTCTTGATAATTTAATTAATTGACCTAAGCCATTGCAAAAAGGTTATACGTTACATCTGTCTCACAACTTCATGGATTTGCCATTTTCATGGGATACTGGTACTGTCAATTTTGCATCTAGTGGCTGATCTGAAAGTTAGGTTGAGTTTTGGAGCTGATGTTCTTTTGTCTTGCAATATTGTATTTGACAGGCCACATTATCCTCCGAACTTCAAAGAACTCATGGAGGAGTATATTAGCCTCTGTACAGGTATGCTTGTCTTTTGTCAGTTTTTTTTTCTCCTTTAATAATTTTACTGGCCGGAAATTGATGGCAACTTTTGTATTTTTGTTGCTTACAGAAGTGTCAAGAAAAATTATGCGGGGAATTGCTCTTGCATTGGGTGGATCACCAGATGAATTCGAAGGTGAAAGAGGCGGTGATGCATTTTGGGTGATGCGCCTTATTGGTTACCCAGGAGCATCAACTGCAAATGGAAAATGCACGTCTGAAAATGACATTGGATGGTAATGGAATGTGAATGTTGCTGGTTTTCCCTTTGCCTAAGTTGCTGTTCTTTTAGTATTTCCTTACTTTTCTTCACTTGCTTTATCCATGTCTTTTGGCCAAACAATTCAGTGGAGCACACACGGATTATGGTAAAGTTTTCTCTTAACTTGAGATGAGTGATTTAAAAGATTAGACCGTCATTTTAAGTTTTACAATATTTGAACAGGTTTGCTAACATTGGTGAATCAAGATGAAAATATTACTGCACTTCAGGTGTGATCCTCTTAGTTTCCGGTTTTAAGGAATTGACAAAACTGATCTATTGCTATCGATTCTCTTGTTAGAAGAGAAGTAGGTATTAATGAAACAGCATGTTTAGATGTTTCTTTTTTAGTTCCGCAAAACATTTCTTTGTTTACAATTCTGAAGAATACCACAGCTATAGTTAGCACTTTTATCTTGTTTTACCAAAGCATTGCTTGCTTGATTTTTCTCCATCTTTGATTTTTTAACCAAATGTGAGACATCTTCCTTGTCCTGGGGTTTTCCATTTCATTCTCGAGACCTAACAGTTTATGCTGGATGGTTTCAACTTTCCCGACTTCTAGTTTTTGCCCTCACCTTTGTATCATACTGCTGCTTTAGTTGTTGACAAAAGTTAATCTAATCAAAGTGTTGCAGGTGAGAAACCAAGCTGGTGAATGGATCTCAGCTCCTCCGATTCCCGGAATGTTTGTCTGTAACATTGGTGATATGTTGAAGGTACATTAACATGAAGCTAAAAGTGATTTCAAATGTTGGGTCTATTATATCTTGCTAAAAGGTTTGGTTTAATTGCAGATACTATCCAATGGTTTATACGAGTCAACTCTACATCGAGTTATCAACAAATCTCCGACATATCGTGTCTGTGTCGCCTTTTTTTATGAGGTTAATATTTATTATGATTTGATCAAGGGGTAGGGAAAGGGGTTATCCGGGTTTGAGCATGAGACCTAATGTCATCAAAGACTTGAGCAACGCTAGTCATTTGCCACTACACCGTGGCTAGTTGATTTGCGAGGTTAATATTTACAAGTAGAATTATCTGTCAGTTTTGACCTTCCTGAATACTATTGTTTTTCCGAACAGCCAAATTACGATGCAGCAGTTGAGCCTTTGGAAGCCTGTGTAAGGAAGAGTGGCGGAACTTGGAAGTTCGAAAAAGCTGTTTATGGAGAACATTTAGTTAGCAAAGTTCAAACGAACTTCGTAACATAGGAGTGGGGCAAAACTTTTCATACTCTTGTTGTCTCAAAATGCAGCGATGAAGGTTGAGATGAACCTAATTGTTCAAACTTGGTCTGTGATTTAATCTAATAATTCAATCTTCAGCACTTAAACCTTTTAACACATTTCCTCGCTTCTTACTTCTTAATACATGATCATATTAGTGTAACATCTTTCTGTAAATACATAGGAAAGCACAGCTGACAAGAAATGTTACATGTCCCCTAACACTTCCATACGGAGCATTTCTTTTCAAACAACTTGGGTTTTTTCTAAGCTACACTGTAGTGTTAAAGTACGTAATGTGATACAATCCAAGTTACATTTAACATTTATTTCTTTAAAGTAATTATCCTCGATTACTATCCAGACATATAAAATATATAATTCTCCCAAAACCTTCGAAATACACAAAACTTAGGACTATTTATAACCCTTTCCTCAACCCATAAATATGAGAATAATGTGTTTCATTGCACTTGAATCTACGTCATTCTGCATTGGCAACGTCGTCCATACCAATTAAGCTAATACTCAATCAACAATTCTTATAAGTCTTAATAATTTTAAGTAATTTTTTATTTTTATAATTAATTTTATAATATATAATATATCTATATATAAGCATGAGTTTGGAAAACCTTTTAAACGAACAATAATATTTATTTTATTATTCATTATATAACTAAATTGACATTAGATTATTAACTATTAGGCTATAATAACAAAAATAATATTAATTAACTAATGAAAATCCCTTAAGTAAATGATAGATAGATAATACATACATATATATTAGTAGCAAAATATTGGAGAGATTCAATTACAAATTAACAAAAACAACATTAAGATTAGACAGCAAGAAACTACTATCTAACCGAATCTGGTCAGCAGCCTTAGCATGAGTGACATGGAACACTCAAGTGCCAATTGGTTACTCTCTCATTAATCCTGCCAAAATATGGGAAGCGAAATTCGCTTCCCTTGGAATCTGCTTAATGACCGTCACTCATGTCTGGACGATTCTTGGTTCTTAAATTAAATCTCTATTCACATGTCTTTTGAGGCCACCATGGATACCTTTGACAACTAAAGCGTGGTGAGTCTCAACAATAACATCCTTCCACTTAGCATCCTATCCTAATTGAAGACCATCATAAATAACCCAAAGCTCAGCTTGTTCAACACTGCATCTTTCAATATTTCTCCCAATCCCCTACATCCATTTACCATACTCATCTCTTACCACTGTTGCCAAAGATGTGAGACCCGAATACAGACTGCGAGAACCATCAACATTTAATTTAAAAGAACTAGTAGATGGTGGACTCCACCTACAATTCCTGCTCCGATTGCTAGTAGTTCCACCAAATCTGCCAGGCCTTAGCTTAATATATCTCGCCCAACACCAAGAAGACTGAATGACATTGACAAAGTTGAAAGAGACTCATTTGAACACCATGAGATTTCTTTGTTTCCAAAGCTTCCAACAAATAATCCAAAAAAGGATTGCCAAACCACATCCTAGAACACGATGCCGAAAATGTTCCTCAAATTCGCCAAAAGCCAATCCTGTAGAGAAGAAGAAAAATTGAAACGAGAGTTTGGAAGGGATAATCTGCTTCCAAACCTCCCGCAAGATTGTTATTTTGCAATGCTCCCACGAAACACATAAGAAGGGTTCTCAGAAACTCCTCTTTTGCAACGTTCCACACTAGTCATTAGGCGTTCCTTGAAGACCAACCAAAGAAATCGACGAACCTGCTGAGGACCATCCAATGATCAAACAAGCTTCCATTTGTCATCTAATGGGTTTAAGGGCTTCAAAAGCATATTATAAGCAAATTTGACTGTAAAACCACTATTAGAGACCATCTAGAGATAAGTGCATCTTGTCCAATCAAGGGATTTGGCACCGGAATTCCCGCAATATAAGAAAGAATATCATTATCTAAAAAACCTCGCAGATAACCCCAATTCCAGTTTTCATCCATAGTTACAACCTCTCTTAGAGTGATAAAAGTATCGATAAGAGAATGACTCCGACAATAATTAAGAAGAGGACCCACATCCATTATCCAATTATCAGTCCAAAATTTTACAAGGTTACCATCTCCAACAGACCAGAGAAGACTTTGGTGCAACAGAGGCCAAACCTTAACAAACGATCTCCAAACAAATGAGCATTTACTTCATGAAATATCATCCAGGAAACTTCTGAAATCTTATATTTGGCTCAGAGAACTCTAACCCATAAAGCTTGCTTACTTGTAAAGATATTGAAACCCAAATTGAGCATAAAAGGATCATTTTGTTCTTTAAGGCATCATAAACCAAGACTTCTGTCGAAACCTTTTTTTTTGAAATCTACTTTTATTTTTTTATTTTTAAACGAAGATAGAGTCGCCATCGGTTCTTTTTATTAGGTGTAATCAGATCAACTCAAAATTCAATCATCTTAACAAAAGATTATATTTTACTAAAACGATAATTTTTAGCCTACGAAATCCAAGAATATAGGTTCGGGAGTTTGTTACATATAAGGAAGGATTAGCACCCTCATAACGTAAAAATTGGTACCTAGTTAGTTACTTAATGTTTTGATGTCGAAAATTAAAAATTCGAAGAGGATTTAAAATACGATCCCTCTTTGCATGATTTTTTTATTAAAATATTGCTTAACTAAATTAATTTTCACAAAAAATACCTTATTTCAAGTTAATCGAGAAAAAAAGATTATGTTCCGTAAGTTAGGATACAATGCTTTGAATCCTCGAAAACAAGAATAATCACCATTTGATCATTACTTAAATCTCATTTATTATTTTAAAAATAGATATTCAATTACTTTGGTTTTAAAAAGAGGTTATACTCCACAAGTTAGTAACACGACACCCCTAATTCTAAAAAGTAATGAACATTGTCTAACTTACGGGGCATGATCTTTTCTTCTCAATTAACTTGAAATAAGATTTTTTTTTTTTGTGAAAATTAATTTAGTTAAACAATATTTTAATCAAAAAATCATGCAAAGAGGGATCGTATTTTAAATTCTTTTCGAATTTTTAATTTTCGACATCAAAATATCAAGTAACCAACTAGGTATCAATTTTAGGCGTTATGAGGATGTTAATCCTTCCTCATACGTAACAAACTCCCGAACCTATATTCTTGGATTTCGTAGGCTACAAGTTATCGTTTTAGTAAAATCTAATATTTTGTTAAGATAATTGAATTTTGAGGTGACACAATTACACCTAATAAAAAGGTAAATTGGGCTTTATTTATTTTATTTTTGTTTTGCCTTTGTTTAGGCTTATTTTTCTGTATCGAGCTGGACAAAATTGGATTACTACAACTTTCATTAGACAAAGGCTAGCAACAATTACCCCATTTAACCAAAGAAATCTTCTTGTTAGAATCAGAACTCCCCCAGATAAAACCCCAGGCAATCTTCTCAATTTCTGTGCAAATACCATAAGAGATCTTCACAGTTTGCATTAAATAATTAGGTATCAACAATAGAACTAACCTTGCTAAAGTAACCCATCCTGCCATCATAAGCATATTGGCATTTCAGCTATCCAACTTACGTCGGACTTTATCCGCAACAAAATTAAAAGTATTAGTTATGACTTACTTATAAAACAAGGGCAGGCCCAAATAGGTCTCCAAATCATCAGAATGATGGAACCCAAGGATGCTACAAATAGTGACAGTATTGTTAACATTTGTACCTTTCGAGAAGAACACCGTAGTTTTCTGCCCATTAACTTTGTGTCTCGAAGCCACTCCAAATGTATTAAGAGCATCTTTAATTCTATGTGCATGATCAACAAATAAGAAAAGATCATCCGCGAAGAAAAGATGTGAAATGGATGGTCCATCTTTACCCAAAGTAATAGGTTTCCAAGTTATATCTTCAACCCCTCTCTGGATTAACTAACCTAATATCTCCATACAAAGAACGAAAATGTAAGGAAACAGTGGGCAGCCTTGCCTAATACCCTTCTTAGGAAAGAACTTATCCGAAAGCCTTCCATTCCATACTATCTGCATGGAAACCGACGAGATACATTCTATGATGACACTAGATAAAGTCGAAGGAAAACCAACATCCAATAAGGTATCTTCAATAAAATTTCAATAGAGTTAATCGTATGCTTTTTCTAGGTCCACTTTTATAGCCATCCAAGTTTTCTTCCCTTTTTTTGGTGCGCTTCCCTTTTTTTGGTGCGCATCAAATGCATAATCTCTTGGGCAATAATATTATTGTCTTTGATTTGTCTCCCTGCCCCGAAACTAACTTAATTTTGAACGATGATGGAATGGAAAATTGGCTTGAGACGGTTGGCAATAACCTTAGTAACAATCTTATACAAAACATTACATAGACTTATTGGACAATAATGGCACAAAGATTCAATATTCTTGATCTTAGGAATGAGAACCAAAAACATCTTAGGAATAAGAACCTCATTATCATAGCACCAACAATCCCCAAACTTCAAAACAGAATTTTTGTTAGAATTCTGCCTTACTAGAGGTTTATTATGGAAAAACTTTTTATTGCGATCTTCAAACTGAATCCAGTCCAATCTCAAATTTTGCTTCCAAAATAATTCTTTCTCATTCAGAACTTTCTTATACTCAACTCGCAACTCAATTTCAAGATTCAAAAGATACCTAGACCAAATTCGATCGATGTGACCATAAACCTCAGAATTTTAGTTTTTTAAGATTAGTAGTAAGAGAAGTAAGATTACCAGATATATTTGACACATGTCTCAAATTATCCTGAACAAATTGAGAAAACGTAGAATGAGACACCCAAAAAGTTAAAAAGCGAAAAGGCCTAACTCGAAGGGCGTGGCTAGGAGAATTCATGGATAACAAAATGGGCCTATGATCAGATATGAGACAAGGGAGATGAAAGACGTCGTATCAGAGAAGAAACGACACACTCCCTATTCCCAATTGTCCGATCAAATCTTTCAAAAATAGCCCATCTTCTCCAAGTAAACTGAAGACCTTTGAAACCAAGGTCCCTCAAGCCATTGCTATGAAAACAATTCTGGAATAATTTACATCCAGAAATAATTGGGCGACCCCCTCTCTTTTCATCCGGGGCGAGAAGAAAGTTGAAATCCCCCATCAAAACCCAAGGCTCGTTAACGGATTGTACAACCTGATCCAATCGATCCCACAAGACCTTACGTTTTTGCTTATCCAGGTAACCATAAACAAACATCACCAGAATATTTGTTGAACCAAAACATCACCAGAATATTTGTTGAACCAATCTTCTTCCCCAAACAACAATGGACAAACTGTGGATCGTTGAAAAGAATGTGGACGTGGACACTATTTTTCCAACAAGTCCATAAACCCCCAGTAAAGCCTCGAGCTTTTATCCTATGGGAACAATCCAAACCAATCCTCGAGATGATTTCGTCAGCCTTCGAACCACTAAATCGTGTCTCAAGAAAAGCAACAACATCAACCTCAAAATCCGCAAAATAATCTCTGACAATCCAAACAAATTTAGGAGGCTTACACCCTTGACAGTTCCAAACAAGCAGACTTGGTAACATCATAGAGTTAATGAAATGAAAAGAAAAGAAACATGCAATAAACCCACCTTAAGCATCCAAGTTGGTTGCCTCATCAGAAACCGCCGAAGCTCCCTGTAAACAACTTGAGTCCATAATCAAGCTTTCAAGCCCGATAATATCTACAACATTTATTATCGCTTCAGCTACAGGCTCACAATCATAAGCCCTCACCTTAAATTTACTTCCTTTACCTCGAAAAGTGTGGGAAGCTTTCCTCAAACGTTTAGGTTCATTAACTTTCAACGAGACCGAACCAATAGTATGCTCAACTTGTTTTGGTGATGAATCAATAAAAATCACATTGCCCATGGGAATGTTAGGGTTCCGATTCTCAACAAAATTAATAATCGAATGACATTTCGAGTTCAAAGTCGTCACACCTATCTTTTCCACAAATTCCTAATGCGGTCCTTGTACCAACGAAATAGTAACCGTATTGGAATTTTCCACCGTCTACAACTTTGAAATTTCCCTGTGATTAATAACCCGTAAGCTGGACGAAAAGGAGTTGGGATTTGGGTCAATGTATTTAAAATGCTTAGTAGTATGACACCCATTTAGTTCAACAATCCTAGAGCCCGACTTAGAAAGTCCAACATCCACCTGAGCTTGTTGATCTTGAGGCCCAACTATAAGGCTTGAATCCATAACGATCGCCCCAAAATCCAAGCCTGAATCAGAGTAACGAAACACTTGAGTAGAAGCCATCTTATGTGTTGACCTGTCTTCTCCCAAGGGGTTATTATAAATGGCAACCCCTATGCCTTTTAATTTGGCTGAATCAACGGGGGACAGACTCCTAGAATCCCTCATGATTCTTATCTCGTAAATCCTATAGAGCATTGAAGCGTAATCTCGATGAAACCGGCCCTTTCCTTCCATCCCGAGCAGTCATCTGTTTCTGATTGATCTTACTACTCCGACGATCTACTAACATCTAAGGTCCAAACATATCCGAATCATTTTCCTTCTCGATCATAACAGGAGCTTCATGGTTCCCTCAATCTACCATTTGCACAGCTAACTCTTCATTATGTCTTCCATGTGCAGAAACACAGGAGCAGGAATCTCTCAAATGCCCATAACGCCCACAAGAAAAAAAAAAAATGTTGGGGAGGGATTCATATTCCACACATTGAAGGCGACCATCCACTTTAATTTTAGAGACCAAAGGCTTGTTAAGATCAAGGAGAATAGCGATACGGACGAACCGACCTCTATCGCATTACAGGTATTATCATCCAGTTTAATGACATGCCCAATAGTCTCTCCAATGCTCGTTAAGACACTTCCGATACAAAAAACTCAAGAGATCAGGAAGGCGGATCTAGGCCACTACATTCGACGGATAAGGTTGACTAGTAGAGAAGAACTACTACCATGGTTGAAACGTTAAATATTGCCCAAAAACAACCACAGTCCTTCGGTGAGAGCCTGAACATAATCCATTTCCATCTGGAACTTCACCATGAAATAATCGTTCTCCAAATCCATGATTTTAACAGGAGTGGATGACTTTCATAGGTGATATATTTTATTAGAAAGAATCTGGAAACTTATCTTCCTTCGCAAAAGCTTGACCAAAACCATCCGAGCCATACTCTTGTACCCCTTTCAGAAATCAAATCGAAGGTAACCGTCTTTTGTTCTAGTAGTCACATCTCCATCAAGCAGTTGTAGATCATCATTATTTCGTTCGTGCAATACCCGTTCTGTAGCCCTCGAAGCCCCAAGTAGCATGTCTTTGAAAGACACTCGTGAGTTAAAGTGCCTATCAATCCCATTAGGACTCCCATCTTCATCGACAACCATAAGATGTTCATCAACCCCCAAATCATCCTTTCGCATGCGAACTTTGTTGGTAGTTTTATCCTCCAACGAAGCCATCGGCAAAGAACGTGGAGACAAGATTTCCATTGTTTTTTTTTTAAATAAACACAATTTAGTTAATGTATATATTATTAATTATTATATAATAACAAAATAATTTAACCATCAATTCACAGTTCTTTTCAAATAAGCATACTAAAATATTATTGATATAATATGAAAATTATAATTTTTTATTAATAGAGTTTTATATAAAATATGAAATAATTTTTATTTTATTTATTTTATTATTAGTGTCACAATTATTATTACGTAATTAAACTTTGGATCTATATTAAGTTATATCTATCATTTTAAATTGATTATCACTTTATTAAGGTTATGGTTATATATGAATTAAATTAATGTTTAGCCTTATAAGTTAATTAGTGTTATAATTATATATAAATTAAAGCTAAGATTTAGCCTTATAGATGTATTCAAAGTTCAAACAGCATTTAAGGAATCACTGAACAACTTTTAGTACTATTTGATATGTTTTATTTTATCACCAAAAATTTCTACTCCTATTATGTATAGTAAGATTTCAGGAGTAGTAGTCTGTTATGCTGAAGTTGCTTTTATTTTGGCAGGGCATTTGTAAAAATAAGTTCATTAATTTTGTATTTCTTGAATTATACATTTGAGAAGTTAGATTTAACTATTAAAATTAAGTAATTTTAATTAATTATTAATAATAGATAAAATTATATAAATAATATTTTTATTTGAGTTTGAGTTGGGTTTTACATATTAACATAAAATAATAATTAAATTAATTATTACTCAATTATAGTTACGATTTATCAGTATAGATAGTATTATATATTTTAATTATTTTAATAATAATTACTTACATTAGTTATATGATCTAAAAAATTTATTTTATTAAATAACAAAAATAAACATATATATTTATGTGCAACACAAAATTTGAGATTAACTATTTTTCATGTTGATTCTAAATTATTTTTAAGATTTTTTATTTTTTTAAATATAGTCGCGTTACATGTTTAATTGTTCCTAGAAATATAGCCATCCCTACCCCTCATGTCAATCTCACAAGTCTCTTATTCATTCTTATTCAATCATGGCGAAGGACAAGGCAAAATAAAAAATTTCACATTGAGTTTAAAAATAATCAAACTTGAATTGGACTTTTATCATGTTAAGGTGAAACTCTACCGCGCGCATGTAACAGTAAAAATAAATAAAATTTTTAACATTTAGTTTGTTTTCTTTTTAATGAATGTAAATATCAGAGGATATTTCCCCCGGAAGTTGAATTAATGGCTGTTCTAGCTTTAAAATTTAGATTTGTTTCAAAGAAAGTTTGGTTTAACTTTAGTAGAAAAGAAAATTGCAAAAGGCTGTTTAAGGTTTAAACACAGTGAAAGTGTTGAAAAATTTCACCAAGAATTAAGAAGAAATTTCTTTATCAAAGTCAAGATGAAAGAAAAGGCTTACAAAGTATGCCCAATGATTCTAGAAAATCAACATGACCATTCAAAACATTGAGTTGTAGAAGGAAAGGACATATGTTTAGAATTGAGATTCGAATTTCAAAAGGCCGTAATCCATGGGCATGGGAATGGAATCTAATTTCAGACCTACAAAATGCCACCTCTTATACGAAGTGCAAATATCTATGCACAGATATAAAAAAATAACACATTGTAGAAAGGGAAATACAATACAACTACAAAAAATCATCAGAAAATACGTGGCCAATTGTTTCCCATGCTTTTTCCTTCCAAATTTGCACATTCCCAAGAAGAAATGTAATCAAGAACTACAAAAAACATTAAGAAAATGATTCGTCTCACAAAGTTGCATTGTGATCAAATCAAGAATATTGTTCCAACTCTTAAAAAGGATCATTCACAAGTTGCTATTGAAACTATCATCATTGTTAGACCACCTTCTAAATGTGCATGCCACAAAATTCCTGCTAGCAAAAAGCCCAAACTTTGACCTTAACAATGCTAACCTGCCATTGCTGCTCGTCGAAGCATCTCTGTCAGTTTCTTGGCTAACCACCTGCGGATAATCCACCCCAACTTCATGGATTCCACCATTGCTGACACTAGCCTCAAAACCACCATCTATCTCACAAGCATCCATATTGATCACTAGAGATCCCCTTTGTTCGCGCAACCATTCACCAGCCTCACAACTCACTCCCCTACATTTCCTCAACTTAATTTTCACCAAACTGGGACAACCAGAACCCAGTGCTTCAATGGCGATATCCGAAATAGGACACCCCTTGATGCAAAGTTTCTTCAAAGCCATACATTTAGCTGCAATGCACGCAATCTCTGTATTACCAATAGTCCCACTTCCACAAAGTGCTAATCTTTCAAGTTTCGAGCAATTAGAAGCAATGGCTCCCAAGCTCAAATGGGTAGCATTAACGCCAACCAGAACAAGTTCTTCTAAATTAGGACAGTGTTTGGCTACAGCAACCAAACCCTCATCTCCAATCCTATTAGTCCTCCAACCATCAACATGAAGCTTCTTTAACAACTTACAATGCTCAGCTACACTAACAAGCCCATAATTTGAACAATCTGGGGTTTTCACAATATGCAAATTTTCAATTTTGGTGCATTTGGAAATAGCAGATAGGCCAATATCACTTACTTGAAGCCTCTCAAGGTGAATTTCCATCAAAGCATCATTGTTACCTTTGCTATTATAGTTATTAAGATGGATATTTTCTTTTCCGTTTCGATTTCGATTCCCAATTAATTGAAGGACTCTGTCCCAATCACCCAAACAGTGTATAATTTTCAAAGCCTGAAGGTTTTTTGCTCCAACCACAAGCGGTTCAAAAGACTGACCGTTAACGAGCTCCTTCAAGCAAATTGTTTTCAGCGAAGCAGCCGCCGCTCCAGGCCCGATCGCCTCAGCTCCGTCGTGTATTCCTCTGAGCCTTTTCACCGATAACTCTTCTAAATTCGAGCAATAATCAAGGACAGCGTTCAAAGCTTTGGCACCGAACGTACAAGAACCACAAGAAAGTTTCCTTAGGTTCTTAGAATTCTTAGCAAAAGCCGACATCCCTTCATCGCTGATTTCGCGGCAACCGCGGAGCTTAAGCCGTGTGAGGTTTTGGCAACGGATTGAGATCGCAACCAAAGCGCCGTCGTTTAAGCTGATTGATCTACGGCTACAACGTAGAGTGAGTTTGGTTACGGAATCGAAGCGCATAAAGATAGAAGGCAAAGAAGCTTCGATCTCAGATTGAGCGTCGAGAGACAAACGGTGGCGGCTCCAACCGTCAACGCACAGCCACCGCTTGCAGACAAGCGAACAACAGTTCCGATCACCAGGGCCGAGGAATTGAAAAACATAAGCTAAGCACTCGTCGGGAATCTCAGCGGTGTAATCCCGATTCGCCAAAATCTCATCGGAAAATCCATCGCTGGAACCCAAATTAGAAGAAGATAAAAAGCCAAAACGGTGGCTGAAGGAGCTTTCCCTGTCTAAAGCGGCGGAAGGAGATTGACCCATTGTGGCGGGTGCAGTACAGGCGCCAGCGACAGAAAGCAAACACAGAGAGAATAGCTTCTTCTTTTTTTTTTTTTTTCCTTTGAAATTAGGTTTGGGAAATGTGTTTGAGAGAGAAATTATAAGGGTGTATGAATTTGGCCCCGTCAAATGGGGCGGGGTGCTTGTCCTCGTCGCAATCACCATGGCTGACTAAACATCCATTATTTTAAATTAAAATCCCCATTCCTTTTCTTCCTTTTTAGGTGCGCATGGCAATTCGCAATTAACTCAATAAATTCAGTTCTTCAAACTTCACCATAATTGTTTACAGGCTCATTTCATCTAGTTTAAATTTTTTAATAATTTAGATTTTAAATACAAAATTGAAATAAATATTAAAATATTAAAATTTCTCTATACTTTAGTCTATATACTTAAAAAAAAAACTTATTTTTCAATTTAAAATATCAATCCTTAATAATTTTTGAAAATGATTTTTTTAAAGTTAATATTTTTTGTGTTTGGATGAATATGTGTAGAATATTTTTATTATTTGTCGATTTCTGAAAATATTTCTTAAAAATTATTTGTAATGAAACAAACATAAATTTGAGATTTATGATAAGTAGTAAATTGATTACAAAGTAATATTAAGGTGAAATTATAGTAAATAAAGAGTGTTCATGATGTTAAGGATTAAATTGTAAATTTTATGAAATTTATAATTGAAACAAGAGAAGTGATATGTATGAAAATTTGTTATGTGGAATAAGATATTATAATGAATTATTTGATTAAAGTGCTTATATCGTGAAAAATAAATTACATGGCAATAGAGACTAAATTGAAAAATGTACAAAAGTTTAAGTATGAAACAATTTAATATGTGAATAAGGAAATTATGATAAAAGTTTAATGAATGTGTTATGAGAGGATAAAATATGTATAAAGTATTATAAAAGTGAAATTATGGAAAAATATGAACTTTTTATGATGATATGGACTAAATTGTTAAACTTGAGGAAATATGCAAATGAAATAATAGAAGTGAAATACATAGAAATTTGATATGTGAAACAAGATATTGAGACAAATTATGTTATTAAAGTGTAACAAAAAGAATATTGATTTAATATGATTAATTAGTGAATATTAAACTTTTATGACAAAAATAGACTAAATTGAAAAGTTATAAAATTTATAAGAAAATACTTGATTAGTGAAGAATGTAACATCCCGGTGCTTTGACCCAATATTTAAGTCGTGCATTAGGGAGTTACAGTGAACAGAGTCTTGTCAATTTGGAAAATATATTATGAAAAAAAATTTGGTAACACATTTTACAAGAATAAGGGGGTAATTTTACAAAAATTTGATTGTTTTAGTCAAAATTTTGGTACATTTCGATCATCTTGATGTGTTCCGACCCATTTTAGTCAATATTGACTTGTATTAATGTGTACTAGCCGGTATGTAATTTTTACATTTAGATCAACTTTTAAATTTTTATTTTAGTCATTTTAATTTTTATATAATTACATTTAAAATTAATAGTTATTAAATCAAATTATTGTACTTAATTAATAATTTTAAAACCTATATTACATATAAACATATTTATGAATGTAATTGAGATATATTTGCATGTATATATAATATATAATTTATTAACAAACTAAAAATTAGACTATAAATATATGCGTGAAAATATTTAAATGTATATATGATTTATCAAGAAACTAAAAAGTATATTATAAATATATGTGAAAGATATTTAAATACATCGATAAATTTGAAACGGTACTCCGAAACATATCGGTACCGTTATGTACCAATATCAAGACTGTAACACACCCTCCGGCTTTAGACATGTTGTGACATAACAAGCCACCTGAGAAACTCCCACAAGCAACCCTCTGATCTCCATTGTTAGGGTAGTCACTGAATGACTAGCGTATCAGAAGACCTACTTCTATCCAACCTCCTGATTCTTTGGAAGGGTTCTGGTCATCAAGTTATTAGTTTCTGTTAGTAGACTACCTGTTACCTTCAGAAGGGTCTTATTTACCGTTTTTGTGAACAAGTTGCTCGCTCGCAATGCACTTGCTTTCTTAGTGTGAACACTTCTATTGTGGACACGCCATTTAGGCCACCAAATCACACTTGAACATAACAACCTCATACCATAACTCAGAAAAAATGACAAAATGAACCCCATCACGAACATCTCCCCATGTGCTGTACAATGACGGTTCATTGGTGGCAGGTTTACCACATCAACACGATAAAGAAAGATCAACCCTTAAGCATTCACAGCTACCTTATAACCCTCAACATTCTCCTTTATGTACTTAGCCTCTTTACTTACATACTTCCTTTGGCACTTTGTTCAAACAGAGTGAATAAACTTTTATCAGTACCATTACGTTCTCTTTATTTATTGATACCTTCATCAACAAAGATAAAAATAATATATTTATTGATATGATATTAACTACCTTATATAATTTTTAATAATAATTAAAATACAATGTTAGAAAGAGAAAAAAGCAGTGAAGTCAATGAGAAATTTATTAGTTACTTTTTCTAATAAATAGTTTCTAGAAAGTAAAAAAGGTATACGTAGTTTCCAAAATGGGAAAAAATCAACGGTCAACAATGTGATTCAAAATCTAAACCGGTGGTCCAATAAGTTAGAAACTAAGGTTGTCTTGCATTGGACTTAAATATCCACCATATTTTAAATATGAGAAAAGGGCGTGCTTTTAAAACAAAGTTAGGGCGGAGAAAATCATGTAATTATATTTATAAAATATTTAACATTTTGGTTGTTGATTTATTTAGAATTTAAATTATTTTTATTTGTTAAAGGTTTTAATAGCGTTGATATTTACCCAATCAAGAAGTTAAATATAAAATAGATGAGAGGATAATTCATTGTGACTACTGTAAACCTAACTTAAAATTAACACTTTTTTTCTTCTTAAACATAATGATCAGTATATGTTTATTTCTATTTTTATGGGACAAGTCACATTTCTTCTTTCACCTTCATTTCTACTTTAGTTTGTTAAGATTGGACCAAAATGATCTCATATTTCTTAACCTTACTGTTTAAACCATCCATTTCCAGCTAAAACAAACAAATTTCTTTATTAAATTTTCTTCAGATGAAAAAATAAACCCATATGAATGGAAGTAGTCCAAAATCCACCAACAAATTTATTTATTTATTTATTTATTTTGGAAATCAATTTGTGTTATTTGTTGAATAACTATAGTTATGATTGGTTTTTGAAGAAAGATTTGATGTTGAAGAAGAAGAGTTTGTTAATTATTTTTATTTTATTTTATTTTTTACTTTGAAGAAGAAGCTAAGTGGATACACTTTATTCGGTGTATATACTTTTTGAATTTTCTAAATTTTTATATCCATGTTTTTAGATTTTATATAATCTTTTAGCTTTTTTTATATTTTATATACATTTTATATTTAAATTTTAATGTTATGCTCTGACATAATTTTAGAGTCAACATTGTTTAAAAAAATGGAGTAAAATGTGTGACATAATACAAGTTTGGGTATTAATTTGTACAAAAAAAAAAACATTAGGTACCAACATGAGAAAAAAAAAACCGAGTTCAAGGACCAAAATGAAGCTTATCCAATAAAAAATTATAAAAAGTATAAAAGAATTTTAAAATGTAGGGTTAAATTAATAAAATTGTAAAGGTTGAGAGTTAAATTCTTGATTATACCTATTTTTAAATATATATTAGGACAAAATTTAACAAAAAAAAATGACAATAAGTGATTTGAAAAGTAGATAAATTAATTTCAAACAAATAAAAGTAGAGGACTAAATCCACACAAATTTATAAGTACAGGACAATCCTTAGAAGTTAACCTTTTTTATAGGATTAATATTTTACAATATGACCATTAAATTTATCAATCTAAATGTGTTTGTCATATATATAAATTTTGAATTAATCCTATAAAAATTATGTATCTTGATATGAGTGAATTCCTATCCATATATTATATATATATATATATATATATATATGTATATATACTATTATTTAAAAAATTGATTAAATTGGGTTGCTCATAAATTAAATCTCAACTCCATTAAAAATTATCAAAATTTAATTTTAATTATTATAAAAATATTTATAGTAATAATAATGCTTATCATTTTATATTTTATATAACATATAAAAATATGCATAATAAAATTTAAATCTAAGGCTTAAATCCATTTAAGTAAAAATAAAATAAAATCTCATTCTATTGGAACAATTGATCTCAAATTCTGAATTATTTTAGATTTCAAATTATTGTTAACTAATTTAACCTTATCAATAAAAATAAATAATGTTAAAAGGAGGATTCAATTTAAAGTAGTTTTTATATATTTCTATAATTATTTATATTGTTAATATTTTAACAATTCAACTGCTTATTCTATGGTCTATTCATATAGATCATGCATATCAAATTTAATGTAAATTTAGAACTTTTAATTATTATTTTATGTAAAAAAATTCAACAGTTGAATATATATTAATATATAAAGTATTCTAGATCAATAAGATAGAGCAGGGCGAATCTAAAAATTTTGTTAGGAGGGTTGAAATTGAACTATAAACTTTTGAGAAGTTAAAATATAGTTTATGATTTCATTATTTTCTGAAGGAATTAATAAAAAGCAAATTTATTTTAAAGGGATAAAGTATAATTTAATCATATATTAATTTCTTAGCAAATTTTCTATTTGGGGGCAAGGCTCTTACCTACCTCTTTAAATTCATTAAATCATTAAAGTATTAATCATATAAATAATATTATTTTGATGAATAAGAGAAGGACAAAATCTCAAGAACAACACAATAAACACGATTCGAACCTAAACTAATATATAGTTAATAAAAAAGTAACACTATAATAATACTATTATGTTGAGAATAAGTTTAGAAAAATAATTGAGTCAAAGTCAAGGGCAAGGAAGACTATTGTTCAGAGTCATCAAACACGTTAGGTGGGAACTCCTTTGGCCACCTTCAGATTCAACATTTTGAACTGTTCCAACAATAAGAAAAGAGCCTCTTTTTCCAGAAACACATAATATCACAAATATAAATTTTTTCAAGTTTGTGTACATAAAATATTAATTTATGGCAAATCTTATAGAAATCCAATTCAAAGCAAGTTTTAAACTTTGAACTCTCCTTGCTTCATTTTAAGTAGTAGAGAGATGAATGATTTTATTCTATTATGCTTTTATAAATCACAATTCAGCCTACTCTTACGCTATATTTTCTAACATCCTTTCTTTAATATATCAATCCATGACATCGTTGTGCTTGGACGACACAATAGGACGATTGTTACAATTCGGTTTTTAAATTTCAATAATAATAATATTTACTTGTTCTATTAAACATAATGAAAACGGGGTGCCATGGTCTCCCTAGGTTTAAATTTTTTACAATTTAGTTCTTTATTTATATACTATAAATCTCTCAAAAATATAAGTAGTCCCTTAAGAGTTCAAAATTTTACAATTTCTCAAAAATATTGTTTCTTTTGAATCGACTGTTTTTATGTTTAAATCGATTATCACCTTGGAATACTGTTTATTTATATGTTTAAATCAATTATTACGTAGCACATCTAATTTTAACCTGACCCCTAAAATTAACATCCTGTCTTTGCAACTATATAATGGAGAATTTCATAATTTATAAGAAATTGTAAAAGGTTTTTTAAAAAAAAACAATTTCCTCGTAATTTCATTTCATTTGATACATATAATTTCATTATAAAATAAAAAAATTTAAACATTAAAATATCATTTTCATTTAATTATAATTTATATATTTATACATTAATCCATGTCTACCATCAATTAAACCCTTTGATTGACTCAAGTAAATCTACTTTCGTCTAATTCGGCCTGGTTCAATCCAATTCGGAAAGGATTGACTTGGTTATAGGTTGGGTTGTAGGTTTGGGCTTCTTTTAAAAAATTGGGTTGATGTAATTTGGTTGGTGTTGAATAAATGGTGTTCTCTGGGGTTTTCTTTTTGAAATAAATTAGGCAAACCATAATTAACAACTTAAGGCGTTATTCAACATATTAAGGTAGTCCACAACAAGTACACAATAAACATACATCCGTATGACCAGATCAGTGGGGTCAGCTTATGTACAACTCTGTCAACGTATTAGAAAACAACCAAATAAAAAGGAGTCAAGTCCATGGATTTTCTCCGTAAGTAAAATTTTATTTGATTTGGAAAAATAAAAATAAAATAAAATATTAAATTAATTAAATCGAATTATTCAAGTTAATTTAAATAAATAGTTCGAGTTTTGAATTTGAGCCGAGTTAAATTTTACATTTGAATAACTCGAATAATTTGAATAATAAATTGGTGTAAATAACCATTTGATTCCTATCAATTTTAAAATGAGCAAATAGATCTCTTTTAACAAAAATTAAAAAATCAAAATAATTTTTAAAATTCAACTTTTAATAAAAATTCTAAAATTTATATTTTTAAAAACTATAATTTTTTAAAATTTTAAAAAATATGTAAAGGCAGCTAAAATCTTAAAAATAATACTTTTTGGGGCCTAAATAAATTAATCAATTATTCAAGTTTATCATACTAAAATATCTTTTTTTATTTTGCTTTAAAAAAATTCAAATACATATGGTTTCAACTTTGTGTGCTCTAACATGGAATTAGTAAAATTGTAACAAGATTTTAATTTAACTCAAATAAGTTCACTCTAGTTAGGATGATAAAATAAGACTCACCAACTTGATTAACTCAAAATCTTTTCACTCAATTCGATCGAATGCTCGCCCCTATCCTCAATCATTTAATCATACAACAACAAATTCAAAGTATGGCTATTTAATTTAGTTGCAAGAGCATAACAATTGGTCTTGACGATGATGCATCTAAAATCATTGTCCCTAACAAGGGTGAGTACCCCAATCATACTGAAAGCCTCGACTGAGAGAATAAAAATTTCAATTTTTGACTGAAAATGATGTTCCTATGAATATTTCATTTTGGTTGGAAAGGGGTAAAATTTTCAAAGTTTGATTTGATTTTCTGAAAATACGAATTTTCCGCATATTTAATGATACAAAATATGAATTTTGGTCATTCCTTTAATTACCTAAATTTGAAAATTATCTAATAATAGCTGAAAATTATACAAATATCACAATAATCAACGTACAACAACCTAATATATAAAAATTATGTATAAATCTCAAAATTCCCAAATCAAATACAAAGAACCCTAAGCATATTTCGATTTTAATAAAATAACATAATCATTAATTTGGAGAAAATAACACAAACATGTTATGCAGAGATTTTAACAAAAAAAAAAAAAAGATTATTTGAAGGCGCATTTGTTTGTAAAGGGGTTTGCATGAATTTCTCTAACCTTTATTATGGAGAAACCATCTCATTAGTTGCCAAAATTGCCATTGTTTGGCTCTTGGCTTTTCTTACTGCAATAAATCATTGAATTATTCCTCAATTGGATATTAAAAATCCATTTTTTACGGTGCATTGATTGAAGAAGTTTAAATTGAGCAACTGATAGGTTTTATTGCTTAAATGGATCCAAATTAGCATGTCAATTGCAAAAATCTTTTTATGGCCTAAAACAATCTCTAGGGCTTGGCTAGGTCAATTTACTATTGTTATTCAAGAATTTGGGATGAAAATGATTGAAACAGATCACTTAGTCTTTTATTGTCATACCAATCATGGCAAGTGCTTTTATCTAGTGGTTTATGTGGATGATATATGATAAGTGCTAAAAGTATTATATTTTAACCTCATTCTTAATGCGTTTTAGGGTGATTATTCGATGTTAATTGTGAATTTTATGCTCTTAATATTTTAAATTTATGTTTTAATGCTTAATAGAGCACTTGGGAGTAAAATGAGCGAAAAACGAAACGTCAGAGCAAGTTGAAGGAGCCACACAAGCTACACCATTTCGCATAGGCCTAGAGAGATATACGACCTGGCTGCACAGTCGTGTACCTTCTTTAAAGTTAAAGTTTTAATTTTTTTTCTTTTATTTCTTCTTAGCATTTTCCTAATTTTGTTCTTCCAAACACCTCCACACCCTCATCGCCGGCCGTTCGCCTTCCAGCTTAATCATTTGCTCAACCCCCGTCGTCTACTCTCATAGCTAATTTCCCCCTTTTCATCCTTTTTTTCTCATCGTTTCTTCCTCCTTCTTCATTCCTCACCACCGTTTGTCTCCCCAACCACCCCTTTTCCTTCTCACACACCAACGTTGCCGTTCCTCTTCACTGAGACAATGACCCTCACGCCGTTGAATCCTCCTATTTCTCCCATCTTCTCATCTTCTTCTTTTTTCCCTACAACTGATTACCTTGCTCGCTGTCGATTGCTTTTCTACTACCATCCACATTCCCACCGTCATCGCGACTTTCGTCATTGGTACACCACTCGTGACACCGTTTCTCATATGCCCCTCCCTCGTCTATTTTTCTCATCGCACACGTCAATCCGCCGTCATTCACCACCATATTATTAGTATTTTTCTTGTGTTCTTCTTATTATTAGTATTTTTATTTATTTACTTTATTTTATTTCCTATCTAAGTCCTTTGATTACTGCATTCAATAAGTTAATTTGTTTTGTTTAATGTGTTTGCTGTGATTCGTTGCTTTGTCTCCTTTTTCATGTTGGTTAGCTTAGTTGATGTCATGTATGGTTTTCTGTTCTCATTGGTATAAGTGTTTCACTGTTACTGGTAGCCGTGCTTTATATTGCTGTCAATGTTGAATCAATTCTTCTAGGACATGTAGTAATGTGGTTATTCGTTTGTTTCTGCTAGAATTTTCTAAAACAATGTCATCACAGACTAATTTGGTTTATGACATTTACTGATGCATCAATTGTAACACCCCAAACCCGGCCCATGAGTCCTGACCGGATCTGGTATGTCACGGAGTAAAATAATTTGAAACCTTTTGAGAGTTTGGTGAAAACTTGTTAAAAATGTGGCTAAGGCATTAAAACGGTGTTTGAAAACTCAGTTGGGCTTTTTATAAATATAGTTGGATCAACCCTTTTGAAAACATTTGATCATGTAACATTTTAAAATCGGCAAAGTTATGGTTGACTTAGTTTATTTTTGTTACCCGATGGTAACCTATTTGAAAATCTCGTAGAAGTTATTAAATTAGGAAAATTACTTTTAACCGGTTCACTTAACATTTATAAATATCATTTGTAGTATAACATAAGTAAAATAAAACAGTAAAATAAACATCCAAAATAATAATAACGGCCTTATTACATCCCAAATTTAAAGGACTTAGAAAAGAAAATAAATAAACTTAAAGATTATAAATTAAATCCAAATCCATCGAATAAGCATGGCCGCCTCGAGTCCTCTCCGGCTCCATCTCCGCGATCTACTCATCTGCAAAATGGTAATGGAAGGGGGTGAGTCACCAAGACTCAGTGTGTAAATCCCCCACCCAGAAAATACAACTCTTACACAATTTATTAATAAACATGCACATGCAACCCAACTAACCATCCGTACTCCTTTTTTACCCCGTGTGGTCAAAACCACTGGTGGTCAAAACTACTGGTGACTAGTGCCACAAATTTAATGATGGGGCCAACCCATCGTGTGGTCAAAACCACTGATGACCATAGGTCACAATATATCAAGTGTGGTCAAAACCATTGGTGGTACCAAACCTTTGGGACTTAGTCGCAATTTATCAATCGGTGTGGTCAAAACCACTGATGACCATAGGTCACAAATAATCTGATGGGGCCAACCTATCTTGTGGTAAAAACCACTGGCGACAGTCTATAAAATCATCCCCCTCCTCTCATCAATCCCACCATCATCATGCTTACATACAACATCATAATCCCATATATATCATGCATTAAGTACAACATAACATGTGATGGCAACCTCAACCATATATCATAGATCACAAGTTAGGGGACTTACCCGGAAACCATGATTATGCCACAAGCACTATCACAATGATAAAAAAAACAACAATATAATCATGTAAACTAATAAAGTGTGTAGTGAATTTTTACACACCTGATACTACCACGAATCCTAGATCCCGAAGATCCGATGCACGACACTAGATCTCTTGACCTATAATCGGCCAACAACATGATTAGGGACTTTGGCCTATTCGACCAAACTAAAAGAAATACCAAAGGCTCTTGCGGCACTTACCTTAAACGGATTTGATTTCCAAACAAATCCCGAAGCCTTAATTAGCCCCTAAATCCATGACTCATATTAGTTTCGGCATTTAAACGTAAACTTTTATCAAAAGGCCCTTGGCCGAATGTGCTTACCAATTCACCTTTGGAAAATAAAACCCGCAAGCTTCCCTCAATCGGCTATGGCTTCCCTACAATTGATTTACGTACATCATTAAGAGTCATAAGCCATTCGGCCATAATCTTAATCCTGAAAGAGAGTGTGGCCCCTTACCTTAATGATGGATTCGACAAGTCACACCAATATTCGGCACCCTAATTGATGTCACTAGCTTTGGCTCCTTCAAAGAACAAAAGCGGGTTTTAATACTAAGATCTAGAATGAAGAAGAAGTGTAGTAAAGTCACTACACAAAATCGGTCAAAAAGATTACCCTTACCAAACTATTGAAATCAATGACTTAGTTGGGGAGGAGATTCACCAACACAATTGGAAGGTGCAAATTTTTAGTGAAGGAGGGGTAGGTTTGCTAAGTAGAAGAAGAGAAGAGAGAACTTTTGGAAGAATTTTGGCAAGAGAGGCTAGGAAAATTGGCAACAACAAAAAAGAAAAGAAAAAATTGATGAGTTTTGGCACTTCTTGCTATAACAAAGCCGATTATGGACAGCCCCCCAAGGAGTCCAATGTTCGGCCAACACCCCTCCCTATGGTGATAATTTTCAGCCTTTAATTATCAAAGATAATGCAAGATTTATCTTACTTTAATCTCCTATCCTCTCTTCATACAATTTAAATGAAAATAAACTTACTAATACTACTCTCTTCCAGCCGAATAAGTGCAAAAAAAAAAAAAGCTTTATCCTTATCAAGTTAAGAGTCCACAAACATGCCACCAGCTCATTCTCTTTTCACGCCATTTTGCATAAAAAATAAAACTAATTGCTGCTTCTTAGGCTCGAACCAAAGACCTCACTGCCACAGCCTCCCTTAAACGCCCCATGCCACTCTTCCCATTTGACTTTCATGTCATAGAACCCCCTTTATTTAATTTTAAGGCCTTCCTAGGCCGATCACCCCAAAAATAAAATGCCAAAATGCCACTCCAGCAGTTCGAACCCCGGACCTGCACCCCAAGCCCTTAAGTGGCGCTCGGTAACCACTTAACCAACTCAACTTTCATGCCCAAACTCACCCTCAAAATTCTTTAAAGCCTTCCTTACTTGGCCCCTTCCTTTAACGCCCCAAAAAAACCCAAAACAAAACGCAATCCCCTTTCCAAGAATCGAACCCAAGACCTCCCATTCGTCACCCCTAAGCCTTTAAGTGGCGCAAGCAAGCCACTCTGCCACTTAAGTCTTTGAGTCATGTTTCGCCCAAAATTCCCCTTAACCCCTATCTCCAAGCTCCTTCCTTTTAAACCCTTAAAAAAATTTTTTTAATTCCAAATCTGACCTAATTCGGGGTTATGACTAGACCCTTAAAACATGTCTAGCAAACATAAAATTCATTTCTTCAAGCATACACATGGGGAATTAATTGAATTACAAACAACCCCTAATTTAGGGTGTTACATCAATCCTACTTTTCAGCATAACTTTCAGTTATGTTTGTTGTTTATTCTATTGACGGTATTGTGCTCTATTTGTATTTTGCCACCACTAAGTTCACTTAATCTCTCTTTTCTTGTTTCGGTCGACCGTCTATTGTATTATTTTTTATGTTTACTGATTAGTACATACCATAAACTGATACATTTTCTTACTACTCTTATTTCAGGTGCATAATGAATAATACAAGAAGAAAAACTAAAGTCTTTATCCATGCCTCTAAAAAGTGGAAGACACCGGGTGCATTTTCGTCTTCGGCTCCGACCATGGCCACCAAACACTCGTTTCTCCTATTTAATCTGGGTCCACATAACAATACCAACACCTGAAAAAGAGAACCTTAGTAGTGCGATGATACATTGATTGGGATGCTCTACAGATGGTTTGTCTACCAAGGTCTGGATATTGATTGACACGACACCTTAGAATCGGTTCTTTACCATCATGGAGCCCACCTATGCAAAACTTACACTAGAGTTCTACTCGACTTTGTTCTTATAGAGGCTATGGTGTGTCGTCGAAAGCACCAAATATAACCTATCCATAAGAAATAACGAAAAAAATAGTATAAGTGAAGTAGGGTTAAATCCTTAGGGACTGGATCATTACAACTTTTTGTTCCTTGAAATCCTAAGCCCAGTCATGTTCAAGAAAAACGTCTGACATGGAAAAATAAATAAAAAAACAAAATTAAGAATATGGACAAGTTGAGACTAAATATATTGAAATAAAAATTGTGAAAAGACTCAAATTTAAGAAAAAAAGTTTTATCGATTGAGGGATTCCAGCCTTCTATTATCTTGATCCTCCTTTGGTTCAATCATAGTATTTTAGGTGATCCTTCTCATGACCAAATAAACCAGTTATGGTGGAAGAGGACGCCTACAACCACTAGCTCCACTTAGGTTATAGCCTTATGATTTAGAGGAACCTGACTCCAGCCAACCGTCACTTTTGTGGGACCGTCTTACATTAGATCATTGTTTCTCAATGGTGAATGCCAAGCCATTTTGTCTCTTGGGCTCGACAACCTCTGATGTAGTAAGTTAGCGAATCGACTGTGCAACCTTCCCAAAATAGTGGTCGCCTTTGCACAAGATGAAAAGACTACTATTGGAAGGACATGGATAGAAGCGTCAGTCTCGTAATGCGAAGAAATGATGAATACTCGTTGAGAAGGGCTAAGTGCGGGTTCTAAGCCTCATGAACTCTTTTTGAGGAATCTTAATAACCTTTGGCTGGACGAGTTTAGTTACTTATGCTTTTTGGGAATAAAAACACAAGTCTAATGAAACAAGATTTTATTGGAAAGGAAAAGAAACAAAAGGCTAAGAGCCTCTGGGGAAAGAGTTTTTTTTACAAAAGTGATGAGTGAGTATTCATGTCACTCCATCCCCTATTTATAGTACATGAAGAATGCCAATTGGTTCCTATTTAAACTTTAGATGATAATGTTTAAAAGATATAATTTGAAATTAAATCTAAACAATATAACAATCCTAAAAATAATCCTAAAAGTAAAATTCAAATTTAAACAAAGTTTTATGCTCATAAATCTCTTCTTTGAAATTTTGCCTCGAGTCTTTTGCACTTTGTATTTTGACACCACTTCTTCCCTATTTTGCATGTTGACCCATTTTGTCTTTAAATTCATAATTTTTGCCCTCAAATTACCTTCGACTTTCAATTTAGTCCATACAAGATAAAAAACCATAAACAACCCAAAGTAGTAGGAACGTGCTCAAAATATATATGTAATCAACACATAAAAGTATGTCATTTTATAGTATTATCATATTCCCCCTACTTAGCCCATGCTTGCCCTCAAGTATGGTTCCTATTCCACTATGTAATTTAGGTTTTACCATGAAAGATGTATCACTCCAAAGTTTTATAAAAATTAGGCATAATGCATATGAAAATAAAGAAGAACTTTTAGCTTGCTTTAAGTAAAACCGAAAAATGCTCAAACTTAAACACACAAAAATTAAATCGACTTGGATTATTTCATGAAAGCTAAGTAATTTACTAAACTTACCAAGACACCTTATTTGTTCCACCATTAGTCCCCAAATTTAATTCTCTTCCTCTTTCTTTTCTTTATTTCATTTTGTTGAATTATATATATATCATTTAAGAATGTATTGGTCCTTTTGACGTGAAGTGGAATGATAACCCAAGCACCTCACCCCGGTTACTTAGCCCAACACACTCTTAATTTATTATTATTTGTTTAAGAATGAATTGGCCCTTTCGACGAGAAGTGGAATGACAACCCAAGCACCCCACCCCAATTACCCAGCCAAACACACTCCTAATTTATTTTTTTGTTTAATTTCGATTAGCAGAATTTTACCTAACACGTCACACAACCTTTTTACGAGAAGTAGGATAACAACTCAAGCACCCTACTCCAGTTACTCAGTCAGTCACATTAGAAGTTGTGATCATAACTACGGAATCATCATATTTTTTTTAATGGAATGGAATTTTAATTTTGGAGGACTAGGAAAAACAATCAAGTGTCAAAAATAAGTTTTGGCAACTACCTAACAGCCATGAAAATAAATTTAGCATACATTTGTATTAAATGTTCTCTTTGCATTTAGACTTAATTGATTTTACTATAAGCAAGATAAGGTTAACTTCATTAATCATAATTATTTTAACCTAATAGAAATAAAACAGTGGAGATGAAATCAATCATAGCAAAATCATAACTAACTTAGTAGACAAGAATCATGCTCGCGGGTCAAACAGTGGGTAATTCCTAGTCAAAATCTTAGGCATGAAAAAGGGCAGGATATATTAAAAAATAAATGTGAGATTGAATAAATGTGGGCAAAAACAAGCACAAGACAACAACAACAGTAAACACAACAATAAAAATGATAGATAAAACAATGAAATAATGAGGAATGTTTCCCCCTACTTAAAACACATTGCCCTCAATGTGAAAAATAATATTAACAAATATGGTGAAAAATAAAGGGTCTAGAATACTCCCCATGTCATTTTCGTTACTGCTTTCGCCCGTTTCCAAATTTAATTTTTCGTTTCCTCAATTCTCCTATATATAAGAAGAGATAATAAAATTTATTAACATGCAAGAAAATAAAGAAAATAAAATTGGATTGCCTCCCAAAAAGTGCTTGTTTAACGTCATTAGCTTGACAACCGAACTAATATTAGGGCTGTTCCATCTAAATTTTTTGATTGTATGGGCTTGGAAATTTGGTGCCTGCACAACAGAATGTAGAAGTTTAGTGTTCATATGGGGCAATAATTTATTAACAAATTTGAAAATTGGTTTGGAATTGAAATTATCATTAAAAAAATGTTTTAAGTTCACTTTCATGAAATGACTCAAAAGTTTCTTCTACTAAGGATTCAATTATGTTGACACGATTTACGTTCAAAATTTCACTAGGGTGACTAACAGCGTCGTAAACGTTAAACTTAAATACTGAAAATATGAAAATTTGGAAAAACATAATCCACGTTGTGACAACCTAAAGTCGATAGGTGACATCACGACTTGGAGATCCCAACGTCGCAACGTCAGTCAGATTATTTTAAAATTTTACAATGTAGTCCTTAATAAACTATGGGAGATCAAATTAGATAATTTAAGCTCAAAAATCATCCCGATATGAGTTTAATTACTATTAAAAGTGTAAAATGATCTTATTAAATTGATAAAATGATATGTAATTATCTAACGTTGCTTCGACAATGAATGTAGCATCCCAATGCCTTGACCCGATAATCGAGTCTGGTATGGGGGTCTTACACATGATGCATTGCCACTAGTTTTGTCAATTCTAATAATCAATTACAATATTTTCTCACTAATTTTTTTAAGAAACCTATAATTGGGTGTATATATATATCAAGCTAATAGCAAATGATAAATACACTCTAGCTTGAAGGGAGTGATTATGGTGTTTTTGATAATCGAAGAGAGTATTATGATAGAATCTAAAAATTATAAGTAATATAGGCGTATTATAGGGACTATAGCAATTGTAAATTAGTTTATTTTCTTATTTTATACATTTAGTATTTTCTTATGTTGCCCATTTCAATAGGTTATATAAGGAAATTTTTTGAGTCCATTCCTATAACAATTAAAGTGCGGTATAATTGATCAATTAAAATGTAACATTACATTATTTAAAGATTATTTATTAAATTTTCTTTAATGTCTTAGTATTTTTATTTAATGTTTGATATAATATTTAAGAATTTAAAGTTAATTGATTTGAAAAAAAATACATCAAATTTGTCCAATTGAAAAAATAAAAATGTAAAAAGTATACAATTGTCCATGGTGTTGGGGAAAATGTTTTCTACAGCTCGATTATTTATGTCTATGGAGTAGATTTTGTCGCAGTGGTTGTTAGACCAAATCTCCATCCTTACCTCGATTTTGAGATGTTGTCGCGTGTTAATAAGATATGCGAATTGTGCAAGTATATATGTCTAATCAAGTAATAAAGTGATAAGTGAGATCGTCTCCATAGGGATCAGATTAGATATAGAAATGATCAAGTTATGATAATGATTAATGTCATGGAAAAGTCGAGTTAAGTACGCAGTGATAATTCAAAATAATAAAGATGAGTGTGAAATATATACTGACTAATATTGGAAAATGCTAAGGCAAACAAGAGTAAAAAGGTAATGACAATTACGAGAATAATTACGTGAATAAAAGACGAGCGAATAAATAAATAACTAAGAATACTATGGCAAAGATGTTGCGACAACGGATTGAAGGTCTACGATGTTGATTGGAAGGCTGGGATTACTTAGAATTTGCCCTTAATTTTAGTAATGCCTCAGCAAAATAGTACTTAATCTACTGCTGAGAAGAGACCTAAAGTGACCTGCTTCTTTCGAGAGCAAGGTTTCAAGTTACCTAGTCTGTGTCTATAGGCCTTAGCATGGGACTCTGCATTGTGTTGTCTTAATTCCATATGAACGTTGCTCTATGTCTAGAGTCTACTACAAGTATCTTTCGAGTATTTGCTCATATCATTCAATTACAGTCTAACTAATCCAACCTTTTCAGAATTAGATTCAATTTAAGGGTATATTGTACACTCGTCTATGTTTAGGGAATGTATGCATACACTTGGGAAATAAAACAATTGAATAAAACAGTAAATTAAGTCAAATATATGCTTCTACTATTAAATAAAATAAAAGTTTTCATCATGTAATCTCAACCCTATGAGATTTAGCTTATAGGTCGGTGATTAAAATTCAAGTTTGAAATAACACCCAACATCGTTTTGATCAAATTAATTCATGGAGAACAAAATTAAAAATAATGGAAGAACTTAGAAAGATGGTTGTCGCCAAATCAATTCGCAATCCAGCAACACAGTGTCCTATGATGACTAAGAGGGACTACCTTCAATATCCCCTTTCGTCTCTGCTCAGCCACTACTTTCAATTATTGCCTCCTGATCTCTTCACTTAGGGCTTCCTCATTCAGCTTTTTACAGGCTTTTTCTTCTTAGCCCACGATATCTTCTACTCTTTTTTAGGCAAATTTTTTTAGTACAAGTAGAGTTGGGCTAAAACTGGTCTGCGATAAGTGTTGACTCAGTCGTCTTCCTAAATTGGCATGGCATACAAGATGACAAACTGTCTAACCTTTTGCCCTAGTAAACTGTTACTCCTTTATTTCTTTCTCCATATCCTGCACCTGGCAAACCACCAAACACAACCCTTCCACACACAATTAAAAGTATCTAACATGTAAGCATCGTTCAAGCTCGTAATGTAAATGATAAATACTAATAAAATGTTATAAAATGCCACTAAATGTACCCAAGTACAAGCAATTAGCTAGTTCTAAAGGCATGAAATATAACTCTTTTTGAGAGCTATCAAATATCGATAGGAAAAAAATAATCTCACCATTTGAGGGTTCATCGATGAATAATGATATAATGGATGGAAAAAATAAAGTGTGGACAAGTTCATCATCAGGTCAAGTCGTCAACGTCCACTCAAAGTTGACCCCAATACTTAACATAGCCAACGTAGGTGCCATCATTAGGGAAAAAGCTGGGTTTGAAGGATCAATCTCCTCACCAAATTTATATGAGGATGCACTCAAATGGTACAAAAGTTAGGCAAGTGGAGCAACTCTAAGGGGTTTGGCTTGTTGGGCACGCATTCATTGATGACTTGTTGGTTCTTAAATTAAGGATGTTGTCCTAGCTTGTAACAGTTCGGTTTTGACCCTAGTCAGAATAGTGGTTTCGAGACCACAAATCAGAGTTAGAAAAATATTTTAATATTATTTTCTGTGTCTGCATTATACGATTAAGTATGTGTCTGCATTATATGATTAAGTATGTGTTAAAGTTCCGTGGATTAATTTGTCGTTTGTGTGTTTAATTTTTGAAAATGACTTAATCGCATAAAATGAAAATTTGATGGTTAAATGTGAAAGTACCCAATTGATGATGTCTTTGGAATTTGGAGACTTTATGAAGCAATTAAGCCATTATTTAGTAAGTGGGTGGTTAAATGACTAAATAACCTTAATGTTTATATGTTTTATATGTTTAGTAAAAGGTTAAATTAGTAAACGAAAATAATATATGTTATAATTAAAAAAAAAAAAAAAAAAGAAAAGCCATGTTCATCTTTTTGGCTTATGATCGAATGTTCGAAGAAAAAGGAGAAAGAAAACTAGCTAGGGCATTCGACCATTTTAAAGCTTGATCAAGGTATGTTTTGTTTTCGATTTTGATAATTTCTACGTTTTTGTAATCATTGCTTAATGCTCTCTCAAACCCATGCCTTAATTTTGTGAATTGATGAAGATTTTGAAAAGTGCAATTGATGAATTCATGAATTTTGTGATGATTGTTGATGAAATATGAAATATATGTGTTAGATTAGCATAGTTTGTCTATGGATTTTTGTTGAATTTGAGTAATTTGGATTAAATTGAGAAAATAATATTTTGAGGGACTAAATTGTGAAATAAATGAAAAATTTGGGTTGCTAGAAACCTATAAAGAATTCGGCTAAGCATGGGTGTATTGAGATTTTGTGTATTTTGTGATTTTGTAAAATAGGGACTAAAATGTTAAAATGTAAAAATGTGAGGGCTAATTTGTAAATTATCCTAAATATGTGTTTTTGGATTGAAATGAATGATTTGGTGAATAAATGGGTTAAATTTGAATATGTATAGATCAAGAACCGAAGAAAACGGACTTAGATCGTGGGAAATCAAAAATAGTTGAGTAGCCGAGTTCGTTTCTGCTTATCCGAATCCGATGTAAGTCGATATACAAATAAATGTATTTACATTGACATATGTATGTTCATATGAAAATTTATGATAGTGAATGTATATGAAATGAGGAGAATATGAAATCCAAGGATGTATCGACAATGAATCAGTGTCCGAGAAGTCTCGTACGAACCTAGAAATAGATAGGATTACATATGTCGTGACATAGGTGTCCATTATGTGATATCGTGTAAGACCACGTATGGGACATTGGCATCGATATCAGATATCGTATAAGACCACGTATGGGACATTGGCATCGATTTGAGATTTACATGTAAGACCATATCTGAGACATTGGCATCGTATTGATTCGTGTAAGACCCTGTTTGGGACAATGGCATCGATATCTGGTTACATGTAAGACCACGTTTGGGACGTTGGCATTGTACGACTATTTCGAGCATTCTGAGTATCCTATTTGATTCCGACGGTTCAACTGGCAAATCCGAGAAATAAAAATTTACGTGAAATGTATAAATGAATCAGGTACGTTTGAATCGTACACTAAACAAGTGTATGAAAGGTAAGTGTATATATGAACTTACCAAGATAAATATGTGTATGGAATTGATGAGATAATATGTGATTTATGTTTGAATGTGATATAAGCATAAGAGATACTTTGAGATGTGGAATGTTAGAAATCTATGGCTAAACAAATGAGCCTAAGAACATATTATGAAATTGAAAATGAGAAGTATTATTGACATTGTATCAATGTGATCATATGTGATTTATGTTATGTTTATTTGTAGATGACATACTAAGCTTTTGAAAGCTTACTTTGTGTGTGTTTGCTCTGTTTTATAGATCGTCAAAGCTACTGAGGGCTCGAGAATCGTCGAGGATCATCATCACATTACTCAAATCTATTTTGGTACCTTTAAAAAGTGTATATAATAAGTATGGCATGTATAGGCTAGTCATTTTGATTTATGTTTAAGTTATGTTTATAGCCATGTGATATGGCTAGATAAAATGATGTTTATGAATGAAGAATCATGCTAAATGATGCTTGATTTTTGGTATGGTTTCATGGTTAAGAAATGGTCATATGAATGGTAAGCTTATTGATACATAGTTAGCATATTATTGATGGTAAGTTGTGGATGAGTTAAGTTTAGAAATGTTTGTGAATAAATTAAGTTAAATGATTTATAAGTTGGTGTGATTTTTGAGCTCATAAGTGGTTATAAATGATGAACATTTTGGTATGTTTTGGTAGCCTATGATGCTTAGATTGATGCTTAATTGTAGTTGTAGGGATGACCCAAGTGTGGGTGGCGTTTTGGCCTTGCAAATAGCCTATATTTGCCCACACGGTTGAGTACACGGGTGTGTGGCTTGACCATGTCCTTTGAGGTTGAAATGTAAAACAAGTCAGACTCGACCATGGGCAAGACATACGGGCTTGTGACTGGCCGTGTGGTGCAAGTCAGTGTCGACCACGGGTGAGGCACACGGGCTTGTCTCAAGCCGTGGGGACAAGTCAGTATGTATGACCTGTTTTGGCAAGGCTTAGACACACGGACGTGTCTGAGGCTGTGGGAGGCACACGGCCTGTCCACACGAGTGTGAGGCCTCTGTAACTTTGAAAATTTTTAAATTTCTGGGAATTTCCATATGTGTTCGGTTTAGTCCGGCCCTATTCTAAAGCATGTTCAAGGTCTTGTAGAACTACCCAAAGGACACTTTGTTTTGATTCGTTAAATAATATTATGAAATGTTCGTAAAAGATCTAAATTGTCCGATAATGCCTTTAACCCTAAACCGATGACGGTTACGGTTAGGGGTGTTACATAGCTAAATAAGATGAGACATACTATGGATCATATACCGATTGTAGTATACTTGTGATGATGTGAGATTATCATTCAAGATCTACGCACCCCCAACAATATGCTCAAGATGGGTGCCTCAATGGTTAATCCACTACTGGTGAACATCAAACAATTCCACTATTTTCACTAATGCAAGTCAATTATATGAAGAATATTGAGATTTAGCGGTTCTCTTTGAATTTTTTGGACTAGCCCAAATTGTTGTCAACCTAGTTAATGTGATGTCATTTAATGATGTGGAAGCATATAAGTGCTATGCACGCCTTCTACAAATGAGTTTACTCATGTGAATATGGTGGTAATACAATTGTAACCATCGCTATTTAGTATGATACTTGTAGAAGTGCAAACATTTACAATAAATACAATTGTTATTGTTTATGACAATAATTATATTTTTTTTGAACATTAATCTCATTTTCTTATCATATTTACTCTTTTTGATACAATGCCTAGAACTACCTATAACCCCTCCCCAACCCTTAAATAAGAGGATAATGTACTTGAGTGCTCGAACCCACGTTCTCCTACACTGACAATAATGCCTGTTCAAATGCATATTGATTGATTTGAGATCATAACCAATTAAGGCCCATTGTACAATTGGTATGATCTAAATGACTACTAAATATGTTCAAATATTGATTGTAAGTATCATTATAAAATATTTATAATGCAATACTTTTTATAATATAAAATATTAAGCATGATTATATTTTTACCTTTTTGTAAGTGGGAAAACGTATGGCTTAGAAGGGATGGTCGCTAATTATGGTAATCACATCCAACCCCATACTTGTAAAAGTATATAACAATACTTTATTTCATCAATCACCATTTAGGATGCCTTGCAAAGACATTCCTTCAATTAGGTAGAACATGTAACTCTGGCATGTTGATCAATCTCAACCTCATTTGTATCATGGGAAAAACATCAAATTGACTAGTCAACCATCTAAACTTGATTTGGCACTCATTAAAATCAATCATATTCTCGAGAAATGTGCCCAATAAATAAAGAATACTTCATGCAACGCGAATAAATTATCTCTTGATACCATTCTTTCGTCAATTGGCAGGTTTGTTAGTAAAAATACTCTTTCGACGTTATCATCGTTTCATCATATGAATAATGAAAAATATGGACCTTGAGTCTCCATCTTTCTATTGGCAATAAACTTTTGTATGTAAAAAAAACTAACCTATTTGAGATGTCGTATAAATGAGTTATCTTTTAAATATAAGATAATTAAAATTTTTGACACACGTAAATTTAGATTATGACAAACCCGATAAAGTAGATCTTGGAGATGTTAATAATTGCAAAAAGAATTAATATATAGTTGGATGTGATCTAAATAGAACTTAACAATATAATGTGTAATTTTAACGACGGTGCCATTAACATATGGAAATCTCAAATAGAGTTATTTACAAATTGGAATTTGAAGCTAAAAGGATTTTGGTTGGAAAGTTTAGAGATTTAAATGGTCATTTCTTTTCCTTTTTGCCTTGTATCATTGCTACATATAGGGGTGAGAAAAACTCGATTTAACTCGAAAAAATTGAAAAAATATTCTAAATTTCGAGTTAAACAAATCGAGTTATTCGAGTCAACGCAAATTTTTTTTTTTTGAATTTTGAGTTCAAATCGAATTTAATTTTCAAATTCGAATAACTTGAATAAACCAAAGACCAAACTATAATATTTTACATTTTTACCCCAAACTCCCAAATTTTTTTACTTTCCCCTAATACTTTTACTTCCTCTCACTTTCCCCCCAAAACTTTTACTCCTCACCCCATCTACCCCAAACCCATCCTCCCCCCCCCCCCCCCCAATTTTTCTTTAATATTTCCCCCATTTACTTTCACTCCAAAATTTTACTCCTCTAACCGTCAAAACTTTTTATTTTCCCTTAACTTTTACTTTTCACCCTTTACCCCAAAATAAAAAATCATCCAAAAAATCTCTAAACCTAAATAGTAATAATTTTATTTATATCTACCATTTATATTATTAAATTAAATTTCACATTTTGTACTATTTATATTATTGAATTGTTTAATCATATTAAATATTTATAAATTTCTGTTAAAATTGAATTATTGATGATGCCATAAAATTTTTGTGTTAAAATTTTATGTTGGTATCAATTCACATTTTATCTTTAAGATAACTTTTATTAAAAATCACATTTTTATATTTCATATATTTTTAATTTCAAAATACATAGTGACAAAAATCGAAGATAACTAAAGTAACTAAGTAAGTAAAAAAGCTAATATGTATATAAAAGATTACTAAATAATTTATGAAGAGATGAAAGTTAATAACAAATTTGATTACGGTGAGCAAATTTGATTACAGTGGATAACAATGGTATCAAGAATCCAAAGTCATTTTTTTAATTTAACTTGAACAAATATATTCAATTTGATTTGATTCGAATTCCATATCACTCGAATCGATTTGAGAAAATTTCAAATCGAGTTAGGATGATAAAATAGGATTCGTCAACTCGAAATTTATTAATTCGATTCTGATTCGATTGGACGCTCAGCCCTAACTACATATTCATATTTTACCTTTTTTTTATTTAAAAACATTAAATAAAGTTTCACTCCTAGTATTAAAATTTTAATTTAAATAATTTTACTTTTTTAATCATATGAATAATTTTACCTTTTTAATTATTTTGGTTTAAAGTTTCCAATATTTTCATTCAGTTAATATAATTAATAAACTTATATTATATATTAATTAATCAAAATATTTAAAATGATGTATCTATATTTTAGTAAATTTAATATCTTTTAATTATTTATTAAATTATCTATTATGTTATAAATTTCATTACATAAAGATATTATTTTAATGTTCTTAACAACCATTTCTTCTTCTCTTCATAATTCACTTTTTCGTTATTGTAGCATATGAATCAAAATAGATATCTCGCTATTAATTTTAAACTCATCGCTATATTATTTAATATAATACTCACAACTATTTTCAATTTCATCAAAGTTAATCTCACCACCAATGTATTTTTTTAAATCTGATCGGTGGACAAATCGATTAGGCCACTTGTTCACCAATTCAACTGGTTTAATTAAAAAACTATTAAAATTTAAAAAATAATAAAAATATTAAAAAATTCAATTCAATTATTTTTTGCTAGGTTCAACCAGTCCGTACTGATTTTCAAATCAACCGATTCAAAAACCTCTCTAAATCAATATCCCAATCGATTCTCAATCTAACTGATCGATCCGTACTATTCAAACAGCATTGCTCATCACTTAGTTGGTAAGAGATTTTAAGATTTAAGGTTTTTGTAAAAATAAAATTAAGGGAAAGATTATTTATACTTGAGAGTTGGATATGCATAAGTATTTAAATCCCCTTCATTTACATTAGATGGTAGGATAGTTCGCAATAAATATTAGATCAATATATAATGAAATGACCTTCGAACTCATGGATGGATGTTGAAATTTATGGGGTAAAACACCCAATAATACCAAAAAAATAATTTAATTATGGAAAAGGGCCGATTTGAAAAATATTTACGGGAAAGGGCCATTTCCCCCAAAACGCGTCCACGTCAGTGCGTTTTGGGGAAAAAACAAGAAAAGCGCCCACAGGGACATGTTTTGTCTTTGAATTGCTGTGAAAACGCTACCGACGTGGATGAGTTTTTGCCCTCCCCCCGGTCCAATTACAGTATGATATTCTAAGGTTTCTGGGTTAGGGTAAATATATATTTAGGGTTTTGGGGCAAAATATATTAGCCCAAAAAAATTAATTAAATTTTGTGGCAGTTGTATCTGGCAAAATAATTTTGAGAAGACGTTTCTGAACAAACAATGGCTAAAAATGCTTCAAGAAGGATGCCTTTAGTAGTAGAATCTTGAAAAGAGCTCCCGTGGACGCTCTTTTGCTCTGATGAGTCTCCGGTAAAATTATTTTGAGAAGACGTCAACGAACAAAGTGACCAAAACATTTTCAACATGGTGCACTATCGGAAGAATAATGAAAAGAGCTCCCACGTGGACGCTTTTTGCTGATGAGTCTTGATAAAATTATTTTGAGAAGACGTTTCGAACAAACGATGGCCAAAACGCTTCGGCGAGGTGCACTTGTCGTCAAAGAGTACTGAAAAGAACTCCCACGTGGACGTTCTTTTGCTACAGTAGTCACCAGTAAAATTATTTTGAGAAGACGTTTCTGAACAAACAGTGGCCAAAACATTTTCAAAGATGGTGCCTTGTCGGCAGAGAATCTTGAAAAGAGCTCCCACGTGGATGCTCTTTTGCTCCAGTAGTCTCTAGTAAAATTATTTTAAGAAGATGGTTCTGAACAAACAGTGGCCAAATCGTTTCCAAGAGGATGCACTTGTCAGAGAGTCTTGAAAAGCGCTCCCATGTGGACGCTCTTTTGCTACAGTAGTCTCCGAAAAAATTAGGCTATAAATCAGCCAAATTTCATTCTTAGGTTATCAGTGGATCACCCTATCTCGAGGTATATGTACAATTTTCATCTCCAAGTAATCTTTCTGTGACCTCAACATCTACAAATATTCGAGGGAATACATGACCCCAAGCCGACACTCTGTTAGAGGGAGGTAAAAAACGAAAGTGTCCGTGTTCGGTGGTAGTATGGAAAACATAACCCCTACACGACACTCGGTTGGTGGATGGGACATACATATCCGTCCTTCGACGTTCGATGATAGAAATACATATTGGGGACGTCATCAACTTCTAGTGGTTGGCAATCCACATATGATTGGAAATGTTACGAAAGATGTTTAAGGAGGGATAATGTACTCCCCACGACATCCACCGGTGAGGGGCCCTTGTTTGTTGCAGGTGGTGGAGGGTCGGATGATGAATCTGATGTGGATCCACCTCGAGAGCCTGGGCCCGATGGTGCAGAAGTTGGATTATTTTCTGAATCGGAGCCTGTTCCAATTGTACCTGAAGATGTTGAGGGCGATTCAGACGAAGAAGAAGAAAATTCGCTATTTAGGGCGTACTCGCCTCCTGCCCACATGCATAATGTCGATCTATCTCAAGATGATGCATTAGAGTTTCCTGAACTACCACACCGGACGCGTGACCGTACAACTTCGTTGTTGGATTCGGGCGAATTAGAAGTTGGTAACGAGTTTTCCAACAAGAATGCTTTTCTTGCTGAATTGAAACAATACAGCATCAAGAACGGGGTTAATTACAACATGGTTAAATCCAAGCTCGATAAGTACGAGGTGAAGTGTGCAGTGCAAGACGGTACATGTTTATGAAAAATCATGGCATTGTTGAGGAAAAGGACAGGCTTGTGGGAGATCAAAAAGTACAAAGGTCCACATACATGTCTTGTCGGTATAGTACCACTATGTGTTAAGTGTTTTTGAATAATACTAATATTATGTAATGTTGCATTATTTAACGTACTTCGTTGACAAGTGTAACATAAGATCATCCGAGGATGGATTCAGACATGTTGGCTGACTTAATAATCCCGACGGTGAAGATTGATCCTAGGACTACAGTGCTGACCTTAATTGGCAATATTCGTAGCCAATTGGGGTACACGCCCTCTTACAGAAAGGCTTGGATAGCCAAGCAGAAGGCGTTAGAAAAGTTGCATGGTCGGTGGGATGCTTCATATAATGAAATGTGGCAATGGTGTCAGGTGTTGGAGAGATATGTCTCAAAAGATAATGGACCTTGAAATGTAACCTGCGTACTACAACGATTATTTGCTCCGTGGATGCGCAGTGTTCAAGCGTCTGACCTGGACATTTAAGCAATACCGAGATGCCTTCATATACTGTAAGCCATTGGTACAAATTGACGATACCTTTATGTATGATAGATATACGCATCGGTTATTGCTAGCTGTGGCACAAGGCGGTTGTAGGAGAATCCTTCCGATTGCATTCGTAATAACATCGGGGGAGTCAACTGATGACTGGGACTTCTTCCTATCTAGGTTAAGGAGGCATGTCTGCCCCCAACCTGATATATACGTTATATCGAATCGGGGCCCTGGAATACTAGCCGCAATAGAACGCCAGGGAAGCATGTGGCATCGTATACACCATCGATATTGCCTAAGGCATGTTGCATCCAACTGCTATGGGCAACATCGATCTAAAAGACAGTGACGACAAGTGACTAATATGGGTATGAAATATCTATTAATATAATTTCATTTGTAATATTTAATTTATTCTCAATTGAAAAGTGATATGTAATATTCACTATCAGCCTATATTGGTAGGGTACGAGATCAATAAGGACCATTTTTAAGAGATGTTGGCGAGTTTGTGCTAAGATAACGACGAAGGCGCAAACTACCTGTGCAATATTCCTTTTGAACAGTGGACATAAGCATACGACGGCGGCCTACGATATGGTCATATGACCATAAACCTGGCCGAATGTATAAATTTTGTTCTAAAAGGAACCCGTCATCTGCCGATTACATCAATTGTGCGAGAGACATATTTTTGTTTAGCGGCACTATTTCAAGCAAGCAAATGAGTTATAGAGGCGATGCAAGGAGACCATGTATGGAGCCCGAAGGTCTTACAAGAAATAAACAGGGGGAAAGCACGGGCTAACACCATGCACACAGTGTGTCACGATCGCGACAGCCTATGGTTTCGTGTCACGGAGTTTGACAGACCAAACCAAGGTGTTATTGGCGGGTAGTATCGTGTACACTTGACAAATAAGACCTGCGACTGTGGGATATTTAATGCACTTCGTTACCCATGCGCTCATGTACTTGCGGCTTGTCAGAATCTCCGTCTTGATCCAATGAGCTATGTCGACGAAGTGTATAAATTAGAAAATATGTACAACGTGTGGAGACACGTATTCCCACCAGTCCCAGATGAATGTAAGTGGCCGTCGGTATCGCTTGCACCGTATAAGCTGTTGCCGGATAGACAATTGAGGCGCAAGCCAAAAGGTCGACCTTACTCGACTAGAATACGCAACAATATGGATATCCGAGAAACGAGCAACCAAAGTAGGCTGTGCGGATGGTGTAGGGCCCCGGGGCATACATCTCGCTCGTGTTCAAATCGGAATAGTTGACCGTGTTCTTAGCTTTTTTGTCTCTTGGTGGCTATGTAATTTCTATTTTTGATGAAAAGCAGTGAACTTTTGTACAAGAATCCGTATTTTATTCAAGTTATTAAATTTAAATTACAAAATTAAAAAATAAAAACAATGTTTTAATTTATTAAAAATAAAAATTAAATTACTATAAAAAATAAGAAGCTGTTATTTTATTAAATATATTAAAACTAAATTACAATAAAAAATTAAATCATTTCTATTTTATTGAAGATATTAAAATTAAATTACATTATAAATAAATAAAAAATTTCTTTTGTTATAAAAATTAAAATTAAATTACATGTAAAAATAAACAACTTCTATTTTATTGAAGATATTAAAATTAAATTACATTAAAATAAATAAAAATAACTTTTTCTTTTGTTAAAAAATTAAAATTAAATTACATGTAAAAATAAATAACTTCTATTTAAAATAAACAACTTCTATTTTATTGACGATGTTAAAATTAAATTTCATTAAAATAAATAAAAATAACTTTTCTTTTGTTAAAAAATTAAAATTAAATTACATGTAAAAATAAACAACTTCTATTTTATTGAAGATGTTAAAATTAAATTACATTAAAATAAATAAAATATAACTTTTTCTTTTGTTAAAAAAATTAAAATTAAATTACATTAAAATAAACAACTTCAATAAAATAGAAGATATTAAAATCAAATTACAAATACAAATAAAAAACAACTTTTATTCTATTAAAAAAATTAAAAAAAATTATATTACAATTAAAAAATAAAAAAGCCGGTCCGAATCAGTGTTGATGCCGATCGAAATTAGTGCCACACAGGGGTGGTCGGTGGCTACGCGGTGGATTCCTCCCTCTTCTAGCTTCTGGCGAGGTCGTGGAACCTCGAGGCAGGATTCGGTTCTCTCGGCGGTGGTCCGGTTCAGGTGTTGCGAGGATGACCCACATTGATAAAATAATGACCCCGGAGGTGTTTACATAAACCACGGCGGGGTGTCTGAATCCCGTTTGGCGAAGGAGGGTGGTAGAAAGAAGTGCTCTCGACGGCACCTCCTGTGATCCCTCATGCGACGATAGCCTCAAGATCGGTTGGCCAGCGGGAGTGGTCGGGAACGGACTCGAACCCGGCCATGCATTCTAACCTGGGGTCGGACTGGGAAAAGGAAACATATACGGGTTAAGATACATATAAGGGGTAGGGTACGCACCTGCATAAAGGGTGAAGGTTATAATATCGGTGTCGTCGGCTGAACTGATGGGCCCGGTGACTGTGTGGGCACTATTGCTGGGCCCGATGACTGTGTTGGTTTAAAGGGCCCCGACGTTCCCTTCGTTCACGAAGTTTCCGTCGCCTCTCTTCTTCCGACAACAGATACGACTTACCATGGATCCTAAACCATGGTATGTATTCCGGCACACACGCTAACTCAGGAACGATGATCAGTTCCCGGATAGGTAAATAGTCATACCGGTTCTCTTACGTCTCGATATGTGCTGACCAAAATCTTGGCCAATCCGTGTGCAGCAGCCGTAAGTCCACTTTGTGCTCATCATCGAGCACCTCAGATGTCACGGAATCGATTGTTGAAATCAAACCGTCGCAGAATCCGATTTGGTGGTGCATCTCCACGGTCGCATAGGTGATCAATGGGACCTTCACGTGCCAACTGTTTGGATTTTGGAAGAACTTTTCCAAATTACCGCCCCAATTTCCGGATCCTCGTTACGGTGTCCATTGAAACTATATTAACATTACCAAAATATTAGTTATATACATAATAGTAGATAGTAAATACGAAATACTAAATTATAAATACGAAATTCGAAACTTACTTGTGCTTCCGACCGTTGGTCCAATAGAAGCCGTATATCTTCAAGCAAGGTAGGTATTCCAACATGACTCGCCGAATGGTTCCACCTAATTAAATAAATTTTTAGCATACAATTATACTATAAATCTACGAAATAATTGTAAAATATAACATTAAATTTACCTCGTTATCAGTGGGAATGAATATGGGTGGTCGAGTTGAGGACGTAAAAATGGAAATCGATACCATGCCCACGACTGCAGTAGTGATAGGCAACCTCCGATTTTCACTTTAATCGTAGCGTCGCCCACACATCTCCGGATACAACCTCGATAGACGGTGACCCCAACTCAATTCATAATTTGCTCTGAAATCAACAAGTTTCATGACCATCTCGTGTCTGAGGTTTCTAGAAAGGTCCGGCATCAGATAGTCTCTAATTATCTGAAGAATGTATGCTCGAGCATACCGTATTCTTTCTATTTCGGTCCAACCCTCCTGCGGCTCCGGGAATGTGTCTCGTAACCAGGCCATATCGATCCGAGCTCATTGAATTTTATCCGGAATGGCACCCAGAAGCTCGTAGCATACGGCTCCCCGATCACCGAAGTTGCGAACCGGTGACTCACTGAATTCGCCCATCACAAGCAATCCCAAGCTCAGAATCGCACATCTTTCAGAGTGATGGTACACTCTCCGCATGGAAGATGAAAAGTGTATGTCTCGGGTCTTCACCTCTCTATCAACGCACTGATCAAAGGCGGCTCCAACTTGAACCCCGCCTATCGTGGCACGTGCAAAAACCCGCTTCCGCAGTAATTCTCTATCAAGCGGCGATGGGGACCATGCATGTTGCGAATGTAACATTCCAACACCGATCTACGATTGCTTAAAAATTATAAAATAAAAATTAATTAAATTTACATAGACCTAAAAATATTATATAAATATTAAAAATTAAAATTAAAACTTACCATTTTGAATTGTTCGACGGAGATGTGCTTCTTGTTTAGATTTAAGTAATTCCCGGTCATTGTAATACGATCGAAAATTTTAAAATTTTCAAAAATATATATTAAAAAAATTAAAAAGGGCTTTTTTCTAAATAGTCAAGGACTATTTTAAAATTTGAGAGTAAGTTTCAAGGACTTTAGCGAGAATTGAGAGAAAATTGAGAGAGAATTGAGAGAAAATTGAGAGAATGATTAAAGTGTGAAAAAAATAAAAGGGTTGGGGGTTTTTATAGGGAAAAAATCTTGACGTGGCACAAAGCGCGTCCCTGTATGCGCTTCTTCGTCTTCCCCGTAAACGCGGCACGGACGCGTTTTGGAGGGAAATGGCCCTTTCCCGTAAATATTTTTCAAACCGACCCTTTTTAGTAATTAAATTATTTTTTTGATATTATTGGGTGTTTTACCCAAATTTATGGGTATATTTGTTCATAAATTTTTTTGAAATCTGTAAAAATTTAAATACCAAATCTTAATTTAAAAATTTTAGATATAGCTATTTAGGAAATAAAATGAGGAAATTAAAATAACGAATAATTAATAAGTGGATTTAGTTAAGCAAAGATCATGGTTTTTTTTTAATATAATAAAAGAAAAGTAAAAAGGAAAATGGGAGGGGTAGAAGGGAGAAGATTGAAAGGTTTCTCAGATAAAGCCCTTCTCGGATATACCACAGAGACAAACAGTATTGAGGAAATTGCTGAAAGAAGTGAAAGAAACAAAATGAGATTTAGATTTACTGTGTTAAATATGGCATTGTAATGAAAGGGGAATTCATTTTCTTCTTCTTTGAAAAGCAATGTCTCTGCAAGAAGAAGAGATTCAGCAGATTCAAAGCCCGCCATGGATTCTTGATGCGCTATGTTGTGAAGAAAATGGAAACAAAATATGTGGTGAAAGTGGAACAGTGAAAAAGGAGACGTTTTTACCTTTATTTCTTATTGAACATGATTTGTTCTGGGAAGATGATGAGTTAATCTCTTTAATGTCTAAAGAGAAAGAAACCCATCTTTGTTACAAAGATGTTAACTCAGATGAGTCTTTAGTTTTAGCTCGTAAAGATGCTTTGGAGTGGATTTTTAAGGTTAAAGCACACCATAGGTTCAATGCTTTGACCATAGTTCTTGCCGTGAATTACTTTGATAGGTTTTTTGCAAGCTTTAAGTTTCAAAAAGACAACCCATGGATAGGACAATTAGCTGCTGTCGCTTGTTTGTCTTTGGCTGCAAAGGTCGAGGAAACCCAAGTTCCACTTCTTTTAGACCTCCAAGTATGTGCTTCAATGTCTGATTACTGTAGTCCTAAGTTTCTTGTGTGTTCTTTTAGCTCTTAAAGATGGGTTTTTGTTATTTTTTTCTTCTATTTATTTAGGCTGAGGAATCGAAATATGTGTTTGATTCGAAGACCATACAAAGAATGGAGCTTTTGGTGTTGTCGACTCTGAAATGGAGGATGAACCCCGTGACCCCAATTTTCTTCTTTGATCACATTACGAGGAGACTTGGATTGAGGACCCATTTGCATTGGGAATTCCTTCATAGTTGTGAGCATTTACTTCTCATTCTCATTGCTGGTAAGTTATAAAAAGAAATCTTATCATTTTTTCTCTGATTACTTGTTGTAAGAAGGAAATGAGACTTTTTAACCATTTCTATTAGTTCTAATATTAGATTTCTAATTCAATTTCGATCCAGATTCCAAGTTCATGCTTTATATTCCATCTATCTTAGCTGCGGCAACAATGCTTTATGTTATTAAAGAGATTGAGCCATGCCATTATCTTGAATATCGAAAACAGCTTCTTAGAGTACTCAAGACATGTGAGGTTTGTATTTTGTAAACAACTACTTGCATAGACTACAATGGAACTTGATTTTGCATTGCTTAATTGTTTCATTCCTTTTAACAGGATGAAGTAGATGTGTGCTACGAGCTCGTGTCCAAGTTATTGGAAAGTGATTGCAAACAAAATGAAGCCAGAAAACGGAAGCATGGACAGATGCAAGGCAGTCCTGATGGTGTCATAGATGCATCATCTAGCTGTGGTAACTCAGATGGTTTCTGGACTGCGATATCCTCGGTTTCATCATCACCGCAGCCAGTGTTCAAGAGGAGTAGATCAAAGGATCAGAAAATGCGGCTACCTTCGGTAAATCGTATGTTTGTCGATATGCTTGGTAGTCCTCGTTAATATTTCCTTGTCTTAATAACTAGTAGCATTAAAAATGTTATTATACAGTTCTTTTGAATTTTAGCGGCAGTATTTGTTCTGAATTTGCTATCAATATGTGTTACATAGCTTAGAGATGGACTGAGATCTGCTAAATTTTTTGACATTGGATGTCAGTTTTGAGTTTGGCAAATGAGTAAGAGATTAGTTTTTACTTTTTTTTTTTTTTCTTCTTTTTCCGGGATTCCTCTACTTCACATGAATGCCTTCCTATACTATGGTTTTGGATTCTTCTACTTCTGCTGGTTTCTTTTATTACCGTGATTATAGTAGAATTAAGATCAAGCTAGTCAACCTAAATTGAAATGTGCCTTGAACAAACCGATTTAGGTAGTCAACCTATATATGATTTGTGTCATTTTGAAGTTCGTTGTGGTATGTTCTTGGATTTGAGAATGTCCTGTACAGAAGATTGGGCTAGCTCTATACATAATAGTATATGTGAAAGTTCCAAGGCATAGAAATTATAATCATAGAGAGAAGTTTGAATGAAGTACATATGGCTTTTCATTCTAATTTTCCCGATGGCAGCAGTGCTAGTTCATGATTGCTTGGCTAAATGATCATGCATACTCTTTTAGACAATGGTAACAATCCGAATCATATTCAAACTACATTGATGGGTAATCTGTTATGACGATTTCCCGATTAACCAATTTCGGGTTTGGTTTGGACTGGCATGATGAATATTAGCAAGGGAAAGTGTTGTGAGAATGATGATATGGAATGCATTGAAAAAAAAAAAGAGGATGTGATGAAGATTAGGATCAGAAAATGTGGAGGGGATAGTATGCATAAAGACAGAAAGGTCGTGTTACTGAAATCTAGTAAAGTAAATTCGATTTTCCGTTGGGTTACATTCTCCGTATTAATTGAAGATGGACTCCATCGCACAATTCCAATAATTAATTGGCTTAATTCAATAATAATCTTCTAATTATATTCATTGTTAAAGTTTAAGTATCTAATTTAAATATAAATTGAAAAAAAAAAAAGTGAAAACTAAATTGAATTAAAAATATCATATTTTTCGGGTAAATATCTCATATATACCAAAAAATTAAATTATTTACGGAAATGGGCTAGTTTGAAGAATATTTACGAAAAAGGGTCGTTTACCCGCGTTTTGGGGGGAAACAACAGCAAAGCGCGCCCTTAAGGACATGCTTTGTGCCACCTCAGCAAAAACGCGCTGGCGTGGACTTGTTTTTGTCCTTCCTTCCCGTCCAATTACAGTATGAAAAATTAATTGAATTTTGGGCTAGGGAAAAAATATATATAGGGTTTTAGGTAAAATATATTAGCATAAAAATTAATTGAATTTTTGTGATGAGTCTCCGCAAAATAATTTTGAGAGACGTTTCTGAACAATCAGTGGCCAAAAATACTTCCAAGCAGGTGCACTGTCAAGAAGAGTACTAAAAGAGCTTCCACGTGGGACGCTCTTTTGCTTCTGATAGTCTTCGCAAAATTAATTTGAGGAGACGTTTCGAACAAACATGGCCAAAAAGCTTCCAAAGACCAAAATTAATTTGAGGAGACGTTTCGAACAAATAGTGGCCAAAAATGCTTCCAAATAGGTGCCTTGTCACCGAGAGAATCTTGAAAAGAGCTCCCACGTGGACGCTCTTTTGCTCTGACATTCTCCGACAAAATTAGGCTATAAATCACCAAATTTCATTCTCAAGTTGCATAAGGAAATTGAGGCAAAAGAAAAAAAGCGAAAATGAGTGAACGATTAATGTTTGTTATTTACTACGATGGTGAAGTTCGTGACATCGAAAATGGTGTTGTTTTCTTATCGGAGAACACAGTATGGCCGAGTTTTAATCGGAACGTCGATTTGGTAGAACTTCGCAAAAGAATTAGGCATAAAATATTCAGAACAACGCCAATGAAAGTTCAGTCTAATAAGTATAGATTTTGCACTTCGGTTGATCCGGTGAGATATGACTCATTCGACATCAAAGGTCCTCAAAGCTTTGAGGTAATGGTGGAGACTCATCTTGCCAGTGGATCACCCTATATCGAGGATATGTAGAATTTTTATCTCTAAGTGATCTTTCTGCGACCTCAACATCTACTGTCGTTCGAGGGGAATACACGACTCCAAGTCGACACTCTGTAAGTGGGAGGCAAAACACAGAAGTGCCCGTGTGCATGGTAGTATGGAAAACATAACCCCTGCACGACACTCGGTTGGTGGATAGGACATGCATATCCGTCCTTCGACGTCCGATGATAGAAATATGTATTAGGGGACGTCATCAACTTCTAGTGGTTGGCAATCCACATATGATTGAGATCTTTACGAAAGATGTTTAAGGAGGGATAATGTACTCCTCACGACATCCACCGGCGAGGGGCCCTCGTTTGTTGCAGGTGGTGGAGGGTCGGACGATGAATCTGATGTGGATCCACCTCGAGAGCCCGGGCCCGATGGTGCAAAAGTTGAATTAATTTCTGAACCGGTGCCTGTTCCAATTGTACCTGAAGATGTTGAGGGCGGTTCAGACGAAGAATAAGAAGATCCACTATTTAGGGCGTACTCGCCTCCAGCCCACATGCATAATGTCGATCTATCTCAAGATGATGCATTGGAGTTTCCTGAACTACCACACCGGACGCGTGACCGTACAAATTCTTCGTTGGATTTGGACCAATTAGAAGTTGGTAACCAGTTTTCCAACAAGAATGCTTTTCTTGCTGCATTGAAATAATACAGCATCAAGAACGGGGTTAACTACAATGTGGTTAAATCTAAACACGATAAGTACGAGGCGAAGTGTGCAGTACAAGATGACACATGTTCATGGAAAATCATGGCGTCGTTGAGGAAAAGGACAGGGTTGTGGGAGATCAAAAAGTACAAAGGTCCACATACATGTCTTGCCGGTACAGTACCACTATATGTTCAATGATTTCGAATAACACTACTATTATGTAATGTTGCATTATTTAACGTACTTTGTTGACAAGTGTAACACAAGATCATCCGAGGATGGATTCAGACATGTTGGCTGACTTAATAGTCCCAAGGTGAAGGCCGATCCCAAAACTACGGTGCCGGCCTTAATTGGCAATATTCGTAGCCAATTGGGGTACACGCCCTCTTACAGAAAGGCTTGGATAGCCAAGCAGAAGGCGTTAGAAAAGTTGCACGGTCGGTGGGACGCTTCATATAATGAAGTGTGGCAGTGGTGTCAGGTGCTGGAGAGATATGTCTCAGGCAGCACAACATACCTTGAAACGAAACCGGCGTACTACAACAATCGTCTGCTCCTTGGATGCGCAGTGTTCAAGCGTCTGTTCTGGACATTTAAGCAATGCCGAGATGCCTTTATATACTGCAAGCCATTGGTACAAATTGACGGTACCTTTATGTATGGTGGATATACGCATCGGCTATTGCTAGCTGTGGCACAAGACGGCTGTGGGAGAATCCTTCTGATTGCATTCACAATAACACCGAGGGAGTCAGTTGATGACTGGGACTTCTTCTTATCTAGGTTAAGGAGGCATGTCTGCCCCCAACCTGACATATGCGTTATATCGGATCGGGGCCCTGGAATACTTGCGACAATAGAACGCTTGGGAAGCATGTGGCATCGCACACACCATCGATATTGCCTGAGGCAGGTTTCATCCAACTACTATGGGCAACATCGATCTAAAAGACAGTGACAGCAAGTGACCGATGTGGGTATGAAATATCTATTAATATAATTTCATTTGTAATATTCAATTTATTCTCAATTGAAGAGTGGTATGTAATATTCGCTATCAACGTATATTGGCAGGGTACGAGATCAATAATAACCGTTTTCAGGAGATGTTGGTGAGTTTGCGCTCAGATAACGCCGAATGAGCAAAGTACCTGTGCAATATTCCTTTCGAACAGTGGACATAAGTATACGACGGCGGCCTACGATATGGTCATATGACCACAAACCTGGCCGAATGCATAAATTCTGTTCTAAAAGGAACCCGTCATCTGCCGATTACATCGGTTGTGCGAGAGAAATTAAGTAATATTTTGTTCTAGGATTCCAAAAACTCAAAAATTTCAAGAAAAAAAGCTAAATTGAATTACCAAATTGAATTTGAACCTTTAAACCCTAAATTTTTCTCTTCTTTTTCTTTCTCCTTTCCCCTTCTCTGTTTTGTTCTATCCCCTGTTCTTTCTTTTCTTTTTATTGTTTTGTTTCTTTTAAGTTTTTATTTCTTTTATTTACTTTTTGTTTATTATATTAATATAATATTATTATTTCTTAAATAATAAGTAAATACATATATGTATTATGAGATGTACATATGTATTTATTACACATATACATTATTATTACCACACAATTTTCATAACTTGATTTATTTATTTATTTTATTTACTTTATTTAATTAATAATTAGTATTTATATATAATAAATATATAATAATATAATATATGTATATTATTTATACACATGGAAATTATTTTTACCACACACATGTCAATTTATGGTTTAATTCTTATTTAGTCCCTTGAATTTTCTCTATTATATAATTTAACTTTGACCTTATATTCAATTAAGTCTTTATACCCAATTACTCTTAATTTAAACAAATTCACCTATCCAAAACCTAATTAATAAATATTTACGAATCCATTTTTTGAAAACGGTGACCCGAAAATACACTTTTCGATACCTGTGACTATCGGGTCATTATATAATTATTGGGGATTTCAATGAGATACTTTACTTTACTAGGAAGAAAGGTGGATTATTGTGAAAAGAACGTCTGATGCGAGGGTTCCGGTCAGTGGTGGCCGATTGTTGTTTGTCTGACTTGGGATATAGTGGTCAGTGGTACATGTGGGAGAAAGGATATTTTGAAGAAAATGATATTAGAGAAAGATTAGATAGAGGCGTGGCAAATGATGATTGAAGATTTTTCTTTCCGAATTATAGTTTAGATCATTTGACCCATTCTTTTTATGATCACTATCCATTGTTGGTAAACACTGATAAAGATGGAAGTAGTCACAAAGTTGCACATTTTAGATTTGAGGCGGTTTAGACTATGGAGGAATCGTGTGAAAATGAGGTAAAAAGGTTATAGGATTCTTCTACTGGCTTGGTCTCTCACCGTCTAAGAATGATGGGTGTTGGGTTAAAAAGCTGGTTCGAATCATTAAGGAAAAAATGATCTTTGACAAAAAAAAAGTGATTTGTGAAAAGGCTACAATTATTAAATGGTTCTTACCCAACAGATGAGATATTATGAGAGGCCATAGAGGCGAAGATTGCTTTGAATATGGAGGCCGATAAAGAAGAGATTTACTGGGAGCAACGCGCAAAGGCGAACTGGCTAAGGAATGGGGATAGAAATACCTCGTTTTTTTCACAATTTTGCGTCACAAAGAAGGCGAAAAAACAAAGTAGTAAACTTGAGAGATGAGACTGGTGTGCTGTATGAGGGTAATTCGAACTTTTTACAAATTGCAAAAGAGTATTTCTGCACTATTTTTTCTTCAAATAATTTATAGGGTGTCGAAGATATTCTAATGGGAATTACGCCTTGCATTACTTCGGAGATGAATGAGAACCTGATGCACGATTTTACAATTGAATAGGTGTGTGACGCAGTTAAGTCAATGAGCCCATTAAAGGCATCAGGGGGAAGACAAGATTAGTGTTATATTTTATTAGAGGTTCTGGAATATAGTGGAGATGAGGTGATCGAATATTGTATTCAAATTTTAGATGGAAGGCATGACATTGTCAATATAAATGGCATTTGAATTGTTTTAATTCCTAAAGTCAACAACCCATAGAATATGAATCAGTTTAGGCCAATTAGCTTGTGCAACATTTTTTACAAAGTTATTTCCAAAATGCTAGTGAATAGACTATAGGTTGTGATCCAATTTTGTATTGACGAGGCACAGAGTGCTTTTGTGCCTAGAAGGCTTCTTTCGGATAATATTCTAGCTGCGTATGAGATATTACATTTCCTGAAGCACAAGAGGTTGGGAAAATTAGGATTGTTAACACTCAAATTGGATATGAGCAAAGCATACGACAGAATCGAGTGGTCGTTCCTACGGTTGATGCTTGAACAAATGAGTTTCTCTAATTCATGGGTTCAAATGTTAATGAGATGTGTGGAATCTGTATCGTACTCCGTGGTAATTAATAGAGAAGTGGGTGAACAATTTTGCTCTTCTCGTGGCTTACGATAAGGCGACCCTCTCAGTCCATATTTATTCCTGATATGTAGCGAAGGCCTCTCGGCATTGTTACGAATGGCAGTGCTCAATGGAAGGTTGAAGGGGATTCGCATAAATAGGTACGCCTCGATTATTACCCATATACTTTTTGCAAATGACAATATCATCTTTGGTGAGGCTTCGGTTGCAGGTGCTTAGAATTAAAGAATATTTTGGATAAATATGCTATTGATTCGGGGTAATTGGTCAACTATGATAAATTCAAAATTATCTTTAGTACAAATGTGAACCAAGAAGTCAGAATAGAGGTATGTCAAGCTCTTGGTGTTCATTCTATTGAAAATCCTGAAAAATACCTAAGTCTTCCTTTGAATGTTAGTAGAAACAAAAAGATGGCTTTTCGAGTTCTGAAAAAGAAGTGTTTGGGTAGACTGCATAACTGGGGCTCTAGATTCTTATCTATAAGAGGTTGAGAGATACTGTAACACCCTAACCCTTATCCGTCACGAAACAAGGTTATGGGGCATTACCGAACTTTTTAGATCAAATATAAACATTTCATATCATTTAACCTATATATCAGAAACTAATCATAAATCACTTATATTATCCCTTGTATAAGCCCTCGAGGCTCAAAATACAAATTAGAAACAAATTGGACTAAACTGGAAACTCAAAAAAAATTTTTTTTGCAAAACTTCAAAATTTTTCTTCAGGTGCAGGGGACACACACCCGTGTGGCCAGGCCGTGTGGCTCACACGGTCAAGAGACACGGCCGTGTCCTAGCCCGTGTAAAAATACCTGAGCATTTCATTTCTAAATTTTAAAGATGCAAGGAGGGGACACACGGCTAAGATACACGCCCGTGTAGACAAAAATAGGCCATTTCAAGGCTACATTTCTCACCCATTTTGATATCAACCTAAACATAACATTTTAATACATCAATATATCCCAACAAACAATCAAAACAAGTCAAAATCATGTTTTAAACATAACATAACATCATTTATACCCAAATACCTAAACTTACCTATTTAATCCATCTAACTAGTCTACTAAAGTTAACCATAAATTAAATACAATAAACCTATATCATTCACATCAACATCACTAATATGTCTCATTTTCAACTCAGCCTATATATATATAAACAAAATTATAATTATTAACATTTACACAAGACAAACTTTGATTAAATCCACACAAACCCATACATGCCATATAAACCATATTGAACGTTTCAAAAACTACCGAAATAAGCTAGATAGTGTGATTTGATGTGTTGATCCGATCTTCCAACCTCTTGAAAATCTACAAAGACATTAAACAACTCGAGGAAGCTTAATGAAGTTTAGTAAGTTTGATGGGTTAAACATAAATCTTACCGAACCTACAATAACACATCAATTAAATAAATTCATTCAATGTAAACTCCCTGCCAATCACATCTTCAATCAATGAATACACTTATTTCAGATCAATACCAATAACAAACAATATGTTTTTCAATTTCAATTACATATTCACTTACCAAGTCTTTCCAAATCGGTGAACGACTTATGAATAAGAGTACATCGCTTTCAGAAGCATCGTTTTTAGAAGCTCGAAGGTTGAACAGAAACTCATGAGAGCTAAATAGAAACCCATAAAGGTTGATGGGAAGCTCGTAAGAGCTGAACAAAAACCCATAAGGGTTAAACAGAAGCTCAAAAAAGCTGAACGAAAACTCATATAAGTTAAACAGAAGTTCGTGAGAGCTAAACGAAAAGTAAATAGGAAATTTCACAACAAATGCTGAACCTCGATTTACTTGGGTAATTTTCCACATTTTCCTCCAATGTTGTCAATTCATCGAGTACCGAATGTACTCAAATCTCGCGTTTCAATCGTTTCGAACATTCAATTTAAATTCATAACTTTAAAAATATTTCACTTTCAACAATAGATATGAATAAATACATAATATCATTCATCAATTTGATATGAATATTAAAGTTTAACCGTACGAAGTTACCTGGGTCAAATTGTAATATTTGTAGAAGTTCACGGGCTATTTCGCTAATTTTCTTTTTTCATGAGTATCTAAGGGTTCTTGATCTAAAATATAAAATTACTCATATATTAGCATATATTTCAATTCCAATCAATTTCATAATTAATACCCTTCAATTTTTCAAAATTACACAATTACCCTAAAATTTTATAACTTTTGCAATTGAATCCCTTAACTAGTTAATCCATCAAATGAACTAGTTTTTCTAAATTAATAATTTATATAAATATTCTATTCTATCATACAGCTCTTGATAAAACAAAATTTAATACCTAATCCTAATACTTTAACTTTTCACAATTTAGTCCTAAAATCAACATTTAACAAAATCACTTTATACAATTATCATATAACATAATTAAAGCTCTAAATCCATGTTTATTCATCTAAAACATCCTATATTCATCAATGGTAACTTTAAAAATTTTCAATAAAATCAAAAACTAAAGCAAGATTTAGTTGGACCTAATTGTAAAAGTCTCAAAAACATAAAAAGTACAAGAAAGGGGCAAGAATTAAACTTACATGAAGCTAAAATATAAAAACAAACATCAAGAGCTTTTCAATGGTGTTTTTTGATAGAAAATTGATGAAGAAAATGTCTAGAAACTTTTAGGTTTTTCAATTTAATATTTTAATTTCATTTATTTCCAATTTTGCCCTTTAATCACATCATTTGATCTCTTTTTTTTTTTTATGCTTACGCCGCCTCAACCATCTCCTATAGGCTAATTTACTCTTTAAGTCCTCCCAATTTACCATTTAAGTCATTTAATCACTATTTCTTTTAATTAGAAAGTTTTACACCTTTTCAATTTAGTCCTTTTACTTAATTAACTATCAAAACATTAAAATTTTATAAAAAACTTTAATACTATCTTTATGACAGTCCATAAATATTTATAAAAATATTTATGGCTTGGTTTATAGAATCGAGGTCTCAATACCTCATTTTCTAAACCACTTGACCTAATAAATCTTTATAAAACACAAATTACTAATTCAAAAATATTTCTAAAATCATATTTGACTCGTAAATACTAAATAATAAAATTTATGAGATTTCTTGTCGGATTTGGTGGTCTCAGACCACTGTTTTCGACACGACTGAAAATCAGGCTATTATAGATACTGATAAAGGCAGTTCTTCAAGCAATCCCAATGTTTGCTATGTCGTGTTTCTTGCTTTCTAGCTCATTTTCTAAGAAGCTTGAAGCTATGATGACCCCTTTTTTGTGGTAAAAACTAGGTGGTAAAAAGGGAATACATTGGTGCTCATGGCAGAAACTCTGTAATTTGAAGGATATAGGGGTATGAGATTTAGGGATTTGGCAAAGTTTAATATTGCCTTGTTGGAAAAACAAAGCAGGCAATTGCTTGAAAACCCTAGCTCACTATAGGTGCGTCTAATTAGAGAAAGGTACTATCCTAACTCTAATTTTTTAGAATCCACTTTAGGTAAAAAAAACCCTCTTTAATGTGGAAGAGTCTTGATCGTGTCTGTCGAGAGTTAAAAATTTATAAAAAGAATGATCGAATGTGAAAACTAACTAAGACAATGATGGAGGCAAGTGCACCTATCGAACGGTAGTATAGCTAGCGGCAAGACCAGATTGTCGAACCCAAAGGAACCAAAAGTACTAATATTAACTCTCTTTCTATTATTTAGCCTACGAATTAAGGGAATTTTTAATCTAATCTAAAATTAAGTAATTAACTAAGCTAAAGATGCTAAGACAAAGAGGAAATAGGGGAAGGACTTGAGGGAAAACCGATTGATTTAGACAATACCTGAGGAAGAATCCACCTAGACTTCACTTGTTATCTAACTCTGAACCAGACGATTTATTCACTTTACTTGATCCGTAGGATTCCCTAATTTATATTAATACCACTCTCGTGGTTACTAACGTCTAACCCTAGGTTGATTAATTGAAATTTATTTCTAATTAAAACCCCTAGAATTGCATTAACTCGATCTATGGACTCCCATATTAGGTTTGACCCTAATCCTAAAGATGTCTCTTTCTCCTCTGCCTAAACACATCACACTTGAATCAATATCCCGAAAATACCAAAACAAGAATTAAGAACACATAGTTAAGAACAAATCAAGTATTTATCATACAGCTCAGATAACAATAACAAGATCCATCTTAAGTTTCATCCCCCTCAAGTATCTGAAGGTTTAGTTCATAATTGTAAAAGAAAACATTTCAGAAGAAAAGATAAAACAAAACATAAAAAAACCCTAAAACCCCCTAAAGGAATTGAAGGAGAGATCCTCAGTCTTGAGTATGATTCCGGCTTCTTGAGATGGATCAACTGGCTTTCTTCGAGTAAATCCACAATTTAAGCTGCCTGCTCGACTCTTTGGCCTAGCTGATTGCCCCCTAAAGGTTGGCCTCTAGGGTCTTTATATAGACTTTTGAAATATGTTTCTTTGCCTCTAAGTACCCGAATCCGAATAGAATTCTTCTTATCTGCGGCAGAGACACACACATGGCATACGCCTGTGTAAATCGTGGCCAAGCCGTGTTCGGGTCTGTTGATGAGGCACGGTCATGTTTTTCAGGGTTTAGGCCGTGGTTGACTCTTCTCACGGGGCACGATCGTGTAGTCTTGGGCCCAGGCCGTGTGGATTTCGTACTTTGGCCCATTTTTTCGTTTTCGGCCGTTTTTCATTCTTTTCATCATCCGATGCTCTCCTGAGTATAAAACATGGAAACAAAGGATTAGGAGTACCTATTTCCCTAATTAAAAGGAAAAAATCATCCAAAAGTATGTTAAATGTGGGATTAAAATATGTTCATATTTAGGTTTATCAAGTCTCTGGAGTGCAAAATGTTTACTAAAATCTGGTCCTAAATGGAGGATAGGTGTTGGGCTCTCAGTTTCTATTTGGGAAGACTATTAGCTACTTGGTAAAAAAGATGGTAAAGGTAATTTCTGAACAGGTGTCTACGATTGACAAGGTTTGTGATTTAATTATTTGTGATTCTAATTGTTGGAATAGAAAATTAATTAGATACATTTTCTGTGATGAAGAAGCCAATGCTATTAGGAATATCCCTTTGCCAAAAAACATACAGATGGATAAACAAATTTGGTGTGGTGAACATACTGGAGAATATTCAGTTCGTAGTGGCTATAGAGTTTTATTACATTCGCCCTTTTTTACTACGTCGAGAGCATGTTTGTTTCAAGAAGATTTGGGGTTTAAATTGTGCATCAAAAATCAAAATTTTGATCTAGAAATTTAATCAAAACTATGTTCCAACCTTACAGAATCTACACTGTAAACACAATGTAGCTAGTCAAGTTTTCCACGATACAATCATTATGTAGAATTAGTCATACATGTCAGCCGAGACTGTCTTTTCACAAAGCAAGTCTAGCAAGGTTTAGGATTTCAATGGCCTTCATCAGTGCATGATATGGATTTTGTGAGTTGGTTAAGTTGGATCTTTGAAAATAAAAGCATGGCAAATAGAGAATTTGTTGCAATTACAATATGAGCATTTTGGTTTGCTTGAAACAAATTTATGCATGAAGGGTTTGGGTAAAATGTAAACGATGTTGTTGCTTTGCTTGTGGGTACGATAAAGAATTTTCGGAGATGAACTCGATTTTAAAGCACCCATTTCCAGTTGCTGCAGTCTATTGGACCCATCCACTATCGTCTTGGGTCAAAATAAATATGGATTCAAGGTACTCCAGCCAAAGAAATAAAGGCAATATCAGGTTTTATTGCTAGAGATGAACAAGGGCATATATTGGGTTGGGGTTATCAATTTCATACCTGGGTTTGCACGGTGGCCATGGCTGAGGCAGTGGCTGTGTTAGGATCATCCTGATTAAGCGGCAAACAAGTAAAAATAACAGAAGAATACAAAAGATGGAGATAAAAACTAAACCCCAAAAACCTGAAAACAAAGAACCCTCAAAACGTAAATACAAAACTCTCTAAATGTGTTATGAGTTCTAATCTCTAATGGGTGTGTACTTCTAAGGTTGTAAAAGAACCTATTTATAGGTTAAATTAGTAAGTCAAACAAATTATGCTAATAAATGCTAGATATATTACATTAATAAATACTAAATATTTTAGAAAGAAAATATATTTTGTTTAACTTGACTTGCAAGCAATCTCTTAGAATTTGGGTCACACAACTCTAACAATCTCCACATTGACACGAATTCTTACAACGCCATCTTTGCCAAAGCCCCCATGGGCCTATCTTGAACTATGCAGGGAATTAACTAAGTTTTATCTGTGCTTAGAAGCTGGAAGACTTCTAGCCTTCAACTTATGCACTGCCAAATCAAAACTAACCCGGGTCTGATTTTCATGAACACAGTGCCCTAAATTTTCAAAACCTGTATCCAAAAGAGAACATCTCTTCAACCAAACGGTCATACGTTTTTCCCTCTTATGACCAAGTTGCTTCCGCTCCAAATGAGTTAACTTTGACTCCGTAACGGATGAGAGACATTCGATTTCATCGGTTACTGTAGAACCTTCCAGAATATAAAGACTGTCGGTTCTTTTACCTTTTAACAAAACGAGAGCTCCACGAGATATTTAATGCCGCTCGACTCGATGTTGATTCTACATTCTCTCAAGTCTAAACTACTCAGGGAGATGAGATTCTTTAGTAAATCAGGTACATACCTGACATCTAAGAGTGTCCTAATCGTCTTATCGTGTATCCTAATTTTAACAGTACAAATACCAATTACCTTACTAGATTAATCGTTTCCCATACGCACAACTCCACCTTCAACCGAACTGTATATGGAGAACCATTCTCTAATGGGACACATGTAGAAAGAACATCCCGAATCTAGGATCCACTCAGACGTGAGCTTGGAGTTATCACTCGTTGACACTAACAAGAAATCATCACCGTTTTCATCAGCCAAATTAGCACCAGCTACATCTTTCTCGTTACTCTTAGCAGCTCTTTTATTTCGCAATTTATAATAATCTGCTTTGACGTGACCTAACTTTTTACAATAGCGACACCTTTTGTCTCATTTCTTTAATGCTACCAAAACGGAAGCTTGCTTATCTGCCTTGCTATCCAAACCAAACTCATTGTCGAGTTTGTTTCTACTCAACAAAAACCCTTCACATCTTCGAATAAGAGTTTGTCTCTGCCATAAATCAGGGTCTCCCTGAAAAACTTGTATGAAGGAGGTAAAGAGCACAATAATAGCATAGCCTGATCTTTATCGTCAATATGAACCTCAACATTCCTTAAATCATTTAAAAGAGTAATGAATTGACTGATGTGATCTCTAAGAAGCTCACCTTCATTCATGTGAAACGTAAATAGACGTTGTTTCAACACTAAATGGTTAGCTAGAAACTTAGTCGCACAAAGAGTTTCTAACCTTTTCCACAATGCGGATGAGGTTTTCTCTATCAATACCTCCTGCAATGTCGTATTCCCGAGGCATAACTGGATTGTAGACAAGGCATTTTCATCAAGTTCTTCCTATTTTGTTTGATTTAGATTCTCAGGCTTTTTCCTAGTAACAACCTTTTTCAAGCGGTTTGAACTAGAATTGTCATCATCCAAACTTGCCACAAATTGAAATTTGTCTCATCATCGAACTTCTTAATTTCAAACATTATTGCTGCCATATCTGAACGGGCTGATCTATAAAATTAAACTAACTCTAATACCACTTGTTAGGATCATCCTAATTAAGCAACGAACAAGTTAAAATAGTAGAAGAATACAAAAGATGGAGATAAAAACTAAACTCTGAAAACCCGAAAATAAAGAACCCTCAAAACGTAAACACAATACTCTCTAAATGTGTTATGAGTTTTAATATCTAATGGGTGTGTATTTCTAAGGTTGTAAAAGAACCTATTTATAGGCTAAATTAGTAAGTGAAACAAATTATGCTAATAAATGTTAAATATATTACATTAACAAATACTAAATCTTCTAGAAAGAAAATATATTTTGTTTAACTTGACTTGCAAGTAATCTCTTAGAATTTGGGTCACACAACTCTAACAGGCTGTTTTGCATGGTTTCCTTTTTGCACACAATTTGGGTTTTATGCGAATCGTCCTGGAAAGTGATTCGTGCACTGTAATACTGAAGTTACAAAGAGAAGTAAAGGATTATTCAACCATTCAGCCTCTTACTTGGGATGTAAAAGCTCTTTCGAGAAAATTTAAGACTTGTCACTTCAAATTCACACCTAGAGGGAGCAACATTGCTGCTCATGCAAAGGCAGCCAGTGGTCGAGATGGTTTGTGCGATCGATTCTGGGTAGAAGATGCTCTGCTGGAAGTATGTGAAATCGTTGTGACAGATCGTAGATGTATCAACCCTCCATGACTTCGAATTTTTTTGGTTTGTCTGAGATTGGGTCTTTAAGTTTATTTGGGTATTTAGTCCCCTCAGTCTCCCTTCTTGCTTTGGATGCTTTTAATGGTTTTGAAAGGTTGTGGATAGGTGTTTCTGTTCTAGTTTTTGTTTCAATTTGATGTTTGTTTTATATTTTGGGTTTTTCTTTTGTTGTCATCAGGTTTTTGTTTTAATTTTATGTTGTTTCTTATATTTTTGGGTTTTTGTAGCTTTGTTTGGGTTCTATTTTGTGTTTTGTACCCAACCTATTTTGTTTGGGTTCAATACAAATGCCTTTTGTATGGAAAACTAATGCATTTTTCATAACACAAAATTTCATATTATTTAAAAGGGTTAATAATGTCTATTTTTTTGTCCAAACCCTCGACAGGAAAGAGAGGAGGAGTTTGATTTAGGTTAGTGGCACGAGTTTGAAATTTGTTCTTTTGGAGTTAAAATTTTGGGTTTGATTTGGAATGGTATAATTTCGTCTATCTCAGTTTGCAACTCGGTTGGCCAAACTTCTCCAATGGTCAATTTTAGGAAGATATAGATGGAAGGAGAGAGAAAAAAATGAGGTCTTTTTTTTTTCAATTTTCTAGCTAAATTAAGGGAAAATAAATGTTTAATTATGGGTTAACTCTTATTGGTTGAAGTGGTTTTTTAAAGAGATATAATGGTTGGGTCATAATGGTTATGAAATTATAATTTAGATAGGCTTTGAGGGTGCAAAAAGCCCTTAAACTTTTTAAAAAATAAGCCTCTACTTTTTTTTTTCACTTATTTGGGTATTTGAACTTTTAAAATGCATCAAAAAGACCTTTAAACCTTTTTCAAAAAAATCAATTAATCCCTTATTTTTTTTTTTTGCACTCAATTAGGTACTTAAACTTTCAAAATGCATCAAAAAGGCCCCCAAATTTTTTTTCAAAAAAAGCAATTAAGCCCATGCTTTTATTAAAAATTATAAAAAATAAAATCAATAAAAGCTATAAATATTATTATATTTTAATAAAAAATTCAAATTATTAAAAATTATTAAAAATTAGAAGAAAAAATATAAAATAATAAAAATTAAAATTTAAAATTTAAAATTTTATAAAAATCGTAAAAATTGTAAAATATATAGAAATATAAAAAATTATAAAATTTTACAAAAGTCGTAAGAAAATAATACAAAATGTAAAGAAATATAAATTTCAGTAAAATTTTTTATAAAAAATATCGTACCAAAAGAAGCATTTTATAATTTTCTTATAACTTTTATTGATTATTTTTTATCATTTTTCGCCACATGTCATGCTGTGTTGCGACACGTAATGACTTTAATTTAAAAAAATTAGGGGCTGTTAATTTTTTATGTTTTTTTATAAAATTTTACAATTTTTTTTTTTTAAGATTTTATAAATTTTTATTAAATTTATTATTTTTATAATTTTTTCTAATTGTTAATAAGTGCATGGACTTAATTGCTTTTTGAAAAAATTTGAGGGTTTTTATGCATTTTGAAAGTTCAAGTACACAATTGAGTGGAAAAAAATAGCAGAGGCTTAATTGCTTCTTTTGAAGAAGTTTGAGAGCCTTTTTGATGCATTTTGAAAGTTCAAGTGCTCAATTGAGTGCAAAAAAAAAAAAAAAGAATGGCTTAATTTTTTTTTTGAAACAGTTTGAGGATTTTTACACCCTTAAGCCATTTAGATATGTAGTTTAACCAAAAAAAGGTTTGGTTAAACTATTAAAATAGTTACTTTTGAAATAGTTTGAGGGCTTTTTACATGCTTATGTTTGAACTGTTACGTTTTAGTCACTCACGCTAACGTGTTGTAACATTTTAGTTACTAAGCTATTAATTGTCGTTAACAGTGTAACGGTAAGCTGACGTCGCACGTTATATCATCATTTCAAACAAAAATTTTAGGTTAAATTATACAATTGATCCCCATATTTTTTCGTTTTGAGCAATTTAATTTTTCTCATGTTTTTTAACTTCTTTTTTTTTTCCATTCTCTTCTGCTTCTCCTTCTGTTTTACTTCCTTCTCCATCTCTTTTAACATAGTTTTTCTATATTTTCCATTTGTTAAAACTTTTTTATGTTTATGAAAAAGAAAAGGCGAAAGCTGAAACCAAAATAAAACTTATTTCAGATATTCTCACCCCACAATAACAAACCCTCATCGTCCATCATCGCTTTAACGAACCAATTTAGATCTTTCAATGACCTAGTCCGCAAGCTCATCTCACTCAAGAATCTTGCCAGTCGTGACTTATAGCAATCCACCCTCAACAAAGTTTCTCGAGCTCGTTCCCTTAACCTCCTAACCAACCCCCACGACAATCTTATCTATCATACCGGTAACATTCTCGCCCTCTGGAAACTATGATGTTTCACGAATTCATCAAATAAGCTCTACACTTTCGATGACTAAAACGACCACCATACGGAACTTACCCTTAACTTTACCAATAACTAGTTTGGTTTCATGCTCCCTTTCTCTCTTCGGTTCATCCATGCTTGGCTTCCAATCTAGCTTGCTTGGGAATATCCAAAAAGGTTTAGATCAATTTTATCGTTTGCTTATTTTCCAGAAAATAAAAGAAAAGGAAAAGAATAATCTACACGATTCTGTAAAAGTTTGGAAACAAAAAAAAATATTTTGAATATAAAGAATTCAATTTATGTTTAGATTTAATTAAGGATATGGTTTTTTGTATTGATTAGTTAGATCCAATTTTAGTTTCAAAATTAGGTTATATTCAAATCGAGATTTGGTTAAGAATGATTGATATTCGGTTTTGAGTGAAATTTAATTTAGGAATCATGTGAAAGAAACAAGGATTTGATTTATTTCGTGGGCAAATATTATATTTTTTTCGTTTTGAGTAATTTAATTGTTTTCTTTTATGTTTAAAAATTTAGGATTTGAGCAAAATTCAATTTAGGAATCATGTGAAAGAAACCTAAAATTTTCGTTTAAAATGATGATTTAACGTGTTACGTCAGCTTACCGTTACATCGTTAATGACAATTAACACTCAACGACTAAAATGTAATCTGAGACAAACAAAAGTGACTATTTTGAAATTTACTCAAAAAGTTTAGGTAAATTAGTTTATTATTCAATTAAGCCTTAATTTAAAGGAAGAAACCTTGAAACATGAGCAATTGTTTCACGAAAAATTATTTACAAATTCCTTTTTTATTTTGCATTTTTCTTTTTCATTTTTGAAAATAATATGATTGGGAAATGACTTACCGACCAAAGGAAAATAAGCCAATTTTGTTAAAAATTATTTCCTATTAAAAACATAAGTCATTCCTTGAAAAACAATTCATAACGAGTAACTCCATTTTATATAAAAAATAAGTTGCATAAACTAAATATTATTATATTAATAAAAATCAATATTATTAAACATATATATCTATTTTAAATTATTTAATATTACAAATTTATTTAATTGGATAATTTTAATTTTAAATAAATTCTAATATATTTTACTTACTTAATTATTAGATAACACAAGTAGATAATTTGAAATTTGAAAATTTAATTATTTAAATCAACTATTTTAAATATTTAAATATTGGATAAAAAATATTTGTAATAACCATTCATAAACCATAATTTTATAATATATTCAAATTTATTCTTTGGATAATATTATTTAAGAAAATATAATACGTAATAATTATTTTTAAAATGATTTTAAATAACATTACTTGAACTATTTGTAACACCCCAAACCCGGCCTAGAAGTCTAGACCGAATTTAGAATGCTACATTGATCACCGAAGTGATCGTAGGAAAATTTGACAAAAACTAATCGTTCAAAATTCCATTTCTGAAAATATTTATCTCAAAACAACCCAAAAGCGTTTAATTGTTTAAAAATATCGTTTGCAACCGTAATAAAACATAATGTACGGACAAAGTTTAAAGCAATAATGGTACCACAGTATTATAAATCTTTACAGTCCAAACCAAATGTAAAAACTAGAAAACACAAACTACTCAATTCTTTGTACACAAAGCGTCTGAGACTTCACAGATCGAGTCCGGGATCTAGAATCGAAGCATGCACGAAAAGGGAAAAGAAGAGGGGTGAGCTACACGAGGTCAGTGTGAGATCAAACCTAGTAAAACTACGGAAACGAAAACAAAACAGAAATAGGAAGGCTTAAAGCAGTTCAGGTTCAGTAGCGAAGCAGAACCAGCCTATCGAACTAAACAAACCATACCATCAGACAATAGTTGAGCACATCGCCAATAATCAACACAACCCATATGACTTTACAGTCATATGGCCTAATCAGACACAGTAGCAGAACTATCAATAGTTACAGACTAGGCCTAAGCCCTTTCTAGAATCAAAATCAGTTTTAGTTTCAGTTTGGGCCTTAGCCCATCACACAAGGTTCCTTTAGCCACGAGCGCCTCTCAGTCGAATGACACAATCGGACATTTCAGTCAATCAGACAATCAAATATTTCAGTCAAACAGTCAATTTGATATTGCAGTCATAGTATCACATTTAGTCATAGTGTCAATCAGATGCATATGAGTGCAAATGAGTTATAAAATAACCCACCCATCCAGCTAACACACCATCTCCGTCCAACCTTACATTTGCTGTGGGGATTTAATCAACCCACCCATCCCTACACTCCGAATAGGACCTCGAAAAGCCCATCCAACCTTTTACCCTATAGGATGTCATCCGGGTTACCCGACAACGATGATCATCAATATTGTCCACGACCCTCAGGGAATTGGGACCGCCCTCGACCCTCTAGGAATTGTGCTATCAGAATGTAGATAAACTGCCAAATCATAAAATTACGCAGCAAAGCTAGCGTATAAGCTGCACTGTGCAATGCGGTAAACCGCAGTACAGACGTGCAGTATGAACTGCCAGATCAGATAATAGTACATAATATAGCTAACGTACATACGGTACAGTGCAATGCGATAACCCTCTATACCGATGAGTTGTAATAAAACTGCCAGATCAGATAGTGGTACGTAGCGTAGCTAAAGTACATGCGGTAATCCGATATACCGTTATGATGTCATCTCGGGTTGTTCGGCAACGATGATCATTCACATTGTCCATGACCCTCAGGGTATTGGGACTATCAAAATGCAGATAAACTGCCAAATCGCAAATCTCCCTTCTCTTCAACATCTCACCCAAAATAATTTTATGCAAATGTATGAATGCATATGTATGTATGCAGTCAGATGAACACAATCAGAACACCAGTTACAGATAGTTAATCAAAAGCAGACACTCACCTCCAATCAATCAGCTACAGAATTAGATATGTACAAATTCAAAACTCAAGTTCGGTTTCGAGCTTATCACACAACCAACCATAATTAACACACATAAATAGAAGTCAGAGCAGAGTCATAACTACCCTTGCTAAAGCTTAGCTAAGGGTTGAAACACATAGGGTCACAATGGCATTCGATTTGCCCAAGAAATTAGAATTTGGCAAGTTAGGGCCACACGCCCGTGTGGAGCAATCCAGGCCGTGTGAGGATCCAAATGCCTGTGTGATTAGTGGCACATGCTCGTGTGACGTAGGGACAGGCCGTGAGAACAGGCCGTGTAACTCATTGTCCAATTTCACTAACTTAAGGTGCAGGGCCGACACAACCGTGTGAAGGTGTCGGGCCGACACAACCGTGTGAATGTGTCACATGCATGTGTGGCCATTAGACATGGCCGTGTGTCCCATAACACACGCCCGTGTGGAATCTCTAGGCCCCAAATCAGTCACACGACCGTGCGGCCAGGTCGTGTGACCCCAAAACTCAGAATCCCTAATTCCCAAATCCACAAGCCCGTGTGCCCTAAGGACACGATCGTATGAAAATCGACAAATTCCTAAAATCGACCACACACCCGTGTGGCCAAGCCGTGTGGTGCCCAAAATCGATCGAAAATCCTAATTCACAAATCCACACTGCCATGTGCCTCGGCACACGCCCGTGTGGCCATCGAGGCAGCCACAAAACCTCTCCGAAATAACCCCGAAAACCTCGTTTATGCCACGGTAACAATCCCTAACCCTTGCCCTATCAACATATATCAGAAATCAACGTTTTCCCTTCACTATTAACATCTATAACCTCAAAAAAATGACGGAGTTATTGCATAGTTACGAACAACCGAAGAAAAGGAATTCGCAACATAGATAGCAATCGATTTAAGAATAGAAATAGTAACTAGATTAAAATCCCACACCTGTTTTGACGGCGAAGAAGATGACTGAGGAGCGAAGTTCCAAAATCCACAAACCGCGATCGTTTTCAGAAGAAGAGAAAAGCACAGAGAGAATAAAACCAAAAAACGTCCAAAAAGAAAAAGAAAAATAATAATAAATAAATAAATAAAACCCAACATATATTCAACACATAATTTAATAATTATAACTAATATCATATAATACCATAAATAAACATTTATAACTAATACTAAAATAGAACAAAATAAAAGACTCCACAATTACGCATCCAGCTACTCAAATCCAAAACCTCAAAATATGCTAACACTCACACCACCACTAAACCAACAAGCCCATTCTGACACTAAATTACACAACTTAACTTATGTGTGCAACCTCCTTGCTGCCACTACCTTCAAAACCCAGAACTTCTAGGACTAAAATTCGGGACGTTACACTATTTAATTTAAAAGATAATTCTCTTTAAAAGTATAAAAAAATTATTTTTAAAAATTAAAAGTAATGATAGTAAGACTGCTAATTTAACTTTTAAATTGTTTACTTATATCACGTATCATTAAATAAAACTATTCATGCAAGCATGTATCTTGTGATATAATATAGCTAGTTTTTCTATCCCTTCTTTGTGTATTTTATAAAATTGTTATTATTTAAATAACAACATATTAATTAAATTATTGATGAAACAATATTTAAAAGAGTAAAAAATATATTTAAGTTTTTTAAGTATAATATATCTATAATATTATGAATATATTTATATTTCAATTACGGATAAAAATTTGAATGATAAATTTATTATAATATGTATATATAATTAATGGATTAGATTATCGATTGAGTCTTAATTTAATTGAAATGAGTATTGTTGAAGCACATTATATTCTTATTTATCGAGGTGATATAATCAGATTTTATAATAAAATAATTCAAAAAAACATAATATCATAATAATGTTCTTATTTGTATGTATATGTGTGAGAGAGATGCAAATTACAAATAATATATAGATTATATTGAAAGGAGAACCATTTTAAAAAAGAATCTCTTACTTTGAACTATGGAAGAGATGAAAACCAGTGTGAGTTAAACATCAAATGAATCATGATGAACTTAAAAATAAACGAATCTGTAATATAAAAGAAATCTTGTCGTTCCTATATATATGGCTACCTAAAACTCTACTTTGTTTGAAATATTGCTATCTTCAAGTGATTGAGCCCCAATGAATTAGATGGTCCAGACCAGAGCCTCAATTTCCCACACCAGGGCTTGGACCGGAGTCCTTGATGGCTTGGGTTCGACTATCAGTAAACTTGTTTCCCACACCAGGGCTTGGACCGGAATCCTTTATGCCTCCTAGATTGATGCTAATAGTTAGCCTGTTTCCATTGGAACCCGAGACCTTTATACCTCCAAGAGTGGAGCTGTGTCCCTCACCAGGGCTAGGACCAGAGTTCTTAATACCGCCGAGGGTTCGAGTATCAGTGAATTTGTGTCCCTCACCGCCACCACTGGGGCCAGAGTCTTTAATACCTCCAAGACCCAAGCTGTCAGTTAACTTATGTCCCACACCAGGGCTTGGGCCAGAGGTCTTAATGCCTCCAAGGGTGCGACCATTAACGAACCTGTGTCCTTCACCAGGAGCACTTGGACCCGACCCTTTAATAGCTCCAAGATATAAACCAATATCAAGTAAGTCAGGAAGCTTTCCACCACCAAACTTCCGAGACATCAAGACATTGAAAGGATCCCTAGCTTCAGTCACAACCACAATAGAGCTCAACACTAAAACAAAAGTAGAAAAGCTTAAAAAACATTTGACTGCGTTCATCGTATCAGAAGCAAATGTGAAGTTGAAGTTGCATGGGAAATGAGTATTTATAGTGAGGGAAAATTTGACTAAGATTGGTATTCAAATAATGGTCGGATATTCAAAAGAAAACGTGTAGTTAGCGGAGGAAACAACGGGGGAAGTTTCTGGGAATGTGATGGAAGAAATAGAAAAGGCAAAGGGAGATTGCGAGTCTAAGATGGAAGTTGAAGTCATAGGCTAATGAAGGAAAATCAGAGCCGCATTGTGTTTGATTATTAGAATTTCCATGGCCGCCTCACGACCTCCTTAGTCGCCCCCCAAACTATTTTTTCCTATAGGCAGCCAACAATAATATTCAATTTCTATTTTATTAAATTCAGTTGGAAAATAACTTCATCTTTAAACATATATAATTGTCTATTAATTTTATTATTAATATAAATGAGGATTATTTAAAGCTTTTGAAAAGTTAAAAAACTAAAACTAAAACTTTCAATTTTTAAATTTAACTTAAAGAATAAAATTAGAAAACTGATTTGATTTTGAAAAAATGATTTAGCTTAAAAAATATTTTATGAAATGTGAAGGAAGGCGAAGGAAAAAAAAAGGCTTCGAATTTTAGAAGGACTTAAGGTCTTAATTACAGGTGTTACCACTGACGTTATTTCGTGGGGGGAAATGTAAGTCCAAAGGATAAAAATGCTTGTTTTTTCTTCCATTCCTTAATCAAATATTTAATAAATATAATTATTTTGTTTGAAATTTTATTATTCATAATTTTAATCTTCGTATTATTTATTTTATTTTGAATACCTTTGAATAAAAGTTAAAAGATAATTTTAAGTAGCTATCTCCTTAATTATCATATATTAAATAAAATTTAATATGATTATCAAACATAATCAAATAATAATAATTTTTATTTTTATCTAGTTATTTTAACATTACCTTTGATCCAATTGTGTTACAACATGTTTGGTCCATTCTAGTTTGTGTTTTCCTAGATTTCGTGTGCTAAACCCAAACAAGGGGTTAGAATATTAGCTAAATGTTGAAATAAGAATTTTAGTTTTTAGTGTTACTGAAATAAATGTCAAGCCTTTTAAATAGTTCAAATATGGTTTCAATATGTCGGAATGTGCTTAAAGAAGGATTTCCAAATAGGTCGCTAGAAAAAAGACATGACAAAATATTTAAAAAGATTGGAAAAATTATAATAAATGAAAAGAAAAGATGAGTGTTTAAGAGCTAACACTAAATCTCAAAGTTCATAATCAACCCTAAAAATATATTAGCATTGATTTTTCTTATAAAAAATTAAAACAAAACATAGTTTGAGTGTTAATTTTATAAACCTTACTTACAAATATGGAATAAATAAATAAATAAGGGCTAAATATTAGCATTGATTCAGTTTGCACCATTTTTCTTATATAAAAACACAAAGTTGATTGAAGATTTTGAGACACAAATGAATGATAGACAATTTTTAGTTGATGGAAAGAAATTTCTAGGGTTCTCAAATTTGGGAATAGGTTTTAATTGGTTTTTTTTTTAATTTTTTTATTTAACATTCACATTCAGATTAGGCTTAATCGTATTTTTGGTTCTCAAACTTTTTTAAAAAAATTATTAACGTCTTTGTGAGTTTTTTACACTCAATTGAGCCTCTAAACTAATCAAATTGGTCAAACACGCCCTTTGACTAATGTTGATCGTTAGTAGTTAGTGACAACGCTGACGTGGCCATTAATAGATAACATATTAATACCATTTCCTAACGTGATAGTGCCACGTCATCACTAATAGTTGATGTGGCAATACCATGTCATCACCGAAGGGTGATGTGGTAGTGCCACGTCATCACTGCCACGCAAGTAAAAAAAATCATTTTTAACTAATACATAATGAATCTGGATAACAACTTGTCTAAGTTCATTTGAATTTGCACACAAATTTGTCTAGATTATTCTAGAATTATAAAAAAATAAAAAAATTATAAAATTATTTTAAAAATCATTAAAATTTATAATAATTATTAGAAATTAATTAAAAACCATAAAATTTTATAAAAAAATTTAACTTTTATAAAGTTTTATAAAATATAAATTGCCCTGACCTGACCCATCCCTTTTTAAAAAATCAACTCAAACCTGACCATAAAACTTAATAAAAAACCCGACCCGAATTTTATCTCATTTTATTTGATTTTTCATTTCCTTCTTAAGAACAAAACTTTTAAACTCAATTCTAGAGGAAAAGCTTACCATTTTTTTTTGGTTAAAAAATAAGAGACATACTACCATTAATTTGGTAGCAAACCTAACTGGAGCAATTTTATACTGAAGCCAGTTTAACATAACAAATTGCCTCAACCAATTGAGTCTAAAAGCTAGAAACACAAGGGAGAGCAGTGCATTCAAATCACAAATAAGAGATGCAAGGTTGCAAACACAAATCATGGGCAGTATATAAAGTCGGCAAGAGCAAGATGACTGGGACTGTGGGAGAAATTATGAGAAATAAAAAAAGTAACAAAAGAATGAAAGAAATTACTTAGTTGTTGTAACGCCCTGAATTTTGGGCTTAAAAGAAATGGGCTTCTCGTGCCGGAGGAATTGGAATTTAGTTGTGCATGTGAATAACATAAAAATATGTCTGCTTTGGTGTTAAGGGTCCTGAGAGGTATTAGAGAAGTCTTGGGTTCAAACCTGGACTCTAGCAAAATTTGTGGTAAATGTGAATTAAACCCTTGGTATTTGTTAGTAGGCTTTAACAATAGTTGGGGTCGAAATATGACACAAGGAAGTATATGGTCTAATGGTTGAGGCATCATGGTGTGGCAAGGGATCTTGAGTTCGAATCGCATGAGATGCAAAGGGGATTTTATTTTATTTCCAAGAGGTGAAAGAGGTAGAGTTGGATTAAAACTCTCTTGATGTGGTTGTTGACTTGGTCTTGGATGAATTTGTTGGAGAGTTTGAATTGGTCTTGTAAGTTGGTTGTGGAGGATATCAAGGAGGGATAAGGGGAGAGGATCATGGAGATTTTCAAGGAGTTTGAGATTGGGGGAAGTTGTAGCCGAATTAGGGAATTGGTTGGTGCAAAATTTGACTAAGGGGTTTAGCGATGTGCATTTTCGGCATTTGGTTTTTGAATAGGTGCCAAATTTTCTCTTAGGCTTTTGGGGGTGTGTGTTTTATCATTTTAAGAGCAGGGGAGTTCCTTTCTTGGTGTAGTTTCGGCTTAGAGCAAGTGGTGCCGAATTGGTATTTTTGTTCTTCTCTTTCTTTTTGCAAGTATAGCCGATTTTGAGTGTGACTATTTGGGCAGTCTTTTTTCTTCTCTGTTTCTTTTGAGTGCCTTTCTTTTCTCTTCTTGTTTTCGTCATTACTCTTGTGGTATTTGGCCAAGCCTATGTTCTTCTTCTCTCACAACCATAGTCGACTACATTAGCCCTTCTCTCCCTCTTCAACTACTTTTCTTCTACCCTTAATAACCTTCCCATTGTTGGCTGAATTTAACCTCTCTCTTGTACTCTGATTCTGTCTCGACCGATTCTTTGTAGAGTTTCTTTTGGTCTCTTTCCTAGCCGAACCCCCTCTTCATCTCGTTGCCTATCCCTTTTCTATTTTCTTTTCATACACTCACATTTTGTTAAGCCAAATACTCTTCTCTGATCATTTCTCTCTGACTCAACGCATTACCTAACACTTGTGTATTATTCCTTTAGTTTGGAACTGATTCTGCGGGTTGGCTGTGGACGAGGAGGTCTGACAATTGTTTGAAAGTTGAGGAAACAGGTGTTTTATTGTTTGTAAGGTCACAGTAGTTGATTTAGTTTTCTGTCGATTTCTTTTTGTTTTGTTTTGGATAAATAATTGTTATGATGTTTTAATCTAGGTGCAAGGATATTTGTGGTGCGGTTCGTTTCACGAGCAGGTGTGTAACAATACCCTGTATTTGATAGTTGGCGAGAAAGCCGATGGAGTGTGTGTAACTGTATGCTATGTTTGATAGTCGGTTGAAAAGCTGAAAGTATGTGTTGTTTACACTGCTATGACTGTAGATCGACAAAATGCCGAAAAGCCAAAAATATGGTGTATGATGCCATATGAGCGTGCGATCATGCGTGTGGTGAACTGAGCCCACGAACATGGGCGTTAGTTTGTAGAGGCTACCACGAGCGCTCTCGTGGTCTTGGGTTGTTCTAGGCCTCGATGGGTCGAAATGGGCTGTGTGGGCCCAGTGGGCTTGTGGGCCCACACAGATAAAATGTATGTGATGTGGTAAGTATTGTTTGGACTGTGATGTTTGCATAACTGTGGCTGTTTCTAAGCTAAATGGGCCACACGAGTGTGTGGGCCCACTTTGGTCGAGTAATGGGCCTTAGGCCCATTTACACAGTTGTGACTGTTTAGGTTACTTAAGTCACTCGAGGCGACGGTGGACCTTCTGTTGGGTCGTTGAGACCCCCAGTTTGTAAAATTACCGAAATACCCTCGATTTGTGAAATTACCAAAATACCCCCTATTTATGAAATTACCGAAATACCCCTCTTTGTAAAATTACCAAAATATCCTCGATTTACAAAATTATTGAAATACCCTCGATTTGCAAAATTACCTAAATACCCCTAATTTGTAAAATTACTAAAATACCCTTGATTTATAAAATTACTGAAATACCCTTAGTTTGTAAAATTATCGAAATACCCTCGACTTGTAAAATTATCGAAATACCTTCGATTTATAAAATTACCAAAATACCCTCGATTTGTAAAATTATCGAAATACCCTCGGTTTGTAAAATTATCGAAATACTCTCGATTTGTGAAATTACCGAAATACTCCTGTAGGGTAGGATTATCGAAATACCCCTGAAGGTAAGATTACCAAAATACCCTTATAGGGTAAAATGACTGTTTTGCCCTTGTGGGTAAATGACTGACTTGTGCTATGAATTTGACTGATTTGACTGTGATCGTATGACTGTGTTTTAACTGACTTGACTGTGGTCATGTGACTGATATGCTTTTAATATATGTTTAAATGACTGTTATTGAGCATGGCCATTTTGCATACACGTGTAATGATTGAGCATGACATACACGACATATTGCATGGGGTTGGGACATTGATACGGAGGCAGTTCTGATAGTGTCGCATGGGTCGCATGAGACGACTGTGGATCCAATATTGATCTGTTAAGGTCATACGTGTCACATGAGACGATTGTGGATCGACGGACGGCTTAAAGCCGTGTAATTTGATTATGGCTCTGTGCCATCTTGATTATGGCTTTGTGCCAATCGTATTTACCCGTGGCTATGTGCCTAATATATATATATATTGATGACTATGTGTCGATCATAATTACCGTGGCTGTGTGCTGATCATATTACCGTCACTGATGGCTATGTGCCAAACTTATTACAGTTACCGATAGCTTTGTACCATCCTGATTATAGTTTATAACCATTCTGTTTATGGCCTTTAGCCGTTCTATTAACTGGCAGCGTTGCTGTGATATTTATGGCTTTTAGCCATTCTGCTGACTTAGTGCCGCAACCGGTGCTAAGCTTGGTGTGTTGGCTGGATGGGTCGATTTAATCCCCATAAGAGTGTAGGGTTGGTACGGGTGGTGTGTTGGCTGGATCAGGGTGGGATGCATCCTCTTACTGTTGCATATCTGTTTATGATATCTCGTCATCGCATCGGGCTTAGCCCACTTGTTACATATTGGTTTGGGGTAGGCCCAATTGATTCTCTTATGGGCTGTGACCCAAATGATATTGTAGTGGGTTTTGGCCCACATATGCTCTGAACTGGACTGTACTGTTACTATTAAAGGGTTTTGGCCTGCATCGCTTTTGCTTCTATTTCAGATACTAATCATTACTCTAGTAAGGGGATTACACACTGATTTTTCATAAACTCACCCCATTTTTAACCGTGCAGGTAGTCCCTAGTGTTAGGAGGATCTGTGTTGCAAGGGACTCGGAGGTGGCCACACGACTACGGCTGATATGCTTTGGACTTTATATATGTTTTAAATTTTGTTTTGGGTTTTAATTTCTGTAATAAGGCCTCTTTGGATTTAATTCTGAATTTGGGATTTTGTTACGTTTTATATCCGTTAGACATAAACGAATTTTCAACCCAATTACTGTTTTTAAAAACATACATTTTAAACTTCTTTACTTTAAATTAGCTTCCGCAACTAAAAGAGATTTTTAACGAAGTTAATAACATTTTTAACAGTGATTAACTTTTCGATGAACCACTTTTTAAAATTGAACAAACACAAACTGAGACTTTAGTTTTTTAAATATTAAGGAGGGTTTTCAATGAAAACATGGTTTTCGAAAAATACTTCAATGTGACACGCCAGATTCGGGCCTAACTTTTGGGCTGGGTTTGGGGTGTTACAGTTGTGGCTGTAGGAGATGAAGAAGATGAGGTGGCTAAAAATTTAGGAGCTTAGGCTTAGCTATTTAGGTTTTAGGGTAAAACTTAATATATATATATATATATATATATATAAAGGTAATTTCGTAAATATCTCAGGATGGTCGAGTTTATACAAAACTTGACTTCCATCCTAACTGTTTTTCCAACTTAACTCTCTCCGACTTACTTGAACCCAATTTAAAAAAAAAAAATTTCTGACCCTAATGGATTGAGTTGGGATTGTCAGTTTTGAGTTTTTTTTTTTTGGTCGTCCCTATAGACAACATTTATAATTTAAGAGTAAACACATATGAACACTCTGTTGATGTGGACATCAACGAGTGAGTGCTCAACCTGCCAAACTTGGTACCATCCAATCCGGCTGCGGCCTAATATGAATTTGGTAGAGGAGCCAGTCCTTCTAGCCTTCCTTCTTCGATGATAACACCTACAATGGATATATCAATTATTAGGCTAGAATTTATGTAGACATCAAATTATTTATTCATCTTGATGATGAGCCTATTTACACCTTATCTTGTTCGAGTCAGTTTAACATTGATTTTGAGAAGCATTTTTGTACCAAAAAACACTTTTGAGCAAAAGTTAAAATTTTCTGTTTTTGCTTATAGCCAAAAAATACTTTTGCAAAGCTTTTTTTATCCTAAAAGAACTTTTGAAAAATTTAAAAGCATCTTATTTAACAATATTTTTATCCCAAAAGTATTTTTATTCCCAAAATTACTTTTGAAAAATAATGCTAAACTGACTCTTCATCTATCATATCATTATTCATGTACAAGCCCTTCGGATGGTGCGTTTAAAATTTTTTCCATTGGTGTTTGAAGATCGAGGTGAGGGATGATGATTCAGTTGAACATCCATTGCAATAAACTCCACCCTATAATTATAGACAATTGGCCTGAGGAATGCATTTGCCTCGATGCTATGGATGATAGATAAAATTTTACATTTTTATTTGTTTAATTAGGCAGACTTGATGTATGTTTTTAGTTAATTCATTTTTTTCAAATCAATTAACTTGATTTTTTTGATATATCATATGGATCTACAAATATTAACAAATTAAAAAAAATCTATAGTTACATTACATTTGAATTACATGACATTGTCATAACATCACATTACATTTTACAAATAAAGACTCATAGCACTAGAAAACTACTAGCAATCCTTTCAACCATGTCATATGAGTGTCTCAAGTTCATCGATGCTATTGGTCTAAGTTCGACATTAACTGAATTAGTTGGATCATCGGTGTGATTTCAAAAACATAGTCAAAACTCTTAAAAAAAACGAACGTTATTTACTCCTTGAAAAATAATAAAAATTGTTCATGGGTCGTGTAACTCAACTAGCCAATTAACCCAACTTGTTTTAGAATGGATTTAAGACAACCCAAGCTAAGCTAAGCGAACCCAAGATTAAAAAAGATAAGACTAAGCACAATCTAAAATGAGTCGGGTCGACTGAGTTGGCTGGGTTACATAACCCATGAAAGCATGAGTACCTCTTATTACCATTCAATGAGTAAATACAAATTATGTTTTTAAATTTTGGCAATGATTTCAAAACCACATTGGTGTTCGAATTGGTCTGACTAATTAGTTTCCAGTTCGAACGGTCCAACTGGTTCAAAATAAATAAAAAATATTAAAAATTTATAAAAATCGATTCCATTGCCGATTCCATTGAATTTTAGTTTAATTCGACCGGTCTGTTCTAGTTTGCGAGTCAATTGATTTTTTTACCTCTCATCATATAAATACCCTAGTTGATTCCTAGTCCAGCCAGATTTAGGCTTCCTTTGGATTAGCTTAAAACGTCAGTGTGGTGCAGTTGAGGTGCCAACCTCACTGTACTACTGTTTGGTTCAGTATTCCAGTGCAGTGAAAAATGATTTCAATCTCACTACTATGTCTTTGAAACAGATGGAGAATTCAAAGAAGATTAAAGGCAATTAGGGCGAGGTATTTTTAACAGACAAAAATACCCATACTTTCCATATGCAGAGCTCTCTTTGGTTTTCCATTTTGCTTACCTTCAAGATATGGGTAAGCTTCATTCTTCTTTTATTCTTCGTTCAGTTGTTAATGGTGGAAGCCATCTTTTTAATTTCCACTCTTTTTCTTCTTCTTCTAACACTATTGCTACCCACATCGAACCCCTAAGTAAGAAACCCATGCCTGTTAGTGGAAAGGGAAAAAGAGACCACCGCTTCGATAATGTTGATGAACCAAGAGCGTAAGTACAAATGCTCATGCATTTTTGCTCTTTTCATTTTTATGTTAAACTTTACCTCGACAATAACTGTCGAAAAATGGGTGCCGAGAAAATGGAGGAAATTTTAACTAAAACAAAATTGGAAATTTTAATCTCTCTACTACTGTATTGGTTAGTTAAACTTTTACCTACATGGATTTTTTTAATATTGGTTTTGACCACGAAATGAATTGTAGTTAGTTTAGTTCGCTTGGTTCTTTGAGAAAATGGAGGAAGAAAGAGTAAACTATGTATCCGGAAACTTGATCAGCCATTTAAACCGTAAAGTAGCTTTTGTTAACATTTTGGGTTTTTCTTTTTGGTCGTTCAATTGAATATCTCCTTTTTCGGTTATGTTAATGAAATTATGTTAACTATAATATTGGTTCATAGTCATTTATGGTTAATGGTTTTGTTTTAAATTCGTAAATGGAAAATTTCATGCTCGTTTGTCATAGGTGAACTTATTGGCAATTGTTGAGAAAATGTTATATGGCATATTTTACTAAATACCATCGACTTTTAGCACAATCTGACTAGGTGGTTCTAGATCAAGGGGTAGAAATAGATTTAAGGGATAAAAGTTTGAGCTTTGAATTGCGAGTTTGTCAATTGTGTAAACATGTTTGTTAATTTCTTTACAATTTTGTTCTTCATTCCTTCTTTTTAACAATATAGGAAAAATGATGAAATTATCTAGTTATAGTGCAGTGTCACATCATGTCTCTCGAGGGTGTTGGTAGAAGGGTGGATGTACCATGGACAATAGAGACTATTCTGCGAGTTAGTTTGTTTTACTTGGTACTCTATAGAAATACATTTGGCATCTCAGAATCGCCTTCTTAGCTTTTGTAGATGTTGAGCATGGTTTGTCTCATTAATTAGATGGAAGGAAACAGCTAAGAAAGTTGAGACTTTGTCTTACATTCTTCCTAATTTGTCACTGGTTGTAGTTTCAATATTTTCTGCTAGATAGCATGAACAAATCTTTATTTATTATTTCATAGCTGGCACTTGACAGTTTTTTTTTGTCCATGAGATAAGTATTGAAAATGAATTTCAGTAAATGAGTGGAACAATTTTTTGTAATAGATTAAAATCATTATATCTGAAGCTAGATGTTAATGAATAAGACTAGGAACAGTAATAAATGAGGGGACTGAAGGAATGAAAGGTTGTTGTATGCCAATCTCATTGAAACTTGGATGAAGTATAAATGTGTCAATCAGTTGCATGATAATATTTTTTGTGGTTATGTAGCTTATGCTTCTTTGGGTAGCTGCATTTTGGTTCATTGGGTCTTGGATGATTCCATTTGCAGCTCACATGGCAGGCTTCAGCAAGGAATCTCTAACATTCAAAGGACAAGCCTTGTTCAGCCTTGTGACTGATGTAACTGAAGGCCTTGCTAGGATTGCAATACTACATCGGTGTCTGTCTCACTTTCATCCTCTACCATCAGATTGGTTTAAATTTAGCTTAAGAGGGAAGTGGCTATTTGATGTTGCTCTAGGATGCCTCATGTTCCCTTTTGTCAACCAATTATCTTAGTTCAATCAGACCTTGTTGCCCCTTATGCCTTCTACACCTGTAACCCTTTCAAGTGTTGAACAGTCAATTTTAGCAAGAGATCCAGTAGCCATGGCACTATATGCGATAGTTGTTTCGATTTGTGCTCCTTTGTGGGAGGAGATAGTTTTTCAAGGTTTCCTTCTCCCTTCTTTGACCAGATACATGCCTGTATGGAGTGCAATACTGGTAAGTTCAGTTGCCTTTGCTCTGGCACATTTAGCTAATTGTGTTGTGCCTTACATTTTTGTGCTTGAATGTTTTTGCAGAGATGGAATTCACATTTATGCTCATGAGATTTTATATTTCATGGCATTGATCATTGGGGCTAACTTTGTTGAAAATGGAATCCTTTCGTGGTTTTATTATATTGGCTTGCTTGCTTTCTTTTGTATCGGCTAATTTACAAGGTATGTGGTTATTCCTTGTCTGATTTTTCTTTTTCCTGGTCAAACATGCATACGCTGCACATGTGGAGGCAATTGTTCTCTGGTTTCACTTGGTGTGATAAATTTGATAATAGACATCTATTTTTTTTCTCATAATACTAGTTACTTCAGAGTTTTAGGTCTTTATTCATGCTAAAGAATTTAGATGTAAACCAAATATGTTACTTAGCCAGTAAGCTCAAATGGGAACACAATAAGATGCTAGAAGCTTTTCATTTTGCTCAATGAGCTCTAGATTTGGTTTCATATATACTTTTAATACCAACTCTTTAGGCCTGGTTTGGCCTGGTGTTATTTGTTTGCGTAATTGGATTATGAATATTCATATCATTTGTTTCAGGAGATGCTTTATTTGCATTGAAGACTTCACTCCGTGCTTCACTCGATTAGTTGAGAGACTGGAATCCTAATCAAGTTAATCCTTGCACTTGGTCAAATGTTATGTGTGATCCTAGCAATAATGTCATACTTGGTCAAATGTTAAGGGAAACTATTGCAAATAGTTTAATGAATCAATATTTATAAAAATTATTTTGTATCATAACTTAATTTCTAGTAATAATGAAACTTGTTATGTCTTATGTTACTATTTTTTAATTAAAAATCATTCGCTTAGATACTTCAAAATTTGATCCAAGTACAATGTTACTATTTTCGAAAATAATATTTATCATTGTTATAAAAGAATATTTAACTATAAAAATTAAAAATAATAATCATTTTATCTAATAAATAATTTAAATTGATTATATAATTCATTAAAATATTTATAATAAAATATTGGAAGATACATTTTAATATATTATTAAATGAATTTATAAATTCACATATTTTAATAATTTTATATAAGTAAAATAATTTAAAAACTTCTATTATATATCAATTTTAATCTGATGTCCTTAATAGCCATTTTTTATTTTCACCTTACCGCTACAGCTGCGTTTGAATCCAAACACACACTCTACCATTGTTTCTAATCTCACCGCTACAGTATTCAATCTCAACACTATAGTAACTAATCTCATTGCCACCGCTATTTTTAACCTCACCGGAGGTAAACACACCACCCATCCAAACTAAGCCTTAGACAAACATTTAAAATTATATTTTTGAATTTTAAAAAATTTTATTTTATTCATAATTTTATATTTTAAAAATATTTTTAAATGTATATGCTTTTATTTAAAATATGAAAAAAATTTAACTCTTTTTATTTACTTTTATAGGGTAAGAATCAAATTGACATAAAACTATAAATATTGAGAACAAAATAAATTTATTTTACCTTTTCTATAATAGCTACTAATAATAAAATTAGATGAAGAAATCAAGATTTTTAAATAAATAAAAAGTACAGGACCTCAATTTCTTAAAATTAGAATATAAGGATTAATTTTTAAATTTTAAAAGAGTAGAGACAACTTTAACAAATTTAAACCTATTTTATAAATAATGTTGTAAAGTAAAAGGTTAAGTGGGAAAATAATAAAATTACCGTAAAGGGATGAAAATCTAATTTGATTAGATGAGTGTAGTGCTCAAATTTCTGACTCAGGATTCCAACACCACAAACAATTAATTATTTATTTGTTGATCTAAGTTGCTTCTTTACACCCCTTTGTCGACCAAATCTACCATTTTACTTTTAAAATTTGATTTGATGTTACTTTGAACAAAAAAAAAAAAGTATTACTATTTTTAAACATTAATAATACATATGAAAAAATTATTTACGAAAACAGAGTAAAAATAAGATTATTTACAAAAGTGTCAAATATCATAATTTATAAAATTTGATAAAATAAATAAAAAATATTTTGATTATAAAGGGTGTTGCCACCCAGGGATCCATTTTTCCTCTTAATTTTTATTTTATTTTATAATTTTAAAGGCATAATGAAATATTTGCATTACAACATTATAAAAAAATTATTTTAGTCATTCATTTAATTTTTCATCTTTCTAATTTTAAAATTTGTGTTTTTATTAATAACTCCAAAAATAATAAAAATTAACATTCTTTTAATTTTAATAATGTGACATGCACGTGAGTGACATGTCAACATTTAATTAATTTTTAAAAATTAAAAAAAACTAAAGTTTCCAAGTCAATCACGTGGCAATCCACGTGTATGTCACGGCAATAAAGTTAACAAATATCAATTTTTCCATTTATTTTGAGGTGATTTGATAAAAAATACAAATTCAATAGCTAAAAAAGATCAAGAATGAAATAGAAAGTTAATTTTTTTTATAAAATTAGAAGGCCAAATATATCATTATACATTTAATAACAAATATAAATATTAAAAAAAGAGAGTAAAATTTGACCAAGGGAAAGAGGGGTGCTGCCTCTGTGGTTGTCGACACCCATTTATAATTAAAATTTTATTTATTTGATTAAAATATTATTTTTTTATACATAATATCGCTTGACATATAAACGAAACCAACTTTTACAATTTAAAACGATCTATTTTTGTAAATAATTTATTTTTCAACCTCATTTTCATAAATTGTTTTAGATATTATTAATGTAAAACCCTATTTTTGTTTTATTCAAAGCAACCAATTGAAACATATAAGAGATCTTGCTTTTTAATGGCATTTTTATAAAAATACTCAAAACTTTTTATTATTTATGAAAGTGATTCATTTTAAAAATTATGTACATAAATGACTCATTTTAAACAGTAAATTTCAGTGACGCCATTGCTATTGGCGTTACAGTCTTCAATTTTTAAAAAAGAATTTTTTTTGAGTGTCGCCGTTGCCATTAACGGCATCGGACTGAAGTATAATTATATAAAATGTTAAGGAACCTGATGAAGCAATTACCCTTTTAAATTGGATGATGTCCCACCAATTTAAATGTTTTTAAACTTTTGATCTATTTGCATGTTAAGTCTGTCCTCTTTTGAATTTAAATTGAAATAACCCTTAAAAACATAAAAATAACAAAAATAAACTCTTTTTAAATTTTATTATTTTTTAAAAATAATAAACTTAAAAATTATATAAAATTGTTATTTAAATTACCAAATATATCTCCCGATTAAATACACATGATTCAAATTTTAGATAATAAAATCTATATTTAGGGTTAATCATATATTTATCTACTATTCAAACCTAGCTCAATATGATTTTGATAACCTGAGTTTACCTGATTCCGAAATATATATTAGATTGTGAAATATAAATAAAAATTATACGTTTCAAAATCAAGTAAAATAATGTCAAATGAGATGATTAAATTAAAAATTAAAATAAAATTAGATGATAGTATTAATTTGTTTGAAACATAAAAAAATATAGAAACGCCTTCACATTAATATTTATTGTCGTAACCATTTTTTCTTGAAACAGTAAACGACGCGGTCGACTCGATTTTTGAAAAAGAAAAGGAAGGGAGTCGCCACCGATCTTTATTTGGTGTGATCGGATCACCTTTGTTTTAATAAAACGTTTAATTTACTAAAACAGTGCTTTTTGGTCCACGAACTTTGAGAAAACGGGTTCGGAAGTCGATTACGTGCGAGGAAGGATTAGCACCCTCGACACGCCCGAAATCGGTACCAAACTGATTGATTGATGTCCTATTTGTTGAAAACTTTGAAGGGGTTCGAAAATACCATGCTTTTTATTTTCAAAATTTGAAGGAATTGGAAGGGATGCTAAGACTCTCTTATTTTTGAAGAGATAAAGTATCATGTCCAGTAAGTTAGGTCGCGACACTTTAAACTCCCGAAACTAAGCTCGCCTTCTAAAACTTGGTTTTATTTTTGAAAAGGATCTTCCGTTATTCGTCAAATGAGAAACCGGAACCCAGTAAGTTAGGGCTCGATTTCGAGATTTTAAATACTAAGATTGCCTCTATTTTTAGGAAAAGAAGCTTATCTCAAGTATCTAGATGTCGAGTCCAGAAGTTAGGGCGACATTTCAATTTCGAGATTAAGTATTTTGTTTTAAAACTTAAATTGCAATTTCAAAAGAGATATCTCGTTGTTTAGCTTTAAACGAGAAAAATCGAAGCCCAGTAAGTTAGGGCTTGATCTTCTCGAACCTTTAATACGAAATATCGATTGTTATAAAGTTGATGCATCGAGAAAAATTAGTGAGAAGCAAACGATGGTAGAAAGTACGGTGGTAATAATATTAACAACACAAGATGCGAAAACAAAAGATAATAAGCAAAGAGAATACGAATAATAGTATTTAACGAATGAATAATGAGACGTGTACATGCAAGGGATACGGTAATAATAATAAAGATACATATTATATAAAAAGGATAATATAACGACTATAATAATATAATATATAAGATATAATGATGGTAAACATATTATAATAACAATAGTAAAATGTAATGGAGAATAAGTATATACATTATGTGATACAATAGCAATAATAGTATTATAACATATATACGTATATGCATAGCAAGATTTATAGGAGATAGAGTTGATAATATACAAAGCAATTTAAAACTAGTTTTAGGATGATAATAATAATAATAATAATAATAATAATAATAATAATAATAATAATAATAATAATAAAAAAGTAAAATGTGTTAATAAGGATAATAATAGTAAAAAAATTAAATAATAATATGTTAATAATATAATAGTAATAACAATAGCAATAATAAAATAATAATGATGATAATAATATGGTAACTAAACAATAATAGAAATAATAATAATATAATGATACTAATACTAAATAATAATAATAATAGTAATAATTATAGTAGTGATAAGATGAAATAATAGTAAAAATGTAAATAAATACGTGTTAATAGAAATAAAAATGATTCTAGTGGTGAAATAAAATAACAATAGTAAGGAAATGACTAAAAATGAACAAAACGGAATACTTGGGGTAAGTTTGAAATAAAATAAAGAGGGGAGGACTACATCGCATGCGAAAACAACTAAGAGGGACTAAAATGGTCAATATCCCCTAGATTCCCCATGCGCATATCCAGTTGGCAGCTTTAGGGACCAAATCAAAAACAAAATAAAACCTGAGGGCCAAATTTAAAAGAATTAAAAGACACAAAATAGGGCTTAATCGCGCGGGGCTGTGAAGGAGAGGGATCGTTTGCGCAAATATCCCTTTCAAGGGTCATGCGCAGTAACTCCTACCACGAAACGGTGCCGTTTTGTCCAAAACTTATAAAACCCTCTTTATTTTCTAAAAAACATAATTCTAACCCTAAAAAATCAGCAGCCACCCTCTCTATTTCTCTCAACTCTTCTTCTCTCTTCTGTTTTTAGCCCGACGATTGGGCTCCCTCCGATGATCCGTCACACCACCACCATATCTGGTGGTCGACGTCGCATGGAGGTGGGCTTTAGCGCCCTGCTTGAAGACCCCAGAAGGCTCTCGCTGTCGGCGCCTCCCAAGAATCTGAGGGAAGAGCAAAACTCGCCCTTTTTTGCCTTTGGGCTCGGCTCCGGCGACGGGGAAGGGATTCCGACGTTACGCCCCGGGGTTCAGGTAAGCTTTCTTTCCCTTCTCTTCCGTTTTTTTTTAATTTGTAAAAGTTTTAAAATAATAAAATAAATAAAATAAATAAATAAGCAAAAAACGATAATAAAGAAACAAAATCGGAATAAACCTTAATGCTCCTATTTTTTGTTTTGATTGTTGAAGATTCGTATTTTGTTTTTGTTTTTTTTTTTGAATCCGAAAACATCCCCCCTGTTACAATGGTTTTCTTGTGGCTTTTATAACCAAGAAAAATATTGCAAAATTTTTTTACTATTCATTTTCCTACTTTCTTGCTGTTTCTTGCCCTGTTGCATGTTTGTTGTCTCTTTGCAGGATATGGGCAGCGGCAGAAGGTAGGTGCGACGATCGATGGCGGTGCAAAGCCGAGGCGGTGGGGGTTGGTTAGGGTTAGGTTCGATTTTTGATTTTGGTGTTTGAAATTAATGATCTGTTAATGATTTGTTTAGTGGGTTGGGGCTTTGTAATTGGGTCAGAAGCGGGCTCCGCAATTCAGCCTTCTATAATGCCCTCTTTGCTCATTGTCGTAACGGAATGGAGCAAAGACATAAAGAAGGACCAAATTTGCCGGTCTTGTTGAGTCTTGATTCTTTGGTGCTCTTCCTCTTGTGTAGCTTCATTCTAGTCCATCGCATCTTGTTGCTTTGATCCATTCCACCGCTATTTTGGAGGATAGGACACAGAGCTTTAATTTGCTCCCGCTGCGACCTCGAAGGAATGAGACTTGTTTATTTTGAATTGCTCCGCCGCAACTTCAAAGAGATAGATTTGTATCTTCAGCCCAACTCCATTGCAACCTCAGGAAAATAAGGTTCATAATCTTCAGCCTATTCCACCGCTAGTTAAGGCAATAGGACTAAAGCTTAACCATGCTCCCTACTGGTTAGGGATTGGAATTACAATTTTTGTCCTATTCCACTGCTGGTCAGGGACATAGGACGGTGGCCTAAATCATGTTCCCTACTCGTTAGGGCGACAAGATCTATAATTTTTGACCTATTCCACTGCTGGTCAGTGGTAATAGGACGGTGGCTTAAATTATGTTCCCTACTGGTTAAAGAGCCAAGATTTGCCTTCGATCTTGCCCCACTACTGGTTAGGGCGACAAGATCTATAATTTTTGACCTATTCCACTGCTGGTCAGTGACAATAGGACGGTGGCTTAAATCGTGTTCCCTACTGGTTAGGGAGCTATGATTTGCCTTCTATCTTGCCCCACTACTGGTCAGGGTGATAAGATCTACAATTTTTGACCTATTCCACTGCTGGTCAGTGGCAATAGGACAATCTTCAACCTATTCCACCGCTGGTCGATGGCAATAGGACAATCTTCAACCTGTTCCACCACTGGTTGATGGCAATAGGATAATTTTCAACCTATTCCACCGCTGGTCAATGGCAATAGGACAATCTTTAACCTATTCCACCACTGGTTGATGGCAATAGGATAGTGGCTTAAATCGTGTTCCCTACTGGTTAAGGAGCCATGATTTGCCTTCAATCTTGCCCCACTACTGGTCAGGGTGACAAGATCTACAATTTTTGACCTATTCCACTGCTGGTCAGTGGCAATAGGACAATCTTCAACCTATTCCACCGCTGGTCGATGGCAATAGGACAATCTTCAACCTGTTCCACCACTGGTTGATGGCAATAGGACAATCTTCAACCTATTCCACCACTGGTTGATGGCAATAGGACAATCTTCAACTTATTCCACTGCTGGTTAGTGGCAATAAGACAATCTTCCACCTATTCCACTGCTGGTCAGTGGCAATAGGATAACCAACCTATTCCACTGCTGGTCAGTGGCAATAGGACAATATTCAACTTATTCCACTGCTGGTCAGTGACAATAAGACAATCTTCCACCTATTCCACTACTGGTCAGTGGCAATAGGATAGTGGCTTAAATCGTGTTCCCCACTGGTTAAGGAGCCATGGTTTGCCTTCGATCTTGCCCCACTACTGGTCAGGGTGACAAGATCTACAATTTTTGACCTATTCCACTGCTGGTCAGTGGCAATAGGACAATCTTCAACTTATTCCACTACTGGTCAGTGACAATAAGACAATCTTCCACCTATTCCACTGCTGGTCAGTGGCAATAGGATAGTGGCTTAAATCGTGTTCCCCACTGGTTAAGGAGCCATGATTTGCCTTCGATCTTGCCCCACTACTGGTCAGGGTGACAAGATCTACAATTTTTGACCTATTCCACTGCTGGTCAGTGGCAATAGGACAATCTTCAAACTATTCCACAGCTGGTCGATGGCAATAGGACAATCTTCAACCTGTTCCACCACTGGTTGATGGCAATAGGACAATCTTCAACCTATTCCACCACTGGTTGATGGCAATAGGACAATCTTCAACTTATTCTACTGCTGGTCAGTGGCAATAAGACAATCTTCCACCTATTCCACTGCTGGTCAGTGGCAATAGGATAATCTTCAACTTATTCCACTGCTGGTCAGTAGCAATAAAACAATCTTTAGCCTATTCCACTGCTGGTCGGTAGCAATAACATGGTTTCCAACCTATTCCACCATTGGTCAGTGGCAATAGCATGGTTTCTAACCTATTCCACCGTTGGTCAGTGGCGATAGGATGATGGCTTCACCAGTGTTGCTGCACCATCCTCTGGGGACATATCTTGTAGACTTAATTTTTTTATGCCAAATGATACGGATGCTATGGTCGGAATGACTCGAATGCTCCTTGTCGTAACCATTTTTTGAAGTGAAACAGTAAACGACGCTTGATCGATTCGATTTTTGAAAAAGAAAAGAAAAGGAGTCGCCACCGATCTTTATTTAGTGTGATCGGATCACCTTCGTTTTAATAAAACATTTAATTTACTAAAACAGTGTTTTTGGTCCACGAACTTTAAGAAAATGGGTTCGAGGTCGATTACGTATGCAGGAAGGATTAGCACCTCGACACGCCCAAAATTGGTACCAAACCGATTGATTGATGTCCTATTTGTTGAAAACTTTAAAGGATTCGAAAATACAATGCTTTTATTTTAAAATTGGAAGGGACGTTAAGGCTTTCTTATTTTCAAGAGGTAAAGCATCACGCCCAAGAAGTTAGGGCACAATACTTTGAACTCCCAAACTAAGCTCGCTTTTGAAATTTGGTTTTTATTTGAAGAGGATCTTCCGTTATTCGTCAAATGAGAAATTGGAACCCAGTAAGTTAGGGCTCGATTTCCCGAGATTTTCAAGTACGGAAGATCGCCTCTATTTTAGGAAAAAAACTTATCCGAAGTATCTAAGTGTCGAGTCCAGTAAGTTAGGGCACGACATTTCGAATTTCTGAGATTTTGTTTTAAAATTGCAACTTTGAAAGAGATATCCCGTTGTTTGACATAAACGAGTAAAATCGGAACCCAGTAAGTTAGGGCTCGATCTTCCCGAATTTTCAAATACCGAACATCATCTTTATTTTGAAAATTTCATCGATTAATATTAGACAAAGTAATGATACAACAAATAAAGCGAATATATGAATAAATCTAGCTTTCATAAATAAATGAATGAGCAACTAAATTATGACACGAGGTTGACGATAATGGGACTTTAGGAACAAATAGAATGATAATAACAACAATAATAAGAGAATAAAGGATATGATACGTAAATGAATAAATTGCTTTAAAGTACTAAAAGAGTAAGGAGCAACGAATGAATAACAATAAGTAAATGAAACGATAATAAATAAAATAATAAGAAATGAATAACGTAAATAAAAAGGTTTTATAAATGGTGAAAATTAAGAAAAGAAATGGAAATCGAATTCAAATTAAATAATTGTAATAATAATAATAATAATAATAATAATAATAATATCAATAATAATAATATAGTGATAATCAAATAATAAAAAATAACAATAATAAATATAATAGTAAGTAAATAAAAGTAAATAAACAAAAGTAAAATGAAATGATAATAATGGCCACAATAATAATAATAGTAATAATAATAATACTAATAATAATAATAATATTAATAATAATACTATAGTAATAATAAAATAATAAAAAAATACAATTGTAAATAAATAAACAAAAGTAAAAATGAAATGATAATAATAGTAATAATAATAATAATAATAATAATAATAATAATAATAATAATAATAATAATAATAATAATAATAATAATAATAATAATAATATAGTGATAGTATATGATATTATAGTAATAATAATAATAAAATAATAGTAGTTATGAACAATCAATAAAAAAAAATTAAATAATAATGATGATTAAAGGGGAGGCCAAATTGAATTAAAATAAAATTATGGGCGGATTTATAATAAAAGAAAGGAAAAGGACCGCATTGTGATGCTGCGAAAATATGGGGACTGGAGCATAAATTTACCCAAGGCGCCTAAACGCAGCGTTCTAAAAGGGACTAAATTGTAATCAAGATAGTTTCGGGCCAAATAGCAATATTTTAAAACTCGATTGTAAAATAAAAATTGGAAGGACCGCACAGAATTTTCCATTTTTCGGAAAACACGCGGATCCTTTGGAGCGGGTCGGGTCGCTCTGGAGTCGCGATGAACGACGTCGCTTTAGGGCCATCAGACGCCCTAAACGACGCTGCTTTACGATCTTTATAAATTCAATTTTCTTCCTTTTTTTTCATTTGCGCTTCTTTTAAAAAAACACCTTTCAGCTCATTTGTTTTTCTCGCAGGGGTCGATTTATGGAGATTTCCGTGAGGGTCCGCATGGTCATGGCCACGGCCTGCTGAGTTCCGCCACCGCTCATGATGGCCGGAAAGGTAAATTTTTTTATATTCCTTTTTTTATATCTTGATGTTATATATATATATATAAACCTGTTTATTAAAGAAAAAATGGGTTTATTTGGTTTTAAAAGAAAAAAGGATAGATTTCGTTGGATCGTGGTTTTGGAGGTTCGTTTTTGTTTTTGGAAACCGTAAGAACCTCCCTATTTGCTTTTGATTTCGTTCTTAAGAAAAATAAAATAAAAACAGAAACGAAAAATAAACAACGGTGATAGTTAATGAAATAAACCTTTTTTGTTTGGCTTTTGATTTCTGACGAATCTCGTATTCGAAGTTTTTTGGTTGTTTTTTTTTGAATCCCTCCCTTTTTTTTTTACAGTGATTTATTCGGGGCTTTATAGCCAAACCCGAATATAAAAGACAAAAAAAAAGTTCTCCTTTGTTTGTCTTTGTTGTTTTGTCTTGCAGGTGGTGACGGAGCGTCAAGGCGGGTGGCATGCTGAGGCAGCAGGAGGAGGATGGCAAGTCGAGGTCGAGGGTCGAGTGCGGCTAGGGTTTTTTGGTTTCTTGTGTTTTGGCTGAAAGTATTTTTGGGCCATTTGGGCCTGTTTTGGTTCTGTGTTTTGGGTTTTTTTTTATTTTGTTAATGGGTTTATTTAATTGTTGGGTCATTTTTTATTTTTTTGGGTTTGTTATTTAATTGTTGGGCCCCGGGCAATTTGGGCTCTACAGCTGCCCCTCTTTGCTCATTGTCGTGTAACGATAATAGAGCAAAGACTCAAAGAAGCCCAATATTGCCCGGCCTCGCCGAAGTCTTGGCCCTCGGTGCTTTTCTTCAAATAGCCTCATCCTGATCCTTCACACCTTGTTGCTCTGATCCACTTCACCGATTGTGGCTTCAATCTGCTCTTGATGCGATTTCAATAGGATGTGACTTGTTTATTTTGATCTGATGCATCTTCAGAGAGATGAGGTCTTTGGTCTTCAGCCTATCCCACCTCTAGTTAAGGCAATAGGACCAAAGCTTAACCATGCTCCCTACTGGTTAGGGACAGGAATTACAAATTTTTGACCTATTCCACCGCTGGTGGGTGGCGATAGGAGGGTGGCCAACATCATGTTCTCTACCGTTAGAGAACCAGATTCGCCGATCTTGCCCCACCTTTGGTTAGGCGACAAGACCTACAATTTTGGCCTATTCCTCGCTGGTCGGTGGCAATAGGAAGGGTGGCTAACATCATGTTCTCTCTGGTTGAGAGCCATGATTTGCCTTCGATTTTGCCCCACTACGGTTATGGTGACAAGATCTACAATTTTGGCCTATTCCATGGCGGTCGGTGGTAATAGGATTCGTGGCTTAAATCATGTTCCCTATGGTTAAGGAGCCACGATTAGCCTTCGATCTTGCCCCACTTTGGTTGGGCGACAAGATCTACAATTTTGGCCTATTCCACCGCTGGTCAATGGTAACATGATAATCCTCAACCTATTCCACATTTGGTCGATGGTAATAGGACAACCTCCAACCCATTCCACCATTGGTCGATGGTAATAGGACAATCTTCAACCTATTCCACCGTGGTCGATGGTAATAGGACAATCTTCAACCTATTCCACCGTGTCGATGGTAATAGGACAATCTTCAACCTATTCCACCGGGTCGATGGTAATAGGACAATCTTCAACCTTTTCCACCGCTGGTCGATGGTAATAGGACAATCTTCAACCTATTCCACCGCTGGTCGATGGTAATAGGACAATCTTCAACCTATTCCACCGCTGGTCGATGGTAATAGGACAATCTTCAACCTATTCCACATTTGGTCGATGGTAATAGGACAATCTTCAATAGTGTTGCTACATCGTCCTCTAAAGGGCATATCCTCGTAGACTCGACTTTATATCTTTGGTATTTATGCCAAATGATATGGATGCTATGGTAGAAATGACTCAAATGCTCCCAACCACGCGTGATATGGATGACGTTTACATGAATGCAGCATGTCATAAGAATGATGATTTTCCATTAAGATGCAATGATTGTAATAAATCGAATGCTCCTAGCTAAATGATATTATGGAGGGCACTTGCGTGAATGTGGGATGTCATGATAATGATTCTTTGTTAAAAATGTATAAGGGTCACGATGCGATGATTGCACGCTCCTAATGATGATGAATGTAAAATGAAATGACCCCTTTTTATGCTTAGGGTTGTCATCTTGCCGTCATTCACCGTAGTCGTACAACCACGATATCTCGCTATTCTTTGGTACCTTTGCCGTAACTCAAAGAAACAATCATATTTTGCTCAAACAGCTTGCCCCAATGTGACTTCAAGGCTCACTCCACGGCACATACAGGACTTTAAGGCCTATACTATCTTCAGATCAGCCCATTGTGCCCTATGGGTATAGAAATTGTGTCATCTTCAATCCATCCCACTACGACTCAGGGGTGTAGAATCTATGCTATCTTTAGTCAATCCCACTACGACTCAGGGGCATAGAATTTGTTGATTTGGTTTGTTTCCTTTCCATTCCTGTGGATTGTGACCAGGTGTGCACACATGATAGTTGCGTGGATACAAAATCCTTCTTCGCGCGGATGATTCCCCATTCATACATCGCCCCTTCTTTTTTATATCGTGATGATACTATTTACGTAATACCTCGCCATTTGTTCAATCACCATTTTCGATCCAAGAGATGGCCTCGATTCGAATTTTCCTCCACCATTATTCTCGCCCCTAAACTCGAGGAGTTTTAAGCAATGGTCCTGCTTGTGTTCCGATACTACTTAGAAATTTCCTAGAGTAATATGTGAAACTTTTTTGTGAAAGTGCCGTTAGTCCATTAATCGTTATTTCAATGCAAAATGTCTGAAAGAGATTATAACTACGGATAAGAACGAAGTTAGTTAGGAGCATAGCTCGAAACCAAGGGGTTAAGCAAAAGCAACGAGTGTAATTAGGAAAGAAATTTATTGACAGTGTATCTTGAAAGGTAAAAATAGAAACTAGGTGTCCCAGATATCGCAGCCTGAGCTTCTCTGTTCAAACTTCTTGAGGACCATTTTAGGCTCAATATGTGTTTAGGGGACTCGGAGTACTTTGTCGATGCTCCAAGACACAACATCCTTCTTCATTGTTAACTCAAACGTGGTAAGACTACCGTATGCCTTATTTTTATCACAATTTAAGCTGCCCTTCTCGGGTTTTCAACTCAAATCCCTTTGATCCTAAGGCGCCTTTTATGGGTTTTCGCCTCGACCTCTCTTTTTCTTTTTTCGTTTTCGATTTTTTGTTTTTGTTTTGTTTTTTTACCATTTTCGCGATTTTTTTTTTTTTTTTTTGAATTGAACTCACCGGATTGAAGAGGTCCTTGCTATCCATCTTGATTAGTACCCATGTTTCCTCGTAAAGCCTTTTTCTTTGCATTCACTTTTCCTTTTGAGTCCTCTTGAATACGAAGAACCCTTCTTAATGCCCGGTCTTTCTCTGAAATTCTTTTGAGCGAACATCATAAACCAATGGTAAAGATGCCCGGTGAAAGTCCCGCCAACTTTTAAAAACCTGAGGGTAAATGGTAACTTCTATGCCAACATTTACAAGTCTCAATCATTTTCAAAAATTTTGAATGGTTTTGGCTATCTTGTCAAGATTGATGTGGTGTCGACCTTTGGACAGACTATAAATTCGTGACAACCTATTTCTTTTTGGCATTCTTAATCGCCATTCTCTCTTTTTCCTTTTTTTAATTTTTTGATTTTTTGATTTTTTTTGATTTTTTTGATTTTTTTGATTTTTTTATTATTTCTTTTTGGGAGTTGAATTTGAAGTTGGAGTAGGCGACCACCGACTTTGTAATTTTGACATGTGAAGCGACCTTTACCCTCTTAGTAAGGTAACCAAAGGCTATGAATATGAATCGATGTTGGCTCAAAGCTCTTGAGTAGATCGGCTTGATATGCCCATGCCTCACATATAGGAATCCATGTTTCAAAGGGCCCTAATGTGTCTAACTGTGATCATGCGATAATGTCTTGCCTTATTCTTGCGGTGAGCTAAGCTTCTATTTTCATCTCCTCGTTTATTTGTAGTGTGGTGACATTTCGCGAGGTAGGATCACCATTTTAACAAGTTAGGAAGTAAGTTTCAATCTCGGTCATCTTCTAAGTCCTTAGATCCTTCTAGACACATATCTCACTAGAAAGGGAGTCCGTAACAGCGTCGCTCACGTCATTGATATCGGGGACCCGTCTTCGGTATGGAGACAATTTACGGAGAATGAATGATCATTTATGAATGAAGAATAAAAGAATATTCAATAAAATATTGGTCCAAAATATACATTTTATTGAAGTAGTAATTCAAAACACGAGCCTATTTCACAAAAGAGATCTTATTGCTTCTAGGCTTAAAGCAACAAGTATACTTCATATATTACTCTAGGTAAGCTTCTAAATACTATAGGAATTACTTCCATGCCTCATTGCTTAAAATGTTCTTAGGTTCATGCTTCGCTTTTGGCGTCAGCCTATCTCCACAACACCCATTTTGATGAATTTTTCCACCAACTTCTTGAAAGTCAGTGCAATTTTCTATCGAGTATCTCAGAACCCGCGTGATACTCACATCGACACTGGGTTATACCATGTCGGGTATGGAGGTTGCAAGTGGTTTTATAAAATAAGGAGCTACAAGATGCATATCAAATAAGTTCGTATAACTCCCTATACGCCATGGGAATAGGAGTGAATCGAGGTTTTTCCGAATACGCCCTCGATTGGGTTTTTGCTTTGGAGGATTGGGTGATCGGTAATCGCCTTTTTGGTGGTTTGCGTAAACGTCTTCGAATAACCCTTAGCATACGATTCGTGCCACCCCATCTTTATCCTTCCTCTTGGGGCTTTTGAAGCCCTTCTCCTTTTTTTCTTTGTCTCTAGTAGGCCAAAATGACGCGATTGGCTTGCTCATTACCGAGGCCCATTGAGAATTCAGAAGACCAAGCATCACCCTATATTGAGATCCAATAATGATAGGTACCACGCGAGAATGTGCATCAGTTGAGTTGGGACATTTATTGGGGAATAAACGATGTCTTCATCATTATCCACATTGTCGGTCCACCGTCACCTCCTTTTTCAAGTCCTCCCATAGCTAGTAATCGCGAGTTAGCGTGCCCATCATGTTCTTTTGGAAGTCTAGCATTTGCTCTCGTATTTCTTGTTGAATTTGGATCAATTGCTCTTGCATCCAGATTTGCCTTTGCTCTATCCTCGCCAACCTTTGTTCCATGTTTTCGAGTTAATCAAACATTTTGCCTAATTAGGGTCCTTTTGTAAAAGTCTAATGCAAATGAATGCAATGTAATACTTAATGCAATGTAGTGCGAATGCATGAATGCAAAGAGGTATCGATTCTGATCAACTTCATTTTAGAAAACTTTATTAGAAAACAAATTCTTTTACATAAAATGGACTACTATATGCTTTCGTCCCAAGTCCTAAAGGTTTTGATTTCCCAAGCAATGGAGCTAGCTCTTGACTGTGATCAAACTGTAGCCCGTATCTTATGTTTACCATATCCACCTGTAATGCCAAAATCTGTAGATGACCAACTACCATTCCCTTCATGAGGTAATCTTGACTTTTTAACTTGATGATCATAAGAATGATGAAGTTCTTCTCTCCAACACTCTTCTCTTATTTCAAGAAGCTCGATCCGCAGTTCACAATTGTGTAATGCTAAATTTAACTCCACTTCATTTCCTTAATCTTGTTCAGACTTAGCTTCGACTCGATTGCAGAGTTATAGCTTTGAAGGTAGTGAGGAGACTATCCCAGCTTAGCATCGTTTTTTTTAGTATTGATCATTTATTCTAGCTAGCGTCGTACTCCAAGGGATTTTTCCGCTTTCATGGCTCAAAAAGATTAGAGCTTTTCTAGACCAAGAAGGAACTGCGGAGCTCCAGACATTTTAGATTGTATCCGTTCAATAGCTTTTCCAATTTCAACCACAGGTGAAAGTCGTTTATTCTGGTTCGTCCCTCTGAATCTATCTAACCAGGTCAACACAAGAATCAAATCCCTTTCAATGTTGTTTGGATCACAACGATGAGCCCAGAAGTTCGCAACAGCCTATCCTTTCATCCTAGATGGTTCCACCAATTCCATCGCCCATTCTTCAGAAAAAAATTTCCATCATTGCCCTCGACGAGCACGACCTTGACTTGGGTGAAATTAGTGTTGAAAGTAATACTACAAGAACGCAGATTGGCTCTAAGGCACTATGGTTGTTCCCCTCTGAAGCATAGAATAAGGCTTTCACTCTTTCCTGAGATTTCTATCTTAACCAAAGAGGCTCTCTAGTTAGTGCTTTGTCAATTGCAAGTACATCAAGGAATGTAGCTCCAAAGGAATGTATGTAGGTTGTTTCGGCTCTCCGACATTAAAGCATGGCAAGTCCATTAACTTTTTCACACTTTTCTCCTTCAATGAAAATAACGGATCTTTGCACAACTGCTCGCTCAATCCAGTGATCTTGTACTCGTGATTGGATGGACTGACTTTTGTCTTTAGGTTCTCGAGCCTTCATTCAGCCAGGATCTATGACATTCTAATTAGCAAAGAATCCACAACCGAACTAGGACGAATATTCCGGGAAAGGCTTCTTTGAGTGGCTATGAAACTTGAATGGAAACCCCTATAGTCAAGGGTACCTCCTCCAATGTCTGTGAAGTTGTTTTGATTATCTTAAAAGATTGGCAAACCAAGAGGCATCCCTACTTCGCAAAGATACTACCTTAAAATGACAACCATCACCCTCGGTGTTTTATGAGAGTTTTAGATTTCGTCACACCGCTTTGAGTCATCGTGTCTTGCACTATCGTTGTTTCGTTAAATGTAACATCCTTAAATACAATTGTAAACCTATGCTTGTTATTTGGAAGAATATCAACAAGAATAAACTTTTCTCCCGTCGTAAGCAAAGTCCTTTCAGCCAATTCATTGTCATAGGTCTCTTGCCCTCTCGCCAATCACTTTCCTTCCAACACCCTTGTCGTCTCTGTGGTTACCATCTTCATATGAAAGAGAAACACCGTAATGGTAGAAGTGTCTATCAGGTGCCTTACCCGCCACTATGAAGTGACCGGTGAGTATAATTACTTTCTACCATGCATTGTCATGAAATGTCATACAATCTTTTCCACATCCGATTTAGTTTTGATCTAACAACATTAGGAAGCACGTGTGGTCGAGATTTTAGATCGCCCATTTGCTCAAACGGATCCATACCCTTCTAATCGCCTAGGTTTTGACTATATACTTGACGACGCATTGTCTTCCACTTTATCAAGGAATCCGCTTTTCCATAACCAACTTTCTAACTTAAACCCACCATGAATCGATACCTCTTAAAATATGAAATGAGATGATATGCACGAAAATAAAATACAAAGAGTTAGTATCACAAAGTATAAAACAAGTGAAAGTGAACAAAACCAACCTAGGTGACCACTAAGGTTTGACGTAGTTCTATCTAAGGTGGGCTCTTAGGGTTCACTACATGTGGTTTGGTTCTAAAGCTTGAGGTACCGAACCACAGATTCCTCGATCCTCACCCATTATAGGCTCATACGGACCGAAGTTCGGTTCGTGGGAATACATTTCCTATGGCCATGCGAAGTGAAAACTTCACGAAGACATAGGTACGGATGTATCCCGAAGCATCCACTAGCCCATGCGGAGGTGAAAACCTCACGAAGGCATAGCTTTCGCCCCACTTAAAGGTGTGACCTTAACGGTCATGCAATGCAATGCCAAAGTATTTACGAGACTAATATTGGAAGTGCATTAAAAGAAGCGTGATTTTCAAACCAATTTAATCAAAAGGACAAAAATCAATCAATCCATGGCTTGACCTCGAGTCCCAATGGAGTCGCCAAGTCGTCAGAACCATTTTTTTGAAGTGAACGTAGAACGACGCCATCGACTCGATTTTGAAAAAAGAAAAGAAAAGGAGTCGCCACCGATCTTTATTTAGTGTGATCGGATCACCTTCGCTTTAATAAAACATTTAATTTACTAAAACAAAGTGTTTTTGGTCCACGAACTTTAAGAAAATGGGTTCGGAGGTCGATTACGCATGCAGGAAGGATTAGCACCCTCGACACGCCCAAAATTGGTACCAAACCGATTGATTGATGTCCTATTTGTTGAAAACTTTAAAGGATTCAAAATACAATGCTTTTTATTTTAAAATTGGAAGGACGTTAAGGCTTTCTTATTTTCAAGAGGTAAAGCATCACGTCCAAAGAAGTTAGGGCACAATACTTTGAACTCCAAACTAAGCTCGCTTTTGAAATTTGGTTTTATTTGAAGAGGATCTTCCGTTATTCGTCAAATGAGAAATCGGAACCCAAGAAGTTAGGCTCGATTTCCCGAGATTTTCAAGTACTAAGATCGCTCTATTTTAGGAAAAAACTTATTCAAGTATCTAAGTGTCGAGTCCAGTAAGTTAGGGCACGACATTTCAATTTCGAGATTTTGTTTTAAAATTGCAACTTTGAAAGAGATATCCCGTTGTTTGACATAAACGAGTAAAATCGAACCCAAAGAAGTTGGGCTCGATCTTCCGAATTTTCAAATACCTAACATCATCTTTATTTTGATAATTTCATCGATTAATATTAGACAAAGTAATGATACAACAAATAAAGCGAATATATGAATAAATCTAGCTTTCATAAATAAATGAATGAGCAACTAAATTATGACACGAGGTTGACGATAATGGGACTTTAGGAACAAATAGAATGATAATAACAACAATAATAAGAGAATAAAGGATATGATACGTAAATGAATAAATTGCTTTAAAGTACTAAAAGAGTAAGGAGCAACGAATGAATAACAATAAGTAAATGAAACGATAATAAATAAAATAATAAGAAATGAATAACGAAATAAAAAGGTTTTATAAATGGTGAAAATTAAGAAAAGAAATGGAAATCAATTCAAATTAAATAATTGTAATAATAATAATAATAATAATAATATCAATAATAATAATATAGTGATAATCAAATAATAAAAAATAACAATAATAAATATAATAGTAAGTAAATAAAAGTAAATAAACAAAAGTAAAATGAAATGATAATAATGGCCACAATAATAATAATAGTAATAATAATAATAATACTAATAATAACAATAATATTAATAATAATACTATAGTAATAATAAAATAATAAAAAATACAATTGTAAATAAATAAACAAAAGTAAAAATGAAATGATAATAATAGTAATAATAATAATAATAATAATAATAATAATAATAATAATAATAATAATAATAATAATAATAATAATAATAATAATATAGTGATAGTATATGATATTATAGTAATAATAATAATAAAATAATAGTAGTTATGAACAATCAATAAAAAAATTAAATAATAATGATGATTAAAGGGGGAGGCCAAATTGAATTAAAATAAAATTATGGGCGGATTTATAATAAAAGAAAGGAAAAGGACCGCATTGTGATGCGCGAAAATATGGGGACTGGAGCGCTAAATTTACCCAAGGCGCCTAAACGCAGTGTTCTAAAAGGGACTAAATTGTAATCACAAGATAGTTTCGGGCCAAATAGCAATATTTTAAAAACTCGATTGTAAAAATAAAATTGAAGGACTGCACAGAATTTTCCATTTTTCGAAAAACACGCGATCCTTTGGAGCGGTCGGTCGCTCATGGAACAATGATGAACGACGCCGTTTTAGGCCATCAGACGTGCCCTAAACGACGCCGTTTTACGCCTTTATAAATTCAATTTTTCTTCCTTTTTTTTCATTTGCGCTTCTTTTAAAAAAAAACACCTTTCAGCTCATTTGTTTTCTCTGCAGGGGGGTAGGTGGAGATTTCCGTGAGGGTCCATGCAGTCACGGCATGTGGAGTTTCGAAGCACTGCTCATGTGGCCTTGGAAGGTAAATTTTTTTTATATTCCTTTTTTTATATCTTGATGTTATATATATATATATAAACTGCTTATTAAAGAAAAAATGGGTTTATTTGGTTTCTAAAAGAAAAAAAGGATAGATTTCGTTGGATCTCGTGGTTTTGGAGGTTCGTTTTTGTTTTTGGAAACCGTAAGAACCTCCCTATTTGCTTTTGATTTCGTTCTTAAGAAAAATAAAATAAAAACAGAAACGAAAAATAAACAACGGTGATAGTTAATGAAATAAACCTTTTTTGTTTGGCTTTTGATTGGATTTAATCTCAGATTCAAGTTTTTGGTTGTTTTTTTTTGAATCCCTCCCTTTTTTTTTACAGTGATTTATTCGGGGCTTTATAGCCAAACCCGAATATAAAAGACAAAAAAAAAGTTCTCCTTTGCTGTGCTGTTGTTTTGTCTTGCAGGTGGTGATTTGAGCTGCAAGGTGTGGCGTAAGTGGAGCGCGCAGGAGGAGTGTAAGTCGAGGGTCGAGGGTCGAAAGGCTAGTGGTTTTTTGGTTTCTTGTGTTTTGGTGAAAGTATTTTTGGGCCATTTTGGGCTGCTTTTGGTTCTGTGTTTTGGGTTTTTTTTTATTTTGTTAATGGGTTTATTTAATTGTTGGGTCATTTTTTATTTTTTTGGGTTTGTTATTTAATTGTTGGGCCCCGGGCAATTTGGGCTCTACACTCCTGACTACGCGTGATATGGATGACACTTACATGAATGCAGAATGTCGTGAGAATGATGATTTTTCATAATAATTAAGATGCAATGATCGTAATAAATCGAACGCTCCTAACTAAATAATATTATGAAGGACATTTGCATGAATGCGGGATGTCATGATAATGATTCTTTGTTAAAAATGTATAAGGATCACGATGCGATGATCGCACGCTCCTAATGATGATGAATGACCTCTTTTTATGCTCAGGGTTGTCACTGCTCGTCGTTCACCAGAGTCGCACAACCCTGATATCTCGCTATTGCAGGTACCTTTGCCAGAAACTCAAAGAAACAATCATATTTTGCTCAAACAATTTGCCCCAATGTGACTTCAAGGCGCACTCCACGGCACATACAGGACTTTAAGGCCTATACTATCTTCAGATCAACCCATTGTGCCTTATGGGTATAGAAATTGTATCATCTTCAATCCATCCCACTATGACTCAGGGGTGTAGAATCTATGTCATCTTCAGTCAATCCCACTATGACTCAGGGGTATAGAATTTGTTGATTTGGTCTGTTGCACCTTTTCATTCCTGTGGATCGTGATCAGGTGTGCACACATGATAGTTGCATGGATATAAAATCGTTCTTCGCGCGAATAATTCCCCATTCATACATCGCCCTTTTTTATCGAGATGATACTATTTACGTAATACCTCGCCATTTGTTCAATCACCGCTTTCAACCGCAGAGATAGCCTCGCTTCAAAATTTTCCTCCACCATTATTCTCGCCCCTAAACTCGAGGAGTTTTAAGCAATGGTCCTGCTTCAGTTCCGATACTACTTAGAGGTTTCCTAGAGTAATATGTGAAACTCTTTTTTGTGAAAGTGTCGTTAGTCCATTAATCGTTATTTCAATGCAAAATGTCTAAAAGAGATCATAACTATGGATAAGAACGAAGTTAGTTAGGAGCATAGCTCGAAACCAATGGGTTAAGCAAAAGTAGTGCAATCAGGAAAGAAATTTATTGGCAGTGTATCTTGCAAGGTAAAAATAGAAGCTAGGTGTCCCAGATATCGCAGCCAGAGCTTCTCTGTTCAAACTTCTTGAGAACCATTTTAGGCTCAATATGTGTTTAGGGGATCCAGAGTACTTTGTCGATGCTCCTAGACGCAACATACTTCTTTGAGCGTAGCAAGACTACTGTATGCCCTACTTTCGATCAAAATTTTGAGCTGCCCTTCTTGGGATTTCAACTCAAATACCCTTTGGTCTCAAAGCGCCATTTGCGGGTTTTCGCCTTGGCCTCTCCTTTTTCTTTTTTCTTTTTCTTTTTTCTTGTTTTTTGTTTTTTTTGTATTTTTTTTGATAAACTTTTTATTGAATCTGAACTCACCGGATTGGGCAGGTCCTTATCATCCATCTTGGTTGACACTCATGCTTCCCTAGAACATGCCTTCTTTACTGTATAAGGCATTTACTTTTCTTTGGGAGTTCTTTTGGATAAGAAGAATCTTTCTTAATGCTAGGTCCTCTTCCTGAAATTCTCTTGAGCGAACTTTTTTGTCAAGCCCGTATCCATTTTTGGTACATTTGACCCTGCTGAATACTTTCAATCAAGCTTATTGGAGGCATTCTGCTTCATCTAATTCAATCCAAGTTTGGGAAAAGGAATCTTATCTTCCAACAATTATTTCCCTTTCATAAACCAATAGGAAAGATGCCCCGGTAAAAGTCTTGGCCAACGTTCAAGGAACCTAAAGGGTAAATGGTAACTTCTCTATACCAACCTTTATAAGTCTCAGCCATTTTTCAAAAAAAAAAATCTTGAATTTTTTTTGACAAACTTTGTAATTTTGGCATATGAAGCGATCTTCACCCTCTCAAAGGAGGTAACCAACGACCATGAATATGAATCGGTGTTGGCTAAAAGCTTTTGAGAAGATCGGCTTGTTAACATCCATACTTCATATAGAAAATGGAGAAGGCACGCTTTCCTCGACTTATGGCATAACAGATGTAATTTCCTTTCTTGGTGAACCAATAGCCGAGCCTCTTGATTAGCTAGGTGTTGTACAACATGGGTTCTTTAAACCCCAACCTTAACAAAGATACCCATGTTTTAATAGTTTGGCATACCTCGATATGATCGTATGAAAACATCTTGAATTCTCGAAAATAGCTCAACGATGCTTTGCCTTATTCCTACGAGGAGCTACGCTTCCATCTTTATTTCCTTCGTTAGTTCATAGCGTCTATTGACACTTCATAAGGTAGGATCTACATTGGGGAAGTAAGTCACAATCTTTGTCATCTTCAAAGCCCTTAGATCCCTCTAGATACATATCTCACTAAAAGGAGTCAAGAATACGTCGCTCATGTCATTGATATCCTGAGGCCCATTGTGGGCGTAAAATCCAAAGAATAAATGATCCTAAGGATGATTATTTGTATGATATGGTCATGAGTGAAAAATATTCAGTATGAAATGTAAAGAATGAAAATATTTACTTGGAAAGATGCATTTTATTAAAATAAAAATTCTAGACACAAGCCTACTTCTCAAAAGAAATCTTATTGCTTCTGTGCTTGAAGCAACAAGTGTGTTTTACACATTACTCTAGATTAGCTTTAAAAATACATGTTTTTTCCATACCTCATTGTTCAAAACACTCTCAAGTACATAAAGACGTATGTTCAAAAACTTTTATTCCTGCTCTTCGGTATACCATTGTTCAGTTATCGAACTTCACAATACCCATGTTGATGAGATTTTCCACCAATTTCTTGAAAGTAAGGCAATTTTCTATTGAATGGCCTGTGATCCCCGCGTGATACTCACACTGAGTGTTTGGGTCATACCATTTTGGGTATGGAGGTTGCATCGATTTTGGATATTGAGGGGACACAACGTGTGCATCAAATAAACTTTGATACAACTCCTTATACGTCATAGGGATTGACGTAAATTGGAATTTTTCAATGTTTTTCCTTGTGCGAGATTCTTTCCTTGATGAATCTTGATACTCAAGAGTCACCGCTTTTGGTCGATTAATCAGAATTAACTTTGGGTTCCCATGTTTATATTATTCACCTCGCCATCCTTTTTCTAGGAGTAAGCCTTCTAGTGGTTTCCCCGCTTCAATCTTGCCGATCCGATTGCATGTTCGATCATTTCCGCCATTACCATGTCGACAAAGCTCTTAGTGGTACTCCCTATCATATGGGTTATGAAAGGAGCCTCTGTGGTGTTGATGAAGAGCATGGTAGTTTCCTTTTCTAAAAGGGTGGTTGGACCTGCATGGCAACCTCCTCCACCTTTGCTGTATTGTCCTAAACTCTCATTTTGTCTTTTTTCCATGCTTTGCAAAGTAATTCTATCCGGTTTCATGTCCAGAACGGTATTGAAATACTTTAGGAATGCTTGAGCCAGATCTCCAAGAACTAATATTGGCCCGACTAAGTTTGGTTATACCATTTAGCAATTGCTACCACTAAACTTTCTTGGAAACAAGTGGATTAAGAGTTAATCATTGTGCACGAGCCACCATTCGCTCTACGTAACATAGTGATGTGGGCCTCCTGACACTAGTCCCACCGTATTTTTCAAATTCAGCATTTTGAACTTTGGCGGAAGTACTAAGTCCGGGACCAAACTTAAGTCCTTAGCTCACCCCGTGTGAGTGAGTCGCTATCTCCATTTCTTTAAACTTCTTCTAACCACTTGCAACGGTCCTCAAGTTGCCTTGGGTGTCGATTCTTGCTTGGTCTATTTTTGCCATTTCGTCAGTGGACCACCGTTAGTGGACTATCTCCCGGTTAGTACCGAGCCGCTTTGAAAGTTCGTAAGGCGGCCTAGTATCGCTTGCCCAGCTTGAGGCCTAATTGTGACAGATGGCCTTTAGGGATACTCTTCAGTCGTGTTATACTGTGGTGGGTAAAACCCAAAGGAATGCCTTCGCTTTCTTCCCTGTAATTGCCATGGGACCTTTAACTTTGTTCATTGCCCCACTCAACATTTGGGCCATTTGAGTCATCGTGTCTTTTGAGCCTCCAACATCCGATCCTCATCTCTTGTTGGAGTTTTGCCATTTGCTCTTGCATCCGGTCTTGCGGTCTTTCTCGAATTGTTCAAATCTTTGATCCATTTTCTTTGTCTTGGCACGTAATCGTAATGGTTCTCGCCGTTTTTTTTCTCTCTCTCTATTAATTTTAACTAATTAGGCTCTCTATGGACTTAAATGCATATGATGTGATGCAATGCAAATGCATGAATGCAGGAAGAAGACATCGATTCTAATCAACTTCATTTTAGAAAACTTTATTAGAAGGCAAAACCCTTTACATAAAGTAGATTACAAACATGCTTTTGCTTTAAGGCCTAAGGTTTTGATTTTTCCAAGCAGGGAGATTAATTCTTGATCATGACCCGGTGGTATTTCATATCTCACGCTTAATATGTCAACTTCCGCAGCCAAAGTCTGTAGGTGTTCAGCTACCTCTCGAATCTGGATTATTGCTTCACCCATGAGGTAGTTTTGACTTCCAACTTGCTCACAAGAATGGCGAAGCTCCTCCTCCCAACGCCTTTCTCTCATTTCCAGAAGCTCAATCCGGAGCTCACTACTGTGTAATGCCGATTCCAGCTCTTCAACCTTACCTTTCATTTCCTTGATTCTGTTTAGGCTTGACTTCAGTTGGCTTTCCGAGTCTTGACTTTGATAATGGTGTAGAGACCGTCCAAGCTCAGCTATTCTATCTTTTAGTCCCTTGTTTTCTAATTGGCTTGGCTCTAACCATGTGCGGGCGGTCGCATTGTCTTTTACTTTATCATGGAATTCGCTTTCCATAACCAGCTTTCTAACTCAGAAACTGACCGTGAATCAATGCCTCTTAAAATATGAAATGATATGCACAAAAGAATGAAACACAACAAGTTAGTATCATGGAATATAAAACAAGTAAAAATAAGCAAACACCTACCTGGGTGACCGCTAAGGTTTGACATAGCTCTACCTAAGGTGGGCTCCTAGGGCTCACTATATGCGGTTTAGTTCTAAAGTTCGAGGTACCCGAACCGGCAGATTCATCGATCCTCACCCATGATAGGCTCATACGGACCGAGTTCGGTTTAGGGGAATACATTTCTATGGCCATGCGGAAGTGAAAACTTCACGAAGAATAGGTACGGATGTATTCCGAAAGCAGTCCACTAGTCCATGCGGAGGTGAAAACCTCACGAAGGCATAGCTTCTCGCTCCCACTTAAAGGTGTGACCACAACGGTCATGCAATGCAATGCCAAAGTATTTACGAGACCAATATTGAAAGTGCATTAAAAGAAGTATGATTTTCCAAAACCATTTTAATCAAAAGGACAAAAATCAATCAATCTATGGCTTGACCTCGAGTCCCCAAAGGAGTCGCCAAGTCGTCAGAACCATTTTTTCGTGAAATGAAGAACGCACGCCACGACTCAATTTTGAAAAAGAAAAGGAAGGAGTCGCCACCGATATTTATTTGGTGTGATCGGATCACCTTGTTTTAATAAAACGCTTAATTTACAAAACAAAGGCTTTTTGGTCCATGAACTTTGAGAAAACGGGTTGGAAGTCGATTACGTGCGAGGAAGGATTAGCACCTTCGACACGCCCGAAATCGGTACCAAACTGATTGATTGATGTCCTATTTGTTGAAAACTTTGAAGGGGTTCGAAAATACCATGCTTTTTATTTTCAAAATTTAAAGGAATTGGAAGGGATGCTAAGACTCTCTTATTTTTGAAGAGATAAAGTATCATGTCCAGTAAGTTAGGTCGCGACACTTTAAACTCCCGAAACTAAGCTCGCCTTTTAAAACTTGGTTTTATTTTTGAAAAGGATCTTCCGTTATTCGTCAAATGAGAAACCGAAACCCAGTAAGTTAGGGCTCGATTTCTCAAGATTTCAAATACGGAAGATTGCCTCTATTTTTAGGAAAAAGAAGCTTATCTCGAAGTATCTAGATGTCGAGTCCAATAAGTTAGGGCGCGACATTTCGAATTTCCGAGATTAAGTATTTTGTTTTAAAACTTAAATTGCAATTTCAAAAGAGATATCTCGTTGTTTAGCTTTAAACGAGAAAAACCAAAGCCCAGTAAGTTAGGGCTTGATCTTCTCGAACCTTTAATACGAAATATCGATTGTTATAAAGTTGATGCATCGAGAAAAATTAGTAAGAAGCAAACGATGGTAGAAAGTACGGTGGTAATAATATTAACAACACAAGATGCGAAAACAAAAGATAATAAGCAAAGAGAATACTAATAATAGTATTTAACTAATGAATAATGAGACGGTACATGCAAGGGATACTAGTAATAATAATAAAGATACATATTATATAAAAAAGGATAATATAACGACTATAATAATATAATATATAAGATATAATGATGGTAAACATATTATAATAACAATAGTAAAATGTAATGGAGAATAAGTATATACATTATGTGATACAATAGCAATAATAGTATTATAACATATATACGATATGCATAGCAAGATTTATAGGAGATAGAGTTGATAATATACAAAACAATTTAAAAGCTAGTTTTAGGATGATGATGATAATAATAATAATAATAATAATAATAATAATAAAAGTAAAATGTGTTAATAAGGATAATAATAGTAAAAAAATAAATAATAATATGTTAATAATATAATAGTAATAACAATAGCAATAATAAAAATAATAATGATGATAATAATATGGTAACGAAACAATAATAGAAATAATAATAATATAATAATACCAATACTAAATAATAATAATAATAATAATAATTATAGTAGTGATAAGATGAAATAATAGTAAAATGTAAATAAATACGTGTTAATAGAAATAAAAATGATTCTAGTGGTGAAATAAAATAACAATAGTAAGGAAATGACTAAAATGAACAAAACTAATACTTGGGGTAAGTTTGAAATAAAATAAAGAGGGAGGACTACATCACATGCGAAAATAACCAAGAGGGACTAAAATGGTCAATATCCCTAGATTCCCATGCAAGATATCCAATTGGCGCCTTTAGGGACCAAATCAAAACAAAATAAAACCCGAGGCCAAATTTAAAAGAATTAAAAGACACAAAATAGGGCTTAATCGCTGGGTCAGAAGGAAAGGGATCGTTTGCAAATATCCCTTTCAAGGGTCATGCAGAACTCCTACCACTAAATCCAAGGCTGCTTTTGTCCAAAACTTTAAAACCCTCTTTATTTTCTAAAAACATACTTCTAACCCTAAAAATCAGCAACCACCTCTCTATTTCTCTCAACTCTTCTTCTCCCTTCTGTTTTTAGCCCGACGATTGGGCTCCCTCCGATGATCCGTCGCACCACCACCATATCTGGTGGCCGACGTCGCATGGAGGTGGGCTTTAGCGCCCTGCTTGAAGACCCCAGAAGGCTCTCGCTGTCGGCGCCTCCCAAGAATCTGAGGGAAGAACAAAACTCGCCCTTTTTTGCCTTTGGGCTCTGGCTCCCATGACGGGAAGGGATTCCGACGTCATACCGGGGTTCGTGTAAGCTTTCTTTCCCTTCTCTTCCGTTTTTTTTAATTTGTAAAAGTTTTAAAATAATAAAATAAATAAATAAGCAATAAACGATAATAAAGAAACAAAATTGGAATAAACCTTAATGCTCCTATTTTTTGTTTTGATTGCTGAAGATTCATATTTTGTTTTTGTTTTTTTTTTTTTGAATCCGAAAACATCCCCACTATTACAATGGTTTTCTTGTGGCTTTTATAACCAAGAAAAATATTACAAAAATTTTTTACTGTTCATTTTCCTACTTTCTTGCTGTTTCTTGCCCTGTTGCGTGTTTGTTGTCTCTTTGCAGGATATGGGCAGCGGCAGAGGGCAAAAGTATTTGGCCAATGGCAAAAAGGCGCCGAGGAGGTGGGGTTGGTTAGGGTTAGGTTCGATTTTTGATTTTGGTGTTTGAAATTAATGATCTGTTAATGATTTGTTTAGTGGGTTAGGGGCTTTGTAATTGGACTGTAAAACGGGCCCCGAGCAATTTGGGCCTTCTACATTTATTATTTTAAAAAAATAAAATATTTTAATAATTTTCAAATTGACTCGTTTTATATATTAACCTTTACGGTCAAGTCCTTTATTTGTATTATTATCATCATCAACAGACTGAAAATTGTATTATTGTGCATGATAAAAGAAGCAGTGATCATCTTCGTTTATCAATCAAGTTTTTTACTATTATTAAAATTGGAGAAGAATTGAACTCAAACGAGCCTTAAGTTTACTTAAAAGAGTTGATAAAACTGTAATTAATGGAACAAACATAAAATTTATAATTGGCAGTCAAACTTTGAAAGTCTAGATCAACTTAATTTTTAATTTCTATGGTATACAGATTGATTGTGCTTGTTCAAAACCGACAAAACTGAACCAAAAAGGATGGGGACTAGACAGTTATGGTGAATCATTGAATGCCATTGCCCATCCCTTTTCACTCCCAAAATGCCGAGTTTTCTTGTATCCACAAATACCCCACAACTAGAAAATATTAATACAACATTCCATCTGCAATATTATACATGATGCAAGGTGTGGTCCATAATTTGCCAAGTCTTTCTATAAAATTTGACAAGTATGGCATCGGTAACAGAGCATATGATGCTTAGCAGCATTTGTGACCCACAATTTTTAAATAGTGGGATTGAATTCTATCATCTTGCAATCGCCTTTTTATGCTTCCAGAATTTCTTTGTATGCTATATAGTTTTTTACCCTAATTTTGTCATATTTACTGTTTGGATAACCAAAAGAAAAAGCTTGTTCATACGTTGTGTGGTCAAGATAGGATTCTAGCTTACTTTATGTTTAAATGGAAGGGTTTCATTTCACTATCACTTCATATATGATAGTAATTCCCAATTGGAGTCCACTTATTCCAACAGGGTAATGTTGTGGGTTGAAAAACTAGTGCTGTCTTTTATGTTACACAATCGACAATTGCATACGGATGCAAATATATGTTTCAGACAATGATTGATGGAGACAGAACATGAATTTAACTCTCACTGATTTGACTATTTAATGCCATTTTCCTTTTTTTTTTTTTTTTTGTTAGTTAATCTTCCTTTATCTCCTCCTCGGAAAACAAGCGTAAGGTTTCGTTTCCTCAAATTAATTCATACAAGAGGAGAATCATGTAGTTGATGCAACAATAATGGGTGTTAGAAAAAGTTGAAAACGATAATCATGAAATCCTAATTTTTTTTTTTTTTTAAGTAGTTAGCACTAATATTATATATAGTTGACATAAGCATTGTTCAAGCATCACCAGAGGGGAAACTCAGGAAAAAAAATGATATTCGAATTTTAATTCCATTCCATTAGATGTCGGCCACGTCTTTTCCTAACTCCTATTTAACCATATCTCTCTATCAGAAACTTCTTGTACACAAACCCTTTCTGATCATTGAGAATCTTTGGCCTATGACTTTCTCGAGGGACGAAGAAATAAACGATGCAGATGTTGAGATCCCAACTCTATATCTATATCAAAGCGGAGGTGAAAACATGGAAACAGGCGGGGCAGATGATAACTTGGGGGATTTATTGAGTTTGGGGCTCAACAGACGGGAGGCTGCAACGAGGGGAGAGTGTGATAAAGAATCAAAGCCTGCAAATGCAAGCAACAAAGTGTTTTCATGCAACTTTTGCATGAGAAAGTTTTATAGTTCTCAAGCATTGGGAGGCCACCAAAACGCACACAAGAGGGAAAGAGGGGCAGCCAAAAGGTTCCAACCTCACAAAACGGGGCTTCCAGTCAATCCAATGGGATTTCGATCACTTAGGGTACTGCGGCCTCATTCTGTGGTTCACAAGTATGTAAGATCAGAAGGGTCTTCAATGGTAGCAAGGTTTAGTGATTCCAGCAGGCCTTGGTTTGGAGTTGCTGGTGGGACACCCTTTTTGGGTGAAAAACCAATGGCTGCGATTTGGCCTGGAAGCTTCCGGCTTGAAAATTTGCAAAATCAAAAACCTCAACTTGATGCAGATTCCCAAAAGCTTGACTTAAATCTGAGGTTATAGATGTTTTAGTCTGAGATTATATCTAGTTGTTACATTTAACTGTTTTATCTCACTTATTGAACACTGACCCTTTTTCCCTTAAAAATATGAAGGCTTTGTTATCTTTGTTTAATATATGTTTCATATATGCTCATCTTTTCTCCAAAAATCCTTCTCAATCATTAATAATCAAAACCAGATGATATAGTTGGCAAAATAAACCTAAGTTTGAAAGCATTGCCCATGTTGATTCGTCCTTAATAAAATCCGAGCTTGTAATAGATTCGAACTCAAAAAAACTCGAGCCTAATAAAATTTGAGTTGGAGAACACTTGAGCCGGTAACAACTTCAAGTTCGAGACCGAAATAAATCTGTCCCAAAACCTAAAAAGGGTCTGACTTTATAACTAAACAACCATAATAAACATTGATAATTAATATATGTCAAAACCCTTTTTAAAGTTTTTATAAAAACGGGGGTCGACTTTTAAAAAAACAAAAACGAGAATCACCACCAATCCCTTTTTACTTAGGTGTAATTGGATCACCTCGTAAAACGTTTTATTTCAAAACATTGATTTTGGTCCACGAAATACAGGAAAACGGGTTCGGGAGTTATTACGTATGAGGAAGGATTAGCACCCTTATAACGCCCAAAAATTGGTACCTAATTGATAAAATTGTGTCCTAATATTGAAAATTTGAAAACTTTAAAATATGACCCTTTTATGTGAAAGAAAAAAACAAGACTCATCTATTTTAAAGAAATAAAATGCTAATACCCAATAAGTTAGTATGTAACATCTCATGACTTCGAAGCTAAGCTCGCCTTTATTTGTAGAAAATTCTTACCTCAAAATACAAAACATCATATCCAATAAGTTAGGATCCAACGTTTGGAATTCCCGAGAATAAGTTTTTGATTTGAAGTTTGTAAGTTTCAATTTTAAAAGAGAAGGGATACTTAATATCCTAAGTTCAACGAGAAATATCGAAACCCAGTGAGTAAGGGTACAATTTTCTCGAAGTCCCTGAATATTACGTATCACTGAATTTAAACTTTGAATAAAATTCGACAATTTTGCAAAATGTATTTTTTATAAAAATGATATGAATTCGATTTTGCATTGATACATTACAAAATATAAATATCAAATATCAATTCATCATAATCACAAGTTATATTAACGATTAATACTAATATAGACAATTAAAAAATAATAATATAAAATAACGACTAATAAAAATAACTACACTAAAGCAATCATAAAATAATAAATAAATAAAAAAGCAAGGACAAATAGAATAAATAAAGCAATAAATAACAAAATAATAAAAAGAAAAATACTAAATAAATGTGAAAATTTTTCACTTAAGATTAAACTTTTCGCAAAGAATATATATCACAAAATAAATGAATATTGCAAATAAAAATATAAAATGATATAGTAAAAAAATAAAATAGTACATGTATTTTTGAGGAAATAAATAAAATACGCTTTTGAAATAAATAAATAATTTATAACTTTAAATAAAAAATGTATTTATAATAATCTAATACATATAAAACTACATATTTAAGAATAAACAATATATATTATACAAAGTTATATACAATATTAAAGATAAAATAATTTAAGAGTTATATATAAAATATAATATAATAATGTATAGTATATAAAATAAAAATATAATATAATAACTAATATGCAAATTTTTAAAATAATATATAAATAATATTAATAAGCTAATATAAATAATGAATACATGAAATTAATAAGTGATCAAAATAAATAATATATAAAACTTTATATTATTATTAATATACACTATACAAATATTAAAATATAATAAAGCATTTTTATAAAATGAAATAATTTAATATAATGTTAAAATGACTTAAAAATAAAATAAAATAAAAATAAAAGGGTTTAAAAATAAACAAAATATAGAAAAAAATAAAAATAAAATGTAAAAGGATCAAATCAAAACGCGCGTCACACCTTAGGGACTTATTGGGCAATTATGCCCTATCTCCTAAACTTCGCCGTTTTGATATCAATTTTTAAATAACCCGTGAGACCAGATTGAAACATAAGCAAACATTTAGGGCTGGATTAAAAATAAAATAAAAATTAAATCAAATTAAATAAAATTTTGGAAGGACTAAAGAGGCAATTAATCCTTTTATAAAAAACGCGCGGATCCTCCCCGGGTTTTTTGGTCAACGAGCGGATCCCAGCCCTGAACGACGTCGTTTTGTGCTTATTAGCTTAAGCAAAAATGGCGCCATTTCCTCATTGCTATATAAGTTAAAAATCGGCCAGAAAAATCATTTCACACGCCTTAAAAAATGTAAGAGAGCTCCTATGATGAATCGTCACGCCGTGTATCCCACGCGCCATCGCAAGCACCGCCACATACGGCTGCTGGAGGTCCAAAATTTCCTCTTTTCAACGCGAGTCGAAAGGTGATCTTTTATATATATATTTTTTAAACAGTATTCATATATAAAAATGCATAGATTGAAAATAAAAAAAATAAAAACAGAATGAAATAACTGAGAAAATCACCTCTGTAACCAAGTTTTCGTATTTTATTTCTCTATATTTTGTGAATATTTTTGTATTCTCTCTCCGTTTGTTTTACATATTACATGGGGGTTTATATAGCCCCGAAAATTAAAAATACAAATCCTGTTTTGCTGCTTGTTGCCATATCTACTGTGTTCTCTTTCCTTTTTTTTTTTGCAGAGAATGACGAGAAGCACGACGGCGATGTGGAGCGCTATCCGCTGCTGATTGATTGGCTGGACGAGGGTCTTTAGTTTGGGTTTGGGTCTTTAGTTTTGAGTAGTCTATTTTAGGTTTGGGGCTGAGGGTGTTATTAGGTTAGGGTGTAACTGGGCTCGGGGTGTAATTTAGTTTTGGGTCTGTACTGGACTGTAAAAGGACTTTATTAAACATTATTTTTATTTTTTTATTTTTTCTGAATGGAATGGGCCTAGCAAAATGGGCTGATTACAATATACTTTTATGATGTTATTTAAAATAAGTAATCGTTCTTTATTTTATGAAAATGTATTTATAAGCATGGCATATTTATATTAAAATATTATTAATAGGAAAAGTAATTATCAATAATAATTATGTTAAATTATAATATAATATATAATGAAAAATATATTAATTTAATATTTACCACATTACACATGATTTATTTTACGATATTAATAACATTACTAATAAATTTAATTTTAAACCATAAATTTTAATAAAAAATCTATAACAATATAAATTAAAGAAAAATAAAATAAAGAATAAAAAATCTAAATACAATATATTAAAAAAAAGGATATTAATCTGATTCATAAAACCATGCCATCCTAGGTTCAAATCCCAAATCCTGAGTATGACACACATTGAAGGAGGAGACACCACCGACCTCGAGAGAGATAGCTTGATAATTTAAATTTCTTCCCTGAGAAAAGAAATAGAGAATGCACCATGCTACCACCACATAAAATCGATTTCACACCCAAAAGAAACATTCGCCGTTCAATCCCAAAAAACAAAACAAACAAAAACTATTATAGTCTTAGGTTTAAACATCAACTTTTTTAAAATTTTTAAATTCAATCTTTATACTTTTTTTTTTTTTTTTAGAAAACTTGATTCCTCCACTAATTTTGTCATTAAAATTGTTGACGTGGTTTTATAAGAAGCTAAAACAACTTTTTAGCCCTTAATATTGATAATTTTTTTGTTAATTCAATCTTTACTCTTTAAAAGCACATAAACAATTATAAAAAATTTAAAATTAATTTTTTCCTATTTTCTATAAAAAATGTAAAAAATTTGTGAAAAATTTAAAAATGTTTCAAATTAAAATTAAAATTCATTTAGTCCATGAAAATATCATTTTAAATGATTTAAAAAATGAAAAATATAATTTTTTTTAAAAATGTGTTATTTAATAAGGTTTCTCCAAATTTTGAATAAATTTTTTATATTTTAAATCAGATTAATTATATATCAAAATTATTTTTATGTAAATTTAATTAGAAAGTATATAAAATATTAATATAAAATAAATTTAAATAATAATACAAATTTTGAGTTGGTTCAGATTAAATTTAATATATATATATATATATATATATATATTTCAAAATACTCTATACTAAAAGACTTCTATATAAAATGGACCCATTTTGGCAAAAATAAAAAAGTGATAAATTAAGTTTTGAAATTTTTATAGTGTATTTTGAACACTAAATTTACATAGTATATTAAAATTTAATTCAAATCAGAATCATTATTACAAATTAATTAATATACTATATATTAAATTTAATTAAAATATTATATATATAAATTATTTGAATTAAATAAAAAATATTTATTTAAATATGATCTAGACTAAATAAATAGTTCAAACATATTACCTTTATAGACGTTAATGGGGCAAGGCCAAGTCAAGGTCCAATTTAAGAAATTTCTTTGAGTTGGTTTCGCTGGACCATTTCCTATTTAAAAATAATAAAATAATATTTTATATTTAATTTAAATTTAAATTTTAGAAATTAATATTAATATAATTTTATATTTTTATTATTTTAAAAAGTAAATGGACCAAGTTGGGCTAACCCAAGATTGTGTAATATGGTCCGTGATCATCTCTTATTACCATTTTATATATAAATTTTGAATTTTTTATATACTTAATAATTTTAAATTTTTTAAAAATATTTTTATTTTTCAGATTTAAAGATTTTTTCATTATTTTTATTTTAAAAATACAAATTTTTAATTTTTATGCTTTTATTTAAAAATGAGAAAATGAATTTTATTGTTGTTTTAAATTTTCATGTAGTTTTAAAGAATAAGAATTACATTAACAAAACTATAAATGTTTAGGGCTAAAAAAATTATTTTACCTTTTTCAATTATTACATAAATAACTTTAATGGCAAAATTAGATGAATGGATCAAAATTTTAAATAAAAAAGTTTAAGTATTCAATGTGGCAGAATTAAAATTTAAAATTAAAAGAAGTATAGGAATCTGCAGGTTATTCAAACTTTAGTTTTATATATAGAATTTGAGATATTTGTAGGAACCCAAATTTGCCAAATTTCAAAATAAAATTACAAAACCCAATTACAAAAATAAAATTACCTGCACCCATTTTATAATAAACCCAAACCCCAAAACAAAAATAGGCCTGTAGGCCCAAAATTAAATTAATTTTTTTAAATGCTAGGTTTCAAACCCTAGCCACCGCCTCCGACTCCTCAACTTCGACACCGCCGAACCTACCTCTCTGCCAAGACTCCTGCCGCCGCCTCCGCCACCGCCCATCCGTTCTCACGCCTGCAAAGAAAAGACAACACGAAGGCAAAGAAGCAACAAATACAAAAACATACATTTTGCTATTTAAGCCCGAAAATTGCTTTGTAAGGGATGGTTTTTTTCTCCGAAATCAATAAGAAAAGAATGAAAGACTCAAGCAAAAAAGTTTTTTTATCATTTTCTTTTCAAATATACCAAAAAGGGAAACTTCAAGGCATAAAAAGAAAGCGATCCAAGCGTGAGAAAAAATCGAAAGATTCGCTCAAATAAAAAAAGCAGAAAATAAAAGGTGATTTCTTTTTTCAAAAATTGTTTTTATTTACGCACGATCTTGTTATTAAACTATATATAGTTTTAAAAAATAAAAAAACAAGTTTTTACCTTTTCCTACCAGTGTGGTGGTGGCTGAACTCAAGATCTGCTGCCGCCGACGGCCGAATCCCGAAATCGCACCCTCCCATCACCGCAGAGAAAAATGGAAGAGAAAAGGATTTTTTTTTAAATGAACATCGAATGTTTTTTCAGATTTTGGCCTTTAATAGGCCTCCAAACGACGTCGTTTTGGGCGTGCCTCTTAAGCCCCAAAACGACGCTGCTTTGACGTGACCCGATCCGACCGACCGACCCGCCTAGGATCCGCTGCTTTGTCGAAAAAATGGTCTATTTGCCATGTCCCTCCGCATTTTTATAATTTTGCAATTAAGACTTTGTAATTTAAATTTAGCCCAATAATTTAACCGGATTCACAATTAAGTCCCCCTCATTGTATGCGCTTTTGACAAAAAGGATTAATTGCTGTTTTGGTCCCCTTCCATTCACGCTGCTTCAAATAAGTCCCTTTTCTTTTGTTTTATTTCAAATTAACCCCAATACTCCTATTTTAATGCAATTGATTCCGTTTTAATTATTTTTGCAAAATTTTAGTCTTGTTGTTATTTCATCATTGTCATTATCGTTATTATTATTTTTTATATGTGTTTTATTATTATTTTGTCTTATTAATCTTATTATTATTATTATCCGTTATCTCAATTATATATTATTTATTATTATTTCGCTATTACTATTTACTATCACGCTCAGATATGTCACTATTTTATTTTATTTCATTTTACTTTATTTTTTATTATTATGATTAAGATTATTATTTTATGCATTATTATTTGTTGATTTTATTATTATTATTGATGTATGTTTTATCATTATTATTACTACTATTATTTTTATGTATTTATATTTATTTATTTATTTCATATGTATTATTCTTTTGCTAGTACCCGCCATTTTTATATTATCGTAATTATTTTATTTTTCATTTCAAGTACCATCTCCATTACCTTGCCATTGTAATTTCTTATTTTATTTATTTATTTATTTATTCATTTTTGTTATTATTTCGTATCATCATAATATTATTATTATTTGTACTTTTATTTATAACATTCACATCCATCTTTGTTCTCTTTGTTTTGTACAATATTTTTGAACAAAGTATCATTTGTAAGATTATCTTATTTCATCTAAAAATTTTTTTCAAAATGAGGCAATGTTTCTAAGATTTAGAAATTGAGAAATAGTGCCCTAACGGTCGGGTCGCGATTCTTCGTCTCGACTAAATAACTTAACATCCCTTTTATGAAGTTTTACTTAATCACGAGATGACTTTGATTACGAGATTAAAACATCGTGTCCTAACGCATCGGATGTGATGTTTATATCTTTTCGGACAAAGAAATTTCAATTTTGACTCAAACTTTTTCTTAAATTCAATCCCATACGATGCATTTTGAAAAGTCATTACACTGCTCAAGGTTTTAAAATAAAGGCAATGTTTTGTATTTAGAATTGGAAATAGTGCCCTAACGTGTTGGGTTGCGATTTTCCGCTTGACTAAATAACTAAACATCCTTTTGATAAATTTCGTAAAATCACGAGATAGCTTTGATTACGAAGGTAGAGCATCATGTCCTAACGCGGCCGGATGTGATGTTTGTATCCTCTCGAGCAAAGAAATCTCAAAATTTTGGCCCTAATTATCCAAACATTTTTAGAGGATCAGATTTTAAAACTTTTAAAACTTCCGACATTAAGACACTAATTAATCATTTTGGTATCAATTTTGGGCGACGAGGGTGCTAACCCTTCCTCGTATGTGAATCGACTTCCGGACCGATTTTTAAAACTTCATGACCAAAAAACACTGCTTTAGTAAAGCAAAATATTTTATTAAAATAAAGGTGATCCGATCACACCAAATAATGGTCGGTGGCGACTCCCTGCTTTATTCCTATTTACAAAACCAAAGTCGAACCCTTTTGTCGCTTTTCCAAAAATGGTTTCGACAAAGATGGCGACTCCATCGGGGACATCGCTAGAGAGTCAAGCCATAAAGTGATTATTTTCTGCTTTTGTCTGAAATTTAAAAGTTGATTTGAAAATTATAATCCTTTTATTACATGTTGTTTTAATCTCCGCATTGCATTGCATGACCGTTGTGGTCACACCTTTAGGTGAGAGTGAGAAACTACTCCTTCGTGAGGTTTTCACCTCCGCGTGATAGTGGATCGCCGGATACATCCATACCTATGTCTTCGTGAGATTTTCATCTCCGCGTACCATAGGGAAATGTATCCCCTCGAATCAACTCGGCCTATATGAGCCTATAATGGGTGAAGATCGAGGAATCACTGGTTCGTGTACCCCTCCTAGAACCAAACCTCATATAGTAAGCCCTAAAGAACCCACCCTAGGTAGAGCTATGCCAAACCCTAGTGGTTAACAAATTAGGTACTTTTATTCTTTGCCTATTGTGTATGAAATATTGATTTGCTTTATTTTTATTTTTGCATGGCATATTCATCAAAAAGGTGTTGATTCATGTTCAATTGCCCAAATAGGTAGCTTTGTCATGGAAAGGGGGTTTCTTGATAGAGTGGAAGACAATGCGGCCGTTCGGATATGTAATGAGACCGGCAAAGAAGAAAAAGGTGATAGCCTTGCGTAAGGACATGTATCGTAATTATGGGACTTCACGCAGACGTTGTCACCCAAAACAATCTTCAAGAGATGAAAGAGATATGGGGTTAGTGGGATCATGAGATCAAGCAATTATTCTATCACATTACGGAGATCTCGCCAGATTCCGCCGACGTCAAGGTAGACCAAGACCTATTTCGAGCTATAGCCCAATTTTGGAATCCCGCTTATAGTCGCTTTTACTTTCGAAAAGTGGATCTAGTGCCTACTATAGAAGAATACATACTTTACTTCGTTTTCGAAAATTCAAACCGATAAAGTTTATATAAGACTCATTAACATTCCCACCTTCTTAAAAAAGTCGATGAATATTACGGAATGAGTGAGCGATGAGGTTGCAAGACGGATAAAACAAAAAGGAGATTGTAAGTGTATCCCTTGGAGAAATTTAAGGACTTGATCATAGCACACCGGATGTGAAGAAAAGGGTTGACATCTTTGCCTTGAGCATTTATGGATTGATTGTTTTCCCAAAGCTCTAGAGCATGTAGATGAGGCGCCTCGCATCTATTCGACAGTTGGATAGAAGAGTCACGCCTGCCTCGCGATTCTCGCCAAACTTTCAGGTCTCTAAGCGTGCCAAAGAGCGAGCGAAGGAAGATTCACCTACAGTACACTTTTGCTAGTATGGTTCAACAGTCATTTTTGGAAAGCGAAAAAGGCACCGGGTCGAATCTTCTCCGAGGATTATTCCCGCTAAAGGAATTAGTAGCTACACCAAGGCGAGATGATCTTACTAAGAAAAATGGATGACGATTCGCAAAACCTACAAGAGGAAGACGTGGAATGGAAAGCTCTTTGATGATCCTCGATGAGATCCTCAGATCGATGTGGAAATTTTGACTGGTTCCTCTATGGGGGTATGGGGAGCCGCTTGATATGCTCTCTCCTTGTGTTGAGACAAGACAGATCGAGACAGCTTTATACCAAGAACACAAGGTCTAATTCAGTGAATTTGAATACAAAGGGATCATTGTAAGAAAAGAGTTCGTGAAATAGCAAGCGCTTGGAGTCAGACTCATAGAATGAAAAGGTTTACCGCAAACCCTATGACAACTCCCGAATATGACCGATGGAGGAGCCAGAGAATCAACGACAACATTCCCACACCAAAGCCGGGAAGACGCCGATCAATGGAGGAATACCTACATGTAATCCCATCGAGCTCAAATCATCAAACAAGATTTTGAGAAAAGGAGGCGGAATTAGGGAAAAGAATAGAACGGTTAGAAGAAGAGAAGATACAAATGGGTTTGGACGTCGACATTCGTAAGCTAGAGGCCAAAAGTTGAGAAAAGGAAAAATAAGGTCGAGGAAGATTTGGACGGTTGAAGACATGACTATAAGAAGTTGCGAAGGTCAATGAAGCTTCTTGGATTAGGAAAAACATCGAGCAATAGGGTCAAGAACTCGAGAGGAAAAAATAGAGCTAGCCAATGGGAAAGAGAACTCCGAGATACTCAAGCTCGAGAAGATACTCAAAAGAAGTCCGTAAAACCCAAAGCGAGAAAGAGGAATTAAAGGCTCGGGTAGCGTAATTGGAAAGATCCTTGTATCAAGATCGAGCCGCAACTCGCAGCTTGAATTAAAAGCTAGCTCGAGTAAAATTAAAGAAATGAAAGCGAGAATCAAGAGCTAGAGTCCGCTTACATGGTTGTGAGCTACGGTGGAGCCGCTGAAGTCAATGAGGAGCGTTGGAAGCAACAACTTCATCACTCCCAAAATCAAGTCGTGGATCTGGATTACATCATGGGGGAAGCCGTGGCTCAAGTGCGAGAGGTCGCGGAGCATTTGCAAACCTTAGGAGTCCAAGCTGATGTACTAAGTTTATTTTATGAATCAAAGTTAGAACAAGGACAAGAGTTAGCTAGGCTTCTTGAGGAAGTCAAGGCCTTAAGCATTAGGGCGAGGCCTTATATGTAATCCATTCTATGTAAAGAAACTTGTTTTCAAGAAAAGTTATTCTAATGGAAATTGAATCAAAATTAATGCCTTTTTGCATACATTTCATGCATTAGCATTACATTGCATCATGTGCATTAAATCTTACAAAAGAACCTTAAATTGTGGATTATTCTCGAACATCGCTACAACACGCGAGGTAAAACTAAAATTATGGATCAAAGGATAGAAAGACTAGAGCAAAAGCAAAGGGAAATACAAGAATGATGCAAGAACGATTGACCAAGATGCAACAAGATATGATAGAACGGATGCAAGAATCCCAAAACAACATGATAGGTCACCGCGCAACTATTGGCTAGTGAACGAGGAAAGGGCGCACTGCTAGCTCAGAAATAATGACGACTCGCCACCCTCCGGATTTACCCCACCGAATACTCAAGCACCACGAAATATGTCCCCAAAGGACACTGTTGTTATCAGCCACATGCAAAGTTGAGACCGCAATGCCAACGCACTTCCCGACTGGTTCAGGCACTAATCCCGGAGAAGGTCCGGCTAACCCTATAGTCCCTGACTTTGATGAAATGGCTGAAATGGATAAGGCAAAAGCGAACCTTCCCAAACAACTCAAGGATCGTTGCAAATGGTTATAAGAGAAGTTTAAAGAAATAGAGATCACGACCATCGCTACGGGTGGACGCTAAAGACTTGAGCTTAGTCCCGGATCTCGTATTTCCCAAAATTCAAGACCCAGATTTTGAAAATACAACGGACCGGTTGCTCAAACGCACATCACAATGTTTCATCAACGGATGGCGGGACATGTTAACAACGATCAATCACGATTCACTGCTTTTCAAGACAGTCTGGCTGGTCCGCGCCAAATGGTACAATCACTTAGCTGCACTCAGATCAAGTCATGGCGGGACCTAGCACAGCCTTCGAAACAATACGGCACATAGTCGATATAATACCGATCGAATCACGCCCAAAACATGGAGAAGAAGCCAAACGAAAGTTTTAGGCAATATGCCCAACGATGGAGGAAGTAGCCACACAAGTTCAAATGCACCGCTTTTGGAAAAAGAGCGCCATACTTTTTATTAATACCTCAAGGCCCTTTCATAACTCATATGATAGGAGTACAACTAAGAGCTTCACGATATAGTAATGGCAGGGAAATGATCGAGCATGCTATAAGGGTGGCAAAATCGAGACAGAGAAAGCACCGGAGAGTCGCCCTAAGAAGAAAGACAGTGAGGTAAATAATGTGAGTACATATAATAGAGGATACCCAAAGGCGATCGCGATTAATCGCCTAAAGGCGATTCTATACCGCAACCAGGCAAGAAGAAGATGTAAATCGGAACTAGACCAAATATCGAAAGGATCCAATTTACGCCAATTCGATAACGCATAAAAGAGTTATACCGATTTTATTCAATGAACACATTGTGTCCCCATTTTATTTACGACCATTGCGCCTCCATACCCTAAGTGGTACGACCCAAACGCCAATGCGATTACCACGCAGGATAGACGGCATTCGATAGAGAATTGCCTCGCCTTCAAAAAGGTAGTCGAGAGGCTAATCAAAATGGGTGTTATAAGCTTGATGACTTGGTAAGAAAGGGAACCCATTGCCTAATCATGAGGAAAAGGGTAAACGAATCGGTGAAGAGATTGTGAGAAAGATCAAGAGAGACATCACCGAAGTGAAGACCCCATTGCGAATAGTCTGGAAAGAAATGGTAAAAAGAGGATTGATAGAGTCAGATTCTACAGGAAGCAAAATACATAAGAAGAATGGTTGCGAATTCCATAAGAGGAGGGGGCACGAGATCCAAGAATGTGCCGAGTTTAAAATTTTGGTGCAAGGCCTCATGGACAACAAAGAGCTGGAGTTTTATGAAGAAGGAGTGGAGGAAGAGGAAATATGCGCTATCGAGGAAGAATTGACGAAGCTTGGAGTTAATTACCCGAGAATCATCATTCATCGGAACACGTATATGAGTCTGTGGAAGACCAAAATCACAATTCGAAACCCGCTTCTTTTCCCTACCAAGATAGTAAAAGGGTACCTTGGAATTATAATTGCAACGTGGCAATACCAGGAGCGCAAGGTTCCACTAGTATTTTGAGGAAGTCAAGAACGAAGGTTCCTATACGCCAAGTGGAAAGCGTTATGACCTTGAAAATAGGAGAACGGAGCGCTAAACCAAGATCGTGTCGATTAAGGTGAAAAAGAACCCAAGCCGTTGTCAATGAGCCGTGAAAGAAGAAGAGGCTAAAGAGTTCTTAAAATTCTTGAAACACAATGAATCTGATGTGGTGGAACAACCGCATGCACAACTAGCCCAGATATCTACGTGTTAGCACTACTTAAGCTCGAAGTGCATCATGAAGCATTAATGAAAGTATTGAATGAGACCTATGTTACTAAAGATATATCCGTCAATAAGTTGGATCGTCGGTTAGTAACATAAGCTACGATAATTTCATCTACTTCAACGATGACGAAATCCCACCGGAGGTATGGGGTCGTGAAGGTATTACACATAACTACCGTTGCAAGGGATACACCTTGCCAAGTGTGCTAATAGATAATGGGTCAAGATTAAATGTCTTGCCACTAGCCACACTCAAGAGATTGCCGATAGATAGTTCTCATATGAAATCTCGCCAAAACATAGTGAGAGCATTCGATGGCACTTAGAAAGAAGAGTGATGGGAAGAATAGACATACCATTATTGATCGGGCCTAATACATATGAAGTAGACTTTACGGTCATGGATATCAAGCCTTCTTACAACCGCTACTTGGAGGCCTTGGATTCATTCAATGGGTCGTACCTTCATCATCGCACGAAATTGAAATTGGTACAGAAAATCTACCGGTAACTATAAAGCAAGATGACATCATAGCAATCGTTACCAACGGAGCGCCATACCTAAAAACGAACGAGGAAGCCATTGAATGTTCATTTCGATCCTTAGAGTTCGTGAATGCGACTTTCATTTCGGAAGGAAATAAAGTCTCGCCACCTAAACTATCCAAGACTACCGTGATGGGATTGCAAATGATGATGGGAAAAGGAGCCTACCGGAAAAGGATTGGGTAAATATCTCCAAGGGAAAGTCCAGGCCCCGATGCTGAAGGGAAAAAGGGATCGCTTTGGTTTAGGTTTCAAACCGGATGCCAAACAAATGAAGAAGGAGATGGAGAAGAAACAAGAAAGGAGAAATGCCAGGCTGAATGGAGAAGACGTTAAGTGGGAACCGATGACATTTCCCTACATATCTCGCACCTTCGTATTAGGAGGAATGATTTACCCGGGAAAAGAGTCTCCTAGAGGGAATGTCCTCACATCAATGCCATACACGATGAGGAGATTGATCAAAAAAGCTTGCGGGCATCCCACCATATGAACTGGAAGCACATTAGACAATTTGACTGCAGAGGAATTTCAGTAGTGTTTAGAGATTTTGCAGAGTAATATTCTAACACTCTTGTTGTTTTAAGCCTAGAAACAATGAGATTTCTTTTGTGAAATAGGCTTATGTTCGGACATTTTGTTTTAATAAATGCATCTTCAATTCTACTAAATATTCGCTTATTTTACATTTTTACCATTTATTCTTTGTTCTCATTCATATCATGTGAATAATTATCCTCAAATTTATTTATTCTTTATACACCCTTCGATACCCATTATGTGTCTCTAGACATCAATGATATGAGTAATGATACTACAGATTCAGAGGTCCTGCTTTGAGCAAGACATGTGTTCGAGAGGAATCTCGGGACTTTGAAATGACACGAATGCGACTTGCTTCCTGGATTTGTTGAGAATGGTAGAGCAAGGGAAAATAGATCCTACCCCATAAAGAGTCGATAAACAAAGTGAGCCTAGGAGAGGGTCAAGAGGTGAATATTGGAACTTGTATTACTACGTAAACCAAAGGGACCTCATCGAACTACTCCATGAATTCAAGGATGTGTTCGCATTGTCGTACCAAGATATGCCCGGACTAAAATCGATATTGCAAGACAAGCGCCCATAAAGGAAGAATGCAAGCCACCCAATGAAGCTCGGAAGAATGCGACCGGGCGTCTTGTTAAAGATAAAAGAAGAAGTCGAGAAATAATTTAATGCCGGTTCTTACAAGTGGTCAAGTACTCGGATTGGGTAGCTAACGTTGTCCCATCCCCCAAGAAAGACGGAAGGTACGAATGTGCGTGGACTACAGAGACTGAACAAGGCCACCAAGGATAATTTTCACGCCTCACATCGACACTTTAGTAGACAATACAACAGGTATTCGTTGTTCTCCTTCATGGATGGTTTTTCGGTACAACCAAATAAAATGCATCCTAAGGACATGGACAAGACGACGTTTATAACCATGTGGGGAACATTTTGCTACAAGGTAATGCCATTTCGCTAAAAATGCGGCGACATATCGTAGAGCCATGGTAACCTTATTCCATGACATGATGCATGTGGAAATTGAGGTTTACGTCGACGATATGATCGCCAAATCCCAAATCGAAGAAGAGCAACGGTGTCTTGAGAAAATTGCTCTTGAGGTCGAGAAAATTCAGTTGAAGCTTAACCCGCAAAGTGTACCTTGTGGCTCACCAGGAAGTTGCTCGGGTTCATAGTCGGTGAAAAGGGATTGAGGTTGACCTAGATAAAGTCGAACCATACAAGAATTACCTCCACCACGCACTAAAAAGCGGTTAGAGGTTTCTTAGGAAGGCTAAATTACATCACTCGGTTCATTTCACAACCGATCGAGATGTGACCCCATATTCCGCCTCCTCAAGAAACACAACCTGTGCGATGGGATGAAGAGTGCCAAAAGACCTTGAAAAGGTGAAACAATACCTATCTCAGCCCGGTATTAATAATGCCTCAACGAGACAAGCCCTCATCCTTTACCTAACAAGACTTGATAATTCGATGGGATGCGTCTTTGGGTCAACATGATGAATCGGGGAAGAAAAAAAAAGCAATATACTACCTTAGTAAGAAATTCACTGCATGTGAAATGAGGTACCCACCAATCGAGAAATTATGTTGTGCCTTGATTTGGACAACTCGAAGGTTGAGGCAGTACATGCTATATCACACAACATGGCTCATCTCAAAGCTAGATCCCCTTAAGTATATGATGGAATCGACCGCCTTGAATGGAAGGATGGCTAGGTGGCAGATACTGCTTTCTGAATTTGACATCGTTTATGTAAACCAAAAGGCGGTAAAAGGGAGTGCGATAGCAGACTTTCTAGCCAGTAGAGCCCTTGAAGACTATGAGCCCTTAAATTTTGATTTCCCTAATGAGGATTTGATGTACGTGGCAGACATTGAAGAAGGCACCTCTGAAGACCATCCTTGGAAATTAAATTTTGACGGGGCATCAAATGCCGTGGGTAATGGAATTGGGGCGGTCCTGATATCCCCAAAAGGAGACCATTATCCATTCACTTGTAAACTGGATTTGATTGCACTAATAATATGGTGAATATGAAGCTTGTATCATGGGGCTCGCATGCTATTGAATACAAAATCGTGGTATTAGAAGTCATGGAGATTCATACAGTAATCTATCAACTCAAAGGAGAATGGAAACCAGGATCCAAAATTGGTTATCTATAAAAGATTGGCCCAAGAACTGGTCAAAGAGTTCGATGACATCACTTTTGATTACCCCTTGAGGACGAGAATCGATGGTGATGCTCGCCACCCCAGCTTCCATGGTCCGAATAAATGAAAGCGAAGATATGAAGCCAATACAAATGAGCATTCATCAAGACCCGACCCATTGCTACAATGTCGAGGAAGAAGGAAAATCGACCCACCATGGTACCATGATATATTGCGGTATGTGAAGAATCGTGAGTACCCCGATCAAGCCACTGAGAATGAAAAAAAGACGCTGAGGAGATTAGCCTGTGATTACGTCTTGGATGGAGAAGTCCTATACAAGAAAAGGAAAGATCAAGTGCTACTGAGGTGTGTGGACGCCGCCGAAGCTAAGTTAATCCTAGAAGAAGTACATGAAGGTGTCTGTGGAACTCACGCTAATGGTTTCACAATGGCCAGACAAATAATAAGGTTCGGATATTATTGGTCCACCATGGAGGGAGACTGTATCAACTATGCCAAAAAATGTCATAAATGCCAGATTTATGGAGACAAGATTCACGTACCCCCGTCACCTTTACATGTTATGACTTCTCCATGGCCATTTTCCATGTGGGGCATGGACGTCATTGGGCCAATATCTCCGAAGGCATCGAATGGGCATCGATTTATCTTTGTGGTTATCGACTACTTCACGAAATGAGTAGAGGCTGCCTCATATGCTAACGTCACTAAATCAGCGGTTAGTCGATTTTTGAAGAAGGAAATCATTTGTCGATATGGAATGCCCGAAAGAATCATATCGCATAACGCTACTGAACTTAAACAATAGCACGATAGCGGGGTTTGTAGCCAATTCAACATCAAACACCACAATTCATCACCAGACGCCTAAAATGAATGGGGCAATGGAAGCGACCAACAAAACATCAAAAGATAGTGGGAAAGATGATCGAGACCTACGAGATCGGCATGAGAAGTTACCGTCAGACTCTATGCTTATCGAACGTCCATCGAACCTCTACTTGGGCAACGCCTTTCTCATTGGTCTATGGGATGGAGGCGTTCTACCTATTGAAGTGGAAATACCTTCTCTCGAGTATTGTCGAAGTGAAGTCGGATGAAGTGAATGGATTCAGCTCGATATGATCAGTTGAACTTAATTGAAGAAAAGAGACCGAGGGCTATCCGTCACGGTCGATGTACCAAAAGCGAATGATGCGAGCCTACAACAAAAAGTTTGCCCAAGGGAATTCCACGAAGGGACCTCAGATCTGAAAAAGATCCTTCCCATACAAAAAGACCACGAGGGAAATGGATGTCGAATCGGAAGGACCGTATGTGGTAAAGAAAGCTTTCTGGGAGGTGCACCGATTCAGACAGAGATGGACGGAAAAGCTTGCCCAACCCCGTGAACTCGATTCGCTTAAAAATACTTTGCTTAAAATAGAAGAAGCCAAGGTGAAAACCACAAAGGGCACTTTGAGACTTCAAAAAAAATAAACAAACCGAGAGGCCAAGGTGAAAACCCGCAAAAGGGCACCTTGAGACCAAAGGGCTTTTTGAGTTGAAAACCCGAAAAGGGCGGCTCAAATTTTGAATGGACACGTCGCAATCTCGTGGTGCCATAATCAACAGCAGAGGAAGTACGTTGCATATCGGGCATCGACAAAATACTTGAGTCTTCTAAACACATGACAGCTCAGAAAGCCTTCTTGAAGCTTGTATATAGAAGCCCAATTGGCGATGTCTAGGCGCCCGATCCATGTTGTTATTTGACCATTTTGGGTCCTTTTCCCAAAAAAAAAAGAGGAATATGTCCCAATCAATTTTCTTTGTTTCATAGATAAATTCATTCTCTTTGAAATCGATCATCGTTATCCATCATTAACATGATGCATTAAAAAAACAAATTGATGAACTAATGATTTCACAAAAGAAAGTTCCACGTATCACTTTGGAAATCTCTAGATGAAACAGAAGCCAAAGCAGTAAGCAGTTGTTTAGAACTTCCATGAACACAAGATGAAGACATTGGAGAAAAGGGTCTCAATAAAGGCCATTTCTATGAAGTTTCTCACCGATTCAAGAATTATGGCAAGGGTAAATAATGTTGCTTGGTCGCCTTTAAAAAATTTAAGACAAAGCCAATTTTCGATAAGGAAAGATTCAAAATCCTAAATGGTTGAGAGTCGAACGAACCAAGTCGAACATTCTTCAAGTAGGAGTTGTGACTCCGGGGAAGACAAACTAGAAGTTAAGGCGGACACATGTTTTAAGGCCTAAAATAGGCTTTGAAATTTCAACGAGGGCAAGCCATTCATGTGAAAGCGGTCACCGAGAGGAAACGAAGATAAAACCTTGATGCACAAATGAGTGATAACACCTTAAATAGGAATCATACTCATAACATTCGACTCATCATACTCATGGCATCCTAATCATTAGGCATAAGCATGTATTCATTCTACGTGATATGTCCTCAAGAAGGACAAGACGGTTGAGCGGATCTCGTCTCCCCGAGTATGCGTTGAGCGGATCAAAGATAGTCGATTTGACCTTCTTGAAGTTGCAAGAAGCGGATCGAAGATCATGATTTGACATTCGAAGTTGCGGAAGCAAATCGAAGACATCGATCTGGTGATCCTTGAGTTTGCAAGGATCGATTGAAGAAAGCAGATCCGGCGTTCACGAAGTTGCGGAAGCGGATCAAAGACTCGATCTGGTGACCCTTGAGTTTGCAGGATCAGTTGAAGAAAGCGATTTGGCGTTCTTGAAGTTGCAAGAAGCGGATCGAAGATAGCAAATTTGACCTTCTTGAAGTTGCAAGAAGTAGATCAAGATAATGATTTGACATTCCGAAGTTGCGAAGCGGATCAAAGATTGATCTGGTGACCCTTGAGTTTGCGGGGATCGGATCGAAGATAGCAGATTTGACCTTCTTGAAGTTGCAAGCGGATCTAAGAAAGCGATTTAAAGTTCACGAAGTTGCGGGAAGCATATCGAAGATATCATCTGGTGATCCTTGAGTTTGCAAGGATCATTGAAGAAAGTAGATTTGACCTTCATGAAGTTGCAAGAAGCAAGATCAAGATATCGATCGGTGGTCCTTGAGTTTGCAAGGATCAGATTGAAGATAGCGTTTAGGCATTCCTAAATTTGCAAGAGCAGATCGAAAATAAACAAGTCACATCCATTGAAGTCATGAGAAGAGTAGATTGAAGCCACATATCGGTGGAGTGGATCGAAGCAACAAGAGGCGGTGGACAGGAGCGACGCTACCTGAGGAAGAGCACCTGAGAAGTCAAGACTCAACAAAACCGAGCAAATTTGGTCCCTCTTTATGTCTTTGCTCCATTCCGTTACGACAATGAGCAAAGAGGGCAACAGAGGAACCCAAATTTGCCCATTAAAATAAAATTACAAAACCCAATTACAAAAATAAAATTACCTGCACCCATTTTATAATAAACCCAAACCCCAAAACAAAAATAGGCCCAGAAGGCCCAAAATTAAATTAATTTTTTTCCGAAATGCTAGGGTTTCTGAAAACCCTAGCCACCTCTCGACTCCTCCACTTGACACACTTGAACCTACCCTCTGCTTGCACTTTTGCCGTCGCCTCCGCCACTGCTCCATCCGCTCCCCCACACCTGCAAAGAAAAGATAACACAATGACAAGCAACAAATACAAAAAAATACATTTCGCTTATTTAAGCCCGAAAATTGCTTTGTAAGGATGGTTTTTTTTCTCTCGAAATCAATAAGAAAAAGAACAGAAAGACTCAAGCAAAAAAGTTTTTTATCATTTTCTTTTCGAAATATACCAAAAAAGGGGAAACTTCAAGGCATAAAAAAGAAAGCAGATCCGAGCGTGAGAAAAAAACGCAAAGATTCGTCAGAAATAAAAAAATGAAAATAAAAGGTGATTTCTTTTTGAAAATCGTTTTTATTTACGCATACGATCTTGTTATTAAACTATATATAGTTTAAAAAAATAAAAAACAAGTTTTTACCTTTTCCTACAGTGGGTGGTGGTAGAACTCATTTACCGTACTACCGAATCCCGAAATCGCACCCTCCCCATCACCGCAGAGAAAATGGAAGAGAAAAGGATTTTTTTTTAAAATGAACATCGAATGTTTTTTTCAGATTTTGGCCTTTAAATAGGCCTCCAAACGACGTCGTTTTGGCAGCCTCTTAAGCCCCAAAACGACGTCGTTTTGACGTGACCCGATCCGACCCGACCGACCCGCCTAGGATCCGCGTTTCTTAGAAAAAATGGTCTATTTGCTCGCGGTCCCTCCGCATTTTTATAATTTTGCAAATAAGACTTTGTAATTTAAATTTAGCCCAATAATTTAACCGGATTCACAATTAAGTCCCCCTCACTGCATGCGTTTTGACAAAAAGGATTAATTGTTGTTTTGGTCCCCTTCCTTTCACGCTGTTTCAAATAAGTCCCTTTTCTTTTGTTTTATTTCAAATTAACCCCAATACTCCTATTTTTAATGCAATTGGATTTCGTTTTAATTATTTTGCAAAATTTTAGTCTTGTTGTTATTTCATCATTGTCATTATCGTTATTATTATTTTTTTATATGTGTTTTATTGTTATTTTGTCTTATTAATCTTATTATTATTATCCGTTATCTCTATATATTATTTATTATTATTTCGCTATTACTATTTACTATCACGTTCAGTATATGTCACTATTTTATTTTATTTCATTTTACTTTATTTTTTATTATTATGATTAAGATTATTATTTTATGCATTATTATTTGTTGATTTTATTATTATTATTGATGTATGTTTTATCATTATTATTACTACTATTATTTTTATGTATTTATATTTGTTTATTTATTTCATATGTATTATTCTTTTGCTAGTACCCGTCATTTTATATTATCGTCATTATTTTATTTTTCATTTCAAGTACCATCTCCATTACCTTGCCATTGTAATTTCTTATTTTATTTATTTATTTATTTATTCATTTTTGTTATTATTTCGTATCATCATAATATTATTATTATTTGTACTTTTATTTATAACATTCACATCCATATTTGTTCTCTTTGTTTTGTACAATATTTTTGAACAAAGTATCATTTGTAAGATTATCGTATTTCATCTAAAAAAATTTTCAAAATGAGGCAATGTTTCGTATTTAGAAATTTGAGAAATAGTGCCCTAACGTCTTTGGGTCGCGATTCTTCGTCTGACTAAATAACTTAACATCCCTTTTACGAAGTTTTACGAATCACGAGATGACTTTGATTACGAGAGATTAAAACATCGTGTCCTAACGTACTGGATGTGATGTTTATATCTTTTCGGGACAAAGAAATTTCAATTTTGACTCAAACTTTTCTTAAATTCAATCCCATACGATGCATTTTGAAAAGTCATTACACTGTTGAAGGTTTTTAAAATAAAGGCAATGTTTTGTATTTAGGAATTGGAAATAGTGCCCTAACGTCTTTGGGTTGCGATTTTCCGCTTGACTAAATAACTAAACATCCTTTTTGATAAATTTCGTAAAATCACGAGATAGCTTTGATTACGAAGGTAGAGCATCATGTCCTAACGTGCTGGATGTGATGTTTGTATCCTCTCAGAGCAAAGAAATCTCAAAATTTTGGCCCTAATTATCCAAACATTTTTTAGAGGATCTGTATTTTAAAACTTTTTAAAACTTCCGACATTAAGACACTAATTAATCATTTTGGTACCAATTTTGGGCGTATCGAGGGTGCTAACCCTTCCTCGTGCGTAACCGACTCCCGGACCCGATTTTTAAAACTTGGACCAAAAACACTTTTTTAGTAAAGCAACATGTTTTATTAAAATAAAGGTGATCCGATCACACCAAATAATGGTGGTGGCGACTCCGCTTTTATTCCTATTTACAAAACCAAAGTCGAACCCTTTTTGTCGTTTTCCAAAAAATGATTTCGACAATATTCAAAGAATTTACATAATAACTTTTTTTTCCTTATTTTCAACAAAAAATTAATGAATTTTTGTGTGGTATTTAGTATTGGTTTTCCTTTTTTGGTGTGGGCTTAGGACCAACTCATTGATTAGTTTAAGAACAGATTCTGGCATTGTACTTTGAGCAAGCTTTTAGATTTGGGCTTTTCTCCAAATTCAAAAACTTCTTGTTGCTGTTGGTTCCATCATGAATTTAGAAAATGATGGAAACCCATGGCCTGGGAATTTTTTAGATTCAACCCAATTTATGAAACAAATGGACCAAAACCCAGAAAATTTTCTTTTTAATATTCTGCAATATCTGGTGGAAAAAGGAAATGAAGAAAAACAAGAAAAATTAAAAAGAACGAAAAACACCAATAAAGGAGCCTTCGCATGACAAGCAACGAGCAAAGGGTTTTTATTCATTTCCCTTTTCTCTGCACCCAAAGCCCCACCTTCGTGGATTTTGTGTGCAATTTTTTCTTATAGGCAGCCGAGGTATTATTGTTTTTAATCCATGTTCTGTTATATTTCTCCCCCTTTTTTTGTATTATGTATGTATTTTGTTGGGTTTTTGGATGTTTTGAATTTCACTATCTTTTTTTTCTTGAATTTGTTTTTGATGTTTTTGCTTTCATAATGTAGAACGGAATGTTAAAAAGAGAGAGGATAAAATCAGGAATTTTTTTTTCAGAGGTGTCGAGAAAGCAAGGAATTCAGTTTGGGATTTCATGAAAAATCCAAGGCAAATTAAGATAGGATAATTTTATGCTTTAAATAATTGATAAATAAAACTTAATTTTCATGAGTTATTTGTTCATCTTCTTTGAACATGATGATGGGTTTTCTTATGGTTTTGATTTGTGATAATCCGGTATTTATTTATTAGTTCTTAGGACATTAGGGTGCTTTAGAGACTTGAATGGTTAAATTCAGCCCTGTCGCGAAGAAGTAAGAATATGAATTTGGGGATTATCTTCTATTTGATTGCTTAAAACATCTAAAGAAATATGACATTTGACTGCTGTTAGGCAGTCAAGCTCATGGATATTCTGGTTTCTTGATAAGGTACGGTATGGACTGCTAGGCTCATCTCGAAACCTGGGTCCAGTATGTTTTGTTCACTCCACTTCTAAAGTTTTCACCAATATAGTGTGTTTTTACTCCTGCCTACTGTCGTCCTTGTTGGCTGCGATCATGGATGGAAACTTTGTTTATGCTGATATTGCTAATTCGTTTGTTTATTTATTTAAGAATTTGCAATTGTTTCTTGTAGCGGTGACTTTGCCCAACTATGGCTGGTATTGAGCAATGTGAGGCAAATGATTCTGCTTCTTCTCTGATAGAGCAACTTTATAAGGCAGTTCATGAACTGGAAGCTTTCAAGGATGCTTCTGAGAACAAGGTTCATTGGACAGAAATTGAACAATATTTCCGCAATCTTGAGGTGAATTTGAAGAATAAATCTGAAGAGCTAGTAGCTAAGGAGAAGGAATATGAGGTGAAAGAAGCTGAAACCCTTGCGTTGATTGTTGAGAAGGAGGCAGTTGTTGTTACTAAGGAACAAGATTACTTAGACCGAGTGCAGGAGCTAAAAGATGCTGCTGTTGCTGCAATTGCTGAGGCACGTGCAAATTTCCAACCAACAACTGCAGAATCTCTTGATACTGCAGAAAATGGAGACACCAAGGTAAGCAGTTCTGTTGGTGATAAAAACTCTCCCGATGAGGAGTTTCCTCGTAAAACAAGTGAAATTACTGAAAACATGGCGGCTGATGTTAAGTCGCGTCCAGAGCTTACCCACTTTTGTGAGCAAATGGATGCAAAAGGACTTCTGAACTTTTTAATGGAGAATCAGAAAATTCTGAATGACATTTGTCTGGAACTTCCCCTTGCACTTGAAAGTGCAAGCGAACCAGCCCGTTTGGTACTGAATTCACTGGAGGGGTTTTACCCTCCGGACGAAACAAACCAAACGGTGGATAAGACAGATGCTGCCCTGCAGGGCATGCGCAAATCCTGTGTCGTCTTATTAGAAGCCATGGCTAGTTTTTTGGCCAGAATCGACCCTGGTGATACTCACCTTCTGAACCCTGAAATCAAGCAGCTAGCCAAGGCAATTGCTGATGAGTGGAAACCTAAGTTGTCTAATGCAAGCAGTGGTGCTGCCATTGACAATTCATTGGAAGCTGAAGCATTTTTGCAGCTCCTTGCTACTTTTAGGATTGCTTCGGAGTTTGACGAAGAACAACTCTGCAAGCTTGTTTTTGTAGTTGCTCACCGCCGGCAGGCACCTGAGCTTTGTCGTTCCATTGGATTAACACCGAAAATGCCAGGTCGGTATGGAGGCAGGACCATTGTTTCCATACGATGTGTCTCAAATTGATAATGCTAATGTATCTCTTCCTTGCTTATGACTATACCACTGTTCGGTATCCATTTGCTAAACTGAGTCTTACTATGGCAGGCCTTGTTGAGTTATTGATTAACAGTGGGAGACAAGTCGATGCTGTACGATTTATTCATACCTTCCAGCTTACTGAAAGGTTTCCTCCTGTGCCCCTGTTAAAGATGTACTTGAAAGATTTGCGGAGAAACTCGCAAGGGAAGGGTGGGAATTCTCGTGGTGCTGCTGGTTCACAGGTAACGTATGCTTATACCAAATGAAGACCTGATTCCATGAATTTTCTCTATAGAAAAATACCAACAGGCAGTTTCCTCCTCGTATACAGGATGACATAAATGCACGAGAGCTCGCGGCTTTGAAAGCTGTAATAAGATGTGTTCAAGACTATGGCCTAGAAGCTGACTACTCCCTTGATCCACTCCAGAAAAGGTTGGCTCAACTTGAAAAAGCAAAAGCGGACAATAAGAAAAGAGGGGGGGATTCTGGTAAACATCACCCGCGGAAGAAATCAAGGCCCAATGGTGGATTTCGAGGATATCGGGGACCTCCAGGTAGGCAAGCTCCACCGGTTTACAACCAGAGGGCTGCATTTACAGGAATGCCGGAAAGATATACTCATGCAGGTCCGAATCCTACAACTATCAAATACCGAATCAATCTGCATATGTCCCTCAAGCGAATGATCAAAGATTGTACTACTATTCTCAAGATGACAAAGTTGCAACGTCGTCATATAATGCAGCAGCTACTTCTAACTATGGAAGCTACAGTGGCAGCGGATTGCAACCATCGCATTCACAGCAGCCATTTCTGTAGTTTTTTTTAATATTAAAAGTTTATCATAGATGCATGTTCAGTTTATCATTAGATTTTTTGCCCACTGTGGTGCTAACTTCCAATATTGCCCCCCAGCCCCCTTTTTTTTAATCCATAATTTAACAGGTTTTTCTTGAGGCTTTGCCTTCAAAACCATGTTCAATCTTCTTTTTAGTAGTTTCTTTTGTTAGTTCCTAATATGCTCTTAAACCTTAATCTATTCGGCTAATAATATAAGGCAAATTTTATGATTAGGTCAAACCCATTAATTAAAATGACTATTTTAATGTTTTCATTTTAGTAATGAGGTAGTTAAAATTGTTGTTGTATGTCGCCTGCATCAATCGAAAGTAATTTTTTTCTTCTTATTTTTTCATAAAATTATTTTAAACGTCAGAATTTGTGAATTAAAATTCAAATAGTTTTTTTATTTGATTTATAATATTGATTGTCAGATCAATTCGAATCTAAGGTTTGTTATTACACTTATCAATGGGTACTGATTCATTGCGTCAATCATCAAATTATCGTTTAGAGTTTGCTAGTCGAATTTTTTATAAATTTTTTTTTACGACCTAGTGATTTAAATAAAAATTTTCAAACAGTTTAGTGATTTAAATAAAAATTTTTAAATAGTTCAATAATTCTCTTGAAGTTAAATAATTAAAATATAAATTTACTGTAATAATAATAATAATATCATTGGTTGTTATTTCTCAATCTTATTTATGATAAACCTAGTAATAATAGACACGAATGACACTGAGTATACAAATATTTCATTAGATTCACGCAACTAATATATTGTTATAGATGAATGTATCTGATTGAGAGGCAATTTTATTATAGTAACTAATTAATACTATTAAAAGAATTAAATCAAATCAAATTAGAAAATATTTAACATTTATGGTTTAGAAAATAATATTTATTGTTTATTAGGGTTAATATTTTTGCATTTTTAATAGTTTTGTAATAAAATATTTTATTTAGAATTGAACTACAATTGAAAAAAATTTAAAATATTTTTATACATTAAATATTAACTTTATTACAATTTGAATTAATTTAATTATTTCTAATAGTATACTAAATTAATCCATTTAATAATAGAATGACTAATTTGATCTAATTCTTATAAATTAAGAACCTTCCAAATACTTTAACCTATTTTTATATCATTGTGAGAAGACTGAAAAAATCCTCCATTTGAAATATTCCTTTAAGGTAAAAAAAAAAAAAATCATCCAATTGAGCCTTTAATGCTGAAGCACTAATCAATTAAACCTCTCCATAACATTGACCAAGAATGACGGTTACCTTTTATTGAATTAGCTAACAGAAAAAAGTAAATAATAACACATGAAGTATAAGATATTAACATGATAATTTTAAAAATATTTTTAAAATAAAATAAATAAAATAATTTAGAAATAAATAAAACATGAAATTAATGAATGAACTTGAACAAAATGAACTAGCAAGTATATTTGAATTCGAACAATTATTTGTTTAAATTTATTTAAATTATGTTTTGAAATAATTATTAGAAAAATATAAAAATTATAAAAAATTATTCAATAGTTTTCTATAAATTTTAAATATATTTTAAATATTTTTGTAATATTAATAGATTTAGGTATTCTCTATAAATATTAATATAATGGTTTTGGTACAATTCTTAAGAAAACCCTTAAAACCCTTTCTACCTAAATCTAAAATTGCTTTGTTAAGGGAGGTGAGTGATTTAAAGCTTTGCAATCTTTTATTTTTCAAAATTTAGAACTTTTATTAATTTTCAATAAGTTTTTGTAATTATTAATAATTTTAAAATTTTTATGAGTTATTATATTTTTAATAATTATTATTTAAAATAAATAAAATCTGAAAATATTAAATACACCAAGACAACCAACTTGGATAAATGATTGTCTTGAGGATTTGAGGATAGATGGAAGTCGTAATTTGAAAATAAAATTGAAACTTAAATTTGATTTGTTTTAAAATTAAATTTTTGAAAAACAAAATAGTTTGAAAAACTTAAATTCTGAAAGAGAAACAAAATTTTGATATTTGAATTGAGTGTTTGAAGTTGTATATTTTATTACAAAATGGGGAGCCTTTTAGAAAGAGCTCGTGCCTCTTTACAACAATTTTTTCTAGGGAATTAAATCCTTTACATTATTACAAAAATTGCATAATAGCTACTTTTCATATTATTATTATAATTTGGAAAAAAATATATTCTTTGATTACAATATTTTTAGAGGGAATCTCACGGTTCATTTTTATGTTTGCTTGGCAAGAAACTTCACTGTTTATTTTTGGTTGCTTTTGGCAAGGAATCACTTCTATTCATTTATGTCTTTGCTCTGTAGGGAATTTCATTGTTCATTCTTGATTGCTTTTGGTAAGGAATTACTCCTGTTCATTTCTGTCTTTGCTTTGCAGGGAATCTCCCATGTTCTTTTTTTTTTTTTTTCCTTCATTCATCTCTTGTCTTTGCAAACTTATCATCAATTTTTCTTAGTTCTGGTGATAGTTACTGAGGTGGTATCCTCTGCAAAGTCCACTATTTTGATTGAAGACATTGAGGATTTCTCGTCTTTTGATCCAAAATCCATTGAGCTGAGCATTTCAACCATGAGCTTTTTAAATTCCTCCTTGGTCTTGACTTGAGCTAACATTGCACTAACAGTCAATTTTGCTTGAAGGAATTTTGTTGTAGTTTGACCCGGGACCATGGACTTAATCTTGATTTTTGTTGTAGAAATTATCCAATTACTTGGAATCATATTTTTCAACATCAAATTTATCCCACCATTTCATTCTGAAATTTTGAACTGATAGTGAAATTTCAACACATGGATCATGTTCATAAGAATAATTCCAGGAAATAATTCAGGAAATGCACAATTTTGAGGAAAAATGAATTGTTCGGTAGATGTGCTTTTGGTTTGGTTCACGTTGGAATTTGTCAAAGAATTTGGGCCATAACTTTTGAATTTATTTTGGTAGGATTTCGAAAGATGATGGTCCATATCAGTTCCACCGTTCTTGGAACCAATTTAGGAATTTGAATTGGGTACCATATTTGAAATATATGAGCCAAGAATGTCTTATATGTTAATTGTTTATTAGGAAAGCATTGTACCAAACCATTTGATACTTCCAATATGTGAAATATGGGTGGTGATTTATTTTGGAATTGAATTTGGCTGGAAATTTCTTTGGAGAATTTGGGTTTTCACCCCAATCTCTTGGTTGAAGAATTTTAACTATTTGAGATGTTGAATGGGTGATAAAATTTGGATCTTTGGGTCTGTGTAGTGTTTGAACAATACTAATCCAGTTTGAACTAGTATGTTTTCATAATACTACAGAGGTTTTTAAGAATCTGATAGCTTAAAATGCCATCAATTAAAAACTTCTTTTACAAGTATATGTGGAGGTTTTTCTGAAAATTCTTCTCCATAATAAGAATTTTTTCAAAACACTTGTTTGGAAAATATTGTGAGGATTTTTCGGTAGCAATATGTGAAGACACTACTACTTCTTTTGGGAAGACATCCCGGAGAGATGTTTCTTTTAAAATATTTTTGAGAGATTTTTGTTTGTGGAAAACAATCTCTTTATTTTATTTATTTTTTAAATCTTTGTTGTTTTACCAGCAATTTGTTTGAAAGGAATTTCCTCTTTTAATTGAGAAAAGGCTAATGCCACTTCTAGGGGTTGAGAAAGGGACTCAATCTATTTTTTGATTTGTGAACCAATTTCATTTGGATCCTGTGCATCCTGAAGAGATGCATTTTTGGATGATTTTGATGAGGATGATGATATCTCATTTTCTTCTTTAAGGCAAATTTCATATAATGACTTAATTGGTTTTGAGGAAATTTTGGTTTTGTGGATGGTTCCCCTATTTTTCCTTTTCCTTTGCCTTTGAGTTTGGGTCGCATTTTTGAAAAAACTCTCTGGTGAGAAAATCAGACAAAGAATTAGTTTCTTCTTTGATGTATTAAATAGCAAAATCAAATATGCTCAAAATTGTCTGTCATATTGCAAAAATCTGTTTTGAGGTAATATTTTGAATATCTTCTTGTAAACCTTCTTTTGCTGATTGGCAATCAATTTGTAAAAGAAATTTTTGATTTAATAAATCACTTTAAATTTTGTAATGCATAAAACAATTGATAAATTTTTTTTAATAGTACTATAATTTTGCTGAGTTGGATTCCAGTGTCTGGAGATAAACTGGACTATTTGCTATTTTCCTCTCTTAACTTGTTTTAGGATCCCACCATACCCTATTTCAGAAGCATCTGTTTCTACTATCTTGGAGGCATTTGAATCATCTAAATGTAAACAAGGAAGTTTAATAATTTGTTTTTTTAATCTGAGTAATAATATTAGTGTGGTCATTATCATATAATGGCTTATATAATTTGCTAAGACTTGGATAAAAGTCGGTGACATAATTGAAACTTCCTAAGAATCTTTGCAATTGAACTTTATCAAGGATTTGGTTTAGGAATTTGCTGGCAAATTCTATGGACCTTTCTTTTGGGATAATGGTTCATTGGGTAATGCAATGACCTAGAAACCTTACTTTAATTTGGAACAAACTTATCTTGGATTTAGGAGCTACTAAACCATTATTTTTTATTACTTTTACAAAGATGGATAAATGTTTGAAGTGTTTTTCTAAATTTTCAATACATCATCAATGTATACTATTGTAAATTGGGAATATTGGTAAAAAAATATAATTCATTATTCTTTGAAATTCAGATGGAGAATTTTTTAATCCAAAATGCATCACTTTCCATTTATATTGTTTAAATGGTACAGAAAATGCGTTTTGTATCTTTCTTATTCTTTTATATGGATTTGCTAAAATCCTAATTTCATATCAAATTTTGAGAAAATATTTGCATTGCAAAGTTTTTGTAACAAATATTTTTTGCTTGGGATTGGGTACATAATCCATTTAAAACTTGATTAAGAGGTTTGTAATTAATTACTAATCTTGGCATTCTTCTTTTGAGTTCTACATTTTTCATTACATAAAATGCTGAACAACTTCAAGGAGAACTATTTTTTATTAATTTTATTAAGAAGATATTGTATTTCTTTTTTTTACAAAATTCTTCCATTTCTTTGTTCATTTGTATTGGCCTTACTTTTGTTGGTATTGGTCTTTCATCAAAATTATTTTCATATAATAATGTTCATGTTTTTTCTTATTCCAAAAAAATTAGGAATGTCGAACAAATTGTTGGTTCTATTTCTTCTTTGGTTTGATTTATCTTTTTTGAACTTCTATTTTTTTCTAATTGTTTAGTCAATTTTTAAAATATATTTCTTTTTTAAAAAGAGATTTGTTTTGTTTATAATTAATTAAATTATTAATTTGCCCATTAAGAATGAATAAAGATTTTAATAAGTTAAGATTTCTTATTTTAGGTTTTTTTACAAAAGTAAATTCTACTTTAGTGTTTAAAATTTTGGTAGAGATTGAATTATTTGTTACTTTATATGACTTGAGTAAAGATATGAATGGGGTTCTTAATATGACATCTTGTGTAATATCTTTTACCATTAGAAAACATGCTTGATATTTTATATTTTTGTTGCAGATTTTTGCATTAGGGATTTTGTAAGTAATTTTGAGTTTTTACCGTTTGCAGTTTTAAGATATTTTGATGTTTTGTCATAATATTTTGTTGGAATTATTTCTTTTCTAATACAATTTTGATCTGCTCCTGTATAAAAAAGGGTTATTGTTTATAATTAAAATTTATTATTTATAATAATATTTATTTTTATTAAATATCTTTTGATGGATACTTCAGTGAGAACCATCATATATTCCTGTGTATTTTCTTCAAGCTCGGGTTCAATTTTGAAGAACTATTTTATGGGATTTCATGTTTGAAATTTGCGTTTGCTTTTTCATTTCTTGTTATTCAATTTTAAGTTGAGAAAGCTCCAATTTAATTTTTTTATTTCTAGTTCTAATTCGAATTTGTAATTTGTCCTGGTTTTGTTTTTCATATTTATTAAATATTATAACTTGTATATTGTACATTTGTGATTGGCTAGAGATGATTTCTTTTTCTTTTTTAGTTTATCTTTTAATAAGGATTTTAATTTCAAAAGATATTCTCTTTTAAGTTCTAGGTCTTGAATTTTATCAATAACTTCAATCATGAACTCTTGGTCTTTGGTTAACATATTAATTGAAGGTTCATTTTCATCAAAGGAATGGGATGTTTATGTAATTAGTCTATTTGTAATTTAATTGATTTAGCGGATGTATCATTTTCGAAGAAGTTGTTTATAAAAGAATTTCATCAACTTTTTATTCTATTTCTTCATCTAGATTTAAATTATTGATCTTTCTTTTAATCTTGCAATATTTTGAGATTTGTCCTAGTTTGCCACAATTGTAACATTTTATTGTTTTATCTATTTATTTTCTAATTTTATTGTTTCTTTTATTTTCTATATTTTCTATACTTGGGCTTTTTATAATGTTCTGAAAATTTTTTTTCCTATACTTTGGTTTTACAGGGCAACATGTTTTTGAAGAAGAAGGCTCATATCTAATGTCAAATTGGTGATAGAATAATCCTAATTCCTTCCTACATTGATATATTTCCTTTTTAAGTTAATTTTTAATTTTAAATCTTGACAAATTTTAATCCTTTCTTTTGGGTGAAACTAATTAGTTCACCATATGTAAGTTTTTCATATGGAATAATACATCTATAATTTTCTCTAACTTGATTTCTAACCTTTTCTCCTAATAAAGTAGGAAATCTTGCTAAAAATTTTTCTTTCCAAAATGGTTATTGGTTATCAGATCTTTGCATAACTCTAGTCATAAAGACATCTTTATGAGGTCATGGGTCGTCCCAACACTATTACGAATGTTTCTAATGTTGATATAATTGAGCCTTTAACTGAGCTGCATTTTGAATATCATGAAGAAGATGAGTTACAAACTATGCTTTGCAGAAGTTTAAATTATGATACTATGAAAAAAATAAGAGGAATGGATGATGGTCAAAGAGTTAATGTGAGAAACAGTTGCTCATATGGAGGCACCGAAATTTCAGAGAATTCCAGGTAAAACCTTTGATTTATCTCCTTCGAAAACTAAACTTTTGTCTTCTATTTTGTAGGCACTAGGGCTGGAACTCAAATTGTTATCGAACATTTAAGAATTCTGATAGAGGAAAAGGCAAACCCGAACGGAGAAGCTCAAAAACGTCTCAATCCACCTATTATGGGGGAATCCCAAAAGTATTTCAAGGTCAATGGGAAAAGGTTGAAACTTTTTTACGAGAACTTCCAATTGCACATGGTCGAAGAATTAATTCTCAAGGAACCAAACGAATAACACTTAGGTCATCGAGCTAATGACATTAAACAAAAACGTTTTTTGGAAGGCAACCCATATTTATTTATTTTAATTTATTTAATTTTGAATTAATTTTAATTTATGTTGAAAATAAAAATAATAAGATTATTATTCAATTTATTTAAATGTGCTGTTTTCCAAGAACGATGGTAGATGCTATCCCTTTTCATCCACAAATAAATCAGAATTGGATTTCTTTTGTAGCATGGGCACGCCTTGTGAAATTTCAGTGCTGCCATTTGTTGAAACATACACCCAAGACCGAACCAGCCAAAACTAACTCAAACTGCCCAAACCACCCACTGCCAAATTAAACATACATGGGGAGTACACTTGACCCTTCTCTTTCATATTTATTCTTTTATTATTACACATTGAGGGCAATGTGGGCTAACTAAGAAGGTATTGGATTAGTAAGTATGCATGATTGTTTCTCTTTCGCATGTGTTAATTCTTATGTTGGGATTATTCGTTAATTTGTTTGACATTGAACCTCTAATTCCAATGCTTAGTCAATCTATATAGTTGGGTGGTTCTTGAATTAAAGTATTCATTATCTAGTTTAATCGGCGTGTGTTATAGAGTTGAAATATTGTAATTAGATTGTTTCATGAAAATTAACTCTTTATAAATTTGTTTGGTAAGTATATAATTATTAGTTATTTGACTTTAAATGATTTGCTAATGGAAAAAAAAAAAGAAACTACTCGCTGATGGCTTAAGTTATAAGTGAAGATTTCAGGAATGTGACCGACTTTAGTAACTAAGATGAGTGCTTGGGTTGTCACCTCATTTCGCGTAGAAAGGTTTGAGTGACGAAACGAAACTTGCAAACACTCCACTAACTGAGCTACCGTGAGTAGGGAAAAATAATCTGTTTGGAGACGTGTCAAATTGAGTAACCGGGGGAAGGTGCTTGGGTTGTCATCTCATTTTGGGTAAAAAAAATTGATTATGTTCCAAATTTACTGCATAATTAATTGAGAATAAATACCTTGTAAATTTTGGTTTAATTTCAATTTAGAAAAATGATTGAATTTGCATGTTTAAATTTTATGGTCACTGGTTGATTAAACTGAGTATTTGAATACTTATTCATTTTTTGCCTAAATTGTTTGCATTGATCATGGTTGCGGAAGAGAGACTTGATCTTTGATAAATTATTGGATAGTTTCTAATGTAGGAATATACAATATGCTTGAGGACAAGCATAGACTAAGTAGGGAGATTTAATTGCTTGTTTGTTTTGCATGTTTTACGTGTTAAAATTAATTAATTCTTGAATCAATTCCTATTAAATTGGTGAATTTATGGTTAAATTATGTTAGGAACGCAATTGGGATGCTTTAAGTAGAAAAAAAAAAGCAGAAAAGGACTAAATTGGAGCACAAGCAATAAAAGGGGTCGAGTCAAAACTTTTGAAACATTTAGGGCTGATTAGATTTTATTTGACTTTGTAAAAGCCATATTTAGAAAAAAATCTGATATGAATTTGATTTCATGTAATTGGTTGTTAGGTGAGATAGGTTAATTTTAGTATATGATATGTATATAAATTGGATGAGTGGTAGCCTTTGAAAAACGTATCGGGATACAGTGGAAATTGAATGCAATTTCTTTCTTTCTTTCTTTTCTTTCTCATGTTAAAGCTAGTGCAGACATTTTGCTTGTAACACCCCAAACCCGGCCTAGACGTTATGGTCGAATCCAGAAGCGTCACATGAAATGAGTTGAAAAACTGTTGTCATTAAATTGAAAACCCTTTCCAGTTCGACTAACCTTTATTTCTATTATTAATTTCAAAAATTTCTTTCATTTAATTATCTAGCGATAAAACATATTTTGTAGCGGAAGTATTTAAAAATTGTTGTGTTTAGGAAACCATTCAAGGTTTAAGAAAATCCGTGCTTTTGATAAAATCCGAGTTAAAACACGTTTTACAGTTATTAAATCATAAAATTGCAGTCTAACCCAATTTAAAGTAAAACAGTCCATAAAGTCCAAATTACATAAAACAAACCCAGAATAAACCAGAACATATAAATTAGTTAAAACTTAAACCATCCCAAACATGTGGTCATCAAGGGACTCCGCAGCTCCGATTTGCTTAAAACTGTGGGTTACCTGTACAGACAAACAGAAAAAGGGTGCATTTAGATAAACTCAGTATGTAACCCGGTAGAGTTAAGTATATATACATACAAGATATTACACATTAGATAGATTTACGTTTGGGCCTGAGACCATTTCAGATACATATACAGTTATAGACATGCAAATCAGATAACAGAATCCTACCCCCATCCTTTACACACTATCTCCGTTCATCCCTACACACCATGTGGGGTTTAAAACACCCACCCAGCCCTACACACCATGCTGTACCGATGCGACGATATCAGATATAATGCAGCTGCGCTGCCAGATATTAGGCATAATTTGCCTTTCAAAACACTTCCTCCAATATGTATATCATCCAACCCCAACATAGTAACAGAACATGCATACAAAATTATCAAATAAATCATGCTTAACATGCTTATAATGGTACATCAGTCTAACAGAACATATAGTTTTAGGGTTTAGTAAGCCTTTACCAACCCTACGATAGGTCAATAGTCAATTAGGACGACCCGTTCGACCCTACGAAAAATTTCAGATAATGGGCCCACATGCCCATGTAGCCTGCCTGTGTGGGCCCACACATTCGTGTGGCACACACTCCCAGATTGGCCTTGCCCGTGTGGATCACACGGCCTGGCCTAGATATCACACGCCTTTGTGACGTGCCCCTGTGGGCCCACACGCTCAATTTGGCATAACTCGTGTGGCCCACATGGCCACACCTTGGCCATCATACGGTCTTATTTTGCGCACGGCCTGGCCTTCGTCGATCACACAGTCGTGTCGTCGCACACGGCCTACCACATGGCTGTGTCGTCGCACATGGCCTACCACACGGCCGTGTCGTCGTACAGAGCCTACCCGACTGTATGGCGTCGGCAGTAAGGTTTTCAGCTTTTGTTGAAAACTTGTTTTTGACGTTTCGGGTACACACCTGGTACGATTTCGATGCTACTACAACTACGAAAACTTTAGAACCTAAAAATCAGCAAATCAACTTCAAGAAATCAATCCTAATTCATGATTAAACCGAATCCACAAAATTGACAACAGTTCAAATCATCCATTTGTCACTTACCCCAACACTCCGACAATTTGATTACGGTTCTGAACGAAGAGAGCCCCTTTCCTCTTGATTTACTGCTGCCAAAAACAAACAATGTGGTTCCAAACGGAAGATTTTTAAACGTAAAAAGAAACGGGTTTAAAGAACCTCAATTTGAATAAAACACTATAAGCTCACATACATTCACCGAGCGAAAGATCCCTAAATATCAATAATAACAATAGAACTTTTGAGTGAAGAGCAAAAATTGAAGAAACCAAAAAGCTGAAATTTTGCTAGGAGGGGAAAGAAAACGTTAAAAGAAAAAGATGAGAAGATTTTTAGGGGAAAGAAAATAAAATAATATGGATTTGATAGCATATCCCTAGATTTTCTCCTCACTAACTCAACTTCCTCAGACTGCCCACTCGATCGAAACTTTATCAGATTGCAGAGCAAAAATACTACACCTTGCTCATTGAGGGATTCAAACATAGGACCTCCAGCACACCACACGCTTACCATTTGAACCAGTAGGCTCATTCTGATATGGTTTATAAATAATTTGATATAAGCCCTCTGAGCAAGTATAAGGCTTAAGTAAAAAAAATACCAAAATTTTCTAAAGCCAATGCTTGGACTTGGGACCTCAAACACACACCCAGAACACTTAACCACTAAAATAGACATATATACAGAAATAGAATTATAAAATTTGGGGCGTTACATTGCCATTTTTTTTCCATTTTTTTACTTTGGTTTAATTGCTTCTCAAGTCATTTATCCTTTCCACCATTCAACCTTACCACTCAATCCCTTCCAAAAACCAACTAAGCATGACTAGTTTCATGATTAGCTAAACTCCTACTTAGCTTTAGGCTGATAATCTTTCGGTTAAGAATTGTGAGAAAATGAATCCGCACTAAAAATATTTTATAACGGTACTCACTATCTCTCTAGAATATGGGATAGTACGATTTCATCCCTTAAAGTTAATTCAATTTCAACACAAAATATTTTATAATGGTACTCACTATCTCTCTGGAATATGGGATAGTACGATTTCGTCCCTTAAAGTTAATTCAATTTCAACACAAAGTACATGTTAGATTGGAGTTGTTTTGGCATATAGTTGTGAAGTCGAGTCGGTCGTGCTGTATTTGGATTTCTATGAACAAATTGGGGTATTCTAGCGGGGTCATAGTAGTGCGATTTTTGTTAAGGGAGATAGTGATTGGATTTAAACAACCCACACGGTTGAGGCCATTGATCCCAGTTGGGTTCTTCAGAATGTAAGGCTGCCAGGGTCTTGAATTGTGGACGTGTGTATCGCGGTTAAATAATCGATAAGGGTTGGTTTGTAGGTCATATCGAAATCAACTACGAGAGAGAGATTTAGTGGTTAGGATATTCTTGGTCGCTATAACCAATTTATGGTTTGGAAGAGAAAACCCATTTTCAAGAATCGATTCGGAACTGGAATTCACCGAGTCTAAGGCTAAAGCTTTATATTACTGCTTACTAAATTCAATTTCATTTTCTTATTTTATTTTATTTTTTATTTATATAATTGTTTATTGTTTCAATTTCACTTTATTTACTTTCTAAACATTTTTAACTCCCCTTATTTATTTATTCTCTAGCAAGTTCGTCACGAGTTGTGGGCATGACTATTGTTGCGACAATAATTATGGTCACAAGAAAAGGTGAAATTAGATAACCAATGATAAGTGTCAAAAGTAATATATTTTGATCCCGTTCTTAATGCATTTTTGGGTGATTAATCAATGCAAAATGGTAAATTTTATGCTCCTAATATTTTAATTTCATGTTTCTATACTTAGGAGAGCATTTGGGAACTAAATAAATGAAAACGAAGCGAAAATCAGAGAATTGGAACAGATTTCAGGAGCTACATGGGTTGGACACACGACCGTGTGAGCCACACGGGTTGCCACATGGCCATGTGCCAGACCATGTGGATTTCGCGATTTGCCATGTGCCAAACCATGTGGATTTCGTGATTCGCACTCTGGACATGCGGAAAAATGTAATTTTTAGGTTTTCGGGCATTTTAAGACCTATAAATACCAATTACAAGAAGAGGAAAGGGAGCCGTTAGAAAATATTGAAGAAAACAACTTGGAAAACGCCATTGAAGTCAACTCTGAAGCAGATTTCTATGAAGATTGAATATCTGCTTTTAATTTCTTTGAAGTTTTTATGAGTTTTTTTATTTTTCATGGTTATACTAACTTTGAGATGTTTTTATTTGCAGTTATGAACTAATTTTCTAAATACCTAGAGTAGATGAACCCTATAATGAACTCTGTATTTTTATTTTTGTTTTACACAATAAATACTTGAATCTTGTTCTCAATTATGTGTACATAATACTTAATTTAATATTTCTTTATTATTAATTCACGTTTGATGTGCTTAATTTAGAGAAGGAATAAACCCTATTTAAGAGTAGATTTAGCATAATTGAGTGGAGTTGCATGCAATCCTAGAAATAGGACGACATAAATTTACTGGATTAGAGTCAAATCTAATAGGGGAATCCATAGATTGAGTTAATGCGATAATAAGGGTTTTAATTAGAAAGAAATTTTAATTAATCAACCTAGAGTTAGTTGCTCTTAGTCTTGAAGAGAGATATTGGCATAATTTAGGGATTTCTACGGATCAATGTATTAAGTGTATAAATTGTTTAATTCAGATTGATAATGACAGATGCAGTCTAGGTGGATTTTTTTCTAAGTATTGTTTCACTTCTTGTTTATTATTTGATTATTTTCATGATTTATTCTTTGTCGAGTTCTTAGTTAATTAATTTAGTTAATTTTAGTTTAATTCAATCATTTCAATTTATTAGTTAAAAGTAGAAAGACGGTAATTACTTATACTTTTAGTCCTCGTGGGAACAATATCTTTGTTTACCGTAGCTATACTATTTATCGATAGATGCACTTGCTTTTGTTGTATTTTTAGTTAGTTTCGTGGACATCAACCAATTACTATGGATTTGACCCTACTACTCTATACTACTATTTAGTGTTATTTTATCGTATGAAATTATATTTAGTGATTTTGACGTCCATCAATTTGTCAACTCTTTAACCTTACTTGTGGAATCTAAAAACTCATGATATTGTAACAAATAATTCTCAAACATTCAATTGAAATTTTATTAAATATTAGAAAATTTATTTAGTATATTATCACTGAAACTTTTAAATTCTACAAATAGTATCAGAAGTTAACAAGTATTTTAAAAAATATAATAAAATATTAAAAGTATATACTATAAATAATACATCTCAATTTTTAAAACTACTTAAAATAAAAATAAAATAGAAATACATTTTCAATATATCAAGCATAAATATAATATATTTTTTTACCCAGATGTGTCTTGAATATTCTCATTACTTGTGGCAACTGATATTGCAATTACAATTTTGTAGAAAACATAAAAACGCACTATATATGTAAGGCTGTTTTGTTGAATGTTTTCTATTTTGGAGATGAGGGTCGTGGTGGGAGGGCGGCAGGTACTGGATCGGCAGGTGACGGTGGGATTTCCTTGGCGGCGGCAGGTGACGGTGGAATTTCCTTGGCGGCGGCAGGCTCAAGTACTTCAGGCTTATCCACATTAAAGGACGCGGATTTTGTTGGCACAGAGGTGGCGCTTCGCCCGTAAAGCCTTCTAGAAAGCTTGGAAATGACTAAGGTCGCCATTGTCACCGATGGTACGAAAACTACATCCGGAATCGACTTTATCACGCTCAAATGCGGCAAAAATTCTCCCGCTTTCTTCGCCGCCATGGCTGCCGGCGGCGTCACTATTCCCGTTATTATGGTTGTGTTATCGAGCTGGCTAAGCTTTATTTCCTTGATAAATTTCATAAATATCTTCTTCTTTTTCTCAGGGTCTTTTTCGTTTTCCCATTCTTTAAAACATTTCTGAAATTGTTGATGTGATTTTGATGAGAGGGAAGTTCTATCTAATGTTTCAAATTTAATATATATAGAATAGACTGACCTCGACTTCACGGCGAGATGGGGCATCATAATGTTTACCAGGTAATGCTGCGCTAATAACACTGTACAATCAACGCTACAATATAAAAATCATTACTATAAATTTTCAAACCATAATTGCCATATATACATTACTTACTTCAAGAGATCAAGAATGGCGGCATGGAAATCATCCAAGCTGTTGATTTCTGATTCGGTGAACTGTTCATGAAGAGATTTAAACACATTACTTAACACCTGTGTAGATGGCAGCCCTGTCATGAATTCAAAACTCAATCTTAGGGCTCCGGATATTATTTGAGATTGAATTAAGAAAATGGGTATTTTTAAAAAGAAAAAAAGCATACCTTTTCCCATGAAATGACCCATTGAATTTCCCATGTTAAACAGATCCTTGAAAGAAAGAAAGAAAGAAACTTGAGACTATATAAGAAGATCCAACAATGATATATTTATATGCAGAGAAAGAATGGAAAAAAAAAAAAAAAGAAAAAAGAATAGGGTTGTTAGTTCATTTGTGAAGTTAAAGCAAGGAATCCATCATCTTTTCAAGTTACATATTATATATCTTAACAACCTTATACCTGTCTTGTAAGTTGCTCCTACCAAAACCAATAGTAAATAAAAGATGTTTTTCTTTTATCAAACCATTAGCTTAGTGTTTTGTTTGTTATATTCCTCACATTGTTATGCTTTTTACATCATTACCTATAATTAATGATTTAGTGTCTAAAATGTAACAAATTGATAACATTGATGATCGTATGGTAACTATTGATGAGAGGTATCAACATGGGAGGAGGTAAGGCGGAGCAGGTGGTGGTGCAAAGGAAACCAATTCATTTAGAACTAAAGAAGGACAAGAGGAAGAGGAAGGTTGTTGTGAAGGTTGAGAAGGCTAAATGTAGAGAGTATATGCTCAAGGATGCCAATGAGAAGAAGACTCCTTTTATTTTGTCTTCGAGGATATTTATAGGAGATATCCATTTGTCTGGTAGTGGTGACATGCCAGACTATTACTAAGGAGTTGCCATTATGGAGTGCATGGGGATGTATGTGGTGAGATTTACTTTGTTATTCTCTTTGAAGCAGTAGAAAGTTGGTTATAATCAGGTGGAGCCTAATAGGTTTTTGAGGTAGGACGTGGGGGACATACGTGGTGAGACTCATTCTAACCATAGCAACAGGTGACTTGATGTAAGGAGTGTTCATATCAACAGCGGGTGGTCCTACAGGAGTTAACTTGATCAAGAGATTGAGCGGCTGATGACAATCCGAAGGATGAGAGGTGGAGAACCTTTTGTGGTATTTTTCTGATGTTCTCTCAAAATGTCACATGTCTAGTCCAAATGAAGGTATAACATTAACCTTTTAAAATTCGGTGATCCAAATGTAATTTAATAAATCGATAATGGAATATGTGAAGAGTATGATCATCCATTAATTGTAGCTCCCATAGCCTCTCTCAAAATGAATTGTAACTTAATTTGCCAATCATGGAATCTCATCTTGGCCACTGCCTGCGCCCAAGAAAAGGTGATGGACGCTGCATCCGAGCTAACCACAATCCAATTATCACTTCCACCATAATTCGCCTTAAAACCCTAAAGCCATATGCAATTTTGAGACCTTCCAATACTGCCCAAGCTTCGCCTGGATGACTAGAGAGTACCCAACCTACCAGTCACCTCCCCAAGGAGCCACGGGTAACACCACCAACACTCCTAATGCCCCGAGTAAACAATCCCTATCCCTTGGCTTTTCCCATTGAATATGAGCAACCCTCCTCTACCAATTTATTGGAACATCCTTATTGCACCCTCCATATATTGCATCTCATGCCCACGCTAATATTATCTAATTTAAAATTTGTAGGATAAATATAAATAAGTTAGGTTTTAAAATTTAAAACACATGTAAAAACTAAAAAAAAATAGTCAAATTTTTTGTACATATTTTAAATAAATAAGAGTCAAATTAAAAGAAAATACATTTCAAACTTTTAAAATATTTTGGTTTCAAATAAAATCAAAATAATAAATTTTGAGATTTTGAAATATAACAATTTTTTTGAGATTTTATAATATTGTATTTTGATAATTGATAATTGTTATAAAATAAGAAAAGAAGATAGGTAAAGAAGGGATATCTAAAATATAAGTTTATATTTATAGATATAAGAAGTATAAATAATATAAAATTTTATTTCTAAGCGACATTAGTGTTTTAAAGTAAATTAAACTTTTTATTCTAATAGACATTCATTTTATAATAATAAAATATTTATAACAATAATATATATTTTAATTAAGCATTTATTGTATTTGCAATTTGCTATCAAGATCATATAATATAAGTAGAAATCTAATATTTTATGACAATAAAAAATGATAATTACAATTTCTATAAATTAAAATAAATTAAAATTTATGTTATTATTATTATTATTATTATTATATTTAATTTAAGTTTATATCACTTTAGAATACTTGTTCGAGTCATTTTCAATTTGAGTCTATTTCAAATTTAGGTTAATTTTTTATTTAACTTATTTTTTATGATTAAATCAAATTAAATTGAATTGAAATATGAGTTAATGGGAAAGGAGGAGCGTTGAAGGTTTCCCAATTTTGAAGGACAACAACAATCAGGTGGTCCTCACTATTTAACACTTGACGTCTCCATGACTACTCCATTGCTTCCATTACTTTCTTCTTTGTAAAGCCTTTCCCTCTGCTATTTATAGTACCTGCCTGCCTTCTTTCACTTTCGTTTCTTTAGTGCTTTTTATTTCAATCTTTATTTGTTTCTACATAGCTTTAGAGAAGGGTTGTGAGGGAGGATTTAGAGAATGGGCTCATCTAAGTTTAGGGTTTTTTATCAACCACTTAAACAATCATATAATTCTATTCCAAAGATATATCAATATTTTAAGAAAAATAATTAAATAAAATAGTTTTATATTTCGATGGGTTTGTTTCGATTCAAATTAAAAATTTAATATTAAAATTAATATTTAATTTTTACTTAAGGGTAAATTATACTAACAGTCACTCAACTTTGGGGTAGCTGACAAAACAGTCACCTAGGTTTTATTTTAGTCTCTCAACTCTAGAAAAATAACAAAATAGTACTTTTAACTATTTTTTGTTACAGACGTAACGACAAAGTGACATGATAGATGACGGATTGCTTGGTGTCATTAACCGTCCAGCTGGTCGGTTAGCACCCATTGAAACAACCCCTTTAGCACCAATTTAGGGTTTATGCAATAGAAGAAGAAGAGAAAAAGAAGGATAATAAGAAGAAGAAGGAGAAGAGAAAAATGAAGATGTCGACTGTGATTCCGTTGTGCTATTGTGGAAACCCAGCCAAATTAAACATGTCTTGGTCCAATGACAACCCAGGTAGGAGGTTTTTTGGATGTAAGAAGTTTGGGAGTGGGTTTGAAAACCATGTCATTTTTTCACATGGTTTGATTCACCATTGACGCCTCGTTCACAAATTGTGTTGTTAGGTCTTCTGAAAAAAGTGAAATTGGAGGATGCAAGGAGGAGGGAGAGAAAAACATGGGTTTTGATGCTTGTATTTGTAATATTTTTGCTATTTTTAAGCCCTAAACCAGCTTATGTTGTTGTTGTTAGCATCGAAAACCAACTTATGTGGCTGTTGGTATACTATTTTGTTATTCATTCATGGTGAGTTGGGTCTTAAATGTAATGGCCTATAAAGGGTAGAAGTTTACTAATTGTAATGGAGAATATTTGGTTATTGTAATGGTATGGTATTCTTATACATTTGTATTTCATTTCATTTGAATTTCTGAATGTTTCATCTTCTTTTAAGATTTGAAAAGTATTTGGTTATTGTTTTTTTATTTTCTTACATTGCATGAATCAATGCTCATATGTTAGAAGAGATAAAACAGATTAAAAACAAAATCATAAACATATTGGAAGGGCAAACAATTGCCAAATTTCATGAATTAATGCTCATATATTAAGACCAAACTGTTTACAAAAGGAAGGCCAAACTATTGTCAAATTTTCCTACAATTCAATACAATTGAACAAATTTGAATTATATGCAAATTTAAAAAAAATAATCTACCTAAGTTAATAAATCAGTAGCAGGTATAGGCAAATTTACACAAGTTCAAAAAGTTAACAAAATAAAGTCTTGTTTACAATGTCATCATTGGTCTATCACAAATGACTTTTGAGTAGAAGACATCCATCTAATAATGGTTGGTTTCCTCTTGAATGGAAGCTTTTTTCTTGGGCACCATTGTTGGTGAGTTGGGGCTAATTATTGAGGAGTTATGGCAGTTTGTAACTGAGTTAAGGTAGCCTCCTTCTGAGTTGGGGTAGTCTTTTGCTGATTTAGGGTAGATTGTTGCTGAGTTGGGGCAACCACTTGGTTGTGAACACCAACTTTGTGTCTTCTGACCTATAGGAACAAGTGAAATCCATGAAACAAATTCATAACTTAAGTAATATAATGAAGCAAAGGCAAATGACTTACTGGAATGTTTTTGCCAACTTCCCCTTTGAAACTCCTCTTATTGTGGCCTGTTTTGTTGCATTTACTGCACCTCATTTCCACCCTTCTCTTGCTCAACCTTTCTGTTGTTTGTGGTTTATCAAGTTCTTTCCTTCTCACCTTAGTAGGTCTGCCAAGTGGCTTTCTTAGTGTAGGAGGCAGTATTGGCAGCATGTTTGGCGTAGACGGCCATTGCTAAGGACCCCTTACTGGCCTTATGAAGTTGGAGTAAATGGCAAGCTAGGCTTGCTTGGTGTACCAGGTTTGTACATAGGTTTCTGGGAACTCAGCAGCCACTACATGTATGCAAGCGATGCTAGTGAGATCTCAATTCCTGCAAGAGCATGAATTCTCAACTAGGTCCACCACATGCTGACTGCCTGGACCACATTCAACCTGATATTGTCCCCACCAGCATGTGATGGAACACACCTAAAAAGTAGAAACTAAAGCTATATTAAAAATAGTGTGATCAGCCCCACCAACAATCATACACAAGGCATAAATATATTTAAAAAATGGCAAAATAAATAAATACATGTATTGGTCCAACAACATGTGATCAGCCCTACTAGTAATTATACACAAGGCAGAATAAATGCATCAATATATTAAAAAGGGTAAATTTACCTCAGTGAATCTTTGATATTGACATCTAGCTTTTTCCTGATCTTTGGACACAAGATTCCTTTAATTTTTCAGCTTCTTCTTTCTTCTTGACAATCAGCAACATATTCTTGGTCTTAACTGTTTCCATCATTGTCAGAATAGGTTTCCTTCTTGCTTCCAATGTCACCTACCAGTAAGCAACATAAATGATTAGTGAACTGCATGTACTTAATGATTAGTAAGTAACATAAAAAAATAGGGGTGTACCTTGTTAAAGCATTCAGAAAGATTATTCACCAACATGTCAGATTGACTCCTAATTGAGAAGTAGGACCTTAAGCAATGAGTAGGGTTCTTTTCCTTCAACCAATCATAAGCATGTTGATTGGTATTCTTCAGTTCAACCATGACATCCTCAAAATCCCTTTGAGTGCTTGCTCTAGCAGCTTTCTAAAAAAATCTTTCAATTCTTTTGTTCGGAAACCAACTTTCTTAAAATTGACATGTAGGTGTCTAACACAGTGTCTTGTATTTACATTAGGAAACAATATATATATTGCTTCTAAAAGTCCCTGCAAATAGAACAAATATAGTTTAATTTTTGACATACCATAAACCCTAAACAGAAGCAACATAAAACAAAGTAGACAAATGGAGTTTTGCCTTTTGTTAGTCAGACATAAAAGATATCTGATATGAGCTCACAATTTCCAAGTCTAGCTTGAGCAAATCTAAGAACCAAAGCCATGATGCTTGGTTTTCACTTGCAAAAGTAGCATATGTAATAGGATAGATGCCATTATTTACATCTATCCCAACAACTGCCAGTAGGTAGCCACCAAAGTAGCCCTTTAAGAAACATCTATCTAAACCTATTATCCTCTTACAACCAACCTTATAGCCATCTTTGCATGCCTACAGACAAACATACATCATTTGAAACAACTTGTTATCTAGATAACAAATTGTTGTTGTCCCCTCATTTTGGGTCTTAACCTCCAACAAATACTCATAAATCTTATCATATTGAGCCTTATGAGCTCCTTTAATTAATTCCAATGCCCTAAGTTTAGCCTTCCTACATTTGGTTAGTGAGACAAGGCAAGATAAATCTCTTTTAACATCTTGTTACAATGATGTTAAAGAATAATCAAGATCAATAATGAACTTTTCTTTATAATGTTGATCTATCCAAGCTGAGGTTACATTCTTATTTATATAGACTTTAGAGCAAGTATGGTTAGGTTTTGAACTCCTAATTTGCCAAGTTTGGCCAGTAGGGTAATTAGGGTTTAGTCTAGAGGCCCATATGAACCAATAACATTTTCCACTGTAGACTGCCTTTAACCTCTTTAAATCATTTTTGGAGAACTTATAAAATAACTATTCAACCTACCATACTGATTGGCAGCTTCTTTGAGACTGTCTTTGGACTTAAATAACATTCCAATATGAAGTTTAGGATTACTCATGTCATTGTCTAGGTTGAACTCAGGCCAATTTTGGCCATTTGAGTCGATTCATGTGCACTATCTAACCTCTCAGAATCATCACTATCACACAGTTCTCCTATTTCTATATCATCCATGTTTAAACCATCTAGATTAACCCTTATCCTATTAGACACATCACTATTAGATACATCATTTGTAACACCTCAACCTAGCCTAAATTTTATGAACGAATCTGACGATGTCACATGAAATGGAATTTGAAAGCAAAATTAACAAGTTAAAACCGTTTCTATTTATTATCTTCTATCAATCTCTCGTTGGTTTCAAAAATCATTTTCTCCTTAATTTGATTTGTTTAAAAACATATTCTATGGAGGAAGCTTTAAAACCATGATATTTTAGGAAACCGTTCGCGTTTAGAAAAAAGTTATTTTTGATTAAACCGAGTTTTCGTTGAGTTTTGCAGTTTAAAATCCATGGAACAGTTAAAATCCCAAAATAAAGACAAACAGTCAAAAAATCCAAATTACATAAAAAATACTCCAAAAATAATAGGGAAAACAAAACCTTAGATGGAATTAAAACAGTTTAACAGTTATGTGGTCATCGTGGAGTCTTCTGCCTCACCAATCCGTCTAAATCTAGGGATTACCTGTACAGATAAAACAGAAAGGGGTGAGTTTACATAAACTCAGTATGTAATCCCCACAGAAGACATGCATACAGTCAAACACAACAAGCAGTCAAATGCAGTCTGGGCCTAAACCCATTTCAGTTTCAGTAGCAATTCGGGCCTTAGCCCATTTTGTTTCAATATCAGATATGCATTAGGGCCTAAGCTCATCACAGAAACAGTATCAAATATACATTAATCAGTAAACAGAGTCCTACCCAACCAGCCTCTACACACCATCTCCGTCCATCCCTACACTCCATGTAGGGTTTAAAACACCCACCCATCCCTACACTCTAAGTAGTACAGAATGCGGCACATAATCAGTAAATTGCAGCTGAGAGGCCAAATAATAGGCTTAAGATCCTTTCAGCACACTTCCTTCAAATATCAACATCCCAACCCAATGCAATGCAACATACAATATATGACATGCTAATACATGAATTCAGTTATACATATAGTTCAGTATTCATTCATATAATTATCATACTTAGTACATACATCACACATACAGTTCACGTATTTAAGTGTCTAAGTAGTGCTTACCGATCCTACAGTAGGTTCACAGTCGACTTGGGCGACCCGTGCAACCTTAGAACACATTTTAGTTAAATGGGCTAACATGTCTATGTGGCCTGCCCGTGTGGGCCCATACGACCCAATTTGGCCCTGGCTATGTCGATCACACGGCCTAGATCAGAATCCTACACGCCCGTGTGGACTACCCATGTGGACCCACACACTCATGTGGCCCACACGACCCAAATCAGTCTAGCCCGTGTGTCGCATTACGATTTACTGGTCACACACTAGTGTCTTCTTGCCTACGACGACGGCCTCGTTGATTACACTCCCGTGTTATGGCATATGGCCTACCACACGGGCAACCACACGCTCGTGTGGCATCGATAATGGGGTTTTTGGCTTTCACAAAACCCATTTTCTGCGTTTTCAGGTACACACCTGATACGATTTGAAACAATTGCAATTCCAAGACCACCAGAGCGTAATATTGACCAACAACCCACCATATTAGTCGCTTAAATCGAAACTAAAATCGAAACCAAGTCCTTCCACATTCCAATAGACAATCGAATCCTTTACTTTAAAACGAGCACGATGATTTCGCGTAACTACTGTACCGATGAGAAGTCCCCAGCCCTTAGTTCTACTTCTAAGTACAAGATACACATCATTAACATAATCGAATATCCAACCATTACACAAAGCTTTCGAAGCACTTACCAAACACCACGCGAAACCACACGTTGCACAAACAAAGTTAGATTGAGAAAGAAATCGAAAGGAAAAAGAAGAGAAAAGGGAAAGCAGAATTTCGACAGTGAGGGATAAAATTGACGTTAGAAATTCTATAGAAGAGAGAGAAATCATTTTAAAAAATAAAAATAAAATAATAAAAACCAAAGATAATATTCCAAATCCCTCATATCTCTCCCATTAACCCCATTAACTCAACTACATCAAAATATCAGTTCAACCGAAACTCTCTCTGCGAACCGAGTAAAAATACACTCCCAAGCTCTCGCAGGGACTCGAACATAGAATTCCACACCACACGCAAACTCCTTTACCCCTCGAACCAGTAGGCTCATTCTGATATGGTTTTATAATAATTAAATATAAGCCCACTGAACAGAGATAGGGCTTATATCAGAAAAATACCAAAATTTGCCAAAGCTAAGGCTTGAACTTGAGACCTCCCATACACACCCAGAACACACAACCACTGAAGCAGATACACATTGTGTCATATTTTAACAGTATCAAAAATAGGAATTTTAGGGCGTTACATCATTAACAAACACATCACTATCAGACACATCAAAATCAGACATTTCTTCTTCACTCTTATTAAAATTTTCATCAATTAAACCTGCCAAACAAATTTACAGCCAATAAAGGCAGACAACAACCAAATGATTTAATACAACATAGGCAATGGCCAAACAATTTAATACAATATGACAGACAATAACCAATACAAAAATAATTTAACACAAACACAACCATTTTTTCATGCACATGGCAAGCAATAACCAAACACGTTAACCCTAAACCTACGCAATGGCAGACAATAACCAATACAATATAAAAGCTAAAGAACAAAATTAATCCAATTGATATTTGAAACTAGGAACAGATTTGTCTCTTAATAACCAAACAATAACCAAACTTGATATTGTTTGATACAAACAATAAACATAACATACACAACATCATGCACATGCACATGACATACACAACATTAGTTTGATACAAACAATAAACATGACATACACAACATCATGCACATGGCATACCATACATAGTATCTACCATTCACTTTAATAAACAGACCTAAACCCCATATGAATAACAAATGAAACCAAAATCAAAATAACCTTAAATCGAAAAAATAAAAAACAAAATATAGAAACTTACCCTTTACAATGGATGTAACAACATTGGTAGCTTCTTTTCTATTGACCATTGTCGTTGAGAATCAAAAACACTGATAGGTTTCTCGTTTTGTCTTTTTTTCTCCCCAAACGAAAAATATCAATCGATTTCTAACCCTAGACCCTGTTAATCAATTATCAAATTGATTTTCTAACCCTAAACCAACCTTTTTAATCGATTCCTGAATCATTTTCTAACCCAAATCCCTGTTAATTTTTTCCCAAATCGATTTTCTTTTCTCCTCCCCTTAATCACAATCAATTTATGTTTTTTTTGCCCTAAACCAACCCAACTCTTCAGATTTTTTCCCTAAACTTGTGTCAAACCTTGACCCTTCCACTGCTTCACCAACGTGGCAAGTTAACTGGCCATACCAGCTAGTTAACTTGCCACATCAACGGTCCCGTTAAAACAGTAACGAAAAATGTTAATAAGTGACTGATTTGTCACTTTTTGATAAAGTTAGTGATTGTTTTGTTATTTTTATAAAGTTGAGTGACTGAAATGAAACTTAAGTGACTGTTGGTGTACTTTACCCTTTATTTAATCATAAAATATCTATTAATAAAAATTTATGTTTTATTATTTTTAATAGTAAATGAGTTATTTGAACAAGTTTAGGCTCTCCAAATAAGATTAGACAAAGGGTTTAGACATTTCAAGTTATAATATGATCGGATCTGATTCATAAACATATTTAATTCTCAAAAAGAATTTGACATGTTAGGTGAGGAACATCTCGTTGAACGGCATGGAACATGTGTCAAGGTTCCTTTGGATCTTAGTTTGAAGGCTCGGTATGTTGGTTTTGGGTGAGATCCACTATGGGGCAAGGCTTGCTTAGGGATGGCAATTAAGATATTTGTAGATAGCCAATACATTTTCTGCATATTAGGATAATATTTGGATTCATATTTTAAATTTATTGTCCGTTGTGAATGGGAAGTAGATACAAATAGATACTTTTGATATTTTATTATAGGAAGCCACACAGCTTCTTCACATAGTGAATGTGGATTTTGATATCCAAATCCTCTAGTTATAAAATGCATTTTATTAGATTCAACTCCAACTTTTTCAAATTTGAATATCTAAAACAATGATTTAAAATTTTGAAAATGTTTTTTATTTAAATATGTTACGGATAATAGTACTTAATTTGGATTTGAATAGTACAATTAGGATAATTTACGGATAATTTTTTTTTTTTTTGGATTTTTAGGCAAAGTTGTGGACTCAAATTCGGATAATTAAAAAAAATGTTGATATCCAACCCAAAACTTGTCGATTGAGCCTATTGGTCTATTTGTGTGAAATAACGGGCGAAGTTTAGGCTAGAAAGTAGAGGTGTTCATGAGTTGGGTCGAGTTTGGGTTAGGCCTAGACATGGTATTAACATGCACTTTATGTTTGCCCAAGCCCAGTCCGACCGAAATATGGATCTAAAATTTTTCTCAAACCTGTAAATGACTAACCCAAGCATATTTTAGGTCTATCCATATTACTTTTTTTAAAAAAATGTTATTTTATTTTAATATTTAATAATTTATATTTTTAATTATTAAAATTTTATATATAGTCATATTATTATTTTTTGTAATGTTCACATTACATTATAGTAGTTGTTAACCACTAAGGTGAACAAGGAAAGAAGATAAATGTAGGATAAAAGAGAGGGATGAAAGTCAGGAAAAGATTTATGTTTTCTTAAGAGAGAGTTTGGAGATTTAGGATAAGAAAAAGTCCCACGTGAGCTATTTGTATGGCCATTTTATAGTGGGGGACAAATTTAGATACGTGTTCCAAGATTGTTGATGTGGAAGTCTGATTTAATACCTTTAATAGTGATAGTAATGATAACGTGATGTCTTAGGATAAGACATGTTAGAGCGACTAGCAATCAATTACTCTAAGTCTCCACATGGCCCTCACATAGTCTTAGCAGAGCTATCCCTTTTCAAAGTTTGTCGAATTAGGGTTTGCGAACTAGCCTAGATTCTCAATGTGGTTGGTTTTATTAGGAGACACGTGTTCAGCTCTCAATAGATACATGGTCAAGTTCGCAAGGTATGTTACAAGGTCCGCGAAGCCCATTACATAAGGTATAACAGTAATATTATATGCTACTATAGATTTAATTTTTGTGTTATAAATTATATAATATATAAAAATAACATATACATAAATAACATTACAAACTTAAAGAAAACATATAGGATTGGGTTAGACTCGTGCCATAAATATTCAAACCCGATCTCATCTATAGTTTAAACGAATCTAATTATTTTTTTAAGCCCATTCTTGAGGCCTAAGATTTTTACTTAGATCCTTTTAATTTTAGACGGACATTCCGACTTGGATATGTAAACTTTCCATGAAGTAGCTGGGAAACGGATTTAAATTGAGGCAAAGGTCGCATCAAACGCGGTGTTTATTACTTAAGCTGTTAATCCTCTATGTTGTACCCAATGGAGATTATAAACATTCAAAGATACTTCAAATATATTTTTAAAAGATGAAATATATTGGACTGAATACATACTGCTACCTAACCTTAACATTTTGAATTCGAATGACATAGTTTACATGTGAAACCCAAAAGAAAGATCCTTTAACCATTCAAAGCGTTCAATGACGTGAAAACGCTTGCTTTACTTTTCTCTCTCTTTCTCTTTCATCTTTTTCATCTTCAATTCATGATGCAGTTTCTTCTCTTCCATGGCAGAAACCAATATTGCGTTCTTTTTCTCACCCTTTTTGTTACGTTTGATGAAAACTACGTTGTTCAATGGAACGGTTTCAACTACATTAGCTGAGCATTTACATCCACTATACATCCCCATTATTCTCTTCTCTATGAAACCCTCGTTTAAATCTTGTTGCTTCTTTGAAACTTGGCCAACTTTCTTGTTTTTAACCACCTTACTGTTTCGGCTCACCGTATTTCTACGAACTTTCAAGTCTTGCAATTCAAGTACGGGTGCTCGAACCACACCTAACCTGAAAAACCCCCACATTGACCATGTCTGGTTTCGAATTCCGACATTGACTGGTCGAGTTTTCGACATGCTTACCTGCAGTTTGGGACTTGGATCTGTGCTGAGCTTGTTTCTGAAATTTATAGACTTGGAGGTGGAATTTGAAACTGCGATGGAATTAGTAGTATTATTACTGCTGCTAACACTTGTGAAGCCACTTAATGAACCATGGTCCATGGACTCTGACCACCGGCACCCACAGTCAGACCAAACCAAGTCCCACAGGGGCAATATCTGGCCTTTAAAGAAGACCTGATCAGCTGAACACATTTGTGGGTCTGTTAATGAGCCAAAGTTGAAATCTTCATCAGTTTTAAATGCTTGGGGTTCACCATTTTCTTCATTCCTTGGTTGAACTTGGTTCTCCAATGGCAGACCAGATAGTGACAGTGCGTCTTCTTCATCACTGCTAATTGCAGTGCTTTCCATGGCTTCCAAAGTTGAAACAAACTGATACTTGTTGTAATTCAAGCAAGAAATGGTGCAGAAAGTGGGATTTTATAGGCAAATTTTGAATTGCAGAGAATCATAGGGTGGGGATTGAAACAGGAAGATAAATAGAATATGAAGAAACAAGGGGAAAATGCAGAATTGCAGTGCATTAGCCTAGCTAGTATTCATGCTTTGATTCTCTGCAATATTCAAAGATGGGTACTGAGCATATGATTTCCAAATAATTGAATATATATACCTACATCAATTTATGCACTCACATTCATTTTCTTCAATATTATTGTCGACTGTGGAGGAAAGTGTGGGGGCGGTTAGATTTTATGCTCTTGTGGGGCTAAAAGCTTAAACACAAAACGTATGTTATGAAAAACCCAATGAGGTGTTGGTTGTGCTGGTAAAAATCGAGACACTGTAATTTGTGAACATTAAGTGCAGGTTACACAGTTGAGTTTAGTAAGTGAATTATTTCGTTCAGATTAGTTAATTATAATTTTTTTAAAAAGGGAAAACCAAAATAGTGAAATCTGGGAAGGAAAAAGTAAACAATGGAATGGGAAGTTACGTTAATCCACCGGGTCGTCGTGTGACAGCAGAAACAAGTTCTGGGATTCCATCTTATGAAAGGAATATATAATTTGGTATTTTAACCGTCGGTAATGGCATATACATCGTTGAGTGGAAATTTCAGTAGAAGTTTTCCAAAATTAAAAGACTTTTTAACCCATATTCAAATATAAAAATAAATACTTCTTTTTTTTTTTTTTAATATTTATAGATCGAATCATAGATGACTTGTTTTTAAGTCTTCAATTAAAAATAATTTCGACGATTTCTATTTCTTACCCTTCAATACACATTTTAATCATATAAATAGACTAATCAAAGATTAAAGTAGGGTGGGTTTGGTTGGTGTTGTTTTTATTATGTAATTAATAAAAGAAAATTTGGGTGTTAAATTTTATAGGGTCGGTGGCCTTGGCATTGGTTAAAGGGGGAGTTTTATGTGGTGCACAACAGGAGCTTTAAATTTTTTGAATGATTATGGCGAAGGAGAGACCTTTCAATTTAATAGATTGAATGCGACACTTTATTCTTTTACTCTGCTCTAGAGGCCCATCTACCAGGAAAGAATTGACTTGTATTACATTATGGTTTTTTTCTTTACCGGCATTAGGGAAAAAAGATTCAAGATCATGGATCATTTAAATTTTCATTTACTTCGAAAATTCGAATGAACTGATGATAAGAATTCTTAACCTCTTAATATTGTCCAGGTACCTATGTTGTTGATTGAAAGATCCTAACTCAATGAAATATTTTATAATATAAAAAGTGAGTATATACATATTAGCTACATACCTATGTTAGACACTCAAACTAGGCAGTCCTATACCATGCAGGTCCATCTCTGGTTTATGTTTTTCCTATGTACACAATTTGTAGAATAGCCATTAAATTTCTTAATCGTATAAACACTCTAGTTATCAACTATGGGTTACGATACTTGAATTTAAAGAAAATTGCATGAAAAAAACTGTATGGTCTATATTCTTAGATAAAAAGTAACCCCGGGCAAATGGCTAATAATGATGGTAAATCACCTTTCCTAAAACTGACGATGGCAGGCATTAGAATTATGTAGTTTTTATGTAACATTTAAACACAACATATCTGTCCAAAAGTCTGGATTGATTTACAAAGGAACCCAGAGTGTACCCGGTTACTGAGTTCGCATCCTGCTGCTTTCTGCTGCCCTGACTTGAGAGAAGTAAGGATGGGCCTGCAACAGCAAAACCAAATATATCATGCCAATATATGGGGATTCATTATTATGTTACACGAACTCGGGTTTGAGTGTCAACATGCGTATGCATCTGGCACAGACATGATCAGATTTTATTTCTATGTATTTGGAGAATATTTGAAATCATCTCTCAATCCAAATGTCAGACATGGGTATATGCTGGATGATAAATGCTTTAAGAAAAATGAAGTGTCTAGATGATATGACTACCCAAGATCCACTTCATATTTTTATTGATGACAATAACATGTTTCCAAGGAGCATGAAGAAAATGCTCATTAATAGGTTGCTCTGACTCTACATTTTTCTTGAAATACACATATCACAAACATACCAATACACCTGAATCTAATTAACTTAGGTTCATTTCATATTTTACAAGTCATATATTAAGATTTAATAATAGAGAAGAGCAAAGAGAAATGGTAGTAGCATTCATAAAGTTTATTGTAGACCTACCATGGCTTCTCTTGCAGTTAACCTGTCCTGATGGTCGTACCGCAGCAACTTATCAAGAAAATCAATTGCCTGAAAGCCGAAGAGCTCAAAGAATGAATATTATTTATTAATACATTTAGTGCACTGTAACTGAGCTCATAGTATTCAACTTCCTAGATGTTTGCCTCAAGAAGAAAAATGACCTCTGGAGAAACAAGATGCTGATTATCCGCATTACTGAATTTGGACCAAGGTTTACGGCTGTGCCTGAAAAATAATATAGCAAATGCGTAATGGAGAACAAGTTAACCATTCCACACTATGAACATGTCTACCCATCAGTGTGTCAGCGCCGCAAGGTGCTTTGTGATGGTTTAATGTTAACTAGTGCTTTTGTTTACAATTAAGTTCAAAAGCATGCACTATGCTGCTTCAGCTCTTCATTTAAAATAAAAAAGACCAATATCCAGCACACATTTGGACATGGAACAGGGATAGTGCCCCTCCAGGGACTCTCCAAATATATATATGTATAGAGAGAGAGAAAGAGAGAGAGAGTTTAAAAAAACCTTAAAAACAATTAAACATACCATGTCAGGGACATACCCATATCCAACACTCACATCGGAGTCTAAGTAACATGGACCCTACATATTGGATATGTGTTAATTCTTCACATACCTTCCAACAAGCGCATCAAGTTGAGGATCCAACTCCAAATGGTACTTGTTCAAATATGCATTTAACTCATCAGTCCCTAGTACCTGAAGGTGCATTAATAGCAGTCAAAAGTTGTGTAGCATTGACATAAAACTGGCAATACTTGTTAGGAAAAACCAGGAAAGAAAGTGAATAGAACTTCTTGTTTGACAGTGCACGTAAAGTAAGCCCCTTCTACATATCCCCTCTCCAGCTATGACAATAAAGAAAGAATATATATTTAAACTGAAATCTGCAAGGATAAAATTGCATCTACAAAGAGTTGCAAATAAACAGCACTAGCAGCAGCAGCAGATGCTTGAAAAGGTTGTCCAGATGTAGATTGTAAAAGCAAGGAGGACAATATGAGATCCACAAGGGACAATACCACTATATAGGCTAATATGTTACAGGTAACAATAAAAAGAAAACATCTATAATACCAACCAGAATGTTAATTTAACAAGACAAATGATAAATAAATCTTGGGCAACAATATTGAAACATCTGGCAATCTGCAATCTGAAGAAGTATATTACCTTGGTGATTTTAACTAGTTGATCATAGTTATCATGGCCATAGAAGAATGGTTCCTTCCGGAATATCTACACAATGAAACATCATAAGTCATAACTACTCTATTAAGCACCCAAAGTTGGAAAGTTTTGAATGAAAGTTTAATGCATTTAAACTAGAATAATGGAATTCCTCACCATTCCTGCAAACATACAACCAAGGCTCCACATGTCCAAGGAATAATCGTAGTCCTGCAAATCTACCAAAAGCTCGGGCCCTTTAAAGTACCTGAGAAGTAAGGAATGTTATTATATTTTTTAGACAAGCATTAATATCTAATGCCAGTCTGTTTCAAGGTCTCAAGGGAAAAAGCAATCTTGAAAATATAAAAAGGTATATTTGGGGGTTAAGCTGGTCATTTGATTCATGATGTTTTCAAAGCATTACCGAGAAGCCACACGAACATTATACTCTTTGCCAGGATGGTAAAATTCAGCAAGTCCCCAATCTATCAAGCGAAGTTTGCGCAGCTCATGATCTATCATGACATTGTGAGGCTTGACATCTCTATGCATTATTCCTTGTGAATGGCAGTAATCTAATGCCTACAAAGCAAAGAAAATATTCCTATCATCCTATACTGCAAACATGCAAATCATGAACCCTCTTAAAACTTCTTAAAACTTTAAAAAGCCAGTCAGCGTTTGGAAAAGTGTAGAATAGAACTACAAATAATAAGTTCAAAAAAAAAAAAAAAAATCAACAAACGAATACCATGATGGATCAAAGTTCAATACATCAAAAGTTTGATTGAGGAACATGATATTACCTTGAGAAGTTCATATATATAGTAGCGAATGTCATAGTCAGTCAAAGTTGGATAGAGAACTTTGAAATCTGTACTGTTGACATACTCAAATATCAAGCTTGGTGTTTTTGAGTGCTGATCTCTTACAACATCAAGAAGTTTAACAATATTCGGGCCACCACATAGATTCTGAAGGATTTTAATCTCCCTCTTAATCTGCCAATAATAACAATAATAATAGAGATTATTTCTATAATCTATAGCCAATGATTCTCCGACACAGTTTTTCTTGAAATACCCACATCTAACATATATTCGGGCAAAGGTAACCCTCCAAGTACATGGAAAAACTTTTAAACAAATCTAACGTACTCATGTCAAATACACACCCCTGTCCAACAGTTACACCCAAGTCCGAGTAACATAGTATAATTGCAATTATGCTTTAAAGATTTTCTCATATAAATCTACTCCAAAATTAATCAAATCTGACAGAAAAAAAATAAGTACTAACCTTCTTTTTCTTGACAGGCTTGAGGATCTTTATTATACAACGCTCATTGTTGTTGACATTTATGCCCTCGAAAACCTCACTGTATTTTCCCCTTCCAACTTTTCGAACAACCTCATAATCATCTTGATCACTAAAACAGATCAAAGTAAAACGAGAACACGAAGAAAGAACAAAGAATTTACATCAATCACGAACTGAATCGAACAGTTCGCTTAAAACATTCGAATCATATGTCAAAAAGTTACAAAAATGATTGAGGTAACCGCAGTAAGATTTAAAGATCTCGTTAACCTAATTCCTCAATCCTGAATTGGCATTACTTGATGCAACCAAGCGTAACTTTCAATTAAATAAACCAATGACAAATCTGATCAAGGATCAAGGAAAGTATTGAGGAATTAAATAAAAAAAATTACCCCCATTGAACAGCGAGAGACTCGTAATCCCAGTACTCCTTGGGACGAAGAACGTTGACGTCAGTATAAACGCGAGATTTGGACATGATTCGCCGGCGACTGGGACAGGAGATCTTGTCGATCTTACTGTAATCGGCACCGGCGTGGGCGAGGGGAGGGCGGGAGGCGACGATGGCGCAAATTAGCAATAAGCAGAGTAAAAGTGGAGGGTTGGCGCATCGCGTTTCATTCATTCAAGCCAGCCCATTTATTTTCCTTCCTAGATGGTTATTGGCTAAGCTTTGTAGGTTCGCCAGGTTTTAGTTTTAAGGGAGGACTACTCCAAACCCCAAAATTGTTCCGAAAATTTTAAATTTTGGATAAAACTAATTCATCTCAAAAATTAGTTTAAATAAAAAATAATATTCGCTTAAAATATGTGTTAAATTTAAATTTTAATATTCAAAATTCAAGTTCAATGGTTAATTTATTTCAAGTTTATGTTATTTATACAATTTATATATTATATAATTAAATATATTATTATTGATACAAAATACAATAAAAAACAGATTACAATAATTTGAAGGAATCAATTCACCTTAATAAGTAAATAAATAGAAAAAGACAAGAGGAGAGGAAGAAGGTTGTAGGAGCTAAGGAGGCTTGATTGTAGACAATAAATGCTCAAGGATTGTAAAAAGGGAGAAAATATACCTTTTTTTCATTGTTTAGAAGGGTATATATAAAAGAGGCCCTTGTTCGTTTATATGATATAGTAAGGCGGTTATCATCATATATAAGTGAGTCTTAATTATCTCTGAAAAGAGTATTTACACTTATAAAATTTTTATATTGAAAAGCAAGTGACTGAGTAGAATAAGTGTTATAACGGAGGGGAGGTACAAGTTATTCTCAGGTGTCTACATGGAGCCGATTGAGTGTATCACGTGTCTAGTCCGAATAATGGTATAACAATTATATTGTAAAGTAAATATTAAAAAATATATTAAGTTAAAATTTAAAAAAACATACTTAACGGTAGTAAGCGTATATATAATTATTAAATATAAAATAAAATTCTATTTAAAAAAAAGGAACTTAAACAAAAATTAGTTAATCATATATAAATATAAACCTTATAAAATCGGGCGCAGCTTAAACAACTATATCTTATAAAGCACATGTAATTTGCACGGAAATTAAAATAAGTTAAAAATTAAATTATATATACTCTAAAAAGATAAATGAAGTGATGCGGTCCCTAAGGGTAGGCTGAGGTGGATGTGCAGGTTTGTTTGTTGGTATTAAAAATCAAATTAGATAGTATAAACTTTTTAAAGATTTGAATTTGTATGAATAAAAAAGTTGGAGTCTTATTTGAATTATATTTTTATTTTAAGAGGGTAGCCATAAATCGAAATATAAAATTTGAGTTAATTTGAACGCAATAACTTGAGTTTCACACAAAAGAAAATAAGTTTTAAATCCTTCCGGATTAAATTAATAAGAGGGAAACATTCCCAATTCAAAACAAACATTAACCTCTTGGTGTTGAGAGCTGGCACCACCAGTTTTTTCTCGGTTCGGTCCCTGCGCATATAAGATAGGCTTGTTCTTCTAGTGTACAATCGGAAACAACTATAACACTATGGTGCACTAACGTTATATGGTAAGCATTTTGCAGGTTCATCCACCCTGGTTTCAACTTTGATCGCAATATGGGAAACATGAGGGAAATCATGTATGAAATAATGGAACTTTGTTTCCAAATGGGCAGCACCCCCATGTGACATTGGCCCGCTTGGTCTCCTTTGCTAAGATTCGGACCGCATCAGTTCATAGGGTTAATGTTAAAAACTCGCTTGGTCTTAATGGGAGGTAGAGTTACATCAGCCAAGTCGGTACCCTTGGCAACCAAATTATTTTAAGTAATGGGCAACAATCGCCAGGCCTCAGCAACGTACCCTACGAATGCATAGCATGTGGAGCTGTTTTGGTTTACCTTGTTAAGGATAGGTGTTGAGTCTTTTGCATGACTTGCATGTAACATGTCGCTTAACTCGTATCCATCACATCACCATATATTTAGAAGTAATTATGCCCCTTAAGTGGCAAAATATGGTGGTGGACTAGATGGCAAAACTTAGGGTGATGCAGGAGCATTCACCGAGCTTCCAACTACTTCGGTCCAAATTGAAGAAGATGAAGCTAGACATATTTTGGGTTTTGAAAGCCTAATGAAATGCAACATGAAGAGCCTAATTTGGAGGGAAGAATCTTAGTAGATTTTTTCTATGCATTCATTAAATAAATAGGATGCAAGAATTAGAAATTAATGCATGCAGGAATATATGTTCATTAAACACATGTATTTAGTTTATTTAAGATAAATCTCATAATTGTGAATGTATTTAGGATTAGATGCATGTATTTGATCATTAATGTAAGTATTAATGTATGCACTTAGCTTTTAAGTTTCCTATGTTGGGGAATGTCCCAAATAGCTAATATAAAGGTAAACAATATAAATGAGAAGAGATAGATGAGAATTTAATTCTAAACTCTTTCAGCAACTTTCTTTGTTTATTTGTTCTTGGTGGATTCCAACGAAAATGAAACGCCCTTAAACATTTTCTCTTCATGTAAGGTAATTGAGAGTGGTGATATTTTGTATCTCTTAATCTCCAATCACATGTGTTAGTGTTGACCTCATCACTTTATGTTTAGAAGGTTCTTAGAGTGTGGTGATTCTTCAAAATCTTCCCCAATCAAACTATGCTAATTGAGTCTATCATTGGATTCTTTAGACCCAGATTTGATTCCCTGGACGTTGTCTTCTTCATTCACTGTATACATATATATTGTAGTAATGGGGTTCTACATTGTAATTGCAACATAGTATTCCAATGTTATATATGATTGTTATTTAAGGTTTTGAAAATGAGATTAGGATCATGATTTAATTTAGACTCTCATCACCCAGTTTGCTAAAAGAACCATTAGAAGAAACTAAAACTTCCACACCAACATACAAATCAAAGAAAATTGGTCGATAAGAAGCAGTCTAAAATATATAATCATATCCACATCGGGAGGTATTTTCTTGTCATAGACTCATATTCATAGTTAGAACTTGGAGAATCCAAGGAGGCTGATCTAATCCCTCCTTTCTCAATTGTTCTTCTAGATCGTTATTGCTTTTACTTCCATGTCGATACCCCATTGTCACATGACAGGAATCAGAGGAAGACGATGAGAAGCGCGGTCCGAAATCCCATGTTCGAGGGAGAGTTGTCCCTGGTTGTTCCTTCATCGGCGGCCCTAACGACAGCTCAATCTCGCTCTCATCGATGACTTCTGACGTTTCGTTATGATGGTGCACCGAATGTTCCAAGTCGAGTCGCCTTCTTGAAGTCTGATCCTTTAAGCTGAAGCTTCCATTAGGCCTGCTGTTTTCAAAACTTTTCATCAATGTCTTCTGGATTCGATATAGACGATGGAGCTCAAGCGTGTGTATTATTAATTTGTTAAAATAAAGCCCAATTTTAGTTTTAAAAAAATAATGCTTCACTTACTTATTCAAAAATACATATTCATTTTGTGGGTTATAAATTGCATATTGATTGGATCACATAGTATTGAATTTTAAAAGACTTGAAATAAATATTTTGAAATAAAACATGAACATGATAATAATAATAACGGATCATTATAAGCATATTCTGAAATATTTTAGACAAAACTATTCTCACTTGTTCTAACTTTTGAGTTTGAATAAAATTTAAAAAGAAAAGTTAACTTTTGAAAAATAAAAAATTCTGAAAAAGCGAGATTAGAATTTGATTTTATTTATATATGTATAGAAAAAATTAATTCTAATCTTATTGTATTAGAAAAGTATTAGTTAACTATTAATTTCTAAATTTAAAGTGAAAAACATTAATTTCAATTTGTTTACTTGTTTCAATATTAAAAACTAATTAGTAATTACTTTGGAACCAAGTACTAATGGGTTATGGTGTATTGTTGTTTTTAAAAAATTATGTATGGATTATGCAATAAATTTAAATTTTCCATGTTAATGATGTTTACTTTTTTTTCTATTATATTGTTGATAATGTAAGTAATGAGTTACTTATATTTCTAAATATAATTTTATGTTTCTTATATATATAAAATAAAGCATGCCACCGCGTGAAGAGTTCCGACTAAAGGTTGGAGGGTGCACCAAGTAATGATATAGGTTGGCACTTTGGAACTCCGATTACCAAATGCGAGAGGAAATATCGTGTGTAAACTTTGTGGTAAAGTTGTGAAAGGAGGAATAACACGATTTAAGGAGCACATTGCTCATAAAACCGCAATGTTGCACCATGCCCTAATATTCTTGGTATGTGATACTTCATTATTATTTTTAAATGTTATTGTAAATTTATCAATAAAGATTATATAATATTGATAATAATATAAAGTGTGAATTTTTTATTTTATTAACGGTGTCATTAGAGAAAGTATGATGAATATCTTGAAGAAAGCAACACAAAGAAAATAGACAAAAGAGGAGAAAAGATGAATTCTTATCTCAAATAAGAAGAGGAGGATGAACACGAAGAATTCATTGATGAGGTTTACGCTATAAGGCAAGCAACTCGAGAAAGTATTCAATCACAACATGAGTGGCATAGAAGGAAGAATTAGAACGAAATCTTGGTGGTCGTGATAACATTTATGAAGAAGGCGATCTTCTCATAGGGAAGAACAAGAAAACCCATCCCAAGTGAGTCGAATTTACCTTAAGGGAGCTATACGAATTGGTTAGAAGCAAAAGTTCAAAGCAACCAAATGTCAATGACTCTTTTTAAAGAATTTTGAAGGAAGATAGGTGAAGCGGTTTCTAAATTTTTAATATATGAAAGACTTCCTTTTCAATTAGCAAGCTCTCCATGGTTGTATAACTTAATTCAAGTGTCAACAGAAGTTGGACAAGGTGTAAAGCTCCCAACACCTTATGAGGTTTCAGATGTATATTTGGAGTTAGAGTATCAACGAGTTCATGATTGGGTAAATGAACTAAAGACTCATTGGAAAGAATTGGGTGCAACTCTAATGTGTGATGGTTGGACCAGCAGTTTGAATCAAATGCACATCATTAATTTCCTTGTTTATTGTAGTAAAGGAACCATTTTTGGAAATCGGTAGATGCCTCAAGTGTTAAGTAGTAGAGATCTTTGAATTCTACTACAATTTGTTAGATCGGTTGTGGAAGAAGTTGGAGAAAATTACATTGTCCAAATAGTGACTGATAATGAGGCAGCAATGAAAGCTGCTGGAAAAAAATTAATGTTGAAAAGAAAACACCTATATTGGACCTCATGTGCGGCTCACTGTTTAGATTTATGCCTTGAAGACATTGGGAAAAAGCCCGGTGTAGCAAAAGTGTTAGATGAGGCAAAGAAAGTGACTTGTTTTATATACAATCACATTTGGACGATTGATTTGATGAAGAAGTATACACAAGGAAACAAATACTTGACTGCTCTTACTCGATTTGCAACTCATTTCATTCAACTTGAAGAGATAACAAGACAAAAGCAAGGTGCGAGAGAAATGTTTAATTCAAAGGTTAGTATTTTATAATTAGTTGATATAATTACTTAAATATAGCAACCTTTAATTATTTTATTAGTTCCAAATAATTTAAATTATATTATTTTAAAAATTTTCTTATGAATATATAGGAATTTAAAGAATCTAAATGGGGATGACAAAAGTCGGGGCACGCTTATGAAGCCAAAAAATTGTCTTGGGAAAAGATTTTTGGAAAAAGGCCAATGACCTCATAAAAGTTCTGAGCCTCTAGTAAAAGTATTGAGACTTGTGGATAGCGATGAAAAACCAACAATGGGCTTTATTTATGAGGTTGTTGATAGAGCTAAACGAGCAATTCAACAAGATTGTCGATATTTCATTGAGTACGAAAAGATTATTGACAATAGATGGAATTTTATGCATTCAGACTTGCATTCAATTTGGTAAGATAAAATGTTTCATATAATTAAGAATTTTTTTATATTTTATTATTTTAAGCTTTAGATTATTATTATTTGATGATATTCTTATAAATTATACTTAGGTTATTTTCTCAATCCTCAATTTCAATTTGGGGTGGAGCATTCTGAGAATGTACTAATAGAAACATTAGAAGGTACACGATCAGTAATTGAAAGATTAGAACCTTCTCTTGATAATCAAGTCGAATGGTTAATCGAGTTAGATTCAAGTACTATTATTTGTAACTTAGTTACATAATTTGAAATAAATTTTATTTTTATTTTTTACTCTATCTTTTATTTATGCGTTGTTGCTATTTAGAGATAAACATGAGACATTCGGTACTCCACAAGCACAAAGAGCTTGGAAGCAAATGAATCCAAGTAAGCAGTTAATTAAATTATTTAATTTAATTTATATTATTTAATTATATTGTACATTTTGAAGTTATTTTGAAATTTAAATAATATTATGCGGTGAGTGGTGGATGATATACGGCACATGTGTTCCCGAATTACAAAATTAGCAATTAAAGTGCTTAGTCAAACAACTTCACATCAAATTGTGAGCGAAATTGGAGCACATTTAGTTATATTCACACCAAGGCAAGAAATAGGTTGAAGTATAAAAACTTGAGAAACTAGTGTTTACCTATTATAATATGAGGCTTAAGATAAGGCATCAAAAAGAATGAGCATCGATGATATAAACGCTAGTTTTAATCCTATCGACCTTGATCATATCTTTGAAGATGTTGATCCACTATCGAATGGCTTCATGAGAAAGAGAATCCATTATTAGATGGTGAAAATGCGGTGTGTTGCTGTGGATACCTCTGATGATGAGATGGATGTTAATCAATCTCATCAGTTGAATTTGTCTCATTCTAGTTCTAGTTCAACGCCAAGTCAGAGTGGCGATGGACTCGATGGTGGTGGTTTAAGTCCAATTGAAGAGGATGATGTATATAGTGGTGATAGAGGTGAAATTAGGTCTTCTAGTCGGTATGGAGGAGAATATGGGGTCGGTACCACTAGTGGACATTTCCGTGATAGATCAGAGTTTGATGGAAATATGTTTCCTGAACCTAGGAGAGATAGAAGTGAACCTAAAGCTCCATCAAAGGAAAAGGCAAGAAGCATACTTGGTTGGCTCTTCATCGGTAGGAGATCGAGTTCTAGCAACCTTGGGTATAGTGATTCATCTACTAGCACTCAAGGTTTTTATCCACCAGAACAACCTTCATATTTTCAACCTTCACATGGTTATCCACAACCATATGGTTATTACCCACCATTTCCTAATTATGGTGTGCCATACCAGCCTCAAATGCATCCTCCACCACCAATGTATCCCCACCTCCACCTCTCATGTATCCTCCTCCTCAAATATATCCTCCATATCAATTATATGAAAACCAAGGTGAAAATGTTACTTTTTTTGGATATATTTTTGGACAAAGGCCAAGAGAATCAAGTCAAGAACGCTCTCAAAGTGAAGGTGAAGGATTTGATCTTCCTCGTCATTCCACTAATTGGTGAAAGCTAAATCGCACCACTACCATTATTTGTAAGGTATGTTTTTTTTTTTGAAGAAAACTTTTGTTAATGTTCTTAATTTTGATGATATTAAAACATTTAAAATATATCTTTAGATAAATGAATGGAGTATATTTTATGAAAAGATAATTAAGAGTGAAACATGTTAAACTATATATTAAAGTAGAATGAGAGTGATAATAAGTGGTAGTAAATAGAAATAATTAATGAGAATCTATACAATTATATATTCCTTTTTCCTTTGCGAATAGAATGTCTATATCTTTACCATCTTCAAAGTCATCAAGAAATATTGAAGACATCTATCGGTATGAATTTTAATTATTTTATCCTTAAAACTTTCGAACTTATTAAATATGATAAATGTTTAATATTTCCTTTTTTTTTACTTTGTTATTAGTTAATATAACAACAGCTGAAACATTGCTTCAAGCTTAACAGAGATAAACATAAACAATATAATGAAATATACATACATAAAAAATATATATATGTTGTTTGAATGTTTCTTCATGTTTTAACATTGCCATCCTCACAAACTCCTTATCATACGGTCCAAGAAGTTTCTCCATTGGAGTTGAATGTAGTTGCTTGTCAAATATGCTGTAATTCCACCTGGAATTTAGTAAAATTGGCAAAAGAAATTCCTTTTTGGTGATGGAATGTTTTTATTCACAGTGCAAAACGGATTGAGGGCATTAATATTTCTAACTCTAATATATCAAATAATGGTTACTGTTAGTTCCTAGGATATGATCACTTAAAATACATCTTCATATGAATTACATAATTTCTTTGTATGATACAAATTATCTTCTTCTTTTTCTCTCATTTTAGTTATTTTATTTATTCATATGTTTTATTCAAGCTTTATTAATTTTATTTTAAATTTTTATTGTATTTTTTTTATTTTTCAATTTTATTGAATTGATTATACTGTAATATTATTTATGTTAGAGGTGTAATTTAAGAAGTTTATAATTGTTATTTTCTTTCGGCATGCGAGTGATGTATCACCCAATAATCAACAAACAACAATTATTTTTAGTTTTGGTGTAATTCTTCTCTTTTAAAAGTTTTGGTCTTAATTTTAGTTTGATTGTCCAAGGTTTGCTAAGTTTATAAGTTGATATCAATCATGAAACCACTAATGTGCATCCATAGGTTAAGCATTGCACTTCTATTGCTTTTTTTATTTATTTATCTTATGTTCATGAATCATGAGCGAGGACCGTCGCCATGTTACTTAATTGGTTCTATTTTTTTTCACATGCAATAGTAGTTGTTAGACTTATAAAAACAAGCTAAAAGTATTTTTCTTTTAGTTTTAAATCAAAATTCAACAATATTTTCATGAATTTGAGTTGCATTTTATTATTTTCCTTTATTAATTTAAATAGGCTTAATTCACAATTTGACTCTTAAAATATACTCATTTTTCTACTTTGATACCTAAATTTTTTTTCCAATTTGATACTTAAAGTACACTCAAATTTTCAATTGGTACCTAAAGTATGCCTCTGTTATATTTTTTAGTTCATATTTTGATAGATGTTAAAAAAATAAAATTATAACCAATCACTAAGCTTCATGTTCTATCTTTATGTAAAAAATATTTCCTTTTATTAAATGTATATACATTAAAAATATAAAAATAAATATAAATATATAAAAAATTCAGAAATATATAATCTAGAAAAAAATATAAATTATAAAAATTAAAATTTACAAAAAAGGATAATTGAAAAGAAATTAATTGAAATTAATAATATTATTTCAAAATGTAAATTAATTGTAAAATGATAAGAAATAAAAATGGATTAAAAATATTTTTATAAAATTCTAATTTTTTTTAAATTTCAAGTTTTTTAATTAATTGAAATTTAAATATATATTTTAAATTTTATAAAAAAATTCAATTCTTATATATTATTTTGAACTTTTAAAATTTAAAATTATATATTTTAGAATTTTATAAAAAATTATATGTTATATATGATTTTTTTACATTTTTAATCAATATAATATATATAATACTAAACAAATTAAAAAAGACACATGACATGTTCTAATAGCATCATGTGGTTAGTCAACACTAGTCAACAACAGCCAATGATCTCGATCAAAGTCAAAAGTGTTTTTAATATTTTTAAATATTTAATACTATAATTTTTAATTTTTAATTTAATGCTTTTTATTTTAAATAAAACTAGTTGTCACATGGCTTTTTTTCTCATTAGCCCAAACATGTGGCATTTTTTTATGGGCCAAAGTTGCTTAATAGTTATTTCTTTTTAATGTCTATTACAAAATTAACAAAAAAGAAGAAGAGGAAATTGATACTTTAGGAACCAATATGAGACAAAAAAGTTGAAGTATCAAAGTGAAAAATCTTCATGCTTCAGGGACTAAATAATAAACTAAGCAATTTCAATACTACATTTTATTTGGATAATAGATATATTGGAGTTTACCTTTAATTTATTGCTATATTGTATATTAGATGTTAGCATCAATCAGATTTATGCTCATTTTCTTTTCTTATAATTGACTTGTACACATCAATTTAATTATTATTGTTTCGAAAGTTAATATTTGTGTCTCTCATTACACTTTTATATGTTACCAATAATCCAGTCAAGATTCCCTCCCTAAAACTTGCCATGCATGTACAAAGAATTTTTTAAATATACACTTTAATTTAATTAATTTTGTTTTATTGTTGTTTCATTGCTAATTAATATAAACATTACATACCTTCTTTATGGATAAACTTTTACATCAATATAATATAAGCTCCATCCTACATCGCTAGTACATAAGTATCCAAACTTAATTAATTAATAAAAGTGGAACATTAAGAAGGGATGTAATTAATTATAGACAAGTCCAATGCGTTGTATGACCAATTTATTGCCAAATTTCAATTAAAAAGAGTGCAAAAGTAGTTACATCCTTCAATTCACTTTTTTTTTTTTCAAAATTAGGTATCTTATGGATAATTATATAAAGATGTGTATTACCAGTAAAATGATAAGATAAATTTAATGATGAAAATATTACTCTTACTATCTCATTGAGTTTTCAATAAAATATACAACTATGTAAATTTGCACCTTCAAATAATAACGTCTAAATTTCTAAAATTGTTGTGCTCATTGAATTTCATTACCTTATGTTTGTATGATTAAGTTGTCGTGATAATGTCTAAAAGTTGTCATAAGTAGGTTAATAATGATTGAATAAATAAAAGATACAAATATTGGTTAGTAACTTAAACAGGTTTGTTTGGTGGAAGAGGATACAAACATCACATCCAAGACGTTAGGACATGATGCTCTAAACCTTCGTAATCAAAGCTATCTCGTGGTTTCTGAAGTTTATCAAAAGGATGTTTAGTTATTTAGTCAAGCGGAAAATCGCAACCCAAAGACGTTAGGGCACTATTTCCAATTCCTAAATACAAAACATTGCCTTTATTTTAAAAATCTTTGAGCAGTGTAGCGACTTTTCAAAATGCATCGTATCGGATTAATTCTAAGAAAAGGCTTGAGTCAAAACTTGAGATTTCTTTGTCCCGAAAAGATATAAACATCACATCCAGCTCGTTAGGACATGATGTTTTAATCTCTCGTAATCATAGTCGTCTCGTGATTTGTAAAACTTGGTAGAAGGGATGTTAAGTAATTTAGTTAAACGGAAAATCGCAACCCAGCACGTTAGGGCACTATTTTCCAAATTTCTAAATATGAAACATTGCTTTGCTTTAAGAATCTTTGAATAGAATAGGACGATTTCACAAAATGTATTTTTTATTTAACGAGATTATTGACAAATTGCAATAGCAATAATAACGCAAATAAAGGATGATTGATAACATTAATGATGATGGTGATGATAGATAACAATATTTAAACAAATGATAATAAAGATGTTATATAAGGGTAATAGTGAAGAATAAAAATAAACACGATAACAAGTAAAATATGTCTATGGATTTGACATGTGAAAACAATGACTAACAATAGAAATAACAAATAATAGTGATAATAATAATAATAATAATAATAATAATAATAATAATAATAATAATAATAATAATAATGATAATGATAATGATAATAGTAAAAGCAATTTGAAATACATAAAACAAATAATGATAATAATAGTATTTATATATAATAATAATATAATGTTAATAATGATAATGGAAATGATATATATATATATATATATGAAAAATAAATGAGTAAGTAAGGTAAAATAAAGTAAATTAATAATTGAATACAGTAATAAATATAATAATAGTAATCATAATGTTAATATTAACAATAAATGTAATAATGGTAAATATAGTATAGTATCAATAATACTAAATACAATCAAATAATAATAATAATAATAATAATAATAATAATAATAATAATAATAATAATGGTAATATAACAAAATGATAAAAATAATAATAGTAGACATAATAATAATAGATAGCAATAATAAACAAAAGATGGTAAAAAAAAATAATGATGATAGTAATATAGTAAAATAATAATAATATAATAATAATAGTATTAATAATGAAAGAATAAAAGCGAATTAACCTAAAGGGATTAAATTGGAATTAAAACGGAATTTTAGGGTTAAGTTATGAATAAAATAAGGTTCGGGGGGTCAAATAATAAATAAAACAAAGTTCGGGGTCGATTGGTAAATAAAAATAAAGAAAAGGATCGATTTGCACACGCGGAGGAGATAGAGGGACCACACGCGCAATAATTCCTTCCGGCCGAAACGCACAGCAGCAGGGGGACTAAATTGCAAACCGGAATAATCCTAGGGTTAAATTTGAAAATCAAAAAAGACACGATTGCAAATGTCGAAAAGCGGAAGGGTAGAATCATAAATAGCCCTTCGCAAAAACACGCGGATCCCGAGGCGGGTCGGGTCGGATCGGGTCGGAAAGGGCAAACGACGTCGTTTTGAGCTTAAAGGCGATCCCAAACGACGCCGTTTTGAGGGCTATTTAAAGCCCAAAATTCGAGAAAAAACAGATGTCAAACTCATTAAAAAATCCTTTCCTCTTCCTTTTTTCTCGAAAAATGGGGAGATCCGGTGGAGTTTCCGGCGGGCCATGGCCGTCTTGGTAGCCGTCATGCGACCAAGTGGAATTCAAAAAAGGTAACTTTTTTTTTTTTTAATTTTTTATGTTATACCAGATATTTGCATGAAAAAAATAAAATAAAAGAGTTTTGAAAGTAAAAAAATCACCTCTTGATCTGTTTTCTTTCGGTTTCAATGAATCTTTTGTGTTGTTTTTTTGTGTTTAGATCTCTTGCCTTTTGTGTTTGAAATTTCTTTTTCTTGTATATTCATCGAAAAAAAAGGTCCTTACAATGTACATTTTCGGCTTTTATAGCCATTCTTTACACTTTTTTTTTCTTTTCTGTCTTGTCTCAGTTTAATGTTTGCGAGTCAAGTGGTGGAAGCGTTGAAGGGTCGGTGGCGATGTCGGAAAGGCGGTCGAGGTGGGTAGAGGCGGTGGAGGTCGGTGTTGGGCGGAGGGTAGGTGCGGCGCCACTTGAGTTGGGGCTAGGGTTTTCTTTTTCTAATTTTGGGGTTTGGGCTTGTTGGTGCTTGTAAATTGGGTCGAGTTTTGGGCTTTGTGTTTTGTTGGGTTGTAATTTTATTTTTGTAATTGGTAGGGCAAAATGGGTTATTACATTGCCCTCTTTGCTTATTGTCGTGAAGCGAGAATAGAGCAAAGACAATAAAGAACCAATTTTGCGGTCTATCTAGGCCTTGACTTCTTGATCCGCTCCTCTCCAAATAGCCTCGTTCTAGTCCATCTCCTCTCGCTTTGATCTACTCCGTCGTCTCTTCGGAGGCAGATTTGCAACTTCGATTCGCTTCATTGCTCCATTGTAACCGAGGAATGAGATTTGTTCATCTTTAACTTGTTCCATTGTGACTTCAGGATAAGCATTAAGGGAGAAGAGATTCGTAGTCTCCATCTTCTCTACTGCAACTTCAAAGAAATAATGATTGATCCTCATTGTTAACTCAGGGAGACGGGATTTGTAATCTCAACCTACTCCACTGGAACGTCGAGGAAATGAGAATTCAGGGAGAAGAGATTTGTAATCTCCATCTTCTCCAACTAGAACTTCAAAGGAATAATGATTGATCCTCATTGTTAACTCAGGGAGACGGGATTTGTAATCTCAACCTACTCCACGGGAACTTCGAGGAAATAAGAATTCAGGGAGAAGAGATTTGTAATCTCTATCTTCTCTTACTGAAACTCCAAAGAAATAATGATTGATCCTCATTGTTAACTCAGGGAGACGGGATTTGTAATCTCAACCTACTCCTACTGGAACGTCGAGGAAATGAAAATTCAGGGGGAGAAGAGATTCGTAGTCTCCATCTTCTCTACCGAAACTTCAAAGAAATAAGGACGTAACCTCATTGTTAACTCAGGGAGACGAGATTTGTAATCTCAACCTACTCCACGGGAACTTCGAGGAAATAAGAATTCAGGGAGAAGAGATTTGTAATCTCCATCTTCTCTTACTGAAACTCCAAAGAAATAAGGATATAACCTCATTGTTAACACAGGGAGACAGGATTTGTAGTCTCAACCTACTCCACGGGAACTTCGAGGAAATAAGAATTCAGAACTTTTCAATTTGCTTCCTTACTATCTTCAGGAAGACTTCAATCTTCAGCCTGCCCCACTACCATCTTGAGGGAACGAAATCTGAACTTTCCAATGTGCTTCCTTACTATTTTCAGGAAGACTTCAATCTTCAATCTGCTCCACTATCATCTCGAGGGAACGAAATTTGAATTTTCCAATGTGCTTCCTTACTATATTCAGGAAGACTTCAATCCTCAGTCTGTTCCACTATCATCTCGAGGGAACAAAATCTGAACTTCAATATCGTTACATCGTTCTTTGAGGAACCTGTCCTGTAGAATGAATTTTATGTGCTTATGCTTATGCAAATGATGAAGATGCTATGATCAAAATGACTCAAAGCCTCTTAACTACATGCGTTATGGACGACACTTTCATGAATGCAGAATGCCGTGAGAATGGTCTTTTTACAATGATTAGGATGCAATGATCAGAATGAATCGAATGCTCCTAACTAAATGACAATGGATGACTTTTGCATGAATGCAGAATGTCATGAGAATGGTCTTTTTATGATGATTAGGATGCAATGAGTCGAATGCTCCTAACTAAACGTGCTTTGAAATGATGTATGAATGCAAAATGAGATGATCCCTTTTTAAATGCTTGGGGTCATCATTGCTCGTAGTCCATTAATGTTCTATCACTGATACGCTATCATGATTTCTCATTCAGCCGGTATCTTTGATAGAAAGCCCAAAAAAATGATCATATTATGCTCAACAAGTTCGTCCCGCTGTAATTTTAGGGTCTCTTCCACTGTACCTTCTGGGACATAAAGTTTGTATCTCTCCCTGCAACTTTAGGAGAATAACATTTGGTTTCTTCTACCTATCCTGCTTGTAACTCAGGTATAGGATCAATTTGATCTGTTACACCATTCACCGGTGTAATGACCGAGATGTGTAGGCACGACACGTGCATGAATGCAGAGTATCATTTTCTTTTCCGAGAATGATCTCTTTGTCTTCTTTGGGTTGACATTGCTCGTTATCTGTCAAGGTCGTATCACCGGTGAAAATAAAAGGTCCAAAGAGATAATCATCTTTCTCCAATATTTCCAAACCTTGAAATTTGAGTGAGTTCTAAACAATAGTCTGTTTCAAGTCCTTGTATTATTGAAGCTTCCGAGTAATATGCAAAACTCCTTTTATGAAAGTATTATTAGCCCATTAATCGTTATTTCAATGCAAAATGCCTGAAAAAGATTGTAACAATGGACAGAAAAGAAATTGATTGGGAGCATAGCTCGAAACAAACAAGTTAATCAAAGCTAGCAAAGGCAATTAAGAAGGAAATTTATCGGTGTTTTTTTTTGAAAGGAATAAAATAATCACAAGTAATAAAAATGGGTAAAATGGAAACTAAGTGCCCCAGATATCGCAGCTTGAGCTTCTCTGCTCCAACTTCTTGAGGACCATTTTGAGCTTAATACGTGTTTAGGGATCCGAGTACTTTGTCGATGCCCCAAGGCGTAACATACTTCTTCGACGTAGCAAGACTCTGTATGCCCTACTTTTGATCAAAATTTTGAGTACGCCCTTTTGGTTTTCAACTCAAATACCCTTTGGTCTCAAAGCGCCTTTATGGGTTTTCGCCTTGGCCTCTCCTCTTTCTTTTCTTTTTCTTTTTCGTGTTTTTTGGAAAACTCTTTTTTATTGAATCTGAACTCACCGGATTAAGGTGTCCTTGTCATCCATCTTGGTTAACACTCATGTTTCCCTGAAACAGGCCTTCTTTCTTTGTATAAGGCATTTACTTTTCTTAGAGTTCCTTTGGATAAGAAGAATCTCTCTTAATGCTAGGTCATCTTCCTGAAATACTCTTGAGCGAACCTTTTTGTCAAGCCCGTATCTATTTTTTTTGGTACATTTGACCCTGCTGAATACTTTCAATCAAGCTTACTGGAGGCATTCTGCTTCCTCTAATTCAATCCAAGCTTGGGAAAAGGAATCCTATCTTCTAACAATTGTTTCCCTTTCATAAACCAATAGGAAAGATGCCCCGGCAGAAGTCCTAGCTCACGTTCAAGGAACTTAAAGGGTAAATGGTAACTTCTCTATGCCAACCTTTACAAGTCTCAGCTATTTTTTAAAAAATCTTGAATGTTTTTTCTTTTTTCCTTCTTTTTTTGACTGCCGACTTTGTAATTTTAGCAGATGAAGCGACCTTCACCCTCTCAGTGAGGTAACCAACGACCATGAATATGGATCGATGTTGGCTAAAGACTGGCTTGTTAACATCCATGTTCATATAGGAAAAATGGAGAAGGCACAGTCTTCCTCGATTTGGCATTTTATGGCATAACAGATACAATTTCCCCAATAGCCCGAGCCTTTTGATTAGCTAGGCTGTTGTAAAACATGGATTTTTCGAACCCCAACCTTAACAGCATACCCATGTTTTAGTAGCTTGGCATGCCTTGATATGATCGTGCGAAAACATCTTGAATCCCTGAAAATAGCTCAATGATGCCTTGCCTTATTCCTACGAAGAGCTACGCTTCAATCTTCATTTCTTTCGTTAGTTCATAGCGTCTGCTGACACTTCATAAGGTAGGATCTACCATTAGGGAAGTAAGTTGCAATCTTTGTCATCTTCAAAGTCCTTAGATCCTCTAGATACATATCTCACTAAAAGAGAGTCGATGTGACATCGCTCATGTCATTGATATCTGGGGCCCATTGTGGGAGAAAATCCAAAGAATAAATGATCTTAAGGATGATTATTCGTATCATATGGTCATGAGTGAAAAAATATTCAGTATGAAATGTAAAAAATGGAAATATTTACTTAGAATGATGCATTTTATTGAAATAAAAATTCTGGACACAAGCCTACTTCTCAAAAGAAATCTTATTGCTTCCAGGCTTGGAGCAACAAGTGTGTTTTACACATTACTCTAGATTAGCTTCAAAAATACATGTTTCTTCCACAGTCTCATTGTTCAAAAACACTCTCAAGTACATAAAGGCAGATGCTCGGAAAGCTTTTATTCCTCGGTTCTTTTCGGGTATACCATTGCTCCGTCATCGAACTTCACAATACCCATGTTGATGAGATTTTCCACCAATTTCTTAAAAGTGAGGCAATTTTCTATCGAATGGCCTGTGATCCCCGCGTGGTACTCACACTGAGTGTTTGGGTCATACCATTTTGGGTATGGAAGTTGCATCGATTTTGGATATTGGGGGGAGACAACGTGTGCATCAAATAAACTTTGATACAACTCCTTATACGTCATAGGGATTGACGTAAATTGGAGTTTTTCAATGTTTTTCCTCGTGCGAGATTTTTTCCTTGATGAACCTTGATACTCGATAGTCACCTTTTTTGCTGGTTAACGGTAATTGACTTTGAGTCCCCCATGTTTGTATTATTCACCTCGTCATCTTTTTTTCTAGGTGCAGGCCTTCTAGTGGTTTCTCCCGCTTCAATCTTGCCGTATCTGATTGCATGTTCGATCATTTCTCCCGCCATTACTATGTCGGCAAAGCTTTTAGTCGTACTCCCTATCATATGAGTTATGAAAGGGGCCTTCAGGGTGTTGATGAAGAGCATGGCAGTCTCCTTTTCCAAGAGCGATGGCTTCACTTGTATTGCTACCTCTCTCCATCGCTGGGCATACTGTCTAAAGCTTTCGCCTGGCTTTTTCTCCATATTTTGGAGCGTGATTCTATCAGAAGCAATGTCAGCTACATGGCCATAATGTTTCATGAAGGCCTGTGCCAGGTCTTTCCACGTCTTGATTTGGGCACGACCTAGCTGGTTATACCATTTAGCGGTGGACCCGGCCAAACTATCTTGAAAACAGTGAATCAGCAACTGGTCATTATTAAGGTGCCCCGCCATCCGCCGGCAGAACATTGTGATGTGCGCCTTAGGACAACTGGTCCCATTGTACTTCTCAAATTCTGGCATCTTAAACTTATGAGGAAGCACTAAATCTGGAACCAGACTCAAGTCTTTTGGGTCAAAACCAGGGTGGTGATCAGTACTTTCCAAAGCCTTGAATTTTTCCTCTAACCACCTACAACGATCCTCTAATTGCTTCGAGGATTCAACTATTGCCCCATCCCTCTCTGCTATATTCAAATCGGGATTGGCTGGGTTATCTCCTGGATTGAATCCTGAGCCAACGCGGGAGTTCGTGGGTGGTCTAATATCATTTTGCCCTTGTTGAGGCCTAATCATGATAGATGGCCTTTGGGGATACACCTCTGGTGGCACTTGGGTATTAGGCAGGGTAAAACCCGGAAGATAGACACGGTCTTCATTATCGTTTCCCAAACTAGTAGCAACGCCCTTTCCTTTCTCATGTTCATTGGCCAACAAGCTGCATGTTGATTCATCATGCTACTCTCGAGATTCCCAGATTCATTCTATCATGTCTTGTTGTATCTTGATTAATCATTCTTGCATCTACGCTCCTGTATTTCCTTTTACATTTGTTCTAGCCTTTCCATTTTTTGATCCATGTCTTCTAGGTTACTGAAATAACTTTACCTAATTAGGGTCTTTCTACAAATCTTAATGCATGTGATATGATGCAAGGCAAATGCATGAAATGCAATGCAAATGCATGCATAAAGAAAGAGAGGCGTTGATTATGAATTCAATTTCATTAGAAGAACTTCTCTAGAAAATACATTTATTTACATAAAACGGATTGCATATGCGGCTTTGTCCTCATAGTCTAGGTGAAATCCTCTTCTTCGTATCCTTATGTTATGGTCGTGTCCCGTGAACTTCCCCAATAGATGCCTACTCTAGCTCCTTATTCCTCGGTCCAGGCCGTGCCTCTTCGCTCACTTATCTTTCGCGATGTTTATGAGCTTCTTTTAGAAAATAGAGACATGATGACTCTCGAATAATCTTTGTCGGCTTGAATCCTCGGGCAAAGTCTTGTATTTTTCATGGGCTATCGGTCATCTCGTTGTTTTACTTGGACTATGTTCGAACGATCAGTATTATAATCCACTTTATCAAGGAACACATTTCCTTATGATAAACTCTTCCATTTAGCAATCGAATATGAATCAACACCTCCTTTCTAAAATGATGCGGTGCGATGCAATGCAATGCAATCACAAACAAAACAAAACACATTAGCACGGGAGAAATAAACAAAATATAGTACCTATCCGGTGACCACTAGGGGTTTAACATAGTTCTACCTAAGGTGGGCTCCTAGGGCTTACTATATGAGGTTCGGTTCTTAAGAGGAGTACACGAACGTGATTCCTCAATCCTCACCCATTATAGGCTCATATGGATCGAGTTCGATTCGGGGAATACATTTCCCTATGGCTACGGAGATGAAAATCTCACGAAGACATAGGTACGGATGTATCCAAAGCGATCCACTATCCTACGGAGGTGAAAACCTCACGAAGGAGTAGTTTCTCACTCTCACTTAAAGGTGTGACCACAACGGTCATGCAATGCAATGCGAAATTGAAACAACATACAATAAAAGATCGTGATTTTAAAATAATCTTTCAAACTTTCGACAAAAGACAAAAATAATCAATTTATGGCTCGACTCTCTTTAAGGTGTCCCCAGTGGAGTCGCCAAGTATCGTAACCATTTTGGAAAAGCGACAAAGGGTTCGACGTTGGGTTTTAAAAATGAAAAAAAGGAGTCGCCATGAGCCTTTATTTGGTGTGATCGGATCACCTTTATTTTAATAAAACGTTTTGTTTTACTAAAAGCAGTGTTTTGGTCTACGTAGTTTTGAAAATCGGGTCCGGAGTCGATTCACATACGAGGAAGGGTTAGCACCTCGTCGCCCAAAATTGGTACCAAAATGATTAATTAGTGTCTTAATGTTAGAAGTTTTAAAGGTTTTAAAATACGATCCTCTAAAAATGTTTGGATAATTAGGGCGAATTTTGAGATTTCTTTGCTCAGGAGGATACAAACATCACATCCAAAGACGTTAGGACATGATGCTCTAAACCTTCGTAATCAAAGCTATCTCGTGGTTTTCTGAAGTTTATCAAAAGGATGTTTAGTTATTTAGTCAAGCGAAAAATCGCAACCAAAGACGTTAGGGCACTATTTCCCAATTCCTAAATACAAACATTGCCTTTATTTTAAAAATCTTTGAGCAGTGTAGCGACTTTTCAAAATGCATCGTATCGGATTAATTCTAAGAAAAGGCTTGAGTCAAAACTTAAGATTTCTTTGTCCGAAAAGATATAAACATCACATCCATTTCGTTAGGACATGATGTTTTAATCTCTCGTAATCATAGTCGTCTCGTGATTTGTAAAACTTGGTAGAAGGGATGTTAAGTAATTTAGTTAAGCGGAAAATCGCAACTCAAAGACGTTAGGGCACTATTTTCCAAATTTCTAAATATGAAACATTGCTTTGCTTTAAGAATCTTTGAATAGAATAGGACGATTTCACAAAATGTATTTTTTATTTAACGAGATTATTGACAAATTGCAATAGCAATAATAATGCAAATAAAGGATGATTGATAACATTAATGATGATGGTGATGATAGATAACAATATTTAAACAAATGATAATAAAGATGTTATATAAGGGTAATAGTGAAGAATAAAAATAAACACGATAACAAGTAAAATATGTCTATGGATTTGACATGTGAAAACAATGACTGACAATAGAAATAACAAATAATAGTGATAATAATAATAATAATAATAATAATAATAATAATAATAATAATAATAATAATGATAATGATAATAGTAAAACAATTTGAAATACATAAAACAAATAATGATAATAATAGTATTTATATATAATAATATAATGTTAATAATGATAATGGAAATGATATATATATATATGAAAAATAAATGAGTAAGTAAGGTAAAATAAAGTAAATTAATAATTGAATACATTAATAAATATAATAATAGTAATCATAATGTTAATATTAACAATAAATGTAATAATGGTAAATATAGTATAGTATCAATAATACTAAATACAATCAAATAATAATAATAATAATAATAATAATAATAATAATAATAATAATAATGGTAATATAACAAAATGATAAAAATAATAATAGTAGACATAATAATAATAGATAGCAATAATAAACAAAAGATGGTAAAAAAATAAATAAATAAATAATGATGATAGTAATATAGTAAAATAATAATAATATAATAATAATAGTATTAATAATGAAAGAATAAAAGCGAATTAACCTAAAAGGGATTAAATTGGAATTAAAAGCGGAATTTTAGGGTTAAGTTATGAATAAAATAAGGTTCGGGGGTCAAATAATAAATAAAACAAAGTTAAAATCGATTGGTAAATAAAAATAAAAAAAGGACCGATTTGCACACGGAGGAGATAGAGGACCACACGCAATAATTCCTTCCTAGTAAACGCGCAGTGACAGGGGACTAAATTGCGAATCGGAATAATCCTAGGGTTAAATTTGAAAATCAAAAAAGACCTGATTGCAAATGTCTGAAAAAGCGGAAGGTAGAATCGTAAATAGCCCTTCTGCAAAAACACGCGATCTGAGGCGGGTCGGGTCGGATCGGGTCGGAAAGAAGAAAAAACAGCGTCGTTTTGGGCTCAAGGCGACCCAAACGCAGCGCCGTTTGAGGGCTATTTAAAGCCCAAAATTGAGAAAAAAAGCAGATGTCACTCATTAAAAAAATCCTTTCCTCTTCCTTTTTCTCTCGAAAAGGGGAGATCCGGTGGAGTTTCGGCGAAAGCCGCCGTCTTTGGTGCCGTCGCCGTCGCCGGCCACCGTGGAATTCGAAAAAAGGTAACTTTTTCTTTTTTTTTATTTTTTTATGTTATACCAGTATATTTGCATAAAAAAAAAAAATAAAAAGAGTTTTGAAAGTAAAAAAAAATCACCTCTTCGATCTGTTTCTTTCGGTTTCAATGAATCTTTTGTGTTGTTTTTTTTTTTTTATGTTTAGATCTGCTGCCTTTTGTGTTTCGAAATTTCTCTTTTTCTTGTATATTCATCGAAAAAAAAAAAAGGTCCTTACAATGTACATTTTCTGGCTTTTTATAGCCATTCTTTACACTTTTTTTTTCTTTTCTGTCTTGTCTCCGTTTAATGTTTGCAGGTCAAGTGGTGAAGCAATTGAAGAATTGGTGGCCGATGTCGGAAAAGCGGTCGTCGGTGGGTAGAGGCGGTGGAGGGTCGGTGTTAGGCGGAGGTAGGTGCTTGGCGCTTGAGTTGGGGCTAGGGTTTTCTTTTTCTAATTTTGGGGTTTGGGCTTGTTAATTTGCTTGTAAATTGGGTCAGTTTTGGGCTTTGTGTTTTGTTGGGTTGTAATTTTATTTTTGTAATTGGTAAGCAAAATGGGTTATTACAATGGAAATTGCCATGGTTATTTGAACTAAATAAATAGGTAAAAATTTGTTATTAATTATGGTAATTGATGCAAAGTGGGTAAGTCATGAATTGGTCAAGAATTGTATATGTATACATTGAGATATTGATGTGATAATTAATAAACATTGGTAAATCACATATGAATTATAAAGTTTAAAAGATGAATGGTTAGTATTTGGAAATGCTATGAATTTGGCTAAATGGTAAGTTGAACTAATAATATGATATTAGGTAAGTCCGTAAATGGCATAGGTGTTGTTTTTTGTGCATTATTATGCTTATGATGTAAAGTTTTAAAGAGGTGAGTAAAAGGTAAGCATGATATAGTTTAGTACGTGTTTTAAATAAATGTGATGACTGTGCTTATTATGAAACTTGTATGTCAATAAAGGAAATTATAAGAGTTAATGGTTAAAGAGATGAACTATGGTATTGAATTACATGTATGAAAAGAATAAGATGGTTTATTCAATGATTAAATGAGAAAGTGAATATGAACTTATAATGTGAATGGAAATGAGAAATGATATTAATGCCTTAGTAAACTTGGTAAGAATTGAATTGGATACATCTGGCATGCCAATAGGAATTGTTAGCAGTAATTTGGTATAGGATAAATGTTATGCATTGTGTGCACTATCGGTGTGTTGGAGGGGCTATTTGATTCATTATATGTTAATGTTGTGTTGGTTGGAACACTTATGTGCTAATGGTGTGTTGGTTAGATAATATTTTGTATCTAGTTTCAGATTACGCCTATGTATACTAAAGGCTACAAATGAAATCTTAATAGGAATCATAATGGAATTTGTAATTGAAAGTGTAAAGGAAACTATAAATGGAATCGTAATTAAATTTGTAAATAACACTAATGTTATGTAAATCTTATATACAAAATTAATTGTAACTTGAGTTAAGGAATGATGAAAATGTGATTGACTAAGATAACGTTAGGGATAAATTAATTAATATGATTGTATTGAACATGGTAAGTTTAAATGGTTGTAAAACAAGTGTATCGCTAAGATTTGTAAAAGGAATTTAACTACCACTATGTTATACAATAGTAGGAATTGGTAATGACTTAATAACTTGCATTATGACTTATTTTTCTTATTAGTAAAACAACACTTGATATGAATCGAATTTGAAATGGTAAGAGGAAAAGAATAAATGGTAATAGATTGTCTAAAGTGTAGTATCATCTTGACTTGGAAATTAAAGTGATTAGTAACGTAACTTTGAGAATGGTTTGATTGAATATGTTTATGGCAAATAGAATGGCATGGTTGTGTTAATACTTTGTGCCTGAAATTGATATTGATTGAGAATAATTAAAATATGGAAGGACACAAGCTTGGAGTGTTTGAGTTGAATTTTTAGTCTGTCCTGCATTTAGGTACCAATACCTAGCTCAGGGTTATTGATATCCTAGGAGTCAATAATCAAATAGCAAGTCTAGAGCGATGTTTTATTGATACCGAGCCTTTTGGTATCTATACCACAAGGTATCAATATCAATAGCACAACCCATAATGTACTAATATTGAAGTTGATTAGTCAAATGATAGGTTTGAATGTTAGATATTAGTATTAAACGTAAAAACATGATTATCACGTTAGTTGGCATTGACTAATAGTATGCTTAAAGAAAATAAGTTTGAAATTGGAATAAGATTATTGAATAATTGCTAAAAAGGTTGGTAGATGAACCTTAGAATTGATAAGAATGAAATATAATATTTTGAATTATCTGTGTGCTTAATAAAATACAAACTGGGTCATAAACTTATGATTGAGTTGTGAACAAATGATGTGATGAAATGTTGTGGAAGTAAGATATAATGAGCTAGAATGAAAGATTAATAAGTGTGCATTGATATAAAAATGGCAAAGGTATAAGAATATATGAGTAAGAATTGTAAAAGAATTGATAAGACAAAAATGAATATAGGAATTTGAATTGAATTGAATCATGTGTGATATACTGTAACTAATGCCATATGGTGTAAGTTTAAATTTTATAAGTTGTTTGTATTGTAATGAAAGTGATATGTAATTGATTAATTATGATAATTAAGATGCTAATAATGTAATTATATGTTTGGGAAATGTCGGCCTATTGTTAGTTTGTTTATGTTTTGTTTAGTAGTCTTAAATCCTTGTCAGAGGTATGCTTAGTGTATTGGATTGATTTTCATATATAGGTCAGAGACAAGATTTGAGAAGACAGTAGTCGATTACTACATCAAACCCGAGTCATATCGCCATTGAAGTGTGATCCTGTTTTTTAGTCAGTTTGGTTATGTATATGGTAGTCACACTAGCTTGGCATGTATGTGAAGCATATTTGTATAAAGTGGCCTTAGTGAACCTTTTTCATATGTTTATAATAGTAGCTTATAAGCTAACTTGTGGTATTTTGGCTTATGATTGAATTTTATACTGTCAAATATACAACCAAAAAAGTAGACGAGGCAACCATAGATGCCTCTCGACATTGAATGTGACATCACTTATATGGGATTGTCAACGGTCTGAGTGAGGAGTATTACATTGACTTACATAGAAAGAGCTAGGAGTGGATGATGAATTTGAGAATAGAATTGATAATAAAGACACAGTGATGAAGAAAGAGGAGAAATTAATTATTATTATTATTATTATTTTGGTAATTTTGGTAGTGAAATGAAAGCTCTTATGATTTGTTGAAAACTTAATTCCTTTCAAATTTTAAAAATGGTAGAATTAAAATTTTGAGATTCTTGAGCAAGATTATGAAAAAGTTAAACGGGTCAAGAAGAAAATAAAGGTGAGCAAATTTACAAGGCATGTGAAACAACTCTAAAGTGAACTACTTTTTCTTATTACTTTTTTATTGATAAGATCTTGCATTTTTTTAGCATAATTATTTATTTATTTTTATTCATTTGAATGAATCTTATGTTTATAAGGATTTGTCTTTCATCGAAATTTGTTTCATATAATGATAGACCCACTAAATGTTTGTTTTTTAATTTTCTTATCCCATAAAGCATTAAGGATATGAGAATAAATAGTTCAATTTTCTTTTTATTTGATTTATTTTACAGTGAACATCTTTTTTTCTTTAATCGTTGGATTAATTTTTTGAAAGGTTTTTTTTTTTGCATGAAAGAAATGTGTTTTTCTTATGATTGATTAAGCTATCGAGTTATACATTAGGGATAGACAAAGAATTTAACAAGTTAGGGTTAGGTTTCTCGGCAAATGAGAAATTTTGATATTTAATACTTGGGTACATTTGCATAGTTCATCTTTTTGTATATGGTTTGAGTAATGATATAAAAGGTGTGCCAAATATGTCATTTTGCACAACACCTTTTAGTTATTAAAAATAGTGTAAATTATACAAATGGTCATCCAACTATGTTTATGTTTCTATTTTGGTCATCCCATTTTTAAAATTTTTAATTTGGGTACTAAAGTTTAAATTCATTTCTATTTTAGTCGCCCACAGTTAAATTCATAGCAAAAAGCCTTTTTCTAACAGATAAAATAACATATTTAGTTCTCAATACTTACATATTGTATCAATTTTATCCTAATTCTAAATAATTCAATAATTTAACCCGTCACATTTACAAATTCTATCAATTTGATCCTCAAACTTCCTAATCAAAGTTTTCAACTTTTAAGATAGAGGCATTCCACATCTACAAATTTGTAAAACCCAAAAAGGAAAAAAAAAAAACTTCTCTCAACTAATGAGTTGTTTTTCAAGCAAATTCCTGATACCAATGAGTTTATCTTGAAACTTTATGTCATTTTCTTTTTTATTAGCTTTCTTCTAAATATAATATTTAATAACCCTTTGATTGGTAAAATTTTGGCTAAAGGAATTGAAAAAACCTTTAAAAAAGTAAGATAGTTCTTTCAAGGTATATAGAAATAGTCCTCGAAGTTGGCCCATAAAATTGAAAATTGAATCTGGAGTTAAAAATGTGGTTTTGAAAAATCCAGTTGTTCAATCAATGATTATATAAGAAAAATTATTAACATCTATTTTTTCATAAGAAAAATAAGTGAAAGAATTAATTGAATTTTATTTTGTTACATTGATAATTATTTTTTAATCTTATAAACCGATTAAAAATTATTATGTGTTCTATTTATTTCTAATTATTATTTTTTAATTTTAAATCCACAATAAGCAACATGTATCACTAATAATATGATTTATTGTCAAACCATTTGTCAAATTAATTAAAAACAAAAATTATGCTAGTTGGAGTGAATTTTTTTTACAAATATTAAATTATTTATATAATTTTATTATAAGTTATATTTTTAATTTTGTATTTTGTATTATTTTTAATGGTGTTTAGTTAATTTCTAACACTAAGCGCTTAAAATATAAAACAAAAAGGGTTATGTATTGAACTGGTTAATATCAACCATAAAAGAAAAAAAAAACAATGAATAGATGTGGAATGCCTCTATTTTAAAAGTTGAAAGCTTTGGTTATGAAGTTTGAGTATCATATTGATAGAATTTGTAAATTTGAAGGGTTAAATTTATTGAATTATTTAAAATTAGGATCAAATTGATAGAATAAGAAAGTATTGAAAACTAAATGTGTTATTATACCAATTAAAATTCGTTATCAAATTAATGACAAGTTATGACCAAAACATGAATGAATTCAAACGTTAATGCCGAATTGAAATTTTTTAGAATTAAGTGACAATTTATATAATTTACCCTAAAAACTATTACAAACTTCAATATTTGATGTAATTTTGAGTTTTGTAGCAGTAGGATTTGGTTAGGATGATACTTGTGTACTACAATTTTGGTTTGCTCTTGTAGCACAAAAGCTTATTATTTCTTATTGGAATTAATTGTTTATATTTTAATTAAATATCCTTATATAAAGATTTCAATAAAACCATCATATATTTTGTTCAAAGTAAAAAGTTGTTAATTATGGGCATCTTCATTTCTTGTTATTAGTAAAATTCAATTTTCATTTCCTTCAATTTTTATTTATTTAATACCCAACTGCAGTTTAGAAAGTCATTTGATTTGTATATATGAGACTATTACGAGCTTACAAATGAAGTGAGGTGATGTGAAGCCTACTCACATAATTTCAACTTTTGAATTACTGAGACGGAAAATAGAATAGTAAGAAGAGAAGTCATTACATAACTAGGACAAAAATCAAGCACACTACTACTATAGCATCATTGTCATACATTTTGAACACAATTTCTTGAATCAATGAATCTATTAGAGATGTACGTGTATATATATACATAGCGCATACACTATAAATATGTATGTATACTGAAAATCTAAAGGATCAGTCATCTTTTTTTATTTTCTTTTGACATAAATTCATGCATGAGAAAAGGATGGTATTCTCACCTGTTTCAGATTCACAATTTCAAATTGAAGGTATCAAGATATCACCATCTAACAACTTCGAGCTTTACCAGATACCAAGACGTCTTTGACAAAAATAAAAATTCATCAGAACAGTGGGTTTGCTAACCATAGCTTGGTTTGAGAGAAAAAAGAAATTCCGTTTGGCGCGCCCTTACATTGGCCATTTTGATCAAGTTTGAAAGAAAAAGCTCAGAATTTAAGATTGTATCTCACAAAACCAATGCCAACACTGGTCAATAAATGTGATTTATATACTATTGCTATATATATATATTCTGTACTAATGGGTATATTGACAAAAATATCTCGTATTTTTCGCACCAATAGACTCAGCAATATGTCATGTCATATAATACAGAGCAAAAATTAAACTCCCATCCAAAACATTTTAATTTTTTAATTTAATATTTTGTCTATGATATTTAGTTTTTTTTTTAAATTATAAATTGGATGAAAGATATAAATATTTTTATAATAAAATTATTATTTTAATATGTTGATTTAAGTTGTTGTCTAATTAATTTCAATCATTTTTTTATTTTTTATATACTATTTGGTAAGTCTAAATAAAGGAATCATCATTTAACAAGAAAAAAGGATCATTGGGTAAGAGTTATCGAATTCTTTTTCAGCACAACACTGAAGAAGACCCAACACAATGATTATAGGCCGTTAATTGCCCATGTGAAAGACGGTTGTTGAAAAATCAATCACACATCAAACGGCCCAGATAAGTGAACCCTTAATTTTCTCCTTTAAAAGAATTAAAATATGAAAGACACATTATTTAAGGGAAATAATTTCATATATCATTCTTGGTGTTGTTTCAGAGTTTACAAAGATGTTTAGGTTTAAGAAGTGTACTAAAATAAAAATTTTAAATGTATAAATTATTATAATACTTATTACAATTTTAATTCGCTTGTAGATTCTAAAATATTTTACAAATAATATATCGAATAACTACCCATTATTTAATACATTTTGTATAAATAAATTGATATTTTATAACATCTGTAGGATTTTTTTTTAAAAAGGAACTGGTCACCATTAAACTAAATTAAGATATTATCGATACAATTTGTAGGATTAAACATTGTGAAAGCTTAATATATATTGATTATTTTTATCATTATTGTGATAAAAATACGACAAATTGAAAGTGGATATATCTAAGTAACGTTCAGTGAATTCTTATGTTATGATTTCAATGGAATATGATTATTGAGAATATGATTGCTAGGAAAGTTATTTTACAATATTTGGCATAAATTAAAAGGTATTGATTAAAGTCTCGAAAAGTTAAATTATAACGTTTGATTTCTTAAGTATTTTATTAAAATATAATGATAATTTATGAATTTATCTTTATTATGTAAAATATAATATTTATATATTTAAAATTTATAATAAACTTTGTTCTTAAAAATATTTGGATTAATTATTTAATAGTAAATTTTAATTGATATTTTATTTTTAAATTTATAATGTTAATTGAAAGTAAAATTGTTTCAAATTTGTCCTGCATATATTTTTTAAATATAATGATGCAAATATAAAATCATGTATATATACAAATTATTTTAGAATAAATTAAAAATGTTATGTGTATATAATACTTGCGAATAATCCGTTAAAGTAATAGAGAAAATCAAATAGTATGACAAAGGAAAAAGGCAATAGCTTCTTCTTTTTATGTTTATTAATAGACTAATACCTGAACTAATATAAAATAGGGTTAATTTTGTTTTAAATATTTTTTAACTTTTCAATCTACATGAGAAAGTAACCTTCTCACATTTTATCATGGGAATCACATTGTTATGTTCATAGAAAAGTAACTCCCAAGAGAAACTTAGATTCCAAAAAAAAAGTAAATAAAATTTGAGATGTCAAACAATGGAATCACTTTTGAATTGATTAAATTTCTAGTAAAGCGACTACTTTCCATCATACCAAATGCTACCTTAGAGTAAACATGTTTAAAGGTCGAATTATTCGTTCATGTTTAAAGGTTCTTTCAAAAATTTGGGAGTATTTGGATCAAAACATTATGCTCAAAAAATTAGGTTCATTTAAAATATTTATTGGGTTCGAGCTCAAGCATTCAATCTTCAAAGTCTGAGCTTAACTTGGCTCAACCTTTTTCATAAGTCTGTAATTATTATATTATGTTATTTTTATATATGATGTAATTTATAGCACAAATTAAATTTATAGTAATAGTATATGCAAACATTGAAAAATGTTAGTTCCCTGTGCATAAAATTTCAATAAATGAAAAATTATAAAATTATAAAAAAATATAAAATTTTCGAAAACTTTAAGAAAATAATATAGACATGTCTAAAAAAGGCTTGAGTTAGTTATTTGCAAATATGAGTAGGCTTGGGCAAAATTTTGGACTCATATTTTGGGTACACTATGCTTGGGCAAGCATAAAGTGTGAAATCATGCTTAATCTTAGGCCGAGCAGCTCACGCTCAATCGACCTGATCAACTTTGGGCTAAACTTGACTTCATATTTTTTAACCTCGTGTCAACTCGACTTGATTTATTTTATTATTTATAGATAAAAATATATAAAATCATTTTATATTAATATTTATATATTTTTATAATTAAATTTAAATAAAATATTTTTTTTATTTTTAAAAAGTAAAATAGCCTTTTTGGGTGCACCTGGGTGAGCCAGGCTTCAAATATTTTTGGAATTAAGTCACAGCCTGGCTTTACCTATGAACATTTCTATTTAAGAATATACAAATGAAGATTAATGAATTTGGTTCTTAGTATATTGTTTGGTTTTGAAAAAATATTTTTTATTATATTTGTTTTCATTTTAAAAATTTGAAAATTATGTTTGGTAAATGAAAATATAAATTTTTCAATAATGAAAATATGAAATCAAAACTATACTTATTTTCTCTTAATAGAATAATGAGAAATAAAATAAAATAGTCCAACATTTATATGGACTTGAACTAATGTTAGAAATTTGATATTTAAAAATCGTTAAAAAAATATTTTTGTGTTTATATGAATTTGAATTAGGGTCAATGCATCAATTATATTTAAAGTTAATGTTGGAAAAATAAATTATGAAAAAAGTTTTGTTGCACAACTGAATTGTTAAATTTTTCATAAAATCGAACATTGATTGTGATAACTATAGCAATAAATTCACCAAATTTAATATCTATGTTTTTTTAGCTAGGGAGAAATGTAAAATTTTGGATTTAGCATCTAAATCATTTTAATTTTCAACAGAATGATCTTCTTTGCTATTCTCAAATCCTTAAATGCTTAGATAGTGGACTCTAGTTAAAAATTTTGACACAATCGAGACTGTTTAGTGAGAAAAGTCGACTTTCTATAGGGAATCCAAAATTGAATATTTCAATCTCACAAGTTTGAATTATAATTGGCCAAGGACAGTGCAATTATAATCTCACAAATTTGTCCTACAAATACTTACAAAAACTAGAATTTTTTATTTTATTTTAAGGAAATAAACCAAATAAATTGTTAACTAAAATCGATAGAATATCGTCATATGCACGTGTGTATTGTCGAAACCATTTTTTGAAAGGTCGACTTTGATTTTGAAAACGAAAACGATCATGGGAGTCGCCACCAATTCTTTTTGATGAGGTGGAATCGATCACCTCAAAAAGTGGTTGTTTTTAATAAACGGTTTGATTTATTAAAACAACGATTTTAGTCCACGAAATTCAGAAAGATGGGTTTGGGAGTCAGTAACACGAGAAAGGATTAGCACCCTTGTAACGTTCAAAATTGGTATCTAGTTAATTACTTCGTGTTTTTTAGTGCTGAGAATTGGAAATCTTGAAGAGATTTAAAATACGATCTTTTGTTAAAATATTGAAAATTTTTTGAAAAAGGGGCATATTTCACGTTAATTAAGAAAGAGAATTACGTCCCGTAAGTTAAGATACAATGTCTTAAATTCCCGATACGAGAATAAACGCCAAAAAATTTACTTATTTTGAAAGATATTCGATTATCTCGGTTTTAGAAAGAAATCATATCCCGTAAGTTAGAACACGATTTTTCTTGATTCCTGATATTATTTAAAATTCAGGGTTTTTTAAAAAATGTTCGTTTGTTCGGATTTATCGAGAAAGTCAAAACCCCGTAAGTTAAGGTACAACCTTTCGAATCTCAAAATACGAAGTATCACTTATTTTAAAATCATAATTTATGTATCGAGTAAAATTAATGTAACACAAATTTGTTGTGAAAATGTAAAAATAAATCACGGTGTTAATATGCATAATAAAATAAGCATAATAATGATAATAAAAGGACGAGAATAAATAAATAAATGAAACAAATAAATTGATTACAAATAAAAGAAAATAATAATTAAAAAATAATAGTAAAAAATACATAAATAAATGGCATGTAAAACGGCTAAAAATAATAATAATATTAGTAATAATAAAATAGTAAATAATCTAAAGTTTGAAATTATAAAAGGCTATAAGTAAATAAATAATAGAATGAGAAAATAGGTGTATTTAAAAGATACTAATAGGTAAATAAATACAAAAGAAATATAATAATAATAGTAATAATATTAAATTAATTAGTTTAATAGTAATAATAATAGTAAAAAAAAAGGGACCAAATTGAACCTTTAGACGGAGTTTTGGGGTAAAATCGAGAATAAAAGAAAATGAGAGGGCTAAACTGAATGCACGAATAACAATGAGGGACTAAAAGGGAAATTCTCCCTTTTTCTCCAAAACGGCGTCGTTTAGATGCGAGCTAAAATGTAATCGAAATAAAACATAGGGTAAAAATTTAAAACTTACTTGCAAAACACTTAAAAAGCGGAAGGACTCGCAGCACAAATAGCCCCAAAAGTAAAAAGGCTGATCCCCCACTGGCGGATCGGGTCGACGTGCGGGTCAAGGGCTAAACGACATCGTTTTGGTGCCTGAAAGGCCTGCCCAAAATAGCGTTGTTTTGGAGGCCTATTTAAGGCAAAAATTTTAGAAAAAAAATTCAACCCAATTCAGAAAAAAAAACTTCCCCACCCCTTTTGTTTTCTCTAAAAAGCCCCCTTGGTCCGGCAAGAGCTCGGTCATTCGCCACCACTCCGGTCGTCGGTCGTCGGCACCGGTCGGAAGGTCGAAAACCCCTTTTTTTCAGGCAATTAGAAGGCAGGTAAGTTTTTTTTTTTTAAACTCTTTATATATATATAAAGTTTTGAAAAAAAAAAGAAAAATAAAGAAATATATGTATGTATATAAACAGTTTCGAAAAAAAGGGAAAATAAAGGAAAAAAATAAACAAAAATAAAAAAAGACCTTAGCACGTTTTGAATCTTTAGTTTCTTTTTTATTCTCTGTGTTGTTTTTCTTTTGTATTTCAATCTTCTATGTTTGTATGTTCGAATCACTGTTATTGGTGCTTGAATATCTGTTTCTTTTTGTATTCAAAGTCTCTTTAAAAAATTACATTGGTTTAAATGGCTTATATAGCCGTTTTACAAAGCTTTAATCTATGCTGTCACTTCTGCTTTTTTGGTCCCTAGCAGGTGGCGGTGCAAGTGGAAGGCGGTGGACATGACAGTGGCAGGCTTTGGCAGAGGCTAGGGCGACGCGCCTAGGGTTCCAAAAACCCTAATGTTTCTGAATCAGTTTAGGTTCTAGGTGAAACATCCCAAACCCGGCCCACGAGCTTTGACCAGATTTGGTATGTTCCTCAAGTAAACCGGTTTTCAAATTCTTTTGTTACTTAGCGAAAAACTTGTGTGATTTTAAAAAAAAAATATTTGTTTGGGTTGGGCTTGTGTTGAAAACAAACTGGATTTTTATATTAGAAAACCCTTTTTTTTTAATTTTAAGTAATAAACATATCGAGTATATTTTAAAAAAAAAATACTTAGTCTTTAACCTAATCAAAATTTATAACACAATAAAACAACAAGTAGAAATAAAAAAAAATCGTTCATCATGGCCTTATGGCCTTATTACATCAAATAGTTTCCAAAATATTTCAAAGTGCTAAAATAAATTCAAGAGTCCATAAAATATAAACTTCATGTTGAGCATGGCCACCACAAATCTACTTGTCCGGTCCATCACTTGTTCATCACCGGAACATGGTCCCTACAAGGGTGAGTCAAACAGACTCAATATGTACACGACACTAAATCATAATAGAATCAGGCATACAATAGTTACACATTCAAAACATAAAATACAAGTTATGATGCATTCCCAAACCCAATCCTAATTGTCCATCACCTACACACCCGTACACCGGCAAACACACCGTGGGGACTACTAAGTCGACCCTCCTTCCGCTACACTCCAAATTGCGGTCTTAGGTCACCGCATTCATGGTCTTAGGTCACCACGTTCAGATTACTGTGGTCTTAGGTCACCACTTTCAGATTACTGTGGTCTTAGGTCACCACTTTTCACTTCCCCTTTCAAACAAACCCATATGCCCTTACATATTATGCAATTACATGCCCAAGTTCACATTCTTATCATATTCTCATGTTACTGAATAACATTTTCATATTCCTAGTAGAAGTAGGAAACGTACCTGAGTACTTAGTACCATATCATGGTACCTTAGCCACTTTCATATTCTTAATATCACATATATTATTTAACACAACCATAAAACGTATTATGAAATAGTGTGGGGTACACACCTAATTCGCTTAACAAATTCCTTGAGATCTCGAGATCGATCTACGCCTTAGATCTCAAGTTCACGCAATTGATTAATCACTTTTACCTTAATAAAAGCCATTCTACCAAAATTCCAAATCCTAGTAGGATTAGTATTCTTACCTTGTTGGGTTGGATCACCAACAAATCTGAACCTGTTCCTTGTTTCCCTAGGAATGTCGAAATCCTTAAAACCTTACGTTAGACTTAATCTTAATCATCAAATCATAAATCAAGGCCTTTGGTAGAATATTCACATGTCTTACCTTAATCTTAGAAATCCGAATACTCCTCCATTTAGTTGACTACTCGATAATCCGAAAGATCCTTCCATATTCGAGCAACCAAAATATGTATGGGGTTAGATTATCTCTCGGCTAATCTAAAAGAAAAGAATGGAAACCAAACTTGCTCTTACCTTTGAAGAAATCGAAACACCTATGCTTGAAGCCTTTCCAAGATTGACTTTTGAATGGATTGGTAAGGAGAAATAGGAAGAAAAGAAAGATGAAGAGATTGGCTTGCTTTACTAGGGTTTTTGGTTTTAACAAAATAGCAGAGAAAAGAGAGAATTGGCTAGGAAAATTTCGGCAGAGAGAGGGGAATGTCTTAGGGAATTTTCAACAGAGAGAAGAGAAGGAAGAACAAATTGATGAGTAGCCCTATTTTCCCCTTTTATAGCCGAACTACTACTCAGAATCCCTCACTTGGCCACCACTCTTCTTTATTTGATAGCTTTATCTCTTTAATTTAAAATAATTAAAGAAATATCCTTTATTATCTCTTATCTCTTAATAAAATAATACTAATAATAATCTTCTTTTATCTCTTCCTTATCTATCAAAATAAAAGAAATAAATCCATATTTATCCATCTATTATCTCTTCAAAAAAATAATCCAATTTAAATCCCTTAATTATCCCATTACTTATCAAATTTAAAGGAATAAAACTCCTTTTTCTAGAAGCCTTGCCGTCCACTCCTCCGCTTCGGAAGCAAAATAAAACTCCTTTTATTTGCTTCCCAAGTGACTCGAACCAGTGCCCAACACCTTGCATGTGGCGCCATTTCCAGAGGCCCTAAGTGACATCTTCAGGCCACTTTTCCAAGCCCGATTGTGTGTCAAATTTCACAAACTTTTTCTTTTAAGGCCACCTTACCTTAATTTCCTCTTTTAAACTTTAAAACTCGACATTTCTAAGTCATTTCTAAGTTTTCAAAAATTTTCGTTCGGCTCTGTAAACTTGACATTTCCTTATATTTCCTAAAAATTTTCACTTTCCATTTTTAAACTTAACATTTCTATACATTTTCAGGTTTCCAAAAATGTTCATTTCCAAATCATTTCCATTCATTTTCGAGTTTCCAGAAATGTTCAAAATTTATTCCTAGTACATAAAACATGTCACTTCGTACAATTAAACCGAAAATGCATAGGCCCTTTCCAGGATGTTACACTAGGCCTCTATTGGGCCATTAGGAATTTAGGCTAGGGGTCATGTAATTTTGGGTTTGCATTTTGGTATTTGTTTGGTTTTGGGTTGGTTGGGTTTAGGTTTGGGTTTGGTTTAGTTTTTATTTGGGCTAATGTAAAGGGATTGTTTGATTATTGGACTTCGGTTTTTTTATTATTTATTTGGTTTTGTTTGGGTCTTATTGGGCCCCAGGTTAAATTGGCCCACTAAAGCTGCCCCTCTTTGCTCGTTGTTGTGTAACGGGAATGAAGCAAAAACTTTAAAAAGAGCCAATTTTGCTTGGTCTTGCCGAGTTCTTAACCTTTTTGGTGCTTCTCTTCTTCAAGTAGCCTCATTCCAGTCTATTGCATCTTGTTGCTTTGATCCACTCTACCACAACTTCAGAGAGATAAGACTTGTAGCTTTAATCTGCTCCGCTGCAACTTCAGGGAGATGAGATTTGTAGTTATAGTAGATTTAATCTGACCTACTGCAACTTCAGAGGTATAGGATCTGTCACTTTAATTTGCTCCACTGCAACTTTAGGGAGATAGGATTAGTAGCTTCAATCTGCTCCGCTAAAACTTCAAGGAGATAAGATTGGTATCTTCAGTATGCTCCACTACAACTTCAGGGAGATAAGACTTGTAATTTCAACCTACTTTACTACAACTTCAGAGAGATAAGGTTTGCTATCTTCAATTTCTGCTCTGCAACTTCAGGGAGATAAGATTTTTAATTTGTAGCTTTAATCTATTCCACTGCAACTTCAGGGAAATAAGATTCGCTATCTTCAGTTTGCTTCACTGTAACTTTAGGGAGATAAGACTGGTAATTTCAATCTGCTCCACTACAACTTTAGAGAGATAAGATTCGCCATAGTAGGTTTGATCCGACCTACTGTAACTTCAGAGGTATAGGATTTGTGACTTGTAGCTTTAATCTGTTTCACTGCAACTTCAGGGAAATAAGATTCGCTATTTTCAATCTGCTCCACTACAACTTCAGGGGGATAAGATTTATAATGGTAACTTCAATATGCTCCATTGCAACTTCAGGAGGTAAAATTTGTAATTTCTTCCATCCATCCCACTGCAACTCAGGGGTATAGGATTTGTATTATCTTGAATCCATCCCACTGCAACTCAGGGGAATAGGATTTGTATCTTCTTCAACCTATCCCACTGTAACTTAGGGGTATAGGATTTTTGGCTTCTTCAATCCATCGATCTGTTACACCATTCTCTGGGTAACAAAACCTGTAGAATCCATTTCATGGGCCTATGTTTATGCTAAATGATTAGGATGTCATGATCATAATGAATCAAATGCTCCTAACTAGATGTGTATGAATAATATTTGCATGAATACAGAATGCCATTTTGCGAGAATAATCCCCTTTTCAATGCTTAGGTTGTCATTACTCGTTGTTCATCAAGGTTTCATCACTGACGTATTATCTTGCCTTCTTGTTCAACTGGTATCTTTGACAGAAAACCCGAAGAAATAGCCATAATTTATACTATTCTTTCTCAAATGTTTTCAACCCTTAGGTTTGATTAGTTCTAGATAATAGTCATGTTTCAGGTTTTCATACTATTTAGAAGCTTTCAGAGTAATATGTAAAACTCCTTTTATGAGAGTATTATTAGTCCATTAACCATTATTTCAATGCAAAATGCTTGAAAAAGATCATAATGATGGACAGAACTGAAATTTATCTGGAACAAAATTTGAAAAGAATAGATTAATCAAAGAAAGCAAACATTGATGAAATACAAAATGAGTAAAAGGAAAATAGATGCCCTAAATATCGCAGCATGAGCTTCTCTGCACGAACTTCTTGAGGACCATTTTGAGTCCAACATGTGTTTAGGGGATCTAGAGTACTTTGTTGATGCCCCAAGACATAGCATTTCCCTTTCTTGTTAATTTAGGCATAGTAAAACTACCGCATGCCCCATCTTTTGATCAAAAGTTGAATTGCCCTTTATGGGTTTTCAATTCAAAACCCCTTTGGTCTCAAGGCGCCCTTTGTGGGTTTTCGCCTTAGCCTCTCATCTTTTTTTTAGGTGAAGTACTTCTTGACCGAGTCTGAATTCACAGGATTGGACAAGCTTTTGCCATCCATCTCAGTAAAAATCAATGCTCCTCTAGAAAAGGCCTTCTTTACCATATAAGGTCATTCCCAATTTGACATCCATTCCCCTTTGAAATCCTTTTGTATAGGCAAGATCTTTTTCAATACTAGGTCCCCTTCGTGGAATTCTCTAGGACAAACCTTTTTATTGTAAGCTCGCATCATTCGTTTTTGGTACATCTGACCATGACGGATAACTTTCAACCTTTTCTCTTTAATCAAGTTTAGCTGATCATATCGGGATTAGATCCATTCTGCTTCAACCAACTTCAATTCTGCCAAAACTCAGAGAGAAGGAATCTCGACTTCAATGGGTAAAACCACCTCAATTCCATAAACCAAAGAGAAAGGCATTGCCCCGGTTGAGGTCCTGACAGATGTTCGATAAGCATAGAGGGCAAATGGTAATTTCTTATGCCAATATTTATACGTCTCAATCATTTTCCCCATGATTTTCTTAATGTTCTTATTGGCTGCCTCCACTGCACGATTCATTTTTGGGCGATATGGTGATAAGTTGTGGTGTTTGATCTTGAACTAACTGCAGACTTCTGATATCATGCTGTTGTTCAAATTTAGTGCATTGTCAGATATGATCTTTTTCATATCGACATATGATCTTCTTCTTTAAGAACTTGCTGACTGTCGACTTTGTGACATTGGCGTATGAAGCGGCTTTTACCCACTTTGTAAAGTAATCGATGACCACGAAGATAAATCAATGCCCGTTAGAAGCTTTGGGTGAAATTGGCCAAATGACATTCATGCCCTATGTAAGAGCCCAATTTTGACTGGGCTGGAATAAAACCAAAACAAAAAAAATAAAGTCCCTTTTCAGTCCAAATACTAAAACCCACTAACAGACCCAATACACACGGACCAAGTGGCCCCAAAATTAAACCAATCTCAGCTAAAGCCTAGGGTTCTCCAAAAACCTAGGCGTCACAACTCCAATGCCATGATCGGCTCCTTAATCAACTCAACAGAAGCAACAGGATCCCAACGGTCGCACCACCATCAACACGCACGAACCCCATATCGCGCCATCGTCTCCAAGATCTTCGATTGCCTGCAAGAAGGAAAGAAAAGACAACAAAAATGGCAAAAAACAAACAAAATGGATTTTGTATTTATTTTCTTCTATTTTTCTTGGGCTATAAATATGTAAACAGAACACAAGAAAGGGCGGATATAGACACTGATACACGGAAATATACAAGAGAGAATATACACAGTTTATAAAGCATCAAAGGTTTTCATTTTTGTTTTATTTTTATTTATTTATCGAATACTATTTTTTTTGTGTTATCGTTATTTTTTTTACTCATATATAATAGATATTTATTAAAATAAAAAAGAGAAAATTTTACCTTTTGGAAAATTTTGACCACCGCACGCGGTGGCGGGTGACGATGGCAGACGTTGGATGGAGCCTCGCTGGAGAAGGATCGGGAATCACCCTGGGGAAGGCTCTCAAATTTTTTTTTGTGCTGAGGGGAGAAATGAAAATTTCAAGGTAAAGGGTGGCTTTTATAGGGTTCTGGAACTGTGCCATTTTGCACCAGGCCCTTAAGCGTCAAAACGACGTCGTATCATCCCTGGCCCGACCCGATCCGGCCCGCTCCATTTAGGATCCGCGCGTTTTCTCAAATAATGGGTCATTTATGCGTTGAATCCCTCTGATTTCTTACCCTTTTTCAATTTAGTCCAATCCAATTTTAATTATTTTTTCCTTTAAATTTATTTTTGTTTCATTTTAGCCTCGCAAGAAGCGACATCGTTTTGTAAAAAGGCATAATTCCCTCATAAGTCCTTGTGGTTTAACATGTATTCTTATTTAGTCCTTATTATTCGTTTTTTTTTGCTATTTAACCATTTTTTTGATTTATTTGATCCTTTTTATTCATTTTTTAATAAAAAACCCCTTTTATTTTATTTTATTTTAAATTAATATTGTTTTAAATTATTTTATCATATTAAATATGTTATATTAATTTTATTATTTATTTCATTTTATAAATTTATATATATACTTTTTACTATCTTTATATTTAATTATTATATATATTATTTTATTTATTTAATAATTTTATATTTTATTATTTATTACATTATATTTTGTATATTATTTAGTATTATATTATATCATATACTATTTTCTAAAATTTTATTTTGGTATAAAGTTTATTTATACTTTATAACATGTTTCACATATATATATTTTAATATATTTATTCAAAATTATTATATATTATTATGTTTTATCTTTTATATATATATATATATATATTAAATTATATATTTATTATTTAGTTTTTTTATTGTTTTACATATATTGCTTTATATATTTTATTTATCTATGTAATGCCCTTTTATTTATTTATTATTTTATGATTACTATAGTGTAGTTATTTTAGTTGTATTTTATATTGTATGCTATTGTATTATAATCGTTTTTAATATTTGTGTATGATAGTTTATAAATGTGATATTATTACATGGATTATTGTTCAAAATAAAAATACATTTTTACAAGCTTACTATATTTTAAAATAAGGCAATGTTTTGGTATTTAGAAATTCGGGAAATAGTGCCTTAACATACTGGGTTGCGATTTTCCGTTTGGCTAAATAACTAAATTCCCTTTTAACAAGTTTTATAAATCATGAGATGATTTTAATTACGAGGGTTTAAAAAAATATCGTGTCCTAACGTATTTGATGTGATGTTTATATTCCTTCGGAATAAAGAAATCTCAAATTTCAAAATAAAAAACCTATTCTTGGGAATTCAAGGTGTTGTGCCTTAACTTATTGGGTTCAACATTTTGCGTTTCGAGATATGGATTTCCTAAAATAAAGACGAGCTTAATTTTAAAGTCATGAGGTGCTATACCTTAACTTATTGGGTAAAGTACTTTATTTCTTTGAGATAGGTAAGTCTAGGATCATATTTTGTAATTTTCTTTATTTTCAACATTCGGACATGATCTTATCGATTTGGTACCAATTTTTGGGCGTTATGAGGGTGCTAACCCTTCCTAATACGTAATCGACTCCCGAACTCATTTTCTTGTTTTCGTGGACCAAAAATGTTTTAAAATAAAACGTTTTACAAGGTGATCCAATCACACCTAAATAAAAAAGATTGATGGCGACTTCCACTTTCGTTTTTAAAGTCGATCCTCATTTTTAAAACCCGATTTTAAAATGGTTTCAATAGCTTGGTGACTCCACTGGGGAAATAAGAGAGTCAAGCCGTAAAATTGATAATTTAATATCCTTATGTCTGAATTTAAAAATCTGGTTTAAAAATTATGATCCTTTTTGTTGCATGAAGTTTTTTTTATCTCAGCATTGCATTGCATGACTATTGTGGTCACACCCTTAAGTGGGAGTGAGAAGCTACTCCTTCGTGAAGTTTTCACCTCCGTGCAGGATAGTGAATCACTTCCGGGATACATCCATACCTATGTCTTCGTGAGGTTTTCACCTCTATGCAGCCATAAAGAAATGTATTCCCCTGAATCGAACTAGGTCCGTAATAGCTTATAATGGGTGAGGATCGAGGAATCACTGGTTCAGGTACCTCAGCTTTAGAACTAAACCACATGTAGAAAACCTAAGGGCCTACCCTAGGTAGAACTATATCAAACCCTAGTGGTCACCCTGATAGGTTCTATGTTATTTATTTTCCTGTGCTAACGGTTTTTCTTTTGTTTTGATTGCATTGCATTCACATCATAGAAAAGAGGTGTTGATATCAAATTTGATTACTAAATAGAAAAGTTGGTCATAAGAAAATGGATTTTTTGATAAAGTGGATTATAATACGGTTGTCCGAATATAGTCTAAGTGAATACAACGAGATAAGACTGGTAGTCCGTGAAGGAATACAAGACCTTATCACCCAAGGATTCAAGTTGACAAGACTATTCGAAGATTACTAAGTCTCAGTATCCTTGAAGAAGCTAACAAGTGAATAGGAGTCGTGGTTCAGATCAAGCAAAAGGAGCTAGAGGAGGCATCTATTAGAAGTTTGCAAGACTTGACATTTGCGAATAAAAGATTCATGTTTTCACTTTGACTATGAGGACAAGGCCGTGTATGTGATCCGTTTTGTGTAAAGAAATTTATTTTCTAGTGAAGTTTTTCTAATGTGACGAATTCAGAGTCAACGCCTCTCTTTCTTTGCATTCATGCATTTGCATTTCATCACATCATATGCATTTAAGTTTATAGAAAGAGTCTAATTAGGTGAAAATATAAAGAGAGAGAGAGAAGGGAAATATGGAAGCTGAACACCATTACGGTACATGGGCAAATACAAGGAAAATGGACCAGAGAATGGAGCAATTCCAAAGGGATATACAAGACCAGATGCAAGAGCAGATGGCAAAACTCCAACAAGAGATGAGGGACCAGATGTTGGAAGCCCAAAAGACCATGATGACCCAATGGCCCAGATGATGAGTGGGATAATGGACAAAGCAAAATGTCCCATAGTCAATGATGAAGACAATGAGGATTTTCCTAGGGGATTCACTCCACCACATGTGCAAACACAGCCTGAGGAATATCCCCAAAGGCCACATATCACGATTAGGCCTCAACAGGGGCAAGTTGATAATAGACTGCCTATGAACTTTCAAATGGGTTCAGGATTTAAAATAGGAGATAACCTTGCCAATCCTGTTATTCCTGATTTGGACATAGCAGAAAAAGAGGGAAAAGAATTGACTCTTCAGGGAAATTGGAGGATTACTGCAGATAGTTGGAAGAAAAGTTTAAGGCTTTGGAAAACGCCGATCATCACCAGGGAGTTGACGCAAAGGACTTGAGCTTGGTCCCAGAATTGGTGCTTCCTCATAAATTCAAAACACCTGAATTTGAGAAGTACACTGGAACTACTTGCCCTGAAGCTCACATCACTATGTTCTGTAGGCGCATGACTGGTTATGTGAACAATGATCAACTTTTGATTCATTATTTTCAAGATAGATTGACGGGGGCAGCTTCTAGGTGGTACAACCAACTCAACCACGCTAACATTAGCTCTTGGAGGGACTTGGCCCAATCCTTCATGAGGCAGTACAATCATGTCACGGATATGACGCTTGACCGAGTCATGTTGCAAAACATAGAAAAGAAATCAAACGAGAGTTTCAGGCAGTACGTGTAGAGATGGAGGGAAATAGCCATGCAAGTTCAACCACCTCTCCTGGAGAAGGAAACCACTATGTTGTTCATCAACACTCTAAAAGCACCATTTATCACCCATTTGATAGGAAGCACCACTAAGAGCTTTGTGGATATAGTTATGGCAGGAGAAATGATCGAGATGCCATAAAAAGTGGAAAGATCGAGGTGAGAGAAAGTAACAAAAGAATGGCCATAAGGAAGAGAGAAAATGAAGTGGATAATACAAGCATGGGGTGCTCAAAGTCGATTGCTGTTAAACAACCAAAAACAGTGACTACTGGATATCAAGGTTCATCAAGGAAAGAATCTGACATAAGGCAAAGCAATGAGCAACTCCAGTTTACACCTATTCCAATGACATATAGGGAGTTGTATCAAAGTTTATTCGATGAACATGTGGTGGCTCCTCATTACATGGAACCAATACAACCCCCGTACCCCAAATGGTATGATTTGAATGCTCAATGTGAATATCACGCAGGAATAACGGGTCACTCAATCGATAATTGCATGGCATTTAAGAAATTGGTTGAAAGGCTTATTAAAATAGGGGTGGTAAAGTTCGATGAGTCGAACAGAGTAGTGATAATTGAAGGAGGGGACAAGAGAGTTGTGACACCTTGAAGAAATCAAAAAGGGAATCAGAGAACAAAGTTCCCAAACCCTTGTGCACTTGGAAGTGTTTTGAATAGTGAGACTATAGAAGAAATGCCTATATTTAGGGCTAATCTAGAGTAATGTTCAAAACATGCTTGTTGTCTTGAGCCTAGAGGCAACAAGAACTCTTTTGTGAAATAGGCTCATGTTCAAAATTTTATTTCAATAAAATGCATTTGTTTGAGCACATATTTTTATTTCATACTGTACATTCTTTTGTTTTTTAAAAAATATTCTTTCATTTTTTATTCATGACCATACCGATAATCATCCTTAGAATTATTTATTCTTTAGATTCGTTTGCCTTCGTACCTAGGTATCCAGATATCAACGTCATGAGTGACATTGTTACTGACTCCCTTTTTGAACAAGATAGGGGTTTAGGGGATCTCAGGATTTTGAAGATGACAGAGATTGTAACCTACCTTCTGATTTGTTAAAGATGGTAGAACAAGATGAAAAAATAGACTTTACTCTACAAAGGGTTATTGGATATTATGAGCCTAGGAAAAAGGGGAAGACTGGAGCCTAGCTCACTACAAAAATAAGGCAAGACATTATTGAGTTGTTTTCAAGAATACAAAGATGTTTTCGCACAATTATATTAGGACATGCCTTGCCTAATAAGAAGCAGGCTAAACAAAGAGGATTGGGCACTATTGATTCACCATGGAAGGGGATTGCATCAGTCATACCGCAAATACGAAATTAAAGAAGACAGGATTCATATGCCTACTCCAGTTCCTCACAAATTTCCCATATGTGGGGCATGGATGTGATGGGGGGCCAATCTCGTCAAAAGCTTTTAGTCAATATCGACTCATCGGCATAGTTATCGATTATTTCACTAAGAGAGTGGAAGTAGCTTCATATGCCAATGTAACAAGGTCAAAGTCATCAAATTCATAAAAAAACAAAAAAATAAAGAAAAAGATCAAATGCCATAAAGGATCGCGTTTAAATAACTGTACAAAGTCAAAGTCTACAGTTTGTCCAAAGATCAGGCAACATATCATAGTGCAACAAATGTTGCCAAAAAAAAAAGAAAAAAAAGAAATGAAAGGTGGCTAAGACTTGTAAAAATTGGCATAAGAAGCTATCACTACTCTCTATGATTATCAAACGTTGGCTAGAACCTTTGTTGGGGCAGTACATTTATCATCGGAATAGAAACATTTTTGCCAATTGAATCTAATTGAAGAAAAGGTTAAAAGCTATTCGTCACAGCCAGATGATGCGAGATTACATTAAAGAAGTTCATCTTAGGGGATTCCATGAAGGAACCTGATGTTGAAAATGACCTTTCTTCTGTAAAACGATTTTAGAGGAAAGCATATGCCAAAGTGGAAAGGTCTTATGTAAGGTCTGTTCTAGAGGAGCATTGATATTGATTGAGATGTATGGCGAAAACTTGCCCAATCTAGTGAATTCAAGTTTAGTCAAGAAGGATTTTACCTGAAAGGGAAAAGGGTCAAGGTGAAAACCCGCAAAGGGCACCTTGAGTCCCCCCCCAAAAAAAGGGAAAAGGAGAGGCCAAGGCGAAAACTCGGAAAGGGCGCTTTGAGACCAAAGGGGCTTTGAGTTGAAAACCCGAAAAGGGCGGCTCAAATTTTGAATAAAAGTGGGGCATACAGTAGTCTTGCTACGTTTGAATTAGCAATGAGGAAGTATGTTATGCCTTGGGGCATCGACAAAGTACTCTGAATCCCCTAAACACATATTGAGTTTAAAATGGCCCTCAAGAAGTTGGAACAAAGAAGCTCAGGCTGTAATATCTGGGGCACCTAGCTTCTATCCTACCCATTTTTGAATTCCTTATCTTTGATTGCTTTATTCTTTTTGAGATACACCCAAATCAATTTTCTTTTATTGCTTAGGTTATCTTTGATTAAATTATTTTTCCGAGCTATGCTCCTAACTAATTTCTTTCTCGTCCATTTTTGTGTTCTTTTTCAAGCATTTATTGAAATAACGATCTATGGACTAATAACTTTCATAAAAAAGAGTTTTGTATATTACTCTAGAAGCTTCTAAATAATATGAGGAATCTGAAACATGACTATTGTTCAGAACTCACCAAGCCTAAGAGTTGGAAACATTGGAAATTGATTATCTCTTCAGATTCTTATTGGATAAGACAATTCTGTGGGTGATACCATATCGGAAAATGACGAACAAGGTCAAACCAAGTATAAAAGGGGATCATTATTGACAGACCCTGCATTCATGGGAATAGTGGAAAACGATACAAGTTTTATACCTCTGAGTGGTAATAAATTGATTGGAAGAAGCCAAATGTTATTACGGTAGGAGGCACAAACTTCATGTCCCAAGGTTCGAGTGGAGTGGACTCAGAATCGCCACGGGGCAAAATAATTGAGCAAAAAATGATACTTCAAGGGGACCAAAGATGAAATCTTGACGGATAAATGAGTGATAACACCTTGAATGAGAATCATACTCATATCATTTTTACATTCATATATCATAACATGTCAAAATTAGGAGCATTTGATGCATTTAGATCAAGGCATCCTAATTATTAGACAAAAGCATATATTCATTCTACAGGTTATGTCCTCTAAAGGACAATGTAGTAAGATTGAAGATTCCAGTCTGACATCCCTGAGTTTGAAGTGGAGCAAATTGGATATAGTAGATCTGGCAATTCTTGAGCTTGCAGGAAGCCGATCGAAGACATTAATCTGGCAATCCCTGAGCTTATGGGGATCAGATTGAAAATAGCAGATCTAAAAATTCCTGAGTTTGCAGGAAGCAGATCGAAGGCATCAGTCCTATCTCCCTGACCAGTCAGTGGAATAGGTCAAAGATTGTAGATCTTGTCACCCTAAGCGAGAGGGAACCAAGATCGAACGACAAATCTTGTCTCCTAAGCGATAGTGGAGCGAGTTAAGCCACCACCCTATCTCCCGACCAACAAGAGAATAGGTCAAAGATTGTAGATCTTGTCACCCTAAGCGATGAGGGAACCAAGATTGAATGACAAATCTTGTCTTCCTAAGTAGTAATGGAACAGATTTAAGCCACCAGCCCTATTTTCCTGACTAGCAGTGGAATAGGTCAAAGATTATAGATCTTGTCACCCTAAGCAGTAGGGAACCAAGATCTAACGGCAAGTCTTGTCTTCCTAAATAGTAGTGGAACAATTTAAGCCACCAGCCCTATCTCCCGACCAGCAGTGGAATAGGTCAAAGATTGTAGATCTTGTTGCCCTAAGCAGTAGGGAGCCAAGATCGAACGACAAATCTTGTCTCCCTAAGCGTAGTGGAGCAAATTTAAACCACCAATCTCACATCCCTGAGTTTGCAGTGGAGTAGACCGAATATAGCAGATCTGGAATTCTTGAAGTTGCAGAAACAGATCGAAGACATCAGATCTTTCCTTCCTGAGTTTTGTAGGAAGTAGATCGAAGATAGCCAATCTGATGATCCTTGAGTTTGCAGGGATCAGATTGAAAATATCAGATTCGGTCTCTCTGAGTTTGTAGTGGAGTAGATCAAAAGATAGTGGATATTGCCTTCATGAAGTTGAAGCTATCAAACCTACTAAAATCAAGATGAAGTTCCAATACCGTTGAAGCTACAGTGGAGTTAGAATCATTTAAAAAAAGCGAGGATCAAGAGGTCGAGGCTTGGCCAAAACCGGTTAAAATTGGTCCTTTTATAGTCTTTGCTCTATTCTCGTTAACACAACAATGAGCAAAGAGGGGCAACTGTAAGAGCCCAATTTTGACTGGGCTGGAATAAAACCAAAACAAAAAAATAAAGGCCCTTTTCAGTCTAAATACTAAAACCCACTAACGGACCCAATACACACGGCCTAAGTGGCCCAAAAATTAAACCAATCTCAGCTGAAGCCTAGGGTTCTCCGAAACCCTAGGCGCCGCAACTCCAGCGCTGCAGTCAGCTCCTCAATCGACTCGCCGTAAGCAACAGGATACCAACTGTAACAATCTGGTTTATACCCTAGTCGGAACAGTGGTTTTGGGACAAAAATATGAGTCCGTATAATATTTCAATATTATTTTCTGTACCATTGATATGTGAATTAGCATGTAGTAAATTTCCGTAAGCGAATTTGTCTGTTTGTGTGTTTAATTTGACAAAAGGACTAAAATGCATTGAATGTGAAAGTTGCATGATAATTGTTAAGTATCAAGGTGTTGTGGCTTTTAAAAGAGGAGGCCTTATATGGCTATTAAACCACTTTTAAGATAGTGGATAGTAATTGGACAAATATGCCCTTATTGTTTAATTGTTGTAATTATATGAATGAAGGCTATTTTGGTAACTTAATTATTAACATTAGATTAAAGAAATAAAAAGATGAGTGTTCATCTTTCATTTTTTCCATTTGACCAAAATTGCCAAAGGAAAGAAAGAAAAAATTGAGCTTGGCATTCGGCACTTACAAGCCAAAATTAAGGTATGATTTGGTTTCAGTTTTTGATGATTTCTACGTTTTTGCAATCGTTGCTTTGAGAGCTACAAAACCGATGCCTTGATTTTGTATTTTGATGATGTATGTGAAATGTGCCATTGATGATTTTACAAGCTTTGTGATGTTTGAGGATGATATATGAAAGATTTGAGATAGATAAACATGTTTTGTTCTTAAAGTTTTGATGAATTTAGCTAAATAGGGCTAAATTGTAAAAATGGTAAATTGAAGGACTAAATAGAAAATTTGATGAAATATTTGGGCTTATATAGTCCCTAGAGAGGTCCGACCAAGCATGTGTGTGTGTGGATTTTGTGAATTTGATGTTTTGTGAAAAATGGACTAAATTGTTAAAGTGTGTAAATATGAGGGTTAATTTGCAAATAGCCCTAAATGTGTGTCTATGGATTGAATTGATTGGAATGGTGAATAAAAGGGTTAATTCTGAATATGTTTAGATCAAGAACCGAGGAAAATGGACTTAGATCGCGGGAAAGCGAAAATAACCGAGTAGCCGTTTCTGTTCGATAAACCAAATTCGAGGAAGTCACTATACAAATAAACTTATCTGTATTGAATTGAATATATGTATTCATATGTCTATCGATGAAAATGAATGAGTATGAGATGATAAGAGCGTGAATTCGAAAATAGTTTGATATAGTGATAAAGCGAGAAGTCCGTATGAACCTAGGAATAGATAGGATTAGCTATGTCATGACATAGGTATCATTACATTTTATCATGTAAGACCACGTCCCGGACGTTCGCGTTGATTTAAAATTTTGTATAAGACCTCGTCGGGACGTAGCCACCGATATAAACTTTATGAGTAAGACCATGTCTGGGACATCGGCATCATATTAACTCGTGTAAGACCACGTCTGGGACGTCAGCATCGTTATGATCTATACGTGTAAGACCACATGCAGGATAGTGGCATCGATATACAAGTGCATGTAAGACCTCGTCTGGGACGTTGGCATTGTACTACTATTCTAAGCTTTTGAGTATCCTACTAGGTTCCTAAGGGTTCAACGGGCAAGTCTGCAATACGAATGGTATATCCGAGCTATGATCAATTAAGTGAATGAATATTCGATTCAGGTACGTTGAATGTGCATTGAGTATGCATATGACTTTGATATGAAGAAGAGTATGATTGAAAATGAGAATGTGAATCTTAAAATGTTGAATGTGGCAAATGTGGCCATAAGTTTATGAACCAAGATATATATGTGATAGTTGTTAAGTGATTGATATAAATATATATGTGCCAATGTGTTTATTTGTTTATGACTTACTAAGCTTTTAGAAAGCTTACTTTGTGTTTGTATTTTCTCTGTTTTATAGGTCGTCGAAGCTACTGAAGGCTCGGGATTGTCAAGGATCGTCATCACACTACTAAACTCATTTTGGTACCCTTTTGAAAATGTATATGGCTAATTATGGCATGTATAGGCTAGATAGGTGTTTATGTTTATGAAGTGAGCATGGCCATGTGTAGTGGCAAGTTTTTGAGTTGATAAATGTTTGAATGAATAAGTTATGAAGCATATATTTAGTATGTTTTGATGCATATGGAACGGTTAAGTTTTGGTTAAGCAAATGGATGATACATGTTTGAAATGAGGTAGGATTTAGTTTGCAATTTGGTATGGATGGATTTGGTATTGGATGTATGAATGAAGTGAACCATTTGATATGTTTTGGTTGCCATATATGCATATTATGTTTTGGTATGTATTGCTTGTAGGTGAGACCCAAAATGGGTGCCATATTGGCCTTGTAAAATGGCCTATAATGTCACACGGTTGAGGCACACGGGCGTGCCTAAAATCGTGGGTAAATTGGTAGAATGTGACTTAAATTGCACACGGCCTCGACACTAGTGTGCTTAGTGGCCGTGTGAGAAATGGCAGTATGTGATCTAGTAGTACATGGCCTTAGCACACGAGCGTGCTTGGTGACCGTGTTGAATTTGGCAGTATACCACCACAGGGAGGACACACGGGAGTGTCCAGTAGCTGTGGGTGAGGCACGACCTACCCCCACGGCCGTATGTCCCCTGTATTTTAGAAAAGTTTTAAATTTTCATGAAATCTCGTATGTGTTTCAGTTTAGTCTTGACTCGGTTTATAAGCATGCTTAAGGTCTCGATGACCTACTTAAGGGACATTATGAATGATGTTGATGAATGGTTGAACGATTAATTCTATATATGTTCCCGATCTGTCTGGTAACGCCTTTAACCCTAATCCGGTGATCGGACACGGGATAGCGATGTTACACCAACGGTCACGCCACCATCAACGTGCACGAACCCCACATCGCGCCATCGTCGCCAAGATCTTCGATTGCCTGCAAGAAGGAAAGAAAAGACAACAAAAATGACAGAAAACGAGCAGAATAGATTTTGTATTTATTTTCTTCTATTTTTCTTGGGCTATAAATATGTAAACAGAACACAAGAAAGGGGGGATATAGACACTGATACGTAGTAAATATACAAGAGAGAATATACACAGTTTATAAAGCATCAAAGGTTTTCATTTTTGTTTTTTTTTTATTTATTTATCGAATACTTTTTTTTGTGTTATTGTTATTTTTTTACTCATATATAATAGATATTTATTAAAATAAAAAAAGAGAAAATTTTACCTTTTGGAAAATTCCGACCACCACGCGCGATGGTCGGCGACGGTGGTAGACGTTTGACGGAGCCTCGCCGGAGAAGGACCGGGAATCACCCTGGGAAGGCTCTCAAATTTTTTTTTTTGTGTTGAGGGGAGAAATGAAAATTTCAAGGTAAAGGGTGGCTTTTATAGGGTTCTGGAATGGTGTCATTTTGCACCAGGCCCTTAAGCGTCAAAACGATGCCGTATCATCCCTGGCCCGACCCGATCCGACCGGCTCCATTCAAGATCCGCGCTTTCTCAAATAATGGGTCATTTATGTGTTGAATCCCTCCGATTTCTTACCCTTTTTCAATTTAGTCCAATCGATTTTAATTATTTTTTCTTTAATTTATTTTTGTTTCATTTTAGCCTCGCAAGAAGCGTCATCGTTTTGTAAAAAGGCATAATTCCCTCATAAGTCCTTGTGGTTTAACATGTATTCTTATTTAGTCCTTATTATTCGCTTTTATTGCTATTTAACCATTTTTTAATTTATTTGATCCTTTTATTCATTTTTTAAAAAAACCCTTTTTATTTTATTTTATTTTAAATTAATATTGTTTTAAATTATTTTATCATATTAAATATGTTATATTAATTTTATTATTTATTTCATTTTATAAATTTATATATATACTTTTTACTATCTTTATATTTAATTATTATATATATTATTTTATTTATTTAATAATTTTTATATTTTTATTATTTATTACATTATATTTTGTATATTATTTAGTATTATATTATATCATATACTATTTTCTAAAATTTTATTTTGGTATAAAGTTTATTTATATTTTATAACATGTTTCACATATATATTTTTTAATATATTTATTCAAATTATTATATATTATTATGTTTTATCTTTTATATATATTAAATTATGTATTTATTATTTAGTTTTTGTATTGTTTTACATATATTGCTTTATATATTTTATTTATCTATGTAATGCCCTTTTAATTATTTATTATTTTATGATTACTATAGTGTAGTTATTTTAGTTGTATATTATATTGTATGCTATTGTATTATAATCGTTTTTAATATTTGTGTATGATAGTTTATAAATGCGATATTGTTACATGGATTGTTGTTCAAAATAAAAATACATTTTACAAGCTTACTATATTTTAAAATAAGACAATGTTTTGGTATTTAGAAATTCGGGAAATAGTGCCCTAACGTAGTGGGCTGCGATTTTCCTTTTGGCTAAATAACTAAATACCCTTTTAACAAGTTTTATAAATCATGAGATGATTTTAATTATGAGGGTTTAAAAAAATATCGTGTCCTAACATATTGGATGTGATGTTTATATTCCTTCGGAATAAAGAAATCTCAAATTTCAAAATAAAAAACCTATTCTTGGGAATTCAAGGTGTTGTGCCTTAACTTATTGGGTTCAACATTTTGCGTTTCGAGATAGGGATTTCCTAAAATAAAGACAAGCTTAATTTTAAAGTCATGAGGTGCTATACCTTAACTTATTGGGTAAAGTACTTTATTTCTTTAAGATAGGTAGGTCTTGATTTTCTTTCTAATAAAAGGATCATATTTTGTAATTTTCTTTATTTTCAACATTCGGACATGATCTTATCGATTTGGTACCAATTTTTGGGCGTTATGAGGGTGCTAACCCTTCCTCATACTAACTGACTCCCAAACTCGTTTTCTTGTTTTCATGGACCGAAAATGTTTTAAAATAAAACGTTTTACAAGGTGATCCAATCAACCTAAGTAAAAAAGATTGGTGGCGACTTCCACTTTCATTTTTAAAGTCGATCCCCATTTTTAAAACCCGATTTTAAAATGGTTTCGACACCCTACATAGAGAAAGGCCACGGAGAAGTCACAACATGAAGAGGTGAGGGAGGTACATGAATTTTATCTCCGTAAATTTGACACTTGTGGCATTTTTTGGCGTAATTGATGCAATCTCCTTCCATGGTGGACCAATAATACCTGAATCTCATGATTTTCCTGGCCATTGTAAAACCATTGGCATGTGTTTCGCAAACACCCTCGTGGACTTCTTCCAAGATTTGCTTAGCCTCGGCAGTGTCTACACATCTTAGTAGCACCTGATCCTTTCTCCTTTTATATAGGATCTCCGCATCTAGGACATAGCCGTTGTCCAGTCTTCTCAATGTCCTTTTATCATTCTCAGTTATTTGGTTAGGATATTTATGATTCTTCATATATTGCAATATATCGTGGTACCAAGGGTGGTTGTCCATTTCTTCTTCTTTTTCTTCTTCGATATTGTAACAATGAGTTGGAGTCTCATAAATACTGATATGGATAGTCTTTACATCCTCTTGTTTATTCACTTTGACCATCGAAGCCAAGGTAGCTAGGGCATCAGCCATCTGATTTTCATCTCGTGGGAGGTAATAGAAGGTGATGTCATCAAACTCCTCAATTAACTCAAGAACCAACTTTCGATACTTGATTAACTTGGGATCTCTTGTCTCCCATTCTCCTTTGAGTTGATAGATTACTAGTGCAAAATCCTCATATACCTCTAGCACTTTGATCTCATGTTCTATGGCTTCACAGATACCCATGATGCATGCTTCGTATTCTGCCATATTGTCCATGTAATCAAAATCCAGTTTGCTAGTGAAGGGATAATGATCTCCGTTTGGGGATACCAAGACTGCCCCAATTCTGTTACCCACAGTGTTTGAGGCTCCGTCGAAGTTTAGCTTCCAAGGATGACCTTCTTGAGAACGTACATTAGATCTTCATTCGGGAAATCAAAGTTCAAAGGCTTGTAATTCTCTAGAGCTCTACTAGCCAGAAAATCCGCTATTGTGCTTCCTTTGACTGCCTTTTGGTTCACATAGACTATGTCAAATTTGAAAAGCAGAATTTGCCATCGGGCTATTCTTCCATTTAGAGCAGTCGACTCCATCATGTACTTTAGAGGGTCCAGCTTTGAATGAGCCAAGTTGTGTGGTACAGCATGTACTGTCTCAATCTTCTGGTTGTCCAAATTAGGGCACAACATAACTTCCCGATTAGCGAATATCTTGTCTCACATTCAGTGAATTTCTTACTGAGATAGTATATCGCTCTTTCTTTTTTTCCCGACTCATCATGTTGACCAAGCACGGATCTCATTGAATTCCTGAATATTGCCAAGTGTAGTATCAGCGGCCTATCTCGGTTAGGTGGCATCAGTACTGGGGTATTGGACAAGTAATGTTTGACCTTATTTGAAGTCTTCTGGCACTCTTCATTCCAAACGCCTGGGTTGTGTTTCTTAAGGAGACGGAATATGGGGTCGCATTTCTCAATTAGTTGTGAAATGAACCGAGCAATGTAATTTAGTCTTACTAGGAAACCTCGAACTTCTTTTTGAGTGCATGGTAGAAGCAATTATAGCCTTTACTTTTTCTGGGTAAATCTCGATCCCCTTTTCACTGACTACAAATCCTAGCAATTTTCCTGACCTAGCCCTAAAGTACATTTTGTTGGGTTGAGCTTCAATTGGAATTTTTTCAATCTCAAAAATAGTTTCCTCAAGACTTGTATATGCTCTTTCTCTATTCGGGACTTTGCGATCAAATCATCAACAGAAACTTTGAGTTCTTTGTGTATCATATCATGAAACAAAGTTACCATGGCTCTTTGATACGTCGCTCCCGTATTTTTTAGTCCAAATGGCATCACCTTATAGCAAAAAGTTCCTCACATGGTCATGAATGTGGTTTTCTCCATGTCTTCATGAAGCATCTTTATTTGGTTGTATCCCGAGAAACCATCCATAAAGGAGAACATTGAGTAACCTACCGTGTTGTCCATTAAAGTGTCGATATGTGGCAATGGAAAATTATCTTTTAAGTTGGCTTTGTTCAAGTCCTTGTAGTCTACGCACACTCATACTTTTCTATCTTTTTTAGGGACGGACACGATATTTGCTACCCATTCTGAGTATTTAACCACCCGCAAGAAACCAGCATCGAATTGTTTCTTAACTTCCTCTTTTATTTTCAGTAAAACAACGGGCCTCATCCTTCAGAGCTTCTGTTGAACTTGCCTGCACTCTTCCTTTATGGGGAGCCGGTGTACCATGATATCAATACTTAACCCGGGCATGTCTTAATATGACCATGTAAAGGCATCTTTAAATTCTTGGAGGAATTCAATGACGTCTCGCTTTGTCTCTACGGCAACGCAAGCTCCAATTTTCACTTATTTTCCTTCTTCCAAGCTCACAATCTCTACTGACTCTTTGTGAGGTAGAATCTGTTTCTCCTCTTATTTTACCATACTTAACAAATCAGGAGATAGCTTACAATCTCTATCATCTTCAAAGTCCTAATTTTACTCTAAACACATATCTCGCTCAAAAGGAGATTCTGAGTTAGTAGCAGCGTCGCTCATATCATTGATATCTAGAGACCCGTTATAGGAACGAAGGAAGATCCAAAGAACAAAATAATCTAAGAATAACTATCTATATGGTATGATTATGAATGAAATGAAAGAATGAAAAAATATTTGCTCAAAATGATACGTAAAGATGTATTTTATTAAAATAAAGATGTTCAACATATGTCTATTTCACAAAAGGATTCTTATTACTCCTAGGCTTAGAGTAACAAGTGTATTTTAAGCATTACTCTGTATTGGCTCTAAAAACTACAGAAATCTCTTTGGCAATCCAGTTGTTCAAAACACTTCCTGGTACATAAGGGCAGATGTTTGATAAATTTTCTCCCCAAATCCATTCTTTAGATATGGCGTTGATGTTCAGGTTTCCCAATATTTCTTCAGCGGTCTCTTCTCTTGGCATCCCTCTTTCAGGGTGAATAGTTCCTCTCGATGCGAAAGTCTTAGATATATGGGGAAAAGTCATTAGTTCCCACTTGACCTCTTCCCCGCTCAGTCGCACTCTTCTCCTTTCTTGTTTCTTCTCCATCTCTTTCTTCCTTTGACTCACATCTGGCTTAAATCTTAAACCAAAGCGGTCTCATTTGTCCTTCAGCATAGGTGCCTCGACTTTTCCTTATAGTTATATTCCAAGTCCTCTCCCCAGCAAAGCTTCTTTCCTGACTGTCAGTCGTAGGCCCATCCTTGTTGTTTGAGAAATTTTAGACATCGAGATCTTATTCCCTTCGACAATAAAGGTTCCATTCACAAATTCTAATGATCGGAATGAATATTCTATCGCTTCATTGTCTGTCCTATATATGGCGCTTCACTGGTTACAGATATAATAATGTCTTTTTCTGTGTTTATCATTACCAGCTGACCCTCGGTTACAAACTTTAGCTTCTAATGCAGTGATGATGGCACTGCCTCAGCCGTGTGAGTCCAAGGCCTCCCCAACAAACAATTATAGAAAGGCTTAATGTCCATCACCAAGAAATCTACTTCATACATATTTGGACCAATCAAGAGGGGTATCTCAATCATTCCCATCACCCTTCTTTTGGTTCCATCGAATGCTCTCACTATTTTTTGACATGTCTTCATATGAGAGCTATCCATAGGTAACCTATTCAGGGTGGATAATGGTAGGACATTTAGTGCAGATCTATTATCAATTAACACCCCTAGCAATGTATACCTTTTACAATGGGTGGTGCTGTGTAAAGCCTTTGTAGATCCCATACCCCCAAGCGATATCTCATCATCATTGAAGAAGATGAAGTTGTCGACACTTATATTATTAACTAGGCTGTCAGCTTGTTTACAGAGATATCGTTAGCAACATAAGTTTCGTTTAGCACTTTCATTAAAGCACCACGATGTGTCTCCAAGCTTAAGAGTAAAGCTAACACTGAGATGCGAGCCGGTTGCTTATGTAGTTGTTTACGATGCTACACTCGCTGTGGTTTAGAAATTTCAAGAACTCCTTAGCTTCTTTCTCAGTTACCGGCTCATTATCAGGCGATTCAAGTCTGGTCGGCTTCTCTTTTTTCTATTCAATTGCCAAGGATTTTTCTTTAACAAGCTTGGCTTTTGTGTTCGGGTATCATAGAGCCTTCCGATGCGTGTATAGAAACCCATGTCTTTTTCCTCTTTCGAGGTGTTAACCGGGTTCTCCTCTCGAGATCGTTACATTGCAGTCATAATTTTAATGAACCCTTTTACCGTCTTTATAGGAAAAAGATATGGGTTTCTAGATTATGACCCTTGGTGTAATTTGTGCTCCAGCTTTATTGATTCATGATCGTGAGATGATTACCACCAGGTGATTGACCCTATAGACCTTCTCTATCGATTTTTATTTTGAATCGCACACATCTTCTACTTCTAGGCATTTGGTATACTCAAAGAATTCTAGCTCGTTATTGTCCATCAGACCTTGTACTAGGACCCTGAATTCACTGCATCTTTGAATCTCATGACCTTCTTCATCATGGAACTCACAGTAGTTCCTTACTTTTCGGGATTTCTCCCCTAAATCCTTTGTGATGAATCCACTTTCTACCATTTTCTTCCAAACCCATTTCAGCGGAGTTTTTACTTCCTCTACATCCATCTTGGTTCTTTTCCTCCATTCTTGATTATCTCATTTACCCTTTTATCAGGATGACTGGGTAAAGGATTTACTTCCACATTAGGTCCTGATGGGTCGTCAAACTTTACAATTCTCATTTTAATGAACCTTTCTATCAACTTTTTAAATACGATGCAGTTTTTAATTAAATGTCTTGTGATTCCCGCATAGTACTCGTATTGAGCATTTGCGTCATACCATTTGGGGAATAGAGGTTGCATGGGCTCTAAGTAGAAGGGGGATACCACGTGTGCATCAAACAGGCTCTAATACAACTCCCTATACGTCATTGGGATAGGTGTAAACTGGAGCCTTTCTGTATTTGGCCATTGGTTGGATTCTTGCCTTTGGGGGGCCTAAAGACTAGTGGTTACTATCCTTGGCGGGCCAACGATAATTGGTTTTGAGTAACCCTTGTTGTATGTGCCTACATTATTCACCTCGTTTTCCTTCTTCTTTGGGGTGATCTTTTGAGTTTTCCCTTCGTCAATCTTACGTTTCTCACTGCATTTTCAATCATTTCACCGGACATCACTATATCTTAGAAATCCTTAGTAAGACTCCCCAACATATGGTTAATAAATGGAGCTTTGAAAGTGTTGAAAAAAAGTATCGCGATTTCTTTCTCCAAAAGAGGTGGCTGGACTTGCGTTGCCACCTCTATCCATCTTTACGCATATTGCATGAAGCTCTCATTCTACTTCTTCTTCATATTCTGCAATGTGATTCTGTCAGGTGTCATGTCCGTCACATGACTATATTTCTTCAAAAGCTTGTGCTAAGTCTTTCCACGAATTGATTTTGGCATGAATCAGTTGGTTGTACCATTTGGCTGCTGACCCGATCAGACTGTCTTGGAAGTAGTGGATCAATAGTTGATCATTATTAATATATCTTGTCATCCTTTCCAACCGTCAGTCGCAGGACCATCCTTGTAGTTTGAGAAATTTTGGGCATTGGGATCTTATTCCCTTCGACAATGAAGGTTACATTCACAAATTCCAACGATCGGAATGAACATTCTATCGCTTCATCGTCCATCCCTACGTATAGCACATCACTGGTTATGGCACTGCCCCAGCCGTGTGAATCCAAGGCCTCCCAAACAAATAATTATAAGAAGGCTTAATTTCCACCACTAAAAAATCTACTTCATACGTGTTTGAACCAATCAAGAGGGGTATCTCAATCCTTCCCATCACTCTCCTTTCAGTACCATCAAATGCTCTCACTATGCTTTGACATGTCTTCATGAGAGCTATCCATAGGTAACCTATTCAGGGTGCATAGGGGCATGACATTTAATGCAGATCCATTATCAATCAACACCCCTAGTAATGTATACCATTTGTAGCGAGTGGTGATGTGCAAAGCCTTTGTAGAATCCATGCTCCTAAGCGGTATCTCATCATCATTAAAGAATATGAAGTTGTCGGCACTTATATTGTTAGTTAGGTGGTCCAGTTTGTTTACAGAGATATCATTAGCGACATAAGTTTCATTTAGCACTTTCATTAATGCATCACAAAGAATTCAACGCAGTCCTGGATCTCATGATCCTCCTTAGCATGGAACTTACAGTAGTTGCTTATCCCTTCCGCCCCCTCTTCTGAATCTTGTTTGATTAATCCTCCCTCTACTATTTTTTTCCAAACCCATTTCAGCGGGGTTTTTACTTCTGCTACGTCCATCTTGGTTCTTTTTCCTCTATTTTTGATTATCGTATTTACCCCTTTATCAGAATGTGGGTAAGAGATTTTCTGCCACGTTAGGTCCTGATCGGTCATCGAACTTTACAATTCCCATTTTAATGAACCTTTCGATCAACTTTTTAAATGCGGTGCAATTTTTGATTGAATGTCCTGTGATTCCCGCATGATACTCGCATTGAGCATTTGCATCATACCAATTGGGGAATGGAGGTTCCATAGGTTTCAGGTAGAAGGGGGATACCACATGTGCATCAAACAAACTCTGATACAGCTCCCTATATGTCATCGGGATAAGCATGAATTTGAGCCTTTCTGTATTTGGCCTCGGGTTGGATTCTTACTTTGGAGGGGCCTGAAGAGTAGTGGTTCCTATCCTTGGCGAGCCAACGGTAATTGGTTTTGAGCAACCCTTGTTGTATGTGCCTATATTATTCACCTCGTTTTCTTTTTTCTTCGGGGCCGATCTTTTGGAGTTTTCCGCGTCTATCTTACCACTTTTTACTGCATTTTCAATCATTTCACTGGACATTACTATGTCCAAGAAGCTCTTCGTAACACTCCTTAACATATGGTTGATAAACGGGACTTTTAAGGTGTTGATAAAAACCATCGTGGTTTTTTTCTCTAGAAGAGGTGGTTGGACTTGCGCTGCCACCTTTTTCCACCTTTGGGCATATTGCTTGAAGCTCTCATTTTGCTTCTTTTCCATGTTCTGCAACGTGATTCTGTTGGGTGTCATGTCCGTCACATGACTATATTGCTTCATCAAAGCTTGTGCTAAGTCTTTCTATGAATTGATTTTGGCACGACTCAGTCGATTGTACCATTTAGCTACTGACCAGATCAGACTGTCATGGAAGTAGTGGATCAACAGTTGATCATTATTGACATATCCTATCATCCTTCAATAGAACATGGTGATGTGAGCTTCAGGAAAATTAGTCCCGTTGTACTTTTCAAACTCTGGAGTTTTTAACTTGGGAGGGAGTACTAAATCTGGGACCAAACTCAAGTCATTGGCATCAATTCCGCAATAGTAATAAAAGTTTTCCACTACTCTGAATTTTTCTTCTAGCCATCTGTATCGATCCTCAAGTTACTTTGGTAGCTCCACTCTTATTTTTCTATTTCTGCCATATCATATAGATCAAAGGCAACGAGATTTGTTGGATTGTCTCCTAGGTTGGAGCCTGAACCCATCGGAAAGCTTGTTGGTGCCGAGGTACCTATCTGATATTGGGGTCTGATGTTAACGGACACCTTTTGTGGATATGCGTTTGGTTGTGCTTGGGTGTTTGTTGGGGTAAAGCCTGGAAGATAAGTAGGGTCCTCGTTATCGTCCCCGGAGTTGACCATAGGGCTCTTTCCTTTCTCTAGCCCTCTAGTCAGCAACTGGTTTAATTGGCTCATCATATTCCTTTGGGATTCTAACATCTGATCCCTCATATCTTGTTGAATTTTGGCCAATTGTTCTTGCATCTATATTTGCAATTGATCTTGCATCTCTTTTTTCATTTTCTCCAGTCTTTCTAATCTTTGGTCCATTGTTTTAGTTTTTCCTCGTGTATCGTAACGATATTCCAGGGTAACTGCCATGATTTTAGGGTCTCTTTGTGAGATTTAATGCATATGATGCAATGTAATGCTAATGCATGAAATGCATGCAAAAAAAAGCATCGATTCTGATTTAATTTCATTAGAGTAACTTTTCTAGAAAAAAATTTCTTTACATAAAACGGATTACATATAAGGCCTCACCCTAACACTTAAGGCCTTGACCTTCCTAAGAAGCCAAGCTAACTTTTAGCCTTGATCTGACTCTGACTTGTATTTCAAACTCAGTACATCAGGCTAGACTGCTAAGGTTTGTAAATTATCACCTTGATCCGACTCGAGATCGTTGATAGCACCGCATCGAGCGGGAATTTCGCTTTGGTGGAAAAGGCCAAGGTGGCCGAGGGATTAAGGATGCTACTAAGGCATCGTGGATAAGAATAAGGCCAAAAGAGGATTTGGGCCATCTGGAAAGGGTTACAAAAGGCCTAGGGTTGATGGGCCACGAAATCAACAAGCTGGTACGGGCTGGCAGATTCGCCCTTGTGAGCATTGTGGGAAGAAGCACACGGGAGAGTGTTGGAGAAAGACGAAAGGATGTTTCAAGTGTGGGTCCAAGGACCATATGCTTAAGGATTATCCCAAACAATCAGATGAGAGCCGACCGGCAGTTCAGAATGCTAGCCAGACCGATAGAGGCGGACAGCAGCCTCAACGGGGTCGTGGTTCGAGTAACCGAGGTGGTGGTTCTGGCAGAGGCCGTGGAACACAGGGTCGAGGTACTAATGCTAATGCCAATGCAAGACAACCGGGTTTGGTTTATGCGGTTCACCGAAGGGAAGATGGAGACGCCGGATGTTATAACCGGTACGTTCTTTATTTTTGACAAACCCTACTTTGCTTTGATTGATGTGGGCTCGACCCATTCCTATGTTGCAAGTAGTGTAGTGGAAACACTAGGCCTAGACTCTGAGCTTTCTGATAGGCAGATGACTGTAGTAAGCCCATTAGGCCAAACTATAGTGGTAGACAAGATCTTTCGGAATGTACCCTCAGAGATTCGTGGAGTGAACTTTCGAGCGGACTTAATGGAGTTACCTTGGAGAGTTTGAGCTTATACTGGAATGGATTGGTTAGTAGAACACCAAGTCGTGTTGGATTGTGTGGCTAAACGATGGAACTAAGAACCCGGAGGATGAAGTGGTGGTAATGATCGGAGAAAGGAGGAACTACTTGTCTAATGTAGTTTTTGACCCAAGGTCGGAAGATGGTTAAGAAAGGTTGCAGGCGTTCTTAGCTTTCGTAAGTGCGATAGGTGGAAAGGAGGAAGGTATTAATGGAGTTAGGACGGTAAGGGACTTCGTGGATGTGTTCCTGCAGGAGTTACGGAATACCCCAGCACGGGGAGGTGGAATTTGGGATTGATTTGCTACGGCATGCAGCTCTTGTGTCAATCGCTCCATACCGAATGGCACCAAAGGAGTTAGTGGAGCTCAAGGCTCAGATACAAGAACTGTTGGATCGTGGGTTCATCCGACCCAGTGTGTCTCTTTGGGGACTACCGGTCTTATTTGTGAAGAAGAAGGACGTAACTATGCGTATGTGCATAGACTACCGTCACTTGAATAAGTGACCATTAAGAACAAGTATCCTTGCCAAGGATCGATGACTTGTTCGATCAACTGAAGGAGCGCAGTGTTTTCGAAGATCGATTTACTGGCCGGGATACCATCGGTTGAAGGTGAAGGAGGTGATATCCATAAGACCGCTTTTAGGACAAGATATGGTCACTTCGAGTTTGTGGTGATGCTGCTTTTGGGTTTGAACGCCCGGTAGCTGTTCATGGATATGATGAATCGGGTTTTCCAACCCTACTTGGATAGGTTCGTCAGTAGTGTTCATCGGTGATATTTTGGTGTATTCAAGTCGGAGGAGGAGCATGATGAGCATCTCCGAGTCGTGTTGGAAGTGTTAAGGAGAAGAGTTTCATGCCAAATTCAAAGAAATGCGAATTTTGGCTTAGGAGGTGGCATTCTTAGGGCATGTGGTATCCGCAGAAGGAATAAGAGTGGACCCTAGGAAGATCGAAGCAAGTGTTGGATTGGAAACCACCTAGGTCCGTGGTCAAATCAAGTTTCTTAGGCTGGCAAAGGTGCTATTACGTAGGTTCGTGGAAGGATTTCGTCAATAGCCGCGCCTTTAACCAAGTTGCTAAGGAAGAAAGTACCTTCAATGGACGAATAAGCGGCAGGAGAGCTTTGAAAAGCTTAAAAGAGTGTTGACTAAGCCCAGTGTTAATTCAATAGGAGGTAGGGAAAGAATTTGTGGTAATCGTGACGCTTCGACACGGGGTTAGGTTGTGTGCTAATGCAAGAGGGCAAAGTGGTTGCTTATGCGCCACGCAGCCTAAGGCCGCATGAGGTTGACTACCCCACGCATGACTTGGAACTAGCAAGCAGTGGTTTTCGCTTCTTAAGGTTTGGAGGCACTACCTTTATGGAGAAAGGTCATTATCTACATGCACCACAAGAGCCTTAAGTATTTATTAACTCGAAGGAGTTGAACTTGAGGCAACGAAGGTGGGTGGAATTGTCAAGGACTACGACTGCTCAATAGAGTATCATCCCGCAAGGCGAATGTAGTAGCCGATGAGTCGGAAGGTTGTATCGGATCTACGGCTTTGTTTGCTCACTTAAGTCTCGTATGATGGCGGAAGTCTGCTGGCGAGTTACAAGTCGTGCCCACATGGCTAAAGGAAGTGAAAGAGGGACAGCTATCGATAACGGCTTATACTAAGTTGCAACAAGTACAAAGAAGGGGATTAAAGGACTATGGCATCAATGATGAAGGAGTATTGTGCTACAAGGGAAAGGTCCAGTATGCCAAAGATAAGGAGTCGAGACAAAGGATTCTTCGGAAGCGCATGGTAGCCCTTATGCTATGCATCCTGAGGTATCAAGTCGATAGAGATCCGAGAGAACAGCTTTGGTGGTCCGACTGAAATGAGAGGTGACTGAATTTGTGGGGAAATGTTTGACGTGTCGCAAGTTAAGTGAACACCAAGTCCCATCAGATTGCTTCAACCAATCGAGATTCCCCAATGGAAGTGGGAGAGAATTACCATGGACTTCGTTAGTGGGCTTCCTTACACCTACTAAGAAGGACCTGTGATGGGTGATAGTGGACTGTTTGACCAAGTCCGCACACTTTATCCCGTCGAATGGATTATTCTCTTGAAGTTGGCTGTTGTATGTATGAAATTGTGAGATTACATGGAGTACCAATGTCGATCATCTCGATAGAGACCCAAGGTTTACATCTCGATTTTGAAGGCACTTCATCAAGCTTTAGGCACTAAGCTAGACTTCACTACTTTTCATCCACAATCGACGGGCGGTCCGAACGGGTTATACAAGTGTTGGAGGATATGTTGAGAGGTTGTGTAATGGATTTCGAGGATGTTGGGAAGATTACTTGCCTTTAGTGAATTCGCCTACAACAAACCCTATCAAGCCAAAGATTCGGATGGCACCATACGAAGCATTGTATAGAAGGAAGTGTAGAACACCTACTTGTTGGACCGAGTTAGGAGAACGCCGAGTTTTGGGTCCAGAGTTGGTGGCGTAAAATCAAGAGAAGGTTGAGTTAATTCGCACGGTTGAAGGAAGCCTCGATAGGTAGAAGTCGACGGACCTTAAGCTTAAAGGAAATAGAGTTTGAAGTGGGAGACCAAGTATTCCTAAAAGTCTCGCGTTGGAAGAAGGTTATGAGGTTCTACGCAAAGGGAAGTTAAGCCCAAGGTTTGTAGGCCCTATCAAGCATGAAGCGTGTTGGGCAATGGCATACCAATTAGAGTTGCCACCGAATTGCAAGAGATGCACGACGTATTTCATGTGTCCATGTTACATCGCTATCGATCGGATCCGTCGCATGTGGTATCTGTTGAAGAAGTGGAGCTAAGGCCAGACTTATCCTACGAGGAAGAACCGATTCGGATCTTGGATCGTGATGTGAAAGTATTACGAAGGAAGTCTATACCTCTAGTCAAAGTGTTATGGCGCAATCATAGATCAGAAAAGGCTTCGTGGGAGCCAGAAGAGACGATGAGATAGCAATACCCTCAACTATTTTAGTTAGGAAATTTCGGGGACGAAATTTTGTTTAAGGGGGGTAGAACTGTAACATCCTGAATAGGGCCTATGCATTTTCAGTTTGATTGTATGAAATGACAAGTTTAAGCACTAAGAATAAATTTTTGATATTTTTGGAAACCTGGAAATGCATGAAAATGGAAACCTAAACATTTTGGAAACCTGAACATTTTGGAAACTTGAACATTTTGGAAACCTGAACATTTTGGGAAACCTGAACATTTTGGAAACTTGAACATTTTGGAAACCTGAACATTTTGGAAACTTGAACATTTTGGAAACCTAAACATTTTGGAAACCTGAACATTTTGGAAACCTCAAGATGTAAGAAAATGGCAAGTTACAGAGCCGATCGAAAATTTTAGGAAACTTAGAACTAAGGCCTAATGACAAATTTTAAAGTCCAAAATAGGAAATAAGGGCAAGAGGGCCTTAAAAGAAAAAGTTGGTGAGATTTGACACACAATCAAGTTAGGAACAAAGGCTCAAGGTGTCACTTAAGGCTTATGGAAATGACCTGAGTTCGAGTCACTTGGAAAGCAAATATTGAAGGTTTTATTTTGGCTTCCAAGGCTAAGGGTGGACAAGCACCTAATCCTAGTAAGGAGGAGTTTTATTTCGTTAAAACTTGATTAATGAGTGATAAATAAGAATTTTCTTTAATAAGATAATTGAGGAGATATAGGATGAATTAAATACTTGTGATAATTAAATGATAATATTATTTGGGAAGTAGTGGCCAAGTCAAGGACTCTTGGCATAGCAATTTCAGCTAAAGGAGGAGAGTTGGAGACTTTTCTCTCATCTTTTCATTTTGTGCTGAAAATTCCCTAGCCCCTATTCTCTTTGCCGAAATTTCTCCTAAGCAAGGACTCCATCTTTCTTCTCTCTCCTTTGTCATTGTTAAGTCAAAACCCTTCTTTGATCTCCGTTAAATCTCCATAGCCGGATCTCAGAACTCAAGACAAGGAAGCCGATTAAAGGCATCAAGGTAAGGTTAAGCCATTCAATTTCCTTTCTTTCTTTTCTAGTTGCCGAAAGTAAAAGGCCTAATCCCTATTCTTGATCATGGCCGAATATACAAGGGATCTCAGGTTTCCACAATTACCGAATATAAAGATCAAGGATCTAAGGTAAGAACAATTAATCCTTGTTCTTCTAATTCGCTTAATCAAGATTTAAGAAAATAACCTCTTTTATGTCTCTTGGCCGAATATCAAAGGAAGAGTTTTCGGATTTTGGATTCAAGGAAATTAAGGTGAGACACATTTGGCCAAGGCTTGTGTGATTACTTTGATCAATTCTTTAATTATTAAAAAGCCGAAAACTAACCCATATTGAGATTCAAGGTTGGTAGAATATCGTAAAGGAAAAACCAAGTTTTCGAATTGTATAAACACCAAATCGGCAAAGGTGAGTCTTTTATAAATCCTATTAGGATTTGGTTTTGTTTTAAGCCAAATAGGTTTATTAATGTGACTTATATAATGGCTTAATATAGGAGTTAATGTATCTAAAGTTAGATCGGGTTTTCGAGATCTCAAGGAACCTTTTAAGCAAATCGTGTGTACGCACACTAACTTTCGATATTTCATATGGCAATTACTTTTATTATATGATTATACTAAAGTATGTGAATATGGCTAAGTACCTAAAGTGGTACAAAAGTACTGTGCACGCTTCCTACTGATAGGATTGTGAAATATGTTATTTTATAACATGCTAATATGTGTATATGACTATGAATTAAGTAAGTTATGCATGATATATATAAATTTTTGGGGCATTCGGATTTATGTGAAAGGGAAGAGGTGTTGACTTCGGTCTCACCAACGTTATATGAAGGTGTTGACTTGGTCTTACTAACGTTATATGGTAACTTCGGTTACAAAATCTGAATTTGGTAACTTCGGTTACATTATTTTGAATATGGTGTCTATGACACAAATTATATGGGCGATGAGCACGTCGACTGCAGCGACTGCCTTCGATGGTGTGTAGCGGATGGAGGGTTGACTTAGTAGTCCCCACGGTGTGACCTGGCAAATGTGGTGGTGTGTAGTGGATGGACCATTAGACTTGGGTTTGGGTTGCATCATCATTTATTTTTATATGAATTTGATTTGAACATGTATGCCTGATTTGTTGAATGTTAGTACTGTGTGCACATTGAGTCCGTTGACTCACCCCATTGTGGGAAATATTTTCAGGTGATGAACAGTGACGGACCGGGACGGTAGACCTTGAGGTGGCCATGATCCATTTGAAGATTCTATTTAAATTTGGACTTCATTTATTTATGTTTAGTACCTTTAATTTCATTTTTGGGTTTTATTTGATGTAATAAGGCCATAAGGCCCAAATGGATTTTCTTATTCGCTTCACTTTAAATTATTATGTTACTTAACTATTATGATTAAAGTTAAGTGTTTTTTTTTAAAACCTTAAAAATTATTTGTCACCTTAATAAAATTGGATTTAAAAATTTAACTAAATGGGTTTCCAATCTAAGCCCGATCCGCAACAACATTTTCTAAATATTTTTTTTTAAATTTCTCTAAGTATCGAAACCTTTTTGAACCCAGTTTATTTTAGGAACATACCAGATCCGGTTTAGGCTCGTGGGCCGGGTGTGGGGTGTTTCACGGCTACATTTTCTCCTCCTCCAATTGTTTTATCATTTTTTCTAGTTCCAAACTCTTTCTCTCAAAATCCTGTTTGATGATCTCTAGCTCAGACGAGATCACCTGCAAGTGTTCTTCTATTGATCGGGTGTTTTCTTGGTCTAACATAGAGATGTTGTCGTTGATTCTCTAACCCCACCACCGATCATACTCAGGCGTTGTCATTGGGTTGGAGGAAAACCTTTTCATTCTGCGAGTTCGGTTCTAAGAGTTCGATATTTCTTAAACCTTCTTTTTGTAATTATCTCCCTTATACACAAACTTGTAATGAACTAACCCTTGCGTTGCTGGCTTAAACTGTCTCAATCTGTACTGTCTTAACACGAGTAGAGAGGCATACTCGATAGCCCCCATATTCCAAGTAGGGGAACCCAATCAAAATCACCACACCGATATAAATTCTTATTAGGGACTATCCCAGGGGCTCTCCATTCGACGTCTTCGTCTTATAGATTTTGGAGAATCATCATCCACTTCTCCTCCGTGATATCATCTCGTCTCGGCGTAGCCACTAACTCTTTCAGTGGAGAATAGTTTTCGGAGAAGATTTGATATGAGACCATTTCCATTTTCCAAAAATGGTCGTGGAACCATGCTAGTAAGAGTTGTGCGCATCTGATGAATCTTCCTTCGCCCACTCTTTGGCATGCGTTCAAAGATCTGAAAGGTTCAGCCAAAATTGTAGGAACGGGTGTGACCCTTTTATCAAGCCGGTCAAATAAATTGGAGATCGCCTCATTTATATGCCCTAAAGCCTTAGGGAAAATAACCAATCCGTAAATGCTTAATGCGAAGGCATCAACCCTTTTCTTCACATCAGATGTGCTAGGATCAAATCTTTCTAATTCCTCTAAGGAATTCACTTACTATCACCTTTCTGCTTGATTCGGGCTACAACCCACTATTCGCTCATTCCCGTGATGTTCATCAACTTTTTTAAGAATGTTGGGACGTTGGCAGCTCTAGAATAAGCTTTGTCAATTTGAATCTTCAGGAAACAGAGTAAGGCCGTGTACTCTTCCACAGTAGGTACCAAATCCACCTTTATAAAAGTAAAACAACTATAAGCAGGGTTCCAATACTGAGCTCGAGCTCAGAATAACTGCTTGTCCACTTTAATATCAAGTAGGTAGGGCAAATCGCCATAATTACAATAGAATAGTTACTTGATCTCGCCATCCCATTGATCCCATATTTCTTTCATCTCTTAAAGATTATTTTGGGTTACACTGATACGAGTAAAATCCCACAACTCTGACACGCACCCCTCTGTAAGACTATCACCCTTCTCTTGCTGCGTTGTCTCAGGCCCATATCCGGACGGTCGCATTATCCTCCACTTTATCGAGAAACCCCTTTTCCATGACAAGTTATCTATTTAGCAACCGAATGTGAATAATACCTTTTTTGTGATGAATGTTATGCAATCATAGTCAAAACAAAACAAAACAAGTCAGTACAATGCTAAAGTAAGCAAGAAATGATAAATAAAGCTCATATTTGGGTGACCACTAGGGGTTTGGTGCGGTTCTACCTAGGGTGGGCTCTTAGGGCTCACTATATGTGGTTTTCGATTCTAAAGCAAAGGTACCTGAACCGACAGATTCCTCGATCCTCACCCATTATAGGCTCATATGGGCCGAGTTAGTTCAAGGGAATACATTTCCCTATGGCTATACGAAGATGAAAATCTTATAGATGTATCCCAAAAGCGATCCACTATCCTATACGGAGGTGAAGACCTCATGAAGGAATAGTTTCTCACTCCCACTTAAAAGGGTAAAATAGACCGATTCATGCGATGCAATATACTGAGATATATCAAAAGGCTCAAACCAATAAAGCAAACATATTATGACAAAGACCACAAAAAGACGGATGACATGCAATGAAAGGATCGTAAATTTAAACCAATTTTTCAACTTTCGATGAAAGAGAAAAAATAATCAACTCGTGGCTGTAATAACTCGATTTTGGGGCTAGTCAAAACAGTGATTTTAGAACCACTAATATGAGGTTAGATAAATTAGTTTTAATATCATTTTATGTGTTTTAGTATGATTATATAGGTGCATGAAAATTTTGGTGCATTAATTTTAGTGATTGCATGCTCAATGTTGAAAAAGGACTAAATCGTATAAAGTGCGAAAGTTTTGTTCTACAAGCTAAAGGTGTCAAATAGCTATAGAATATTAAATTAGAGGTCTCTAATGTGCAATTAGGCCCTTAGTAATGTGTTGGCCGACTATAGGGGACAAGGAAATGAAAAATTGGTCAAGGTTGGTGGATTAGGTGACTTAATTGAAGAAATAGAATAAAATAAGGGAAAGTTATCATCTTTTTCATTCAACCTTGTCTCCACCGATTTTCACACTCAAGAAAGGGCCATGGAAGCTTGAAAATTTTTGCAACGTTTAATCCTTGCAAGTAAGTGTTTTTTATGGTCATTTTTTATAATTTTTATACTTTTGGAACCCTTGTAGCTTAAGCTAGCTAATGAGGGGACTATTTTGCAAAATGGTTGAGATTCTAAGGTTTTCTATGGGAACATTAGTGTTTTTTCTGAAATTTTATGGAAGAAAATGAAACTTGGTTGTTAAATAAATAACTTTTGTGAAAGAGGTTTTCATGAGGTCACCTAAAAAGGACCTTTTTGTAAAGGTTAGAAATTAGGTGGTTAATGTGTGAAATAATTGGTGTTGTGAGTTTCTATAAGAGTATTAAATGTTCATCTAGGCTTGTTAAAGGAGGAAATTTGATTAGAATCATTTTACGAGCCTAGGGGCAAAATCATAATTTTATAAAAGTATAAGGGCAAACCGATAATTTTGCCAAAATAGAAATTTTGAAATGTTTTGAATAATTTGGTGATTAAATAAGTGAATATGTCATTATAGATCAAGAAGAACGTAGAATCAATCTTGACCGAGGAAAAAGCAAGGTTTCGGACTAAACTTCAAATTGACATATTTTGTATCGAGGTAAGTTTATATGTAAATGATTCATCCTTTTTACTTATATTTTTACATATAAATGTATTATGTGAAATGTAAATGAATATTATTGATATCTATCAAAATGATAGAAAGTGAGGAAATTTTCGGATGAACTTTCGGATTAGGAAAATGGTAAGGATAAATATCGTATTTATTAGTATTAGGTGGGCTGTGTATGGATATCACTGTAATTATTATTATTGGTCGGCTATGTGTGATACCACCGTATTTATTATTATTGGTGGGCTGTGTACGATACCACCATATTTATGATTATTGGTGTGTTGTGTTCGATACTACCATATTTATAATTATTGGTGGGCTATGTGCAATACCACCGTGGATATGTGATTATTTGGTGGGCTGTGTCCGAAACCACCGTATATCCGGTAGTATTCGAAGTGCTCATCGAGAAATTTTGACTAAATGAAGTTACATGTGATTATGTGATGACAAGTGCAAGGTATTACTACATGTAAATATGAGCTAGGTTTATGATATGAATTTGGGATATGGTGAGATTTGAAATGAGTAAGTACAACTACAAGGTTCAGAATTGTTCTTGAGTTGTATGCGATGTTTTTGATGAATAAGCAAGTGGTATGGTGTTCATTGTTTACTTGTAAACTTACTAAGCTTTATGCTTAGTTCCTCTCTTTTCCATTTCCTTATAGTATCGCCAAGCTAACTCGGGGATTTGAAAGAAGTCGGAGCTCATTTCACACTATCAAGCTATTCTTTTGGGTATAGTAAAGTTTGATTATTTTGAGTATGGCATGTATAGAGACTTAGTCTTTGTCAAGTGTCATCTTGTTTTGGCCAAAAGTGTTGGCTTATCTTGGACATTGATTCATTTTGTATATGGCCACAGTTGATGGCTAGTACTCATTATTGTTATATGAAAATAATGATGTTTTTCATGGATGTGCTAATTGTATGGTTGAGTATTTGGTATTTTATTGCATGAATAAGTAGGTTGTTTGATGTGGCTTATGTTGGTGCAAGTAAGGGTGACAAAATGGGCTTGGTAAATAGCCTTGTTTATGTCCACACAGGTAGACACATGGGCGGGTGCCTAGGTCGTGTGTGATACACGGACTACCCCATGGGCGTGTAGCCCTATCGTGTGTCCCCCAGCATGTTAAGTTGGCAAAACAAAATGCCCAGTAGTAACCACACGGACGAAGACACGACCGTGTGTCTCGACCGTGTAGAGGACACGGCCATAGGACATAGGCATGTGCCTAGGCCATGCGAAGTCTACACTTGAATTTTAGAATTTAATTCACCATACGAGCGTGTGTCTTGGCCGTGTAAACCACATGAGGTTGCTGATGTCAGAAATAGAATGTCAAGGTTTTTGCACACGGGCCAAGACACGGGCTATGGACACGGCATGTGCCAGGCCGTGTGAAAACCCCTGTAGGTTCGAATTGAGAAATAAATCCACATGGGTGAGGGACATGGGTGTGTCCCTAAATACTTAGGCCATGTGTGTTACGCGGAACTTCAACATGGCCATGTTATTACGTCACATGGGTGTGTTGCCCTTCCACAAGGGCGTATGCCCCTGTTTTCATTGTTATTTTCCAAAGTTTTCTAAAGAACTCGGTTTGGTCCCGAACCATTTCTAAGGTGTGTTTTGGGGCTCATAAGCCTATATTAAGGATTTTGAGTTGAAGATTAAAAAGTTTTAAATTTGAACACACTTTTATGACCTGAAAATGTATACGAGTGTTTGTTTAAGTTAGGTAACCCCTCGTGCCATGCTTTAACGTCAAACACGGATAAGGGGTGTTACATTTAGTGGTATCATACCTATGGTTTAGTCGATTCTTGGACTAACCTAGCGTGTGTACGAGTCTAGCTATACATGCCATATATGAATTATGATAGTGTGATGACTCTTGAAAAATTAAAATGTATTTTTATATAGTAAATGGATCCTGACGGAGCACTAGTGGATGATGTAGAAAGTAATACGCCGGCTCTCGCAGAAAGGACAACGCTCGTCAAGATTGGGCCCGTGACACTGAGTCAGGGTGGAGGGGCTAGAGAAGCCTTCCTCCATATGATGAATGTATGGTATTCGGAGTTTGTTCGTGCAAACCCGAACGCTCCACCTCCTCCATCTCCTCTAATTTCCCAGCCCCTACAGCTCCCCAAGTAGTGGAAACGGTTAGAAGAGAAAAACCTCTGATAGATAAAATTCGAAAACAAGGGGCCGAGGAATTTAGAGCAAATATAGATGATGATCTGGAGAGGGCAGAGTTCTAGATAGAAAATAACTTTAGGGTATTCGATGAGTTGTCTTGCACACCTGAAGAGTGCATGAAGTGTGTGGTGTCACTCCTGCGAGACTCGACCTATCAATGGTGGAACACCTTTGTGTCGGTTGTACCAAGGGAGAGGATAACTTGGGAATTCTTTCAGGAAGAGTTTCGTAAAAAGTATATCAGCCAAAGGTTTATAGATCAGAAAAGGAAGGAATTTCTAGAATTGAAACAAGGTCGAATGACAGTAATGGAGTATAAGCGTGAGTTCGTGAGGCTCAGTAAATACACTCCGGAGTGCGTATCCATCAAAGCCATCATGTGCAAAAGGTTTAAGGATGGATTAAATGAGGATATCCGATTGTTTGTTGGTATTCTAGAATTGAAAGAATTTGTTGTGCTAGTAGAGAGAGCTTGAAAGGCCGAATAATTGGTCAAAGAGAAAAGAAAGGCTATGATTGAGGCCCGAGATGCAAGGAAGATGCCGATAAGTAAGTCGTTCCAATCCCAATCAAAGAGGTCCAAGAAAACGAATCCTTAAATGACTATTTCATCCGAGTATTCACACTGAAATCACGGTAAAACATATTCAAACTCTAGAGTTTAAGCCACCTCGATGGCAAGTGCGGGTAATATGAAGTTCAATAAACCCAAGTGTTAGAGATGTGGTAGACAAAATATTGGAGAGTGTTGGAAAACAATCGAGCTTATTATAAGTGTGATTCTCAAGAACATTTTATCAAAGACTGTCTTGAGATAGATGAAAAAGACAGAAAGTAAGATATGCGAGTGAGTAATGCTCCTCCGAAAGGTAGACCACAGAAGAACCCGGGAAGTGGGGTTAGAAGTAGAGGTATGCCTAGAGATTCCACTATGAGATCAGAGGGTAAAGCTTCTATGAGGACTTATGCCATTCGCGCTCACAAAGAGGCATCATCTCCAGATGTGATAATGGGTACTTTTTCTTTTCATGATATCTCTGTTGTTACTTTAATTGATCCGGGGTCTACCTATTCCTATATTTGTATGAAATTGGTGCCTGGCATGAGTATGCTTGTTGAGTCTACAGATTCGTGATAAAAGTGTTAAACCCATTAGGCAAGTATGTGCTAGTTGACAAAGTGTGTATAAATTGTCCTTTGACCATTAAAGGTCATTATTTTCCGGCTAATCTCATGTTGTTTCCATTTGATGAATTTGATCTAATTCTTAGCATGGATTGGTTGACTATTCATAATGTGTTAGTAAACTGTGGTAGTAAGTTTATTGAATTGAGATGTGAAAATGGGGGATATTATTCGAGTTGAATTAGGTGAACCAGAAAGCTTACCTGTATTGATTTCTTCTATGACTATTGAAAACTACGTGAAAAAATGGTATGAGTCCTATATTGCATTTGTGTTGAATACCCAAGAGTCAGAAGTAAAGATTGAGTCAGTGCCTGTGGTATGTGAGTACTTAGACGTATTTTCGGAGGAGTTTCTTGGATTGCCTCCAATTAGAGAATTCGAGTTTAGTATTGAGTTGGTCCCTGATACGACGCCTATTTCGGTTGCCCCGTATAGGATGGCACCGTTGGAGTTAAAAGAGTTGAAGGCTCAATTATAAGAGTTAACGGATAAGGGTTTTACAAGACCGAGCTATTCTCCGTAGGGTGCTCCCGTTCTTTTTGTGAAAAAGAAAGATGGATCGATGAGGTTATGTATAGACTATCGACAGCTCAACAAGGTGGCGGTTAAGAACAAATATCCTTTGCCAAGGATCGACGATTTGTTTGACCAATTGAAGGGAGCCACAGTGTTTTCTAAGATAGACCTGAGGTCTGGTTATTACCAGCTGAAAGTTAAGGAACAGGATGTACCGAAAACTGCATTTTGGACCAGATATGACCATAATGAGGTCCTCTTCATGCCCTTTGGCTTGACAAATGCTCCTACCATATTTATGGATTTAATGAACTGTATTTTTGGCCATACTTGGATAAGTTCGTTGTTATTTTTATTGATGATATATTAATTTATTCTTGGGATGATAGTGAGCACACGGAGCATTTGAGAACTGTTTTGCAAAATTTAAGAGATAAGCATTTGTATGCCAAGTTTAGCAAAAGTGAGTTTTGGCCCCAGGAGGTCGGATTCTTAGGACACATTATGTCGGGTGATGGAATTAGAGTTGACCCGAGTAAGAATCGGCTATTGTTGAGTGGAAACCATCGAGGAATGTATCAGAGATTAGAAGCTTTTTGGGTTTAGCGGGTTACTACAGATGATTGTTAAAGGATTCTCTATAATTGCTACACCGATGACGAGGTTGCTACAAAAATATGTTAGGTTTGAATGGACAGAGAAGTGCCAACAGAGTTTCGAGAAACTAAAAGCATTGTTGATTGAAGCCCCAGTTTTAGTGCAATCGGAATCGGGAAATGATTGGGGTATGTGCTTATGCAAAAAGGCATGGTGATAGCTTATGCCTCAAGACAATTGAAGCTGCATGAGAAAAACTATCCGACTCATGATTTAGAGCTGGCCGTCATAGTGTTCGCACTGAAAATTTGGAGACACCATTTGTATGGCGAGAGATGCCGAATATTCACTGACCATAAAAGCCTAAAGTATTTGATGACTCAAAAGGAGTTAAACCTACGGCAGCGGAGATGGTTAGAGATGATAAAGGATTATGAGTTGATAATTAACTATTACCCTGGAAAGACGAATGTGGTCGCTGATGCTTTGAGTAGGAAGTCATTATTTGCTTTGAGGGCTATGAATACTCAGTTGTCTTTGACTGACGATGGTTCAATTTTAGCTGAGTTAAGAGCGAAACCAATGTTTTTGCAAGAGATCTGCGAAGCTCAGAAAGGTGATGAAGAGTTGAAAACTAAAATAACTCAGTGTGAGATGGGATAAAATCAGATTTTTGGATTGGTTCATATGGCTGTTTAATGTTTCGAGACAGAATTTGTGTACCCAAAAATGACGAGCTTATTCGGAAGATTTTGCGTGAGGCACATAATCAATTTTTTGAAAGCCCATTTTTTTATAAGACTCATAAATTACAGCTGAGTTTAGTAACCTGGCTCTGATACCACTAAATGTCACTCCCCAAACCTGGCCTAGATGTTATGGCCGTATCTGGCAATGTTACACGATAGTGTTTTTGAAACCTCGTTGTTATGATGAAAACATTCCATGTTATTATCTTTAATAAACCTTTGTTATAACTTAGGAAGTTGTCTTTATTCATTTAAAACATTTGTTTTGAAACATCTCTCGTTGCAAAAGTTTTAATAAAACAGTGTAGGTGATCGTGCGTTTAGAAATTACTTTAACTTTTTGAAAACTGAATTTTCTACAACCAGCATATATAAATCCATAAAGTAAAATAAATAAATAAAAACCCAAATTTAAAACCAAAGTCCCAAAGGGTCCTTAATTACAACCCAAATAATCAATAATAATCAAATCATAAATCATAAATTGAAAACCATGAAGTCCAAAAATTATTGTGGTCACCGCTGAGTCCTCCGTTGCACGGATCCGTCTAAGTCTGGGGATTATCTGTGCACATTGAACAAAAAGGGTGAGTTTACGTAAGCTCAGTGTGTAATCCCGCGAAAACAAATAAACAATCAGTATTCACAGTGCATAGTTGAACAATCTTGGGCCTAAGTCCTTTTCAGTATCAGTGACAGTTTGGGCCTTAGCCCATCTCAGTACAGTGTCAAAAATGCAGTAGGGCCTTATCCCATCACAATATTAGTAGAAGTAACATTTATACAGTAGCAAAATCCTACCCAACCAGCTTCTACACACCATCTCCGTCCAACCCTACACTCCATGTGGGGATATAATCAACCCACCCATCCCTACACTCCAAGTAGTACTAAATGCGAAACAATGTGAAGAGTTTGCGGTAATGACTTGCCAAGAACTAGGCTTAAAGTCTTTAAGTACATTTCCTCCGAATAACAGCCCCCAACCTAATGCAATGCAGCACATAATAGATGAAATGCTATTATGCAATTTCAGTACATATATTCATCAGATATTAACATGCCCAATCTGAGATATCATTCATCAATTTCACACATTTGGGGTCTAAGTAGCGCTTATCGACCCTACAGTAGGTTCACAGTCGACTTGGGCAACCCGTGCAACCTTAAAAACATTTCGATAAAAATGGGTCCACACGCCCGTGTGGCCCACTCGGCCCAAATTGGCCTTAGCCGTGTGATCCATTTTTAAAGTAACCCATGCTAGCTCAATACTTTTATATGTTTTCACTATTTACTTATATGTTCATTCAAAGCTATCTACTTGAGTCATTATCACTAAATTATTTATAACACCACTTAATGTTTTTGAAACTAGACTCAAATATCTTTATACCATAAAATTTTCAAAATTTATAGTTTATCAAATAAGTATAGTAAAATCTTTAAAGTTATCCCTATTCTGCTGTTTGAGAGCTTCATCATTTCCTTACAAAAAATTATTTATCTCTTAGTACGGAATTTAGATGATGTTTTAGTTTGTTTCTCTTGAAAATAGACTCACTAAGGATTTAAACATATAAATTTAAGCCCCTAATTATTTTTTCACAATTTTTTATGATTTTCCTAAGTCAGAATAGGGGAACCCAAAATCATTCTAACCTTACCTCACAAAATTTGTTATATCTCATGATTTACAATTTAATTGCTTATACTGTTTCTTCAATGAAAAACTAGACTCAATAAAATTTAATTTCATATTTTATTCAACCTCTAACTCAATTCCCACCATTTTTGATGATTTTTAAAAGTTAGACTACTGCTGCTGTCCAAAACTATTTTAATGCAAAATGTTGATTTCCAAGTTTATAACATCCTTATTTCCATTCTCTGCAATTTTTCACATCATTTTCTCTTATTTCTCAACAGCAAGCAATTTCAAATTTTCACGAAATCCTATTTTCTGCGTTTCAGGGTACACACCTGGTATCATTTCTGATGCGTAAGCACTCCTAAGCCTCCAGAACATAAAAATTGACCAACATATCTCTAGATTAATCACTTAATTCATTTTTAATCAACCAATTTCGGAAGGAACTCGACTAAAAACCTAGCAAAACCCTTACCTCGCTTGAGTAACCACGACTTCACACAATCACAGTGTCGATTCAAAACCATCAACCCCTTGATTAACTCTTAAACACCAAAAAAGAATCCCCCTTTTAGAGATTAACCAAGAACGATTAACAATAGATAAAACCGTTACTTACCGAACACGCGCAACTAACGATGAACAACCGAATCAATTGGAAAAAAAAAGAAAGAAATGGAAGGGGAAAAATAATGGAAATTTTGGCAGCAACTAGGGGAAAGAATCGGCAAATTAGGGAAAAAAGAAGAAGAAGAAAACATCAGAAAAAGTTTGAGAAATTGGAGAGAAAACTAAAACTCTACTCTCTTTTTTGCAACAAAAAGATAATCAGATTATTTTCTGATAACCTCTCCCCAATTATCTCCTAAAATCACTCCCTATTAACCCACTAAAACACAACTACTCAGAATTTTGCCCCAACACAACTCTTAGCCAAAATTGGAGCAAAAATACTGCCTCTACGTCATCACAAAGAATTGAACACAGGACCTCCAACACTCTAACACTCGACTTAACCACCATACCAGCAGGCCCATTCTGATATAAACTTACCAACAATTAAACTTAAGCCCTTTGCACAAGGTTAAGGCTTTAGTTATAAAAATACCAAAATTTTCCCAAGTAAGGCTTGAACTTGGGACCTCTCATACACACCCAAAACACATAACCACTGAAGCAGATAGACATTGTGTGTCACACATACACAAAATCAAAAATTAAAATTTTGGGGTGTTACAGATCGTGTATAAAAAGGTTACATCTTGGGTTCGGCTTTTATAGCCGATTTACATTATTTTTTATTATATCTCTACTGTTTACTTTTCTCATTGTCACTATTGTTGTTTGTGTTCTTTGCAAGCGTTGACGGAGGGGATTTTCCATTTTGGTGCAAGGCGAGTAAAGGTGCACCAAGGGGGTGAGCCAGGCCTCGGGACGAGGTGCATTGGGACGAGGTGCTGGAAGTGCACCCAAGGGAGGCAAGCGGTGCATATGGGGGTATTAAGGTTAGGATTTTCTGAAAATGTAAATGTTTGTGGGTTTTGTAAATTAGGCCTATAAACATTTGGCCTTTGTAAAAAAAATGGACTGGACTGTTATTTTTATTTTGGTTTTTGTTTAATTTAATGGCCGGGCAAAATAGGCCTATTACAGCTGCCCCTCTTTGCTCGTTGTTGTGTATCGATGATAGAGCAAAGACTTTAAAATGGCCAATTTTGCCTAGACCTACTGAGGCTCGACTTTTTTTTGGTGTTTCTTTTCTTCAAGTAGCTTTATTCTAACCCACTGCAACTTCAGGGGTATAAGATTTGCTATACTCAACCTGCTCCACAGCAACTTGAAGGAGATAAGATTTGAAGCTTCTCTTCACTGAAACTTCAGGGAGGAAAGGTTTGTAACTTGTAGCTTTAGTCTATTCCACTGCAACTTCAGGGAGATAAGACTTGTAACTTTAAAACGTTCCACTGCGATTTCAGGGATAATGTTTATAGCTTTAATCTACTCTACTGCAATTTCAGAGAGATAAGATCTGCCATCTTCAATTTATTCCACTGCAACTTCAGGGAAATAAGATCTGCTATCTTCAATTTGCTCCATTGCAACCTCAGAGAGATAAGATTTATAACTCGTAGCTTTGATCTATTCCACTGCAACTTCAGGAAATAAGATTTGCTATCTTCATTCTGTTCCACTACAACTTCAAGGAGATAAGACTTGTGGCTTTAATCTACTCCACTGTAACTTCAGGGAGATAAGATTCACCATGTTGATTATAATCCATCCCACTGCAACTTCAAGGGTATAAGATTTGTGGTTTAACTGATTTGTTACACCGTTCTCTAGGGAACATGACCTATAAAATTGATTTCATGGGCCTATTTATGCCTAGTGATTAGGATATCATGGTCAGGATGAATCAAATGCTCCAAACTAGATATGTATGAATGATATTTGCATTAATGCAGAATGTTATTTTTTTCGAGAATGATTCCCTTTTTAATACTTAGGTTGTCATTGCTCGATATTTATTAAGGTTCTATTACTGATGTGTTACCATGCCTTCTTGTTCAGCCAATATCTTTAATAGAAAATCCAAAGAAATAGTCACCATTTAAACTATTTTTCTCAAATGTTTCCAAACCCTTAAGTTTGGTTAGTTCTAAATAGTGGTCCTATTTTTAAATCATTATACTATTTTAGAAAACCTTTCGAGAAATATGCAGAACTCCCTTTACTTGAATATTATTAGTCCATTAATCGTTATTTCAATGCAAAAATGCTTTAAAAAGATTGTATTAATGGACAAGATCAAAGCTTATTAGGAGCAAGGCTCGAAATGAATAGATTAATCAAAATAGAAAATTTGCTTAAATACAAAGTGAATAAGATGAACACAGGTGCCCCAGATATCGTAACATGAGCTTCTCCGCACAAATTCCTTGAGGGCCCTTTTGAACTTGATATGTGTTGCGGAGATCCAAAATATTTTGTTGATACCCCAAGATGTAACGCTCTTCCTTCTGTGAAGACTCAATTATCGCATGTTCAATCTTCGATCAAGATTTGAATTGCCCTTTTCCTGGGTTTTCAATTCAAAACCCATTTCGTCTCAAGGCGCCCTTTACGAGTTTTCACCTTGGCGTCTCCCGCTCTTTTTTTTTAGGTGCAGTACTTCTTGACTGAATCTGAATTCACAGGATTGGGCAAGCTTTTGCCATCCATCTCAGTCAAAATCAACACTCCTCTAGAAAAGGCCTTCTTTACCACATAAGGTCCTTCCCAATTTGACATCCATTTTCCTCTAAAATCCTTTTGTATGGGCAAGATCTTTTTCAATACTAGGTCCCCTCATGGAATTCTCTGGGATGAACCTTTTTGTTGTAAGTACATATCATTCATTTTTGGTACATCTGACCATGACGGATGGCTTTCATCCTTTTCTCTTCAATCAAGTTTAGCTAATCATATCGGGACTGGATCCATTCTACTTCATCCAACTTCAATTCTGCCAAAACTCGGAGAGAATGAATTTCGACTTCAATGGCTAAAATCGCCTCCATTCCACAAACCAAAGAGAAAGGCGTTGCCCTAGTTGAGGTCCTGACAGATGTTCGATAAGCATAGAGGGCAAATGGTAGCTTCTCATGCCAATCTTTATAAGTCTTAGTCATTTTTCCCATAATTTTCTTAATGTTCTTATTGGCTGCCTCCACTGCACCATTCATTTTTGGACGATATGGTGATGAGTTGTGGTGTTTGATCTTGAACTAATTGTAGACTTCTGATATCATGTTATTGTTCAAATTTAGTGCATTATCAGATATAATCCTTTTTGGCATTCCATATCGACATATGATCCCTTTCTTTAAGAACTTGCTAACCACCGACTTCGTGACATTGGCATATGAAGTGGCTTCTACCCACTTTGTAAAGTAATTGATGACCACGAAGATGAATCCACGGCCGTTAGAAGCTTTGGGTGAAATTGGCCCAATGACATTCATGCCCCACATAGAGAAAGGCCACGGAGAAGTCATAACTTGAAGAGGTGAGGGAGGTACATAAATTTTATCTTTATAAATTTGACACTTGTGGCACTTCTTGGCATTACTGATGCAATCTCCTTCCATGGTGGACCAATAATACTCGAATCTCATGATTTGTCTATCCATTGTAAAATAATTGGCATGTGTTCCGCATACACCCTCGTGGACTTCCTCCAAGATTTTCTTAGCCTCAACAGCGTCTACATATCTTAGTAGCACCTGATCCTTTCCCCTTTTATATAGGATCTCCCATTTAAGACATAGTCATTGGCCAGCCTTCTCAACGTCCTTTTATCATTCTTAGTTGCTTGGTCAGTGTATTCACGATTCTTCACATATCGCAATATATCGTTGTACCAAGGGTGATCCTCCTCTTCTTCTTTTTTGATGTTGTAACAATGAACCGGAGTCTCATAAATACTCATCTGGATAGGCTTTACATCCTCTTATTTGTTCGCTTTGACCATCAAAGCCAAGGTAGCTAAGGCATCAGCCATCTGATTTTCATCTCATGGGAGGTAATAGAAGGTGATGTCATTGAACTCCTCAATCAACTCAAGAACCAACTTTCGATACTTGATTAACTTGGGATCTTTTGTCTCCCATTCTCCCTTGAGTTGATAGATCACTAGTGCAGAATCCCCATATACCTATAGCACTTTGATCCCACGTTCTATGGCTGCACGGATACCAATGATACATGTTTCGGATTCTGCCATATTGTTCGTGTAATCAAAATCCAATTTGCTAGTGAAGAGATAATGATCTCCGTTTGAAGATACCAGGATTGCCCCAATTCCGTTACCGACAACGTTTAAGGCTCCATCGAAGTTTAGCTTCCAAGGATGACCTTCTTGAGTGTCTTCTTCAGTGGTTGCAACATACCTTAGATCTTCATTCGAGAAATCAAAGTTTAAAGGCTCGTAATCCTTTAGAGCTTTACTGGCCAGAAAATCCACTATTGTGCTTCCTTTGACTACCTTCTGGATCACATAGACTATGTCAAATTTGGAAAGTAGAATTTTTCATTGGGTCATTCTTCCATTTAAAGTAGTCGACTCCATCATGTACTTTAGAGGGTCCACCTTTGAGATGAGCCAAGTTGTGTGATACAGCATGTACTGTCTCAATCTTCTAGTTGTCCAAATCAGGGCGCAACATAACTTCTCGATTGGCAAATATCTTGTCTCACATTCAGTGAATTTCTTATTGAGATAGTATATCACTCTTTCTTTTCTTCCCGACTCATCATGTTGACCAAGCACGCATCCCATGAAATTCTTAAATACTATCAAGTACAGTATCAACGGCCTATCTTGGTTAGGTGGCATCAGTAATGGGGTATTGGACAAGTAGTGTTTGACCTTGTCGAAAGTCTTTTGGCACTCTTTATCCCAAACGCCTGGGTTGTGTTTCTTAAGGAGACGGAATATGGGGTCGCATTTCTCAGTTAGTTGTGAAATGAATCGGGCAATGCAATTTAGTCTTCCTAGGAAGCCTCGAACTTCTTTTTGAGTGCGTGGTGGAAGCAATTACTGTATAGCCTTTACTTTGTCTAGGTCGATCTCAATCTTTTTTTCACGGACTACAAATCCTAAAAATTTTCTCGACCTAGCCCCAGAGGTACATTTTGCTAGATTGAGATTCAGTTGGAATTTTCTCGGTCTCAAAAATAGTTTCCTCAAGAATTGTACATGCTCCTTCTCTATTTGGCACTTTGTGGTCATATCATCAACATAAACTTCAAGCTTTTTGTGCATCATATCATGAAACAAAGTTACCATGGCTCTTCAATACGTTGCTCCCGCATTTTTCTATCCAAATGGCATCACCTTATAGCAAAATGTTCCTCACATGGTCACGAATATGGTCTTCTCCATGTCTTCAGGATGCATCTTTATTTGGTTGTATCCCAAGAAACCATCCAAGAAGGAGAACAGTGAGTAACCTGCTGGGCTGTCCACTAAAGTGTCTATATGTGGCAATGGGAAATTGTCTTCCGGGCTGGCTTTGTTCAAGTCTCTGTAGTCTACGCACATTCATACTTTCCCATCTTTTTTAGGGATGGGTACAATATTACCTACCCATTCTGAGTATTTAACCACCTGTCAGAATCGAATGTTTCTTGACTTCCTCTTTTATTTTAAGTAAAACATCGGGCCTTATCCTTCTGAACTTCTGTTGAACCGACTTGCACTCTTCCTTTATGGGGAGCCAGTTACCACGATATCAGTACTTAACCCGGGTATGTCTTGATATGAACATGTGAAGACATCCTTAAATTCTTGGAGTAATTCAATGAGGTTTTGTTTCGTCTCTGCGGTAATGCAAGCTTCTATCTTCACCTCTTTTTTCTCTCCTAGGCTCAAAATTTCCACTGACTCTTTATAAAGAAAGATTTGTTTCTCATCTTGTTCTACCATCCTTAATAAATCAGGAGATAGGTTACAGTCTCGATCATCTTCAAAATCTTGAGAATCTTCCGTGCACATATCTTGCTCAAACAGATATCCTGAGTCAGTAGTAGTGTCGCTCATATCATTGATATCTAGAGACCTATTATAGGGATGAAGAAAATCCAAAGAACAAAAGAATCTAAGAATAATTACTTGTGTGATATGATTATGAATGAAATAAAAAGAATAAAAGAATATTTGCTCAAGATGATATGCAAAGATGTACTTTATTGAAATAAGGATTTTATACATAAACCTATTTCACAAAAGATTCATACTGCTCATAGGCTTAGAGCAATAAGCATGTTTTGAACATTATTCTATATTGGCTCTAAAAACTACAGGAATCTCTTCCATAGTCCAATTGTTCAAAACACTTCCAGGTACATAGGGGTAAATGTCTGATAAAATTTCTTCCCAAATTCCTTCTTTAGATATGGCGTTGATGTTTTGATTTCCTAACATTTCTTCAGCAGTCTTTTCCCTTGGCATCCCTCTTTTAAGGTGAATAGTTTCTCTCGATACGAAAGTCTTGGATATATGGGGAAAGGTCATCGGTTCCCACTTAACCTCTTCCCTACTCAATCGCGCTCTTCTTATTTCTTGTTTCTTCTCTATTTCCTTCTTCCTTTGCCTTGCATCTGGCTTAAATCCTAAACCAAAGTGGTCTCATTTGTCCATTAGCATGGGTGTCTCGACCCTTCCTTATAGGCATTTTCCCAGTCCTCTCCCAGGCAAAGCTCCTTTCTCGATCGTCAGTCGTAGGCCCATCCTTGTAGTTTGAGAAATTTTGGGCATCAGGCTCTTCTTCTATTCGACAATAAAGGTTACATTAACAAATTCCAACGATCAGAATAAATATTCTATCGCTTCATCGTTTCGTCCCTATGTATAGCAAGACACTAGTTACGGATATAATAATGTCTTCTTTCGCATTTATCAGCTGACCCTCAGTTACCAACTTTAGTTTCTAGTATAGTGGTGACGGTACTACCCCGGCCGTGTGAATCCAAGGCCTTCCCAACAAACAATTATAAGAAGGCTTAATGTCCATCACCAAGAATTCTGCTTCATACGTGTTTGGACCAATCAAGAGGGGTATCTCAATCCTTCCCATCACTCTCCTTTCGGTACCATCAAATACTCTTACTATGTTTTGACATGTCTTCATATGAGAGCTATCCACAGGTAACCTATTCAGGGTGGATAGGGGCAGGACATTTAATACAAATCCGTTATTAATCAACACCCCTGGTAATGTATACCCTTTGTAGCGAGTGGTGATGTGTAAAGCCTTTGTAGAACCCATACCCCCAGGCGGTATCTCATCATCATTGAAGAAAATAAAGTTGTCGGCACTTATATTATTAGCTATGCGGTCCAGCTTGTTTACAGAGATATCGTTAGTGACATAAGTTTCGTTTAGCACTTTCATTAACGCATCACGATGTGTCTCCGAACTTAAGAGTAAAGCTAGCACTGATATACGAGCCAATTGCTTATGTAACTATTCTACAATGTTGTACTCGCTATATTTTAAGAATTTCAAAATTTCCTAGCCTCATTCTCAATTACTGGCCCGTTAACTGGTGAGTTGGGCCTGACTGTCTTTCCTTCTTTTGTTCAGCCATTGGGGTCTTTCCTTTAACAGGCTCAGCTCTTGCATTTGATGGATCATAACTCCTTCCACTGGGCATGTAGAAACCTACCTCTTGTCCTTCTTCTGAAGTAATAATCGGGTTCTCTTCTCCCGAGATCATCACGTTGAAGTCATAATTCCAAGGAACCTTCTTGCTATTCTTATAAGGAAAAGCTAAAAGTTTTTGGATTATGACCCTTGGTGCAATTTGTACTCCGGTTTTATTGCTTCTAGGTCGTGAAATGGTAACCACTATATGGTTGACTTTATAGACCGTCTCTGTTGACCCCTCTTTCGAGGCACACACTTCTTCTCTTTTGGAGCCCATAGCATATTCAAAGAATTCTAGCTCCTTATTGTCCATCAAATTTTGCACTAAGACCTTGAATTCAACGCAGTTCTGAATCTCATGATCCTTCTTAGCATAGAACTCATAGTAGTTCCTTATCCCTTCTGCCCCTCTTCTGAATCTTATTTGATTAATCCTCCATTTACCATTTTTTTCAAACCCATTTTAGTAGGGTTTTTACTTCTGCTACGTCCATCTTGGTTCTTTTCCCTCTATTCTCGATTATCGTATTTACCCCTTTATCAGAATGACTGGGTAACAGATTTGCTGCCGCATTAGGTCCTAATGGGTCATCGAACTTTACAATTCCCATTTTAATGAACCTTTCGATCAACTTTTTAAATACATGCAGTTTTCGATTAAATGTCCTGTGATTCCCATGTGATACTTGCATTTAGCATTTTCGTCATAACATTTGGGGAATGGAGGTTACATATGTTTCAGGTAGAAGGGAGATACCACATATACATCAAACAAACTCTAATACAGCTCCCTATATGTCATCAGGATAGGCGTGAATTTGAGCCTTTCTGTATTTAGCCTCGAGTTAGATTCTTGTTTTGGAGGGCCTGAAGATTAGTGGTTCCTATCCTTGACGAGCCAATGGTAATTGGTTTTGAGTAACGCTTGTTGTATATGCCTACATTATTCACCTCGTTTTTCTTTTTCCTCAGGGTCGATCTTTTGAAGTTTTCCCCCGCGTCTATCTTACCACTTCTTACTGCGTTTTCAATTATTTCACTAGACATTATTATGTCTGAGAAGCTCTTCGTAACACTTCTTAAGATATGGTTGATAAATGGGGATTTTAAGGTGTTGATAAAAGGCATCGTGATTTCTTTCTCTAGAAGAGGTGGCTGGACTTGCGTTGTCACCTTTTTCCACCTTTGGGCATATTGTCTGAAGCTCTCATTTTGCTTCTTCTCCATGTTCTGCAGCGTGATTTTGTCGGGTGTCATGTCCATCACATGACTATATTGCTTCATGAAAGCTTGCGCTAAGTCTTTCCATGAATTGATTTTGGTACGTCTCAGTTGGTTGTACCATTTAGTTGCTGACCAGATTAGATTGTCATGAAAATAGTGGATCAACAGTTGATCATTATTGACATATCCTGTCATCCTTCGATAGAACATTGTGATGTGAGCTTCAGGGCAACCAGTCTTGTTGTACTTTTCAAACTCTAGAGTTTTGAACTTGGGAAGGAGTACTAAATCTAGGACCAAACTCAGGTCATTGGCATCAATTCTGCAATGGTAATCAATATTTTCCATTGCTCTAAATTTTTCTTCTAGCCATCTACATCGATCCTCAAGTTGCTTTGGCAGCTCCAATCATGTTTTTTCTATTTCTGTCATATCATCTAGATCAGGAACAACAGGATTGCTTGGGTTATCCCCCGGATTAGAACCTGAGCTTGTTTAGTAGTTCATCAACGTCGACGTACCAGTTTGATACTGTTGGGGTTTTGTAACATCCTAGATTAGGGGTTATGCATTTAATGCATAATTCAAGTGATAGTAGGCTTGGAGTGTGTTTGGATATATTTGAGGAGTTTTTGAGAACTTTAGGTGAAGGGGAAAAACTTTAGAAAATATTGGAATTTTAAGTGAAAAGGGGAAACTAGGCAAGGAGGCCGTAAAAGAAATTTTGTGGAGTTTAGGACCCAAGAAATTAATTGGCAAAGTGGCTTGGGGTGCTATGGTGCAAGGGGGCTTCAGGAGGGAAGAGGGTCGAGTCTTGAGGGCAGCATGGGAGTGTTTTATTTTTATTTGTATTTTGATGCAAGAAGGGAAGTTGGACTGAAGACGGCTTTAAGGAAATATGAAGTGGTTTTTGGACACAAAGAGTGCCTTGGTAAAGTGGTCGCAAGGCGCCACTTAAGGCCTCGGAAATAACGCCAACAAGGGCCTTGGTTCAAACACTATGACAAGTAGTGTTGTATTTTTTTACTTTTGGCGTTAAGGGGGGAGCAAGGTGAAGGAGGTCTTAAAAGAAATTGGGCAAGTTTATATCACAAAAAGCACCTTGGTAGAGTGGCTTGACGCTTGCGGAAAAAGGGAGCTTGTAAGGGCCCGGGTTCGAGTCCCAGAGGCAAACAGAAGAGTGTTTTTATTTTTCCAAGATTGGCGCTAGAGAGAAGAAGGCCTTAAAAAGAATTGTTGGGAGTTTATGACGCAAAGGAGCTAGCAGCAAAGTGGCTGGTAGCGTGTGGTGTTTCCAGCAGGTCTGGTGTTCGATTCACGTGGGCAGCACAAGGTGTGGTTTTCTTTTGCTTTTACGTTAAGGCAGGGAAGGGAGAAGTTGGACGGCTTTGGTCTTTCAAATGGATAGGGATAAACACTGCTATTTCTTTTTAATTTCGGCTAGAAGAATTGGATTAATATGATTTTATTTTATTTATTTTATTTATTTTATTTATGGGAAGATGAGAGATAGATGTGATGGATAATTATTTATTTTATTAAAGTGATAAATGAGAAGAGGATTAAGGGATTTGATAGGAAATAGTTAAGGGATTATTTCTAGTATTTATTTTAATATAGGATAATTATGGTTCTATTTAGATTAAATGAGATTTTATTATATTTTATTTTATTTTAGATAGATAGATAAAAGATAATGTGATGGTTTATTTTATTTTAAATAGGTAGGATAATTGTGGATTAATTATTTTTATGCAAGATAAAGAAGAGATGAATATGGATTTATTTTAATTATCTTGAATAAGTGATCAAGAGGTAAAATAGGAGATGGATTTGGAGTTTGATAAGAACAAGGATGTAGTAGCCAAATTCTTTATAAGGGGAGTAATCATCCTTCATATATTTTTCTTCTTTAACTTCTTTGTGCCAAATTTAGTCTCTCCTAGTCTTCTTTTCTTTTATTTTCTTTCAACCCCAAATCCTTTCTTTTAATTCTTGAATAGCCGATCACCCCATCTTCTTTTGAAATCCATAGCCGAATATCAAGTACCCTTCTTCCTATTCTTTTGTCGCAAGTCTCAAAAGTCAAGATCAGCGTTTTTTCTCTTTTGTCGAATACACTCTCTTGCACTTCAAACGGGTGATTGCGTAAGGGTTTCGACAGAATAAGTGGTGATTAGGAGATAGGTAAGCTTGGTAAGTGACTTGTGATATTCGCCATAGGCCACATTAAGAGTTCCAAGTGATGACCGACTGTGTATTATGGTTCTTAGGAGCAAATCGACAGGAGTTACGAGAAGTCTTCGATATTCGATCCATCTCGTAAGGTTGATAAGTTGTAGTTTATTCGATTAAGATTTAGTACATTATCGCTTAATCGGGTTTTGATTAGATATCATTAATGGATGCGAATACCATCAAGGAGGCCAAGGGTAGTTCCTATCCCCAAGTTTAAAAGGAGAGCCGTTTCATATTCGGGATTGGCCACGGGGTGTGGACCAAATGTCGTAACAAGAAAGTAGGCGATAGTCGTAGTCTCGCTTAGTGATAGCGCCGATGTAAAGCATAGTTCTCAAGTTATCGGTGTGTAGTTAGCCTACCATTTTCCGGGTTTATGATTGTATGTGATATCTGTATGTTTGTTATGAATGTGCTAACTAATGCAGTGAAAATTGTGATATGGATACCCTTAAGGGGTACGATGATAATCAGGTTAGTATCAATCTGAATGTGATGTGATTATTAATATGTATATGTAATGATATGGTTGATGAACATGCATGGCACTATTTTATGATTGCATGTGCATGGGTGGGATATGAAAGAAGGTCAGGGTGTACTTCGAGTACGTGGTTTGATGAATGGCTCTGTGCCTCATCGTGATTGATATAGGCTATGTGCCATATCGTGGTTACTGATGGCTTTGTGCTCATCGTGGTTTTGATGTTAGCTCCGCTACATCGTGGATTGACGTTGACTGAGGCACGTTGTGGATTATTTGTGATTAAGTTCGCGTGGATGGCATTTGTTGCCATATTGGAGTGAAAAGGAGAGGGTGATTTAATAATCCCCTGGTGTGTGGTAGGCTGGATATTGGGGTGTGTAGAGGATGGACCCTAGGCTGGGTTGGGCTTCATAATTGCATAATGTTGTATGTGAATATATATGAAAATGGGCCAAGCCCAACAAGTGATATGAATATATGTGGAAATGGGCCAAGCCCAGTATGATATGTGGATTAATGTGGAAATGGGCCAAGCCCAGTATGTGGAAACATGTGGTTAATTACCCTATTATAAGAATGTGACATGGTTATGGGCCAAGCCCAATATGTGAACTCTATTAATGTGAATGTGGGCCAAGCCCAATAAGTGAAAGCATGTGAATAAGTTGCATTAATATCTGTTATATGGGTTAACACATGGTTTGGCATGTGGGTGGAATTGAGAGAATAATTGCACACCGAGTCCTGTATGACTCACCCAAATTTTATTAACATCGCAGTGATGCTTGGAGCGGTCCGAGTGGATACAAGGTGGCCCATGCGAAGATGATTTTAGTTATCTCAAACTTTTCATATTTCAAGACTTATAAATATTTATTTAATGTAATAAGGGCCACTTAAAGTATTTGAATTTTTTTCTATGTTTCATTGGATTTGTAATTAAGTTCATATTTTGTAAGTTTAATTTTTAAAAGCTATCTCAAAAGTCATATTAAAGTTTTGAATCCGGTATTTTTATAACAACTTAATTTTTACTTAGAATATTTTAAATCACGAAAATGTTTTTACCAAAGAAAACAAATTTTTAACGGTTTTTACTGTTAAGTAAGAAAATTTTCGAATGTGTTCCGAAGTGGCATTTCAAATTCGGTCGTAGTGAATGGGCCGGGTTTGGGGTGTTACTGATTTAGTATCGAGCAGGTGTTCAAAACTCGGCTTTGAGGATTTGGGCCCAAAAACGTTTTTCCAAAATGGGCTTTTCAAAGATATAAGATTTTATGAACTATTTCAGGTTGATTCTGGCATGGCACCTGTATCCCTGACCCGAAGTCCACTAGGTAAGTACCTCTGACTATTGAAGTGATTTATATGTGAATGTTATGGGCTTATTTGGGCTCCTAGATTAGAATATTAGGGCTATTGAACCCTAGGGCTAGTGCACTCAAACCCATGCATAAGACTTAGGTGCAACTAAACAAACCTGTGTCTAAGTCGCCGAGTTAAGGTGTGGCAACCATTGTGCGCATGTATAGGAGTGGATTCGGTAAGGGCTTGGTACTTAAGCAGTCCTAGCGACTCACGTCCTCTTTACTCGAATCCTACCTGGTGCGTAGCTACGGTTCACCTTAACCAAGAGGACTTATTCACAGGCTAAACCGATAATTAAAACCCGAAAGGGACTAGCCATACTGTTTTATAAACACCTTAGTTTTTAAAATCCTTAAATTAACCCTTCGATTTGCAACAAAATCCATTTTGAAAATTTCTCAAAAAATTCGGTTTGCCAAATTTACTAAAATACCTTGGTAGTAAAATTACAAAATGCCTTGGTTTCTAAAATTTCCATATTACCCTCGATTTTAGTAAAATTTTCTATTTTGAAAAAGTGTCCAAAACTCTATTTTACTTAAAAATTCAAGGTACTTTGATTTGGGAAAATTACTAAAATGCCCCTATGTTGTAAATTAATAAAATACCCTTAGTTTTTAAGATTTTCAAAAATACCCTCGACTTTTGCTAAAATGTTTCTACTTTACAAAAATACCAAAAACTTTTGCTTTACAAATATCAAGATACCCTAATTTGGAGAATTTATGAAAATGCCCCTAACTTCCAAAATTATCGAAATAACCCCGATTTCTGAAATTTCTGCAACACCACTGATTTGGAAAACAAATTTTCAAGATAACCTCGAGTTTTTGTAAATTTTGAAATACTTTTGATTTATAAAGATTATTTTTGAAATGACCCCGATTTATTACCAAAATACCCTTGTAGGAAAAATGACGAAATTACCCCTGGGTTGGGTATGGTCAAAAATGCCCATGGAAGGGTGATTGAATGTTAATGATGAATGAGTGTGTCTCTATCGAGATGGATGAATGAGAATGTGAATGTGAATCTCTGAATTAGAATAGTAAACTTGAAACTAAAACTATGATCGATCGAAAAAACCACTATTAAACTCCTTTTCATAAAACCGTTCGTGAATAAACAGTGGAACAAAGTACTAACGCATAAAACTTTCTAGTCAGATTAAATCGTGACGTTAGTAATGAATTCTAGTGGACGTGGTCGAGGTAAAGTGACAGTGTCGAAACCAGTAAGGTCTAGCCATGGGTCAGAAAGTGATGTGCTACCGCCAACATGGTATGCAGAGGATCGAGATCGACGGAGGAGATGATGCAGTATTGTTGGCTATGCTATGAGTGCTAGAGCGAGTCACGGGAGCTAATGTGGGCAATGGAACTCGAAAATTAGTGCCGAAAAGGCTTAAGTCAAACGGAGCCGAGATTTTTAGAGGAGTGTCAGGAGTAGATCCGATCGTGGTGGAGTATTGGCTAGAAATAGTTGAAAGGATTATGGATGATTTGGATTTAACTGCTGAGGAAAAGCTTAAAGGTGTTGTCTTGTTGCTCGAGATAAAGCTTATCGATGGTGGCTCACTGTCAGGCAAGGTACCCCTGTAGATCGATTGGATTGGGGGTATTTTAAGGTTAAGTTTAAAGGAAAGTATGTGGGAGCTAGTTATTTAGACACGCAAAGGAAGGCATTTCTAAACTTGGTACAAGGAAGTATGTCGGTAGCGGAGTATGAAGCAGAATCCGTGCGGTTAAGTCAGTATGCTAAGGGGATCGTGGCCACTGATTACGAAAGGTGTGTTCGATTCGAAGATGGATTGCGGGACGAGCTGCGAGTGTTGATTGCTCCGCAAAGAGAAAGAGACTTTGCTATTTTAGTGGAGAAGGCTCGGATAGCTGAAGAAGTTAAGAAGTCCGTGAGACAGAACCGAGAAAAGAATAGGAATCAGAAAAAGAGAAGTTTTGGATCGTCAGAATCGTCTGAAGATTTTCAAAAGAGGCCAAGGATTGATAATTCTGTATGTGCACCGGTACCAGTCACTGAGAATCGGAATCGTACATGTGCTCATTGTGGGAGAGCTCATGTAGGAGAATGTTGGGGAAATAGTAAGGAATGTTTTCGGTGTGGATCTAAGGCTCATTTGGTTAAGAAATGTCCTCAAGTGATGGATAGGGCTCGAGGCCAAGGTCGTGGAACCCCAAGCAGACGGGCTGAAGGTTCAGATGCAAGGCAAGCAAGGTTGGCTTAGGCAATCAGTCATAGCAAGGAGGAACTTGCACCAAAGAGGATCGGGTATGTTCTCTAATCCTGGAATCTCTTTATTGCCTTGATTATTATAGAGATAGTTCATGTTTGTATGCTAGTGAAGTGTAGGGAACCTTGAATGCGAACCTTGAGATAGTATCTAAGAAATGTGTTAGATCAGAGTGCGCAGCAATAGAGTAGTGTGATGAGTTAAGGATGCTCGACTATTCGATAGTAAGTAATTTCGAGGACGAAATTATTTTTAAGGAGGGTAGAACTGTAACATCCTAGATTAGGGGTTATGCATTTAATGCATAATTCAAGTGATAGTAGGCTTGGAGTGTGTTTGGATATATTTTAGGAGTTTTGAGAACTTTAGGTGAAGGGAAAAACTTTGGAAAATATTGGAATTTTAAGTGAAAAGGGAAACTAGGCAAGGAGGTCTTAAAGGAAATTTTGTGGAGTTTAGGACACAAGAAATTAATTGGCAAAGTGGCTTGGGAGCTATGGTGCAAGGGGCTTGAGGAGGGAAGAGGGTCGAGTCTTGAGGCAAAGCATGGGAGTGTTTTATTTGTATTTGTATTTTTGCAAGAAGGGAACTTGGGTCAAGACGGCTTTAAGGAAATATGAAGTGGTTTTTGGACACAAAGAGTGCCTTGGTAAAGTGGCTGCAAGGCGCCACTTAAGGGCCTGGAAATAACGCCAACAAGGGCCTTGGTTGAAACATGGCAATGACAAGTAGTGTTGTATTTTTTGCTTTTGGCATTAAAGGGGAGCAAGGTGAAGGAGGTCTTAAAAGAAATTGGGCGAGTTTATATCACAAAAAGCGCCTGGGTAGAGTGGCTTGGACGCTTACGGGAAAGGGAGCTTCAGAAGGGCCTGGGTTCGAGTCCTGTGGGTAGCGTAAGAGTGTTTTTATTTTTCCAAGATTGGCGCTAAGGGAGAAGAAGGCCTTAAAAAGAATTGTTGGGAGTTTATGACGCAAAGGAGCTAGCAAACAAAGTGGTCGGTAGCGTGTGGTGTTTCAATGGTCTGTGTTCGATTCACATGGGCAAAGACAAGGTGTGGTTTTCTTTTGCTTTTACGTTAAAGCGTGGAAGGGAGAAGTTGGACGACTTTGATCTTTCAAATGGATAGGATAAACACTGCTATTTCTTTTTAATTTCGACTAGAAGAATTGGATAAATATGATTTTATTTTATTTATTTTATTTATGGGAAGATGAGAGATAGATGTGATGGATAATTATTTATTTTATTAAAGTGATAAACGAGAAGAGGATTAAAGGATTTGATAGGAAATAGTTAAGGGATTATTTCTAGTATTTATTTTAATATAGGATAATTATGGTTCTATTTAGATTAAATGAGATTTTATTATATTTTATTTTATTTTAGATAGATAGATAAAAGATAATGTGATGGTTTATTTTATTTTAAATAGGTAGGATAATTGTGGATTAATTATTTTTGTGCAAGATAAAGAAGAGATGAATATGGATTTATTTTAATTATCTTGAATAAGTGATCAAGAGGTAAAATAGGAGATGGATTTGGAGTTTGATAAGAACAAGGATGTAGTAGCCAAATTCTTTATAAGGGGGAGTAATCATCCTTCATATATTTTTCTTCTTTAACTTCTTTGTGCCGAAATTTAGTCTCTCCTAGTCTTCTTTTCTTTTTATTTTCTTTCAACCCCAAATCCTTTCTTTTTAATTCTTGAATAGCCGACTACCCCATCTTCTTTTGAAAGCCATAGCCGAATATCAAGTACCCTTCTTCCTATTCTTTTGTCGCAAGTCTCAAAAGCCGAAGATCAAGCATTTTCTCTCTTTTGTCGAATACACTCTCTCTTGCACTTCAAAGGGGTGATTGCGCAAGGGTTTCGACAGGAATAAGTGGTGATTCGGGAAATAGGTAAGCTTGGTAAGTGACTTGTGATATTCGCCATAGGCCACATTAAGAGTTCAAGTGATGACCGATTGTGTATTATGGTTTTAGGAGCAAATCGGCGGGAGTTAAGAGAAGTCTCGAGATTCGATCCATCTACGTAAGGTTGATAAGTTATAGTTTATTCGATTAAGATTTAGTACATTATTATTTAATCGGGTTTTCATTAGATATCATTAATGGATGCGAATACTAGTCAAGGAGGCCAAGGGGTAGTTCCTATCCCCAAGTTTAAAAGGAGAGCCGTTTCTGCAGTTTGGGATTGGCCACCGGGGTGTGGACCAGCGTCAGAACAAGAAAGTAGGCAGATAGCCGTAGTCTCGCTTAGTGATAGCGTCAGTATCAAAAGCATAGTTCTCCAAGTTATCAGGTGTGTAGTTAGCCTACCGTTTTCGGGTTTATGATTATATGTGATATCTGTATGTTTGTTATGAATGTGCTAACTAATGCAGTGAAAATTGTGATATGGATACCCTTAAGGGTACGACGATAATCAGGTTAGTATCAATCTGAATGTGATGTGATTATTAATATGTATATGTAATGATATGGTTGATGAACATGCATGGCACTATTTTATGATTGCATGTGCATGGGTGGGATATGAAAGAAGGTCAGGGTGTACTTCGAGTACGTGGTTTGATGAATGGCTCTGTGCCTCATCGTGATTGATATAGGCTATGTGCCATATCGTGGTTACTGATGGCTTTGTGCTCATCGTGGTTTTGATGTTAGCTCCTGCTACATCATGGATTGATGTTGACTGAGGCACGTTGTGGATTATTTGTGATTAAGTTCGCGTGGACGGCATTTGTTGCCATATCGGAGTGAAAAGGAGAGGGTGATTTAATAATCCCCTGGTGTGTGGTAGGCTGGATACGGGGGTGTGTAGAGGATGGACCCTAGGCTGGGTTGGGCTTCATAATTGCATAATGTTGTATGTGAATATATGTGAAAATGGGCCAAGCCCAACAAGTGATATGAATATATGTGGAAATGGGCCAAGCCCAGTATGATATGTGGATTAATGTGGAAATGGGCCAAGCCCAGTATGTGGAAACATGTGGTTAATTACCCTATTACAAGAATGTGACATGGTTATGGGCCAAGCCCAATATGTGAACTCTATTAATGTGAATGTGGGCCAAGCCCAATAAGTGAAAGCATGTGAATAAGTTGCATTAATATCTGTTATATGGGTTAACACATGGTTTAACATGTGGGTGGAATTGAGAGAATAATTGCACTGCGAGTCTGTATGACTCACCCAAATTTTATTAACATCGCAGTGATGCTTGGACCGGTGCAGAGTGGATACAAGGTGGCCCATATGTAAGATGATTTTAGTTATCTCAAACTTTTCATATTTCAAGACTTATAAATATTTATTTAATGTAATAAGGGCCACTTAAAGTATTTGAATTTTTTTTCTATGTTTCATTGGATTTGTAATTAAGTTCATATTTTGTAAGTTTAATTTTAAAAGCTATCTCAAAAGTCTTATTAAAGTTTTGAATCCGGTATTTTATAACAACTTAATTTTACTTAGAATATTTTAAATCACGAAAATGTTTTTACCAAAGAAAACAAATTTTAACGGTTTTCTTGTTATGTAAGAAAATTTTGAATGTGTTCATGATGGCATTTCAAATTCGGTCGTAGTGAATGGGCCGGGTTTGGGGTGTTACAGGTTTGATTGTGACAGGTACCTTTCGTGGGTACACCTCTAGTTGTGCCTGAGTGTTAATTGGGGTAAAACCTGGGGGGTAAATAGGATCCTCATTGTCGTCCCCTGAGTTGACCACAGTGACTTTCCCTTTTTCACGTTCTCCAGCCAGAAACTGCGCCAATTGACTTATCATACTTCTTTGGGATTCCAATATCTGATCTCTCATCTCCAGTTGCACTTTCACTAACTGTTCTTATAGTTGCGCTTTCTTTCATCTCTTTTTGAATCTGTTCTAGCCTTTCCAATCTTTGGTCCATTACTTTATTTTTGGCGAGAGTACTATAACGATATTCGGTTGGTTGATTCTTGTTGGTTTCCAGATTAACTGAAATAATTTCGTTTAATTAGGGTCTTTTTTGAAATTTAATGCATATGATGCAATGTAATGAAAATGCATGAAATGAATGCAAAAAGAGGCATTGATTTCGATTCAATTCTGTTAGAACAACTTTACTAGAAAACAAATTTCTTTACATAAAATGAATTACATATACGGTTTTTCCCTAATGCTCAAAGCCTTAACCTTCCTAAGAAGTCAAGCTAACTCTTGACCCCAATCCAATTCTAATTCATACTTCAAACTTAGCATGTCATCCTGGACTACTAGGATTTGCAAATGATCGGCCACCTCTCATATTTGAGCCATAACTTCACCCATGATATAATCTCTATCCCTGACCTAACCTTGAGAATGGTGAAGTTGCTCTTTCCACTGCTCGTTGTTTGCTTCAAGGAGTCCAACTCGGAGTTCACAATTTTGTAATGTGATCTCGAGCTCTTCTATTTTCCTTTTCAGCTCTTCAATCTTGCTTAAGCTCACTTTTAGCTCAATTGTGGAGCTGCGATTACGATACTGATGAAGTGAATTTTCTAGTTCTGCTACCCTTACTTTTAATCTAACTTTTTCATTTTGGCATTCCAATAGGTCTCTTTCTAAGGCATTGGCATCTTGGCATTTCTTTTCCTATTGATCGGCTTTATTCTTTTCTTCTTTGATCTATTGCCGCCATTGTTCTGATGTATTTCCCAACCCAGCAGTCTTCATTGATAAGCGCAGCTTCTTGTAATTTATTTTTAAACAGTCCAGATCTTCCTCAACCTTGTTTTTTTCCTTTCCTTAGTTTATCAGACTCTAGTTTCTAGACATTAACATCTAGTCCTAATTGCATCTTTTCCTCTTCTAATTGCTCTATCTTCTTTCCTAGCTCTGAATTCCTTTTTTCAAAATCTTGTCTTATGGTCTCTGGCTCAGATGGGACCACTCATAGGTATTCCTCCATTAGTCGAGTGCCTTCTTGACTTGGCTCAGGGATGTTATCATTGACTCTTTTACCCCACCATCCATTATATTCGGGGGTCGTCGTCGGACCTGCAGCAAATCTTTTCATTTGGCGAGTTTGGTTTCAAGCGTTATACATTTCTCGGATCTTTTTTTTGTAGTTATCTCCCTAATATGAAAATTCGCATTGAGCCAACCCTTGTGTTGTTGGTATGAACTGCCTCGATCTATACTGCATCAACACGAGTAGATGAGCATATTCAACAGCTCCCCAAATCCCAAGTAGAGATCTCCACACCGGTATAGAATCTCATCGAGGATCATCCAATGGGCTCTCCATTCGACGTCCTTACACTACAGCAAAACAGACTTTTAGCGGCATTTTTTAAGCTTTTAGCGGCGTTTATAAGCGCCACCATAGTATTTATGGCATTTTAACAAGCACCGCAAAAAATGCCGCCAAAACAAACGCCGTAAACTTTAGCGGCGTTTATGAGATAAAAATGTTTTTCCCACAAACGCCATTAAAGATCATGACTTTTAGCGGTGCTTTTCCCACAAACGCCGCTAAAAGTCATGACTTTTAGTGGCGCTTGTCCCACAAACGCCGCTAACGACCATGACTTTTAGCGGTGCTTCTCCCACAAGCGTCGTTAAAGACCATGACTTTTAACGGCGATTTGCCCACAAACGCCGCTAAAGGTCATGTTCTTTAGTGGCGCTTTTCTAAAAACGCCGCTAAAAGTCATAAAATAAGAAAATTTAAAATATTATACTTTTAGCGGTGCTTTTACCAAAAACGCCGCTAAAAGTCATAAAAATAAAAAATTTAAAATATTATACTTTTAACGGTGCTTTTCTCAAAAACGCTAAATTCATGAAAATTAAAAAATTAAAATTATACTTTTAGTGGCACTTTTCCCAAAAATGGGCCTAAAATTTTGCCCAAGCCCTACCCATATAAAATGCTAAAACTAGGGCCCTACCCGTCTCATCATATTAATTTTTATAATATTTTATATAATTTTAAATATATATAATACATCAAAATACTAAAAAATTAAAATAAATAATTTTCAACAAATTAAAATAAATTTTAAAAATATGTAGACTTAAATAACACTAAAATAGATGCAACTTAACAAGCAAATGCCTCTAAAATAATAACAAAATTAACAAATATCTTTAAAATAATAACAAAATTAACAATAAAATAAATTTTATATAATATCTAAACAATAACAACAAAATAATAGAAACATAATAGTAAAATGGTAGTAAAATAAGGAGAAAATAATAAGAAAATATTATTAAAAATAGTTTTTTCATTTAATGAATTGGGTCTGCCCGCCAAAATGCCTTACCCGAGCTCGGCCCATTTTTAAACAGGCTTTATTTTTTGTCCAAGCCCATTTTTTAGCCTATATTTTGCCCAAACCTCCCACATTTCGAGGGCCTTTTGGCGGTCAGTCGCCGCCGCCCGACCCATGCACACCTCTACATATAATTCATGAACAAAATTCACGAACAATACGTATTATACTTTTGTTTCTTTGGAAAATGATTGGAATAATTGGCTCAACAAGAGCACAAAAAACTGTACAAGAAAATAAGAGATGAACTCAAACTTTTCTCTAACAAATAATAAACAAAAGAGAAGATGAACTTTGGTCATAGTAAACTCAACATTATTCAAAACCATGTTAGGCGGCAACAAAGCAATATAGCTCAACCGAGTACTACCTCGTCATTGTTAACATGCTCATCCGAGCAAAGATCAAAGCAGAACTTATGCTTCTCGACATACATTTGTCAAGTTCACCTTTAACAAACAATAAAAGCGATATAAGAAAAAGAAAATAATATATCAAAAAGCACAAATAGTTCTAAAATATTCATCTCAGAAACATATAATGAGGTCGCAAGAACTTCTGTGGATAATAGACAAACCTTTAGCTTTGGTTCATGGACGGTTAAAGTATTCTCACTCACAGTTACTATATCATCCTCCTTTCGAGAAATCTCCTTTTTGTTTAATAGTTTTTTACGTACCTTATCCCACATGTAAATGTAAGACAAACATTAGCTTTCTAGGAAATCTAAAAAACAAGGTAAATGCATCATGAAACACCCCAAACCCGGCCCACGAGCCTAGACCGGATCTGGTATGTTCCCCGGTGTAAACCGTTTCAAATTCTTTTGTTACTTAGGAAAAACTTGTGTGATTTGGAAGAAAGATCGTTTTGGGTTGGGCTTGAGATGAAAACAAGTTTATTTCATTATTAAAAATCCTTTACTTTAGGTGACAAAACGTTTGGGCTTTATTTTAAAAATAGATTTACTTAATCTTTTAATAAATAAAAGTTTGTAAGCTTAATAATTAAAAACAGAATAAAATAATTCTACTAAGGCCTTATTACATCAAATAATTCCCAAAATTTAAATTCAAAATACTTAAAGTAAAATAGTCCAAATAAAAGAAATCTGAACTTTACATGGCCTCTACTAAGCATCAGCCGAACCCGGTCCATCACTAATCGTCACCTGAAACATGTTCCCACAACGGGGTGAGTCAAACAGACTCAATGTGTACACAAACACTAAGTCTTAACAAATTCAGGCATAACAAATCATATTCATACGTATCATAATTTCACATTTAGTGATTTAAGATAATGATTCAATCCTGAACCCAAACCTATATGCCATCCGCTACACTCCACCCGTACAATCCTGCTCACCGTGGGGACTACTAAGTCAACCCTCCATCCGCTACACACCTTCGAAGGCAGTCGCTGCAGTCGACATGCTCATCGCCCATATAAAAGTTATGGCATAGCCACCAGATAATTGTGTCATGAGACACCACATTTAGATAATGTAACCGAAGTTACCACATTCAGATAATGTGACCGAAGTCACCACATTCACTTAGGGAGACCGAAGTTATCACATTCACTTAGTGAGACTGAAGTCACCATATTCAGATAATGTGACCGAAGTCACCACATTCAGATAGTGAGACCAAAGTCATCACATTCACTTCCCCTTTCTCAACCGAATGCCCCACATTATTCATATCATGCATATCATACTTAAATTCACATTCATGTCACTTTTCACATGTTAAGTATAACATATTTCGTAATCCTAGTAGGAGTAGGAAAACGTGCTGAGTACTTTGTACCATAACATGGTACTTTAGCCACATTCTTACACTTTCATATTAACACATATATCAAGTTTAAGCCATAAATCTATTAAGATTAGTGTGGGGTACTACGGTACCTTAGCCATATTCTTACACTTTCATATTAACACATTTAATTTAAAACATAGCCATGAACATATTAAAACTTAGGGTAGGGTACACACCGATTTGTAGCGGTTCACTTAAATCCGAAAAGCTTGATCTAATGCCTTAGATCTCAATTCCTACATTCGCCAACCTTAATATATTAGCATAAAGCCTATTCACTATAAAACCAAATCCTAGTAGGATTTGTATTCTTAAAACTTACCTTGTTGCCGTTTAGATTATTAATCAAATCCGAAAACTTGTATTCTACTCCTTTGAAATCGGCTAATCACTAGACCCTTGAATCGCTTAGTTTTAGCTTAAAACACATAATAATAGATCTTCTACAAAAATAGGGTCTTGGCCGAATATTCATAGTCACTTACCTTAAGGATCTTAAATCTCGAAATTCACCAAATAACTAGGGAACACGTGGCCTATGGTGTACCTTCGGAAAAGAACTTCTCCTTCCATGATTCTACTAAGATTAATAATCGAAATTAGTCCCTAAATTTCGATAAGTCTAAAATATAAAAGAATGGAAACTAAACTTGGATCTTACCCTTATTTGAAGGAATCGATTGCACCTTCACTTCAACATTCGGAGATTCGCTATGGCTAAATGATGCTCTCACAACTTTCGCTTTTGGAGGATTAGAAAGAAAGAGAAGGAAGAATAAAACTATAGGAATTTCGGCAGAGAGAGGAGAATGCTTAAGAAATTCGACAAGGAAGAGTGAATGAATGAATGAATGGCCTTCTCTTCCTTTTATAGCCGAAATTACTAGCTAGAGTCCTTAACTTGGCCACCACTCTTCCTATGTGATAATTATCACTTTATCAAAAGAATTAATCCAACAATTATCTCCTAATTAGCTGAAATTCTAAAGGAAATAAAACTCCTCTTTTAAGAGCCCACATACCGTCCACCTCTCTGCTCTTTGTAGCAAAATAAAAATTCTTTTATTTGCTTCCTAAGTGACTCAATCCCTGGCCTAAATACACTTGCATGTGGCGCCATTTCCAGAGGCCCTAAGTGGCATCTTCAGGCCATTTTTTCCAAGCCTGTTTGTGTGTCAAATTTCACATACTTTTTCTCTTAGGGCCACCTTGCCTTAATTTCCTCTTTTAAACTTTAAAACTCGACATTTCTAAGTCATTTCTAAGTTTCCAAAAATTTTCGTTTGGCTCTTTAAGCTTGACATTTCCTAGGTTTCCAAAATGTTCACTTTCATCTTTTAACTTAAGTTTCCAAAATGTTTACTTTCCTCTTTTAGCTTAGGTTTTCAAAATGTTTACTTTCCTCCTTTTGAAACTTAACATTTCTAAATCATTTCCAAGTTTCCTTACATTTCCTTACATTTCCTTACATTTCCTTACATTTCCTTACATTTCCTTTCATTTCCATACATTTCCTTACATTTCCATACATTTCCTTACATTTCCATACATTTCCATACATTTCCTTACATTTCCTTACATTTCCATACATTTCCTTACATTTCCACACATTTCCTTACATTTCCATACATTTTCATACATTTCCTTACATTTCCAAGGTTCTAAAAATGAACACAATGGGATTCGAACCTCTTCCCTCAAAGTACTTCACTTGATGCCATAACCCTTACACCTTAGGTGGTGTCCCTTGCCACTTTTCCACATCACTTCTTGTTTTAATGAAAAACCAATAATTGTCCAAAGCTTTCTTCCATCCTAGGATTTTAAGAACCCTTAATTCACTTCCAAACACCGCTAAAACCTACTACTCATGAATTATGCACAAACGCATAACCCCTAATCTAGGATGTTACAGTTCTACCCTCCTTAAAAATAATTTCGTCCTCAAATTACTTACTAACAATCGTACAATCCTTCTCACCAAGACTATGCTTACTTTGCAGACTCGATCTTAATAGAACCATCATACTTTCCAGCACAATCTCTAAGTTCACGTCCTTAGAACTCATTTCATCTCATGATTTAATCTGATTAAGAAGTTTTATGTATTAAAAAATTTTGTTTCACCGATTAACCGCGAAGAAGTTTTATGGAAAGAATTTTTAGAAGTGGTTCTTTCAGTATTCATACATGCACACAGCCTTTACATTCATACCTCCATCAATCAATTATGAACTTTCGTTCATTCAGAGAAATATTGTAGTTTCCATTGTTGTTGTTTTTCCACTACCCGGGTATTTTCGTAATTTGTCCTCTGTGGGTATTTTCGTAATTTGTCAAAATAAAGTTCCTTGGTGATTTTGTAAATAAGGGTATTCTGTAATTTTCATTCCCGGTATCTTGGAAAATTTTGAAATCCGAGGGTATTTTGGTAATTAACCCGGGTGAATGTGTAAATCTTAACAAATCAAGGATATTTTGGAATTTACAAAACTTGAGGGTTGTTTTTGAGAATTTGTTTTCCAAATCAGTGTTGTTGCAAAAATTTTAGAAATCGGGGTTATTTCGGTAATTTTGGAAGGCAGGGGCATTTTCGTAAATTCTCCAAATCAGGGTATCTTGATATTTGTAAAATAGAAGTTTCTGGTATTTTGTGAAGTAGAAACATTTTAGCAAAAGTCGAGGGTATTTTTTTGAAAATCTTAAAAACTAAGGGTATTTTATTAATTTACAACACAGGGGCATTTTAGTAATTTTCCAAAATCAAAGTACCTTGAATTTTTCGTAAAATAGAGTTTTTAGACACTTTTGCAAAATAAAGAAATTTTACTAAAATCGAGGGTAATATGGTAATTTTAGAAACTAAGGGCATTTTAGTAATTTTACCACTAAGGGTATTTAGGTAATTTTGTAAATCAGAAATATTTCAGGAAAATTTATAAAAATAATCTTTTCAAATCAAGAGGTAATTTAGAAATTTTAAAACTAGGGTTTCCATAAAAATACTGGCTAGTCCCTTTCGGGTTTTAATTATCGGTTTAGCTCGTGAATAAGTCCTCTTGGTTAGGGTGAGCTGTAGCTACGCACTAGGTAGGATTCGAGTAAAGAGGAGGTGAGTCGCTAGGGTGCTTAAATACCAAGCTCTCATCAATCCACTCCTAGACATGCACAATCTGTTACCACACCTAGCTCTACGACTTAATCATGTGTTTGTCTAATGGTCCTTAAGTCTTATGTACTTGTGTTTTGAGTAGACTAGTCCTGGGTTCAACAGATCCTAGTTCACTAATCTACGTTGCCATAAAAGCCCATACATTTCACATATTCAAATCACTTGAAGTCGAAGTACTTACACAGTGGACTACTGCCTGAGACTTAGTGGGCCATGCCGTAAAAACCCTGAAAATTTTTAGAAAATTCCTTTTGGGCTTACTTTGGAAAACATTTTGGGCCTTAAACCCAAGGCCGAGAGTTTAGGCGGACTCGATACAAATTAAAACACCCCAAACCCTACCACGAGCCTAGACCGGATCGGTATGTTCCCTGTAAACCGTTTCAAATTCTTTTGTTACTTAGGAAAAACTTGTGTGATTTGGAAGAAAGATCGTTTTGGGTTGGGCTTGAGATGAAAACAAGTTTATTTCATTATTAAAATCCTTTACTTTAGGTGACAAAACGTTTGGGCTTTGTTTTAAAAATAGATTTACTTAATCTTGTAATAAATAAAAGTTTGTAAGCTTAATAATTAAAAACAGAATAAAATAATTCTACTAAGGCCTTATTACATCAAATAATTCCCAAAATTTAAATTCAAAATACTTAAAGTAAAATAGTCCAAATAAAAGAAATCTGAACTTCACATGGCCTCCACTAAGCATCTGCTACCCAGTCCATCACTGATCGTCACCTGAAACATGTTCCCACAACGGGGTGAGTCAAACAGACTCAATGTGTACACAAACACTAAGTCTTAACAAATTCAGGCATAACAAATCATATTCATACGTATCATAATTTCACATTTAGTGATTCAAGATAATGATGCAATCCCGAACCCAAACCTATATGCCATCCGCTACACTCCACCCGTACAATCCTGCACACCGTGGGGACTACTAAGTCAACCTTCCATCTGCTACACACCTTCGAAGGTAGTCGCTGCAGTCGACGTGCTCATCGCCCATATAAAAGTTGTGGCATAGCCACTAGATAATTGTGTCATGAGACACCACATTCGGATAATGTAACCGGTTACCACATTCGGATAATGTGATCAAGTCACCACATTCACTTAGTGAGACCGAAGTCATCACATTCACTTAGTGAGACCAAGTCACCACATTCGGATAATGTGACCAAGTCACCACATTGGATAGTGAGACCAAGTCATCACATTCACTTCCCTTTCTCAAATAACTTGAATGCCCCATATTATTCATATCATGCATATCATACTTAAATTCACATTCATGTCACTTTTCACATGTTAAGTATAACATATTTAAGTAATCCTAGTAGGAGTAGGAAAACGTGCACTGAGTACTTTGTACCATAACATGGTACTTTAGCCACATTCTTACACTTTCATATTAACACATATATCAAGTTTAAGCCATAAATCTATTAAGATTAGTGGGTACACACGGTACCTTAGCCATATTCTTACACTTTCATATTAACACATTTAATTTAAAACATAGCCATGAACATATTAAAACTTAGGGTAGGGTACACACCTGATTTGCTTAGCGGTTCACTTAAATCCCGAAAAGCTTGATCTAATGCCTTAGATCTCAATTCCTACATTCGGCCAACATTAATATATTAGCATAAAGCCTATTCAGCTATAAAACCAAATCCTAGTAGGATTTGTATTCTTAACACTTACCTTGTTGCCGTTTAGATTATTAATCAAATCCCGAAAACTTGTATTCTACTCCTTTGAAATCGGCTAATCACTAGATCCCTTGAATCGGTTAGTTTTTAGCTTAAAACACATAATAATAGATCTTCTACAAAAATAGGGTCTTGGCCGAATATTCATAGTCACTTTCCTTAAGGATCTTAAATCTCAAATTCACCAAATAACTAGGGAACACGCTGGCCTATGGTGTACCTTGGAAAAGAACTTCTCCTTCCATGATTCTACCAAGATTAATAATCAAATTAGTCCCTAAATTTTGATAAGTCTAAAATATAAAAGAATGGAAACTAAACTTGGATCTTACCCTTATTTGAAGGAATCGATTACACCTTCACTTCAACCTTCGAGATTCGGCTATGGCTAAATGATGCTCTCACAACTTTCGCTTTTGGAGGATTAGAAAGAAAGAGAAGGAAGAATAAAAGCTGAGGAATTTTAGGAGAGAGAGGAGAATCTGCTTAAGAAATTCGCAAAGGAAGAGTGAATGAATGAATGAATGGCCTTCTCTTCCTTTTATAGCCGAAATTACTAGCGAGAGTCCTTAACTTGGCCACCACTCTTCCTATGTGATAATTATCACTTTATCAAAAGAATTAATCCAACAATTATCTCCTAATTAGCAAATTCTAAAGGAAATAAAACTCCTCTTTTAAAGCCCACATGCTGTCCACCTCTCTGCTCTTTGTAGCAAAATAAAAATTCTTTTATTTGCTTCCTACGTGACTCGATCCCTGGCCCAAATACACTTGCATGTGGCGCTATTTCCAGAGGCCCTAAGTGGCATCTTCAGGCCATTTTTTCCAAGCCTGTTTGTGTGTCAAATTTCACATACTTTTTCTCTTAAGGCCACCTTGCCTTAATTTCCTCTTTTAAACTTTAAAACTCAACATTTCTATGTCATTTCTACGTTTCCAAAAATTTTCGTTTGGCTCTTTAAGCTTGACATTTCCTAGGTTTCCAAAATGTTCACTTTCCACTTTTAACTTAAGTTTCCAAAATGTTTACTTTCCTCTTTTAGCTTAGGTTTCCAAAATGTTTACTTTCCTCCTTTTGAAACTTAACATTTCTAAATCATTTCCAAGTTTCCTTACATTTCCTTACATTTCCTTACATTTCCTTACATTTCCTTACATTTCCTTACATTTCCTTTCATTTCTATACATTTCCTTACATTTCCATACATTTCCTTACATTTCCATACATTTACATACATTTCCATACATTTCCTTACATTTCTATACATTTCCTTACATTTCCATACATTTTCATACATTTCCTTACATTTTCAAGGTTCTAAAATGAACACAATGGGATTCGAACCTCTTCCCTCAAAGTACTTCACTTGATGCCATAACCATTGCACCTTAGGTGGCGTCCCTTGCCACTTTTCCACATCACTTCTTGTTTTAACTTAAAACCAATAGTTGTCCAAAGCTTTCTCTTCCATCCTAGGATTTTAAAACCCTTAATTCACTTCCAAACACCGCTAAAACCTACTACTCATGAATTATGCACAAACGCATAACCCCTAATCTAGGATGTTACACATCAACTGCAGCCACCCAGAAAAATAATCAAGCACAAAGACAAGCTATTTTGTAGTGCTCTACATTATCTGATAGAAATAAAGTATGCTAACATGAATAATAAATGGAAACTCCTCTTAGTGTGTTCTATTCAATTAATCTAGCTACAAAGTATAAACTATTGAACATGTTGGAATCTTTTTGATAAACCAAACTAGCCATTTTGTAATCTTTTACAGAGCCATGTTATTAAAAGGGGAAAAAATTAGAGGAAATGAATAGCTAGTTTACCTTAGGTAACGTGGAGATGATTTGCCAAGGTAAAGACTGCATACAACTAGGTTGGCGAGAGTTTTAGGATCCTTTGCATCCTGTATCCATTTACAAAACAAACCATTATCACTTGAGAATCAACTAATTGCTTTGAAGCGATAAAACTTGGGAGAAAAATATTCAGTTTCATGATGAATCAAGAATGCAAGGGTTTGGAGGAAAGTTTAAGACTCAAACTCGTTATCATTTGATGCCATTCAGAGGTTATATTTACACCAACTGAAATTTGATGAATATAAAATCTAAGTAAATAATTTATGATCATGAAACACAATAGCTGTAGCCAATCCTGTTCCTGGAGTTATAAACCACCACTAAAAGAATTGCAAATCATATGTTTAAATATGAGAAAGCAAAAGTTGTTACTACACCCTCAATTAGTCTACTTTGTAACTGAATACGTGTTGTTCGTAATTTCTTTATATGACTTGAAATATCAAGCCCCAAAGGCAGATGAATATGGTCAACAATCAAATTCCGAAGCATTTACGGAGTAAAGATACCATTCAAACTACATTCAGATCAAGAAAAAATCCAACATTTTGTCCACCTCGCCCAAAAAATGCCACCTCAACTTTAATAAGTTGCTTTGCACACTAAGGATACATGAATCCTTATCTGAACAATGCATGCATATTACTTCAATCCACTCAATACAGGGACACTAAAGTTCCCTAATATTTTTCCCAAGGAAAACTATATGATCTTTTTTGACTCTATCTGGTGAAGCTGATTGTGTAGCACTCACAACTGAGCTAGGTGCATACTACACTATGAGTAATTTGCATGTTGACTCAACATACTCTTCAAAGCAAAAGGGTAAATCAATTCAAATTAAGGTGTAGGAACCAAATCATTTAAGTTCAATAAATATAGGGGATGCAAAGAAGAAATGCATACTCCAAAAAGTAGGTTGCTGAGAATGAGAATACCTCTATAGAAGATAGATAGTCGGTGTCCAATTCCTTATTCTTTTCTCGCCTTCCCAAATTTCTAGCAAAATTAAATGTTATCAATCGATCGCTTAAAAGTTACACATACAAGCATGCAATGCATGAACATGCTTGATTTTAAAAGACAAACAATATTGTGAAAGCATACGAAGGCATTTATCTCTATAAATATAAGATTACAATATCTGCAAAGAGATGATCCAATAAATATAAGTTAACATGAAAAACTGCAATTTTATCTAAATTCCACACTCTTTTATTTCCTTTGTACAATAACCCTAGGAGTGAAGAGAATTGTTATCCATATTTTACACCAGCCCAATCAGAAACAAAGACAACCAAATTAAAAAATAAAGCATAATGCTTACTGTCATTAATTCAAGAGGAGAAGCAACAATGATGTCTGAAGAATAGAAATCACCATATAGCTTAATGGTCTTCCTGAAGAGAGGGAAAAAGTGAGAGTAGAAGTTACACAAAATCTTAAACTGCTTAGATTGGAAAAAGGGAAAAGTAAGTTAACTTGATAAAAAATTTATTAGAAATAAAAACATAAAGAAAACAACTTGTTAGATTCTAGTGAACAACTGGTCATTCATAGTACTTTACCTAGTAAATTTAATGCCTATCATGAAGTCATCCCTCGTATCACCCTTAAAAAGTGATTGATGATCAGAAAGGTTTCAAGGCTTCTTAGTATTAGCATTCTTTGATTGCTCCTCTTCCTCATCACTTGAAACCTCTTCAAATCCATAGTCTTTATAGAAACGGTCAATCTGTTCCACATTAACCTGGAAAGAATAAAACATTATAAACATGGACAATAAAACCAACAAAAACATTCTATTCAATAAATAGCATATTAACACATGCTTTTATATCAAACACAGAGATATTTACTAACGATAAGCTTGTAAGACCAAGGATAATTAATTAGTGCCTGCTTCGGTGCTAAAGCAAAATAATCTAGTTCGAAAGATAGTCTAGTGATTTGTGATTTTCATTTGATGGAAATAAGTTTAGTTTTTGCTTTAATAAAATGTAAATGTATTCAAGGCTATGTGAAGCATATCTAAATAAAAGAAATCAGTTATCAAGGTTTGCATATAAACACTACAGCTTCACATGGGAAAATTTTGAAATGACTTAACTTTCTCCATAGTATCTCTTTTGGTATAATAATTAAAACAAAATTGTGAAAGTTTTAAGATGAATGGTAGTCAGCCTCATAGGGGATAACTTTGGAATGAGTTTGACTTTTTCCAAAACTTCTGTTCTATTATACATATAGACCAGTTTAAAAATAGATAAGCATGTTCCCAAACCTTAACAATCAAATGCTGACAAATTAACCAATGTTCTCTTCAAAAAAAGGGTTAATTACACATTTGGTACAACCTATAGTCAACTCTCAATTTGGTTAAAGTTCAAATTTTCAGAATTAACAAAACAAATCAAGGGTTTAAAAAATGGCACATTCTAATGCCATGATTTACAATTGTATTGTATGTTTTCGACATTTCACCTAATTGAGATTTTTTTTGTTAAAAAAAATTAGGTATCAAATAGAGAGTTTGACTATAGACAGGTTGCCAAATGTGCAATTAGCCTTTAAATAAATTATACTTCCATCAATTATCCAACCAGTGTTTATACAACTTTTGCTTGAGACCATAATTGGAACTCAAGTCATCATCCTGCAAAAATTAGAATTGAAATAATTAAAAATAAGGAAATCAAATTCTTTATTGATACAAAGATGCTTTAAGATGTACTTGAAAAAGGAAAATATATATATATTCTCATCGTTAGGGTCAACTTTGATCCGAACATTGCTTCGTAGATAAAACATCCTAACTATAAGCGCACAAATAGAACAACATTTTGCTTCTCCCCATGAGCTACTAGAATAAACCTTCAAAGATAAGCCAGCCTAGCACAAGGCTTCTTTAATCGATTCAAAGAATGACATTCAGATATGAGATTCGTGGATCATTGCAATGCCTTATCACTTACATGCACCCAAAGTATCCCCAAAATAGACAAACCTAATTATCATCATACAAATTCTAAATATCTATAGGATTCAAATTTATATCACTCAATTAGAAGTAATATTAAATTCCTTTCAAACATAGGATGACACAATTAATGCTATATTTGAACTGAAATACGAGCAAAGCCAATTCAAAACCTGGATAAAAGGGGGATTAAAATGTAGATATACCTTTAGAAAACACTCTCCTGTTCCAACCCACTTGCAATTTGATATGTCAGCAGCAGGCATCTCCCACGATACTTCCATTTCTTCTTTGACAAATCATCGCCTTTACTTTTGACAACTTGTACTCAACATGTTTAGTAAATGAATATTTGCACATTCAGTGCATGCCTGAAAATGGAGAGCACAACGACTTCACCAGGCGTAGAGCTTCCAATTTGCTTAGGACATACATCAATTACTCAATTTTTTTCTTTAGTAGTTAAGGCGGTCATTAGAAGGAACATATTTTCTAGAGGAATTGGATCAACTCCTAATTTATGTCTGAAAGTAAATTTGCCAAAAAGATGTTCTACAATAACTCGATATCAACTACAGAACCACTAATAGAGGGGATTATAGGGAATAAGTATATTTGGCAAAAAAATGGGTACAGTCTATTGCAAATAAAAATTCCCAATTTGAAAACATAACCATCTCCATTAAGCTCTGCTCATTTCAATTAACCGCTAATTTGCATCTAAACAGACTTTAAATCATCAATAGATCATGATCATGAAACATCATAATAGAACGGCTTATTCATCATTTCTAACTTCTCAATCTGCTCCTTCATTGCCTATGGATCCTTCTTCAAAATCCCTACCTGTCTCACCTTCTTTCTTTCCTTGTTCTGTTAACAACTATTAAAACATTAAAATAATAAAATTCTAAGCTGAAACAATCACTTACATTTACAAATTCTATTCCAAAAAAACAAAATAAAAATTAAGCAACATTATTATGTTCTTTTTTTTTTAACTTCCAAAAGCTTATTTGAGACAAGATATTAACATGGAAGCCAATAATTCCCCTCGAATTCAACATTGTTCTTTGCAAATTCATTCGATTAAAATAACTAGTAAAATAACAGCAAAAACCTAAGGCATTCAAACTAGGTGAAATTGTTTTGCATTTATCTTCATTCAAACAAGAAAAACGAGGAACGAAATTGATTTTCTTTTTTAAATAAAGAAGAAAATGAAGTAAAAAGGGAAACATAAAACCCTAAAATAAAACTAAACTTTTACCCATTTGAGTTCTTTCTTATGGAGCTCCTTTCGTACAAACCCTAAATGATAAAAGAAAATGGGGAAAAGAAAAACTAATTAATTACTCACCTGATCATATTCATCACTCTCCTCGACACACTGAATCTTAGACTCAATAACTCAAAAAAGAGACTCATCAGAAGCGGATTTTTGAGAATCAACAGCCGTTGAGAAATGTAGAGTGTTTGGGTAAAACGGTTCATGAAGATGTTGAGACCGGACGCCATGGTTCAAGGTCAAAGATGCAAGACTGGTAGCTTCTCTGGACTCGAGTGAGTCTAATCGCCAGTGAAGCTAAGGAGTTAGTTGTTTTCTGAGAACCTGAGCATGGGCATGCGATGACCAGTGGGTCGATTAAGCTTCCTGAACTTCGTCATTTAGGGGAGAAAGAGGGAGAAATCAAGATAGAATGAGGAAGGAAGTACCGAAGTAAGAAAAAGAAAAACCCTAGTTGAGGAAGGAAGTACCGAAGTAAGAAAAAGAAAAACGCTAGTTGAACTAAGCAGAAACCTAAATAATGGAATATTTGCGGCGTTTTTCTTTTTAAACACCACTATAGCATATCCTATTGCGGTATTTTCCAAAAACGCCACTAAAAAAATATAAATAGGGCTTCGTTTTCTACAGTTTTGCAAACTTTACCTCAATTTTTTGTGGCGTTTTGATAAAAAATGCCACTATTACTCAATTTTAATTTTTCCATTTTTAATTTATTTTTTCAATTTTTCTTTCAAATTTTTGTGCTAAGATTATCATTTTTAGAATTTTTATTTTTAAAATTTTGAATATTAAACTTTTAACTGAAGTATGGACTAAAATATTAAAATTTAAAATTTAAAGTTTTTAAGTTTTAAGTTTTTAATTTTAATTTTTTGACGATTTTATAATTTTAAATTAACATATAAAAATAGTATCATGTCATGTGAATTACCTTGTACGTTTTCACGTCAATATTATTAAAAATAAATTTTACAATTACATTCCTATTAAAATGCGATTTAACATTTTTAAAAATGGAAGGTTTTGGTTCAAAAATAAGAATCAAATTGATAAAAAATATAAATATTGAAAGTTAAATTTTAATAACCATGATCAATTCTTTTAGGAATTAAATTGATAGATGGGTATGGCATGGTCTAGTATATTGTTGAAAGGATTTCTTTTTCTTTCTTTTTCATCAACATTATTCTTTTAAGTATGATCCACATTAGTTGTTTAGATTTTTATATAAATGACATTTATAGTATACACCTAAATTTGGATAGCGATACATCTCGTAATTATATATAAATTCTAGTTTAATGTGTAATTATAGACTTGAAATTCTAATTGTGGTTTAAATGTATAGTTGAAACTTTAATTTTGATTTAACCATACACATTTTAAAAAATAAATCCATCAATATATTTTTATATTGAATAAATATAAATATTTATCTATGCAATATATAAATATCAAATAATGTTATATCAATAATAGATCAATTCAATCGAAAATTCAATATGATATGGAATCTCTAAAATATATACTCAATTAAAGTTAAGGAAGACTAATTTTTCGCCAAGTAAGCAATGCTATTAGAATTTCACAGAAAGGTATTTGGCAATCTAAAAATATTTTGAGATTTTGTTTTTATTGTGTTGGATGAAATGAAGTGATGTGATTCACATTTATATTAAAATTTTTTATATTTAAGATATCATAAATTTATGTATATTTTATTTATATAAGTTTTAGATATTAATAATTTGATTTTGTTATGTTTGTGGTGTATGTTATTCATTGTATATAATTATATATTTTTCAAACAAAAAATATTTATTTAGAATATTATAAATTTGTATATATGATTTATATCAATGATTCATATTTTGTAAATTTAAACTTCTTTATGTGTGACGTGTTTATCTTAACACCAAAATATTATACCTAAACCATATCCCAAACCCCAAATCATAGACACATAAACCCTAAAATAACATATTTTTTTGCGGTGTTTTTATAAAAAACGCCACTAAAGCTTACCTTCTGCAGCGTTTTCCTAAAAACGCCACTAAAACTTAAAAAATAAACGATGTTGTTTTGCTCAAAATGTTGTGGTGTTTTTATAAAAGCGCCGCTAATGCTCAGACCTTTAGTGGCGTCTTTTCAAAAGCGCCGCTAATGCTCAAACCTTTAGTAGCGTTTTTAGAAGCGCCGCTAATGCTCTGATTTATAGCGGCGTTTGAGGAAAAAATGCCGCTATTTATCCTTTTTAGCGGCATTTTTGAAATAAACGCTATTGTTCATTTTTTACGGTGTTTTCCTTAAAACGCCGCTAATGTATAATATTTGCGGCGTTTTTCTTTAAAACGCCGCTAATGTATAATATTTGCGGCATTTTTCTTTAAAACGCCGCTAAAAGTTTGTTTTTGTTTAGTGTTATCTTGGAGATTTTGGAGTATCGTAATCTATTTTTCCTCTAAAATGTCATCTTGCCTCGGTGTAGCCATTAATTCTTTTAATGGAGAGTAGTTCTCGGAGATTACTCAATAATAAATTTTTTCTACCCTCCAAAAGTGGCTATGAAACCATGCCAACAAGAGTTGCGCGCATCCAATGAATCCTCATTCACCCGCTCTTCGGTATGCATTCAAAGATCGGAATGTTTCGGCCAAAATTGCAGGGACGGGCGTAACCCTTTTATCAAGTCTATCGAACAAATTCGAAACTGCCTCGTCCACTTGCTCCAATGCTTTAGGGAAAACAACCAACCCATAAATGCTCAAAGCGAAGACATCGACCCTTTTCTTCATATTTGGGTGTGCTAAGATCAAATCTCGCAAACTATTCCAAGGGATACATCTTCCATCTCCTTTTTACTTGATCCGGGCTGCAACCCATTGCTCACTCATTCCGTGATGTTCATTAGTTTCTTTAGGAAGATCGGGACATTAGTGGCTCTAGAATAAACCTTGTCGGGCTGAATTTTTGGGGAGCGAAGTAAGGTCATGTATTCTTCCACAGTAGGTACTAAGTCCACTTTTCCAAAAGTAAAGTAGCTGTACGCGGGATTCTAAAATTGAGCCAGAGCTCGAAACAAGTGCTTGTCCACTTTGATATCGAGTAGATAGGGCAAATCACCATAATTACAGTAAAATAACTACTTGATTTCTTCATCCCATTGGACCCATATCTCTTTCAATTCTTGGAGATTGTTCTGGGTCACGTTGATACGATTGAAGTCCCACAATTCTAATACATACCTTTCAATCAAACTATCACATTTCTCTAGTTGCATTTTCTCGGACCATATTTGGATAGCCGCATATCTTCCACTTTATCAAGAAACCCCGTTCTCCATGGCAAGCTTTCTATTTAGTAATCGAACTTGAATCAACACATTTTTTATGATGAAAATGTCATGCAATCACAGTCAAAGCAAAACAAACAAGTCAGTATACAAAGCTAGAATTAAGTAAGCAAGAAATAGTAAATAAAGCGCCTATTCGGATAACCACTAGGGTTTGGTGCAGTTTTACCTAGGGTAAGCTTTTAGGGCTCATTATATGCGGTTCGGTTCTAAAGTAAGGATACCTGAACCGGCAGATTCCTCGATCCTCACCCATTATAGGCTCATACGGACCAAGTTCAGTTCAAGGGAATACATTTTCCTATGGCTATACGGAGATGAAAATCTCACGAAGACATAAGTACGGATGTATCCCGAAAACGATCCGCTATCCTATACGGAGATGAAGACCTTACGAAGGAATAGTTTCTCACTCCCACTTAAAAGGGTAAAATCGACCGATTATGCGATGCAATATGCGGAGATACATTTAAAAGACTCGAACCAATAAAGTAACCATATTGAAATGAAGCGGATCACAAAAATGAAACGTAACGAAAGGAACGCAAATTTAAACCAAATTATCAATTTTTGACAAAAAGACAAGAAATAATCAAATCGTGGCTTGACTTTCTTATTTTGTCCCCAGTGGAGTCGCCAAGTTGTCGAAACCATTTTTTTGAAATTGACTTTTATTTAGAAAACGAAAATGTGGGAGTCGCCACCAATCTTTTTTATGAGGTGTGATCGAATCACCTTGTGATTTGATCGTTTTAATAAGAGGTTTGATTTATTAAAACAATGTTTTTGGTCTACAAAAATCTAGAAAATAGGTTCGGGAGTTGGTTACGCACGAGGAAGGGTTAGCACCTTCGTTACGCCCAAAATTGGTGCCTAACTGATTATTTGATGTCTTTATGTCGAAAGTTGAAAACTCAGAAATAATTTAAACTATGATCCCTCTTTGTATTATGTTATTTCTTACTTAAAAATTTGCTTGAATAAGTCAAAAAATATATTGAAGACCTTTTTATCTCGAGGCAACTAAACGTCATGTCCCGTAAGTTAGGACATGACACTTCGAATACTTGAGAATGAATTTGCCTTTATATTTTTTTATTTGAAATATCACGTGTTTTAAAAGGATATTCGGTTATTTAGTTCCAACGAGAAAATATCGAAACCTCGTAAATTAGGGCATGACTTTCTTGAGTTTCAAAATACAGGACATTGCCTTATTTTGAGAAAACTTTCCTTTCTGAATAAATATCAAATGCAATATTTAAACTATGCATATTCTTTTGGGACATAATATAAAACGACCTATTATGGATAAATATATTCAAACGAGATTTTTTGACGTAATTTTAACGAAACGAGATAAAATAGTGATGTAGAAAATGGTACGCTGATATATGAATAAGATTAAAAGTGCAATTTGTAATAACGTGTATAGATAAATAATAACAATAATAGATAATAATAATAATAATAATAATAATAATAATAACAAATAATCTAAATCTTGAAGGTATATGAAAAGATATAAATAAATAAATATAATGAAATAACAATAATGAGGACAAAAATAAAAAAATAAAAAAAAATAAAATAATAAAAGGAATAATAAATAAAATAACAAATAAATACTAGTAAAAGTCTAATTAAAAATTTAGAATAAGCAAATAAATAAATAAATAAATAAAGGAATTTTAAATAAAATGGTTTTAAAATGCTAATAATAATAATACTAATAATAATAATAATAATAATAATGATGAATTGAAATAAAAGGAAAATGCCTCATAAAAGGAAATAAATCAATTTTGAATAATAAAAAAAGAATAATAAATAAATAGATAAATAATAAATAAAATAATATATAAAAAATCATAAATGGCCGAAATTACATAAAATAAATGTCTAAAGGACTAAATTGAAAATTAAACAGAATTTTGGGCCAAATTCGAGAATAAAAATAAGGTAGATGACCAAATTGTAATGCGCGAATAACAGGGAGAGACCAAATGGGAAAATATCCTTATCCTCCAAAACGCAGCGCTTTAGTAGGGACCAAAATGAAATAAAGGCAAAACTATTGAGCCAAATTAAAATAACCAGAAGGATCTAATCGAAACGGGTTGAAAAGGCGAAAGGACTAATGGCGCAAATAGCCCTTCTATCTAAAAACACACGGATCCTAGGCCGGGTCAGGTCAAAGCGCGGGTTAAAGGGCAAAACAACATCGTTTTAGGGCTATGGTGACCAGCCCTAAACGACGTCGTTTAGTAGGCCTATTTAAGTCAATTTTTTTAAAAAAAATTCATTCCTTCCATCCTTTTTAAAAAAAAAAAAACCAGAAAATTTATCTCAAACCTCTCCCTCCTCCTCCGCCGCATCTGATCGCATCACGCATGACAAAGACAAGACCGCTCACGGTGGCTCGAAAACTAAAAATCCTTTTAACCCTCTCGACCCCGATTAGAATGGGGTCATTTTTATAGAAAAAGTGGCCAAAAATGGCCAAAGTGAGAAAAGACCTTTGGTTCCCGATGACAAGGAACAACCAGGTAATTTTTAATATTTTTTTTGTATTTATATATATATCATGTATAAAAAATGAATGAAGAGAAAAAACCTTTGAATATTTTTTATTTGCTTTCATATTTTCTTGTTCGATTCTCTATTTTTTTATTGATCGTGTGTAAAAAGGTTACATCTTGGTTCAGCTTTTATAGACGATTTACATTGTTTTTTATTATATCTCTACTATTTGCTTTTGTCCTTGTCATTATTGTTGTTTGTGTTCTTTGCAGGCATTGTGGAGGGCTTTGCCATTTCAAATTGCAATGCAGAGAGAGGCGTGCTGTGGGTGAGCTGTGCCTCGGGACGAGTCTTGGCAAGTGCACTGAGGAGGCGAGCGGCACACATGGGGTATTAGGGTTAGGGTTTTCGAAAATGTAAATGTTTTTGGGCTTTGTAAATTGGGCCTATAAACATTTGGGCTTTGTAAAAAAATGCACTGATCTGTTATTTTTATTTTGATTTTTATTTGGTTTAATGGGCCGGGCAAAATAGGACTATTATAGTTTTACTTGAAAGTTTTTAAACTAGTAAATGTACTTGATTTGGTTTCATGGCTACATAATTGTGCTAGAAAATTGTGACTAAGTTGGTCAAAGTTAAATACAGATACTAGTGTTAGAGAGTACCTCCAAATTCTCATATGTCTTTTAAGAGTGGTAGGAATGACATGGCATTGCGTTAAAAATACTTCCAAATTATGAAATGTTCAAAAATGATTTATGTGGGTTAGGAGATCTATTGTTCTATCATACGTGTCCGCGGACAACTTGATTTTGAGCTGTACTTCTACATGGTGGATTAACAATGAAAGAGGGTTGCGTTCTATGTCTAGCCACTCATACTTGTTATAATAAAATTTCTTGAGGTTTTGTAGTTGTTGTTCGAAAGTAGCTACTTTTTTAGCTAGATCAGGGTCAAGGTATGAGTATTGGACTTGTTGATGTGCTATGGGTATAGTTGTGTCATACCGATGTTAACTAGATTCATGATCAACATACGAGCAATAAGCTAGTTGATTTTGTTGTTGTGATCCTTTATTTTCTACTCTCACTTTTATGTCATATAGGTTAACATTTAGCTTAGGTTATCTTAGGGCTTGCCTTTCATGGTTTGTCTTTTAATGTTATGCCTTAGCGCTAAAACTCTAGGGTGGTCCTTTGGGACACATTGTGGCTAGCCCTGGTTACAAACTAATCCCTTGACTTCACTTTATCTGGTTTAAGGTTTCTTATTTGGCTATTAGGGTGGAGAAAGAAGTTGTAGCTAGATCAGATATTAGGGATAGTAGCCCAACTATTAATAAATGAAAATAAATGGGAAAGTAGCGTAAGTATAAGATGGATGGTGGGTGGTATAAGGGTGACTGAACATGTATGGCATATTAACATTGATTTTGACGTGATTAACTTGCATTGTAGTTCATACCCCAACGACTGATGGGTGGTAGGAGTTTGAGTTGTCGAACATATGTTTTGTAGGATTAAAGGTTTAGTGATAGTAGTAACCTAAATTGGGATAGATGAAACTTCAAAAGGTAATATTGCAAGTATGGAGGTTGTTAGAGTTGTGTGACCTAAATCATTTTTATAGAAAATACAGTGGTAAAACAAGGGGAACTGTGTAGGGCTTAAGGCTGAGATTAGAATAAGGACCATGCAGAACAAGTAGAATCAGTATAGAACTACACTTCTTCTATTTAGCATTGATTAGAATAAGGTTTTTCAACCTTTAAATAGATATTGTTGAAACTACTCTTATATAACTCATTTTTCAACATTGGTGAATTTCTTCTCCTCTGTCCATGGTTTTTTTCAAAAGAGTTTCCACGTAAAATATGTGTGTTCTTGTTTTTCTTTATTTTGCGACCATTCTATTGCATTATCGGCATGTATTATAATAGAGGTAGAATACCTAGGGTGATAGTACACATAGGGTGTGAAAGATTATGGAATTTGATAGCCGAAATAATGGGTAGGGGTGAAGATTTGGTTTGCTCTGGTGGTTATGGAGGTCATGGGTGAAGATTTGAGCCAACCAGGGTTTAAGCTCATAGATAAGTTGGGAATGTTAGGACCTACACTAGAGGTTTGCAATAGTTCAGTCTATGATGGGGGTCGTACAACTATTTGCAATTATGTTACCAGTAAGGGCAATAAGCAAGGGGTTTTCAATATTTCAAGTGTTTTCTAAGGGATGAGAAGGATTCATATTAGTTGGAAGGCTAGTTTTGTTGTTAATAGGGTTAGGTTGAATTTCGATGAAGTTAGCTTCAACAATGGGATCCATGAATTCTTGCTCAAGTTTCTCAGGTGAGCTATGGGGATGCCAAAGCTTGCTCAAGTCAAATGAAGGGAGCATAAAGGAAATATCAATGTGAAGTATGGATAATAAGTGGGCTAATACATAAGAGTGAATAAAATCAAGCTTTTTTATATTGAGGGTGTCATATTTATTTAGAGTGATGTACATGAGAGTGTATGAAGACATGAGACTCGGGGGTGAATCTAGAAATTTTTTTTAGGAGGGGCTAGAATTGAATTATAAATTTTTTAGATTTGAGGAATTTAATAATTTTATAGGAGACTAAAGTACAATTTAATTATATATTAATTTATTATTTAAATATTTCTTAAAAAATTTAGATATCAATTTTTCATTTTAAAAGTACCAAATCTTGCGTGCCCATCTAAATTCTTATCATGGTAAGTGGAAAAATATCGTATCATCCTGTGCATTTGGAATATTGTAACATCCTTAAAGTGGGCCTACGATTTATATGATAGTCTAATATGTTAAATTGAGATTGTAAAGGTTAAATGACTTTTGATTAAATATTTGGATTAGGGTTAAAGTTAGTGCTCTGGGTAATTTAAAGTGAAATATTGGGCTTTAAAATTTGGGTTAGGTGGCTAATAAATGGTGTTAGCTTATAATTTAAGAAGATGGTTAATTAATTGACAAGCTGGGCTTGTGGCCCAAAGAATTAAAGTGCATTAAGTGGGCATAAGGTGGTGCCATAAGGGGGGAGGAATTTGGGCCCTTGTGTGGCCGATTGGGCCTTAGGAGATGGGTCAAATTTGGCACTTAAATGGGAAGGGGGTGGACAGCATTAGGCTACTAATTAAGGAGCTTTATTTCTTTTATTTAAGTGATAAAAGAATATAAACAAGGAGGGAGGAGTTGGCTTTAGTGAGGGCTCTTCAAAAGGGTAAGATAAGGATTGAGGTTATCAGGTGAGATGAAGGCTATCAAGAGGGAAAGAGTTGGTAGAAACTCCAACTCTGTGTATGGGTATGATATGCCGAAATTGGGAGGCCAGATATCATCTTTTTCATTTGGTTTTCTCACTTTCTCATCTATTCTCCTCAACCGAAAATTCTTTCTCTTTTGTACCTCTGTTTCTTGTCAAAACCGAAAACTCTCTAGCTCTTCTCTTTTCTCCTAGATCCCTTCTGAAAGTCGAATACTCTTAGTGCCTATCTTCTTCCTCTATAGCCAAATCTACAAGGAGATCTCTGTTTTCCGAAGGTGCAATCAGTAAGTCGTATACTCCTTAGTAATCCGATGAGTTTTGGATTTCTCCTTTTCGTGATTCCTTTCTTTTATCAAACTCCTAATCTAAATCATTATTTCCAAGGCCTTGTCGATTATACTCTTTACCCTTGAAGCCGAAACTATCCCATTAAAGCCGATTTGGTGGAAAAATCGAAGGTAAGAAGTGGTAAGTGTGGCCGAATGGCCTTCCATGATTTTCTGTGCTTTGGCCAAATACTATGTGGGGTTAGGTTGAATGTGTGTAACGATTGGTTTGATATTTGGTTGATGGCCGAATGTAGGAAGGTTGGTGGTGACAATTTCTAAAGGATATTCGGGATTCGGCTAACTAGGTAAGTGTTCATTTTAAAGGTTACATTTAACTAATGAGTTAGATCTCATCGTTATTTGGTTTAGTGATTAAGGGATTGTTATGGACTCAACTAACAGTCAAGCAGAGAAGGTTGGATCTGTAAAATCGTACCCAAATTCAAGAAGCGATCTATTTGGTGAGTGCGAGATTGGCTAACGGGTGTGGGCCAAAATCAAAGTCGATCATGGGCCAATAGTAGTTGTTTCAAATGATAGTAACGTAGATATAGCAAAAGCCTAAGTACACAAATCAGGTGTGTAATACTTCCCCACCATTTAGATCTGATTAATAATAAATATATATATGTATATATGTTCATAAGATTTACATGTTACATTAAAAGTCGAAATCTTGATTTAAACGACGGACCCTCGTGTTAGTAAATAATCGACTATATGTTACAAGTAAACTGTTGTACATGTTTTAAATTATTGTGCATGTTGCATGGGTTGGGTGATGAAAGGAAGAAATTATATGTACATGTATATGAGTAACGGTTTTACCGTGAATTCTTATGTGGCTAATGCCGTGAACTGCTATATCTGGCTTGGTTATATGTTATAAAGGCTTTACCAATATATATTGATGAGCAAAGATAACCGCCATCTTGGAAAATAGCGGTGTGGGTTGATTGTAGAAATCCCCAATGGTGTGTTGGTTGGTGCAGGCGTGTAGCGGATGGAAACCTAGGCAATTGGGTTGGGCTTTGCATATTACTTGTTATCCATGTAAATGAAATTGTTGCTATATTGTATGAGGCCCAAATCTAGTGGTGCATGAGGGTTGCACACTGAGTCTCGCGACTCACCCCCTTTGAACTAACCTTTCAGGTGACGATTAGTGCATCGGATCGGGCCGGAGTGAAGCGCAAGGTGGCCATGCAAAAGAAAGTGGATCCGGCGACAAGTTTCCCATATTAGTTTTTTTTAAAGTATTTTATGTTATGGATTTAAACTATATTGTAATAAGGCCATAGGCCATTAGTTTACATTTTAGTTTTATTATGGGCCTTTATCATTTATTCTTGTTTTAATTTTTTTTCCAAGGACATGTAATCTAGTTTTGGGCTTTTGCTTATTAAGGCACATTTTATGTAATTCTTGTTTGGGCTTTTTGTCAACTCAATTTATTTTACTAAAAATTTTCTTAGTGACAAACCGATCCGTAGTAGTGTTTGAAATTTGGGTTTGGGGTGTTACAAATTGGTATCGAGCAGGTTCAAAACTCACTTTGGGATTTTGAGCCCAAAAGATTTTCTAAAATGGGTTTTAAAACATGGATTTTTATTAGCAAAGGTTTATTAGTTCAGCATGGCACCTGCGTCTCCAGCCAAGTTCGCCAGGTAAGTATACTAAACTCCTAATTGTGATATAAATGTGGGCTTAATGGGCTTATGGGACGTAGACTATTTAGGTTAGAACTTGATGGACTCTAGGCTTAGACAAACAAACTCTTAAAATCCATAAGACTTAACTTCATTAAACAAAACCTGTAAACAAGACACAAGACTAAAGTGTGGTAACAAGCATATGCATGTCTAGGAGTAGATACGAAAGAGCTTGGTATTTAAGCAGTCCGAGTGACTCACCTCCTATTCGCAGGAATCTCACCTGGTGCATAGTGATTGTTCACTTTAGCCATGACAGGGTGTGGCTATAGGCATAAGCATGTCTAGGAGTGGATTCAGGGAAAGCTTGGTACTTAAGCAGTCCTAGTGACTCACCTTCTTTCCACTAGAATCCTACCTGGTGCGTAGTGACTATTCACCCTAGTTACGAGTACGTGTTGATGTGCCAAAACTACAATTAAAACCCGAAAGGACCACCAATGTTTTTCTCACAAAATTTTAGAATATCCTTACTTTGAAAAAATTACCTATGATTTGCGAATATACCCGATTTACAAAGACAACAGAATCTTTCCATAAAAAATAAAAACAACAACAACAACAACAACAACATCAAAATATCATTGAATTGTAAAAATTACCGAAATACCCCTGAGTTGGAAAATTACCAAAATACCGTTATTTTGCCAAATCACCCGGAACCTTATTTTGGAAAAATTATGAAAATACCCTATAGGATAAAATTACGAAAATACCCTTAGGTAGCGAAATGACGAAAATACCCTTAGGTAATGAATGTTACTTGTATGAACAATGTGTGTGCATAATTCCTAGAATAGGAAGGACTAAAAACTGTAGATAGGTTCGAATTCAAAAGAATCACTTTTAAACTATGTTTCATAAGACTGTTCGGGGATAATTAGTGGAAACAATTAATGACTCATAAAATTTTTAAATCAGATAAACGCGAACTAGAAGAATGAGTACAATAGGTCGAGAACGCCCGCCACGTGGACGTGATAGAGGTAGGATGACCGTGTCGGAACCCGTAGGATCAGGTCATGGGTCCGGAAGTGAGATACCGGTTCCACCAGCTGTTGAGGTGGAATTCTAGGACCAGACAGGTGGAGAGGACGTGGTGTCTCAGTCAGTCTTGAGGTTTTAAAAGAGTGGTCGAGGTTGGTATGGGCGAGGAGCCCAAAATCAGGCTGAAAGGTTGAGGAGGAATGGGGCTGAAGTATTTAGGGGAGTCTCTAGCGTATCCCCAAGTTTCGCTGAATATTGGTTGGAGGCAGTGGAATGTATAATGGATGACCTAGACTTCACGGTGGAGGAGAAGCTGAAGGGGGTCGTGTCTCTTCTTCGAGACGAGGCCTACCAATGGTGGCTCACGGTGAAAGAGGGTATGGCCACGGACCTGATTGACTGGGATTTCTTTAAGGAGTCATTCTAGGGAAAGTACGTTGGGGCTAGTTATATGGATGCTCAAAGGAAAGCATTCCTGAATTTGGTGCAGGGGAGTAAGTCTGTGGCTGAGTATGAGGCTGAGTTTCTATGCCTGAGTTGTTACGCTTGAGGAATGGTAGCAACGGAGTATGAACGATGCGTTCGGTTCGAGGATGGGCTAAGAAATGAGCTAAGGGTTTTGATCGCGCCGCAACGAGAGAGAATTTTCGCGGTTCTAGTAGATAAAGTTAAAATAGCTAAGGAAGTGAAATGGGTGGAGAAACAAGAGAAGGATAAGGATCGGGGCAGGAGTAAGAGGAGTTTTGGACCCTCCAAAGCAACTAAAAATTTTCAAAAAGAGGTCTAGGACTGATGGGCCAGCTCGTACTCCATCGGGCTAGAGTCAAGCATGTTCTATATGTGGGAGAACCCATTATGGGGAATACAGAGTGAAAACCGGTGGATGCTTTAGGTGTGGATCCACAGAACATTTGATGAGGGACTGTCCTCAGGTGGATTATGGCAGCCAACGGGTCGAGGTTCTAATCAGACTAGGAGGGGTGATCAGCCTGGACTAAGGGGTAGAGGTACAGCTAGAAGAAGAAATGGACCCGGTCGGGTCGTGGAGCACCGGTAGAGAGTGCAGTGTCTGGATGCAAAGGCGGTCGGGTTTAGTTTATCTTGACTCATTGAAGGAGGACGGTGGACGCACCGGATGTTATAACCGATAAGTTTCTTATCACGATAACCCTTTTTTGCTTTAATTAATATTGGATCAACCCATTCCTATGTTGCATGCTCAGTATCTGAGACTCTAAGTATAGATTATGAGATAACCACTAGGAAAATGACCGTGGTTAGTCCCTTAGGAAAATCTAGGGTAGTGGACAAGCTGTTTAGGGAAGTACCTTTAGAGACTCAAGGGGTAGTGTTCCCGGCAGACTTGATGGAATTGCCATTTGGAGAGTTTGGCCTCATCTTGGGAATGGATTGGTTAACTAAGCATCGTGCCAAATTGGACTGTAAGAATAAGCGTATGATATTGGGTACTCCGGAAGGCGGGGAAGTGGTTGTGTTAGGAGAAAGGAGGAATTTCTTGTCCAACGTGATATCCTCCTTAAAAGCAATTAAGATGATTCAGAAGGGATGTAGTACATATCTGGCTTTTATTAGTACGTTGGATGCTAAGAAGGTGACTGTTAATGAGGCTCGAACAGTCAAGGAGTTCGCAAATATTTTTTCGGAGGAATTGCTAGGATTACCCCGGATCGCGAGGTGGAATTTGGAATAGACCTACTTTCGAGTATAGCTCCAGTATCTATTGCTCCTTATAGAATGGCGCCAAAGGAATTGGTGGAGCTCAAGGCTCAGATTTAGGAACTATTGGATCGTGGGTTCATTCGACCGAGTGTGTCTCCATAGGGAGCGCTCGGTCTTGTTCGTAAAGAAGAAGGACGGATCCATGCGTATGTGCGTGGACTATCATCAATTGAACAAGTTGACGAACAAAAATAAATACCCATTACCGAGGATCGACGACCTATTCGATTAGCTCAAAGGAGCATCGGTCTTTTCTAAGATTGACTTAAGGTTTGGATACCATCAATTAAAAGTTAAAGAAGGGGACATTCATAAGACGGCGTTTCGGACTCGGTATGGGCATTATGAGCTCTTGGTAATGCCGCTCGGGTTGACGAACGCACTATCAGCCTTTATGGATATGATGAACGGGTGTTTTAGCCATATCTTAATCGATTCGTGGTGGTGTTCATCGACGATATCCTGATTTACTCTAAGTCGGAGGAGGAGCATGACGAACATTTTCGCGTAGTGTTGCAAACTCTAAGGGAGAAGCAGCTATTTGCAAAGTTCAGTAAGTGTGAGTTCTGGCTGAAGGAAGTGACTTTCTTAGGACATGTGGTTCCGGCCGAGGGAATCAGGGTGGACCCTCGAAAGATAGAGGCTGTATTGGATTGGAAACCACCAAAGTCTGTGGCAGAGGGTCGGAGTTTCTTAGGTTTGGCAGGGTATTACCGAAGGTTCATTGAAAGGTTTTCTCTAATAGCGGCTCCTCTAACTAATTTATTGAGGAAGGGAGTATTATTCGTATGGACCGATAAACAGCAAGAGAGCTTTGAGAAGTTGAAGAGAATCCTGAAGAAAGTGCCAATATTAATTCAGTCGGAGGTAGGAAAGGAATTTATCGTCTATTGTGATACGTCGCACACGGGTTTAGGGTGTGTGCTGATGCAAGAAGGAAAGGTGGTGGCGTATACGTCTCGACAATTGAGACCGCATGAGTTGAACTACCCTATGCATGACTTGGAGTTGGCGGCGGTAATGTTTGCTTTAAAGATTTAGAGGCACTACTTATACGGGGAGAAGTTGATAATTTACACCGACCATAAAAGTCTGAAGTACCTCCTTACCCAGAAAGAGCTGAATTTGAGACAACGTAGGTGGATCGAGCTCCTGAAGGATTATGATTGTTCGATCGAATATCACCCTGGTAAGGCGAATGTGGTAGCAGATGTGTTAAGCCGCAAGGTAGTATCGGAGTTAAGAGCCATGTTTGCTCATTTGAGTTTATTCGACGATGGGAGTTTGCTGGCTGAGTTGCAAGTAAAGCCAACATGGGTAAGTCAGGTTAAGGATAAGCAGTTAGGAGATAAAGACTTGAGTGCTCGACTTTTGCAAGTGAGGGATGGTGAAATGGAGGACTATAGTCTGAACAAGGATGGAGTTCTGTGTTATCGTGGGAAGATTTGCATGCCTAAGGATGATGAGCTAAGACAGAGGATTCTTCGGGAATCGCATAGTAGCCCCTATGCTATGCATCCTGGAGGAGTCAAGATGTATCATGATTTGCGAGAGTAGTTTTGGTGGCCAGGTCTGAAGAAAGAGGTAACAGAAGTCGTAGGAAAATGTTTGATGTGTCAGCAGGTCAAAGCTGAACACCAAGTGCCATCGAGATTGTTGCAGCCGGTAAAGATTCCCAATAGAAATGGAGAGAATCACGATGGATTTTGTTAGTGGGTTACCCCTTACACCTACTAAGAAGGATTCAATTTGGGTGATTGTTGACCGATTGACAAAGTCTGCTCACTTCATACTGGTTCGGGTGGACTTTTCTTTACAAAAGCTGGCTAAATTGTATGTGGCTGAGGTTGTAAGATTGCATGGTGTGCCAGTGTCGATCATATCAGATAGGGACCCTAGGTTCACGTCACGATTTTGGAAGGCTCTTCATCAAGCAATAGGAACAAGGTTAGACTTTAGTACCACTTTTCACCCACGCATCGATGGTCGGTCGAGAGGTAATTCAAATCTTGGAAGATATGCTAAGGGTTGCATCATCGACTTTCAAGGCGATTGGGAAGAGTATTTGCCCTTGGCGAAATTTGCGTATAATAATAGTTATCAAGCTAGCATTCAGATGGCACCTTATGAAGCGTTATATGGAAGGAGATGTCGTACTCCAACATGTTGGACGGAGTTGGGTGAACGTAAGGTGTTAGGTCCAGAATTAGTTTCAAAAACTGAAGAGAAAGTGAAGTTAATACAGGCTCGGTTAAAGGAAGCGTCAGATCGATAGAAGTCTTATACGGATCTAAAATTGAAAGAGGTGGAATTCGCGGTAGGTGATCAAGTCTTCTTGAAGGTGTCTCCGTGGAAGAAGATAATGAGGTTTGGTCAAAAGGGGAAGTTAAGTCCACGGTTTATTGGGCCTTATCGGGTACTAGAACATGTGGGCCCAGTGGCTTATCGGTTGGAGTTGCCTTTGGAGTTGGAGCAGATACATGACGTGTTCCATGTCTCGATACTGAGACGTTATCGATCTGACCCATCGCACGTAGTACCGGTAGAAGAGATAGAAGAAAGGCCGACCTTGTCCTTTGAGGAGGAACCCGTACAAATTCTGGATCGAGATGTGAAAGTATTGAGAAGGAAATCTGCTCCATTGGTTAAAGTTTTGTGGCAGAATCACGGTGCAGAAGTGGCGACATGGGAGCAAGAGGATGTTATACGCCAGCAGTATCCCTATCTTTTCTGACCAGGTAAATTTCGAGGCCAAAATTTATTTTAAGAGGGTAGAACTGTAACATCCTTAAAGTGGGCCTATGCATTTATATGATAGTCTGATATGTTCAATTGAGATTGTAAAGGTTGGGGCTGACTTTTTGATAAAATATTTGGATTAGGGTTAAAGTTAGTGCTCTGGGTAATTTAAAGTAAAATATTGGGCTTTAAAAATTTGGGTTAGGTGGCTAATAAATGATGTTAGATTATAATTTAAGAAGATGGTTAATTAAGTGACAAGCTGGGCTTGTGGCCCAAAGAATTAAAGTGCATTAAGTGGGCATAAGGTGGCGCCATAAGGGGGGAGGGATTTGGGCCCTTGTGTGGCCGATTGGGCCTTAGGAGATGGGTCAAATTCGGCATTTAAATGGGAAGGGGGTGGACGGTATTAGGCTACTAATTAAGGAGCTTTATTTCTTTTTGTAATATCCGGGATTTAGGGCTTGTGCATTTTTGCTTAATTGTATGTGGTTGTATGCCTGTATGTGTTTTGGATGTGTTTTATAGATTCCGGGAGCTTGAGAATGTAGGTGAATGCCTTAGGAAAATATTGTATTCTAAGTTTTAAAGGGGAGCTAGGCAAATGAGGCCTTAAGAAAATTGTTAGGGGAATTTGGACACAAGGATTGGCTTGGTAAAGTGGCAAGGAGGCGCCACTTATAGCCTTAGGAAGTGACGCCACAAGCAGTGCAAGAAGGGCCTAGGTTCGAGCAGCAAGGGGAGCACTTTTGGAGTTGTTTTTGCGTCAGGCTAGAGAGGAGTTGGACGGCACTGAAATACTAGGGAGATGAGTTTCAGATGTGGTCAAATTCTTTTTAAGTTCGGCTAGGAGGGAGAGATAAGTGTGGATTTACTCAAACACTTTTGAATGAAGGGAGCTGATAGAAGGAAGAGAGTTGGCCGGCCTAGGGACTTCCTTGGGGTCATTTTCAATCAAGTTGGTAGGTAGGAGTAGCCGAATTTCATAAGACCATTAAGGTCACTTTCAGTCTCTTTTTCATTTTCTCTTTTCTCTCCATAAGATCAAACCCAACATTTCCTCTTATTTTCCTTTTAACTTGATCTAGCCGAAATCTTCCCAAGGTTCACCATTGCATAACCTTTTCAATCAAAATACCACCATTGCCAAATCCTTTAAACTTCATCCTTTTCTTCTTATTTGATAAAATCGAATCTCCTTTTGTCACCATGTTAAATCGCACCACATTCCATTATTTACTTTCTCTTCTCACGAATCTTTCAAAAGTCGAACCCTTTATTTTTGTGGCCATAACCGATTGTTCCTCTACCCTGTTGGAGCCGATTTGATCATAAACATTAAAGGTCGAGAACCCAACATCTCTTACCTCTTGTTGACACATAGAATTGGTGAACCAATTGCGTGTTGGTCATTCTTTTGAGGGATTTTGGGATTTCTTTTGTAGCCAACATTTAGGGGGAGATCATTCGGGATTCCAAGATCCAAGGGATTTCGGCATCTCCACAGTCAGGTGACGATTTCGGGATTTAGATCTGTAAGGGAGGAGTACAACTTGTTTCGTTAGATTTCGGGATTCAGTAATCGTGTTTGTACCAAGTGTGTAGCCCTACACTAATTCCTAGTAGATTAATGGTATTAATATTATGTATGTGATAATGGAAATATGAAAAACGTGGCTAAGGGTATCATTCAATGGTACGATTGTATTCGTGTACGCTACCCTTAACGCCTGTTAATAACGTTATGACCATTTGAGATGACACAAGTGTGAATTCGTTATGAATATGGGATAAGGTATATTGTATGATTTCTGCATGTTTTGTATGACACATGGGCATATGGGTGATAATGAAAAGGGGAAGTGATCTGGTGGTTTTTACCACAATATCTGGTGACTCTGTCACATTATCTGGTGACTATGTCACATAATATGAATTTGGTGACTCTGTCACATTATCTGGTGGCTATGCCACAATTATAAGGGCGATGTGCAGTTGACTGCAGTGACTGCCTTTGATGGTGTGTAGCGGATGGAGGGTCGATTTAGTAATCCCCACGGTGTGACGGTAGGTACGGGTGATGTGTAGAGGATGGATATCTAGGTGGGTTTGGGTTGCATCATTGCTTATAATTGCTCGTATGTGATATGATATGATTGATTGTTTGGGAGTTTGTGATGGTTGTTACACACTGAGTCTGTTGACTCACCCTTCATGGGCTAACTTTTTGCAGATGGCACTTAGTAGATGGACCGGGTCGGCAGGAACTTAGTGGTAGCCATGCACAGCTCATTTTTTTTTGGTTTTCTTATTAAGTTTATTTTGATTTATTTCGGGTTATATTTTGATGTAATAAGGCCATTAACACTTAACTGTTTTATTTATGCGTTTTAATTTTTATTATGATACGAACAACATCGAACAAGACGATTTAACATTTTTCTTAAAACAACATTTATTGTTTTGAAACCCAAACACCTACGGTTTTCAAGTTAATAATAATAAACTCTAAAATCGACATTTCTTTTAACTTGTAACTTTTGAAATATGAAAATATCGTTTTAGTACAAAGCTAAACTACAACACGGTTTTATCTTGAGAACAATCCAAATTTATATTCTTCAAAACCATCAAGATTTTTAAAATGTCATTCCGAAACTTAACTACGTTTTACTCAAGGAGCATGCCAGATCTGGTCAGGGCTTATGGGCCGGGTTTGGGGTGTTTCACTTTTATTTAAGTGATAAAAGATGATAAACAAGGAGGGAGGAGTTGGCTTTAGTGAGGGCTCTTCAAAATGGTAAGATAAGGATTGAGGTTATCAGGTGAGATGAAGGCTATCAAGAGGGAAAGAGTTGGCAGAAACTCCAACTCTGTGTATGGGTATGATGTGCCGAAATTGGGAGGCCAGATATCATCTTTTTTCATTTGGTTTTTCTCACTTTCTCATCTATTCTCCTCAACCGAAAATTCTTTCTCTTTTGTACCTTTGTTTCTTGTCAAAATCGAAAACTCTCTAGCTCTTCTCTTTTCTCCTAGATCCCTTCTGAAAGCCGAATACTCTTTGTGGCTATCTTCTTCCTCTATAGCCGAATCTACAAGGGAGATCTCTGTTTTCCCAAAGGTGCACTGTAAGTCGTATACTCCTTAGTAATCCGGTGAGTTTCGGGATTTCTCCTTTTCTGTGATTCCTTTATTTTTATCAAACTCCTAATCTAAATCATTATTTCCATGGCCTTGTCGATTATACTCTTTACCCTTGAAGCCGAAACTATCCCATTAAAGCCGATTTGGTGGAAAAATAGAAGGTAAGAAGTGGTAAGTGTGGCCAAATGGCCTTCCATGATTTTCTGTGCTTTGGCCGAATACTGTATGGGGTTAGGTTGAATGTGTGTAATGATTGGTTTGATATTTGGTTGATGGCCGAATGTAGGAAGGTTGATGGTGACAATTTCTAAAGGATATTTGGGATTCGGCTAACTAGGTAAGTGTTCGTTTTAAAGGTTACATTTAACTAATGAGTTAGATCTCATCGTTATTTGGTTTAGTGATTAAGGGATTTTTATGGACTCAACTAACAGTCAAGCAGAGAAGGTTAGATCTGTAAAACCGTAGCCCAAATTCAAGAAGCGATCTGTTTGGTAGTGCGAGATTGGCCAACGGTGTGGGCCAAAATCAAAGTCGATCGTAATAGATAGTAGTTGTTTCAAGTGATAGTAACGTAGATATAGCAAAAGCCTAAATCGCAAATCGGTGTGTAATACTTCCCACCGTCTAGATCGATTAATAATAAATATATATGTATATGTGTTCATAAGATTTACATGTTACATTAAAAGCGAAATCTCAATTTAAACGACGGACCCTCGGGTTAGTAAATAATCGACTATATGTTACAAGTAAACTATTGTTCATGTTTTAAATTATTGTGCATGTTGCATGGGTTGGGTGATGAAAGGAGGAAGTTATATGTACATGTATATGAGTAACGGTTTTACCGTGAATTTCTCAGTAGTGGCTAATGCCGTGAATCATTATCTGGCTTCGCCATTATATGTTATAAGGGCTTGACCAATATATATTGATGAACAAGATAATCGCCATCTTGGAGAGTAGCGGTGTGGGTTGATTGTAGAAATTCCCAATGGTGTGTTGGTTGGTACAGGCGCAAATGGATGGAAACCTAGGCAATTGGGTTGGGCTTTGCATATTACTTGTTATCCATGTAAATGAAATTGTTGCTATGTTGTATGAGGCCCAAATCTAGTGGTGCATGAGGGTTGCACACTGAGTCTCGCGACTCACCCCCTTTGAACTAACCTTTCAGGTGACAATTAGTGCATCGAACCGGGCCAGAGTGAAGCGCAAGATGGCCGTGCAAAAGAAGGTGGATCCGGCGACAAGTTTCCCATATTAGTTTTTTTAAAGTATTTTATGTTATGGATTTAAATTACATTGTAATAAGGCCATGGGCCATTAGTTTACATTTTAGTTTTATTATGGGCCTTCATCATTTATTCTTGTTTTAATTATTTTTTCCAAGGACATGTAATCTAGTTTTGGGCTTTTGCTTATTAAGGCACATTTTATGTAATTCTTGTTTGGGCTTTTTGTCAACATGATTTGTTTTACTAAAAATTTTCTTAGTGACAAACCAGATCCGGTAGTAGTGTTTGGGCCGGGTTTGGGGTGTTACAAATATGATAACGAATTAACTGGCCAAAAATTAAATGAATTACGCATTACTACAGGAAAGTCGAGTTTTTATTTTTGAAAGAATAAAAAGAAAAATAAATGGGGATATTGACACGAAAGCACGTGTTACCGGTGAAGGGAGGTGCAACCGTATGGGGCGGGGGGTCCAATGGGGTAGCTGAAGCAAGGGATGGGCAAAGGCTAAAGCCTTGTGTTGCCATTTTTCATTTTTTTTAATCTTGTTTTGCCCAATGATAGTATTAGCTTTTAGAGTAATTATCATCCACCTTTATTTTTTCATCAACATTTTTTTTTCTTTTCATTTACTTCACAAATTGTGATGAATAACAATATTTGTCACCACTAAAATTCTACCGTCTATCAGTAGTTTTTCTTGGAAGTAGATGGCCCTTTGTCAACTTATTGATTTGTTTATGTTTTGAGAGTATTTTAAATGATTTCATGAGTCAATTTTGACTCGTGTAATATTGAGTTTTATATGTTTTTTTTTTCGTTATTTAATAAGTCTTCACTTTTAGAAGTTTTTATCTGCTTTTGTAATATATTTTTAGTTTTGTTTATGCACATAATCTTACTTTTTTTTAACAAAAAAAGACCACAAAAGGTCCAAGCGAAATTTATTAAGTAACATCACTAATTACAGCTTTATGGATTTCCAACGGATAATCCATTTCAAAAAACCAATTTTTCTTCACACTACACAAATGGGTAGAAATTAAATCAACAACTTTATTACAAGTCCTATTGGACTACATTAAAACGGCAGAGTTGAAATTTTCAAAAGCAGCCAAGCACTTTTTAATCCGCGTGCCCATAATGGTGATGTCCATACGCTCATTGCTGACCTTGTTGACCAAGCCCACGTGGTCCGTTTCAAAGATGACATCTCCCTTGATATTAAGCTTTATCGCCAGCTGAATGCTCTTCTCAAACGCCATGCATTCTGCTTCATGCACAGGCATTTGGCTTCAATAAAATCGCCTCCACCACATAGAACAAAGCCTTCATCGCCTCTAACAATAACACCATACCCCGTACTGTTTGTCCCAACCGCAGCATCGAAATTTATTTTAACAGCCCCTTTCGATGGTTTTTTCCATTTGTGATTCTCAATATTAGATGATAGCATTGGTTCCTGTAACATGTTGCAGATTCGGAAATCATTGCTCAACGCCCTTGCCCTCTCCCATATGACCGTAGCTCCTTCTTCTTTTCCCTTGAAGATGAAATTATTCCTGTTGTTCCAGCAATTCCACAACAAAACCATAAGGTCAGCCATGGCTTTTTTTTATCTAAAACCCGCCTCATCTCCTCGAGCCATTCAATGCAGTGGTTATAATCCTTCGAGAGCATACTATCGGACCATCCTCCCAAAGAGAGAGCCTCACGAGATGTTAGACAATCCTTAATCGCATGTAGAAGAGTTTCAACTTCAGCTCCATACTTTTTGCAACCTTTATCAGCCCTGTTTCTTATAGTAGCAATTTTTGCCATCGTCGGAGAATTTCGTGCCCCACCCTCCAAGCAAACACCCGGATTTTTGGTAAGGTATTAAGCTTCCAAACCGCTTTCCAGTAGAATCTATGAGGGCTATACCCCATTTCTTTCAAGAGTAGCCATGAATAAGCAAAATTTGTGGTATAGCTCCCATGAAGGTTATGAAACCAAATTAATCTGTCTTCTTGTCCCTCATCTCTAATAGGCAGATTGCATATCTTTTCGCCCCAGTCTTGCCCGAACACATCATCTTACTTTTGTAAGTGATTTTAGGGGTGATATTGTCACCTTTCTCTCTAGATTGATAGATGTTCGGTTCTTTTGTCGATTTTACTATCCACTACTTGGATAATTTAGGATTGATTTCCTTATTATGATAGTTATTTACCATCAATCTAAATATGTTGTGCTTGAGTTATGCATGTTAATAATGTTGTGTTTGATACTAAGGTTGTAACTTGGTGGTATTGATGCAGTTGACAAATCTTGCACCTAAAAGATAAAAAGCATATCCTAATGTTTTGTGTTTTCTTTTATTCTAACATTCCATTTGATTTTGATAATGAAATTAAGGGAAACGCCTAATTCTAGCGTTGGCTTCTTAGGAAAAGTCTATCCATATTGGATAACTTAAACCGGTAAAGGGCGAGCCTAATGTCCGCAAACCCAATTTAAACCAATAAAATGAAAGAATTTTACACTCATAAATAAATAAAAAGCTTCTCAATAAAAGAATGATAAGAAAAATTGGTTTCTTTTATTTTTGGCTTCATTCTCAATTTGTCCTTTAAAAGTATATTTGTCATAATTTTTTTAATTTATATCTAAAACACACTTATTTTCCAATTTAGAACTTAAAATATGCTAAGATTATATTTTTTTTTAGTCCATTTTAACAAAAAAATTAAGAAAAAACTAGTCGCAAATCACATAACGGCACATGACATCTTTAGGTAAAAATAATTATTTTTTATCAAATGTATTTAAACATTAAAAACATAAAAAAATAAATATAACTATATAAGATTTTCAGAAATATGTATATTCTAGAAAAAAATATAAAAATAAAATTACAAAAATTGGGTATATAAAAAGAAATTAGTTGAAATTAATAAATTTATTATAAAAATGTAAAAAAACTTTTAAAATTATAAAAATTGCAAAAAAATATATTAACAATTTGTAAAATTGTTAAAAAGTTGTAAATTTTTAAAAAATTAAAATTTGTGAATTTTAAAAATATATATTAAAATTTGTAAAGTTATTTAAAATTATAATAATTTCTCTTAAAACTAGAAATTAAAAGATGCCAAAATAAGAAGAAATTGAAAATTAAAGAGAGATGATTAAGAAGAAGATTAAAACAAATCCCATAAACAGCATGGTAAAGCAGATAATAGAATTCTTGCTCCCGAAATGATCATTCCATTTCAAATGATGTAACAATGATAGATTACACTTGCTTATGAATAAATAATAGATAAATGTTAGTTCAAAGCAATCATATTTCAATATTATATCTGCCTAAAATGATTATTGAATGACTAATCAAAGAAAATGGCAGGTAATCACATAATTAATTAAGAAAACATTTCAACTTTTATAATTTTTAACATTTTTTTATGAAAATGTAAATTATTGACCGACTAATAAAATAATTTCACCTTGATCCTAGAAATCATTCAGAATCAATAAGGAGGAGAAAAGATTTTAGATTTTTTAAATTTTTGAATTTTTTATATATTTGATTATTCATATATTTATTTAGAGTTTATATATGAATTTATAATTTTTCTATTTTTAAAATTTTTAAATAATTTTTACAATTTTATAAGTTTTTCTAACATTTTTACTAAAACTATCATTAATGTCAACTAATTTCTTTTCATTTATGTAATCTTGTAATTTTATTTTATTTTTATAATTTATATATTTATTTCTCTATTTTATATATTTTAAATATTTATATACAATTGATAAAAGAAAATGACTTTTGACATAAGAGAAAAAAGTTCAGTCATCTTTTTTATAAGTGTCACACCCCAAAATATAAGGGGTTAGTTGTAATAAATAAATAAGAAATAAGTCTTAGGTTTAATGCTTAAGAAGCTTGTACATCCTTTAATGGTCCTAAGTTTAAATCACACCTCTCTCATTTTCTTCTTTTTATTTTCAGTAACATAAGATGAAAAATCTCATTAGAACATATATTATTTAGAGTAAAAATTGAATAAGAATGGGCAACAACCCAAATAGTTAAGCATGTTTGTTTCCCCCTTCCTTATCTAGGTTTGAATCACCTTATTTTTAAAGTCTCTTTCATTTTAAATTTCAGCCACAATGTAATTTACCATGCAACCCTTAAAATTTGATAAACCAAAGTATTTAGTCCTCTTTTTTTCCTAATTACCTAAGGATTTTAATTTCTTTTATATTTCAACTTGAATTCTCTCTCTTTTTCCTTTAAATTCTTCTTTTCTTTTCTTTTTTTTTTTCTTTTCATCAAATTGGTCATTCCATTATTAAAATTATTTTTGCTCTGGATATCAAATCAATCACCGATAAATCGGTTCTCTATTTATTGTTGAATTCATCGTTGATAGCCTCCGTAATTCCATCAAGTTCAATTAGTGCATCTCGATTTAAAGTTTAAGACCTCAAATTCGTAGAATTTCCATTTGATATTGTTCTTTCAAATTAATTAGTCGATTTTTACGATTCTTGACGAATCTTCGTTAATATCGTTGAATCTTAATAAATCTTAGAAAATAAAATCTAACCCGTGTACAAATATCGTTTGAAGGACCTGTTACAGGTGCATCGGACCATATTTGAATGTGAGGACGCATCGAGACCATATGTGAATGTTTTCAAGTAAACCAACCGTGCCTCCGAATGATGGACCACCACACTATAGACCATCCGTGTGGACCACACAACCCCTCACACGGCCATGTCCTCCTGAAACCCTAAGTTTTTTTATTCTCACATAGCCTAAAACCCTTTACACGGCCTATCACATGGTCGTGGCTCCCTTGTAAGTTGATTTTGCAAATACCACACGGCCACAGTTTGCCACACAGTCGTGTATCCCCTCCACATGGTCTAGAGCTTCCCATACGGTCCAGTCACACGACCGTGTGTCCTTTACTTTACAAATTTAATAATTTTACCCAAAATTTTATGATTTGTTCAATTTAGTCCTTGATTAATTTCTAAACTATTTTCATGTATTATATTATTCAAATAAGCCCCTGATATTATGAATGTTAGAATCCATGAATTGACTGATCGTATTAATAGAATGATTATATATTTGCATGGACTGTGAACAATACGTATGACTATTGTTTTGATGTTTGTGATTGTACGTATAGTATGCTTTATGACATTATTAAACCGAACACTTAATAAGCATGACTTTTACTATTGAAGTTGATCTATTAAAAGAATATTAATTGCTGTATCGAACTGTCATAAGCATATTGATTGATACTGTAACACCCCAAACCCGGCCCAATCGTTATGGCCAAATTTGGAAAGCTACAGTGGCCACCTGAACGACCTAGAAAACTTTATTGGTTTTCAAACATACTTTCTAAACCATTTGTGTAAATCATTCAAAACTAGTGAAATCAAATATTTAACTTAATCTTGCAAAAATATGAGAATTATAGAAATCAATGATTTCGGTATTTCTAAAATTTTAATCTCTATTCAAAACTTTTATAATTTCAATCATATTTCAAAATCATCTGTTTATTTATTCAAAACTAAAGAACTTGGTTATTCATCACTATTCAGGAAAAACATGTTAACTTCAGAAATCAAATGTCATAAGAAATCTCATTTGTAAACATTAGTAATTTTGAAAGCTAAGTCTAATTTTATTAAAAATTCGTTTCTCAAAATTACAGCGGAAAAATGTAACATTGACATAATTTTATAAGAATCGCAAAAAAATTTTTACTAAAACCATATTTTGTTAAAAATCAATATTTCATGTAAATTCGGTAAAATATCAATAGACAATTTAAAACCCCAAAAATCAAGTTGTATTTTTGTCTAAAACTCATTTTCATTGTCGAAGCAGAAAATAGCGATTTTCTCAAGTTTTAATGGAAACCAAGTTTCATGCGTATGCTTATCAAATATTAATTTATTCAGTTTTTAAAACTTAATGACATGCAACCAACTAATGCATATCAGAATGAAAAATCCCCAAAGTAAAGTCCCATGCTACAGTCCATATTCAAACTTATTACAATTCCAAAGTTACAAAATATTAAGATAAACTTTAATTAGTTTAATTTATAAAGAAATTCGAGAAACTCCTCCAAATACGGTCATCGAATCCTAACCTCGGGATTATCTGTAAAATCAAAAATTAAAGAGGGTGAGCAATAAAGCTCAGTGTGAGTCTTGACTCAAGTATTAAGCAGGAATTCAATATACAAAACAAATAACAAAAAGCACATACTCATTATTCAAAATATCAAATATTCATGCACATGATCATGACAATGCAATTTTTTTAAAGCAAATATGCAAATCTTTTTAAAATGTCCTACTCATCATCGCTATACTCAAAAATCAAGTTCCCCAAAACTCGTTCATCCAGACACTCCAAATTTGCAGACAAGCTACCATATAGGTTGTGGATAAACTACCAATATTCGTAGACAAGCTATCATGTAGGTTGTGGATGAAGACACCAATATTCGCAAACAAGCTGCCATGTAGGTTGTGGACGAAGCCACCAATTCTTCCTCATTATAGTGTCTCACCCCATGCATGTGATATGGCTACAATAAATAAATATACATATATAATATAATATATATATATATATATATATATACATTATTCATTTCAAGATATCATTTGTCACATTGGGTATGTTGAAACATGCAAATCAAATTTCTCAAAATATAATATCATGTAGGGCATGTTTAATATGCGTTTCACTTATTGTTTTAAGATATCAAAATTTCACAATTTATTTGTCATGTAAAATCGATTATGCCATAATATCACATAACATAAGAATGAGAATAACATACTTTTCAAACAATGAAAATCATAACCACAGAACATACTTTTCATAAGCTAGTTGGTTTGGGTCACTTACTTGGTATAAAGCACATCGATGGGTTTAATCTCCCTTTTTGGAATACTTTATGTATTCGCATAAAAAAAATATAAATAATAATAATCATTTAAATACTAGAATTAATGTATATCAATTTTTATTTTAGATTAGACCCACACCGATAGTAGATCCAAAGCGAATCACCTCTCTAAACAATGCCCACACTCGGATCTAATCGATAGGTCACCTACTTATCAACAAACATGATTTCTCATTAGAGAGGTTGTTTTTAACGCTTTATGAAATAATTAAATTTAATAAAACTCTCATCAACACTTACTATTATAAAAATCAATTGAAATGTGATCTCGTTTCCAACGTTAGTGACTTTTCGAGTTGGTATCGATTGGCCCTTTAACATAAAGTAGAATACGATATGTTAATATTTGAAGGAAAAAAACATTATTACACATTCAACCTAAAAGAAAAGAAGAGAGGAAAGATTGGTTATTCATTTGACCACTAAACTTACTCATTATTTATTGAAACGAGAGGGTCGAAGGATCCCCATGATCTTGTATCGTAGAGGGATGTGAAACTAGAAAAAAGGATCACCTGAAAAGTGAGTCACTAAATACAACATTCGGAAGTAAATTAAAAACTAATTGAAATAAATGATATAGGATTTTCGGTTACGAAAGAGAATGATAGAGATCGAAAAAATGATGAAGAAAAGAGAAAGAATCACCAAACCGGTGGAGGCATAACAACGTGGTGACGGTAGCTGTGGTCCGACTAGAACCCAATGAAGGAAGAGGAAAAGAGAAGGAGAATTTCGATACTAGAGAAAGAGGAGAGAAAAATAAAAAAGAAAAAAAAAGAAGGAGAATGGTGGTCACGGTGGTGGTGAGGTTTAACTAATGGTGGTGGACTAAAAAAATGAATGAAAATGAAGTAAAAGATGGAGGAGAACACCCAAATAAGGGGTGGCGCAAGGTGGTTCAAAGGAGGAGAAAGAGGATTTTTGTAAAAATGAAAAACAAAAATGTGTGCATGGCCATCAAGGGTTAGACAACTACCTAGTCAACACTATACTTTTTGGAAAGAGAATGAGGCAAATAGAGTAGAAAGGGAAATGGAAAAAATGAAAGACAAAAAAATGAATGTGGATGGTTTCATGTGCTAGGGTGTGGCATACATTAGTTCAAAGGCAAATGAGAAAAATAGAGAGAAGAAAAGGAAAGAGGGGAACACATGGAGTGAAAAAGGACAAAAGATGGTAGGTTGACTAGTTAAAAGAGGAAAGAATCTTTCTTTGCATGGTAACTAGGAGTGGACGGTTATGGAAGCTTTTACCAAAGTTTTATCAGTTAAAAATTAAATAAAAAAACATGATAATGTGGGTAATTAATCATAGGACCTTTAGGAAATTAATTAAGCACTTAACCACTTAACTATTCATTAACTTGTTATAATTCCTACAACATTTATTTTAAAAACATGGTGTGAAATTTGCTAAGGTTTGAAGTAAAATTGCACCACATAGAAAATAATGTGAGGGAATAGATTCAAACAGAGGTCATCAAGGACAGCTCCACCACTACTCAACCATTATACTTGATACTTATTTATTATCAAAAGATCATCTAAAAAAATTCAGACGTGACCACTCTTGGTTCATTAACCCAATTTCTACTAACCCATTTTTGGGATGTTCCAGCTACCGTATTAATCGGTTTTAAGCATGCCATATTACTTTACATGGGGTCAGACTGTATGAATGGAGGAAGTGTTAGAAGCTTGCCTGCACCGATTAGTGGTTTATTCACACCGTACTAGCAACTTATTTGCAAAAACTTTTTATCAAAAATACTCTGGTGGTTCATCCACCATTTTATTACAAGTGATTTATCCACACTGCATTAGCAGCTTTTATCTGCATCGAATAGTGGTTTATCCACACCGTATTAGCAATTCATATGCAACATTTAGTAGTTCATCCACAGCGCGGTGTAAAGGAAGAGGAGTTCTGGGGAACTCCTATTATGTTGTGTAGCGGTGGAGTAGGAACTTTTCTAATAAATTGAAATTGCATTGTATTCATAAGACGTATACATGGCTATGAACACTGAGATGTTATGTTGATTAGTTTATCTGAATTATCGATATTCTGTGTTGCTAATTAATTGTTATTTATTCTATAAGTTGATTATTCTGCTTGATTGATCTACTATTTCTAGTGGTTTTCTTGTGACTGAACTCACACTGAGTTTTATAATTCACTCCCATTTTATTTTCCATATTTACAGATAACCCACTAGGTTAGGACGCGGACTCAGCATACAAAGTACTCAACTCGAATCAATTTCTATTAAGAAGTTTTTTAAGATTTTTTTAATTTGAAATTTCAGTTATTTGGAGAACTGTATCTTTTTATTTGAATTGTGACATGAGACTTCTATTTTGGGTTTAATTAAGCATGCATGATATTTAATTTAAATTTAAGATAATGAAACATGGATTAAGAATTAATTTAGCTTAAACCTATTCTGTTTTCACTTAACTAAAGCTAAATTCAATTATCATTTTTCCGTTGCGAAATTATAAGTAAAATCTTGAGTAATAAATAAATTGGCAATAAATGAGTTTTCAAGGGTAAACTTATGTATATAAGTTTGCGGATTTAAATGATTTTTAAGTTTTTTAGATATAGACTAAGTTTTTTTCCCTAAAAATAAATAATAGCATGTTTAATTGGGAGGGATGGAAATAGGTTACAGCCCAATTCAATGGCCAACCACCAAACTAATGTTTGGTTGGCCGTAATGTATATTACCGTCTGCATTGATTCCGTTCCTATTCAGGGAAGAGGCTATAGCCATTCCCTTCCTTCGCCACTGAATAGGTATTGAATATGATTTATTTTTTTTCCTTTTCAATTTTTGCCTTCACCTTTACCCCCCTCCTTCAACGATAGTCCTTCTCACCTAGCCATCATCCTTCCAGTTCCTTCTTCTTTTCTTTTCTTTTCCTTCTTCCTTCTTCCTTATTTTTCTTCTTTCAAGGATTCACTGCTTTCAGTTGGGATCTAAGTTTGTTGTTGTTGATATCTTATCAATATTATCCTGCTCGACAACGGTGGAGTTCGCTGCTTCTACTTATCTGCGCTTCTACTCTTGGGTCTCGCTTGCAGATCCACCACCATAACCAAAATTGACTTCCTAGCTTCCGTTTCTCTTCTTGATGGATCTCACTTCTCGCCCGCTGTCGTCATCAACAACGACACTGGGTATTGTTTATCTTCTTGTTTTTGTAACTGAATATTACCCTAAACTACGTGCTCACTGCCCGTTTGGTGAAATTGCCTAGTTATTTTAGACCCTCATATTTTTTGTTATTATTCAACTAGTTCTTTATTTTAAAAAAATTTGTTTGCAAATATACTAAGATGGGATTTGCGGGTAATATAGAGCCGTGTTTTATTCAACCAACAGTAGTAGAAGTTAACGAATCTCTTCTAAATCAATCTAGAGCTTCTTCCAAATCTAGTTGGTTAGTTCATTATTCAGTTGGGTAATGACAGATCTTGATTTCTTCATTGGAGATGAAGCACTCACGCGATCACGATCAAGCAATAACTATAACAGTACCCATCTCATTAAGCATAGCAAAGTGGATAATTGGGATGCTGTGAAATGATATTATTAACAATGTATTTTTAATTATTTACAGTGTCATCTTGAGGATCATTACTTTTTGCTGACTGAAAGTCCACTTACTCTACTCCTAAGAATTGAGAATATATGAGTGAAATCATGTTTGAGACGTTTAATGTTCCAGGACTTTATATTGTTGAGAATTATGTCCTTGCTTTAGCTATTGGATACACTACATCTAAGGTTTATGACTGGTTTCTGTATTGTTCTGTTTTCTAGTATTATATATCTTCATGTTAGTTGTTTACTAGTATGTTGGATGAATTAATTAGGGTCCTTGATTGTACATGATTTTTAGTATCTTTTATATTTATAAACTATACCTTTTAAGGTTGAATCTTGAGTGTGAATGTTGGTTCTAGGATGGTTAGGTATTCATCAGACTACTAGCAATTGATTTAAATCCATTTAGTGATTAAGAAAGAATTGTTATATAGATTATATCACTGTTCCTTAAGAAATGTTCCTTAAGAAAGGTTGAACATTTTGCTTAATCTATTGCGTTAAATTCTCCATTAAAAATAAAATTGTATGCTTAAAACGATAATTGTTATGTTTTCTAAGAAACTCTGGAAATTTGAGAAAAATTCATGACCACGATAGCATCTGATACATCTGCAATCGCAATAAACATGTAGTGATCGCAATAGTTATTAATCTCTGGTGCCTGCCTTATACTGTTTCAATACATCTAAATTTGTTTATTTGTTTTTTGTCTTTAATTATTAGAGAGAACTATGATGGAGGCATATAGTTGTTGCTAATCTTGTGGGTGTAAGCTGTGGGTTATGTTGAATACTTCATGCTTGTAGTGTTTAAAGAATCGCTCTAGCTTCTATTTAGCTTTAGACCATTTTGGGTGCTATCTTTCTTGCTAACCATTATCATCCTTATATATTGATCATTTTCATTTAGTTTGACCTACAACTTTATGTAGTATAAGGGTGGTAGCGAATGCTGGAAATGGAGCTATGCATATCTTACCTGTTGCAGATGGTTATGTTATTGGGAGCAGCATTAAGTCAATACCAACAATAGGAAAAGATGTTACTCTCCTTATATAGTAATGGATGCGGGTATTTTTTTTTTTTTCCCATGACTTGTGATTTGAAACCATTGATTGTTATTTATTCAATTTCAAGTTCTTAAGGTTATTATCATGTCTTGATGAGAAAAAAAAATACACTTCTTGGCATTACTCAGCCTTGTTCTGTTCTCAAGTTTTGCACCTAGGCACGCCTATGCCTTGCGCCTTAGTGCTAGGAATCAAAAGCACCTCGACCCTTTCAGACGAGGCGTATTTGATTAGGCACACTCCTGGTGCTCTTAACTGCGTTATTTTTTGTAAGGCGATAGGCATAAAAATGCTTGTCTGATTGAATTTGGAGTTTTCCACCTTTGTTTACTAGTAAGGAAATGGATGATATCAAACTCTCTACTTCTCAATATTTGAGTATTCAACATAGTGAGAACAGAAGAAAATCATGCATATTCCACAATGAATGTTAAATTTGTATTATTATTTTTTCTAATGAAACAACATTTTATGCCATAAACTTGGCCTCATATTCTAGCAATTACAGTGCAAGTGGTTGTAATTTGAAGGTTTAAATATCATAACAAACCATGCAAATGTACTACTCTAACCATTGATTTATTGTGTGTCAACTATAATGAACATAACTTCAAAAGCAATGGCTTTAAATAATATTGTATTATTTTAAAATATAGTAAATAAAACATTTTAAATAATTTAATATAAAATAAAAATCCTTTAATATAATTTAATATAAAATAACTATATTAAGAATATTATTAAATTATATATTATATATTATTAAATCATATTTAATAATAATTATATTAAAATATATTTGATTTTATTATTTTTTATTAAATTATATTTAATAATAATCCTATTAAAATTTAATAACAATTATCATCTACTTAAAATGTAACACCTCGAATTAGGGTTATTTGTAATTTAAATAAATTCCATGTGGACTTCAAGAAATAAATAAATATGATTTAATTTGGCATGATTTAGGTCTAAAATAACTCGAGCTAGGCTCGATCCAAGAATAAAAAATTTATTTTAAGTGTGTAAAAGGAAGAAGCTAGGTTAGTTAGGGCTTTAATAAAATTTTGGACAAGTTATGTCACAAAGGATGGGCCTGGTATAAGTGGCGTGGTGCGCCTAAGGGTTGCTAGGGTCTTGGGTTCAATTGCAGAAGAAGGGAGAAATTTTTTGGGCATTAAAGGAAGGGCCCAGATAAGAAAGGTGTTAAATAAATTTTGAGTAAGGAATGACATGAAAGGCAATTGGGCGGAGTGGTGAGGCGCTACTTAAGAGGGCTTTGGCAAAGGGCCTCGGGTTCGAGTCAAGATGAGCGATCTGGGATTTTATTTTGGGCTTTCGCTAAAAGGAAAAAGGGCTCGTAAGGCTTTATATTTAAATGACGGGTAAATTGACATGAAAGTCAATTGGGAGAGTTGGTTGGGACCCTTAAAGGGTGGGGTTGTCATTGCTCCTCACAAAGAAGTCGCAAGTTCAACCCTGTGCCCCGCACCTTGTGTTTTATTTTTTTCTTTTCCTTCAATATACAGTGGCGTTGAGGGAGTTAGCAAGATATAGGACTCCTAATTAGGCATATTTTTATGTCATAATCTGTTGGAAGAGGGAATTTTAGTGTTTTATTTTCTAGTAAATTGTTGAGGGGATTAGGAGATTAAAGGTATGATAAAGTTAGATTTATTAAGAGTGGAATTATCACCTAAAAGAGAGGAATTGGCCAGTAATAGGACTCTTTGTGGGCTATCCATACTGCTTTATTTGGAAAAAGAGTGCCAAAAGTTCAACCAAAATTCTTCTTTCTCTCCAAATTTATCACCAAATCTCCATTGTTTCATAGCCAAAACCATTCAAAATTCCAGCTTTCTTCTCTTTACAAGTTTAATATACCCCTCTTTAAGAGGAAATTTCAAAGAAACTCTTTCTTCTTCCTCTCTTCATTGTCCGCCAAAATCTCCCTAAAACTCTTAGCCAAAATTGTTCAGAAAAATTCCAAGATTGTTGTTTCTCTTAGCGAATACACCTCCTCCTCACAAAAATTTCCAGCCCTTCCAATTGTGTATTAGGTCGAATATCATATCTCCAACAAGGTGCCGCCAATTTTCAATAAGTGTGGTAAGGGTAATCCTCTCTTTGGAATTAAAATTATGGCCCATGATTCGTATTAACTTGATTAAAACCAATTGTAGGAAGCTTTAGATTTCTTTTCCAAGGACTAATTAAGGCTTTGGATTTGTTAGGAAATCAAACCGTTTAAGGTTAAGAGATCTAACGTTATAGATCGACTTTTCGGGATCTAGGAGTTCGGTGAGAAACAGATGTGTAAGATCTCAATACACACTTTATTAATTTCATGACTTTATTGTTTGCTTTAATCTTTTGGTTGTGATTAGCTTGTGGCATAATCATGGATTTTGTAAGTCCCCTAACTTGTGATTTTGATGTATGATTTGCATACCATCACATGACATTAAATGCTATGACATGATATATGAAAATTGTTATAAAAGCATGTGATGGTGGGATTGATGAGAGAGGGGATGATTTTTGGACTGTCGCCGATGGTTTTGACCACAAGATGGGTTGGCCCCATCGATTATTTGTGACCTATGGTCATCGATGGTTTTGACCACAAGATGGGTTGGCCCCATCGGTTTATTTGTGACCTATGGTCATCATGGTTTTGACCACAACGAATGATTATTTGCGACTAAGTCCCAGTGGTTTGGTACCACCAGTGGTTTTGACCACACTTGATTATTTGTGACCTATGGTCATCAGTGGTTTTGACCACACGATGGTTTTGACCACACGATGGGTTGGCCCCATCATTTGATTTGTGACTCTAAGTCATCGATGGTTTTGACCACAAGATGGGTTGGCCCCATCGGTTTATTTGTGACCTATGGTCATCGTGGCTTTGACCACAACGAATGATTATTTGCGACTAAGTCCCGGTGGTTTGGTACCACCAATGGTTTTGACCACACTTGATTATTTGTGACCTATGGTCATCGATGGTTTTGACCACACGATGGGTTGGCCCCATCATTTGATTTGTGACTCTAAGTCATCGTGGTTTTGACCACTGCTGGTTTTGACCACACGGGTAGTCAAGGAGTATGGATGGTTAGGATGGGTTGCATGTGCATGTTTATTAATGACTTGTGTATGAGTTGCTTTACCGCGTGGGGGATTACACACTGAGTCTTGGTGACTCACCCCCTTTCCCTTAACATTTTGCAGATGGGTAGATCGAGGAGATGGAGCCGGAGAGGACTCGAGGCGGCCATGCTTGTTTTTCATATTTGGAACCTGTTTAATTCAGTTTTAGTTATTTATTTTCTAAGTTTTTTTATTTTGGGATTGTAATAAGGCCGCTATTATTATTGTTGGATGTTTTATTTTATGGCTTTATTTTACTCATACAAATGGAATTTTATAAATATTAATTGAACCGGTTAAAAGTAACCTTTTCAAACTTAACAAAATTTAACGGGTTTTCTAAGAGGTTACCATCGGGTAACAAAAATAAACCAAGTCCACTATAACTTTGACGATTTTAAAATGTACATGATCAAATGTTTTCAAAAGGGTTTATAAAGCCCAATCAGATTTATAAAAGGCCCAATGAGTTTTCAAACCCCGTTTAATACCTTAGCCAAATTTTATCAAATTTTCACCAAACTTTCAAAATGGCCCAACTTATTTTACCCAAGGACATACCGGATCCCATCAAGACTGTGGGCGGGTTTGGGGTGTTACATAAAAAATTTCTGTTAAGGGTATTCTAGTCATTTTATTTTATTTTTATGCTATTACAAATCTATTCCATTCAATCAAACATAAGAATATTATTACAGCTCTATTTATTTCCATCGAACCAAACAATTGAATTACTGATTACATCTCTATTCCATTACAACTTTATTTTATTACAACTCTATTCCATTACAGTCTTATTCCATTCCAGTGAGCCAAACGTGCCGCAAGTGTTTTAAAATGTTTGTTTTATAAACCCGGATCGCTTACCGGGCCATTTTGGTGGCCAATGTAATATCCCGAATTCAAGTCTAACGTCTAGGTCAAGTTGGAAAGGTTACAATGTGATTGGTCAATAATTTTTTTAAACTTCTATTTAAAATAAATTAAAAAATATAGCAGATGCATACTTTAAGTAAAAATTTGAGAAATGAATGTAATTTAAATACTAAATTGAGTAAAAAAATTAAATATCAAAGTAGAAAAATGGTTACACTTCAAAAATCAAATAATTAAGCGTTTATTTGAAGAAAAAAAGCGAAAGTTAAAAGTGCACCATTGCCAAAAACTAAGTAAACAAAATTTTTTAGGGATAAATATCAAATTTATATATGAACTTTAGTCCAATGTGTAATTTGATATATGAATTTTGATTTAGTGCAATTATATACTTGATTCTTTGAACTGTGGTTCATATATACATGAAACTTTGATTTTAGTTCACCTATGCATATTTAAAGAAACGAGTACATATATTATTTTCATTTTGGATAAATATAATTATTTGTTTATACAATATATCAACGTAAAATGGTACTAATTTGAGTATGCATAGGACCTAGTTTGCTGAAAATAAAAAGAAAAGGAATGAGAGTGGAGAGGCTTGAACCTAAAACCTTTAGGGAATGCACTAGCTACTTAACCATTTAGCCTAGGTCATTACTTGGTTAATTATTTTAATTAACTCTTTATATTTTAGGGTGTGACACATTTGAAAATGAATGTCGTTTTCTCAAAATGGAAATGAAAATGAGAAATGAATTCATTTACAAATGAATAAGAAATTCTCAAAAATGATTGGAAGATTGAGTTTATGTTTTTGAGCTATTTTAAATCCCGAAAATGAAAATAAATTATACGATCATAGTGAGCAAGTTTAATGGTGAAATATTAAATATATTTTCTTGGAACTTTTATCAGGGGTAAAATCGTCATAATTTTACCGATGATAAAATTATTTAATATAAATATGGAAGTTTATTTTGAAAAATAGAAAAACAGAATCAAGTTGGATCAGATTACAAAGTACTTGGTTAAAAGTCTAGGAAGTACTCGTAATTGGACCCAATGTGAGAGAGGTCCAAAATCCCTTCATGGAATATGAAAGAGCGACAACCCTAGTAGGAATATTAGGGGTGCCACCCACCTAATCCTACTCTAAGTAGGAAGTGTTTTTCTATTTGAAATAAACTTATTTAATTCAACAAGGGTTTTAACTTGTCTCCCTATAAATAGACGACACTGATAGGGTTATTCACACAACTTTAAGATATTGTTATTCTGCCTGAAAATAGAGAGACTTTTATTCTCTACGAATTAAATATACTTTTCGGAATAATGATTCTCGTCAGTTTCCATTTGAGAAGAGAATTTTGTTTTCACCCCAAAAGAAAAGAAAACTATTTCTCACTTCTATGTTTGATTCAATTTGATCGAGCCCACACTCGAGGCAATTCGTGGTACGAGAATAGCGAAGAAGATCGTTTGGTTGAAAGCCAAGAATGACAGGAATCCGTCTATCCAAAAACATAGGTACGATTGGGTTTATTGCTATAAATATCACAACCGAGTTGATTTTCAAAATTTTTATTTTCCTCTATGCAAGAAAATCATTTTCAAATCAAATTTTTTTCCAACAATTGTATGAAATTGAAACACTTGATAAGATTTAGCTGAAATGTGATCTTGCAATGGAATATATATTTATCTTGTTCCCGTGTTATTTATATGACTTAAATCATGAAAGTACTACTGAGCGTTATCGCTCAGCGTACGGTTTGTTTATTCCGTGAGCAAGTATTACGGAATCTCAAAGTCTAGAGGATTGATTCAGCATCCAAATCGCAGCTCTCGACTCAGCAAAGTTTGTATAGTCCCTTTTCATTTTGATATATGCCATGGACCTTGGATTTGAAGTCGTTTTGTATTAAAATGGTCATTATGCATTTTGAATTAGCGTTGTGGTTTGATTGAAGTTTACAATTTGTTTAATATACATATATGAACATGATATAAGTAGGTTGAAATATTTAAATGGTTGAAATTGTAGAAATGGTTATATGTTTGGGATTTGAAGTGATGATTTGTCTGATGTATATTTATATATGTGGTAATGATCAAAATTAAGCATATGAGAATGGTTAAAAGTGTTGAAATGGTTGAATTGGGATATATGTTTGATTGATTAGGTAATATGAATTGGTACCAATTAGACCTTTTGAAAATAAGTTGTCACGTCACAACGTCGGGCTTTTAACGTCACAAGAGGGGAAGTAAGTGAGTTGCGTCGAGACAAGGAACCCTCGAAGTCGCGAGGTTAACTTGATAGTTTGTAAATTTTACAATTTGGTCCTTATTCGGTCCCGAGTCAACTTAAGAATTTTTGTAAGCTCTTATAAAACTCGAAAATGTTTGTATAACATGTTGTAACCATTTTTGAACTTAACAATATGCCTTAACTATTAAAATGAATTTTATTTGATCATAGTCGCTTTGGCAACCAATCTGGCATCCCGTAGCTTGGACCCGGTGACTAAGTCAAATATGGGACGTTAAAATTATCTTAATTGATTTCCTCCTAATAATAATTGGTTTCAATGATTTGAAGTTTAAACTTTTAAATTCGAAAAGAAAAAGAAATTTAGAACTTTCAATAAAAGGCAAACAAGTACAATATTACAATTTTTTCAACCTATCATTTTAATTTCTACCTCTTTTTCACAATAATAGTTAATATTTTTTTCACCCCGATCAATACTCAAAAAAAAAAAAGTTTTTTGGGGGTGACCAAAATGAAAACAACCTAGTAGTTGGATGACCAAAATAAAAGTGTAAATATGATGTGACATGTATAATCAACCACGTTAAAGATTTAATATTTTTGTGACTAAAATGAAAACGGCCTAAAAGTGAGATGACGAAATTATAAGGATTTCTTTTTGAGTAACCAAAATGAAAACGTTCTAAAAGTTAGGTGACCAATTAAATAGTTTACCCAAAATAAAATCTCAAATATGTTGTTGAAGAACTAATATGGGAAACAAAGAAAAGTATCATTCAATAGAATCTAGTAACAAATTAAAAACAAAACAAAACCAAAGAAAAGTTAGACAATTACATTCTTTCTCTATGTTTTTCAAAATCAAATTAGTAATATATTTAAATTGAGTTTCATACCCTTAAAGAACATCTAAAACTAATATTACAGAGGTTCGTGAAATTAAGTCTAATTTTTTTTTTTTTTTAGCCAAGAAAACAAAATATACCATAGAAATTTCATTCTCACACTCAACCCAAATTTTCAATTCTTTTTGTTTCTTTAACCCAAAGCTTCTTAATCTATTCAGCTTCTTCTTTTTCGTTTTCATCGCACTGTTTGCTTTCTTCTTGTTCCTAATTTCCTTCTTGCTTTCTTTCTTTCATTTTTCCTTCTCTATTTCTTGTCTTCACTATTGTATCACTCGTACACCAGAGAAAAGGGGCAAAAGCAATGCAAATGTTCCAAATTTTTAGGGTCTTCTGTCACGTAATTTTTGCTAAAATGTGGAAGGTTTAGCTTTGGAGCTTGGACTACATTAGAAAATTGGAATGAATGTGTACCCATCAACAGTTGCTTTGTTCCTTTGAAATTCTGGAGAAGATGAGAATCTCAAGTAGCCAGGCATTTATCATCAACACCCATTTACAGAAGGAATCTTAAAGGTGGCTTTTTTTTTTTCTTTAATGCATTAGGTTGTGCTGGAAATTACATAAATTAGGTGGAAAATCAGAATTTTAGGAAAAAAAAAAGAAAACTTTGACAGGAGTATCCAAATTGATTAAACTATGTAATAACGGTACTTAAATTGTAAATTTTATTTTTTGAGTGCCTAAAATAAAATTTTTTTGATAATTGGGTGACAAAAACTATTATATATCAACTAAAAATATATCGCTTAACAGTTGAACAACAAAAAAAAAAAATTAAAAGTTGAATGATCAAAATAAAAATTTGACAAAATTAACGATATACGCCAAATTCAAGAAAAAAAAATTAAGGATATAGGCCAAAATTTTGATTATTTAGAGAAATATATCGTTTTTATAAAAATGCGTCTTGAAAAAAAATATTTTTTGAATAACGCTTTCTACAAAATACATTTTCTTTGTAACACATTTCTTCTTTTGTCAGGTGGTCAAATATTAGTAATTACCTCTTTCAGTCCTAAATTTGATTATTCTCTTAAGCACATTTATGTTTTTTATTTCATGTTGTTTCAAGCATCTTCTTTTTAAATTTTTAGTTAATATTTTTAATTAATAAATATTTTTTAAGTTTTTTTATTTTTAAATCATCTCTTTCATTAATAACTCTTTTATTTATATAAATAATATAATAAATATGTAATTATATAATAAAATATATATTTTATATATATCATTATGAAAATGTTTTTAATTAATAAATCCTTTATTTATATAAATAAAATTAATAATTATATAATTATATAATAAAAATAAATTTTTTATATTTGTCATTGTGTTAAATATATTTTAATTGTTAAAAATATCAACTATTTTATATATATATATTTATATTTAAAATATTTATTTTCTCCACCTACATGGTGGGTATGGTGATTTCTAATATTATAAAATCAAATAATTATTTCAAATATCATTGTTACTTTTATATGTAAAATATTTCAAATATTATTTTTTCATCTACATTGTGGGTATGATAAATTCAAATATTATAAAATCAATTAATTATTTGAAATATCATTAATTTTAGTAAATATAATTTTATATGTGAAATATTTATTTTTCAATCCATATCATAAGTGTGGTAAATTTTAACATTATATATTTTTGTATGTGTATTTGAAATATTTAACATATAAACATAATGATATTTGTAATAATTAATTGAAATATTTCATATATAAAAATAATGATATTTGAAATATTTTACATGTAAAAATAATAATGATGTTTGAAATAATTATTTGATTTTATAATATTAGAATTCACCATTCTCACAATGTAGATAGAAAAAACTAAATATTTGACATATAGAAATTATATAAAAGAAAAAATAAATAAAATTAGTTGATACTCTTAAAAATAAAATAATTTCATTATAATGATATATATCATATATATTTTCATTATATAACTACATATTTATTATTTTGATTATATAAATAAAGGAGTTATTAATTAAAAATATTTTTAACATAATTAAATATATTTTCATCATATAATTACATATTTATTATTTTATTCATATAAATAAAAGAGTTTGTTAATTAAAAGTTAAATTAAAAATAAAATAATTTAAAAGTAACATGTTTATTAATTAAAAATAATAACTAAATATTCAAATTCAACAAAAAAAAAATACTTAAAATAATATAAAATAAAAAAATAAATGTACTTAAGGATAAAGGAGGAGGTAACATGTCAAAAGAAAGCCATTTTCAAAAAATGCTTTTCTCAATACCCGTTTTTGCCACGTCTACCAAAAATCAGTCCACTTTCTAAAATAATCAAAATTTCGATTTATATCCCTAATTTTTTCTTTATGAAATTTGCATGTGCTATTAATATGGATTGATAATTGAAATATTTTCTAATACCATACGTGGTTAAGTTTAAATCAAAATAAATTTTAATTCTAAAAACAATAAAAATAATTTTTTAAAAGAAATTAACAGGAGAGTTGAAGTTGAGGTTTTAACATCCGAAAGAACTGGCTGTTAACACAGGCAAGGGTCAAGTAAATTGCCAAAACTCCGATCCTTAGGTACATAAAAAGAAACATTAGAAGAGAGTTGAGTAAGCCAATTATATCCATTTATTATATATGTAGAAAATTGCTAACGCTATCTCAGGATGTTTTCAATTATTACAAACATTGCTTTTTATCAGTCGTGTGCTGTAAAGCTTTCTCCTTTTCTTGTTTTGTCTCTCAGTTCTTCGGCATCCTATGACTCTAATTACTTTTAAGTTTAATGTTTAACCAATGAATAAATATTCGGATTTGCAGGCAGCCATTGAAAGAGCTTAAACACCAACATTAACGCGTCTTTCAATTCTACTTTGTCTTTCATCTTTTCATTAACCTTTCTAATTAAACCCTTTCTCTCTATTTATTTTAGCTCAGGAATCAAATGAATCGGTTCATTAACCTTGTGTTTTTTCTCTCAGTTTCTCTTAGTTCCTGTTTGTTTCCTGGTACAGCATCAGTTAAACTAAGACGAAATTACTACCACAAAACTTGTCCCAATGTAGAAAACATTGTTAGAGCTGCTGTCACCAAAAAATTCCAACAAACTTTTGTCACAGCTCCTGCAACAATCCGTCTCTTCTTCCATGATTGCTTTGTCCAGGTTTTTTTAACACCACCATTTTGACCATATCGGCTAAATTTGTGTACTTAATTTTTTTTTTTTTCGGTTCTAAAGTACTCTTTGGTTTTTCACTAGGGTTGCGATGCTTCGATAATGATAGCTTCCTCCGATGGGAGCAAGGCGGAAAAAGATCACCCCGATAACCTGTCTTTAGCCGGAGATGGATTTGACACCGTAATCAAAGCCAAAGAAGCAGTGGATGCGGTTCCAAGTTGCAGAAACAAAGTGTCTTGTGCTGATATCTTGGCAATGGCCATCCGGGATGTTATAGCACTGGTTGGTTTGTGCCCTTTTGCTTTTTCATTTACATCCGCAATCAAGTCAATGTAAGGGGAAAAATGGGTTATGATAATGCAGGCAGGTGGACCATCTTATGAGGTTGAATTGGGGAGATTGGATGGGTTAAGTTCAACAGCTGGTAGTGTTGATGGAAAGCTGCCTCAACCCTTTTTCAACTTGAACCAGCTCAATTCTCTATTTGCGGCAAATGGACTCACCCAAAAAAGTATGATTGCTCTTTCAGGTATTACCAGCTATGGATATGTATTGTGTATGAATATGTTTAATATTTCAAATAAAATTTTATTAATCAACGAAAGGTTCCTTGATTGTCTACATTTTGCAGCGGCACACACCGTTGGATTCTCTCATTGCAGCAAGTTTGCAAACCGATTACACAATTTCAGCCGTGAAACTGCAGTGGACCCTGCACTGAACCAGGGCTACGCCGCACAACTTCGAGGAATGTGCCCCAAAAACGTGGACACCAGGATCGCCATCGACATGGACCCCAAAACACCCAGGAAATTCGACAATGTGTACTTCCAGAACCTGAAGAAAGGCAAGGGTTTGTTTAGCTCGGACCAGGTTTTATTCCATGACCCAAGGTCTAAACCTACTGTCAACACCTGGGCCAACGACTCTCATGCTTTTAAACGAGCCTTTATTGCTGCCATTACTAAGCTGGGAAGGGTTGGGGTTAAGACTGGGAAGAATGGTAACATTCGTAGAAACTGTGCTGCTTTTAACTGAGAGAAGTTTCTCATGTTTCTTGCCTTTGGATTTTGAAACATGTTCTGTTTTATGGCGAGATTGGTCGGGTTTTTATTTATTACTATTATTACAAGGGTGAAAACAAACTTGTTTGAAGCTAAGATTGGATGTAAGAACATATCCCTAGTGCAAGAGACTGCAATCTTGAATTATGCTTCAATGCTTAGTTCCAAAACACAACAATGTTCCCATCGCAGGAAAATATCGTATCATTACACTTAAGCAAACTCCTGCAGACTAGAAATCAAAACCCGAACTTACTCTGATCATCCTTTTTTTTAGGTCCGATCTAGGGGACAGTTCAATGCAAAAACCAAGATCCTAAACCGATTAAACATAAAAGGATGTCAGTGACTAAGACAAAACTTAACCTAAGAAAGTACTTCAGACATTCCAAGCCAAAATTTGTGTTCTGCTTCTTACAAGCATATTATCTACTCAGTAATATATTGACAGTGTTCGATGATGTTGGAGCGATGGGCATTGGACACCAACGGACCAGAGCCAAAGATCTAACTCGACACTCAGAACCTGAAAATCGCAAAAAACAGAGAATGAAAAAGATCCATAATTATCAAGAGTACAAAAAGATAAAAACCGAGGATTAATACAATCCAGATGAAAACCCTGTTGTACTAAATTATTATTTTGAACTCAAGGCACATAACGAACTTTCCAAGGATTCCTCACCAAAAGAAAATAGATTGGCTCAAAATCTATTTCTTCGCATACAAGGAATTGAAATGATTCATTTGAGGGCATGGAAAACTTTAGGAAGAGAGTTTTACACATCAGTAACTCGTAAACCGCCATTAAGAATTAGCATACAAGCATGTTTAAAGAATTCCAACCTACCTGCTTTCCGCATTTCATACTTAGTAACTCTCTCATTTTCTCCACAGCAAAAATCGAGCATGCTCGAAGTTCAACTTCCTCTTCCGTGCCAGCACCTATTTCCCTGCTGGCCTGAATGGCGTTTGCAAGGGTGGAACTATATTTGAGCACACCAAGCTGCTGGAGCACAGCTGGAACAATATAGTCAGCAAACATAGTGATCGAGCCAATGTCATTAAATTCTCCATATCCTTGCCCCTTGAATGCACCCCACAAGTCAGCAGCAAATATCTGTGCTCTTTTGTACAAGAAAACCTGGTGCCCTTTGTACATTGAGTGATCTCGAAAGCCTGCAAAATACTTTCATCATACATGGAGTAGGCATTTTGATTTTTTGACATGATAAACTTTAAGTCACGTATATGTAAGTTATTAGAAAATGTACCTGGAAAATGACGTGTGACAAGTGCAACAAGCTTTACAGCTGATTTTCCACAAGATTCAACAAGTTTCGATGCCTTACCCTCAAAGCTTCTTTCAAGTTCAAAACCAACCTAAACCATGAAAATGAATGAAATTGAACTACTTGTTGCATGATGGAAGAAGCGGATTAACTAGGCAATACCATCCAATGCTATCGCTAAAAAAATTTTGAAGATAAATATTTCAAGATGAGGAAAAAATCCCCTAGAGATTAGTAAAATATACTCCACCTCATGCAACAAGCGAACCCGCTCCTCCTCTAAAGGAAGTGATCGAGGCCATTTCAATAACTCGCGCAATTGAGGACCTGAAAACAAAGATTGGTTATCATTTCCTACAGCTATGATGACTTACAAATACGAATGTGAAGGTTATAATAAACAAGGCCATATTCTGTCTCAGTTATTACCTAAAATACTTGTTGATATGAGAACTTGTCAACAAATATATAAGTGAAAGTGTCTGAGCATGTATGTTCGAATGTTTCGAGAGCAAGCTTTTCTTCAAAGAAACAAGAAAATCGGAAGCCCAAGATAAATAAGAATTACCTGTGTACTTCTGTAAACGGTCGGCATCAAATGCAGAGTGGTCATTCAGCAAAGCTTCCTTTAATCCCTTGGCCAAATGATCATAGTTTAGATCCTTATCTATCAAGAGAAAACAAAACATAAGAAGAGAAGGTAAGTTTAGAACCCTAAAACTCATTAATGGCAATAACAAATGCTTTGCTTAACATCAGCAGCTCCTTCCAGACAATGGAAGAGAAATCTTCTTTTATAACATGAAATGCAACAATGGTACAAATTCCTTGTAAAAGAATTGAAACAGATTCTCAATCACTATTCATTTAAGGTTTGAATGCTAGAACTCCAACAAAATAATAACATTTACCTTTTCATAGACAAATTACAATTAGTCCAATTATTATCACCAAAACCCGAGACTTAATCAAATTTAGTTATGCATTATGGACTACTTTATACATATACAATCTTTAATCATAAGCCATAAAATTAGCACTTAAATATAACAAAAAATTCAAAGAAAACTCGGAATTATTCCCACTAAACAAAAAAAGAAGAGCATGATAAGTAACAAACATAACAAGGAAAAAGGAATGTTTTAGTGTTCCTAACGTTTAAATCTATGGAAAGAAAAGGAACGTACCAGGCCAGAAACAGAAATTCAAAGCATCCAAAACAAATAGGTATTGAACAGTGAGGGGTCCATTATCAAAATAATGAATCCCTTCATAATCCCACTCTACTTTCGGAATCGACTCTTTCATTGTCTCTACTACTTTCTCAAGCCCTGCACTCCCAACAAACCCACAAACATATTGTTTTTAAGGTTGAATAAAACCCCACATGTTCAATCAAAACACGCAAAACAATTTATATGTACGTATATACATGTAAAGAGAGAGAGAGAGAGAGAGAGAGAGAGAGAGAAGAACCTGAAGAATCAATGGTAACGTGAGAAGAATTACGAGCCACCCAAGCAGAGGTTTCTCTCACTTCCTCCATAGCCGCTGCGTTTACAGAAAGGATAAACAAAAACCGGTTTGTTTGAATAACCCTAGAGAAACCACGATTAGATTTTTTAAAAACCAAAAGATAAAGATATTTAGTGTATATATATATATATATTGAAGGTGCCAGATACTGCCACACTTCAAACCAGGTTTCTACGAGCAATTTGTTTGCCTTAATTCAAGTTTCCCGCTTTGTCGTTTTGGGTGGCTAGTCTCTGACATTAACCATATCTTGCTCCGCTTTGGGTCCAACACCAGCAGACAATAGTGGTTCGACTTTTGTTTGCTTCAAAGGCTCCCAATCAAAATTAAGGGTTGAGGTAACTCATTTTATCTAATTTCTTTCTTCTACCTAACTAGTATATAAACTAAATCATAAGTCAATTTAATTTTTTAAGATGAATTGTATAAATGGTTATTTAATTATGTTGATTTTAATCACTCAACTTTAATTTTTTCAATTTAGATACTAACATTTGAATTCGTTTCTATTTTAACTATTTGTCGTTAAATTGATAAAATTTTGGCTACATAAAATGAAAAACTTTAATAAAAACACTTTAGATTTATTTTTATTGTTAATGGTATAATATTTTCTTGAGGTACATAGAAATAGTCCTCGAAGTTGGTCATTGAAATTGGAAATTAAATCTAGAGTAAAAAATGGCTTTCAATTAATAATTATATAAGAAAAATTTATAAACATTTAATTTTTCATAAGAAAAAATAGGAAAGAATTAATTGAATTTCCCTTTGTTACATTGATAATTTTTTAATTTTATAAATTGATTAAGAGATTATTATGTGATTTATTTATTTTTAATTATTTATTTTTAATTTTAAATCCACAATAATCGGTATGTATTACTAATAATCTCATTTAGTGTCAAATCATTTGCCAAGTTAATTAAAAACTAAAATTATGATAGCAAGAGTGAAAATTTATTTTCTACAAATATTAAATTATTAATATAATTTTATTACTATTATATTTTAAAATTTTGCTTCTCTTATTATTTTTAATGATGTTTAGTTAATTTCTAACACTAGCTTCTTAAATACATAAACAAAAAGGGTTATGTATCGAATTGAATAATTTCAACCATAAATAAAACAATTAATAGATGTGGAATGCCTCTGTTTTAAAAACTAAAAGCTTTTGTTAGGAAGTTTGATGATCAATTTGATAGAATTTGTAAATGTGAAAGGTTAAATTTATTGAATTATTTAAAATTAGGATCAAATTGATAGAATATGTAAGTATCGAGGATTAAAGGTGTTATTATACTAGTTAGAAAGGCGCTTTCCCTTATCAATTTAACGGCGAGTGACCAAAATTGGAACGAATTCAAACATTAAAGCCTATTTGAAAATGTTTAAAGATGGGTGACCAAAACAAGAATGTGGGCATAATTGGGTGACCATTTGTATAGTTTACCCTATTTTTTTCAAATTATGCCCACATTCTTGTTTTCAATTATGCCCATTTTCAATATTTTTTATGTTTTTGAGATTGTTGCAACCAGGTCCAATTAGCCCGTACCTTCGATTTTGAAACTATTAAAGATTTTGAATGTTAGCATTGATGAACCTTGTGATTTTATATGTTAAATGATGAATTTAGAATGTTGATTGATATTTAAAAGTATTTTATTAAGTGATTTTTGATGAATTTACTGACTAGGGACTAAATTATTTAATTAATAAAAGTACAAGGATTTAATGTAAAAGTGTTGCATAAATGGGCTGTTTTGGATACCATGAACATTCGGATAAGCTTAATTTTGGGTAAAAATAGTTAATTTACATGTTTTGGGCTCAAGGACTAAATTGAATAAAAGTAAAACTTTAGATGTAATTTTGTAAAAATGTCAAAATGACCAAATTACATTAAATGAATTGATTTATTTTATAAATTAATATAATGAATGAAATTATTAATTTAGATCAAGATTGGGTGGAAAATCGAGGAAAATGGAAAATTACCAAAATGCCCCTGAACTTTGGTATTTCTGCAATTTAGCTAGGTAAGTTCGTATGAACTGTATTCTGTATAATTTTGATTAAATTGAATATTAATATGTGATTATATTGTGATTAAATCAATATATATGTTAGTATGTAATTTATCGTGTTATGAAACGACGTAAATCCAACGACATATGATGATTACCAAGTCGCGTTTGAACCTTAAGAACTCGTAGGATACAAATAACATGTCATTAGGGTTACCGATTTGGTTGAGATCCTGCACGTGTTGCGAACACACCACAGCTCTTATGAGCTTACTGATTCTCAACTCGTATGAGCTTACCGATTCACAGCTCGCAAGAGCATACCGATTCATAGCTTGTATGAGCATACATGTATAGGAATTAACAGATTACAGTTTAGCACACTATGTGTGAGCTATCCCGAGTATCCAAAGATATTCTAAATGGTTTAACGGACAATGTTCTATTACGAGATGATATGAGTTCGATACGAACTATTATAGATATTTACATGAAATACATGGAAATGATTTTACATGATGTATTGATACATGATATGGATGTTACATGTATATGGAAATTTGATTAATTGTTGAGTTCATCCATGATTATTGATTCATATGTGAATTTACATGACTAACATGGTTGGTGTATATGTGCTTAGGCTTTGGCCAAGTTGTGGTTGGATTATATCACGTTAAACTAATAAGTTATGCATTGAAATAGAAATATGGTTGTGATCATGAAAGAGTGGTAAGGTTTAAATTATGTAATTCCTATTGAAATGGTTTACCATGTGGTTAGTTCTAAAAAGACTTATTTTTAAATGCACTAGCTTATGGCTATGATTGAATGATGTGCTTATGTCTTGTGTGTTATGCATATAAAACGGGTGTGGAAAGGTAATAAATAGTAAGTTCATACCTGAAGTGTAGAATGATGAAAAAGGGAATAATGAATTGAATTGATGTTATTTGAGCTAATGAGAGTAAATGCAATGGAAAGTAATGAAATGCAAATGAAAATAAGAAAAAATTGAAAGGGTTTAAAGTTATTTAAAATCCTATTATGCTAGGGATTATATGTATAAGTGATGTTGTGGATTTATTCACCTTGTGAGTTGTTGAATATAGCTTTATGAATCTTGCAGTATCAGTATTGGATTATTCTTAATATGTATAAATTTCATATTTGAAATGAATTGATATGATTAAAGTTTATACGAGCTTACTAAGCATTTCTTGCTTCGTAGTTGTTTTCCTTTACTTTTCATATTATCGAAAGCTCAATCGAGTTAGAAACTAGTCGAAGATCCATCACACTATCCATTTGCCCTATCGGTGCTTTCAGATGTTTTGATTTTGGTTATAATGGCATGTATAGGTTATTTTGGCTAATGTTGGCTTATATGTTTTGTTGTGATTTTAGCCGTTTGAGTTGGCTTGTATTTTGGTATATTTTGATATTTATACAAGCAGCCTTAAAATGGTTGATGAATGACTTAATATGGTTGAATTGAAACACCCCAAACCCGGCCCACGAGCCTTGACCGGATCTGGTATGTTCCCCGGTGTAGACCGTTTCAAATTCTTTTGTTACCCAGGAAAAACTTGTGTGTTTTGAAAGAAAGATTGTTTTGGGTTGGGCCTGAGTTGAAAACAAGTTTATTTCATTTTGTAAAACCCTTTCGTTAGGTGACAAAACGTTTAGGCTTTCTTTAAAATAAATTTACTTAAACTTCACTTGATAAAAATTGTACATAGTAAATAAAAGTAAAATAAAGTAATCCAACTAGGGCCTTATTACATCAATTAAATCCCAAAATTAAAACCAAAGTACATAAAATAAAATAGTCCAAATAAAATGAATTTCTTCTTGAGCATGGCCATCCCTAAGCTCCTGAGCCAGGTCCTCTCGATCATCACACGAAAAATGTTCCCCAGCGGGGTGAGTCAAGCAGACTCAATGTGTACCTGAACACTAAGTCTTAACAATTTTAGGCATTTCAAATCATACATGTACATAAAGCTTTTAAACAATATGATGCAACTTGAACCCAAAACCTAGATGCCATCGCTACACATCACCCGTACCAACTTTGTACTGCAGTGGGGACTACTAAGTCAACCTTCCATCCGCTACACACCATCAAGTCGATCATTGCGATCGGCGTGCTCATCGCCCTTATAAAATTCGTGGTCTTAGGTCACCATATTCAAATATCGTGGTCTTAGGTCACCACATTCGAGATATCATGGTCTTAGGTCACCACATTCGGATATCGTGGTCTTAGGTCACCACGTTCACTTCCCTTTCTCATAATATCCCATATGCCCCATATCATACATATCATGCATATCATGCTTTAATTCACATTCTCATCACTTTTCACATGTTAAAATAACATATATTCATAATCCTAGTAGGAGTAGGAAGCGTGCACAGTACTTTTGTACCATAGCATGGTAGCTTAGCCATATTCACATTCTTATAAACATGCACATATTAATTATTGCCATAAATCTTATTAAAAAGTAGTGTGGGTACATTTTTGATTCGCTTTAGCAAGTTCACTCCGGATCCGAAAAGCTTGATCTAATGCCTTAGATCTTAAATCTCTACATTTGATCAATCACTTAATACTTAGTAAAGAGTCATTTGGCCATAAATCCAAATCCCGAGGATTAGTACACTTAAATCCTTACCTTCTTTGCCGATTGATGTCTAATCAAATCAAAACTTTGTATCCTTCTTTCTTGAAATCAGCAATCACTAGATTACTTGAATAGATTAGTTTGACTTTTAAATATTAATGAAACACATCTATTTACTCAACATGGCCTTGGCGAATGCTATAGATACTTACCTTGTGGATTTTAAATCCCAAACTCACCGAATAACTAGGAACACATGACTATGGTATACCTTCGGAAAAGAATTTTTCCTTCCTTGTAGTCGACACTTAGTAAATCCCGAAAGATCTCTTCAAAGTTTAAGCAACAAGATATTAATGGGGTTAGTCCTAGATTTGGCAAATCTTAAAAGAAAAAGATGGCCGAATGAGATCTTACCCTTACTTTAGAGATCGGCAATCCTTGCTTGAACCTTTAGCAATATTCGGCTATGTAGGCTAGAAGGATCTTGATTTCGACTTTTGATTGGTATAAAGAAATCGCTAATGATGGTATCTTGAGGAGTTTATGGATTCGGTTTTAATGGAGATCACAAAAGCTATGAAGAATTTGGCTAGGCTTACTTTAGTTTTCGGCTTTGGCTAACAAAAGAAGAAGAAGAGATGCTCTCAGGAAATTCGGCGAGAGAGAAGAGTTGAAAGAAGATATGATGAATAGCTCTCTTTTCCTCTAGTAGCAAATTACTAACTTAAAATCCTTTACTTGGCCATCACTCCTATTTTGATAACTTTATCACTTTAATTATCACCCATTCAATTTAATAAAACTTAATCCAATATTTATCTCTTATCTCATAATAATAATAATAATAATAATAATAATCTATCATTATCTATCTATTTGCGAATTTTAAAAGGATAAAAACTCCTAAAAATTAGCTTGGTGCCATCCAACTCCTTGCTCCTTGCACAAAATAAAACTCTTTTATTTGCTTACCACGTGACTCGAACCTAGGCTCCTTCCCCTTGATTGTGGCGTCACTTTACGGGCTTTAAGTGGTGCCTCCTAGCCACTTCTCCAAGCACATTCTTGTGTCAAATTTCTTCTATTAATTTTCTTAAGACCACCTTGTTTTAGTTTCCTTTTTAAACTTAACATTTCTAAAACATTTCCTTACATTTCCAAGTTTCCAAAAATGTTCACTTTCCTCTTTTAAACTTAACATTTCCAAGTTTCCAAAAATGTTCACTTTCCTCTTTTAGACTTAACATTTCCAAGTTTCCAAAAATGTTCACTTTCCTCTTTTAAACTTAACATTTCCAAGTTTCCAAAATGTTCACCATACATTCATAATACATAAGACATGCCGTTTCGTATAATTAAATCAAAAATGCATAGGCCCATTTTCGGGATGTTCAGTTCTACCCCTTAAAATAATTTCGTCCTCGAAATTACTTACTAACGAACAATCGTACAATCTAACTCACCACACTACGCTATTGTCACAAGACTCGATCTTAATAAAACTAATGATTTCCTATGCACAATTCCAAAGTTCACATCCAAGGTTTCATACCATTCACTAGAAATACAAGAACGAACTAGCTCTATAATAAACAAGGCAATAAAGGTATTCCAAAAATAAGAACTTACCGTTGTCACATCGGCACATCACTCTCCTCATGACTACCGAATTGCATAAACCAACCTTGGCTGCCTTGCATCTGAACCTTCAACACCTCCGCTTGGTGCTCCACGACCACGGCCGGAACCATTTCCTCCATGGTTCAGACCACGACCCCGCTGAGGTTACTGTCCACCTCTCCCAGCCTGATTAACATTCTGAGCTACTGGTTGATTCCCATCTGGTCTCATCGGACAATCCTTAATCATATGGTCCTTTGACCCACACTTAAAACATCCTCCCATCTTTTCCAACATTCACCTAAGTGGTTCTTCCCACATTGTTCACAAGTAGTCTCGCCTCCAAGTGACTTCTAGCGACCTCATGACCCTTCAACTCTAGGCCTCTTTTGCTCATTCCTAGATGGCCTTGACGATCCAAATTCTCTCTTCTGCCTATTTCAATCGGAGTTCTCCCTCACGGACTCCTTAATACCCTCGACCACTTTGGCCTTTTCCACTAATACAGCAAACTCTCGCTCCTGTTGCGGGGCTATCAATAACCTTAGGTCATCCCTTAATCTGTCTTCAAACCGGACACACCGCTCATGCTCAGTAGATACTATGCCTCGAGCATAACGGCTCAGCCTTAGGAATTCAGCCTCGTACTCAGCTACGGACTTGTTTCCTTGAACCAGTCCTAGGAAAGCCTTTCTTTGGGCATCAATATAATGAGTGCCAACATACTTCTCTGGTATCTTTGCTTTAGCATACTCCCCGTGAAGTGCCTCACCAGTAGCACCATCCCGCATCCGTAAGCCACCATTGATATGACTTATCACGGAGAAGCGACACCAGTCCTTTCAACTTTTCCTCATCAGTTAAGTCAAGCTCATCCATAATCCGCTCAGTCGCCTCCAACCAGTATTCAGCTGTACTGGGTGCCACACTAGATACTCCACGGAAGACCTCAGCTCTGTTGGCTCGAAGTCACTCGGGTACAGATTTTCGAGCTCCCATATTCCCACCTGCGCCATCCACCATCTCAAGAACTCGTAGCACAGCCTGCGATACAGCATTATCCCCCGTCTGAGCTTGCTGCTCGACACCAACAGCTGGGGGTGGTGGTGGCGGTGGTAACTCATTGTCAGACCCTTGACTCGATCTAACGGGTTCTGACATAGTCATTCTTCCTCTACCGCGTCCATGACGACCGCGTCCTCTAGAACTCATATCTAACGACGCGCTTTAATCTGATTTAAGAAAGTTTTATGAATTAGCCATTGTTTTACTGATTATTCGCGGAGAAGTTTTATGAAAAGAGTTTAATAGGGGTTCTTTCGATCATTCAAAGTTTCAAGTCTTCTATCTTAGTTCACAGAAAAGCACATCCATTCCATAGTATCTCAAATACACATTCACTCTTCGGACATTTCTGTCCGTTCCTATCCTAGGTGTATTCTCGTAATTTATCCTACAGGGGTATTTTTCGTAAGTTGTTAAAATAAGGTTCCTTGGTGATTTTGTCAATAAGGGTATTCTGGTAATTTTTTATTCCCGAGGGTACTTTAGAAGTTTTGAAATTTGAGGGTATTTTGGTAATTAACACGGGTAAATTTGTAAATCTTAATAAATCAAGGATATTTTGATATTTTGCAAATTAGGGTTTTTAAACATTTTATAAAGTAATGAAATTTTGATAAGAATTGTGGGTATTTGAAAATTTTCATAAACCAAGGTATTTGAAAATTTTCATAAACCAAGGCATTTTGTAATTTTACCACTAGGGGTATTTTAGTAAATTTGTAAATTAGAAATATTTAGGAAAATTTATAAACATAATCTTTTCAAATCAAGGGGTAATTTAGAAATTTTAAAACTAGGGTTTCCATAAAAATACGGCTAGTCCCTTTGGGTTTTAGTTAGGGGTTTAGCAGTTGCTAGAATCCTCTTGGTTAGGGTGAGCAGTAGCTACGCACCAGTAGGATTCGAGTGGAGAGGAGGTGAGTCACGTGGATTGCTTAAATACCAAGCTCCCACCGAAACCAATCCTGACATGCGTGCCATGGTTGCCACACCTAACTCGTGACTTAACCAGAGGTTTGTTCAATTAGGCATTTAAGTCTTATGTAATTGTTGGGGTAACTAGCCCAAGTTCAAGTACTAAATCTCTATTCTCGTTCCATTTCTACCCTTTCTACAAGTCATAATATAAATCACACAAGAGATCAGAGTACTTACCGGTGGACTTGGTCGGAGACTTAGTGGGCCATGCGGAAAAACCTACTTAATTCACAAAAAATCTTTTGGGCTTAACTTTGAAAATGCTTTAGGCCTTAAACCCAAGGCCGAGAGTTTAAAACCTGGCTCTGATACCAAGCTAAAACACCCCAAACCCGGCCCACGAGCCTTGACCGGATCTGGTATGTTCCCCGGTATAGACCGTTTCAAATTCTTTTGTTACTCAGGAAAAACTTGTGTGTTTTGAAAGAAAGATTATTTTTGGTTGGGCCTGAGTTGAAAACAAGTTTATTTCATTTTGTAAAACCCTTTACATTAGGTGACAAAACGTTTAGGCTTTGCTTTAAAATAAATTTACTTAAACTTCACTTGATAAAAATTAGTACATAGTAAATAAAAGTAAAATAAAGTAATCCAACTATGGCCTTATTACATCAATTAAATCCCAAAATTAAACCAAAGTACATAAAATAAAATAGTCCAAATAAAATGAATTTCTTCTTGAGCATGGCCATCCCTAAGCTCCTGCAGGTCGGTCCCTCTTGATCATCACACGAAAAATGTTCCCAGCAGGGTGAGTCAAAGCAGACTCAATGTGTACACGAACACTAAGTCTTAACAATTTGGGCATTTCAAATCATACATGTACATAAAGCTTTTAAATAATATGATGCAACAGAACCCAAAACCTAGATGCCATCGCACACATCACCCGTACCAACTTTGCACACCGTGGGGACTACTAAGTCAACCCTCCATCCACTACACACCATCGAAGGCGTCGCTACGATCGGCGTGCTCATCGCCATCTTATAAAATTTGTGGTCTTAGGTCACCACATTCAAATATCGTGGTCTTAGGTCACCACATTCAGATATCGTGGTCTTAGGTCACCACATTCAGATATCGTGGTCTTAGGTCACCACATTCAGATATCGTGGTCTTAAGTCACCACGTTCACTTCCCCTTTCTCATAATATCCCATATGCCCCATATCATACATATCATGCATATCATGCTTTAATTCACATTCTCATCACTTTTCACATGTTAAAAATAACATATATTCATAATCCTAGTAGGAGTAGGAAACGTACCTGAGTACTTTTGTACCATAGCATGGTATCTTAGCCATATTCACACTCTTATAAACATGCACATATTAATTATTGCCATAAATCTTATTAAAAAATAGTGTGGGGTACACCCCTGATTCGCTTTAGCAAGTTCACTCCAGATCTCGAAAAGCTTGATCTAATGCCTTAGATCTTAAATCTCTACATTTGATCAATCACTTAATACTTAGTAAAGAGTCATTCACGCCATAAATCCAAATCCCAGTAGGATTAGTACACTTAAATCCTTACCTTGTTGCTTCTTTGCTTGATTGATGTCTAATCAAATGTCAAAACTTTGTATCCTTCTTTCTTGAAATCGACAATCACTAGATTACTTGAATAGATTAGTTTCGCTTTTAAATATTAATGAAACACATCTATTTACTCAACATGGCCTTGGCGAATGCTATAGATATTTACCTTGTGGATTTTAAATCCGAAACTCATAGAATAACTAGGGAACACGCGACTATGGTGTACCTTCGGAAAAATTTGTCCTTCCTTATAGTCGAGACTTAGTAAATCCCGAAAGATCTCTTCAAAGTTTGGCAACAAGATATTAATGGGGTTAGTCCTAGATTTGACAAATCTTAAAGAAAAAGGATGAAACCGAATGAGATCTTACCCTTACTTTAGAGATCAAGCAATCCTTGCTTGAACCTTTAGCAATATTCGGCTATGTAGGCTAGAAGGATCTTGATTTGACTTTTGATTGGTATAAAGAAATCGGCTAATGATGGTATCTTGAGGAGTTTATGGATTCGATTTTAATGGAGATCACAAAAGCTATGAAGAATTGACTAGGCTTACTTTAGTTTTCGGCTTTGGCTAACAAAAAGAAGAAGAAGAGATGCTCTAGGAAATTGTACAGAGAGAAGAGTTGAAAGAAGATATGATGAATGGCTCTCTTTTCCTCTAGTGGCAAAATTACTAACTTAAAATCCTTTACTTGGCCATCACTCCTATTTTGATAACTTTATCACTTTAATTATCACCCATTCAATTTAATAAAACTTAATCCAATATTTATCTCTTATCTCTTAATAAAAAATAATAATAATAATCCATCATTATCTATCTATTTGCGAATTTTAAAAGGATAAAACTCCTAAAATTAGCCTTGGTGCCGTCCAACTCCCTTGCTCCTTGCAGCAAAATAAAACTCTTTTATTTGCTTCCTCGTGACTCGAACCTAGGCTCGTCCCCTTGATTGTGGCATCACTTCTTGGGCTTTAAGTGGTGCCTCCTAGCCACTTCTCCAAGCCCGTTCTTGTGTCAAATTTCTTCTATTAATTTTCTTAAGACCACCTTGTTTTAGTTTCCTTTTTAAACTTAACATTTCTAAAACATTTCCTTACATTTCCAAGTTTCCAAAATGTTCACTTTCCTCTTTTAAACTTAACATTTCCAAGTTTCCAAAATGTTCACTATCCTCTTTAGACTTAACATTTCCAAGTTTCCAAAATGTTCACTTTCCTTTTAAACTTAACATTTCCAAGTTTCCAAAATGTTCACCATACATTCATAATACATAAGACATGCCATTTAGTATAATTAATTCAAAAATGCATAGGCCCATTTTCAGGATGTTACATGAATGATGAGATGATAGATGAATATGCATAATATATGTGGCTTGTGACTTGTTGAGAATTGATATTTTGATTGAATAGCTTAAATGACTATTGATGTTAATTATAGAATAGAAATTTGGTGCCAAATGGTTGTGCCTTGGCAAGTAATTTATATGGTATGTATTGATGCAAATATGCATGTAAGTTAGTTGATTATTTAGTTAGTTTGAATACATGGTTAGATATGTTTATATATTGTCATTTGAGGTGCCTAAGGGCATATTGGTTGTATGTAAATATACTACATGTTTAAGGCTTTATTTTGCTTGTTTTAGATGTCATAATATGGATTGTTTATAAGCACAATATTAAGTGTAGTGATGTGTCTTTAACTAACTATGATCACAATAAAGGCAAGCATACCTGTCGTTTAATAGTATAGTTATGGTAAGACCGGAAATATCGTATCCACAAGGACCAAGAGTACTAGTAATTACTATCTTCTTATTATCTAGCCTAAGAATTGGAGTGATTTGTTTTAAACTAAAATTAATTAAAAACACGACAGAGAATGGATTGGGAAAATACTTTAAGACAACTATATGATAGAGGCAATACCCAAGGAAGAATTCACCTAGACTTCACCTATTACTATTCATACGATTTATTCACTTGACTTAATCCGTAGAAATCCCTGATTTATGTTAATATCTCTTTCGAGACTAAGAAAAACTGACTCTAGGTTGATTAATTGAAATTTCTTTCTAATTAAAACCCCTATTGTCGCATTAACTCGATCTATGGATTCCCTTATTAGATTTGACTCTAATCCGGTAGATTTATGTCGCCCTATTTCTAGGGTTGCAATCAACTCCGTTTAATTGTATTGATCTACTCTTAAACAGGGGCTTTTGCTCCTCTGAATAAGAACATTCAACTTGAATCATTAACCTGAATTATCAAAATAAGAATAAGGACTCACAATTAAGAATAAGAACAAGTATTTATCTTATAAATCAAATAGTAATAAGATCTATCTTAGGTTTCATCCCCTTAGGTATTTAAAGGATTTAGTTCATACTGATAGAGAAAAACGTCTTAAAATAAAGAAAACTAAAAAACATAAGAAAACCCAAAAAACTTCAAGAGAAATTGATAGGAGATCTTGTCTTGATGGAGATACTCTTTCCAAGCTGCTCCCAATGGCTGTCTTTGAGTATTTTCTGCCTCCCACTCTCTGTGTCTCCTTAGGCCCTTCCCTAGGGTGTTTATATAGGCTTTGGAACACCTTTCTTGGCCCACAAGTGATCTTTTTCGAATAGAATTAGACTTGGGTTCGACAAGGACATGCCCGTGTGCGATGGCTTAAGCCGTGTTCGATTCTACTCGTAACACACGACCGTGTGGTCTACTCGTAGGAAAAAGTCTAGGCCGTGTTGATTTCTAAGGTAGGCCCATTTTGTCCCTTTTTGGCCCGTTTATCGTTCTTTTCGACTCCCTAAGCTCTTCTGAGTGTAAAACATGAAATTAAAGGATTAGGAGCATCGAATTCATCAAATCTAATGAAAATTCATCCAAAAATAAGCCAAGCATGGGGTAAAAATATATATAAATTATGGTTTATCAAATAACCCCACACTTAAGCATTTGCTTGTCCTCAAGTAAAATCCTCAACTCACAATTAAAATTAACTTCCTTAATTCATTATTCTTATCAATAATGTTTCATCATAATTCACAGATAATTCATACATTGATAATTTAACTAAAAGAGTCCTAAAGATTCAAACAATTTAAGTCACAAATTTTTATAGCGCAAAAAATATAGGTGTTTCCCCTTACCTAAATAATCACTTTTAATTCAAAACCGACAAGAATTGACATCCTCACTAAAGATTCACTCAAATCACTCAAAGTGTTTAAGGTTCAAGATTAAGCACTCAATAATCAAACATGAAAAATTATTACTATAGGATCTCCACCACTATAAAATGAGATGATACACAAATCAAAAGGTCTTACAAAGGGTTGTAATGGGGCTTGGGTTAAATGTGTGGATAAAGGCTGAATCAGAGGGTTAGAGTCGAGATTGAATTGACAATTTACCTAACTAAAAAAATGAACAAATACTGAATAATTACATCAATTGAACATGAGCTTCTTCTAAACATGTGAAATTATCTGCTTAAGCTAAAATAACATAGAACTAATTAGTTTCCAACTTTTTTTTTAAAGAATAAGAACAAGAAATAATTTAACAACTGAAATAAAGAACATAGTTAGGTAACTGCTCAAATTAAATCTCGACAAAAAGGAGTTAAAAGAAAAGGAAAAATTCTCAATGACTCAAAAAGGATGGGTCTTGTGTTAATATTAAGGGTAAATCAAGAAACGGTTATTAGGATCAAAGGGGTTCACTAGGGGTTATTTATGAAGGTAGGCTTTTTGGGGTAAGTGGGTAGGTGCCTTTATCATCTCAGTATATCAAATCAAAAGTGTGGTCTCGACATGCATAATCGAAGCAAGTTCTAGAATAAAAAATCAATATTGACACACTCATAACTAATAATAAATTGAGCAAGAAAAATATATGCTCAAGAAGGCTCAAAATCTCACAAAAATTATGGTTTTTGATGTTAACCTTGCAAAGTTCAAACTTCAAACTAATATTAAATTCAGGGAAACAACCTAAAATTATTTAATTCTGAAAATAGATTTATCATGCTTGATTCTCTAATGTCTTAAAGTTTAAATGATCAATGCACAATTACTTATGACTTAATCCAAAACATATCAATGAAAATCATAAGTCAATAGAAGTTTCATTTTAATAGTAATATGAGAAAATATACTTACGAACAAGACATAATTTAGGGATTTTCTAATAATACTACAATTAACCTCCCCACACTTAAGATGTACATTGTCCTCAATGTATAAAGATAAATAAGGACAATATAGTAAGAAAATCATAAGATAGGGAGAGAAGTGAAACTTCCTGAATTTTGGATGGAGTCAATGAAAAGAAACCTGATAAATTTAGGCAGAGGTGAACGTGGGGGGAGGATACTCCAGCAGCACCTCGAACCTTTTGAAATCGAATCAATGAAGCAGCTGGCATGAACTTATGGTACCCTAAGCTAAATCTAAATCGCATGAAGAATAAGAATAAAATAATAAAGATAAATAATGGAAAATAACTATGAATTCAAAATAAAGGAGAAAAAGAGTGACCAACGGTGGCACAGATGGTGGTTGGTGTGGTAGCAGTGTAAAAAAGAGTAAGGGAAAGGGGAAAGGGGAGGTATAGAGAAAGAGTGAAAGAAGAGGGAAGGGGAAGAGTTTCGGGTTGAGGGAGAAAGAAAAAGGAGGAAGGAGGGTGGAGGTTGGTCAGCGGTGGCTGAAAGTGGAAGGCGAAAAAACTGCGGTGGCTAGGGTTGGGGGAAATTTGGGGGAGAAGGTGAACAATAGAAGGGGTTAAGTAGGGATTGAGGCATATGGTAGTGGCCCACACCCGTGTTCCTTGGGCATGTTAGGTCACACAGCTGAATTGCACGGCCGTGTGCTGCTTCGTTCGTTTCTCCCACCCCTGTATAGAGATTTCCACACCCAGGTTAATTGATCAGTATCGACCACGGCTTATAAGCACGAATGTGTCACACGCCCGTGTGATTTACTCAAATTTGACCACGACTTTTGGGCACAGGCGTGTCGCACGCCCGTGTCATTTACTCAGTATCACCCACAGTCTTAAGGCACACCCGTGTGGGGTTATCGCATGCCGTGTGCGTTAGTCAGTGTCGACCATGGCCAAATTGCCCGGTCGTGGCATTTTATTGTAGCCCTTGTTTTGGGGAAAATTTTCGTCCTATTCTTGTACGGTCTCTGCCAAGCCGGTGTACCTATTTGTGGTGTCCACACGGCCACGGCCACACCCGTGTGCAAGGCCGTGTGGTAGAGAAACCTGCGCTTATTAATTTGGTTAGTTATTAGTTAGGTGCTAAAAATAAAAAATATAAACATCAATTTGGTTAGTGCTCGGGTTGCCTCCCAAGAAGAGCTTTATTTAGAGTCTAAGCTCGACTCATGTAACATTGCTAACCCGTATCTGTCGCTGAATTAGGGTTTCGAGTCATTACTAAGTTAAACCTAACCCGGATAGGCTCTAATAAATAAATACCAATATTTAACCTATTTGATTAACCACATCACTTGCAAAATATCAAATTATCAATACATTCAAACTTACGACATTTGCATACATAGGCTTCAATTTCGTCTACGACTTTCCCTATTTCGCTTACACGTGATATTTGTAACCAAGACAACGTATTCATTTGCAACATATTTCTTGCTATATTTGGCATTATCATATACATATGATTACTCAACCTTCAAGCAATCTTACTAACAATTCATTTCGTTATTTGTTTAACCCTTTTAACATCCAAAACCGAACATGTAATGATAATAGCATACGCATATAAGATATATAACCCTTATCAAAGGTATCTAGACACTTAGTTACTCTTAAAACCGCATGCCAAAACTATCTATTATCATTCAAATGTCCTATAGACATTTATACCATATCACATAATCAAAAGTTGTTGAATATCATTCATCAATACATATAAACTTATAATAGGATTTAACCATGACATAATTCATAAAAGTTACAAATGACCTAGTTTTAGCCATTTTTACAAGGTTTTTATATACATTCCTACCCAAAAGAAACTATAAAGTGCCTAGGCTTATACATGCCATAACTTCAAAGGTTAAGAGCTAATAATATTAATACCAAAAGTCGGTGATAATGTGCTTTACTTCGACAAGGATCCCCTAGTGTGAGCTTTATTCCAAATATCTATACTCAAACAGACGAAATACAAACGGTAAGCTATTAAAGCTTAGTAAGTCATAAGCAAATGAAAATATACAAATAACCAAGCATTTTTAATAGCTTCTAAATGACTCAAAACAATCATTGATTAGCTTGCAATGTCAAAAACACATATTACATCATCATTAACCAATATTGTACTTACTTACCCTTCAAATAAAATCGAATGTCTACATGCTACATTTTCAAACCAAAATGACTTACTAAAATTTTACACCAAGATAATGAACTATCATACAAGAAGTTTATAACTGTCACCTCATTTTACTTCACTAAATATTTTTTTATCTAGTAGGAAAAATCCGAACATCTATATATGTAATACAAATCTCGTAACGTATCGCTCACAAAGAGCCATTACTTACATTTTCGCACACATAGTGCCAACCTTCCGTAACGTATCGCTCACTTAGAGCCATTACTTAACCTCTCTGCACATACAGTGCTAACTTTTCGTAATGTATCGCTCACTTAGAGCCGTTACTTAACCTCTCTGTGTAATATCCTGGATTTAAGGGTTATGCATTTAGTGCATAATTCAAGTGTTAATAGGCTCAGTGAGTGGTTTGGATGTGCTTTAGGGGTTCTTAAAACTCTAGGATAAAAAGGGAATGTCTTGGAAAATTTTGGATTTTTAAAGTGTTAGTTAAGGGAGCTAGGCCAAGGGAGGTCTTAAGAGAAATTGTTGGGAGTTCATGACACAAGGAGTCAATTGGTAAAATGGCAAGTGGAGTGTGGAGTGTATTAATGATCTTAGGTTCGAATCCTGTGGATGGCAATAAGGTGACTTTTACTTTTGTTTTTGAATGGCATGTGTTGGTCAAATTTTAGTTATGGTAGGATAGACTTTTTCATTTATGGATAGTGGACTAAGGAAAAAGGCAAGTGTTTATTTAAGGTATGGAATCAAGAAGTTAAGGTAGGATAAGGGGACATAAGGCTTGAATTGAGGAATGTGTTATGGATAGAATAGTTGGCAAAGGTTGACTCTCTTGGCCATGAACACAGTCGATTTTTTGAGGCTAGAGGGGTTGGTTGAATTTTGAAAGGGATAAGGAGGAAGATTAGGAGAAAATTGTGGCTTTATTTTATATGATAGGATAAGAGATAAATGAGGAGAGAATAAGGGATATGATAGGAAATAGGTGTGCCGAAATTGGGTAATATAAATAGGGGTGATCAGTTCTTGGCAATTCTTTTTCTTTATTTTCTTTTTGCCGAAATTATTGGCCATAGAATTCTCTCTTTCAAACTTTCTTTTCATCTTGGTGTGTTCTTGAAATTTTCACCTTATTTTCCTTTGATAAGAGAAAGTTAGAACCATTTGTGCATGTATTTTCTTTCTTCTTTCACATCTCTTTCTTTTCTTTTATTTTGCTTAAGCGAAATCTCCTATAAGGTTGCCATTGCGAATATTACATCTTCATTTGGAAACACCATAGTCGAATATTGAATTACCTTTTGAAGGGCCATAGCCAAACCATATAGCCTCATTTTCTACTCTATTTCTCTATTATTAAAAGTGCTGAAACACCATAGTCAAATCTTTATTGGAGGGGCTGTCGACTACGTGCTTGTGATCTTTTATTCTTTTCAACGTGTAGTGGTAAGTTCTTTCTTTATCATTCGGTTTTGAGCTCTTTTTGCTAGTGTGCCGAAATTATGAGGATAGGCCTAGGGATGGTCGGATATTCTTTAAGCCATGATTATGTGTTCTTTTGTGTGTAGCCGCTAAGGAGCCTTAAAGAGATCTATCGGGTTTTGGAACATCAAGGTAAGTGATTGATAACATTGACCATAGGCCATATTATGGGTTTAAGTGGTGACCGATTGTGTATTATGATTTTTAGGGGCTAATCGGCGGAGGTATGAGAGGCTTGGATTCTAGATCGTTTCGATAAGGATACTTAGTAAGTTTAGATCTACTCCGTATTCGTTCAATAGCAGAAGGCTAATTATTTATAGTACCGGTGGGTGGTGATTGCAAAGGAACTCGAGTGTGATTGAGGTTGGTAGGAGACCAAATCGGTATTTAGGAGAAGGAAGAACCACGTTTGAGATCGTGTTAGATTCGAGTGGTTTGGGATTTCGCTAAAAGGTAGGTGTGTAGTTAGCCTCTTGTTTTTGGGTTTATGATTGTATGTGATATCTGTATGTGTGTTATGAATGTGCTAACTAGAGCAATGGAAATTGTGATGTGGATACCCTCGAGGGTATGTCGATAATCCGTAAATCAAGAATCGATGAAATGTGACTATTGTTATGAATATGTGATAATATGCGAAATAACATGTACATGCATGGCACTATTTTATGTTGCATGTGCATGGGTGGGATATGAAAGAAGGAGAGGTGTACTTGATGCGTGGTTTGATGAATGGCTCGTGCCTCATCGTGATTGATATAGGCTATGTGCCATATCGTGGTTATTGATGGCTTTGTGCTCATCGTGGTTTTGATGATAACCGGCTACATCGTGGATTAGCGTTGGCCGAGGTCGCGTTGTGGACTAATGCGATTAAGTTCGCGTGGGCGGCATTTGTTGCCATATTGGAGTAAAAGGAGAGGTGATTTAAAATCCTTGGTGTGTGGTAGAATTTGGATACGGGGTGTGTAGAGGATGGACCCTAAGTGGGTTGGGTTTCATAATTGCATAATTGTGTATGTGAATTAATGTGGTAATGGGCCAAGCCGGTATGTGGAAACATGTGGTTAATTACCCTACCAAGCGTAATAAGTGAAATTATGTGAATAATGTTGTGTTAATATCTGACATGTGGGTGGAATTCAGTGGACTAATTGCACTTTGAGTGCGTGTGACTCACCCAAATTTTACTAACATTGCGGTGATGCATATAGCTTGGACCGGGTTGGAGTGGATACGAGGTGGCCCATCACGGAAGATGATTTAATTGATTTATGAGTTTTATATTATCGATATTTGGGAATTTATTTGATGTAATAAGGGCCTCCTAAAGTATTTAAGGATTTTTACGATGTCTTGGTTGGATTGGCGTTTAAATTATTATTTGAAAATGTTCTTATTTTGACAACTTACATCTTTAGAATATATAATAAAGTTTTCAAAATCGGATATTTTATAACAACTAAATTTTTATGGGCTTTTAATTATACAATGTTTTTCCAAAGACAATAAATTTATCGTTTTCACCTTTAAGTCAAATTCATTTCAAACATTTTTTGCGGTGACATACAGATTCGGTCAAGGCTCGTGGGCGAGTTTGGGGTGTTACAATTTGGTATCGAGCACAGTTCAAAACTTCGGCTTTGAGGTTTTGGGCCCAAAACATTTTTAAGATGGGCTTTTCAAAGATTTGGGCTTTCATAAATTTTTGATTTTATTACGGCATGGCTTTGTATCTCAGGCAAAAGTCCACCAAGTAAGTACTGTGACTATTGAAGTGATTTATATGTGAATGTTATGGGCATATTTGGGCTCGTAGATTAGAAGATTAGGGCTATTGAACCTAGGGCTAGTGGACTCAAACACATGCATAAGACTTAAGGGCAGTCAAACAAACCTATGAAGTAAGTCGTGAGAGTTAGGGTGTGGCAACCATTGTGCGCATGTCTAGGATTGGTTTGGTGGGAGCTTGGTATTTAGCGGTCCTAGCGACTCACCTCCTCTTTACTTGAATCCTACAGTGCGTAGCTACGGTTCACCACAACCAAGAGGACTTATTCACGAAATTAAGCAGATAATTAAAACCCGAAAGGACTAGCCATGCAGCTTTATAAAAACCTAGTTTTAAAATCACCATATTACCCTTTGATTTGTATAATGAGTATTTTGAGAATTTTCCAAAATATCTTGATTTACAAAATTACAAAAATGCCCCTGTATTGTAAATTACTAAAATACCCTTAGTTACTAAGATTTTCAAAATACCCTCGACTTATGTTAAAATATTCTTGCTTTACAATATATCGAAACCTATTTTACAAAATACCACCTAATTTGGGAAAATTTACGAAAATGCCCACGACTTCCAAAATTAAAATAACCCGGATTTAAAATTCTTGCAACACCTCGATTTGGAAAATAAATTTTCAAGATAAATCCCGAGGTTTTGTAAATTCTGAAATGCCTTTGATTTGTAAAATATTTTCGAATTAACCCTAATTTATTACCAAAATACCCTTATAGGAAAAATAACGAAATTACCCCTGGGTGGGGAATGATCAGGAATGCCCAAAGTAGTGAAGTGAATGTTGTGAATGAATGTGTCTCTATCGAGATGGATGAATGTGAATGTGAATGTGAATGTGAATCTCTGAATTAGAATAGTGAACTTGAACTGAGACTTTGTTTGATCGAGAGAACCACTATTAAACTCCTTTTCATAAAATTGTTCGCAGATAAATAGTGGAACAAAGTACTAATGCATAAAACTTTTTAATCAGATTAAATCGTAACGTTAGTAATAAGTTCTAGTGAACGTGGTCGAGGTAGAATGTCGATATCGGAACCGGTGAGGTCTGGTGGTAGGTCGGAAAATGATGTGCGTGCGCCGATGAGTAGGCACAGAGGATCAAGATCGGTGGAGGAGATGATGCGATGTCGTTGGCCATGTTGCGAGTGCTAGAAGCGAGTGGCGAGGAGCTAATGTGAGCAATAGAGCTCGAAAATCGGTGCTGAAAGACTTAAGTCAAGCGAATTTGAGATTTTTAGAGGAGTGTCGGTGTAGCTCGAACATGGCGAAGTATTGGCTAGAAGCGGTTGAAAGGATTATGGATGATTTGGATCTAACGGCGAAGAAAAATTGAAAGGTCTTTGTCTCGTTGCTCGGGATGAAGCTTATCGATGGTGGCTCACTGTTAGACAAGGTACCCCTGCAGATCGAGTAGATTGGGAGTACTTTAAGGTTAAGTTCGAAGGAAAATACGTTGGAGCTAGTTATTTAGACTCACAAAGGAAGGCGTTTCTAAATTTGGTACAAGGAAGTATGTTGGTAGTGGAGTACAAAGCGAAATTTGTATGGTTAAGTCAATATGCTAAAGGAATCGTGGCCACTGATTACGAAAGGTGTGTCCGATTCGAAGATAGATTGCGGGATGAGCTGCGAGTGTTGATCGCTCCGCAAAGAGAACGAGATTTTGCAATTCTAGTAGAGAAAGCTCGGATAGTTGAAGAAGTTAAGAAGACTGTGAGGCAAAATCGAGAAAAGAATAGGAACCAGAATAAGAGAAGTTTTGGATCGTCGGAATCATCTGAAGGTTTTTGAAAAAGGCCAAGGATTGAGAATTCTGTATGTGTACCTATACCGATTCACGGAGAATCGGATCGTCTATGTGCCCAATGTGGTAGAGCTCATGTAGGAGAATGTTGGGAAATAGTAAGGAATGTTTTGATTGTGGGTCTAAGGCTCATTTGGTTAAGAAATGTCCTCAAGTGATGGATAGACACGAGTCCAAGGGCGTGGAACACTAAGCAAAGGTCTGAAGTTGGGATGCAAGGCAACCAAGGTTGGCCTAGGCAATCGATCATAGCGAGGAGGAAGTTGGCCCGGATAGGATCGGGTATGTTCCTAATCACGGAATTCCTTTATTACTTTGATTGTTATAAAGCTAGTTCGTTCTTGTGATGTTAGCGAAGTATATGGAATCTTATTTGTGAACTTTAGGATTTTGCAAAAGAAATGTGTTAGTTTTATTAAATCGAGCACGTGGCGATGAAGTAGTGTGATGAGTTAAGAATACGATTGCTCGATAGTAAGTAATTTGAGGACGAAATTATTTTTAAGGAGGGTAGAACTGTAACATCTTGGATTTAAGGGTTATGCATTTAGTGCATAATTCAAGTGTTAATAGGCTCGATGAGTGGTTTGGATGTGCTTTAGGGGTTCTTAAAACTCTAGGATAAAAGGAATGTCTTGGAAAATTTTGGATTTTAAAGTGTTAGTTAAGGGAGCTAGGCCAAGGGAGGTCTTAAGAGAAATTGTTGGGACTTCATGACACAAGGAGTCAATTGGTAAAGTGGCAAGTGGAGTGTGGAGTGTATTAATGATCTTAGGTTGAATCTGTGGATGGCAATAAGGTGACTTTTACTTTTGTTTTTGAATGGCATGTGTTGGTCAAATTTTAATTATGGTAGGATAGACTTTTCATTTATGGATAGTGGACTAAGGAAAAGGCAAGTGTTTATTTAAGGTATGGAATCAAGAAGTTAAGGTAGGATAAGGGGACATAAGGTTTGAATTGAGGAATGTGTTATGGATAGAATAGTTGGCAAGGTTGACTCTCTTGGCCATGAGCACAGTCGAGTTTTGGGGCTAGAGGGTTGGTTGAATTTTGAAAGGGATAAGGAGGAAGATTAGAAGAAAATTGTGGCTTTATTTTATATGATAGGATAAGAGATAAATGAGGAGAGAATAAAGGATATGATAGGAAATAGGTGTGCCGAAATTGGGTAATATAAATAGGGGTGATCAGTTCTTGGCAATTCTTTTTCTTTATTTTCTTTTTGCCGAAATTGTTGGCCATAGAATTCTCTCTTTCAAACTTTCTTTTCATCTTGGTGTGTTGCCAAAATTTTCACCTTATTTTCCTTTGATAAGAGCCGAAAGTTAGAACCATTTGTGCATGTATTTTCTTTCTTCTTTCACATCTCTTTCTTTTCTTTTATTTTTCTTAAACCGAAATCTCCTTTAAGGTTGCCATTGTCGAATATTACATCTTCATTTGGAAACACCATAGCCGAATATTGAATTACCTTTTGAAGGGCCATAGCCGAACCATATAGCCTCATTTTCTACTCTATTTCTTTATTATTAAAAGTGCTGAAACACCATTGTCAAATCTTTATTGGAGGGGTTGTCGACTACGTGCTTGTGATCTTTTATTCTCTTCAACGTGTAGTGGTAAGTTCTTTCTTTATCATTCGGTTTTGAGCTTTTTTTACTAGTGTGCCGAAATCATGAGAATAGGCCTAGGGATGGTCGAATATTCTTTAAGCCATGATTATGTGTTCTTTTGTGTGTACCCGACACTAAGGAGCCTTAAAAGAGATCTATCGGGTTTTGGAACATCAAGGTAAGTGATTGATAACATTTGGCCATAGGCCATATTATGGGTTTAAGTGGTGACCGATTGTGTATTATGATTTTAGGGGCTAATCGGCAGAGTAATGAGAGGCTTGGATTCTAGATCGTTTCGATAAGGATACTTAGTAAGTTTAGATCTACTCCGTATTCGTTCAATAGCAGAAGGCTAATTATTTATAGAGTACCGATGGGTGGCCGATTGCAAAGGAACTCAGTGTGATTAAGGATTTGGTAGGAGACCAAATCGGCATTTAGGGAGAAGGAAGAACCACGTTTGAGATCGTGTTAGATTGACGGTTCGAGATTTCACTAATAGGCGGTGTGTAGTTAGCCTCTTGTTTTCGGGTTTATGATTGTATGTGATATCTATATGTGTGTTATGAATGTGCTAACTAGAGCAATGGAAATTGTGATGTGGATACCCTCGAGGGTATGTCGATAATCCGGTAAATCTAGAATCGATGAAATGTGACTATTGTTATGAATATGTGATAATATGCGAAATAACATGTACATGCATGGCACTATTTTATGTTGCATGTGCATGGGTGGGATATGAAAGAAGGGCGGGGTGTACTTTGAGTCGTGGTTTGATGAATGGCTCTATGCCTCATCGTGATTGATATAGGCTATGTGCCATATCGTGGTTATTGATGGCTTTGTGCTCATCGTGGTTTTGATGATAGCTTGGCTACATCGTGGATTAGTATTGGCCGAGGTCGTGTTGTGGACTAATTGCGATTAAGTTTGCGTGGGCGGCATTTGTTGCCATATTGGAGTAAAAAGAGGTGATTTAAAATCCCACGGTGTGTGGTAAATTTGGATACGAGGGTGTGTAGAGGATGGACCCTAAATTGGGTTGGGTTTCATAATTGCATAATTGTGTATGTGAATTCATGTGGTAATGGGCCAAGCCCGGTATGTGAAACATGTGGTTAATTACCTATTATAAGAATGTGATATGGTTATGGGCCAAGCCCGATAAGTGAAATTATGTGAATAACGTTGCGTTAATATCGACATGTGGGTGGAATTGGTGGACTAATTGCACATGAGTCATCGACTCACCCAAATTTTTACCAACATTACGGTGATGCATATAGCTTGGACCGGGTTGGAGTGGATCTGAGGTGGCCCATGCGGAAGATGATTTAATTGATTCTGAGTTTTATATTATCGGTATTTAGGAATTTATTTGATGTAATAAGGGCATACTAAAGTATTTAAGGATTTTCTGACGTCTTGGTTGGATTGGCGTTTAAATTATTATTTGAAAATGTTCTTATTTTGACAACTTACATCTTTAGAATATATAATAAAGTTTTCAAATCGGATATTTTATAACAACTAAATTTTTATGGGCTTTTAATTATACAATGTTTTCCAAAGACAATAAATTTATCGTTTTCACCTTAAGTCAAATTCTTTTCAAGCGTTTTAGCGATGACATACGAGATCCGGTCAAGGCTCATGGGTAGGGTTTGGGTGTTACACTCTGCACATACAGTGCTAACTTTTCGTAACGTATCGCTCACTTAGAGCCGTTACTTAACCTCTCTGCACACACGGTGCTAACTTTTCGTAACGTATCGCTCACTTAGGGCCGTTACTAAACCTTTTCGCACACACATAGTGCTCAATGGCAACCTTCACTTAAACATAACGTATAACTTCACATATTATAAAATTTAGCATACATAATTATACATATTCAACCCAAATCTTTCTTTCTATTTCTTACCATTACATTCGGCCTTGTACAATTAATACTCATGTTTATACATTCAATCACTACCATCCATCATTTCATATTCTCTAGTTAACTATAACTCAACCCAAAATATTTATTCAATCCAAACATATTCACCTATCATACCTATGGCAAACATATCTTTATACCTACTTCAACCATCCAAAGCATTTCAATATATATATATATATATATATATTCATGGTACTAACACATTCAGCATCCACATTTAAAATCAACCTATCCCATTCGGTATTCTCAAAAATATATATAAAGTAGTATGTATTCAACTCCTTATCTCAATTGCACATAAGCATGTATTTATAAATCCACATTAACTTAACTATTATATATAATATTCCATATGCCTTATTCATTAAATTGAAAATGAGAGTATTTATGTTACTTAAACATGCACATATATATAGAAAATTCACATTAATCCAATTGGTTAGGAACTTACTTTGGAAGTCGATAAACTTGAATTTCCTGGCTATTCGTTTACTTTAGCTTTTCCCCGGTCTATCTCCTTTTCTTTTGTTCCCGATCTAAGAAATGTCAAATAAAGCTTGTTCATATGCATTTCTATTTAATCTAATTCAAAACTCAAGATTATATAATTTTACTATTTTACCCTATAATTTTACAACTTTTCAATTAAGTCCCAAACACACAATTCATAAAGTATTCAAAATTTGAATTTAGTTCTTAATGGCGAATGTTATTTATCCTATCTGAATTCATACAACCCAATTTTTGTACATTTTAACCATTCACTAATTATTTTTTCATAATTTGAGCCATTCGCCCTATTTCATTTACAACTTCCTAATCAAAATATGTTAATCTCAACCATATATAAACTATTTTTTTGATCAAGCCAAACAATTCAAGAACATTCAACAATGGCTGAATTCATAGCATGCTCAAAACTAAAAAATCTCAACATGGGTTCAACAATGCTTAAGAAAATGAACTCAAAAATGTAAGTATTTTCAAAAATCATGATCAAATGCTAGCCTTAGGAGGACATGCAAGGTAGAAATTTGAAAGCAAGCTTCTCCTCTCCTTCTTAACTTTCGGCAAATGAAAAACCAAAGTGGAAGATGAACATTCCACTAATTGTTTTATTTCTCTTTATTTTAATCAAATTATATTATTAATAAAATGTCACTAATTAAACAAATTGAATTTAATATATTAGTCCATCATTGTGCCGTCCACTACTATAAAAATGGACTATTTGACATGCAAGTCCTTTAATGCAAGAAACAATTCAATTAAATTACTCCACTTACTAAAGGCTACTTTTATGCTTTACTTATTTGATCCCTTCTTTTAATTCAAGCATACTAAGCAATCAAATTCGCACAATTTAACACACTACACACAATAATAAAATAATATCATGAGATTTTTCCGGCTCGAATTCGTGGTCTCGAAACCCTTTGTCCTAGTTAGAAGTAGTAATTGAAACATTACAACTCCCTCCCTAAAAGAAATTTTCGTCCCCGAAAATCTTACCGACGAATAAGTGTGGATAGAGTTCTTTCATTGATTCCTCTGTCTCCCATATTGCTTCCTCTACTCCGTGTTTAAGCCACAGTACTTTAACTAGCTCTATTTTCTTATTCTGCAACTCTTTCACTTCACGAGCTAATATGCGAATCGGTTCCTCTTCATAAGTCAAATCAGACTGAATCTCGATTTTTGCTGGACTAATCACGTGAGAAAGATCGGATCTGTATCATCAAAGCATTGACACGTGAAACACATCGTGGATTCTATCTAGCTCAGAGGGTAACTTCAATCTATCGCCTTGGCCCGTCGCTCAATAATTTCATATTGATAAATCTTGGACTCAACTTTCCTTTACGGCCAAATCTAATTATTTTTTTCCACGGTGAAACTTTCAAAAACACCCTATCGCCAATCTGAAACTCAATGTCCTTACGTTTCAAGTTTGCGTAAGATTTTTGACGATCCGATGCCGCCTTCAAACTATCACGGATTACGGCCACTTTCTGCTCAGCTTCTTTGACCAAATCAACCCCGTGTATCTTGTTTTCACCGAGCTCGGTCCAGAACAATGGTGTACGTCATTTACGACCGTATAAAGCCTCGTAGGGAGCCATTTTGATACTAGATTGAAAGCTATTATTATAAGCAAATTTAATCAAAGGCAAGTATCGCTCCCACGTACCTTTGAACTCGAGAATGCAACATCTCAACATATCCTCGAGTATTTGGATAACACGCTCGGATTGACCATCCGATTGAGGATGAAAAGCTGTACTGAAGTGTAACTTTGTTCCCAAAGCATCTTGTAACCTCTTCCAAAATCGCGATGTGAATCTCGGGTCTCTATCCGACACAATAGAAATAGGCACTCCATGCAACCGTACTATCTGTGATATGTATAACCAATTTATCAAGTGAGAAATCCATGCGTACCAGGATAAAATGGGCCGATTTCGTCAATCTATCAACTATTACCCAAATTGAATCCTTTTTACTCGATGTCAAGGGCAAACCCGATACAAAATCCATCGTAACACGATCCCACTTCCACTCTGGTATCATGATCGGCTGAAGTAACCCTGATGGCACTTGATGTTCGGCTTTCACTTGTTGGCATATTAAGCATTTCGACACATAATTCGAGATATCACGTTTCATCCCGTGCCACCAGTAGAATTATTTTAGATCGTTATAATGCTACTCGGATGAATTGAAAATTTACTGTTATGAGCTTCGTCACAAATCATTTGAATCAATCCAGGATTCCTCGGTACACAAATTCGATTCTTGAACCGTAAACATCCTTCAGTATCTATCTGGAAGTGCGAATACACACCGAGCCACATTGGCTTTTTTGCTTTCAAATCATCATCAACTTCTTGAGCTTCTCGAATTCTTTGCTCAAGCAATGGTCTCACTTTTAATTGACAATGATCGTACCATCTTGATCATATCTAAAGCGTGCTCATTGCGCAAAGCAAATAACGACTTAGGGTGAGTCGTCGCAACCACATTAGCCTTTCCCAGGTGATAATCAATCACGAGCGCATAGTCTTTCAACAATTCTGACCATCGTCACTATCTCAAATTCAGATCCTTTTGAGTCATTAAATACTTCAAACTTTTATGGTCCGAATAGACGTGGCATTTCTCACTGAATAAATAGTGATGCCAAATTTTCAAGGCAATGACTATAGCGGCCAATTCAAGGTCGTGCGTAGGATAATTTTTCTCGTGTGGTTTCAACTGTCTCGAAGCGTAGGCTACGACTTTACCTTCCTGCATCAATACACAACCCATCCCATTTAGAGATGCATCACTGAAAATAACAAACTCTTTACCCGATTCTGGCTGGACGAGTACTGGAGCTTCCATTAACAGGGTCTTCAGTTGATCAAAACTTTTCTGACACCTTTCCGACCACTCAAATTTCACATCTTTTTGTAGCAATTTTGTCATCAGAGCCGCTATTATAGCAAACCCTTTCACGAAGCGTCTATAATATTCGGCAAGTCCCAGAAGACTACGAATCTCAGAAATGTTCCGTAGGGGTTTCCAATCAAGTATGGCCGAAACTTTACTCGGGTCAACCCAAATGCCTGATGCGAAAATAACGTGCCCCAAGAAATTAACTTCGTTAAACTAAAACTCACATTTGCTGAATTTTGCGTATAATTATTTTTCAAGCAAAATCTGTAGCACTAACCTTAAATGTTCAGCATGCTCGGTCTCGTCTCATGAATAGATCAGTAAATCATCTATAAATACCACAACAAACCGATCTAGATACGATTTGAATATCCTATTCATCAGATCCATGAAAACTACAGGGGCATTAGTGAGACCGAATGGCATCACCAAAAACTCATAGTGACCGTATCTTGTCTGAAAGGCAGTCTTCAGTATGTCTGATTCTCTAACTCGTAGCTGGTAATATCCCGACCTCAGATAAATTTTTGAGAATACCGAGGCTCCCTTAAGCTGATAGAATAAATCATCAATACAGGGTAGCGGGTATTTTTTCTTTACTGTTACCTTATTGAGCTGTCGATAATCAATGCACATTCTCAAAGTTTCGTCCTTCTTTCTCACAAATAAAAAGGGCGCACCTCAGGGAGAAAAACTCAGTCGGGCGAAACCTTTATCCGTCAATTCTTGCAACTGAATATTAAATTCTTTTAATTCGGTCGGTGCCATTCTATACGGAGCTATCGAGATCGGGGTAAAACCTGGCGTTAGCTCAATACTAAATTCCACCTCACGATCTGGTGGCAATCCCGGTAATTCCTCTGAAAATACATCTGTATATTTACTAACAACCGGTACTGATTTGATCTTCTTTTCTGTTACCTTCGTATCAATGACATACGTAAGATAGGATTCACAACCCTTTCTCAAATATTACCGAGCCAACATCGAAGATATCACAGTAGGTAGTCCATTCAAATTCGCAGATTCAATTCGAATTATCTCGTTATTTTGGCATCTTAAATCAATGGTCTTTCGTCTGCAATTTACTACCGCATCATAAACTGTCAACCAATCCATACTGAGAATAATGTCAAACTCGTCGAAGGTAGTAGCATCAGACCGGCCAGGAAGCATATATCTCGAATCATCAATGGGCAGTTCTTATATACTTTATCGACTAACACACATCGACCGGGGTTTGAAACACGAATCACAAACTCGATGAGACTCAACGGTAGAGTCTTCTTGGATACTAATGCTTCACACATATCTGAATGAGTCGGTAGGGATCAATCAAAGCAGTTACATTAGTATCAAAGAGAGTGAAAATACTGGTAATGACATCTAGAGATGAGGCCTCCTTTCTGGCACGGATGGCGTAAGCTCTAGCTGGTACCCGAGCATCTAATCGAACAATCGCATCTAAAACCCCCTCTGTGCACCACTCCTACCTTTCCCAAAATGAAATGATCTGCCTCGAGCCGTAGCGCCGCTCGATCTCGCACTTTGAACAGTACCCCTTCCAGTGGTCTCCGGGCAATCTCTAATGAAATGATTCTGTGAGCCACACTTATAACACGTGTGGGAAATACCTTTACCCCAACACTCTCCATGATGTCATCTTCCACACTGCTGACACTCCAGTTTGCTCAATTTTTCATTATCCATACTTGCAACTGATGTAGCCCGAGAACTCACTAGTGGCCGTTCTCGTATAGAAATCCCGGTGTTAGACTTGAATCGACCACCTTCATTATTAAATTTCTTCATAGACATCTGCAAAAATTTACTTGCGGACATCTTTCGAGTGTCTTTAGATTCAAACTCGGCTTTTTGTTTTTCTTTTCCCAGTTCTTCAGCTTTACAAGCTTGTTCAACAAGCACAACAAACTCATTAATTCCCAGAATACCAACCAGAAGCTTTATATCCTCGTTTAAACCACCTTCGAATCTCCGGCACATAGTAGCATCTGATGAAACACACTCTCGAGCATAGCGACTAAGCCGCACAAATTTGTGCTCATATTCAGATACAGTCATGCGACCTTGTTTGAGCTCGAAGAATTCTTTGCGCTTAGAGTCAATAAAGCGTTGGCTTATATATTTCTTAAGGAATTCTACTTGAAAGAAGTCCCATGTAACCCTTTCTTTCGGGACAACTGACACGAGCGTATTCCACCAGTAGTAAGCAAAATCCCGTAACAAGGATATAGCACACTTCAAACATTCATCGAAGTGCGGGGCGGTTAAATCGAATACACGAATGGTGTTATCAAGCCAAAATTACGCTCTCTCGCATCATCGTCATCTTGGCTCTAAATTCCTGAGCTCTGTGTTCCCTAATACGTTCGATCAGAAATTTAGTTACTCTGTCAAGATTAGCAACTAGAGGTACCACGGTGTTCTTTGAGGTACATTCGGATCTTGAGGTAGTTGAGCGATCGGAGTGGTTCGTAAGTAATGGTGAACCAATCGTTCATCATATTATGGAAGGCCCTTTACCCTCTCATCTGGGCCACTCGCGAAGTCGAGATTCTTTCGACTTGATCCTTGTGCGGAGGAAGCAGCGCCACGCTCTTGACATCGTCAGTTATTGCTTGCTCGGGATCCTGATCCATTACTATATGAAAGAAACAAATACATTTAACTGTCAGAAGTCATCACATTATCTTATCATAAAATATGGCATGTATAGCTAGACCCTTACGTGCTACGTTAATCCAAGAACCGACTAAACCGTAGCTCTGATACTAATCAAATGTAACACTCTAGCCCGTATCCATCACCGAATTATGGTTACGAGTCATTACTAAGTTAAACCCAACCCGAATAGGCTCTAATAAACAAATACCAGTATTTAACCTATTTGATTAACCACATCACTTTCAAAATATCAAATTATCAATACATTCAAACTTACGACATTTGCATACATAGGCTTCAATTTCGTCTACGACTTTCCCTATTTCGCTTACACGTGATATTTATAACCAAGACAACGTATTCATTTGCAACATATTTCATGCTATATCTGGCATTATCACATACATATGATTACTCAAACCTTCAAGTAATCTTACTAACAATTCATTTCGTTATTTGTTTAACCCTTTTAACATCCAAAACCGAACATGTAATGATAATAGCATACGCATATAAGATATATAACCCTTATCAAAGGTATCTAGACACTTAGTTACTCTTATAACCGCATGCCAAAATTATCTATTATCATTCAAATGTCCTATAGACATTTATACCATATCACATAATCAAAAGTTGTTGAATATCATTCATCAAGACATATAAACTTATAATAGGATTTAACCATGACATAATTCATACAAGTTACAAATGACCTAGTTTTAGCCATTTTCACAAGGTTTTTATATACATTCCTACCCAAAAGAAACTCTAAAGTGCCTAGGCTTATACATGCCATAACTTCAAAGGTTAAGAGCTAATAATATTAATACCAAAATTAACCATGACATAATTCATACAAGTTACAAATGACCTAGTTTTAGCCATTTTCACAAGGTTTTTATATACATTCCTACCCAAAAGAAACTATAAAGTGCCTAGGCTTATACATGCCATAACTTCAAAGGCTAAGAGCTAATAATATTAATACCAAAATTTGGTGATAATGTGCTTGACTTCGACAAGGATCCCCGAGTGCGAGCTTTATTCCAAAGATCTATACTCAAACAGACGAAATACAAACGGTAAGCTATTAAAGCTTAGTAAGTCATAAGCAAATGGAAATATACAAATAACCAAGCATTTTTACTAGCTTCTAAATGACTCACAACAATCATTGATTAGCTTACAATGTCAAAAACACATATTACATCATCATTAACCAATATTGTACTTACTTACCCTTCAAATAAAACCGAATGTCTACATGCTACATTTTCAAACCAAAATGACTTACTAAAATTTTACACCAAGATAATGAACTATCATACAAGAAGTTTATACCTGTCACCTCGTTTTACTTCACTAAATATTTTTTTATCTAGTAGGAAAAATCCGAACATCTGTATATGTAACACAAATCCCGTAACGTATCGCTCACAAAGAGTCGTTACTTATATTTTCGCACACATAGTGCCAACCTTCCGTAACGTATCGCTCACTTAGAGCCGTTACTTAACCTCTCTGCATGCACAGTGCTAACTTTCCATAACGAATCGCTCACTTAGAGCCGTTACTTAACCTCTCTGCACACACAGTGCTAACTTTTCGTAACGTATCGCTCACTTAGAGCCGTTACTTAACCTCTCTGCACACACGGTGCTAAATTTCTGTAATGTATCGCTCACTTAAAGCCGTTACTAAACCTTTTCGCACACACATAGTGCTCAATGGCAACCTTCACTTAAACATAACGTATAACTTCACATATTATAAAATTTAGCATACATAATTATACATATTCAACCCAAATCTTTCTTTCTATTTCTTACCATTACATTTAGCCTTGTACAATTAATACTCATGTTTATACATTCAATCACTACCATCCCTCATTTCATATTCTCTAGTTAACTGCAACTCAACCCAAAATATTTATTCAATCCAAACATATTCACCTATCATACCTATGGCAAACATATCTTTATACCTACTTCAACCATCCAAAGCATTTCAATATATATATTCATGGTACTAACACATTCAGCATCCACATTTAAAATCAACTTATCCCATTTGACATTCTCAAGAATATATATAAAATAGTATGTATTCAACTCCTTATCTCAATTGCACATAAGCATGTATTTATAAATCCACATTAACTTAACTATTATATATAATATTCCATATGCCTTATTCGGCCAAATTGAAAATGAGAGTATTTATGTTACTTAAACATGTACATATATATAGAGAAAATTCACATTAATCCAATTGCTTAGGAGCTTACTTTGGAAGTCGATAAACTTGAATTTCCCGGCTATTCGTTTACTTTAGCTTTTCCCTGGTCTAGCTCCTTTTCTTTTTGTTCCCGATCTAAAAATGTCAAATAAAGCTTGTTCATATGCATTTCTATTTAATCTAATTCAAAACTCAAGATTATATAATTTTACTATTTTACCCTATAATTTTACAACCTTTTCAATTAAGTCCCAAATACACAATTCACAAAGTATTCAAAATTTGAATTTAGTTCTTAATGGTAGAATGTTATTTATCCTATCTGAATTCATACAACCCAATTTTTGTACATTTTAACCTTTCACTAATTATTTTTTCATAATTTGAGCCATTCATACTATTTCATTTACAACTTCCTAATCAAAATATGTTAATCTCAACCATATAAAAACTATTTTTTTCCATCAAGCCAAACAATTCAAGAACATTCAACAATGGCCGAATTCATAGCATGCTCAAAACTAAAAAATCTCAACATGGGTTCAACAATGCTCAAGAAAATGAACTAAAAAATGTAAGTATTTTCAAAAATCATGATCAAATGCTAACCTTAGGAGGACATGCAAGGGCCGAAATTTGAAAGCTTAAGCTTCTCTTCTCCTTCTTAACTTTCGGCAAATGAAAAACCAAAGTGGAAGATGAACATTCCACTAATTGTTTTATTTCTCTTTATTTTAATCAAATTATATTATTAATAAAATGTCACTAATTAAACAAATTGAATTTAATATATTAGTCCATCATTGTGCCGTCCACTACTATAAAAATGGACTATTTGACATGCAAGTCCTTTAATGCAAGAAACAATTCAATTAAATCACTCCACTTACTAATGGCTACTTTTATGCTTTACCTATTTGATCCCTTCTCTTAATTCAAGCATACTAAGCAATCAAATTCGCACAATTTAACACACTACACACAATAATAAAATAATATCATGAGATTTTTTTTGGCTCGAATTCGTGGTCCCGAAACCAATGTCCCGGTTAGGGCCATAATTGGACTGTTACAACTCACCTTTCATTCGCATAATCATGGTGGTTCGAGGAGTTGAAACTCCTCATTCCTGCTATCAATTTTGTTAAGATAAGGTTTTAGACGAGTACTATTTACTTGAAGGTGCCAAAGTTGGAATGAGTTACCTCGACTATTCCGTATGGAAAATAATTTAGTACCATGAAAGGGGTTGTTCCATTAGGTTCAGAAGTGGCAACACGATGATCGACAGTATCCATTAGAACTCGGTCTCCAACCTTAATTTGGGTCGTTTTGTTTTAGGCTTGTCATGGAGTTACTGTGGTTCATCGTGTTTTCTCGGTTTCTCCTTGATGAGTGGTCGCCATTCATCTAGTTCATCGATTTGTAGTCTTTTTTCCTCATGAACAGTTCTGTTATCAATATGAGAGCTAGACCATGGCTCTGATATCTTTTTCTGAGGAATTTTCTGCAAGGGAGATTGAACATTAAGTTCGCTTACATTAACAAGCCTTGTATTATCTTTATCACTAGGTATTTTGACAAAATCACGTGCTTGGAGTTTAATCATGTCATTACCTACACGAAGTATTAATTCCCCTGTACCAACATCAATAATGGCCTTAGCAGTTGCTAAAAAGGGTCGTCCTAAAATTAAAGGAACGTCACTATCCTCATTCATGTCTAAAACAACAAAGTCTCCTAGGAATATGAATTTATCAATTTTTACTAGTACATCTTCAATTATACCCCTAGGAACTCTAATGGTTTTATCAGTCAATTGAATACTCATCCTAGTTTGTTTGGGTTTCCCAAGACCTAGCTGTTTAAACATTTTGTAAGGTATAACATTAATACTTGCCCCTAAATCAGCTAAAGCATAATCCATAGATAAACCACCAATTAAGCAAGGAATTGTAAAACTCCCTGGATCTTTTAATTTGTTGGGTAGTTTATTCTGTAAAATCACTGAGCAAACTGCATTTAGCTCCACATGCGACGCATTGTCTAACTTCTATTTGTTTGCCAAAAGCTCTTTTAAATTACTGAATTGGGCATCTGAAAAAGCTTCAAGAAGCGGTAAGTTAATATGTAATTTCTTTAAAAGTTTAAGAAATTAGTCGATTTGTTTATCTATGCGATCTTTCTTCGTCGCGTTGGGGTATGGCACACGAGGTTTGTACTCTGTACTTACTGGTGTTGGTTTATTATGGCTTACCTCAACCTTACCTTTATCTACCACGTTTTCTTGCCTCGGGTTTGATTAGTCTAACCCTTCACTATCGTGAGTAGTAATGGTATGAAGTTGCTCCTTTGGGTCAGTCTCAGCGTTGCTTGGCAAGCTACCTTGTGGTCGTTCTGAGATTAACTTGGCAAGTGACCTATTTGGTTCTCGAGCCCTTGAATTGACGTTTGCTAATTTTTGAGTCCTATTTCGGTGTTTTAAAAATGGGTCTCTGACATCGAGATGAATTTTGTTAGCATCTTCCCAAGGTTTGGCTTTTTCTATGGGTAGGGTTATTGTTGAAAACCTAGAAGGGGTTGTTGCCTCTGATTTCCTTGACCACCCATGAGAAGTTTGGGTGATTCCTCCAATCTGGATTGTAAGTGTTACTATAGGGATTAATCTGAGGTCTAGAATTATTACCCCTATAGTTCATCTATTCGCTTTCTACGCTAGGGTTGTAGGATGGATATTCTTATTGTTCGTCCCTCCTCCATTTGTATCGCACTGCATCACTAGATGTACCTGCGAAGAACCACACAAACCATTAATCTTTTTACTTAAAAGCTCTACCTGGTTTGATAGCATGGTGACTGCGTCGAGGTTAAAAACACTGTCGGCTTTTGTTGGCTTTGTTCTCATGACTTGCCACTGATAGTTATTCAGTGACATCTCCTCTATAAACTCATAAGTCGCTTCAGGGGTTTTGTTATTTAGGGTTCCACCGGCAGCTGCATCAATCAATTGTCTAGTTGAGGGGTTCACACCATTGTAAAAGGTTTGAACCTGTAGCCATAATGGTAACCCATGGTGAGGCATCTTCTCAGTAGATCCTTGTATCTCTCCCATGCATCGTAAAGTGTTTCTAAATCCATCTTCACAAAAGAAAAGATACCATTCCTCAACTTAGCCGTTTTAGCCGGTGAAAAATATTTAAGTAAAACTATTTCGGTCATTTGTTCCCATGTAATGAATGATCCTCATGGTAACGAGTTCAACCATTGTTTATCTTTGTTCCTCAGCGAAAAGGGAAACAACCAAAGGTGAATGGCATCATCAGAAACGCCATTAATCTTGAAAGTGTCGCAAAACTCTAAAAAGTTGGCTAAATGAGTATTTGGGTCATCATCCTATGCAAACCATCAAACTGAACAAACTGTTGAATCATTTGAATAGTGTTAGGTTTTAGTTCAAAATTATTTGCAGCAATAGCAGGTCTAATGATACTCGATTTAGCCCCAGTTAAATAGGCTTAGCATAATCGTACATAGTACGAGGAGCAGGATTTTCAGCAACTACTGGAGGTAGCGAATTATTATCAGTCATCTCCTCGGTAATATTAGTATCATCCTCTTGCTCTTATTCTATGTATTGTAGACTTCTCCTTATCTCCCTACGATTTCTGCGAGTGGTACTTTCTATCTCACTGTCAAAAAGCAAGGGTCCTGACGGGTTTCTTCTATTCATAAACTAAAATTACCTGCCAGAAGCAAATAAAAGATAAATTAGCAAGTTAAAATAAAATAATAAATTGCAAATAAATATAAAAAAATGGCTAAAATAATAAAAATTTAGTGTTCCTAATATCTTAGTCCCCGGCAACGGCGCCAAAAACTTGATGTGTCTTTAACTAATTATGATCACAATAAAGGCAAGCGCACCTATCATTTAATAGTATAGTTATGGTAAGACCGGAAATATCGTATCCACAAGGACCAAGAGTACTAGTAATTACTATCTTTTTATTATCTAGCATAAGAATTGGAGTGATTTGTTTTAAACTAAAATTAATTAAAAACACGACAGAGAATAAATTAGGAAAATACTTTATGACAACTATATGATAGAGGCAATACCTAAGGAAGAATTCACCTAGACTTCACTTATTACTTCTGATTCATACGATTTATTCACTTGACTTAATCCGTAGAAATCCCTGATTTATGTTAATATCTCTTTCAAGACTAAGAACAACTAACTCTAGGTTGATTAATTAAAATTTCTTTCTAATCAAAACCCGTATTGTCCCATTAACTCGATCTATGGATTCCCTTACTAGATTTGACTCTAATCCAGTAGATTTATGTCGCCCTATTTCTAGGGTTGCAATTAACTCCGCTTAATTGTGTTGATCTACTCTTAAACAAGGACTTTTGCTCCTCTGAATAAGCACATTCGACTTGAATCAATAACCTGAATTATCAAAACAAGAATAAGAACTCATAATTAAGAATAAAAACAAGTATTTATCTTATAAATCAAATAGTAATAAGATTTGTCTTAGGTTTCATCCCCTTAGGTATTTAAAGGATTTAGTTCATACTGATAGAGAGAAACATCTTAAAATAAGGAAAACTACAAAACATAAGAAAACCCAAAAAACTTCAAAAGAAATTGATAGGAGATCTTCAGTCTTGATGGAGATCCTCCTTCCAAGCTGCTCCCAATGGCTGTCTTCTAGTATTTTCTGCCTCCCACTCTCTATGTCTCCTTAGGTCATTCCTAGGGTGTTTATATAGGCTTTGGAACACCTTTCTTGGCCCACAAGTGGTCTTTTCCGAGTAAAATTAGACTTGGGTTTGGCAAGGACACACTCGGGTTACGTCAGTGGTGCGATGGCTTAAGTAGTGTTTGATTCATTCATAACACTGCAGTAGTGTAGTGCCGTGGGCCAAAGTCCAGGCCGTGCTGATTTTTGAGGTAGGCCCATTTTGTCCCTTTTTGGCTCATTTATCGTTCTTTTCGACTCTCTAAGCTCTCCTGAGTGTAAAACATGAAATTAAAGGATTAGGAGCATCAAATTCATCAAATCTAATGAAAATTCATCCAAAAATAAGCCAAACATGAGCTAAAAATATGTATAAATTATGGTTTATCATGTAGGTGGATGCCAAATTGGGTGAGAAATATGGCTTGTAAAATGGCCTATTTTCGTCCACACGAGTAGAGACACGGGCGTGTGTCTCAGCCGTGTGTGACACACGGCTAGGTGGCACGGGCGTGGGCCTAGCACACGGCCTGGCACACAGGCGTGTGGGATTACTTAGAAGGGTACACGACCTAGCACATGGGCATGTGACTTGGCCGTGTGACCAAGTCAATGAGTTATCTGAGCTCGGAACCTGGCCGGGACACGGTGTAATGACCCGATTTATTTGAATCGAAACAGTGGTTTCAGAATCACAAATTCAATGTCAAAAAATTATTTTATTATTATTTTTGGTATTTACAGCATGTTATTTGATATGCTTGAAAATTTCGTGAGCTAATTTTATCGTTTGATAGGTCAATTTGATAAAAAAAGACTAAATCGTGTAAAGTGAAAAACTTGAGTTCTAATAGCTAAAGGTGTCTAATAGCTATAGAACCTTAAAGTTAAAGATCCTTATGTTGTTATTAAACCATTTATGGGATAGTGGATGGTAGTGGCATGGCATTATTGAAATTTTGAGTTTGTAATAAGGTTAAATAGGTAAATAAGTAATTAAGTTATAATTAAAATAAAACAAAAACACCAAATTGATTCTGTAATAGCCCAAATTTCAGTTAAATTAGAAATAGTGGTTCGAGACCATCAAATCTAACAAATGAACTCATAGATTGTATTATTTAATAAATGTAGCTTTTAAAAGATTTTTGAAATAGTAAATTGTGTTTTATAAAGATTTAATTGGTCAAGAAATCGAGAAAAAGAGGTATCGAGATCTCGGTGTTATAAAACGAGTCAAAAATATTTTTATGAATATTTACGGAATGTCAATAAAATGGTATAAAATTTTCGTTAGGAAATTTTGACGTTTGGGTGGTTAATAAAATAAAAAGGACTAAATTGAAAAAGGTGTAAAAGTTACTAGAAAGATTAAATAGCTTAATTGTCAAATGTGGAAGGACCTAAAGTGAAAATAAGCCCAAAGGAGATATTTTGGGCGGCAATAGCTGAGAAAAATCAGTAAATGGTTGAAATAAGGGTAAAATTGGAAAATTGTCAAAATTAGTTAAATAAATATGGGACCAAATTGGAATATCTAGAATTCTCTTCACTTCTCTTCATTTTCTTCAGCTGCAAAACAGCCATGGGAGAGTTTCAAGCTTGTTTTCATACTCAAGCTTCATGTAAGTTTAATTCTTGCTTTCTCCTTGAAATTTCTATGTTTTTAGACTTTTACAATTAGGTCCAACTTATTATGTCATTAGTTTTTGATTCTATGGCTAATTTTTAAAGTTGATGTGGATTAGTGCTGGAATAATATGATGAATAAATATTGAATTGAAGCTTTAATTTTGTTATATGATGATTTTATCAAGTAAAATTGATGGAAATTAGTTTTAGGACCTAATTGTGAAAGAGTTGAAATTAAGGCCTAGTGTTAAAATTCTAATTTTCAAAGGTTATGAAGTAGTTTAAAATGATATATAAAAGTATTAAATGATAAAATTAGCTCAATTGAGGGGTTAATTGAGCAAGGATTGAATTGTATGAAATGTGGAATTTGAGACAAAATAGAAATCAACATGTTATACTAAAGCAGTTTTGGACAGCAGCAGTTGTCTAACTTTGAAAAATCATCAAAAATGTTATAAATTGAATTAGAAGTTTAGTGAGATATAGAATTAAAGCTTGTTGAGTCTATTTTCATATAAAAGAAACAGAGCAAGCAAAGGAAGTCTACATTTTGAGATATTTAAATTTTGGTAAGACTGGTTTAGAATAATTTCGTGAGCCCCTGTTCTTACTTTAGAAATTCACTAAAAATTGTACAAAAATAATTATGAGTTATAATTTATATGTATGTATTCCTTAGTGAGCCTATTTTCATTAAAAATAATCAGAAACACTATATGAAAATTGTACTATGAGATAATTGGTTTTTAGTGAAGAGAGGTCAGAGCAGTAGGACTGTGTAACAGGGGACAACTTAACTAATAAACTGTACTAATTGGCCATACCAAAAATTCTGGAAAAATTATGGTAAGAAGATATATGAGTATAGTTTCAAATAAAATTTACGGATCTTAATTTGGAGTTCTGTAGCTCAAGATAAAAATAATTTAGTGACTATGGCACGGATGGACAACTTATTTTCTCAGCTATTGCTGCCCAAAATATCTCCTTTGGGCTTATTTTTACTTTAGGTCCTTTCTTATTTGACAATTAAGCTATTTAATCCTTCTAGCAACTTTTACACCTTTTTCAATTTAGTCCTTTTTATTTAATTAACCACCCAAACGTCAAAATTTTCTAACAAAATTTTAATACTACCTTATTGACATTTCGAAAATATTTATAAAAATATTTATGACTCGGTTTATAACACTGAGATCTCGATACCTCATTTTTACCTAATTCCTTCAATAGTTCCTTTTTCTAACTAACCACTAAATTGGTAAAATTTTTCTATCGATATTTTAATACGATTTTTCTATCATATAAATATTCATGCAAAAGTATTAAAATAAATTTTTCTTTAAATCGGATTTATGGTTACGAAACCATTGTTCCGATAACCTTGAATTTAGGCCATTACAAGGGGTGTTACAACGGGCATGTCTTTCAGCCGTGTGAGTCACACGGCCGTGTGACCCCTGAAGTTTGTAAATTTTCATCTTTTTTTGAAAAATTCTTTGAGTTCTCAATTTAGTCCCGACTTGTTTTTAACACAGTTTTAAGGCCTCGAGGGTTGGTATAAGGGACAATCTGAATGAATTTGATTGGTTTTTTATATGAATATTAAAACCAAGTCAAATCATACATATTGTCTCTTATACGAGCCCTCGAGACCCTAAATATGCATTAAAAACAAGTCGAGACTAAATCGAAACTCAGAGAATTTTTCAAGAAACAAGGAAAATTTTCAACACTGCAGGGGTCATACGGCCAAGAGACACGCCCATGTTTCAGTCCGTGTGGGCATTCGAAGTAGGGACACACGTCGTGTCCCAGCCCGTGTCCATGCCCGTGTAACTTACTGACTTGGGTCACACAGCCAAGTTACACGCCCTTGTGCCAGGCCGTGTACCATTCAAAGTAACCCTATACGCCCGTGTGCCAGACCTTGTGCTAGGCCATGTAACAGCCTGACTTGCAACCATTTGAAAGCTATATGGGACACACGGCCATGTCACCTAGCCATGTGTCACACACACGGCTAAGACACACGCCCGTGTCTCTGTTCGTGTGGACGAAAATAGGTCATTTTACAAGCCATTTTTCTCACCCAACTTGTCATGTACCTACAACCAAAAATGCATATATGCACAAGCCATAATAATGCACCAAAATCATGCATAATCAAGTCATATTCATAGGTATAATGTCATACAACCAATATGTCCTTAGGCACCTCAAATGACAAAATATAAACATGTACAATCATGTAATCCATTTGGCCAAAATAATTAACAAAATTGCAATCAAGATTGCATCAATTCAAGTTATTGAATTAACTTACCACAAACTATCAATTAGTGCCAATTACGCCATTCAACTACTAGCATCTAAAATCATATAAACCATTCAAACAAAGTGTCATTACATATCAATTCCAAACATCAACGATTAAAAAGTTAGTATTCACATTCCATATACTAAGTTCATCTCATCATCAAAGTGCCAAATCACAAGTCAAAACAAATGGCCATTTCAACAACCAAAACACATGGTCAACACTAACCAAAATACCTATACATGTCATTATAACCAAAATTAAAACAACCGAATGTACCAAAAGAGCCGATGGATAGTGTGATATAGCTCCGACAAGCTTCCAACCCGAATGATTTTCCAATTCTCTATAAGACACGAAAAATAACACAAAGTAAGCATCTAAGCTCAGTAAGTTCGTATAACTTTGAATATAGCTTACCCTTTAAGCAAATAATAGGTAAGTAAACAAAACATATCCCAACACAATTTGGCCATATGCCTAATCACATATACATATATAAACCAATAATCATGGATGAGCACATCAAATGGTTAATTTCATATACATGTATCATCCAATTCCATTTTCCATATAACATGTAACAACATTTTCATGTAATTCATATGTATGCTTGTAATAATCTGTATCGAAATCTTACCAATTCATATAAGAATATTGCCCGTTGAACCATTTAGAATATCGTTAGATACCTGGGATAGCTCACACATAGTGTGCTAAATCATATAACTGTAATTCGTCAAATCCTGTACATGTATGCTCACACGAGTTGTAAATCGGTATGCTCTCATGAGCTATAATTGGTATGCTCCCACGAGCTGTAATCGGTATGCTCTTACGAGCTGTGGGTTGGAACGTAGCACACGATGATACTCACATGAGTTGTGGAGTATCCACAACACAAGTCAGACCTCAGCCATCAGTAGGACGCTCAGGACCAGAACCCAAATCATGTAAACCCTAATGACATGTCATTTGTATCCTACGTATTCCTAAAGTTCACACGGGGCTCGGTAATTGTCGAATGTCATTGGATATACAGTCGGTATAGATGGATGACATTTCATAACACATGTATAACTCAATTAAAAACATATATGCACAATTTAATTACACGAACTTACCTCGACAAGTATACATAGATACAAATGCTATTAATCGGAGACTTTCTCTTTGCCCCGATCTAAAGCCGTACGAGGTCTGTCTTGATCTATATGGATAAATTTAACTCAATTTAATATATAATTAATTCAATTTAGCCCAAAATCATATTTTGGAAAAATTACCATTTTGCCTCTATACTTTTAATTTCTTTGCAATTTAGTCTCTAGCTCATAAAAATGGAAATTCATGAAATTCCACCACAACCCACTATAGCCGAATATCATTAAGTCCCTATCAAGCCCTATATTTCATTTATTTCACAATTTCACCATGTAAAAATTTCTATTTTTTAATTTAATCCCTATTTGACAATTATCTAACAACAACCATCCATTTTCTAACATCAAACATCAAAACTCATGTATATTCAATAATGGAAAAACCCTAATAGTTTAACTGTGTCACAAATTAGTCCTCGGGATAGCTAAATTAAACTACAAAAAATCCTAAAAATATAAAAATATTTAAAAACAGGACAAAAATCATACCAAATTAGCAAAGATGAAGGTGGTTGAATCCTTAGCTTAAAAGAACAAGAAGTTTAGGTGTTGTTTTGATGAAATGAAGAAGATGAAAGCATTTTACCTATTTTAATTATCATTTAATTACCAATTTACTTAATTAAGCTTTAAAAACTTTAAAAATTACACAAAATGCCAAGGCATCATATTCCACTATCTTATTTACGGTCTAATTACCATATAAGGACTTTCACTTTAAAGTTCTATAACTATTTAATACCTTTAGCTATTAGAACTCAACTTTTGCACATTACGTGATTTGGTCTTTTTTTATCAAATTGTGCATGTAAACGGTAAAATTTCTTAACGAAATTTTTATATACTATCATGCTGTAGGAAATAAAATAATAATAAAATAAATTTTTGACTTTGAATTTGTGGTCTCGCAACCACTGTTCCAATTTTACTGAAAATGGGCTATTACATTACTATTACAACAATTAAGTTATATAAGATGCTGATAAGTACAATTGTGGTAGTTAATATCATGGTAGGTGCAAAGAGCCCAAAAAACAGAGGTTTACTATATATAATAAGATTAGGAAATAATAGTGGCGAGGTGTTTGTCCAAATAGTTGGCTTCTTTTATCTTTTGTATCTTTGTTTGATGTTGAGAGAAGGTATTTGTGGAGGGAAGTAGACTAGGCATGGGTCCTAACTATTAAGTACTCTACTTTATAGGTACAAGGGTAGAGTGGTGGATTGTCAACTAAGAGCACTACTAGAGTCTATGTGAGGTAACTAGATAGAGCATCGTCAAACCCAAGAAGGTGATGGATTAGCGGGTGCTAGCAGGAATTCTTTCTTATATATTTTCTGAAGATTGCATAGGTATATCTTATGTGACATGGTGTTTGGTGAGGTAAGGCTGAGACTAAGCTTTTAGGTAGGCTAGGAGGATGAGCTTTGTCAAATTCTATCTTTAAGCATAGGTGTTGGGTGGTTCGACAATGGGTGATATGGCGAGGGTATAAAAATTGCTCATTAGACAGGAGGTAAGTTATAGAGTGACATGGGTTGAGTTGAATCCCTAGCAAGGCTCTTGAATGTATTGGTGAGGCTTGTACAAGATCAATTCTGCCCGGCCCATTTTACAACAAATTAAACCCAAAATCCAAAACCTAAACCCCAGATCCAATTAACCCTAAACCCAAGACCCAAATACCAAGCCCAATAAAAACCTACCCAGGCTAATTGCCAAACCCGAATAGCCCAACTGCCAAACCCGAAACCCCTGAACAGAAAAGAACAGAATGAAAAAACCCTAGCCCCTAGATGCAAGTGGCACCGCAGCCTAGGCCACTTGCCCTGACCGCATCTGCCACCATCGCCCACGTCTCATCAGCACCGCCCATATCCTGTAAAGAAATGGCAGACACGCAAGAGAATAGAAAAATGAACAGCAAAAGATTGTAAGAATCGACTATAAAAAGCCGATCTAAACCATTTGTATGGGGGCTGGATCTAGATTTTTTTTTTTGAATCAATATAAAAAAATAGAAATTTTAGTGACAAAAATCTGCAAACTAGGATTGATACGAGTGCACAACAAATGAATCGAAGAGAAAAGGAGATAAAGTTTTAAGGTTTTCTTCTATTTTCCATTTTACCCTATTCTTCGAAATTGTATAAGCATATTTCCCTTATTTTCCTTCTAAAACAGTTTATATAATATCAAAATACATATATACAAATAAAAGGAGGAAAGAAAATAAAAATTTTACCTTTTCCTAGGTGTGTGGTGGTGGTGTGACGACGATAAGCGAAGTCGTGGTGGCTCTCATGGGATTTTGGACCCATCCGAGAGAAATCCTCCCTTCCCTTTCTTTTTTCGAAACACGGACCAAATGACATCTGGGCAAAAAAAAAAACACTTTTATAGGCTCTGAAAGGCTGTTTTGGTGAATGCCCTTAAGCCTCAAACGACGTCGTTTTGCCCTCACGACCGATCCGACCGACCCACCTCGGGATCCCGTGTTTTTTGCAGATGGTCTATTTATGCATTTGACCCTTCCGCATTTTTAACCTTTCCAATCCGATTTACGCTATTTTCATATTTGACCCTATAATTTATTAGGTTCGTAATTTGGTCCTCGTGTTGTGGCGTTTTGGTAGGAGGGTTATTTACCTCTATGGTCCCTCCGCTCATCGTGCATACAAATAGGTCCTTTCCTTTTTTTTATTTTTATAATCCGCCTAAAACTTTCGTTTTTACGTAATTTAGTCCATTTTTTAATTATTTTGCAATTTTTATCATTACTATTGTTATTTAATATTTTTATTTTCTACTATTGATTATTTATTATTATTATTTTATTATTTCTATTACTATACCGCTATTTTTGTATATCTATATATTTTATTACTACTACCTATTATTATCGTTATTTTATTATCATCACCATCTTTGTGTTTATATTATTACCATATTGTACATTTTATTATTATTATCACTATGTATTATTATTACTATTATTATTAGCATTTTACTATTATTATTATATTATTATTATTATAGTTAGTATTAATGTAATATTTTATTTTCATTATTATTGCTATTACTATTATTTGATATTATCATCATTATTAGTAGTATTTTTTCACATGTTCATCATCAAACAAAATACATTTAGTAAAATTATCATATTTCATTTAAAGGTTTTAAAATAAAGGCAATGTTTTTATTTAGAAATTAGGAGAATAGTGCCCTAACGTCTTTGGGTTTGATTTTCCGCTTGACTAAATAATTAAACATCCTATTGACAAACTTCATAAATCATGAGATGACTTTGATTACGAAAGATTAAAATATCGTGTCCTAACGTACTAGACGTGATATTTATATCCTTTCGGAACAAAGAAATCTCAATTTTAACTCAAATATCTATATTTATTTTATGAGTTTAACACTGTTAACAAAAATACATTTTGCAAAATCACTATATTTCATCCCAAAGGTCTTTAAATAAGGCAACGTTTGTGTTTAGAAATTTGGGAAATAGAGCCCTAACGTGCAGGGTTGTGATTTTTCGTTTGACTAAATAGCTAAACATCCTTTTAATTAAGTTTCGTAAAATCATGAGATAGCTTTGATTACGAAGGTTTAGAATATCATGTCCTAACGTGCTGGATGTGATGTTTGTACCCTCTTGGAACAAAGAAATCTTAAATATCCTAATACCTTTTAAAGGATCCGCATTTTAAAACCTTTTCAAACTTCCGACATTAAGACACTAATTAATCATTTTGGTACCAATTTTGGGCGTATCGAGGGTGCTAACCCTTTCTCGCATGTGAATCGACTCCGGACTCGTTTTACGGATTTCGTAGACCAAAATCGTTGTTTTGATAAATCAAGCTGCTTATTAAAACAACCGATTTACGAGGTGACCGATCACACCTCAACAAAAAAGGATTGGTGGCGACTCTCGCTTTATTCTCATTTTCAAAACCAAAGTCGAACCCCTTTTTGTTTTTTCCAAAATAATGGTTACGACAGCTTGGCGACTCCACTGGGGACTGATTTAGAAAGTCAAGCCATAAATTGATTATTTTTTGTCTTTTGTCGGAAGTTTGAAAGTTCGATTTGAAAATTACAATCCTTTTATTGCATGTTGTTTTAATTTCGGCATTGCATTGCATGACTGTTGTGGTCACACCTTTAAGTGGGAGTGAGAAGCTACTCCTTCGTGAGGTTTTCACCTCCGCGCAGGATAGTGGATCACTTTCGGGATACATTCGTACCTATGTCTTCGTGAGATTTTCATCTCCATGCAGCCATAGCGAAATGTATTCCCCTGAACTGAACTCGGTCTATATTAGCCTATAATGGGTGAAGATCGAGGAATCTGCTAGTTCGAGTACCCTTACCTTAGAACCAAACCACATGTAGTGAACCCTAAGAGGCCACCTTAGGTATAACTATGTTAAACCCCTAGTGGTCACCTGGATAGGTACTCTATTTTGTTTATTTCTCCTGTGCTAACGTGTTTTGTTTTGTTTGTGATTGCATTGCATTGCATCACACCGCATCATCCTAGAAAGGATGTGTTGATTCATATTCGATTGCTAAATAGAAGAGTTTATCATAAGGAAATGTGTTACTTGATAAAGTGGATTCTAATACGGTCGTTCGAACATAGTCCAGGTAAACAACGAGAGAGGACTGATAACCCACAGAAGAATACAAGACTTTGCCCGAGGATTCAAGCCGACAAAGATTATTCGAGAGTCATCATGTCTCCATTTTCTAAAAGAAGCTTATAAACATCGCGAAAGATAAGTGAGCGAAGAGGTACAACTTTGGACCAAGCAACAAGGACCTAGAAGAGGTATCCATTGAGAAAGTTCACGGGCACGACCATAACATCCGGATACGAAGAAGAGGATTGGTGTTTTCACCTGGACTATGAGGATAAAGCCGTATATGCAATCCGTTTTATGTAAAGAAATGTATTTTCTAGAAAAGTTCTTCTAATGGAATTGAATTCATAATCAACGCCTCTCTTTCTTTTTGCATTCTTTCCATGCATTTGCATTGCATTTCATGCATTTGCATTGCATCATATCACATGTATTAAAATTTGTAGAAAGACCCTAATTAGGTGAAGTTATTTCAGTAACCTAGAAGCCATGGACCGAACGTTGGAGAGATTAGAGCAAAGACAAATACTGATGCAAGAGCAATTCGCTAAAATTCAACAAGATATGCGAGATCAAATGAATATGATAGGCCAGTTAACCAAGATACTAACCGGAGGACTTGAAAAAAGGAGTGGTTCAATGGTTAACGGTGTGGATGATGATGAAGAAATCGTTTACTCCCCGATAAATATTTTGACTCAACTAGACGCGCAGTCGTATGGGGTACATGCCATTATCAAACCCCAATGTCAGACTAATACCTCGACCTTGTTGAACTTCTCGATGGGCTCATGTTTTAACCCTGAGGATGATCGTGCCAAACCGATTGTTCAGGCAGAGACAAAGGACAGGAGAGAGCGGACTTTGAAGGCCCCGAAGAAGAAGGAAAAGGAAGCAGGTAGTACGAGTAGGTATGAAAATGGTCATTCGGAGTCGATTACAGTAAGCCACCTAAGGATGGTGACTACCAGTCATCAAGAGCCCTCTAGGCAGGATTTCAACTCAAAGCCTACCACCGGAAGGCTCCAGTTCACGCCCATCCCGATGACATACAAGGAGCTCTATCAAAATTTATTTGATGCGCATGTGGTGTCTCCTTACTACTTAAAACCAGTGCAGCCTCCATACCCCAAATGATATGACACAAAAGCTCAATGTAAGTATCATGCGGGGATTATAGGACATTCAATAGAAAACGGCCTTACTTTCAAAAAGTTGGTCAAAAAGCTCATTGAAATGGGAATTGTGAAGTTCGACGATTCTTCAGAACCTAATCGCTCTGACAAAGCAGTAAATGCGATAGTTGGAGGTAGAGGCAAGAGAGTTGCGACGCCTTGAATATCGAAGAGTCTGAATAACATATCCAAAGATGGAATTTGGGGAATAAAGTTTTCAAGCCCTTATATGCTTGGGGGAGTTTTGAACAATGGGACTGTGGAAGAAATCCCTGTGTTTTTAGAGCTAATCTAGAGTAATACTCGGAACACACTTGTGGCTTTAAGTCTAGAAGCAATAAGGGTCCCTTTTGTGAAACATGACTTTGTATAAGACATCGTTATTTTCAATAAAATACATCTCCGCCATCTTTTGAGTAAATTTTCTTCTATTATTCTTCTATTCTTTAGATATTCCTCTAAATATTTCCATTCTTCATACATCACGCCAATAAATATGCTTAGATTCCTTTGTTCTATGAGCCTTTATTCATCTCCATAACAGGTCCCCAAATATCAATGATTTGAGTAACGCTACCGATGACTCGTAATGTCCCTTTGAGCAAGATATGGGTACGGAAGATTTTCGAATTTTGAAGATGACCAAAGTTGTGACCTATCTCTGAACTCTAAGGATGGTAGAACAAGAGGAGAAACAAATTCTACCTCACAAGGAGTCGGTGGAAATAGTGAACCCGGGGATGGACAAGAAAAGAAAGAAGTGAAGATCGAGTGGTATTATCAGAGAGACAAAGCGAGACCTCCTTGAGTTACTCTAAGAATTCAAAGATGTCTTCGCGTGGTCATATCAAGACATGCTGGGCTAAAATCGCCGCTTGCCCATAAAAGAAGAATACAAGCCACCCAATGAAACTTCAGAGGATGAGGCAGACGTTTCTTGAAAATAAAAAGGAGGTAAGGAAGCAATTTGATGCATGTTTCTTGCAAGTGGTTAAGTACTCGAATGGGTAGCCAATATCGCCTCGTCCCTAAGAAAGATGGGAAAGTACGAATGTGTGTAGACTGAGGATCCAAACAAGGCTAGCCAAAAGATAATTTTCGTTACCTCATATCGACACCTTAGTGGATAATACTACGGGTTATTCATTATTCTCATTCATGGATGGCTTCTCAGGATACAACCAGATAAAGATGCTTCCTGAAGACATGGATAAAACCACGTTCATAACCATGTGGGGAACCTTTTGCTACAAGGTAATGCCATTTGGGCTGAAGAATGTGGGAGCAACATATCAGAGAGCCATGGTAACCCTATTCTATGACATGATGCACAAAGAAATTTAGGTTTATGTCGACGATATGATCGCTAAGTCTCAAACTGAAAAGGAGCATGTCCAAGTCTTAAGGAAATTATTTTTGAGGTTGAGGAAATTCCAGCTAAAGCTTAACCCGGCAAAGTGTACCTTTGGAGCCAGGTCAGGGAAACTGCTAGGATTTATAGTCAGCAAAAAAGGGATTGAGGTTGACCCAGACAAAGTCAAGGCTATACAAGAATTGCCTCCGCCTTGCACGCAAAAGGAAGTTCGAGGTTTCTTAGGAAGATTAAATTACATTGCTCGGCTCATTTCACAGCTAACTGAGAAATGTGACCCCATATTTCGTCTTCTTAAAAAACACAATCCATGTGTGTGGGACGAGAAATGTCAAAAGACCTTCGACAAAGTAAAGCAATACCTGTCCAATCCTCCAGTAATGACACCGCCTAATCCAGATAAGCCTCTACTTAACGGTACTGGGTAATTCAATGAGATGTGTACTCGGCCAACACGATGAGTCAAGAAAGAAAGAAAAGGCAATATACTACCTCATTAAAATGTTCACTGAGTGTGAAACAAGGTACTCACCAATTGAGAAGCTATGTTGTGCCTTGATCTGGACAACCCAGAGATTGAGGCAGTACATGTTGTATCATACGACCTGGCTCATCTCGAAGTTAGACCCACTGAAATACATGATGGAATCGACTGCCTTGAATGGTCAGATGGCCTGATGGCAAATCCTGCTTTCTGAGTTTGACATAGTTTATGTAAACCAAAAGGCGGTGAAAGGGAGTGCAATAGCAAATTTTCTAGCCAGTAGAACTCTGCCAGATTACGAGCCTTTGGACTTTGATTTCCCTAATAAAGATCTAATGTATGTGGCAACCACTGAAAAAGGTAGCCCAGAAGATCGTCCTTGGGCACTGAACTTCGACGGGGCATCAAATGCTGTGGGTAATAGAATTGGGGCAGTTCTGGTATTCCCAAACAGAGATCATTACCCATTTACTTGTAAATTGGATTTTGATTGTACAAACAATATGGCAGAGTATGAAGCTTGCATCATGGGTATCCATGCCACTGTAGAACGTAAAATTAAGGTGCTGGAAGTATACGGAGACTCTGCACTGGTGATTTATCAACTTAAAGGAGAATGGGAGACGAGAGATCCCAAATTGGTCGAATACAAAAGATTGGTCCAAGAACTGATCAAAGAGTTCGATGACATCACTTTCAGTTATCTACCAAGAGACGAAAATCAGATGGCTAATGCTCTAGCCACATTAGCTTCTATGATACGAGCAAACAACAAGGAGGATATGAGGCCTATACAAATGAGCATTTATGAGGCCCCAACCCATTGTTACAGCGTGGAAGAAGAGGAGAAAAATGATCACCCGTGGTATCACGATATACTACAATATGTGAAAGATCAAAAAATACCCCGATCAAGCAACCGAAAATGACAAAAGGACGTTGAGAAGACTAGCTTGTGAATATGTCTTAGAGGGAGAGTTCCTATACAAAAGAAGAAAGGATCAAGTGCTATTGAGATGTGTGGATGGCACCGAGGCTAAGCAGATCCTAGAAGAAGTCCATGAGGGTGTCTGTGGAACACATGCCAATGGGTTCGCAATGGCCAGACAAATTGTAACATCCTAAAATTGGGGTTATTCGTGATTAAATTATTTTTCTTGTGTTTGGATTGCTGTGGTGTTATTCGTGGTGTAATAAGACTTAATTATGGATCTTGAGTAGGCTCAGATAGTAGGAAAAATTGTATTTGCAAGCTTTAAAGATAGGAAGCCTTAGTAGGTAGGGGTTACAAGTTAAATGAGGGAATATTAGACACTAAAAAGGCCTTGGATTTTATTTTGGACGGTAAGAGAGAGAGAGAAATGCTCAATTTTGACTTCAGGATAATAAGGATAATAATATTTTAATTGGATTTTATTTGATTAATTTTAAAAGGGTGGCAAGGAGGAAAAGTAGGCATTTGTTTAATTCAAATTCTTTTGAAATAATTTTAAACTATTGGCCAAAAGTGATTCAAGGTGTTGGTCAAAATTTTAACTCCCTGGAGAGGAGTGGACGGCAAGAGAGCTATGTAGGGGGGAGGCTAAATTTTCTTAGTGAATTACTTAACAAATTCGGCTAGCATTTTATCTCTTTTTATTTCTTTTTCACTCTCTCTTAAAACCGAAACCCCATTGCCATCTTCATATTTTCTTCTTTTTGACCCTTGGCCGAATCACCTACTCTCTTATCCCTCTCTTTTCTTCCATTTGTGCTAAACCGAAAATACTCTCCCCTCATACCTTTCTTTCCTCTTCTCAAACCTTTTGGCCAAAACTCCTATTTCACTTCTTTCTTTTCCTCTTTTTCACTCAAAGCCGAACCTTGAATGTTATTTTAATCAACCATAGCTGAATCCCCTTCTCCTTATTTGGTGTAGTTTTGGCTGAACATCAAAACAAAGGTGATCTCTTTTAGGATTTTCTGCAATCGATTTTAGAGGAAGGTATGTGCTCAAGGCCGAATGCCTATTTCTTCTTCTCTCTATTCTCTGTCGACTTTTACAAGGGTAAGAGCCGATTTCGGCATTGGATTGCAAGTGTGAATCACCTGATTTAGGAATCGGTTTGTTGTAGGGCCTTCGAGGTTTTGGAAACAATCTAGTGAAGCCGCCATCTTTTAATTGGTTGGTAAGTGGTGGTAAGGATTTGTTAATAGTCTAATCTTTTTAGTATTGTGTCAAGGATATTAATGTGGATAATCGCCGATTGTAGGGAAGCGTAAACACATAGTGTGTGGTGGTGATAATCAAAGGTATTTTAGGTAAGATTTCGGGTTCAAGTGTAACCTCAATGGAATTATTTTGGGTTTGGCCGAATGGTCTATAACACTAACCTTATGTTTGGCCGAATATAGGAGCAAGGATACCTTGTGTGGCCGATTGACTCTTCGTGGATTTAGGACTATCATTGGTAACAGTGTGTACATACACACTTTATAACTAACAACGTATGCTAAATACATTATGTATGCTAAATCGGATTGATGTAGATTTGGACCTAATACCATAAAGGTATAAGCAAGGATTCAGGTAAGTCCTTGTCGATTTGAGATAACTATATGATGCATGATTGATGCAAGGCATGTTTGGTATATGTGGCATATAAAGTTATGGTTATTGATAAATCCAGTGTATGTTGCTAAATAAACATGTTGGCATGATTTCTGTTAAATGCATATCATTGATTAATGTGGGTTAAATGAGTGAAGGGGGAAGTGATATCCGTGTCTACAGACACCAGTGGTTTGGTACCACATTTCGTGACTAAGGTCACCAGAGGTTTGGCACCTCATAGCGTCTTGTCCCAGTGGCTTAGCACCACAGTGGGTTGGCCCCACAGTTGATATTATGGGATCGTCGCCAGTGATTTGGTATCACACGTGGGTTGGCCCCACAACTTGTTATATGTGACTTCGGGTTACTAGTGGTTTGGCACCACCAGTGGTTTGGCACCACAATATTGATGGATATCGTGACTTTGAGTCACCAGTGGTTTGGCACCACCAGTGGTTTGGTACCACACGGGGTAGAGAAAGGTGTTTTGGATGGCTAGGTTGGGTGCATGTTAAACTTAGTGCATGTTAACTTAGTTATAATTTGTGTATGATGTTGCATTAAACCCGGGGTAGGGTTACACATTGAGTCTTGGTGACTCACCTTCTCCTTTAACTTTTTCAGGTGACTCGTAGATCGCGGATGAAGAGCCGGATGGACTCGAGGTGGCCATGCAGTGAAAATGTGGATTAAATGAATTTTGAGCTATTTTTATTTTATTGTCGGTTTTATTTGTTCAAGTTATAATAAGGCCTCCTAAGATTTTACTTTGATTATTTTACATGTTTTGGATAATTTGTTTAAACTACTTAGTGACTTTAAAATGGGTACACACGTTTTCTTAAATTCAAACGTAAATGTTTTATTGTGCCATCGGGTACATTTGATATCGGTAACAACCTGACTTAATAGATCTTTAACAAAACTAAGTGTGGTTTTCTTCATACACCTCAATGGTTTTAAAACAAGACAGTATCTTTTACTTTAAATTAAATCGGATAAAGGGATTTTTTCAAAATGTTTTCTCTGTAACATACCAAATTCGGTCGTAATGTTTGGGTCGGGTTTGGGTGTTACAAAATTGGTATCAGAGCCCAGTTCAAAGCTCGACTGTGGGGGCCCAAGGCCCAAAATGTTTTTGGTAGGCCTTTTTGAAATATTTTTGGTTGTGGAACAGCATGGCACCGAGTCTCCGGCACCAATCCGCTCAGGTAAGTACTTCTAACTGCTGTATGAATTATTATCTGTAGAAGGGTAGGTATGGAACGTAGATAATATGATAGGTGTTTGAACCATAGGACTAGTTTACCCCAACAAAATACATAAGACTTTAAATGCCTAATTAAACAAACCTATGATTAAGTCGCCGAGTTAGGGTGTGGTAACCCCTGTGCGCATGTCTAGGATTGGATCCGGAAGAGCTTGGTACTTAAGCAGTCCTCGTGACTCACCTCCTCTTCGCAGGAATCCTACCTGGTGCGTAGCTTCGGTTCACCCTAACCAAGAGGACTTCACATAAAGCTAAACACAATAAATAAAACCCAAGGATTAGCCATGTTTTATGAAAACTCTAAGTTTTAAAAATCATTACAATACTCCTTTAAATAGTAATAAAATTTATTTCGAAAATTTTCAAAATATTTTCAATTTACCAAAATTACCAAAATGCCCCTAGTGGTAAAATTACGAAAATGCCCTTGGTTTCTAAAAATTACCGAACTACTCGATTTCAATAAAATTCTCTTACTTTGCAAAAGTATCCAAAATTCTGTATTTCAAAATAATACCCTGACTTTGGAAATTTACAAAATTACCCTCGATTGACAAAATTACCAAAATACCCTGGATTCTAAAATTCATTGCACCTTTAATTTGACAAAGTTTCAAAATACTCTCCAGCTTTTATGAATTCCAAAAGGCCTCGATTCATCAAGTTTTAAAAATTTCTCCGATTTGTTACAAAAATACCCTCAGAGGAAAATGACGAAAATACCCAGGATAGGAACAGACGTAAATGTCCAAGAGTGAATGTGGATGAAAGGTATTAGGAATGGATGTGCTTTTCGTGTGAACTAGGATAGAGGACTTAAAACTTTGATTGATCGAAAGAATCTCTATTAAACTCCCTTCATAAAATTTCGTCGCGGATAACCAAGTGGAACAAGTACTAATCCATAAAAATTTCTTAATCAGATTAAGACGCAATAGTTAGAATGAGCTCTAGAGGATGTGGTCGTCGTGGATGCGGTAGGGGCAGGATGACCGTGTCAGAACCCGTTAGGTCGGGTCAAGGGTCGAAAAATGAGGTACCACCGCCACCACCACCCCCAACTTTTGGAGCGGAGGAACAGGATCAGACGGGAGGTGAGGCAGTATCGCAAGCTGTGTTGCGAGTCCTTGAGATGGTGGTGGGGCAAGTGGTGGTATGGAGCTCGAAATCAGACTGCAGTGACTCGATCCAACGGGCCGAGGTATTCCGGTGTATCGGGAGTGGCACCCAAACATGCATGAATATTGGTTAGAATCGACTGAGAGGATCATGGATGATCTCGATTTGACAAGTGAGGAGAAGCTGAAAGGAGCGGTGTCACTTTTAAAGGATGAGTCATATCAGTGGTGGCTCACGGTTCGGGATGGTGCCACGGCAGATGACCTTACTTGGGAGTATTTCAAAGCTACTTATCAGAAGAAGTATGTGGGCACCACTACATTGATGCTTGAAGAAAGCTTTTCCGGGTTGGTACAAGGAAATAAGTCTGTATCAGAGTATGAAGCAGAATTCTTGAGGCTGAGCCGCTATGCTCGGGGAATTGTGTCAACAGAGCATGATCGTTGTGTCCGCTTTGAAGACGGACTTAGGGATGATTTAAGGTTGCTGATTGCTCCACAGCAGGAGCGTGAGTTTTCTGTCTTAGTGGAAAAGGCTAAAGTAGCCGAAGGGGTCAAGGAGTCTGTAAGACAAAACTACGATAGGAACAAGCAGACAAGAAGCTTTGGGTCGTCTGGGTCAGGTAATAATGCACAGAAGAGGGCTAGGCAGAGTGGGCCGAATCAGGCAGGAAGGCCCATGGCTACTAATCAGAGACCAGCTCAGTGTAATCACTGTAGGAAATCATATTGGGGAGGTTGTTGGACCGGTGAAAGGGGATGTTTTGAATGTGGATCTTTGGATCACCGTGTAAGGGATTGTCCCGGGTTAGCTAAGAACCACCAGAGGGTCGAACCGTGCTCAAAGCTAGAAATGTAGGACCACCACGGAGGGTCGTGGTAATGGTAGAGGAGGCAATGGTTCTAGTCGAGGTCGAGAATTCTAAGGCGAGGTGCAAGCAACATGAGGCAAGGCGATCTGGTTTAGTCTATGCAAAGAAGGCGTCGAGAGGAGGGTGACGACCGGACGTCATAACCCAGACGCTCCTAATTTTTGGTCTTCTATATGTTGCATTAATTGATGTGGGTTCGACGTATTCATACGCTGCTAGTAGCGTGGTAGAGACTATGAATCTAGACTTTGAGACTACTTAGGGAGATGACGAGAATTGGCCCTCTAGGTCACTCAGAATTGTAAACAAGTTATATAGAGATGTACCCCTAGAACTCCAAGGGGTAGTATTGTTGGCCGATCTAATGGAACTGCCATTTGGGGAGTTCGATTTGATTCTTGGAATGGATTGGTTGGTTAAGTATCAGGCAAAGCTGGATTGCACTGCTAAGCGCATGGTTCTAAAGATGGCTGAGGGTGATGAAGTGGTCATGATAGGTAATAGAAGAGATTACCTATCCAACGTGGTGTCTGCGTTGAAGGCAGAAAAGATGGTCAGGAAAGGGTGTGAGGCATTTTTGGTTCGAATATGTGCTTTGGAGGCTAAGGAGTCAGCAGTTGAGAAGGTCCGAACGGTAGGGGAATTCGCTGATGTGTTTCCAGAAGAACTTCTGGGTCTGCCTCCAGATCGGGAAGTTGAATTCGGTATAGACTTGTTACCCGCGGCTACCGTGTCTATAGCACCATACCGAATGGCACCAAGGAATTGGTGGAGTCAAGGCTCAAATTCGTGAACTCTTGGACCGAGGGTTGATCCCACCAAGTATATCTCGTGGGGAGCACCTGTGCTATTTGTCAAGAAAAAGGATGGTTCAATGCGAATGTGTATCGACTCACCGCTACTAAACAAGTTAACGATCAAGAACAAGTATCCGTTGCCTCGGATTGATGACTTATTTGACCAACTGAAGGGTGCATCAGTTTTCTCGAAGATAGACCTTAGGTCGGGTTATCATCAACCTAAGGTGAAGGAGGGTGATGTTCACAAGATGGCATTTCGTACTCGGTATGGGCATTACGAGTTTCTAGTGATGCCATTTGGGTTGACCAACGCACCTGCAGCGTTCATGAACTTAATGAATAGGGTGTTTTAACAGTACTTGGATCAATTTGTCGTGGTGTTTATAGACGACATATTGGTTTATTCAAAGACGGAGGAGGAGCATGACATGCATTTTCGTATAGTTCTACAAGTACTAAGGGAGAAGCAGTTATATGCCAAATTCAGTAAATGTGAATTTTGGCTTAAGGAGGTGGCTTTCTTAGGTCACGTGGTGTCAGCGGAAGGGATGAAAGTGGACCCTCGCAAGGTTAAAGCGGTGTTGGATTGGAAATCGCCTAAGTCAGTGGTAGAAATTCAAAGTTTTCTGGGTCTGGCAGGGTACTATCGAAGATTTGTGGAAGGGTTCTCTTTAATCGCAGCACCACTAACTAAGTTATTAAGAAAATGAGTTCCATTTGTATGGTCGGAGAAACAGCAGGAAAGTTTTGATAAGTTAAGGAATATTTCGACTAAGCTCCGGTTACGTATACTGAGGCGAGGAAGTTGTTTACGCCATCGTGATGCGCCCTATACTGGGTTGGGATGTGTATTGATGCAGAAGGGAAGGTGGTGGCCTATGCATCCCGCCGCCTAAGACCGCATGAGGTTAACTATCCGACTCACGACTTGGAATTAGCGGCAGTAGTCTTCGCTTTGAAAATATGGAGGCATTATTTGTATGGGGAAAAGTCGATAGTCTACACAGATCACAAAAGTTTAAGGTATCTCTTGACTCAGAAGGATTTGAACTTGAGACAGCGTCGATGGATTGAACTGTTAAAGGATTATGACTGTTCAATTGAGTACCATCCAGGCAAGGCTAACGTGGTGGCTGATGCGTTAAGCCGGAAGGTCATAACGGACTTAAGGGCGATGTTTGCTCACCTCAGTCTATACGACGATGGAAGTCTTTTGGAAGAACTACAAGTTAAGCCGACTTGGATCGAGAAGATTAAGAAAAAATAGTTAGTAGATGAAAGTTTGAATGCGGGGAGATTGCAAGTTCAAGATGGTGGTTTGGAAGGGTATAGTTTGTCTGGTGATGGAGTATTATAAGGGCGAGCTTGTATGTCGAAGGATGTTGAATTGAGGCAAAGAATTCTTCAAGATGCACATAGCAACCCATACGCTATGCATCCTGGAGGTAGCAAGATGTATGGAGATTTGCAAAACAGCTTCGTGGCTGTATCAAGCGCAAGGTAACTGAGTTTGTGGAAAGGTGTCTGACGTGTCGCGTTGAAAAGGCTGAACACCAGTTGCCATCAGGGTTACTTCAACCAGTGAAGATTCCCCAGTGGAAATGGGAGAGGATCACTATGGATTTTGTCGGTGGGCTACCCTCACGCCCAAAGAAGAAGGACGATTTTGGGTGATTATAGACCGTCGACTAAATCACTCACTTCATACCCAGTAGGGTGGATTACTCACTTGTAAGCTAGCTAAGTCAGTATGTGTCGAAATAGTGAGGTTGCATGGTGTACCAAAGATCGATCATCTCGATAGGGATCCCGATTTATGTCAAGGTTCGGAAAGCATTGCATCGAGCTTTGGGTACACGATTGATTTCAAAGATCTGAGATTCCATCCACGGTCGTGAGGCAATGAAGGGTCATCTGATTTTAGAGGACATGCTTTGAGAGGTTGTGTTTTGGATTTTAGTGGCAGTTGGGAAGAGTATCTACCATTGGCGTAATTCGCTTATAACAATAGTTATCAGCGAGTATTCAGATGGCACCATATGAAGTAATCAGATGGACGAAAATGCCGTACTCTACATGTTGGACGAGTTGGGTGAACGACAAATTTTGGTCCGAGTTGGTAATGTAAACCAAGATAAAGTTAAGGTGATTCGCTCGTCTCAAGGAAGCGCCGATAGGCGTAAATCTTATGCCGATCTTAAGCGTAAGGAAATGGAATATGCGAGAGGAGATAAAGTCTTTCCAAGGTGTCACCTTGGAAAAAGGTATTGAGATTTGGGCGAAAAGGAAGCTAAGCCCAAGGTTCATCGGCCATATCTGATGAGTGAAGCGAGTGGGACCCGTAGCTTATCACCGATTGCAAGCGAGTTGAGACAGATTCATGACGCCTTCCATATGTTGATGCTTAGACGATATCGGTCCGATCCATCACATGTTGTGCCAAGGGTCGAGATTGAGGTAAACTGACTTATCTTTCGAGGAAGAACCATCGGATCTTAGATCGAGATGTCAAGGTTTTGCGAGAAGTCAAGACTTTGGTGAAAGTGTTATGGCGGAACCATGGTGCGGAGGAAGCTACGTGGGAACCCGAGGATGTGATGCGACAGAATACCCCCACCTCTTCTGATCAGGTAATTTCGAGGCCGAAATTATTTTTAAGGGGGTAGAACTATAACATCCTAAAATTGGGGTTATTCGTGATTAAATTATTTTTCTTGTGTTTGGATTGCTGTGGTGTTATTCGTGGTGTAATAAGACTTAATTATGGATCTTGAGTAGGCTCGGATAGTAGGAAAAATTGTATTTGCAAGCTTTAAAGATAGGGAGCCTTAGTAGGTAGGGGTTACAAGTTAAATGAGGAATATTAGACACTAAAAAGGCCTTGGAAAAGTGGCAAAAGGGAGGCCACTTAGGAGCTGGGATTGACGCCACAAGAGGAGTAAGGGGAGCCTAGGTTCGAGTTGCAATTCTCCTTTTGCTCTTTATTTTGGACGGCAAGAGAGAGAGAAATGCTCAATTTTGATTTCGTGGATAATAAGGATAATAATGATTTTAATTGGATTTTATTTGATTAATTTTAAAAGGGTGGCAAGGAGGAAAAGTAGGCATTTGTTTAATTCAAATTCTTTTGAAATAATTTTAAACTATTGGCCAAGAGTGATTCAAGGTGTTGGTCAAATTAGAACTCCCCGAGAGGAGTGGACTGCAAGGAGCCATGTAGGGGGCCAAATTTTCTTAGTGAATTACTTAACAAATTCGCTAGCATTTCATCTCTTTTCTTTCTTTTTCACTCTCTCAAACCGAAACCCCATTGCCATCTTCATCTTTTCTTCTTTTTGACCCTTGGTCAATCACCTACTCTCTTATCCTCTCTTTTCTTCCATTTGTGCTAAACCGAAAATACTCTCCCTCATACCTTTCTTTCCTCTTCTCAAACCTTTTGGTCAAACTCCTATTTCACTTCTTTATCTTCCTCTTTTCACTCAAAGTCAACCTTGAATGTTATTTTAATCAACCATAGCCGAATCCCCTTCTCCCTATTTGGTGTAGTTTTGGCCAAACATCAAAGCAAAGGTGATCTCTTCTAAGATTTTCTCCAATCGGTTTTAGAGGAAGGTATGTGCTCAAGGTCAATGCCTATTTCTTCTTCTCTATTCTCTCGTCGACTTTTACAAGGGTTAGAGCCGATTTCGCATTGATTGCAAGTGTGAATCACCGATTTAGGAATCGGTTTGTTGTAGGGCTTTCGCGATTTTGGAAACAATCTAGTGAAGCCGCCATCTTTTAATTGGTTGGTAAGTGGTGGTAAGGATTTGTTAATAGTCTAATCTTTTTAGTATTGTGTCAAGGCTATTAATGTGGATGACCATTGTAGGGAAGCGAGATACACATAGTGTGTGGTGGTGATAATCAAAGGCGTTTTAGGTAAGGTTTTGTTCAAGTGTAACCTCGTGGAATTATTTTGAGTTTAATAATGGTCTATAACACTAACCTTATGTTTGGTCAATATAGAGCAAGGATACCTTGTGTGGCCGATTGACTCTTCGAGGATTTAGGACTATCATTGGTAATAGGTGTGTACATACACACTTTATAACTAACAACGTGCTAAATACATTATGTATGCTAAACCGATTGATGTAGATTTGGACCTAATACCATAAAGGTATAAGCAAGGATTCGTAAGTCCTTGTCGATTTGAGATAACTATATGATGCATGATTGATGCAAGGCATATTTGGTATATGTGGCATATAAAGTTATGGTTATTGATAAATCCAATGTATGTTGCTAAATAAACATGTTGGCATGATTTACATTAAATGCATATCATTGATTGATGTGGGTTAAATGAGTGGAGGGGAAGTGATATCCGTGTTCACGGACACCGTGGTTTGGTACCACATTTCGTGATTAAGGTCACCGAGGTTTGGCACCTCATAGCGCCTTGTCCAGTTGGCTTAGCACCACGATTGGGTTGGCCCCACGCTTGATATTATGGGATCGCCGCCATGATTTGGTATCACACGGGTTGGCCCCACAACTTGTTATATGTGACTTGGTCACCGTGGTTTGGCACCACCGCTGGTTTGGCACCACAATATTGATGGATATCGTGACTTTGAGTCACCAGTGGTTTGGCACCACTAGTGGTTTGGTACCACACGGGGTAGAGAAAGGTGTTTTGGATGGCTAGGTTGGGTGCATGTTAAACTTAGTGCATGTTAACTTAGTTATAATTTGTGTATGATGTTGCATTAAACCGGGGGAAGGGTTACACATTGAGTCTTGGTGACTCACCTTCTCCTTTAACTTTTCAGGTGACTCGTAGATCGCGGATGAGGAGCCGGATGGACTCGAGGTGGCCATGCAGTGAAAATGTGGATTAAATGAATTTTGAGCTATTTTTATTTTATTGTCGGTTTTATTTGTTCAAGTTGTAATAAGGCCTCCTAAGATTTTACTTTGATTATTTTACATGTTTTGGGTAATTTGTTTAAACTACTTAGTGACTTTAAATGGGTACACACGCTTTTCTTAAATTCAAACGTAAATGTTTTATTGTGCCATCAGTACATTTGATATCAGAATAACCCGACTTAATTGATCTTTAACAAAACTAAGTGTGGTTTTCTTCATACACCTCAATGGTTTTAAAACAAGACGGTATCTTTTACTTTAAATTAAATCGGATAAAGGGATTTTTTTCAAAATGTTTTCTCTGTAACATACCAAATTCGGTCGTAATGTTTGGGCAGGGTTTGGGGTGTTACACAAATCATGAGATTCGGGTATTATTGGTCTACCATGGAAAGAGATTGCGTTGATTATGCTAAGAAATGTCATAAGTACCAAATTTATAGGGATAAGATTCATGTACCACCCTCATCTTTACATGTTATGCCCTCCCAATGGCCTTTTTCTTTGTGGGGCATGGACGTCATTGGACTAATCTCTCCAAAAGCTTCCAATGGACATCAGTTCATCTTCATGGTAATTGATTACTTCACTAAATGGGTGGAGGCCACTTCATATGCTAATGTGACAAAATCAGCAGTCAGCAAGTTCTTAAAAAAGGAAATCATATGTCGATATGGAATGCCCGAGAGGATCATATCTCGATAATGCGTTAAACTTGAACAACAAAGATGATTGCGTAAGTCTCAGAGGCAATTCAAGATCAGACATCACAATTCGTCATCATATCGCCCAAAGATGAACGGCGCAGTAGAAGCAGCTAATAAGAACATCAAGAGGATAGTAGGGAAGATGACTGAGACTTACAAAGATTGGCACGAGAAGTTACCATTTGCCCTTTTCGCCTATCGAACGTCGGTCAGAACCTCCACCGGGGCAACTCCTTTCTCATTGGTTTACGGAATGGAGGCGATTTTACCCATCGGTTGAAATTCGTCCTTTCGAGTATTATCTCGAATCAAATTGGATGAAGCGTAATGGATCCAAGTTCGATATGATCGCTTGAAACCGATCAAGAAAAGAGACTAAAAGCTATCCGTCATGGTCAGATGTACCAAAAGTGAATGATGCGAGCATACAACAAAAAAGTGTGTCCAAGAGAATTCCATGAGGGAGACTTAGTTTTGAAAAAGATCCTCCCTGCATAAAAGGATTTCAGAGGAAATGGATGCCAAATTGGGAAGGACCTTTGTGGTGAAAAGGCTTTCTCGGAGGGCACTAATTTTGGCCGAGATGGATGGGAAAATCTATCTAATCCCATAAATTCGGATTCAGTTAAAAAGTATTATGCTTGAAGGAGGGAAAGGCTAAAGTGAAAACCTGCAAAGGGCGCTTTAAGACCTAAAAAAAAAAAGAAAAGAAAAGCGGAAAGGCTAAAGTGAAAACCCACAAAGGGCGCTTTAAAAAAAAATCGGAGAGGCCGAAGCAAAAACCCATAAAGGGCGCTTTGAGACCAAAGGGGCTTTGAGTCGAAAACCCGATAAGGTCGGCTCAAATTTGCACGAAAGAAGAGGTATGTGACGATTTTTGTTCTCCCAGAATTAGCAAAAGGAGGAATATTACACCTCGGAACATCTACAAAGCACTGCAGATCTCCCAACGTCTATTCAACTCAAAATGATCTTCGGAAGGATTCGGTGGTGAAGCTCAGGCTACAATATCTGGGGCACATACCATTTCTTTTTACCCATTTTTTGTACTCCAATAATGTTTACTTTTGTTGATTTAATCCAATTCCATTCTTCATAAATTCCATTGTTATTTTAAATCTTTAAGCTGTTTGCAATTGAAATAACGACCCATGGACCCACAATGCTTTCATAAAAGGAGTCCTGCCTATTACTCTGGAAGCCTCCAAACAGCGCAGGAACCTGAAACAAGACTATTATCTAGGAACCACCACACTTAGGGGTTGGAAACGTTCGAGAAAGAGGAGTCTAAAATCATGACTATTTCTCCGATTATTTGTCATAGATATCGACGAGATATTACGTCTGCGTGCGTGACCTTGACGAGTTTAACGAGCAATTACAACCCTAAGCTTGTAAAAGAGATCATTCTCATGACATCCCGCATTCATGCAAATGTCCTCCATAATATCATTTAGTTAGGAGCATTCGATTTATTACAATCATTGCATCTTAATGAAAAATCATCATTCTCATAACATTCTGCATTCATGTAAATGTCATCCATATCACGCGTAGTTAGGAGCATTTGAGTCATTCCGATCATAGCATCCGCATCATTTGGCATAAACACAAACATATAAAATCCAGTCTACAAGATATGTCCCCAGAGGACGGCGTAGCAACACTGGTGAAGCCATCATCCTATCGCCACTGACCAGCGGTGGAATAGGTTGAAAACCATGCTATTGTCACCGACTGTGAGTGGAATAGGCTACTGATTGTCTTATTGCCACCGACCAAAGAAGTGGAATAAGTTGAAGATTGTCCTATTGCCTCGACCAACAAAGGAATAGGTGGAAGATTTTCATTGCCACCGACCAAAGAAAGGAATAAGTTGAAGATTACTCATTGCCACCGACCAGCAAAGGAATAGATGGAAGATTTTCATTGCCATTGACCAGAAAGTGGAATAAGTTGAAGATCGTTCTATTGCCACCGACCAAAGAATGGAATAAGTTGAAGATTACTCTATTGCCACCGACCAAAGAAAGTGGAATAGGTGGAAGATTGTCTTATTGCCACCGACCAGAAGGGAATAGGTCAAAATTGTAGATCTTGTCACCCTAACTAGTAGTGGGCAAGATCAAGGCAAATCTTGGCTCCCAACCAAAGAGGGAACATGATTTAGGCCACCGCCCCATGTCCCTAACCAAAGGTGGAATAGGTCAAAATTGTAGATCTTGTTGCCCTAACTAGAAGTGGGCAAGACCAAAGCAAATCTTGGCTCCCTAACCAAGAGGGAACATGATTTAAGCCATCATCTCATTGCCACGACCAAGCAAAGGAATAGGTCAAAATTATAGATCTTGTCGCCTAACTAGTAGTGGGTAAGATCAAGGCAAATCTTGGCTCCCCAACCAAAGAGGGAACATGATTTAGGCCACTGCTCTATTGCCACCCACCAGCAGTGAAATAGGTCAAAATTGTAAATCTTGGCCCCCAACCAAGAGGGAACATGATTTAAGCCACCGTTCTATTGCCACCCACCAGCAAAGGAATAGGCCAAAATTGTAAATCTTGTCGCCTAACCAAGAGTGGGCAAGATCAAGGCAAATCTTGGCCCCCAACCAAGAGGGAACATGATTTAAGCCACTGTTCTATTGCCACCCACCAAAGTGGAATAGGTCAAAATTGTAGATCTTGTCACCCAAACCAAAGAGTGAGGCAAGATCGGCGAATCTTGGCTCCTCAACCAAGAGGGAACATGATTTAGGCCACCGCCCCATGTCCCCGACCAGCAAAGTGGAATAGGTCAAAATTATAGATCTTGTCGCCCTAACCAGTAGTGGGGCAAGATCGAAGGTGAATCTTGGATCCCTAACTAGTAGGGAGCATGGTTAAGCTTTAGTCCTATTGCCTTAACTAGCAGTGGAATAGGCTGAAGACCAAAGACCTCATCTCTCTGGAGATGCAGTGGAGCAATCTAAAATAAACAAGTCACATCCCATTGAAGTCACAGCAAGAGCAAATTGAAGCCACAGATCCTATCTCGTCGAAGTAGCGATGGAGTGGATCAAAACAACAAGGTATGGTGGACTAAAACAAGGCTACCTGAAGAAGAATGGCACCAAAGAAGTCAAGACTAGGCGAGACCGGGCAAAATTGGCCTTTTAAAAGTCTTTGCTCCATTCCCATTGCACGACAATGAGCAAAGAGGGTAGCTGTACAAGCCCAATTCTACCCGGCCCATTTTACAACAAATTAAACCCAAAATCCAAAACCTAAACCCCAAATCCAAGTAACCCTAAACCCAAGACCCAAATACCAAGCCCAATAAAAACCTACCCAGCCCAATTTAATTGCCAAACCCGAATAGCCCAACTGCCAAACCCAAACACGAGAATGTAAAAGAATGTAATGAAAAACCCTAGCCCCTAGATGCAATTGGCACCGCAGCCTAGGCCACTTGCTCTGACCGCATCTGCCACCACCGCCCACATCTCATCAGCACCGCCCATTTCCTATAAAGAAAGGGCAGACACGCAAGAGAATAGAAAAATGAACAGCAAAAGATTGTAAGAATCGACTATAAAAAGCCGATCTAAACCATTTGTATGGGGGCTGGATCTAGCTTTTTTTTGAATCAATACAAAAAAAAATAGAAATTTTAGTGACAAAAATCTGCAAACAAGGATTGATACGAGCGCACAACAAATGAATCGAAGAGAAAAGGAGATAAAGTTTTGAGGTTTTCTTCTATTTTCCATTTTACCTTATTCTTCGAAATTGTATAAGCATATTTCCCTTATTTTCCTTCTAAAACAGTTTATATAATATCAAAATACATATATGCAAATAAAGGGAGGAAAGAAAATAAAAATTTTACCTTTTCGCGGTAATGTGTAGAGTTTGTGATGACGACAGCGAAGTCGTGAGTGGCTCCTCACGGATTCTAGACCCAGTCCAGAGAGAAATCCTCCCCTTCCCCCTTCTTTTTTTCTAAAACACAGACCAAATGACATCCTGGGCACAAAAAATCACTTTTATAGGTCGATGAAACAGGCGCTGCTTTTGGTGAATGCCCTAAGCCCCAAAACGACGCTGCTTTTGCCCTCACCGACCTCGATCCGACCGACCCACCTTAGGATCCACGTGTTTTGTAGAAGGGTCTATTTATGATTTGACCCTTCCGCATTTTTAACCTTTCCAATCCGGTTTTCGTTATTTTCATATTTGACCCTATAATTTATTCAGTTCGCAATTTGGTCCTCGTGTGTTTTGCTGCTTTGGTAGGAGGGGTTATTTACCTCTATGGTCCCTCCGCTTCGCTATGCATACAAATAGGTCCTTTCCTTTTTTATTTTTTATAATCCGCCCTAAAACTTTCGTTTTTACGTAATTTAGCCCATTTTTAATTATTTTGCAATTTTTATCATTACTATTGTTATTTAATATTTTTATTTTCTACTATTGATTATTTATTATTATTATTTTATTATTTCTATTACTATACCGCTATTTTTGTATATCTATATATTTTATTACTACTACCTATTATTATTATCGTTATTTTATTATCATCACCATCTTTATGTTTATATTATTACCATATTGTACATTTTATTATTATTATCACTATGTATTATTATTACTATTATTATTAGCATTTTACTATTATTATTATTATATTATTATTATAGTTAGTATTAATGTATTATTTTATTTTCATTATTATTGCTATTACTATTATTTGATATAATCATCATTATTAGTAGTATTTTTTTCACATGTTCATCATCAAACAAAATACATTTCAGTAAAATTATCATATTTCATTTAAAGGTTTTAAAATAAAGGCAATGTTTTTTATTTAGAAATTGGAGAATAGTGCCCTAACGTCTTTGGTTTCGATTTTCCGCTTGACTAAATAATTAAACATCCTTTGACAAACTTCATAAATCATGAGATGACTTTGATTACGTAAAGATTAAAATATCGTGTCCTAACGCATCGACGTGATATTTATATCCTTTCTAACAAAGAAATCTCAATTTTAACTCAAATATCTATATTTATTTTATGAGTTTAACACTGTTAACAAAAATACATTTTGCAAAATCACTATATTTCATCCCAAAGGTCTTTAAATAAGGCAACGTTATATTTCATCCCAAAGGTCTTTAAATAAGGCAACGTTTGTGTTTAGAAATTTGGGAAATAGTGCCCTAACGTGCATGGTTGCGATTTTTCGTTTGACTAAATAGCTAAACATCCTTTTAATTAAGTTTCAGAAAATCATGAGATAGCTTTGATTACGAAGGTTTAGAATATCATGTCCTAACGCGGTCGGATGTGATGTTTGTACCTCCTGATCAAAGAAATCTCAAATATCCTAATACCTTTTAAAGGATCCGCATTTTAAAACCTTTTCAAACTTCCGACATTAAGACACTAATTAATCATTTTGGTACCAATTTTGGGCGACGAGAGTGCTAACCCTTCCTCGTATGTGAATCGAATTCTCTAACTCGCTTTTCTAGATTTCAGAGACCAAAATCGTTGTTTTGATAAATCAAACTATTTATTAAAAACAACCGTTTTACAAGGTGACCCGATCACACCTCAACAAAAAAGGATTGGTGGCGACTCCCCGTTTTATTCTCGTTTTCAAAACCAAAGTCGAACCCCTTTTTGTTTTTTCCAAAATAATGGTTACGACAAGGCTTGAAGAGACTTCAAAGCGTCATGATTATTGTTTTATGATAGCACTAGAAAGACATAGGTTTTCCTTCTCACTTATTGATTAAATTGTTCCCATTTAGTTATCATTAGCATATATTTTAGCATTTTCCGTTTAGTAAATTGCATTTTATAACTCAGTGAATCCTAGCCTATTTTATCCTTAATTTTGCTATCTTTTTGCATTAATGTCGCTGCATGAGTTAATTTCAGATTGCGTTCAGAATTGTGGTCGCACCTAACAGATGTCTAGATAAGAACTAAAATCGCGTGAGCTGTCCAGTCTGGTATAACCACACTATACGTACAAGGACAGAATAATCCTAACGAAAGGACACATGTACTGTTGGAGGATGACATAAAAGGTTGATATGAGAAAAAAATGAGTTTTTTTTCTCTCGATCATCATTTTCATCATACTATCTTGAAGCTTACAGCCATGGTAGCTTAAGCCTCTCACAGGTGAGCCAACGTGAAAACCAGATGCAGACTAGCTTTTGAAGAGGAGACCTAAGTGCGAGAGAAGAGGGAATAGAGATATTCGGTCGAGTTGTTTGGGAATAGTATTCTCTACTTTATTCTTTCTTATTTATTTCTAAATGCTGGTGATTATTCTCTGTTTTCTGTTTATATGGAAGTACACATAAATTCTTGGTTAAATGTTATCTTATTCAATCTTGCTTTTATTGTTTAATCTTGGGGTTTGAATGTTTCTTAACATGGAAGTGTTATTGCAGTCATTGACACTGGGAAGTTGAGTAAGGATTAGAAGAATTTAGTCCACTTGTTCTTTATAGTGCCATGTTGCCATCATCGGAAGGTGGGGTTAATATGCATGTTTAAGTCTCAGATTAAATAAAAAAGTGACGCTGGGTAAGATATAGATTGAATTTTATTTCCTCGACAATCATCTATCCTTTTATACTTTGTGAGCACTTAGTATTCTGCTGAAGATTCATGTTGAGGATCCTAGCTTATCATTATCATATTTTATTTTATTATTCTCAAGTTATTGCATCAACAACTATCCTCACAATTTATCTTATTTCTATCTAGTTATTACATCGACATTAATAGACAAAAGACACCCATCACTGTGGGATCAATATCCGACAGACTCACATCTGTCTACTATACTTGCATCGCAGTGTATGCTTGCACATTATTGTTGTGACATTAAATAGTCGATCACTTTAATCATTGTACCTCTATGTTAATTGTTCTTATACATGTGTTCATCTCTAATTGGATATTTTTTAAATAACATTGTTTCTTTATGACTATAGTTTCTTTCAAAAGGTCGTTTCAGTTTCTTGCACATGTACTTATAAAATAGAACTCTTTTACGAATCCAAGATCCTCATTTTATTCTACTTCTTCTATTGCACTTGCTCTTATTTTCCTATTGTTGTCTTTGATTGGGAAATTCCTTTGCATTTCCCGTCTTTCTATTCTTGTCTCTTTTTTTCTTCTAAATGGATCTCAATTTTTCAAACTTTCAAATATGATATGCTCTAGTGATAGGTGAGAAGCGGTTGTGTTCCCTTACAATGGTAAAAGAGATGGCTATACTGAAACTTCAAGGTCTTAAACATCCTCATTACAAATATTAATTCTCTATTGTAGAGGTGCTATGACTATACAACATTGCCCATAAGCAATCATTAGGGAATTCTTGGCACTTATTATTATTGTACTTTTTAGTTTGTCATATGCATTGAAAGACTTCTTCTTCAAACAACATCAAGAGCATGTTCATCTTGAACTTTGACAGTCATGGCGTAGGTTATTTGGCAAAATGTGGTGATTTTAACCTTGCAGCGAACAAATTTAAAAGAGACCTTACTTTTTATCCTTATATGTATATCCTTATAGAAAATAAGCTCGAATATTTTTGTAATAACTCGATTTTCAGTGATGTCGAAAAGACGATTTTGGAATCCCATTTTCGTAAACAAAGTCCTTAAATATTAAATATGAATTTTATGGAGTTGTATAAAAGTATATTAAATTTTAGTCCGTAATTTTTCTAAATTAATAGTTAATTTAGGTATAATGACTAATTTGTAAAATTCCAATTGCTATAAGTTTTAAATTAACCAAAGGGTTAAATGGTTAATAAACCATTATAAAACTAATGTTAATGGAAAATGATGTCATATCCCACTATGATTAAACAATTGTTAATTTAATTAATTATAATTGATTATGCTAATAATCAATTATAATTAAACCTTAATTCGACTATATATACTAAGTTAGTAGGAAAACTTGAGAAAACATTATTTCATCTTCTTCATCTTGCCGAAATTGAAGAAAGAAAACCCTTGGAAGCTTTTTAACTTTCAGTCACCAATTAATAGGTAAATCTTAGTCCTTTTCCTGTAATTTTTATGTTTTCGAGGTCATGAGAGCTTGATTCAGGTAGCCTATGTACCAATTTGTAAAAATGTTAAAATTTTTGAAAGTTTCCATTGTTGATTTCTTGAAGAATTTGATGTGAAATTGATAGATTTTAAACTTAGATTACGAAAAAGATCATATTGTAATGTTTAATTGCTAGCTTTGGATATAAGGACTAAAGTGAATAAAATGTAAATATTTTGTGAAATTTTAGTATAAACAGAAATTAGAGGGCCTCTAATGAATGTAATTGAAGTTGGATTTTAAACTGAGGCTAAAAATGGAAAGTTATGACTATTTCTTCAGAGCTAAACTTGTATTTCTTCAGAGGATTCAGGAGTTGAAAAAATATGACATCGAGTTGCAAGTTAAACAAAAACTTGTTGAAAACAATCAAACTAGTGAGTTTAGTATAAGTGATAACAAAATTCTATACTTTCGAAATCATTTGTATGTACAAAAACATTCAGAATTTAAGCAAGATATTCTACACGAAGCCCACAATAGTACTTATACGATGCATCCAAGTGGAAATAAGATGTATAATGACTTGAAACCGTTGTATTGATGACCGAGAATGAAAAGGGAGATCACTAAGTACGTAGCAAAATGTTTGGTATGTTAGTAGGTTAAAGCAGAACATCGGGTCCCCTCAGGTTTATTGCAACTTATAATGATTCCTGAATGGAAATAAGAGCGAATCACCATAGATTTCATATCAGGTTTGCTGTTAACATCGAAAAAGAAGGATGCAGTTTGGGTGATAGTTGATAAGTTGACAAAATTAACTCATCTCATTCTTGTAGAACCAACTATTCACTTAAGAAATTGGATGAAATTTATATCTTTGAGATTTTGAGATTGCACGGGTACCTTTATCTATTATTTTAGATCGAGATTTAAGAGGTACCTCCAGATTTTGAGGTAAACTACACAAAGCTCTGGGCACTAAGTTAAATTTCAGTATCACGTTTCACCCTCAGATTGATGGGAAATCGAAATAAGTAATTCAAATACTTGAGGATATGTTACGTCATTGTGTGATTGAATTTGAAGGTAAGGGAAAGATTCTTACCATTAGCTAAGTTTTCTTACAATAATAGCTATCAGTCGAGCATCAAAATGAAACCTTACGCTTTGTATAGTCATCAATGTCAAACTCCTTTTTTCTAGTCAAAGTTAAGTGAAAGAAAGTTAGCAAAAATAGATTTGATGCGTGAGACAAAGAAAAAAGTCAAGGTTATCCGATACTATTTGAAAGTTGGTTCCGACCGAAAAAAGTCCTATGTTGAGTTGAAAAGAAAAGATATTGGATTCGAGATTGGCGATAAAGTCTTCTTGAAAGTTTCTCCTTGGAAAAAGGTGGAAAGGGAAGCTCAGTTTGAGGTTTATTAAACCATATAAAATTCTCAAAAGAATTAGGCATATAGCTTACTAGTTAGATCTGCCATAGGAATTGAATAAGATCCATAACGTTTTTCATGTATCGATGCTGAGAAAGTATAGATCCGATCCCTCTCATGTTTTAACTTCTGATGGAATCGAGTTGCAACCTAATTTGACGTATGTAAAAGAACCATTTAAGATCTTAGATCGGGAAGTAAAAGCATTAAGAAATAAACGTGTAGCATTGGTGAAAGTAATGTGGTGTCATCATGGTACAAAAAAGGTTACTTAGGAGCCGGAAGAAATTATGAAAGCTCAATACCTTCATCTTTTCTCAGGTAAATTTCGAGGACAAAATTTCTAAAGGGGAAAGTTGTAACAGCTCGTTTTTTAGTGGTGCTGAAAAAGACGATTTTAAAATCCCATTTTCGTAAACCAAGTCCATAAATATTAAATATGAATATTTATGGAGTTGTATAAAAGTATATTAAAGTTTAGTTTATTAATTTTGCTAAATTAATTGTATGACATTGTAAAATGGGCCTATGTATTTTGATTTAATTAACTAAAGGATTAAATGGTTAATGACCATTATAAAGCCAATGTTAATGGATAATGATGTCAACATTTTGGAAACAATTGTTAAATTTAGTTAATTAAAGTTTATTATGATAATTAATCTAGTTTAATTAAACCTTATTTAGACTATACATACTAAGTTAGTAGGAAAGCTTGAGAAAACATTATTTCATCTTCTTTATCCTGCTGAAATTGAAGAAATAAAACCCCTTGGAAACTTTCGGTCACCAATTAGTAGGTAAATTTTAGTCCTTTTCTTGTAATTTTATATTTGTTATGTCATGAGAACTTGATTTAGCTAACCCATATACCAATTTATAAAAGTGAAACTTTTGGAAACTTGGATTGTTGATTTATTAAAATAGGAAAGTGAACATTTTGATTATGAAACTTGAAATGTTAAGTTAAAATAGGAAAGTGAACATTTTTTTTTGAAATTTTAGAATAAATAGGAAAGTAGAGGCCTCTAATGAATGTAATTGAAGTCGATTTTAAATTGAGGCAAAAATTGAAAGTTATGGTTGTTTCAATTCGAGACTAAATTGAATAAAATGTAAAACTTTAGGAGTATAAAACAATGAGATTATATAGGTTCACTCTTGTCATGACATAATGTGTAAATGTTTGGTATTGGTAGATTGCATTGGATAATTGTATAGATCAAAATTGGATCAAACCAAAGGTAATCGAGGAAAAGCTAAAATTATTGATTAGTCCTCAAGAATCAACTTGTTTGGTATTTTGATCCGTAAGTTCATACGGTATTTAGGCACTAAAGGTTGTTATGTATTTGAATTGTATTTATGTGTGTGTTTTGGTTGTGAATTGGTACGATCAAGTCGAAATTGACTAAATTGAAAAGTGATGTTTATATGTATAAAAGATGTTCGAGCGTGAAGTTAGTAAAGGTTAGGATATGATTTTCTTATAGATATACTGTAATTGTTTAGGATTAATAGTGGTTCGAGACCACAAATCTAAGGTCAAAATGTAATATTATTTTCTATGTGAATAGTATGAAACATTTGTGAAAATACGTGTGATGATTTGATCGCTTTAGGGTCGAATTAAGAGAAAGGACCTAATTGCTTAAAAGAGTAAAAGCTATGTGCTGATTTATAAGTATCTAAGTGTTGTTGTCTTTTAAATATGGAGGCTTTGTGATGCAATTTAACCAATATGTACTTAGTGGATGGTGGATGGAATTTTAACCAACTAAAATGTATTATAATATGTTTTTATTAAAGGCTAACATGGTAATTGAATTAGTAATTAGATTAGTAAAACAAATCATGAAAGAAGATGAGTATTCATCTTATTACTCATCGAAAATAGAAAAGAAATGAGGGCTAAAGCTTTAAAGTTTCTTGTCATCTTCTCTATTTTCTTTTGTTGACAAAACCCAAGCTCCCTCTCACAGACTCACCATTTCCGAATCCTCTATCTCTATTCTTCTTCTTTGTTTCAATTCATCAAAAGTCGAAACCCCAAAGACAACCCCTAGCCGATTACTCCATCAAGTCCAAAAGCCAAGATCTTTGACAACTATTCAGTCTTCCTAGCCGATTTCTTTAAGACTTCAAGCAAGGGAGGTTGTCCACTACAACACTAACGGTAAGGATTAGATTGTTGTCATGTTATTCCCATTCCCTCTTCTTTTAGCCGAAAGTTTGAGTCTTAACCCAATAATGTTCTATGGCCGAATCTATGAAGGATCTTCCGGGATTTGGGTAGTGTCGACTATAGAAGGAGGAGTTCTCCGGGATTTCAACACTCAAGGTAAGCCACATGTAATGTTCGGCCAAGGGCCATTTAGTGATTCAATGTTAGAAATTGATCTAACATGCATTCTATAGGGATTTCGACAGTACTGCAAAGAAGTGACAATTTTTGGGATTTAAGAATCGTAAGGTAAGTGTACTTACACATTCGGCCAAGGCCAATTTTGGTATTTAGGTATATTGTTACTTGTTTGAAAAGCCGAAACTAACCTATGTAGAGATCCAGTGTTTGGCCGAATACAAGGAGGAAAATAGCAAAGTTTTCGGGATTTGAGTGATAAGCAAATCGGTATCAAGATAAGTTTTAGTGTACAAATCCTACTAGGATTTGATTTCGTGGCCGAATAGGTTTTCATTAAAAACTTTAATATGGGCCGAATGTAGGAAGTTAAAGACCCAAGGCAAGAGATCGGATTTGGATTTCAAATGAAATTGTTGTTTAATCGTGTGTGTACCCACACTACTTTTTAATAAGATTTATGGCAATAATTAATATGTGTATGTTTATAAGAATGTGAATATGGCTAAGGTACCATGTTATGGTACAAAAGTACTCATGTCGCTTCCTACTCCTACTAGGATTATGAACATATGTTATTTTTAACATGTGAAAACGGTAAGAATGTGAATTAAGGCATGAAATTGCATAATGTGTATGAAATATGGGGCATATGGGTTATATGAAAAGGGAAGATAATGTGGTGACCTAAAACCACGAAACTGAATGTGGTGACCTAATACCACGTGAACCGAATGTGGTGACCTAAGACCACGATATCTCAATATGGTGACCTAAGACCACGAATTTTATAAGAGGCGATGAGCACGCCGATTGCATGATCGCCTTCGATGGTGTGTAGTGGATGGAGGGTTGACTTAGTAGTCCCCACGGTGCTCAAAGTTGGTACGGGGATGTGTAGCGGATGGCATATAGGTTTGGGTTCGGGTTGCATCATATTGTTTATATGCTTTATGAACATGTATGATATTGTATGCCTGAAATATTAAATTTTAGTGTTGGTTACACATTGAGTCTGTTGACTCACCCCGTTGTGGGATTACTTTTCAGAGACGACCAAAGGATGGACCGGCCTAGCAGATGCTTAGGGATGGCCATGCACAAAGAAGAAGTTTATTTATTTTTTCTTTATTTGGACTATTTTATTTTAAGTATTTTGGTTTTAAATTTTGGGAATTATTTGATGTAATAAGGCCATAGTAGCACTACTTTACTTTTCTTTTATTTATTAAAAGATTAAGTAAATCTATTTTAAAACAAAGCCCAAACGCTTTTGTCACCTAAAGTAAAGAATTTTAACAATGAATTAAACTTGTTTTCAACTCAAGCCCATCTCAAAACAATCTTCCTTTCAAAACACACAAGTTTTCCTAAGTATCAAAAGAATTTGAAACGGTTTACACTGGGGAACATACCAGATCCGGTCAAGGCTCGTGGGCCAGGTATGGGGTGTTTCATTAATAGTTAATTTAGGTACAATGACTAAATTGTAAAATTTCAATCGCTATAAGTTTGAAATTAGCCAAAGGATTAAGGACTTAAATTGCAATTAACCAAAGGATTAAATGGTTAATAAACCATTATAAAGCCAATGTTAATGGATAATGATGTCATATCCCACTATGATTAAACAATTGTTAAATTTAGTTAATTAAAGTTTATTATGAAAATTAATCTAGTTTAATTAAACCTTATTTAGACTATACATACTAAGTTAGTAGGAAAGCTTGAGAAAACATTATTTCATCTTCTTTATCTTGCTGAAATTGAAGAAATAAAACCCCTTGGAAGCTTGTTAACTTTCGGTCACCAATTAGTAGGTAAACTTTAGTCCTTTTCTTGTAATTTTTATATTTGTTATGTCATGAGAACTTGATTTAGCTAACCCATATACAAATTTATAAAAGTGTTAAACTTTTGGAAAGTTTTCATTGTTGATTTATTGAAGAATTTGGTGTGAAATTGAAAGACTTTAAACTTTGATTATGTAAAATACTATATTGTAATGTTTAATTACTAGTTTTGCATATAGGGACTAAAGTGAATAATTTTTTTTTGAAATTTTAGAATAAATAGAAAGTAGAGGGCCTCTAATGAATGTAATTGAAGTCAGATTTTAAATTGAGGCAAAAAATTGAAAGTTATGGTTGTTTCGAATTCAGAGACTAAATTGAATAAAATGTAAAACTTTAGGAGTATAAAACAATGAGATTATATAAGTTCACTCTTGTCATGACATAATGTGTAAATGTTTGGTATTGGTAGATTGCATTGAATAATTGTATAGATCAAAAATTGGATCAAACCAAAGGTAATCGAGGAAAAGCTAAAATTATTGATTAGTCCCTGAAGAATCAACTTGTTTGGTATTTTGATCTGGTAAGTTCATACGGTATTTATTTACTTATGTTGTTATGTATTTGAATTGTATATATATGTGTGTGTGTTTGGTTGTGAATTGGTACGATCAAGCTGGAAATTGGACTAAATTGAAAAGTGATGTTTATATGTATAAAAGATGGCCGTGTGAAGTTAGTAAAGGTTAGGATATGATTGGCTTGCCAATAAGGTCTTATGTGCGCTTGTACGGTGTAACAGCCCGATTTAGACCCTAGTCAGAATAGTGGTTCGAGACCACAAATCTGAGGTCAAAATGTTAATTTAATACTATTTTCTATGTGAATAGTATGAGACATAGTCTTTGTGAAAATTCTGTGTGATGATTTGATCGTTTTAGGGTCGAATTAAGAGAAAGGACCTAATCGCGTAAAGAGTAAAACTATATGTTGATTTATAAGTATCTAAGTGTTATTGTCTTTTAAATATGGAGGCTTTATGATGCAATTTAACCAATATGTACTTAGTGGATGGTGGATGGACATTTTAACCAACTAAAATGTATTATAATATGTTTTATTAAAGGCTAACATGGTAATTGAATTAATAATAATAGATTAGTAAAACAAATCTTGAAAGAAGATGAGTATTCATCTTATTACTCATGAAAATAGAAAAGAAAGGAGGGCTAGGAAGCTTTGAAGTTTCGGTAAGCTTAAGCACAAATTGGTATGTGATTTTAGCTCGGTTTTTTATAATTTCTACGTTTTCGTAATCGTTACTTTGTGCTCTAGCTAACCCATGCTTAAATTTTAGAAAATGATGGTGATTTTGAGATATGCCATTGTTGAATATATGAGCTTTGTGATGATAGTTAGTGGATTATAAAAGTTTAATGTTGGGTTAACATAGTTTGTATTTGAAATTTTGGTGAAATTGAGTAATTTGAGCTAAATTGTGAAAATGAGAAATTGGAGGATTAAAATATGAAATAAATGAAATGTTTGGACTCCTATGAGACTAAGGAGAATTCGGCCTAAGCATAGTGTAATGAAATTTTGAGTATTTGATGATTTTGTGGGATAGGGACTAAAGTGTCAAAATGTGAAAATGTGAGGGTTATTTTGTAAAATGCCCTAAATATGTGTGTTTGGATTAAAATGAATGAATTGATGATTGAATTGAGTGAATTTGAATGTGTTTAGACCAAGAGAGGAGAGGTTCAGATCGAGATCGAGGCAAAGATAAAGTGCTCGATTAATCGACCGTATAGATAGTTCGACGTCTGAGGTAAGTTCGGATATCATACATGTATTTGAGTTATGTTTTATAAATATGAAATAAATATGTTCATGTGTATGAAAATGAGTTGCTATGTGCACGATTATAGTTGATGGCACTAAGTGTGCAAAATTGAAATCGAAATAGAAATGAATGGCACTGTGTGTGCGATGTTATGAAAGCTTCAGCTTATTGAATTGGCACTGTGTGTGCGACACCGAGATGAGTCGGTTAAAAGAATAGGCACTAAGTGTGCGATAACAATTATACTTTGAATATGGCACTGAGTGTGCGGTTACTTTGAACGAATATCAAATAAAGATCAACATGTAATATCGAGCATTGAATAGCTTGGAGGTATAATAACTAAGTGTTAGCTAAGGTATGTAATTAACCTTTGTGGTTAATGAATTATAAACAAGCTATGGTAGAATGAATATGTATTTTAGATATGAATGAGATGATATGAATGTAGATAACTGATTTATGTGATGCTTAATACTTACTTTAGTTTGGTTTGATGAGATATAATATTGTATATCGAACTTACTAAGCTTTGGAAAGCTTACTGTGTGATTTGTTTCTCTGCCTTGCAGTGTCAGTAAAGCTAGCTCGGATCTGGGATCATCAGCTTCTCAATCACACTATCGGCATTCTATTTTGGTACTTTTGGAAAGATGTATAAAGCTAGAATATGGCATGTATAGGCTAGTTAATTGAATTATGTTTGAGATTGTAATTAGCCATGAGATATGGCTAGATATGTGATAGGTTGGGCATGAATGAATGTGATATGTGTGATGCATTTTTTTGGCATGATTAGTGGATTGATAAATTGCTATCAAGTGGTAACTTTGTGTTGATAAAGGTTAATAGGGGTTAGTGATATTGGGAATGAATTATACTTGTGATAGAATAAGTATTGGTATTGAATTTAGTATAAATATAGTTGAAATTGGATGCATGAGTGGAATGACAATATTGGTATGTTTATGGTGATAATAGGAGCATGAAATGTTTAGGTTGTATGGCTTGTAGGTTGGACCCTTATGGGTGGCATTTTGACTTTGCAAAATAACCTATAATGTCACACACGGTTGGGGCACACGAAGCGTGCCTCGATGTGGGTAAATTGGCGATTGTGGCATAATCAAGACACGCCATGGCACAGCGTGCCTTCAAGTCATGCGAGAAATGATGAATATGACCTTATAGGACACGCCATACAAGACACCAGGCGTGTTTCGTTAGCCGTGTTGATTTTGGCGTAAGTAACCACAGGAAGGTCACACGGGTGTGTCATGTAGCCGTGGGAGAGGTACGGCCTATCCCCACGGGCGTGTCTCCCCTGTATTCAAGAAAAGTTACAATTTTTCATGAGATTTTATGTGTTTCGATTTAGTCCCGACTTGGTTTATAAGCATGTTTAGAGTCTTGATGACTCATTTAAGGGACACTATGATTGTATATGAATGTGTTTGATGATGATTGACTTTGTGTCGTAAATGCGATGTAAAATGATCTTATTGTTCGGTAATGCCTCTAAACCCTATTCCGGTGACGGTCTCGGGTTAGGGGTGTTACATACGGGGTTGGTTACAGATGTTATAGAGGTCCATAATTTGTTGTGGATTCTTAAGTATATGTGACATAAATTTAGCTGGGACGAGTAACTAGATGCGTCGTTATAAATGTTTAGCCCGGACATGTAACCTAACATGTATATATTTAGCTCGAACAAGCAACTAGTTTGGTGTAGATACTTGTGCATATGAGTCTGTTTGCTAGGGTTTATCGAGCATGGTTAATGTAAATATGAGAAATTAAAACAGGATGAAATGAACTTGATGTTCAAATGGAAAAATATTGAATTGAGCATGAATAATGTATTGGAATAATGATTTTGACATGTAAGTGATTGTATCATCCCTTGATTGAATAAGTTTTGAAGCTAGTTAATTAAAATGACATGAATTGGCATGATAAGTGGTGGTGGTATCATAAGGTTTTGATTATAGGTTAATGCTCACCTTGTTGATTTTATGTTTTGCCATGTCTAAGCCAAATTATTCCATGTTATGGTAGCTTATTGTATTTAGATAAATAATAATGTAAGTTTTGTTTAATACCTCTGAACTTACTAATCATCCTATTTGCTTACCACATTTATTTTCCCTTTTCCTTGTAGATAGCCACGTTGTGAAACATGTCCAGCTGGATCATTTCGAAACTCACACTATCATTAAATCGGTAGTCATTTGATCATTTTGAGTTTAGGGTTGTGGCATGTATATATAAGATGTTTAGGTGTTATCCTAATGTATATAAGTCTTAGTGAATTGCAAAGTTTGAGATGATTATGGAAAAAGTTGACTTTTAAAAGATAAGCATATCAAATGAACTAGTAATGCATAGTTAAGCAATGTTCGATGTCTTTCGAAATGAGGATCATGAATCTTTTGAACTTGGCATATTAAAGATAGTGAAAAGAGATAAGTAGAATGGCTAAAATGATGCCTAATTGAAATGGTATGTTTGATTGACATGCTTAAAGCCTATAAGCCATTAATGTATAAAATGAGCATAAGTGTATGAAGTTAAGGTGAAATTCCATGTTTCAATATGATATGGCATAGGTAAAGATAGGTATTTAAATGATTTGGTTGGTATGCCCTAATGACATTGAAATATTTAGGTTTAATTGATGAATAAGTAGTGAATGTCTTGATAAGAAGTGGAACTTGGATGTTTGAACTTGTTTGGCATGTTTTGGTATGTTTTGAAACAAATGGAAGTGGTGATTGAGTGTGGATATTTAAAGGTTTGGTTGAAAACATTGGCATAGGTACCAAATTGTGCATTTTTCCCAAAATTAGGGACATTTCACAACCTCAGACTTTTGACGTCATAACATTGTCATTATAGTGAGTGACGTCGTGACGAGCTTAAGCTTGTCGTCACAACATGACATACTGTGACAGGCCACGTCGTGACAAGAACTAAATGAAATTGTGACATAAATCCACACATTTTAAAACTTTATAATTTGTTTCTAATTCATGCTTAAGTTGACAAAAGAGCTTTCGTAAGCTCGATTAAGACTCAAAATTGATTGTTTAACATGAATTGAATGTGGTCAACACTTAATAGCATGTGTAAATGATTATTTACTACATATTTGACTGTAGTTGCTTCAGCAACGAATGTGACACTCCATAACTCAGACTTGACAATCGGGTCAGGTAAGGGTGCTACGTTTTCCTTTCCCTACTAAGTAAGTCCTCTATTTTTCCACAAGGCTCTTGCTCCCTTTACTTGGTGGAGGTTTTATTGAAAACCAATTTCGCATTTGAGATTTAGGCCACTAAAGCTTAAGGAAGAATGGTCCCTGAACAACATTTGGAGATTGTATCTCAAAAGGCATAGCCCAAAAAGTTTGTTATTAGATATCGTTGTTTTGTTTAATATCCCTAATCTCGATTCTTGGTTTGTTTTCTACATAACGCATGGCCTTTAAAGAGTATAAACTACTTAGCAAAGTTAACCATCAAATAGAAAAGGAAGCATCATAACTTCATTCACCAGCATGTTCACAACACTTGAATGTTCAGTTCCCTACTTCATCGTGCAAAGGAAGAAATGAGAACACCATCGAAAAACCTACAAAAGGCATTTGATGCAAGTACATGCCATTCTAATTTGTTTACAGCATCTAGCATTATCTATTGTTCTAACTTCTTTCTATTAATTTTGTAGATAGTGTAGCTCCTATCACTAGTTCTCACACATTGGTCCCAACGAAGTTTTCTCCTAAAATTATTGCTTTCAACAAAGCTTAATAAATGGTCACATCGTTGCCTTTTTAAAAAAGAAAGAAGGAAACTTTGAGCTACTTTTTGAATAAAAGAAAACCATCTTCAAGCTAAGCTTTAAAGCCTTCTTACAAGTAATTATCGAAGGACATTAATGAGTTGAAGCAATCCTTGTCAAAGCTCTATAAAATTTTATAGACAATAAGGAATAAAGTTAGTGAATTTATTTATGCTTGTGAGGTATTTCAAAAAGTGTAATGAAGAGAGTGATGCAGACAAAACTCTTTTTAGGTCTTTTAGGTGCCAATAATTTTATCGCCTTATTGCAAGTTCATTTTTCTTCCACTTGGTAGTGTGATGGTTTGGTTGCTCCCTTAAGTCAAGACTATGTAGGTTTCTTAGAGCTTGTCTTTAACCTTGGGAAGAATTTCCTTATTCTTTTCTAGGTTGCTTTTTATCTCTTAAGAACCTTATCAGGTGCATTCCTAGAGTTGAGCCCAAAATAATTCATTCTAAGCTTGCATCTCCCTATATTGTTAGATTTTATCCTGCAAATCTTCTCTCGCTCATGTATTTTGGCATTTCCCTTCATCTTGACCATTTATCAAAATGGTGGAAGAAAATGGAAAGGTATGATTGTTGCTTTATCGTTGGAATTATAGAAAGGATGGATTATAGGTTTCTACAACATCATTTTTATCTTGGTGTCTAGATCTACCTTAGTGTTAATAATGGATGGAATCTTGGTCTTTTTTCTCCTAATGATGATAGCTCCTTGAAGGTAAAGACAACTTTTTGCTTATTTCTCAGATTATGTCGAATATTATAATAATTAAGTTATACAATATTTGGGGGTGCACAATGGTAATGGTTCACACCGTGAATAGTGTAGAGGCTAAGCTCATGTAAATTCCAAGTGCGGTAAGAATTCTTCCCTATATATCTATTAAGAATTGCATGGGCTCACCTTATGTGACATGAAATTTGGCGAGGCGATGTTGAGATTAAGCTTCTAGTAAGGTCGCAAGGCTAAGCTTCGTCGAATTCTATTTTCAAGTGAAGGTGTCAGGTGGTTCGACGAGGGGTAATATGGAAATAGTATAGTAGGTAGAAATACTAGCATTTAAATTTTAAAACCAAATTAAAATTAAATCATAATCTAAAATTGTTTAATACAATTAAGTTAATTATCTATACTATTCTTTAAATACTTGATCAATTAGTGTCACTCATCAATCATGTTCCAACTCAACTGATATATGAAGTTGTATTATTATGAGAATCTTTTTTGTCATTTTATATTTTTATATAAAATCAATAAAAGTTCACGATAATAAAATTTGATCTTAACACCATAATATTTAAACCTTTAATTTTATCATTTTAACCAAAGCTTTATTTTTTTAAGTGTTTTATTGAGATATTGTCACAGATTAATAGGCACCAATTCAATTATGAAATTATTAAAATATTCTCTTATATACAAATTAAATTACATTTTCATAAAGATACTTTTATCTTTTCTACAATAAAAAATCAAATCATAATAAATTTTAAATCCAAAACATCATACATGTATAAACAATAAATTTTATCATTATAATTAAACATCGATTGATTTTTATGAAAATTTTTAGAGTACATAGCTATATACTAGTATCATTTTGAAATTTATTGACGTGAAATTAAGTGCCACAATTGGCTGCCAAGAGTTGGACCACGAGGTGAGCCATTTATGAGTGGATAGAGACTGGAGTGGGGTTCAGTTCAGTCACGTTTTTAAACTTTAGAAAGGTAAAAGAAGCAAGGTTGGTGGAAAGGGCACAGCTGCTGGGCTAACCCTTTTTTGACGAAAAGGTTGGGACCACTTTTGCCGACAACGCATTGGATGGTTCCAACTTGGAAAATGTGTTTTGGTGTTTTAATTCTTCTTTGCTTCCGCCATTGGTCCACTATTCTATGTATGTATGTAGTAGGTCTTACCATAACCAAGGTAGTGGATCTGTTTATACCCATACCCCACACTCCATATATATGCATAAACGTTGAAACTTTAAAAAGCTAAAGATTTTACTTTTTTTTTTAAAAAAAAAAATCAAATTATATAACTAATATTTAGAATGAGCCCAAAATATAATTTAATAATCATTGAATTAGGGAAGTAAAAGCCTCTACCTACTTTTAGCTTTTGTCTCTATCTATACTTCATACATTGAATTAGTTTGATTCTTATGGGTTTATTATATTTAATAATTAAAATATATATCTTTCTAAAAAATAAAGAATTTATAAATAATATATTTAAAAAAATGTTAATGCTATCATAATCCTTAAGAGTTGGACAAATAAGGTATTTGGAACAAGTTTCTTATAATCAAATCAAATTTGTTCCATTTGAGTTACTATTTAATAATATTTTATTTATAATCAAAGTGGACAAAGCCTTGGGCATATTTGCCAATTGTGAGGAAAATATTACCTCCTAGTATTAGTATTAGTATTTAGTACTAGTAGACCTGTGAAAGGATTGAATGGGTACCATATGGCCTGACTTTTGGAAGAATCCAGAATTGTTCAACTATTAATTTGTTCAGAAATATTGGAGCTCCATTTGATATATGTCAAACACATTCTATTATAACAAGTGATTTTATATGATATAAAAAGAAACCCAAATATGAATAAACTAAAACCAATAATTATATGATTAAAATTATGTTCATACATATAAATAAATTAAGAACAACGAATACAAAATATAAGAACCAACCTACTTCTTGGACAATAAACCCCCCAAAAAAAATCCAGAAAATGTTTCAAAAGCAATGGATGAATATACCTAAATGTTGATCCCAAAACTCCCTATTTACCTTCTTAATTGCAAGAAAATCAGTCAATTGTCAACGAAGAAAAATGGTTTATAGTCACTTGGAGATTCTTACATCACGAGGAGTGACATTAAGGCTTCCTTGATGTTCTTCACAAAATCCAGGCATATAGGCTTCATACTGGGACCAGCTTCAAAGCAGCAGCGATCGGCATGCTGAAGAACCCGATCACCACGCTTAGGCCCCACTGTGAATATGTCAGCGGCGTTGTGCTCGCAAATGTACCCAAAAATTCGATGATGATGATTTGGAATACTGCCGTGCACCCAAGGACAGCCACGAACACAGAGTTATTTAATATCCCGCTCAAAACATCTATTTCCTCCATGTTTCGTGAGCTTATCTCATTGAATACCTGCGGGGAGGAAATTGCCAACCATTTTTTCTTTTGTTATGCTGTCGAGCAAGCCAAACACGAGTACTCTAATATTTGACTCAATAACTCGTGTCTAATCCACTACACCTAAGACTTGTCACCTTCTAGCAATTGTGCATGCAATGATATAATCTGAGTTTTAGATAAAATGTTTACCTGACAGAAGACAAACGAATTGAAAATAAGGGTGTTCAATTTCAGAGTTGAATCGGGGCCATCGAGTTCAAACATTGCTTTTCCTCTTGCTTGAAGATACCATATGACCATCAATTGATAGAAAGATTGCCCAAAGATGTTCCTCCACATGACGTTACTGATAAAATTTCCTTTCCTTCCCACTGGTGCACGTTTCATTAGTTCATCGGTTGGCGGCTCGGTTGCAAGTGCAAGTGCTCCTAAAGTATCCATGATCATATTCACCCACAATAGCTGAACAGCTGTCAGAGGAGCGCTCCCTGCAGCATAAGAAAATATGAGAAAATTTATATTGTTCGGAGTTTTCTTTTCCTTGATACTTACACGGATGAACACATAACCATATTTCATATTCCTGTCCAAGTGATTATCATTTGCACAGAAGCTAGAACATTGGTTTAAAATATTAGTAGGCAAACATATTCGGTTGTTACCTGTCAAACATGCTGAGGAGAAGTTAACAATTAAGGCAACAATGTTGACAGTCAGTTGAAACTGTACAAATTTCTGAATATTTATGTACACTGAACGGCCCCATTTGGCCACTGTCAGAATTGTTGAGAAATTGTCATCCAGAATGATGACATCAGCACTCTCCTTAGCCACCTGGAATTGAGAATTGAGATTAGTTAAATCTTGATATTGGTAAATATCAGGCAGTACATATACTTGAGCAAAATATTTTACTAGCATCTAACAAAGAACCATTATCATAACACTAGTATCAGGCGCATGAAAGAATATTTATATTCTTCATAATTAAGCAACATATCTCACATCAAAACTCAAGCTAAAATATCCCTTTGTTGTAATAAGTTATGCTGCTCCACCATTGCCAGACATTCCTACATGACATGGGTATGGGATAAGATTCTCCAGAGACTCTAAATACATAAAAATCTTAGAGTAAATTCAATACACCAGTGTCCAACATTCAAAACCAAATCCGGGTACTATAGGTGATAAAACTATTCATACTCGCTACCCTTCTGAACTTGAAGCACCTTTTCTCAAGCTCTTCTTCTCAAAGTAACTAACGTCTGTCGTCCTTATTTTAACCCAATATTGGAAACATCCAGACTCATTCTCAAGGCATCGAATCAGTATTTGGCAGAGCATAATATGTTTTTCTTTTTCAAACATTTCCTAGGATTGAAATATTCTTTCATTGCTTGGTACAAGATGCATGCACAGGTGAAAAAAATTGTGACCGGCTCATTCTCATGGCATCAAATTAGTAGTTGGCAGAGCATAATCGGGATTTTTAAGATCATAACACAAATTTCTTTGGATTGAAATATTCTGATTGGTTGGGTACAAGATGCATGCACAATGTGAAAATATTAATGCATTGCTGACCTCAGTTCCAGCAATTCCCATTGCTAATCCGATATCTGCTTCATGCAGAGCTGGAGCATCATTCGTTCCATCACCAGTCACAGCAACAACTTCATCAAATGTAGTTCGCAATTGCTTTACCAGAGTATGCTTGTCCATAGGAGAAGATCGAGCTATCACCTGCAAAAGGAGAATTGAGGTATGAATTACAGGATTTATCCTTTTGTTAGAAGCACCTAACTGGTATTTGAAGCAAAAATAACAATGGGAGGAAACCTGAATCTTAGGAATTAACTTGAGCAGTTCTTCCTGGGACTTCTCTCTGAAATCTGGACCTTCAATGGCTATACCATCATCTGTAAGAATCCCACATTCCCTGGCTATAGCCTTTGCGGTGTTTATGTTATCTCCTGTAACCATTCTTACGGTAATCCCAGCAGTTCGACAAATAGCCACAGATTCTTTGACACCAGGGCGAACAGGATCCTTAATGCCCACAATTCCTAAACAAGTATACCCCGAAACCGGAATAGCATTGTCTGAGGAGAAACCATTTTTGAGCTCCAAATAAGCAAGGCACAGGGTCCGAAGAGCCTCGTTAGCAAACTCATTTATTGTAGCATTGAGGTGGTTAATGGATTTTTCATCTAACGGAACAACTTCTCCATTAGAATCGATCACCTTGTCACATCCAGCCAAAACTATCTCCGAAGCACCTTTCGTATGCGCTCGTAACCCTCCTCCAGGAAGCTCCAGCACTACACCCATTCTTTTCTTTGTAGAGTTGAATGGCTCAACCTTAACAGTTTTTGATGCTTGTCGTTCTGTTTGGGGATCACCACCTAGAGACAAGCCAAACTCTAACAAAGCAGTCTCTGTGGGAGTTCCCAATATCTCACGTCTTCCGTCTTTGCTAGTAACAATTTCACCTCCAGTGTTCATAAAAATTGATTGTAGCAGAAGTTTTATAGCAGATTCATGAATCTCAGAGCAGAAAGAAGCTTTATTGGTACTATTTATTTCCTTGACGTTCATGCAAATGCATGATTTCACAACCGTCATGCGATTAGTAGTTAGTGTCCCGGTTTTATCACTACAAATACCGGTTGCTGAACCCATAGTCTCGCAAGCTGCAAGGTGTCGGACTAGTGCTTTATCATTCATCATCTTCTTCATGGCAAAAGCAAGACTCAGAGTCACTGCCAATGGTAGACCCTCAGGAACTGCAACAACAACAATTGTCACTGCAACAGCAAAGAACTCCAGCAATTTCAGTGCCTCATCGCCAGACCAACTCCAGATAGTCCCTTCTTGCAGTTTACTCCTTAACAGTCCTTGCACCATTACGGCAAAAGTCACTACAGCAAAAAACAGGCCTACCTTCCCAATGATAGTTGCTACTCCATTCAATTTCACCTGCAGTGGGGTCTCATCATCTCCCCCTTCACTGAGGGTTGCCATCAATTTGCCCCATTGAGTTCTCATCCCAACAGTGGTAACCAACATCTTGCATGATCCATCTTGAAGCTTAGTCCCAGAAAGCATAAAAGGGTTTTTATCATTCACCACTACTGGCTCACTCTCCCCTGTTAAACTTGATTCATCGATTAGCACGGAAAATCCCGACACAAAAAGGCCATCAGCAGGGACTTGGTCACCAATATTAAGGTGTACAATATCACCAGGAAGCAAATCATATATAGATAATTTCTGCCTACAATCATTTCTTGTTACCTGAATGGTGATTTTCTTTTTCTCCTTGTCCAAATCCTTAAACTGCAAAGATTGGCGATAATCGCTGGTTGCCGTGACGAACACGACTAATAAGATACTTGCAACAATCCCAAGTCCATCATGAGCTCCGGCTGGCCAGCCCTCCATTGCTATCCCAACGACCAACGACACAATAGCACATGCCCCGAGGATCATAAGAGTCATATCCTGAAGAGCTTCCCAAACAAAGACCCAGAATCCCTTAGCTTCAGGCTCAGCAAACTTATTGATTCCATAAATCTCTTGTCTTTTACTCAACAAAGCAGCATCAGAACTTAGTCCAGTGTTGGTGGATGTGGAGAGTTTTTCAGCAATGCCACTTACTCCACCATGAAACTTTAGTTTCTTCACATCATGGCCTTCCACAATGGATCCTAACTCATCGGCACAAAGTTGAAAACCAGCAGCTATGACTTGCTCAGGAACAACATAGTCACTAGGTTGTACACCTGCAAAACGAAGATTCACTTATACACATTCAAAGGCGTTTTACGAAATAAAAAACGTGAACAAAGTTGAATTTGCAGCAAACGGTCTCACCTGATATAAACTGAAAGGCAGCTTTCGAAACCAGTACAGCAATTCTCAATTTTTCCTGCAATTTTCCATAATAATAACAATCTCTACATTGCCATAATCGTACTACTATATTAGAAACGCAAAACCAATTAACAAAACTAAAAAATTCTGCTCATTTCTCTCATGATAATCACTAATCAGTATATCTTTACTACATTTAGAAAATGATGAAAAATTGAAAATGATATTTGAGCAATCTCTAAATGAGAGAGTGGATTGATAAGTGAAGGGACCTGATTAGTGCGACGCATAGCAGCAGCCTCATAACGTTTGGAGAGGTTGGCAGTGAATCGAAAACGCCGTTTCGGATTCTTCACGAAACCAACAACTGTCCTCCATTTTTCCAATGCTTCATCCGACGAATGCTTCGATTTCAAATCGAAGTTCTGGTTCAAATAACTATCCATCAATCCTTTCTTTCAAAAATGTTTCAAATCGCCTTCGTTCCTAAAACAGCTACCTCAGCTTCATTCAAATAATCGAAGAAAAATAACTGTGGAAACCGATTAAAGATAAAAAGAGAGGGGAATTTCCGGTACTGCTTGCAACAGCAACGCGGAAGTTTGTGAGAAAAATTGGTGGGAAATAAATAAGATCAAAATGGAATAGAAAAGAAACTGAGAAAATTCTTTTAAAGAAATGGAGGATCCGAAATTTGATGCAGTTTAGTAGAGTGTTTGAACTGGTATTTTCTTTCTCCTAGTATTTTGGAACGGATTCAAAGTCAAAAGTATTCCATTTTTGCAGCAAAATTAAGCACGAATACAATTTACCATTAAAAATAACCTCAAATTTCGTTGGATCATCCTCCAATCAGATCCCTGATTGGTTTTAAAGACTAACTGGTTTTGAGAATTGGTAATGAACACGCATATTCATATTCATGATAGAAGGGGGTTTTATTTAGTTGACCATCATCTTTTTAAAGTCTCAAAAGTTACATTTTTGAATTATATATTACGCGGGAAAAAACCATGTATATATCTTACGCGGCCAAATGACTGTCTTCCCTGTTCAACTCTGCTACTTTTTAATTAATTTAGGCTTAAACATGTCTCTTCAAATCCCTACTTCTAATTTAATATCCAATTTATTACTTTTTTAACACCTTCATGCTAATCTCATGATCTCCTAAAATTTGATTTTTAAAATTTTGGATTGATGAGAAACTTTTGGGGTAAAATAATTCCAGAAATTTTCTACACCATTATCTCATCCCTCTCAGTTTCACTCACTAAATCCCCAATCCTTTTTCCTTTCTTGGTTCAACATTGTAGACTCACTTTCTTGGACATGATCAGTAGAAGTGAATGTTCTTTGAAAATAATTTTATTTTTATATTATTAAAAATAATCAAACAAAACCAATTTGAAAAAAAAATTTCTGGATAAACTACAAAAATAGACACTTTTATCTGTCTCAAATTACATTTTAATCATTTATATTTAAAATATTACGTCTTAATCACTTATATTATGATTTTGTTACAAAATAATTATTCTACCGTTAAACTCCGTTAACTCCATAATGAAGGTCTAAATGGCCAACTTGGATGTCCAGTTATTAGAATGAAAATATATTTCAACAGAGCATAATGGTAGAATGACTATTTCATACCAAAAATATAACTTGAGTGTATATTTTATAGTTTACCCCAAAAAAAGTGACTTTGTAGTTCACCCAAAAATAAGTCAACATATACCATTTAAAAATTTTCATAAAAATTATATTTTCATTTACAATTTCATCTATAAAATCATAAAAATATAACTTTATTAAACCGTAAATGACGTTAAAAAGAAAAAGTAAATGTTAATTTTACTTCATCCATTTAATAAGATCATTATAACAAAGGAACTGACATTCACAAATGATGAATCGACTAAACCAATTAAATTGGGAGCTGCGATTACAAGAACAAAGATGAATCTACTAAAGTTTTGAACTTGTGACAGATGCAAACAATGGGAACCCACAGTTTGTGCAATTTCATATTATAACCATACTCGACCGAACCACAAAACCCCATGGTTAGCAAAGGACTTCAATCCCATGTTCGATCCGTAGACAAACTCATGTCTAAATATTGGTCCAAACAGAATCAACATATAATGCTGTTAGAGCAACACAAATCCGTTGCATTTTGATGAATCGATGACAAAGTAAAATATCTAGTACTAATTTCTCAACAACTCAACAGAGCTGACCTCAAAAACTAGCCCAAAATTCAACATCATCATTATAGAATAAAAGCCCTCGCAGGTTGCTTCGAAAACTAGTAAGTGAAAGCAGTTTAATTACTTACTTTTAAGTCGAGTTGGAATTGCTATCTGAATTCAAATATCCTAATTTTTGAAGCTCGGCATGGAGGTTTAAAAGAAGCCTGATCAATTGGCTATTGAATTGAGCTTGAGACTTAAAAATAAAACTCAATCTAGCATGAGCCCACTTCTTACAGTAACAAATACTGAATGAAAGTCAAAACCAACATATAAAGCCTACCAAATCCCACATTCCTCATTGTATTACTCATTCATAACATAAAAACAAAACAAAGCTAAAACTCAATAAAACTAAAACTCAATAAAACTAAAACTTCAACGGTTGCAAAGCACATGATTGAGAAGAAAAAAAAAAAAAAGACAACCTTAATCGACGCTCTGCATTATATCCTCAGCTGAAAACTTAGTCCCCTTATCTTTATCAGCAGCGGCGCGTCCCTTAGCCTTACGATCGAGCAAAGACTTCCTATCCTTGTCCAGCCTCAGCTTGGTGATGATAACCTTGGATGGGTTGATCCCAACGTTGACGGTGGAACCGTTCACTTTCTCGCGCGTGATGCGCTCGATGTGGATTACCCATTTGCGGCGGTACACTTGAACCACTTTCCCTTCGCGTCCCTTGTAGGTCCCACGAACCACTTGGACCTCGTCATCCTTGCGCACCGGCATAGACCGTACGTTGTACTTGGACTTCAGATCGGATGAGAGGGGTGCGCTCATTAAGACGCGGCGGACGGAAGAAGGTGCTGTGAAATGGGCCTTGCGGCTCTTGCGGCGAGAGGAGGAGACACGCGGGTTGTACTTCATTGTTGCGGCTGCAGGGTGTCGTTCGGTTCTTCCTCTTCGAAAGCATGGAAATGGAGCTTGGAAGAATATATGGTGGGAGGAGGGAACTAGGGTTTGCTTGGTTGTGATTGGGTATTGGGCTTTCGGCCCAGTTCATGTAGAACTAATACTGTTAGCCCAATAGGCCACTGATTGGACAGTTAGTAAGCCTACGAGAAGCTATTTAAAAGAACTTTTTTAACTTAAATTTAAATGTTATATATGAAAGAAGTTGACATTTTTCCATAAACTCTTTTTTATGTTATTATATTTAATAATTAATTTTATAAATACAATTTATTATATGTAAAGTATTATATCAATGTAATTTAATAAATATATCATTATATACTAGATAGAAGTGTTATGGGTCAGGTTATGTTCAAGTTGGACCTAAATATGATATTAATATATTTTACATTTGCTCAAGCTCAGTCTAACTCCAAAATATGGGCCTAAAATGTTATCCAAACCTACTCATGTTTGTAAATGGCTAATCAAGCCTATTTTAGATTTGTTCATATTATTTTTTTAAAGTTTTTTAAATATATATTATTTTAATATGTAATAATTTAATATATTTATTATTTATTATTGTTCTAGTTTTTTAAAATTTTTAATATTTCCATTATAGTAATATTTAATTTGTTATAAATTACATATCATATATAAAAATAACATAATATAAAATATTACAAACTTGAAAAATTGGTCTAGCCAAGTCAGGCTCAAGTCTTGAATGTTCAAGCTCTTGTTCGTCCTAATTTTTTTGCCTAAATTCACTTTTCAGATCTAATATTTTTGCCCAAATCCTTTTAAATTTTAAATGAATATTTAAACTTAAATAAATAAGTGCACCAATGAATAGGTAGTGATACTAAATTACCTTTCACTCACACTTTAGAAGTGAACTTTTATGTTTTTAATATCCAATCTTATAATTTATAAGATTTGGTGACACATGCAAATGAATGTCATATTTATTTTTTTCAAACGGTGATTAACCCTAATAGAAGAAAGTAGATAAGATATATATATATATACTCACTTTGTTATGTTATAATAACTTTCATTTGTTTATTTTAATAAAATTATCAATTAAGATGTATGCTTTAATTTGGGATATCAATATAATCTTATGATATATCCATTGTTGAAATAAATAGGTAAATGAAACTTTAGAAAATATGATATCCTAAGTTTAAATTCCATTATAGTAATATTGTATATAAAAATTAAAAGAAAAACATTTTCATATTAATATTTATTACATGGTGGATATAAAGAGTTTTTTTTTTAATTTTTAAATAAATTGGTGTTGAGTTGACTTCTAACATTAATTTAATCAATAATTTAGATAATATTATATTATGATGTTGATGAAAAAAATTAGGGTAAACTATACAAATGATCGCCCTACTATACTTGTGTTTCTGTTTTGATCATCCAGTTTTAAAAAATTTCAATTTAGACACAAAACGTTTGAATTTCTTCTTATTTTGGTCTCCTGCTATTAAATCAATAATGGAAAGCATTTTTTCTAATTGGTATAATAACACGTTTAGTTATCAATACTTATATTCCATCAATTTAATCCTAATTCTAAAAAATTCAATAAATTAACCTTTCACTTTTATGAATCCTATCAATTTAATCATCAAACTTCCTAAGCAACGCTTTTAGCTTTTAAAATAGAGACATTCCACGTTTATAAATTTGTAAAATCCAAAAAAAGTTCTCTCAACTACAAGACATTTTCGAAGTCAATTCTTAATACCAAAGAGTTTTTCTTGAAACTTTATTTTCTTTTCCTTTTTTTTTTCCATTAGTTTTCTTCTAAATATAAAATTTTATAACCCTTTGGTTAATAAAATTTTGACTACAAAAAAAAAAAAAAACTTAAGAAAAAACTTTAGATTTATTATTGTTGATAACAGTATGATTAAGAGTTTTGTTTATTTTTCAATTTTTTTTAATTTTTAATTCCACATTAGCAATATGTATCACTAATAATCTGATTGTCAAATCATTTACTAAATTAATTAAAAACTAAAATTATGCTAGCTAGAGTGAAAAATTATTCTTTACAAATATTAAATTATTTATATAATGGCGCTTAGTTAATTTTGTATTTTCTATTAATTTTAATGGTGTAGTTAATTTCTAACACTAACTTCTTGAAAATATAAATAGAAAGGGTTATGTACCGAATTGGATAATTTCAACCATAAATAAAATAATTCATAGAGTTGAAAGCTTTGTTAGGAAATTTGAAGATCAACTTGATAGAATTTGTAAATGTGAAAGGTTAAATTTATTGAATTATTTAGAACTAGGATGAAATTGATATAATAAGTAACTATTAAGGACTAGATGTATTATTATACCAGTTAGAAAAAGGTTTTTCGTCATTAATTTAACTGCGGATGACCAAAATAAGAATAAATTCAAACGTTAATGCCTAAATTGAAAATTTTTAAAGTTACGTGATCAAAACAGGAACACAAGCATAGTTGGATAATCATTTGTATAGTTTACTCAATAAATTATGCAACATATATATTTATTAAAAATTCATATAAAAACTCATTGATGCTTTGGTTATGATGGTAAAGTTAAATGTTTGTTATGCATGGTATTTTGGGTTTAAATTTGATTATGATCAATTTTATTAAATTGATATACATAAAATGACAAAATTCCTCATAATAGTATTATTTAATTTGTATATGAGAGAGTATTTCAATAATTTCACAATTGAGTTAGTGCACGGTTGATCCATGACACTAATTTAGTAAAACACTTAATATATATTAGATTTATGGTTTTAGGTGAAAAATATTGTGTAATAGATATATTTATTAAAAATTCATATTTTGTTACGATGTTAAAGTTCATTGTTTATTATACATCAAGTTCAAATCTCATTATGATTAAAGTTCCAAATAGGACACCAATTGAAATTATTAAAGCCCAATGTGGGAGTCACCGATGATTGGGACTTCTTCCTATCTAGGTTAAGGAGGCATGTTTGCCTCAACCCCCGATATAGATCGGGGCCTCGAATACTTACTGGCATAATAGAACGAGTGGAAGCATGTGGCATCGCACACACCATCGATATTGCCCGAGGCATGTTTCATCCAACTACTATGGGCAACACCGATCTAAAAGATGTAAACGGCAAGTGACCGATATGGGTATGAAATATCTATTAATATAATTTCTTTTGAAATTTTCAATTTATTCGCAATTGAATAGTGGTATGTAATATTCGATATCAACGATATAAGCGTGGTACGAGATCAATAAAGACCGCTTTCACAAGATGTTGGCCGCTTGACGCGAGATACCGAAGGGCGCAGAGTACTTGCAATATTCCTTTTGAACAAAGGGACACAAGCATATGACTCGCTACCTCACGATATGAGTCATATGACCACAAACTCGCCGAATGCATAAATTCGTGCTAAAAGGAACCCGCCATTTGTCGATTACAAATGGTTTGTGGGAGACATATTTTCGTTAAAGACTATTTCCAAAGAGCAGCATGAGTTATCGAGGCGTATGCAAGGAGGCCATGTATGGAGCCCAAGGTCTTGCAAGAAATTAACCGTGAAGGCACGGCGAACACTATGCACACAGCTTGTCACCATCGCGATGCCCTATGGTTTCGTGTCACGGAGTTTGACACCGAACCAAGGTATTGTTGGCGCATTATCGCTGTACACTTGAGAAATAGGACATGCGACCGGGATATTTGATGCACTTCGCTACCCATGTGCTCATGTACTTCATGGGCTTGTCATAATCTTCGCCTTGACCCCATGAGCTATGTCGATGAAGTCTACAAATTAGAAAACATGTACAACGTGTGGAGACACGATTCCCACCCATCCCAGATGAACGTAAGTGGCCATCGATATCGCTTGCACCGTATAAGCCGTTGTTTGATAGAGAATTGAGACGAAACCAAAAGGTCGACCTTCCTCGACTAGAATACGCAACAATATGGATATCCTGAACCGACCAACCAAATTCGGCGGCATGGGTGGTGTAGGAACCCGTGCCATACATCTCGCCGTGTCCAAATCGGACTAGTTGACCGTGTTCTTAGCTTGTTTGTCTCTTCTTTGCTATGTAATTTGCTGCTTTTTGGAGGAAAATGGTGAACTTTTGTACAATAACTCAAATTTATTAAATATAAGATAATTAAAATTAAATTACAAACACAAATAATTAAACAACTTTTTTATTCAAAAATAAAAAATTATTACAATTTAAAAATAAAACAGCCCATCCTAATCAACGTTGATGCCAAAATAAACCACTTTTATTTTATTCAAGTTATTAAAATTAAATTAAAAATTAAATTAAAAAATTAAATCATTTCTATCTTATCAAAGATATTAAAATTAAAATAAAAACAAATAAAAGTAAACTCAATTTTATTATATAAAAATTAAATTTAAAAAATTAAATAAATAAAAAAATTAAATTACAAAAAAACTCAAATTTTATTAAATATATTACAACTTAATTAAAAAAATAAACCAAACCTATTTTGTCAAATTTATTAAAATTAAATAAATTAAAAAATTAAATTACAAAAAAACAAACTCAAATTGTATTAAATATATTACAACTTAATTAAAAAAAAAAAACCAAACCTATTTTGTCAAAGTTATTAAAATTAAATAAATTAAAAAATTAAATTACAAAAAAACAAACTCAAATTGTATTAAATATATTACAACTTAATTACAAAAAAATAAACCAAACCTATTTTGTCAAAGTTATTAAAATTAAATAAATTAAAAAATTAAATTACAAAAAAAAAACAAACTCAAATTGTATTAAATATATTACAACTTAATTAAAAAAAAAAAACCAAACCTATTTTGTCAAAGTTATTAAAATTAAATAAATTAAAAATTAAATTACAAAAAAAACTCAAATTGTATTAAATATATTACAACTTAATTACAAAAAAAAACCAAACCTATTTTGTCAAAGTTATTAAAATTAAATAAATTAAAAAATTAAATTACAAAAAAAAACTCAAATTGTATTAAATATATTACAACTTAATTACAAAAAATAAAAAAATAAACCAAACCTATTTTGTCAAAGTTATTAAAATTAAATAAATTAAAAAATTAAATTACAAAAAACTCAAATTATATTAAATATATTACAACTTAATTACAAAAATTAAACCTTAATTACAAAAAAATTAAACTCAAATTATAAATTAATTTACAATTACTCAAATTAGGGGTTTAGGGTTTAGAGTGGATGCTGGTGGGAACCAAGGCCACGCTGGGGCTACGGTCGACATTGCTAGATTCCTCCTTCTTCTAGCTTCCGGAGGGGTCGTGGAACCTCATGTGAATTTGTTCCTCCCAAGAAGGTCCGGTTCTCAGGTGGCGATGATGACCCACCTTGATAAAATAATGACCTGAGGTGTTTGCATAAACCACGGCGTGGGTGATCTGATCCTGACGGGAAGGAGCTCAGAGAACTGCTTCCCCGATTGAGCCTCCTCTAATCCCACACCCGACGCTACCACGACTCGGTCGGTAAAAGGAGTTGTCGAACGGACCGAACCCGCCATGCATTCCAACCCTGGGGGACTAGAAAAGGAAACATATATGGGTTAGGAGGATACATGGTAATGGTACGACCGCATATAAATGTGGATTGTGTTGTCGTTGTTGTCACCGAACCGATGGGCCCTGGATCGTAGAAGTGCCATTGATGGGCCCAAGGATCGTAGGCGCTCATGTTGCCCGCCTCATCACCCCTTCCTTGAATGTAAAGGGCCGACGTTCTTCGCTCGCTGAATTTGCTGCCGCCTCTTCATCCGGACAACAGATACGGCTTGCCATGGATTCTAAACCATGGCATGTACTCCAAGATGCACGCTTAACTCGAGAACTACGATCGGGTCCTGTTAGGTAAAAAGTCATATCGGTCCAATATTTTATAAAGCCTCAAATATAAATTTGAAAGTATTTTTATCTTTTACATATAATTTTTAAAAGATACATACAAATAATGAAATTTAAACTCAAAATCTTTAATTTTTTAAATTTTACCATTTCAACCACATTTACATTACTTCTTATATTAATTTAATACATTTATGTGGATTTAAATTAAGGTAAGAAATTTTAATATTTAAAATTATTTAGCAAAAATTGCGTTTAACTTCATTGAGCAAGGGAATTCATTAATTATATTTAAGGTTTAATTTAACTGTAGACCTTTAAATTATGTCATTTATTTGAATTAAATATTTAAATTTTTAATCGAATCAAGTACATAAATTTTATTTCAAAATTGAAGTTCTCTCTTATCATTACATTAATTCCATTAAAAAATTATCCAACCAATAAAAAAATCAAGTCATCACCCATTAAAATATAATTAAGAATAATTTTATATTAATATTTTACATAAAAATAATTATGTTAATAATTATATTATTTTAATGGGATGATGATATGGGGCTATCTCATTGGCTGCAATTCTAACACAAACATAGTTGAGGTATCTAACACAAGCAAATCAATAATTTAAGGCCTCCTGTTGAATTAAACTTATATTTAAGGCTAATTTATATGTACATGCTGAAAAGAGACTTATGTGAGAAATTTGATTTTTTTTTTAAATTTATCAATCTATGTTATTTTTGGAGAGAGAAAAAAAATGTGTCATACAAAACGTATTTTATCTAAAAATTGACAACTTAGTTCTTTTGGTTAGGTGATTAAGTATTAGTGTTTTTAGCCTTTAGTCCCAGATTTGATTCTTTTCCTACTCACATTTATATTTTTTATTTCATGTTGCTTTAAGTTTTTTGTTTGTTTTGTTTTTAATTAATATTTTTGACACATTAGTTCTTTTGGTTAAATTACTAGATAATTGTTCTCATTTTTGAATCCTAAGTTCGGTTCCTCTTATAAGCATTTTAATATATATTTTTATTTCATGTTGTTTCAAGCTATTTTTTAATTTTTAATTAATGTTTATCATTAATAAATATATTATTTTAAGTTTTTTTTTATTTTTAATTCATCTTTTAATTAATTCATATTTCATTTAATAAAATCAAATAATTATTGTAAATATCATTATTTTTAGTAAATATAATTTTATATGTGCAATATTTATTTTTCAATCCATATCATGAGTGTAGTAAACTGACATATTATATATTTTTGTATGTGAATTTGAAATATTTCATATATAAAATATTTGAAATATTATATCCACATTGTAGATGAAAAATAATGATATTTGAAATATTTTACATATTTAAAATAATAATGATATTTGAAATAATTATTTAATTTTATAATATTAGAAATCACCATACCCCTACAATATAGGTGGAGAAAATAAATATTTGACATATAAATATTATATATAAATAATTATATTTATTATTTGATTTTATAAATAAAAGATTTATTAATTAAAAATAAAAAATTGAAAAAAATATATTTATTAATAATAAATATTAATTAAAAGTAAAAAACTTGAAACAACATGAAATAGAAAATAAATATTAAATACTTATAAAAAGAATTAAATTTAGGTCTCAAGAATGATGTCACAATTATGTAACTATTTAACCAAAAGAGTTAATATATAAAAAATATTAATTAAAAATAAAGAAAAACTTTAAACAATATAAAATAAAAAATACGGATGTGAGTAGGAAAGAAATCGAACCTCAGACTCAAAGCTAAAAATATTAACACTTGACCACTTAACCAAAAAAGCTAAATTGTTAATTTTCGGTGAATACGCAATGCGTTTTCAACTGACTTCGTTGAAAGTGTGCTTTGTAGGATGCATTTTCACTGATAGGATAGTAAAAACATGTTCTATGAGAAGTGTTTTCCATTCTCTCTAAAAAAACCTAGAATGATAAATTTTTGGGTAAATTACACCAACAGTCATCCAACTTTGGAGTAATGACAAAACATCACTTAGGTTAGATTTCAGTCACTCAACTTTCGAAAAGTTACAAAACAATCACTAACATTATAAAAAAGTGACAAAATAGTCACTAATTAACAGTTTCCATTATTGTGTTAACGGGATCGCTGATGGCTCTTGATTTGGAGCAGGTTTAGGGAAAAAAAATTGAAGGGTTATGTTGGTTTAGGGTAAAAAAATTAGAATTAGATTTTGATTAAGGGGATTGGGGGGAGAAAATCGATTTGGGAAAATTTAATTTTATTGTGATTTGGGTTGGTTTGGGTTTGAAACTAATTCGGGAATCGATTAAGAAGGTTGGTTTAGGGTTAGAAATTGATTCAATAATCGATTAACAGGGTATAAGGTTAGAAAACGATTGGTCTTTTTCGTTTGGGGAGAAAAAAGACGAAACTAGAAACCATTCAGTGTTTTTGATTCTCAGCGACAATGGTCAATAGAAGAGAAGTTGCCAATGTTGTTACATCCACTTTAATGGGTAAGTTTCTGTATTTAGTTTTTTATTTTTTGGATTTAGGATTATTTTGATTTAGGGATATTTTGGGTTATTTCGATTTCAAATTTTGATTTCGATTCTGATTTTGATTTTGATTTCGATTTAGATTTTGATTTCAATTTTGATTTCGATTGATTCTGATTCTGATTCTGATTCTGATTCTGATTCGATTCTAATTCTGATTTTGATTTTGATTTTGATTTTGATTTAGATTTTGATTTCAATTTTGATTTCGATTTAGATTTTGATTTAGGGTTATTTCGATTTTGGTTTTATTTGTTATTAGTGTGCATGACAGATTAGGGTTTGGTTATTAAAGTAAATGACATATAATGTGTATATGTTTATTGTTTGTATCTTTCATTGTATGAATGCCATTATCAAACTGATTTTTTTGTTTGTATCTGCCATTGTTTGTATCCTAGCTGCTATATTGTGTGTGGCAATATGAAATTTGTTATTTAGGTGTAGGGTTAAAATGTTTGGTTATTTCCTGCCATGTGCATGACAAAAATGGTTGTGTTTGTATTAAATTATTTTTGTATTGGTTATTATCTGCCATGTGCATGATAGAAATGGTTGTGTTTGTATTAAATTATTTTGTATTGGTTATTGTTTGACAGAAATGGTTAAAGTGTTTGCCTATGTTGTCTGCCTTTATTGATGAGTAATTTGTTTGGCAAGTTTAATTGATGAAAATTTTAATGAGAATGAAGAATAAATGTCTGGTAGTGATATGTCTGGTAGTGATGCATCTGAAAGTGATGTGTCTAATAGGATAAGAGTTAATTTAGATGGTTTAAACATGGATGGTGTAGAAGTAGGTGAACTGTGTGATAGTGATAATTCTGGGAGGTTAGATAGTGCACATGAATCTGACTTAGATGGCCAAAATTGGCCTGAGTTCAACCTAGAGAATGACATGAGTAATCCTAGACTTAAGGTTGGAATGTTATTTAAGTCTAAAGACAATCTAAAATAAGCTACCAAGTAGTATAGTAGGTTGAATAGTTATTTTATTAAGTTTCCCAAAAAATGATTTAAAAAGGTTAAAGGTAGTCTGTAGTGAAAAATGTTCTTGGTTTATATGGGCCTCTAGATTAAACCCTAATGACCCTACTGACCAGACTTGGCAAATTAGGAGTTCAAACCCTAACCATACTTGTTCTAAAGTCTATAAAAATAAGAATGTAACCTCAGCTTGGATAGGTGAACATTATAAAGAAAAATTCATTGTTGATCCTGATTATTCTATGAAATCATTACAACAAGATTTCAAAAGAGATTTATGTTGTATAGTGTAACAGCCCGATTTTAGATCTAGTCGGAACAGTGGTTTCGGGACCACAAATCGACAAAGGAAAATTTATTTATTTATATTTTTATGGTCTAAAGTTTTATGAAATGATTCTTAAAAAATTCCATTTGAAAATTTTGACGTTTGGGCACTCAATTTAGTTAAAAGGACTAAATTGTAAAAAAGTGTAAAACTTGAATTCTATATGTTTAAGGTGTCCAATTGCTATGGAATTTTTTAAGTTGGTGGACAAAAATGGACATGGTTAGGTATGTTTCCAAAGTTTTTCATTAAGGGTATTTTGGTAATTTAGTAATTAAAATGAATTAAAAAGCCAAAATAAAGCCAAATTTGTTCATCTTCTTCTTCCTTTGCCGAATTTTGCATGGAGAAGACAAGAATATGGTTTTTCAAGCTTCCAAGCTCGATTGTAAGTCCATTCTAGCCCCGTTTTTAATAATTTTTATGTTTTTAAAATCCTTGTAACATGATCTATCTATTTCTACCACTAATTTAAGATAAGATCAAGGTATAGGGTTTTACCCATGATGGATATTTGTGTATTTTCATGTCTAATGGTAGAAAATGTATGTTTTATGTATGATAAATGACTTTTGCTAAGTGGATTTCAGTAAAAATACCTAAAGGACCTATATGTAAAAGTTATAAAATAAGTAGAAAAATGTGAATAAATGAAAAATGAGGGATTTTATGAGTATGAAAATGGTTCGTCTAGGCTTGGGTTTTGATGAAATTGAATGAAAATCATTTTACGAGCCTAGGGACTAAATTGTAAAAATGTCAAACTTTAGGGGCAAAAATGTAATTTTGTCCATAATGTGATTTTGGGCTGATTTGATTAGTATAGTGATTGAATAAGTTAAATGTGATATTATAGATCAAGAAAAATGAGGTTCGAACCTAAAACGGGGGAAAAATAAGTATTTGACGATTTAGTCCTTTTTGCCATTTTATTGCCGAGGTAAGTACGTATGTAAATAATGCATTGTTATATTTATGTTTTAAATGCTTTAATATTTTATGAATTGTGGTTGACTCTTTGGACGTATTCGGCAAAGTTTCGTCAAGCGAGAAATCCCGGTTGAATATTAGGAATAGATATGATACAAATGTCATGATATTTGGGTTATTGAGATTACGTGTAAGAACATATCTGGGATACAGCATCAATATAAGACTTCGTGTAAGACCATATCTTGGATATGAAATCGATATGAGACTTCGTGTAAGACCATAGCTGGGCTATTGGCAGCGATACGAGATTACATGTAAGACCATATCTGGGATATGACATTAGTACGGTACTATGTGTACGAGATTCCTGAGTATCCTTTAGTATTCCAAATGGTTCAACGGGAAATTCGATGAGTATGTCAAAGATGAGAAAGTATGTGATTAGGTTACGAGTTGGTACATGTATGTACCAAAAACTCAAAGGAAATGAATTCGGTACATGATGAACCATTGGTAAGAATGTGATTGAGTATGTTATGTTCATGAAATTGTGAGTTCATGATTTCCATGGTGATTTTTTTGTGAAAACCTTGTGAATATTGGTCAATACTTGTGATGTATGAAATACATGGTAAATTCGGTTGACGAATATGTGTTTGGCTTTCGGGCTAAATTGAGTTATGATACAACATGTTTTATCCACACAAATTATATTTTATCGAATATGAGAGAAAAGGAAGTTTGGCATAATTGCCTATTAAAAAGGTTATGGAAGTATAGGAAGATAAGAGATTAAGAAATTGAAAGATGTTAAAGTATATGCTTGAAACGTAAATACTCATACTTAATGTGCATGGTTACTATAAAGTTAGAAATGATTTGTATTTGTTGTAATCTGTTATAAAGGAGAGATTATGGTTGTTAGGCCGATGCCAAGATATGTTAAATTATGCTTTTAAGTTGATGAAGTAAATATTATGATTGAATAAGAATTATAACTGTGAGATTTATAGTAATTTGTATTATCTTGTGTTTAAATTGTTGGACTTGATAAAAGATTTGTAAGAGTTGCTTATTATTTTCGTACGGACTTACTAAGCTATATATATAGCTTACCCCCTTCCTTTCCAATGTCTTATAGGGTTATTAAGCTAGCTCGGGTTAGAAATCGCTGGAGATCCTATCACACTATCAAGATGTCATTTTGGTATTAATGAATTCAAGAATTTTGAATTTATGGCACATATAGTGACTTATTCATTTTGTTAAATGTGTCATTGTGATTGTAGCCAATGTGTTAGCTTGTGATTGTCAAAGGCTTGGTTTGATATTTAACCATGTAGATTGGTTTATTTGGGCTATTATGGTTGTAAGCCTAACTTGGTTTGATATTTAACCATGTAGATTGGTTTATTTGGGCTATTATGGTTGTAAGCCTATATATATATATATATATATATATATATATATATATGTGTGTGTGTGTGTGTGTGTGTGTGTGTGTGTGTGTGCTAATGTCTCTAGTGATATGAATATGGTATACTTGGTGAATGATAGAAATATGATTTATGATGTGAATGTGAAATGTTTGATTTATTGATGTTCTAAGTATGATAAATAATGGCCTGAGGATGACATGTTTTTTTCTTGGTGTGGTTGTTTGGTTGCTCTCATATACTTGAAATTGTGCCATGTGATGTTGTGTTGATGTGTGCAAGTGAGGGTGACAAAATGGCTTGATAAATAGCCTTTGTTTTGTCCACAGGTAGGCACATGGCAGTGTCTAGGTGTGTGTGACACTGTGCTGCCTCATGGCATGTGATCCCGGTGATGTGTCCCTGCACCTTAAATGTTGCAAAATAGAATGTCCAGAATTGAGCACACGGGCAGAGACACGGGCGTGTGTCTCAGCTGTGTAAACTACACGGCCTAGCACACAGGTGTGTGGCATGGCCGTGTGGCACAAGTCAGAGAGCACCCTAATTTAAACACGGTCTGAAGCACGGGCATGTCCTGGGTCACATGGGCATGCCCCTTGGACCACACGGGCGTGTGAGCCCTGCTTCTAGCAAAAATTTTCTAAGTTTTGTAAAAGTTTCCTAATTTCTCAGTTTAGTCCTGAACCACTTTCAAAACATGTTTTGGGCCTCGTAGGCTCATAATAGGGACTTTATGATTAAATGCAAAAAGTTTTAATTTAGATGTAAATTTTATGACTCGAAATTGTGTGATTGCTTGTGTTTTAGGTCCGGTAATGCCTCGAGCCCTGTTCCGGCGTTGAATACGGGTAAGGGGTGTTACACATAGTTTCACTAATCAAATGTAGGAAAGCTAAACTTAGGGCATTGGAATTAATTGAAGGAGCTTATAAGGCTCAATATGAGAAGATTTATGAGTATTTGTTGGAGGTTAGGATCGAAAATGAGGGAACAACAACAATCTGTTATCTGGATAACAGGTTGTTTCAAAGGATGTATGTCTATCTGCAGGCATGCAAAGATGGCTATAAGGCTGGTTGTAGAAGGATAGTAAGTTTAGATGGATGTTTCTTGAAAGGCTACTATGGTGGCTACTTGCTTGTAGCTGTTGGATAGATGCAAATAATGGCATCTATCCTTTTGCATATGTTGCTGTCGAAAGCGAAAACCAAGTATCATAGTTTTGGTCATTGGAGTTGCTTGCAATAGACTTGGAAATTGTGAGCTAATACCAGATATCTTTCATGTTTCACAAACAAAAGGTAAAACTTCATTTATTTATGTTTTATGTTGTTTCTATTTAGGGTTTAGGGTTTGTCAAAGAATTAAATTGTATTTGTTCTAATTGCAGGGACTTTTAGAAGCAATATGTATGTTGTTTCCTAATGCAGGAACAAGACACTGTGTTAGACACCCATATGCCAATTTCAAAAGGCTAGTTTCTGAACAAAAGAATTGAAAGATTTGATTTGGAAAGTTGCTAGAGCAAGCACTACAAGGGATTTTGAGGATGCCATGGATGAATTGAAGAAAACCAATTAGCATGCTTATGATTGGTTGAAGGAAAGAACCTTACTCATTGGTCAAGGTCTCACTTCTCAATTAGGAGCCATTCTGACATGTTGGTGAATAATCTTTTTGAATCTTTTAACAAGGTAAACCCCTATGTTTTATGTTTCTTACTAATCATTAGCAATTCACTAATCCTTTATGTTGTTTACTGGTAGATGATACTGGAAGCAAGAGGGAAACCTATTCTACCATGATGGAAACAATAAGGAACAAGATTATGTTGCTTATTGTCAAGAAGAAGAAGAAGCAGACAAATGGAAAGGAATGCCGTGTCCAAAGATCAGGAAAAAGCTGGATATAAATATAAAAGATTCATTAAGGTAAAGTTACCATTTTTAATCTTTCTGATGCCTTTATTCTGACTTCATGTTGCTGGCCACATGCTGTTTTAGTGAGTGTTTTTTAATATGAATGCAGTGATTGTTGGTGTGTATGATGTTTTTTAATATACATGATGTTGACTATTTTTTAATATGCATGCAGTGAGTATTTTTTAATAATATATATATAGTGATTGTTGGTGTGTATGACTGCTTTTTAATATGCAGATTTCACTTATTATGGTATGACTATTTTTTAATATACAGGAACAAGTGAAATCTGTCAAAAAAATTCATAAACAAATTTCACTTGTTCTTATAGGTCAAAAGACATAAAGTTGGTGTTCACAACCAAGTGGTTGCCCCAACTTAGTAACAGGCTACACCAAATCAGCAGAAGAGTACCCCAACTCAACATGCTACCCCAAATCAGTTACAAACTACCCCAACTCATCAACAAGCTGCCCCAACTCACCAAAAAGATGCTGCCTCAGGAGAAAAGCTCCCATTCAAGAGAAAACCAACCACTATTAAATGGATGCCTCCTACTCAAGAGTCATCTATGACGAACCAATGATGATATTGTGAACATACCTTATTTTGTTAACTTTTTGAAATTGTGTAAATTTGCTTGCTACTGATTTATTAAATTAGGCTGATTAATTTTTGTAAATTTGCCTATGATTGCTATTGTTGATAAACTTAGGCATAGAGTCACTATTTTTTTTTTTTTGTAAATTTGCCTAAAATCACATCTATTAAATTGTGTTGAATTGTAGGAAAATTTGACAATATTTTGCCTCTCATTCCTTTTCTAAACAGTTTGACGTTTTGGCCTTAATATATAAGCATTGATCTATGCAATTTGTGTTATCTCTTCTAACATATGAGTATTGAAAAAACAAATGTGTGAGAATTGAGAAATACAAATGTTTTTTTCATCTATTATCTTTTCTGATATATGAGTATTGAGAAATACAAATAAAATGAAGATTAAACATTCTTTCAAGTCTATCAACTTTGAAATGAAATCAAATATTACAGAACAACTTTCTAACTGTTGTAAGCAACAACAATAATTTGTAAGCAACAACCACATATTAGATCCCATTTCAAGTCTTTCAAGTTTGTAAACAATAACATGAGCTAGTTAGCCATGTATACTAGTAGTCATGTATAACAACATACGCAACAATATACCAGTAGCCATGTATAACAACATAAGCAACAATATACCAACAACAATATTACAAAACATAAGCTGGTTTTCAATGCTAACAATAGCATAAGCTGCTTTAAGCTTTAAAAAACAACAACACAGTTACAAATACAAGCACCAAAAACCATATTTTTCTCTCCCTCCTCCTTTCATCCTCCAATGTCCTCACTTTTTTCAGAAGACCCAACAACACAATTCGTGAACGGGGGCTTCAATGGTGGATTAAATCAGGTGAAAAAATGACATGGTTTTAGAAATCCACTACTAAATTTCTTACACCAAAAAACCTCCTACCTGGGTTGTCATTGGACGAAGACGTGTTTAATTTGGTTGGGTTTCCACAATAGCACACCGGAATCACTTCAGGCATCTCCATTTTTCCTCTTCTCCTTCTTTTTTTCTTCTCTAACCCTAAAATGGTGTTGGTAAGGTTGTTAAATTGAGAGTAACCTGTCAGCTGGAGGGTTTTTTGACAACAAGGATGTCGTCATCTGTCATGTCACTTTGCCGTGACGTCTGTGACGGAAAACGACAAAAAGGACTATTTTGTAACTTTTCAAAAGTTAAGTGACTGAAATGAAACTTAGGTTACTGTTTTGTCAGCTACCCCAAAGTTGAGTGACTGTTGGTGTAATTTACCCTAAAACTTTTTAAAAAAACCCACTAGTATGTATAAAATTACGAAAATACCATCATCTATTAAAACCCTCTAATTTCCTCTAAACGATAAAACCTAACACTGAAACTCCACTCTTAATTTCTCCAACAATGACTTCTACTATCTCAAAGATCCCCACTCACTCCCTCTTCAAACTTCTCGTTTCGTCCACACCCAAACCCCTCGTTTCCTGCTTCATTTCCACCGCCACCGCCACCACTGAGAACCAGACCCAGAAACTCGAACGCATCGCCAACGAGCTTTTAGATCTTACAAAGCTCGAACGTTACGACTATTCCATCCTCTTCCGTCTTAAACTCAGCCTCAACCGCTACGGACCGTTGTATCTAGTGTATCCTCCGCTGAAACACCCCAAACCCGGCCCATGAGCCTTCACCGGATCTGGTATGTTTCTCGTTGTAATCCGGTTCAAAATTCTTTTGTGACTTTGGAAAAACGATGTGTTTTGAAAGAAAGATTGTTTTTGGGTTGGGCTCAAGTTGGAAACAAGTTAATTTTATACTTGAAATCCCTTGATTTTAGGTGACAAAACATTTAGAGTTTAATTTATGATAAATTTACTTAGTCTTTAAAAAAAAATATTTTGTAGCATGATAAATGGAAGTAAAATAAAATAATTCAACTATGGCCTTATTACATCAAATAATTCCCAAAAAAAAAAAATCAAAGTACTTAAAATAAAAAGAGTCCAAAACAAAGTAAAATCTGAACTTCACATGGCCTCCATTAAGCTCCTGCCGACCCGCCCCATCACTGATCGTCACCTGGAAGAAAATGTTCCCCAACGGGGTGAGTCAAACAGACTCAATGTGTAACCAACACTAAAATTTAACAATTTAGGCGTACATTATCATATCACATACATATTCATATAATTGATAGGAAATAATGATGCAACCCGAACCCAAACCTATATGCCAGCCGCTACACATCACCCGTACCATCCTGCACAACGTGGGGACTACTAAGTCAACCCTCCATCCGCTACACACTATCGAAGGCAGTCGCTGCAGTCAATGTGCTCATCGCCTTTATAAAATTCGTGGCATAGCCACCAGATTAAATAATTGTGACCGAAGTCACCACATTCAGATAATGTGACCGAAGTCACCACATTCAGATATCGTGGTATTAAACCACCACATTCACTTCCCCTTTTACAATAACCCACATGCCCATGTCATACAAAACGTGCATTATTATGCCAAATTCTTTATTCATATTCTTATAGGTTCATATGTGTGTCATAACAGATCATATCGTAGTCCTAGTAGGAGTAGGAAAATGTACCTGAATACTTTGGACCATAGCATGGTACTTTAGCCATATTCACATTCTTATAAATATGCTCATATTAAATATTGCCATAAATCTTATTAAAAGATAGTGTGGGGTACACACCTGATACACTTAGCGGTTTACTTAAATCCCGAAAAGCCCGATCTAAAGCCTTAGATCCTTTAGTTCCTCTAATCGGCCAACACTAGGCATATTAGCAAAAGGCCTATTCGGCTAAAAAAACCCAAATCAAGGATCCTCATGACAAAAGTCCTTACCTTGTTGCCGCTTTTCACCACTATTCAAGTCCGAAACTTTGTTGTGCTTCTCCTTGAAATCGGTCAACACTAGATCACCCAAAGGATTAGTTTTGCTTTTAAACAAATAAGGAATAGACTTAAAACATCAAATATGGCCTTGGCCGATTGTACTTATGCACTTACCTTGCGATTTTCAAATCCAAAAGTATCACTTGACTATGGAGATGCCGACGACCCTATACACATATGTTAGATTTAATCTAACACTAAAACATAATAGAATGGCCTAAGGTCGAATTTCACTTATGGCTTACCTTAGATCTTGATACCAAGCTCTCCTCCTTGTAGTCGACTACACACAAAAGACACATTATTATGACACCATACACATTCGCCATGCTCTAAAAATCAAGACCAACCATTGATTTGACACCCATGAAGAAAGAATAAAACCGATTGCTTTAAGGGAGATCACTTACCACTATGTCGCTTGAAGAGGCTACAAAAGAAAAGTCGACCCCTCTTTTAGAGATTCGGCTTTTGAGAACAACAATGGTGGTTCGCACTTTATGATCTCAAGAGAAGAAAGGAGAAGAAGAAAGCTATAAGATTTGGCTAAGGCTTTAAATCACAAGAAATATTCTACTACAAGGGAATTTGGGGTTGGAAGAAAGAAAAGATGAATAAGAGAAAAGTAGAAGAATTTTAAGAATGGAGATTAAAAGATGAACAAACAATTTTGACTTAGAAAATTCAAGAAGGAAAGAAATATCAAAGATGATCACTCCCTATAAAAACGTCACACACACACACACACCTAGAGTCCTATATTCTACCATCTCATTCCACTTATCATATCCCATATTTTGCTCCTCTTTCTCTTTTCAACACATATTCAAAATAAATAAAATAAATTAATATTTATCCTACTCTATAGCGAAATTTAAAAAGAAAAACAAGGCTTTATCTTATCCTTCCAAAGTCCCTATGCTGGTCAACTCCCTCCCCACACTTGACGCCAAAAGCAAAATAAAACCTTAAAATTTTGCTTCCCACGCGACTCGAACACAAGTCCTTCCCTTAGCTTATGGCGTCATTTCCAGAAGCCCTAAGTGGCACCTCTAAGCCACTTTTCCAAGCCCAATTGTGTGTCATATTTCACCTTTAAATTTTCTTAAGGCCACCTTGCTTAGCTTCCTATTTTAGACTTAAAATCTAAAAATTTTCTAAGGCATTTGCTATTATTCTAAAGTTCACAAACATTCATAAATACACATTCATACATACAGAGGCATGCTTTCACACTCAATTAAGCAATTATGCATAAGCCATAATTCGGGATATTACATCCGCCACCGCTTCAAAGACTGAGAACCGGATCCAAAAGCAAATTAAACAAAAGCAATGAAAAAGACGGCTTTTGATATAAAGTGGAGAAATTCGATCGTGCCAAGATAAAGATAATAAAAGAAGTGAGGACGTTTATGGAATTGGGTTTGAAAGAAGCGAAGGATATGGTGGAGAAAGTTCCGGTTGTGGTTAAAAAGGGAGTAACAAAAGAGGAAGGTAAGGCCATTACTAAGAAGCTCCAAGAATTGGGTGCTACTGTGGTACTTGAATGATTTTATTTATTTGACTAAAGTTGTAGAATAATTGTTGTTTTGATGAAATGGGAACAAAAGTTTTTGAGGATATTGTTGTTATTGGTATTACCAATAGAATTTGAAAGTGAGAAACTTTGCTGAAGTCAATTTGATCCATTGATTGGGTTTGTTTTGAAATAGTTTAGTTTAGGGTGTATTGGACTGAATGGATTAGGATGGATTAATGCTAGTACCTGTCGTTCACCTTCTATTTGAGAATGGTGGTGACCGGTGCCAATGCCCGTTGGCGTTGGGTCCCTTTAGAATTCAATTTGAGTCGTGATTATGCTTCATTGTTAGTTCACCCTAATATTTGTGCTCTGATATTAATTAAGGATTTTTATAATTTCATGTTTCATAATCAGTAATAATATTTGAACGTCGATCAAACATAAATAAAGAAAGATTCAGCTACCTTTCTGGGATTAAGTTACGGATTGAGCTCAAGTCTTTTGCTGCTTTGGAATTATGCCCTTAATGCATTATATTAAATTCAGAAACTATAAGATAAAACGCAGTTTTAAGTATTACAAATGGGAAACTGAGTCGATCTTCAGATCTTGAAATCAACCAAAAAAAGAATATTTATCATATTCTAAAAGCACTGTTAATTACAAATCGCCTATAAACTAGCAATACACTAAGTGGCTTATGGCAATAGCGATAATCAACTAGAAATCGTAACAAAAACCTAGGCAATATCTAATTTACACTAGATGAGGTTCAGCCTTGGTTAGCACTTTCTGCTAAAGGAGCTCATTTTTCGAGTTCCCGACCTGCCCATAACTATCACCTCAAGAAAACGTTATGCGTCTAATCTTGAACTGGCAACCGCAGGAGTCTGCCCTATGAACTAGTACACTCAGCTGGCATATGTTGGAAGCTTCATTTAAATGCTCTATCGGCAATAATTCCACTTCCATCCGCTACCAATTTCTTCATGTAATACTTGGATTTACGAGATAGATTAATCTTTTTCCTCCTTTCATCTGGTATCATGTCGATGCTACACTCCGTAAACCCACGCCTTACAAACCTGCTAAAACCACATTGTTTTATATATCATATCCTGGACATCGGATGGAGAATATTCAATATAACTCAACTCCCCCTCTTTCTCCAGATTACAAGTTTGTTTCAAGTTTATGTAAAAGGTGAATGAAAATAATTCCATGTTTGAAATGATGTAGTGGGAAAAAAATACAGACCAATCAGCAGTCCGAGTTGTCAGAAGGAAAAGCCTATCCAATCCGAGTGAGGACGCCTTCTTCTCAATATAATCTGCAGATATTTGATTATTAGGAATGATATTGGTTGGTTGACCACAAAAAATTTCCCAGAATTTTGTATCACATCAAAGTGATGCTAATTAGAACAACATTCATAATCAGATTCAAATCCAGCATCATTCCACGATTAGATAGTGAGAACTAAACTAATCAGCAAATCTTTTGTATGCAATCCATCCTACAGTCAAAAAAGGTACTTTGTCGGGTGAGCATTTCTAATAAGATCAGAACTGACAGGTTCTTGCATTGCGTTGCTTTTCAGCTTCAACAGAATAAGTAGCAGAGTACAATCATGTCTAATATGACATAATCAGTGAAGATAGAGATTTTCAATATCATACCAAGCAATTTATCCCCCTGTCCTTGTCCTCGGCATTCGGGAGAAACTGCAATGCAAGCAACGTCTCCACACTTCTCCTTGAAGAAAGGAAAAAGAGCAGCACAAGCAATGATTTGACCTTCCCTTTCCATAACAGCGAATGAATCTATGGCCTTAAGCAGCTGCACAAACAAAAAGTGACAACAACTTAATTTTCAGGATTTCGGCTCCAGGCCTTTAGCTCAGAAGAATAAAAGCCTTTTTCCCCCTCCCATTTTTGTTCTTCAGTAAGATTTAAAGCCAAGGCCAATTTTAATTATTCTGATCTTTACAACTAAACACCCAAGAACCAGTAGAAGAAATAAAGCACATCATCGAAGAAGAATACATAAATGAGATAGTTAGGTTAAAGAAAACTCTAAAGGACCTTAATACAGACCTCATCATCGGTCCTGCGAACCCATGTGCTGGACTCTTCCAAAGGCTTTATGATTTGCTTGATGCCAGCGAGATCTGTTACCTTAGCCATCCTAGCCCCTTCATATAGATCACTGAATAACAAGCAAAGCTAAACTCAGCAAATTGAACACAAGACAGCATAATGACCTATCAGATCTTGCAACAGTATTTCACATAAACTAACAAATTTCAGTCACGTTACTTGTGATCCCTAATCCTTGGAAAAAGTATGTGGGAACAACATATACCTCCAGTTTGTCTGTTGTCAAATGTTATGAAACTGATTGGTGCTTAATGCAAGACCAAGTATTCAAAAGAAATCATGGTTACTAGGAGTGCCTCTGGTGTATCAGTTAATTTGAATAATATATAAATACTTTACAGAACACTTGCACCTTTTTTTTTCTATGGAATACTGAATGCTTAAACTTAATTACATATAACATTCATTTTAGGTTTAACTATGCATCCAAGGCAGAACCCAACAAATCATCCAAACTAGCCATCTGAAAAGCAAATACTAAGAACTCACTGATCAAATGCAGATGCATAGGGAATTAACTATATTTGGTAATGCCTGTCAGCCAATGCCTATTTTTCCACAAGGTTAACCAACAAGTTCACTGCAAAGATTGAATACCTGCCCACCATTGTCCCCATTCCGTCTCGTTTGAATAGTTCCAATAATAGGACCCCACCAATAGTGCCATCTAACAAATGAACTCTTTGTACACCACCCTGACACGAAGCAGAAAACAGAATCGGCGTACAGTTCTCTCTCTCTCTCTCTCTCTCTTTTTTAGGCATCCAAATATACTAAGGTGGCAACAAACCATAAAATCTTACTGTGCAGACAAAAGCTGCAGCAGCCAACTCTGAAAGGTAACCATTTAGTCGACTTAGCCGCTCCTGACCTCCAATAGCAAAGCCCTCCTCTCCAGATAAACCATTGCCGTTGTCAAAACCAACACCATTCTGAAAGGTTGGATTATGAGCACCATTAAGAGTCTGCCAATTCTGTGAAGAGTGAGCAGCTGCAATAAAATCATTATGTCCAAGGCAAGTGAGATCTTCTTCAGCAAAAGCTTTCACATATTTAGCTGCCATTTCACTTTGCTCAGCACGCTGACGGATTAACATATCTGCTTCTTGAACAGGCAAGAAACTAATATGGCATCCATTCTCATCCAAGATTGGACCATCTATGATGCAAATAAGCTTGTCTGCTCCAATAGCTAATGCACAAGCAGTAGCAACTTCGTATGTGCTGAATTTAGGAAAGCATAAAAAAATAAGGTTTTTGATCGGAAGAAAAAAATTAGGCTAGTCCAAGATGTACCATCAAGCAAACATATGTTTTAGTTAAATTAGAACTAGCTATCAAAAATCAAAACTATATGTAAAATACAAGGACTGCTCATGTTTAGAAGGTATATTCAATCCCTCAAGAGAATTCCCAAGTTTGGTTTTCTTTAATCCTTATGCATTGACATACTGCTAAAGTGCTAATCTTACCAAGTCACTTACTGAGACACAGAACTAAATGATCCCCCTATTAATGAGAAAAACAACATAGATAAAATTAAATGAAGATAGAAAAAGAAAAAGTGATGTCCTGCCTAGTAATTAATAGCTACTATCTCCATGTCGACGAATATTACATATGGATGGTCCAGGAGAAAGTTTTGCCTCCATCATTAGACAAATCCCACCTGCCGCTTCTGTTGCGGCAGCTAGCGATTCTGAGTCTGTTATTCTATATCTACCATAATACTTTGGTTCATGCCCTGCAAATTTTATAGCTTATTTTAAGTAACTTCAACTCTATCTAACCAAAACAGAAAGTTCAACCATAGTCAAAGTAAAATAAAGACTAAATTATCCAACTAAAACATTTTAAATCATAATTAGACAAAAATGAAGCTTCAAATTTTGGCCAAAGCTTCCAAATTGCTCAGATTTTAATAATAAAGGCAAACAATACTAAAATATATTATAAAAGGTCCAACAAGAAGATCAATCATAGTTGAAGTAAAATAAAGACGGAATTATTCAACTAAAACATGTTCAATCATAAAAAATGAATGTTCAAATTTTGGCCAAAGCTTCCAAGTTGCTTATATTATAACAATAAAGAAAACTGATAACAATGTGAAATTAAAAGAATCCGACCTCTTTCAGTCAGAAGCTTGTCAATTTGCACGTGAGTTCCCGGAACAATAACAAATCTGATCCCTAGGTGATGCAAAAACGCAATATCCTGCAAATTAAAAGGTTAAAAAGGCTGATCATAGAGAAGGATTGAGAATTATATAAAATTAGTTCGTGCCTTTAAAATGGCGTCCAAAAAGGGAGACGCGAAGATTTCACCGGAAATAATAACAACGAAAGTGCCGCCACGGTGGGCCCAGACGTAAGGCCAAGCCTCCCGGAACCACCGGACAAACTGCTTATCGTCGACAGAGTTGTAAGTCTCCTCCATGCTATCTTCTTCGTTAACCACATTGCGCTTAACCGAATAACTTCGCTTAGACCAGGGTTCGGGTTTAAGACACTGAGTCCGGAAATTTAGTCCGGTTCTCAGTTTGAGGAGTCCAGTTAGGAAGCCGCGGCGGGTTGAAAGTAGTTCGCTTCGAGCCGTGGAGATGAGAGGGAGGCGAGTTGTTGAATATGAAACGACCATCTTCGGCGGCATTTGAAAGTTCGCTTGCAGCAAAGCAGCAACATTTGAGTTATATTCAACTCACTCAAATACTCGAAATATTTCATTCTACTCGTTTAATTATTGGAAAATTTTTATTTAAATTATTTGAATGTTAATTTTTTTTAAAGTTCCACTAATAAATTTTAAACAAAAATTTGAGGATTATTACAATAGATTAATATTCTTCGATAAATTAAAAATATATTTTGATCTAAATTGATCTAACGATCACTATTAGATATTCGCGAAGAAAGTTTTTAAATTTTAATTAGTAAATTTATAAAGTTTAAAATTATTTAATGAAAAAATTTAAACTGCAAAAGAGAAAAAGAATGAAAGTTTTTGATTGGTACAAGTAATACGAACAATAATGCCATACAACAATAATTTTAACACCTCAATAATTTAAATGAAAACTTTCAAATAATTTGTTTAATGACAATTTTATAATTTTTTAAAATTAAGTGATCAAAACCTTAAGTTGTTAATAGTTTAGTGACAATAATTATAACACGTGGCAACCATAGGCCAAGAGGTGATCAAAGGAAAAGTCACTAAAGCTTTCATGGTTAAATTAGTTAAATTATCACTTTTCAATTCAGTTAATTTGATTGATTTGATCAATTCAATTAGATAAATTATTAAAAAATTAATTTAATTAATTTAACTATCAAATTAATTAATTTGCAAGACAATCAATCTATCTTTTATTTCAAATCTATATCCTAATTAATTCTCGATTTAATCTAATGTGAGTGATGCTATCTTAACAATAAATTATTATATAAATTTCTTTTACCAATTAATTAAATTAATCCATGTTAATTTATTTTTCATGTCAAACTCCAAATCGTTTTTTCACAATAATAGAAAATAAAATTCCAAGGTTTTAGTTTATGAAAATAAAATAAAAGGTTGCATTAGATATTAATTTTTGGGTTGATTGATGGAGCTTTCAAGTTGATAGTGAATGTGGGGTGACGAGGCATGTAGATAACGAAGATGTGGCGATGAGAATTTGAAGTCCAGAAAACTCTACCTGCATTGCAATGTTGTGTACTTCATGCCTATTCTGTTCTTGAAAAGAAAAGAAGAAAGTATAAAGGTTTCAATTTCATTATTGAGTGAATTAATTTCTTTTTAAAAATCAAAATAATTTAATTTAGGTAACATTTAAAGGCAATTTAGTTATAATATTATTTTTAATTTACAAAATTTAGTTGGTATGATAATAAATTGAACACTCAAAATTTATACATTTGTCTATTTATGTATATATATTTGAAGCTAATTTTTTTAATTTTTATATATTTTTAGTATCTGGATTAAATTGACTAAATATATGTAAAAATAAAAATTTAATTTGTTATTATATCAATTTAAATTATGTATAATTGATGAAAAAATTTGCGATATTTAATTCTTCCTAGTTATTTACTTTTAAAATTGATAAAAATTAAATTGCTCAATTTATTTTAGAGGAACTATGTATAATTGGTAGAGTTTCAAAATTTACCCTTAATATTTGCGGGGTTTTCACTTTAACTTTTAATTTTTTCATTCCCACCCACAATGTTATAAAAAATTCAAATAATATCAAAATTAAAGAAATCATCAGTCAACTAATAATTAATATTATTTTTGTTCAATGTGATATGACACCTCGATGACCGGTTTGATGAGATGATATTTTGAGTAAACTTTATAAAAAATTCATATAAATTTAAAATATAAAAATAGAAATTTACAAAAAATCAAAAGGAAAATTTATAAAAATATATAATTTTCTTAAAAATTATGATTATTTCTTTTTATTTACAAATTATGATATAAACATAGGCAAGACAATTTTATGGTTTACTTGAGAAAACTTGTGCTAGGATAGTTAGAGTTAGATCTGTTTACGAGTCAGGCTAATCGCTTAAGTTTGAAGGTCTGCTTGAAAAATATGAAGATTTGGACAAAATGTAAAATCCAAAAATTGAGTTTAAATAAAATTTAAGGTCCATTTTCTATATGGTTGAAATCTGAGCAAGTGTTTTTTACTCGAGTCCAACCTGACCCAAATATTTTATCTTATACAAAAGCATATTAATTATATATGTTTGGACAAACTTAGAGAAAAGGTTATTGTATTATGCTAATTAGTTTACAGTTATAAAGAGAGGAATTAACACAATCAAGGAAACAATCCTTAAAAAGCAATAACTTCTTAAGAATCAGTGACTAACTTCCTAAGAATCGGTGGTGAGATTAGTTTTTATTTACAAGGAACTCCTAGTAATAAGGTAAGTTTTCGTCCTTAATCTTAGGAATTCTAACACTCCCCTCAAGTTGGAGTGTAGATGTTTATAAGACCCACTTGCCAATAAGTTCCTCAAACATGTTTCTGTTCAAACTTTTAGTTAACACGTCTGCAACTTGTTGTCTAGTAGGTAGGTAGGTGATGCACACTTCTCCTGAGTGTATTTTTGCACACTTCTCCTGAGTGTATTTTTTCTTTTATAAAGTGGCGATCTATTTCCACATGTTTGGTACGACCGTGATGCACATGATTATGTGCTATGTTGTATTTACTGGTTGTCACAAAGTACATCTTCATAGGTCTGGTGTAAGGCACTTTTAGTTCACCCATAAGTCTTTGTATCCAAACTCCTTTGCATATACCATGAGCTAGTGCTCGATACTCTTCTCTGCCTTCTTTGCGTGCTACAACAGACTATTTTTTACTTCTCCACGTCACAAGGTTACCCCAAACATAACTACAATAGCCACTTGTAGAGCGTCTATCGTTAACAGAACACCTTGATCTACATCGATGTAGACTTCCACATTCAGTTGGCGCTTTTCTTGAAATGCGAGCCTTTATCGGAGTTCCTTTTAGATACCTTAATATTCTATATCTGACTTCCAGGTGCTTCTCCCTCGGGGCATGCATGTACTGATTGGTAACACTCACACTGAAGGCTATGTCTGGACGGGTGTAAGATAGGTAGATGAGTCTTCTTACTAGTTGTTGATATCTCCCTTTGTCAATTTCTTCTCCATCCTCATCAGTTCCCAATTTAAGGTTAAATTCCATAGGAGTTTTGGCTGGTTTGTAGCCCATCAAACCAACTTCTGATAGTAAATCAAGAACATATTTCCTTTGGGAGATGGAAATACCTGTTTGGGACCTTGCTACCTTCATACCAAGAAAGTATTCGAACTCTGTACTAAGGAATTCTTTCAACCTCACAATTTCGCTTGAGTCATCTCCTGTTAATATTATATCGTTCACATAAACGATAAGGATGCAGCATTTTCCCTTTTTCGAGTGCTTGTAGAACAAGGTGTGGTCTGCCTTTCCTTGAATGTAATTTCTACTAGTCATAGCTTTTGCAAATCGGTTGAACCACGCCCGTGGAGATTGTTTCAACCCATACAAGGACTTCTTCAACTTACACACTTGGCCCTTGCTTTCTTCAAACCCGGGTGGGAAATCTATGTACACTTCCTCATTTAATTCCCTTTGAGGAAAGCATTTTTTACATCCAATTGAGTCAAGTGCCAATCAAGGTTGGCAACAAGAGATAGAAGGACTCGAATGGTGTTTAGCTTGGCAACTAGTGTAAACGTCTCATCGTAGTTAAGACCATAAGTTTGGGTGAAGCCTTTAGCCACAAGTTAAGCCTTGTATCGGTCAATACAACCATCGAGTTTAAATTTCGTAATGAAGATCCATTTGCATCCTACTATTTTTTCCCTTAGGTAGACCCGAGACTTCCTATGTTTCATTATTTTTGAGGGCCTTCATTTCTTTCATCACAGCTTGTCTCCACTCAGCTGATTCAAGAGCCTATTCTATATTTTTTTGGAGGTTTTACGGAATCAACATTAGTCATAAAAACTTTGTAAGACTTAGATAAATTTCCATATGACACAAACCGAGAAATAGGGCGTTGAGTGCAGCTCCTTGTGCCCTTTCTCACTGTAATTGGAAGATAGATGGATGGTGACGGAGGTGAGACTTCTGTTTCAGAACAGTCCTCGATTGGGGATGCAATTGGCACTGCTGTATTAGTTTCAGAAGAACGATTTCGTAAGGAGTAAACCTGTATTTGCTATTTTCCTTGATCAGGGGGTAGTTGCACTTTAGTGGTGGTAGGCTGTTGCACTTCGGTTGTGGTATTGTTATTGGGAAGGATCGTGCTAACTTCTTGCTGCACAAGGGAAATAGTATCTAAATTTGGGATTGCACCTTGGTTGTTAGGCTTGTTTGTGATAGTAGTGGTAGGATCATGCTGTATAATGAGGAGAGTATTAAGGGTCTCATCTTCATTGAAAGTCTCCCCCTGAAGAAGATATGCTGCAAATTATGGTTCATTTTCAAAGAAGGTAACATCCCGAGAGATAAACATTCGGTGCAAGGTTGGTGAGTAACACTTATAGCCTTTTATGTGGGAGAATATCCAATGAAGATGCAGGTGTGGGCTCGAGGATCAAGTTTGGATTGATTTGGTTGATGGTTATGGACAAAAGCTTTGCAATCGAATATTTTGGTTGGAAGATTAGGAACACGAAATAGAGGAAAGGTCTTTAGAAGGGTATTTAGAGGTGTTTGGAAATTGAGGACCTTTGATGGCATTCGATTTATGAGATAGCAGGTAGTGAGGACAGCCTCTCCCCACAAGTATTTTGGAACATTCATGGTGAACATTATGGCTTGAGCCACAGTAAGGAGATGCCAATTTTTTCTCTCGGAGATCTCATTTTGTTGAGGAGTGTTAGGACAAGAGCTTTGGTGTATGATGCCTTAGTTAGAAAGGTATGGGCTTAGGACAGAGTTAAAGTATTCTCTCCCATTGTTAGTGTGGAGAGTATGTATGGTAGAGTTAAACTGGGTTTGAACCATTGAGTGAAAATTTTGGAATACTTTGGGTGTTTCAGATTTTTCTTTGAGGAGATAGACCCACTAGACTTAGTGTGATCATCAATGAATGTTATAAAACACCTAGCCACAGTAATATTTTTCACTCATTTAGCTCCCCATAGGTCCTTGTGGATTAATGAAAATGGTTGGAATTGGATATATGGTTTTAATGGGTATGGCACACGGGTGTGTTTGGATAATTGGCAAATTTCACACTTCAAGGAATTAATACTTCTATTTCAAAATAAGAACGGAAGATGTTTCTTCAAATACAAAAAATACGGTGCCATAACATAATCGTGTCCTCTTTTGAAGTGTATAGAGCCAAACCCCCTTGTGTGCTGTCTTTATTCCAAACATATAGTCTATCATCAACTTTAGCAGTGCCAATCATCCTTTCCGATTTACATTCAGTATCACACAACCAATTGCAAAAATTTTGCATGAACTTTTTCATCCTTAGTAAGTTTACTGATTGAAAGTAAATTGCAGGACAAGTTTGGGACATGTAGGACTTTATCGAGAGAAAAATTCTCTGTTATTTGTACTTCTCCTACACCAGCCACAGGTGAGTAAGAACCGTCAGCTATGCGGATTCGAGACTTGTTATGACAAGGGGTATAGGTGTGAAACAACGTGGAGTTACCTATCATGTGATCGGAGGCACCGAATCGAGTATCCAAGAGGATTGGTTATTAGATTCAAAGGCAATGTTGAGGGTAGTACCTTGAGTGGCTAGAGATCCATAAGTAGTGGAAGTACCAAGTATCTTATGGAGAGTCTCAAGTTGGGTTTTGGCTAGGCGAACATCGAGAACATCATCTGTAGTAGTGGAGGATAACAGGGCAGTCTTATTATCCTTCTTTTTTTTAGGATAGCCATGGAGTTTGAAGCACTTTTCCTTTGTATGACCAACACGGTTGCAGTGGTTACACCATGGTCTAGTTGATCCAGAATCATTTCCAGCACGTAGTTTTTATGGCTGTGGACCTCTGGAGATAAGGGCAGAGGTCTCAGTAGGCTGGTTGCCAAGAGGTGTCATAGGTTTAGGTTCCTTTAAATCTCCCATCATGACAAGACAACGCTTTTCTTCTCTTCTAACTTCTTTAAATGCTTCACCGATGGTTGGGAGAGGTGATCTGCCCAGAATTCGGCCACAGACCTCATCTAACTCACGGTTCAGTCCTGCTAGAAACTTATAAAGACATTCATTGTTGAGGTGAGTCATAAACTTGGTGTGTTCTAAGCCTTCACCCTAATCTGCCTTATAGTACATATCCAGTTCCTGCGTAACACCCCAAATTCAGCCTAAACATTACGTCCGGATCTGGCATGTCACATAGAAGGGTTGTTTAAACTGCGCATTAGATAAAACTTCATATTCTTTTTGAAACTTCGAGTTTGGATTTTTGTTGTAAAAGCCCGACTTATTCAGCGACCAATCTAGAGAAAGTGTACTTAATTTTGAAAGCGCCTTTGTCCGGAGAATCGATTCGAATAAATTGCGGATATGTGATATTTTGAATATTGTTTTATTGTTTAAAAAACCGAGTTTTTTATCACTTTTAATTTGTAATCGTTTATTAACATTTTGGAAAATCCGTTTGATCATTTGAAATCAGAGCTTTAAAATTTATAAAGATAATGATCGAACCTGAAAACTAACTCTGACAACAACTTAAGGCAAGTGTACCTATCGAACAGTAGTATAGCTTAGGCAAGAGTGGATTCTCGAACTCAAAGGAACTAAAAGTACTAATACTAACTTTCTTTTTATTATTTAGCCTAAAATATAGAGCGATTGGTTGATTTAATCTAGTTTAACAACTACTAAGCTAAAGACGCAAAGACAAAAAGAACGAATTGGGAAATAACTTGAAGAAAACTTAATTGATTACGATGATACCTTCAGGAAGAATCCACCTAGACTTCACTTGTTATTTAACATTGAACCATACGATTTATTCGCTTAGTTTGATCTGTAAGACTCCCTAACGTATATTAAACCCTCTCTTGAGGTGAATAACGTCTAACCTTAGGTTAATTAGTGGAACTCTCATTCTCTTATAATAACCCCCTAGAATAGCAGTAAATCGATATATGGATTCCCATATTAGGTTTCACCCTAATCTGGCAAAATCTCGTCACCCCATCTCTAGGCGTGCGATCAACTTCGCTTAATTACGCTAGATCTACTCTTAAGCAGGGTCTATTCCTCCTCCACCTGAGTACATTAGATTTGGATTAAGCATGCATAATTAAGAACAAACTAAGTAGTTATCATATAATTCAGAAATCAATAACAAGATTCATCTAGGTTTCATCTCCTTCAGGTATCTGAAGGGTTTAGTTCATACAAATAAAGAAAACATCTCAAGAGAAAAGATAAAACAAAATATAAGGAATCCCTAAAACCCCCAGAAGGAATTGAAGGGAGATCTGCCGTCTTGAGTAGAATTCGGCTCCTTGAGATGGATCATTGGCTATCTTGAGTAATTCCACAATTGAAGCGCTGCGCTTGACTCTTTGGCTTAGCTCACCCGCCTAATTTGCCTCTTGAGTTACACTTAGGGTGTTTACATAGACTTTAGAATGCTTTACTTGGCCTCTAAGTGTCCCAATGATGCGTCGTTGAATGCACCAAAATATGTCCTACTCCCTGTAAAATAACGAAAATAATAGTAAAGGGTAAGTAGGGTCGAATCCACAGGGATCGGATTATACAAATGCCTGTTTCTCGAGATCTTGGGCAGAATCGTGCCCAAGAAAACCTGCGTTCCTGAAAAATAAATAAAAAAATAGAATTAATAATTTTCGATATGGAAAAATAATAATAAAAACAGAATTTAAGGCGAATTGAAATCACGATAATAAATTACGAGAATTAAAATGAGGAAAATAAAAAGAAAGGGTTTAGAGAAAAGTTTCTTATGTGGAGAGATTCCAGCCTCCGGTTGTCTCGTTCCTCCTTGGGCTCCATCTTCAGCTTTTGGATGACCCTTCTCTGCCCAAGTAAGCCAGTTATAGTGGAAGAGGATGCCTACAACCACCAACTCCAAGAGTTTAAACTTACGGATTTAGGGGCGACTCACAGCTTGCTATTGCCCTTGTGGAGTCATTTATGCTAGATCAACGTTTCTCAATGGTGAATCCGCCATTTTGTCTCTTGGGCTCGCTAACCTCGACACGAGAAGCTCACGAATGACGGTGCAATCCTCCCAAAACACACAAAGCGGCCGCCTTTGCATAAGTTGAAAGGGTTACTTTTAAAGGGACACGGGCCGGGCGTTAGCCTCGTAATGCGAGAAAGCGATGAATACAGGTGAGAAAGTTAAGCGGGTTCTAAGCCTTAAGAACCTTTTACGGGGAATTCGCAACCTTGACTAGATGGAATTTAGTGGCTCATATTTGTGGTGGAAAAGTAAATAAAATATAAAAATATGGAAAAAGGGAATTTTTATTGAAAGAAAAATAAAGGAAGCACAAAAACTTATGGGAGAAGAGTGTACAGAAAAAGATCAACCCCAAATGAGTTACTCCATCCCGTATTTATAGTGCTTAAGGTAGATAGTCTAATTCTACTCAAACTCCCAAAGATAATTACAATTTAATTAAAGATAAATAGAGATAAATAAAGAAATTAAATAATCTAGATAATTATCCTAATATTAATTATCCTAATATAATTTAAAATAGAATTTGATAAAGCAAAGTCTCTTCTTTTTGCATTTCAGTCCTCTTGCCCTCCATGTTTGCACTTTTGGCACCATCTTTTCCCTTTGTTGCACATTGGTCCATTTTATCTTTAATTTCACGATTTTGGCCCTCAATTTTGCATTGGTCTCCAATTTAGTCCCTACGAGATAAAAGTCTATAAATAGCCCAAATCGGTAGAATCACATTCAAAATTAATATACAATTAGCACATAAAAACATGTCATTCTAGAGTGTTATCACTTGACTCTTTGGCTTAGCTCACCCTTCTTTGCCTCTTGAGTTACACTTAGGGTGTTTATATAGACTTTAGAATGCTTTACTTGGCCTCTAAGTGTCCCAATTCAAGTATACTTCCTACTCGGTGTTTGAATAGGCTTTGGAATGTGTTTCTTTGCCTCAAAGTATCCAAATCAAAGTGAAATTGCTCTCTCCATGGTAGAGGGCGCGACCATGGTACGTCCGTGTAAATCATTTTTCCGTAGTGTCTCGATTTCATCGATTGAGCGGTAGTGTAAATCATGGCATGGCCATGTCTTAGTTAATTGTCGAGGCACGGTCGTGTGGCTTGAAGTCCAGGCCGTGTCGATTTCCTCTTTGGCCCAAATTGGCTCGTTTTAAGCCCGTTTCTTGTTATTTTCGTCCTCAGGTGCTTTCCTGAGTAAAAACATGAAAAGAAAGGATTAAGAGGACCTTTTTACATAAAACAAGGGCTAAATCATCCAAAAGCATACTAAATGTGGGCCTAAAATATGTTGCTATTACGGTTTATCAAATACCCCCACATTTAAGCTTTTGCTTGTCCTCAAGTAAAATTCTCAACTTATAATTAAAACTAACTTTCCATAATTCACAATTCCTATCAACAATGCCTCATCATAATTCACAGATAATTCATACATGAATAATTTAACTCAAACACTCCTAAAGATTCAAACAATTCTAAGTCATATATTTTGTAGCACGAAAACATAAGTGTCTCCCCTCTTCTAAATAATTACCTTTAATTCAAAATCAACAAGGATTGACATCCTCACTAACGATTCACTCAAAGCATTCGAAGTGTTTAAGTTTGAAGAAAAACACTCATAAGTCGAACCTAAAAAGTTAATCCCATAGGCTTGCCTGAAATTAAAATCTCCACCACTGTAATATGAGATGATACACAAATCAAAAGGTCTTTTGATAGGGTTATGTGAGGCTTAGGTTAAAGGTGTGGATAAAGGCTGAATTAGAAGGTTTGAAATTGAGATTGACGACCAATTACCTAACAAGAATAATGAACTAGAAAATAAATGATTGCTTTGAAACTAGTAATACTACTATTGATAATACTTTTAATGTGAGCTCTTCTTCAACAATTGGAATTTAAACGCATAAGCTCCTTTAATCATATACTAATGCTTGAATATACTTTGGTTTTTTAAGAACAAACTAAGTAAATACATAATAAAGAAAGAACTTTATCAAGCTGAAATAAACTAATTGATGGCGATCAAATCAATTCTCGATAGAAGGGTAGTAAAAAAGAATGGTGATAACAAATACAAAGGGTTTTGAGTTAATATTAAGAGGGTAATTCAATAAAAAAAGGGTTGTTAAGATCAACGGGGTTCACTAGGGGTTAATTATGTAGGTAAGCTTTTTAGTGGAGTGAATGGGTTAAAACCTAGGTGCCTTTATCATCTCAGTATATTAAATCATTAATGTGGTCTCGACATGTATAATCAAGGCAAGTTCTAGAATAACAATTCAGTGTTGACACACTCATAATCAATAAAGTGAGCATGAAAAAGAATATATGCTCTATAAGGCTCAAAATCTCACACAAATAATGGGTATTTGACATCAATCCTGTGAATTTCAAAATTCAAGGTAATATTCAAATTCAGTTTAACAACTTAAGAGATTTTTTTTTTTGAAAAATAGACTTATCATGCTCGATTCTCTAGTATTCTTCAAGTATAAATCATCAATGCACAATTATCAATGACTTACTCAAAAACATATCAATAAAAATCATAAATCATTAGAAATTTCACCCTAATTGATAATATGAGAAAATTTTTTAGGAACAAGACTAAAATTAAGGATTTTAGAATAATGAAAAGTTAGGTACTTTTATCCCCCACTTAAGATGTATATTGCCCTAAATTTACAAAGATAGGTAAACAATTATGTAATAAAAAAAAGGAGAAGTAATACTTTCGAATTGTGGATGATTCGGTGTTAGCGAGTTAAGTGGCGAAAGTAGGTGGAGGAGGCGGTGGTGGCATTTCTATGGGCACGATGGGGTGTCTCTGATGATCTTTGTGCTAGATAAAGAAATCGGGTAGCTTCAGAAAGATATAGCCAAGAAATCTAAAGAAATATTAATAATATACTAATATTATAATTAAAGACAAAGAAAATAAAGAGGGGAGACTAAGAAGAAAAGCGAAATTGAAAGAAAAGACTAATGGACTAAGGAGCCCTTATTGTTGGATGGTTCGCGAGGTGAGTGTGACCTCTAAGGCTGTGGTGCGTGATTCCCAAGTAGCCTTTAGAACCAAAACCCAAGAAACTATGAGAAATTAAAATATATTAAGCAGAAGAGAATTTTAGATAAGTATGATAAAAGGAAAAATAAACATAAGGAAAATTTTAAATGGTTTAAAAGACCCTTGGCTTAGTGTTTGGATGAAGCGACCAACATGAACTTATGTGTTGGGGTCTCCTTTGAGGGGACAATGTTTGCCTTCTTACGCTTCTTCGGCATGATTCTAGTGTAGCTCAAGAGTCTGGGCACCTTTTCTAAGGAAAGAAAGAAAAAGAAGGAAGAAAGAATGAGGGGAGAAGGAGAAGGGCTGTGGGGTTTAAATAGGATTTCAATTCTGGCACGTTCCCATGCCCGTGGACCGATGGTGTGTTGAATTACACGGCCGCATTGCACGACCGTGTGTCTGAGCGTGTTGCTCACCCTTTGTTTTTCCAAATGCCACGCTGTTCTTGAAAAGCGGTGTGTTGGCATGTTGGGTAGCATGGCGTGTTTGTCTCGTGTCTGGTAAGTCAGTAGCTTCACACAGTGGTGAAGCATGGCCGTACCAATCTATTGGTGCCCGTGGTGGAGTGGTTGGATCCGTAACGTCAAAAAGTGGTTGGGATTTGATTCGCACGGCCTCTGCTATGTCGATCGAGGATTAGGTGGTCCGACGACCACAGAACTGGCCGTGTGTGGTAGTATATCCTAGAAATCTGCACTTTTTTGGCTAAGCTACAAAGAGATAGAGAAAGAGAATAAAATAAAATGAAAACAAATGTAAAAAGAAGTAAGGTTAGTGCTCGGGTTGCCTCCCGAGAAGCGCTTGTTTATAGTCTTAAGCTAGACTTTTCCTTGTACTGAATCGGGGAGGTTTAAAGGTTTGAATATCTTCCCTCTTGCTTAAAGTTCTATTTTTGACAAAGTTAAAGTTGAAAAGCGTTTACCTCAAAAGTGTCGAATGTTAGGTTGCTTCCCTAGACTATTTCATGTGGGAAGATATGGTGTACCTTAAGAAGGGTTTCTCCCTTTGCCTTCAGGTCTGTTGTGATTATGTGTGGATCTGCTTTATCTAACAATACCTGGTCTCCTATTTTAAGTTGATTGGATGTTCCTACGAGCTCTTCTGGTGGTTCCTCTAGTTTTACTTCGTGCCGTCCCAGTTCTTTTTTGTCGATTTGGGATCTATGATTCGGCACAGGGTTGTGTCTTTGCGGTGTTTCCTGCAATAAAGGTTGAATATTTTGATTATCATCTGTATCGATTTTATTACCTTTATCGATTGTTGTCTTGGCTGAGTCAAGAGCTTGAAGATTTATTGATTTGTTACCTACACAAAGTATGAGTTCTCCTGTGGCAACATCAATTTTAGTCTTGGCAGTTTCTAGAAAATGTCTTCCTAAAATTAAGGGGATTGTACTATCCTCATCCATATCTAAAACAACAAAATCTACTGGGAAAACAAATTTATCGATTTTGACAAGAACATCTTCGATAATGCCCCTAGGAATTCTAACAGTTTTATCAGCTAATTGTATACTCATCCTAGTTTGCTTGGGTTTTCCTAGAACTAGTCGTTTAAATAATGTATCGACATGACATTTATGCTTGCCCTAAATCACTAACGCATTATCAATAGCTAAACTACCAATTAAACATGGAATTGTAAAACTCCCTGGATCTTTTAGCTTCCTTGGTAGTCTATTTTGTAACATTGCTGAGCATGCTGCGTTTAATTCCACGTGGTGCTCTTCATCTAATTTGCGTTTGTTAGTCAAGAGCTGTTTTAAAAATTTCCTCAAGTCTGGCATCTGGAAAAGAGCTTCGAGAAGAGATAAGTTAATATGTAATTTCTTTAAGAGTTTAAGAAACTTGCCAAACTGTTCCTCTGAATCGTCTCTTTTCATCGCTTCAGGATAAGGTATGCGAGGTTGGTACTATTTGATTACCGATTTTAGCTTTTCTTGTGTTACCTCTATCTTACCTTCGGCTTCCTTATTTTCTTGTATTGGATTGAGTTCATCTAACCCCTTATTGTCATGAGTTGAGATGGCTTGGATTTACTCCTTCGGGTTAATCTCTGTGTTACTTGGCAAATGTCTTTGCAGTCGTCTGACATTAGCTTTGTGAGTTGTTCAACCGCATTAGTGGCTGTCTTGACTGACTTAGTAAGTTCCCCGATTCAGCTCTTATTGCTTTTAATTGTTTTCTCAGTTTCTTGTAAGTGATTTTCTGTGTTTGCCACGAATTTTGTCGACATCTCTTGAGGTTTGGCTTCTTTTTTGTGAGTATGGTGATTTTGGAAATTTGGAAGATGTTGTTGTCTTTGATTTCCTTGAATTCCTTGGCCTCCCATGAAAAATTTGGGTGGTTCCTCCAACCTGGATTATAGTTGTTACTATAAGGATTATTATTGGATCTGAAATTATTACCTATATAGTTTATCTTAGCTCTCTACGTCGGTTGGTAGGGTGGGTACTCGAGATTCGCCATAGTTCCACTTGCGTTGCCTCACATGCGTATCGGATGTACTGCGAAGAACACAAACTATCAAGCTTTTTATTCATCATCTCTACCTATGTTGATAGCATGGTCCTTTGCGATCGAGGTTGTAAACTACGGTTGATTTTGTCAGTTTTGTCCTTGTAACTTGCCACTGATAGTTATTCAGTGATATCTCTTCAATGAACTCGTAGGCTGCTTTAGGAGTTTTGTTGTTTAGGGTTCCACCGGCGGCTGAATTGATTAGTTGCCTCGTTGAGGGGTTTATACCGTTATAGAAAGTTTGGACTTGTAGCCACAAGGGTAGACCATGGTGTGGACACCTTCTCAAGAGATCCTTGTATCTCTCCCATGCGTTGTATAATGTCTCTAAATCCATCTGCACAAAAGAAGAGATATCATTTCGTAATTTGGCCGTTTTGGCTGGTGGGAAATATTTTAATAAAATTTTTTCGGTCATTTGGTCCCATGTAGTGATTGACCCTAGAGGTAATGAGTACAACCACTTTTTAACTTTATTCCTTAAAGAAAAGGGAAATAACCGAAGACGAATGGCATCATTAGAAACACCATTTATTTTGAAAGTATCACAGAACTCTAAAAAATTAGCTATATGAGTGTTCGGGTCTTCTTCTTACAAACCATCAAATTGAACAAATTGTTGAATCATTTGTATTGTGTTAGGCTTTAATTCAAAATTATTAGCAGCTATAGCAGGCCTAATAATACTAGATTCAGCTCCTGTTAAATGAGGTTTAGCATAATCATACATAGCATGCAGAGCATTGTTTTCTTCCACATCTCGTGGTGGATTATTCTCATCCATCCCTTTAGTAGGATTGGATCTGCCTTCTCGCTCTTCTTCTGTGTAATTTAGGGCTTGCCTAATTTCTCCACGATTCCTACAAACGGTAGCTTCAATATCACAATATTCTAAAGGCCTATCGGGTTCCTTCTAGTCATAAACTAGAGGTACCTACTAAGAAAAGAAAGAAAGTAAAATTTTGTAAAAACAATAAATAAATTACGTGAAATAAAACTAAAATTAAAGTGGAAAAAAAGCTAAAGTAATAAAAATAGAGCTTTCTTAATATTTTAGTTCCCCGGCAATGGCGCCAAAAACTTGATCGCTGAAATCAGAGCTTTAAAATTTATAAAGAGAATGATCGAACACGAAACTAACTC